>CP032254.1:14186237-16586237 GCA_005610355.1 Gossypioides kirkii | reverse complement strand
TATAGGAAATTGTTGTATGGTGCTGTAAAGTGAAAAGACAAGAAAAGCTTAAGATTTTACAATATTATTATCTACTCAACTAGCTAGTATCCACTTTTGTTTTCTATTCTTCAATAGTTCTTAGTCAGGAAATTTCTCCGAAATGCAAGCTACTGTGTTTGTAAGTTCAATTATACCCATTGGGAATAAACTCAGTATTTCAGATCAAATCCTTCAGAACATGAGGATTGTAAGAAACATAAAAATGTAGGGTTTTTACTAGAACATGTGGCTTGTCAGTGTGACAGGGACATGAGAGTATAGTGTTTTCTCTGTCACACTCATTTCATGGTGCTCTGTTTTTTAGAACAGATACATTTGTTGAAAATTTTTTAATTTACTCGAAACTAGTATTATATTCATGTGATTATAGTGAAAGTATGAGATGTTAACAACTGGTTAGGTTGGGCAAGATTGTCATGTGTATTGGCTGTATGCAATAGCTGACTGTATTTAACATCAAATCCCCCAATGATCTGCACTCAAAAAGTCCAATCAAAGAAGCAGCTTGGCAATGTATGGTCTATAATATTCAACATAAAGTAGTTGAAAAGTCTTGGAATTCGAAGTAGCCGTCCAAAAACACACTCTCACTATTTTAGATTAAACAATATCCATCTTCTTCGAAGTTGCTACATTCAATCCAAGTCTACGCAGTAGTCCCCGCCTTGTTTCTTAATACAGAAACCAGTCCACACTTAAAACCCACTTCAGTTTTCGTTTCTCCTGCGTTGATCTTTTCTCCCTGTATCCAAAAATGGCTTCCCTTTTGAAAGAGCTACCTTCCATGTCTACTATCCTTGCTGCTTATGCTTCCCTCTCAGCAATGGCCATGTTAATCCGTACAATCCTGAATGAAATGATCCCGAAGCCGATGCAAAGGTTTATCAACTCCAAATTCTCTGATCTGGTAACCAAATACTTCTCCTCCAATTTCACTTTCATCATTGAAGAACGCTGGCAAGCTGTTTATAACGAAACGTTTCGAGCTGTTGAGGTCTACCTTCCGACCCGAATCGGCCCTTCCACCGAGAAACTTCTCCTTGGCTCCAATGACATTAACAACCCAACATCGCCGCCGAAACGGAAGATCCCTTCCGATTGCAAAATCATCGATGAATTCGAAGGTATAACCTTGGAGTGGACTCTGCATGTTAAAGAATCGGAAAAGTACTACATCCCTGATAAAAAAACCTACCACTTGACGTGCAAGAAAAGAGTCAGGGAACTTGTTGAACAAAAGTATTTTCCCCATATAGCGAAGACAGCTCAAACAATCTTGAGCAAGCGAGAAAAGCTCAACATCTATACCTATAACCAAGATCGTTCCAGGTGGGAATCGGCTGTTTTCAAGCACCCAGCAAGGTTCGAGACTTTGGCTATGGAGCCAGAGCTGAAGCAGTTCATAATGGATGACCTTGACTCATTTGTGGGACGCAAGGATTTCTTTGAAAACGTTGGGAGGGCTTGGAAACGTGGCTACCTTTTGTTTGGTCCTCCAGGGACTGGCAAATCTTCACTGGTGGCTGCAATTGCAAATTACTTGAACTACAATGTGTATGATCTCCAATTCCAAAGTGTTCGAAATGATGCCGATCTTAGACGTATACTTACATCCACCACAAACCGCTCTATTCTTCTAATTGAAGATATAGATTGCAGCACAAAGATTTCAAAAGATCGTGGCAAGTTAAAAAATGACCGTGAGAAGGAAGGCGAAGATGGAAGAACCGATCGTCCTTCATCCGTTGATCCTGGAGTAAGTACCTCATTAAACTTTCAAAGCTATAACATTATAAAATTATCATTATTAGCTTAGATAACGATGATTTATGTGTGTGTGTGTGTGTGTGGTTTTTCAATTTTTCTGTAGGTAACATTGTCGGGACTACTGAATTTCATTGATGGATTGTGGTCGAGCTGTGGAAATGAAAGGATCATCATCTTCACGACGAATCACAAAGAGAAGTTGGACCCTGCTCTGTTGCGGCCAGGGCGCATGGATGTCCATATTCATATGGGATTTTGTACTCCAACAGGATTCAGAAAACTTGCAACTACATATCTTGGAATCAAAGATGATAAACTCTTTGGTTCCATTGATGACCTGATTAGGGTAGTTGAGGTTACCCCAGCTGAAGTGGCGCAACAGTTGATGATCAAAAGTGATGACCCTGAAGCTGCTCTCCATGGTCTCATTAAGTACCTTAACACGAAAAAGAATAAAGTTGGAGAAGATGTGATGCGACAAGAAGAAGAAGCAAAGGATAAAAATGATAAGAATGATGGAAATCAAACAAAAGAACCTGATGAAAGTGAAATTGGTTGCATATATCTTTCTTAGATATATCTTTATGTCTTTTTCAAACAATTGGGTTTAAACTAGGTTCCTTGCTTAATTATCTGGAAGTAGGAGATACCCATATCTGTTGTTGTGGTGATATGTTTGCATGTAATTTTGTCTTTTAGGGTATCTACACATCGATCTGGCTTGTCATGTCGTAATCATTGTTATGAATATGAACTTCATTTCACTTCTGGTCTCTTTTTGCATTGATCTGCATAAGAAAAAAAAAAGGGTTACAAATTATGATCAAATCAACTCGTTGACGTTGGCCATTTTGTTCGGGGAAAAAACAAAGAGAAAAGTTTGGCTCTTGGATGTTCGTGGAGCACAAATCAAGGCGAAAAGGGCGTAGAGAGGTTGGTAAATCAATTGGAACCAGGAGTTCAATAATGGAGGATGAGGTTCTCAATGTTGGAGGAATTTCAAGGAGATAAAATCTCTAATAAGATTAATCAACGATTTTCTTAATGAAGTTCTATCTTTGCTTAATATCGACTCCCATCAAATGTTTAATAAGGGTCCAATTGGATCTAAAGGGAAGGGGAAAGTGGACAAGGGCAAAAGAAAAGTTCCTGAAGGCCCAAGGGAATATAACAGGCCTGAAGGCCCAACTACGAGCAATAAATGAGTATTAACAAAGAGGAAATTAATACAAATATTTTGATAAATTCAACCATCGAATTGTTAAAATATTAATCATATAAAAAATTATAAGTGTCACTTTAATCTTACATTAATGTAAGTTATGAAATTTAAGCATTTGGTTAATAGAAGCAAAACATGTTCAACCAAACAACAAAAAAAAACCTAGAAAAGTAGTGGATTTCACGGGAACAAAGTTGGTGGGAAGAGATAGGCAAAAGTGAGCAGCGGATGGGAATGAGAATGAGGATCATATTCACAAATGATAGCAACTGGAATTGTTTATATGCACAAATGATCACCTCCGAATATACTCCTATTCATATTATATTTTTAGGTTTCCGCAAATATACGGGTTAAATTGTAATATAATTTTACAATGAAATAACGAGTATTCTGAGGATCATATTCAAGGGAGGCAAAGCACTAACAATTTTAATTCCTGCACAAAGAAAATATTTGGTTTTAATAATAATAATAATAATAATCATAAAAATAAAATAAAACAAGGGAAATGAGATGAGAGATTTCAATAAACTGATTTATGAGGGATTAGCTCGTTTTGATATAATTTCTTCAACCGTTGCTTTTGGAATTTCATCAATCTACTGGTTGCTACTCTAGCAAGATCTTTCGATCTTTTACTAACATAATGAGTCAACAAGAACTATTTATCTTTCGACCTCAGATTTTAGATTGGTTTAAGGTAAAGGTATTCAGGAATGTGCAATACCAATTTTGAGCTAATTCCTATCTAAATGACTTCTTTGGGTTGTCAAGCCTAAGGTTTGTTTCGCGTTCTTCCTTTTTCAAATAGTTGATCCGTTGAAGATCCCTATACAATAATTAAATAATCATACTTTCACTCCCTAATCTCCACAAAGGGATTAGTTCCTAATGGTTTCTTGAAACATCATAAATTCAATAATAAGAATATGCATTTAGAAATTAGATTGAAAATATGACCGAAAAAAAACTCAAGGATTTGTATTGCAATTTGTTGGGACGAAACCATAATCATTTATGCGAAATTTACAAACCTCGTTTCTATACGAAACCACAATCATTCATTTGAAAATATTCACCTTTAATGCATATGACAACAAAAATAGAGGAAATTTGATCTTGATGACTTCTCTCTTTGTATCAGTGGTATGGATTTAGGTGGAATATTTGACATGCTGGCAGATATCAACTCTTTGATGTAGCCTGCTCAAACTTCTTAACGGCGGTTTCGTTTTCATTTAAACTGATTTGGTCGAATAAACGAATCCACTAAGAGGAACTTCGCATTTTAGCTTTCAGAAACGAAACAGATCTGTTAATGATTCGGTAAATTTGATCTTGATGCATTCTTCAGAATAAAAATGATGAATGACAGTTTGGATTTTTGATCAAATGAATGTTAAATATATACTATGGTTGGTTTCAATTCCAAATCCTGTTGTTATAGTAGATAGGGACTTATTGGCCGCCCGAATTTCGATAGTTTTGCCACTTTAGCCTTCTGATGACCAGGGACAAATGAAAATATATCATGTTACCGTTACGGCACAGCTTTTATGTAAGAAAATATATCTGGATATAAGCATTATCCGCCTGAGTAACTCTTGTTTTATAATTTATGTAGAACTTGGAAGAGTAAGGGATTACCTGCAAAAATAATGAGACCATCAGAGGCAACCCTGGCCAACTCAGGCAGAGTCTTGTTCAAGTATTTTGGAGACAAGTAATCAAGGGCATCCGACACAATAACAAGAGAAAAAGACTTTGGCTTATAGGGAAGAGGGTACTTGATATCTGCCACAGGTACGATCCCTTTACCCACAAGATTCTTGCAACTTTCTTCAACATCTTTTATATCATATGGTTCCACACCCCAGGCTTTAGTATCATCTTCTTTCAAAAGTTTGAAGACAACTGAATAGGTATCAAGGCCTACATGCAAAACCTTGTGCATGCGATCACCATATGCCTTCTTCAAAAATGTATTGCCCTCTGAACTTCTAGACTGCATGTATAGTCACCTACAAAGATAACAAGAAAGTAATTGATTTTCAGAACATTACACTCAATGAAATACACCCTTTCCACAGCATGGCAAATGGCAATTCCATTTGTTGAAACTAAAGTAAATGCTAAATAAAACCTAATGAAAATACCTAATTTCAAGCTTTTAAAATGCAAAAATTAGTTTAATCTGCTAGGTCGAATTACGACAGGTCAACAAACAAAATCGAGAAAAAGGTGAGATAAAATTCGCTTAATTTTATTTCTTTATGTAAAAATTTCCTTTTTTTCCTTTTTTTTTTTTTTAACTTTTTGGATTTTGATTTGTTTACTAGACAATACAAGAAAAAAGAGTGAGGAAAACCTACAAGATTTCAAGGAAAGAGAGATTGGCAAATGAGAAGAAATTTTCAAACTTAGATGAGAAATAGTGAAAGGCATGGCGACGACGTTTTTGCAAAAAAAAAGATATAAATAATTCGTTTATTATGTCTTAATTTTTTTGCAACAAGGAAAATAAGATAAAATAATTATCAAAAAAAGACTTGAAGAGTGGAAGCGTGAAGAAGATATTGATTATGAGTATTGGAAAGAAGGAATGCCAAGAGAACTTGACATCTTTTCCTAATTTGAAATTGACATTTTTTCTGTTGCAATTAGGGGGCACGAATACCACCACCACCAACAAAAGAAGCAATACAAAAATGCTACTAGTATTCGTCACTTTCTGTGGTTAAGATTAATAATTAGCTAATAGTAACACGTTTAGGACAAAGAATTGGTAATAGCTTGAGCTCCAAAATTCTCTCAAGAATTGCAACAATCATTGTCTCTTAAAACAAAAGCACGTCACAAAAATCCATTCGGATAACGTTTTCATCATCTTAAACATAAATAATCCATAAACAAAGCCTTATTTCTTTAGACATTCATACCTATATACTTTTCAAAACAATAAAAATTCACCTAAACATGGAGAAGTTACTAAAAGAATCCAAAGTTTCAGATCCAGCTTAAAGAAAAATGGTTCTTCTTTCCTCTAGCTTTAGGTCGTAATACTTTAGAGGAAAGAAGGAAGAAGATAATCCTCTTTAACCAAATCTGAGTACTCAACTTAATCCAAGTCTTTATTGAAACTTGGTAAACGTCACATCCATATTGAATTGTCTTATCCAAAATCTACCACTCCCAAAAAACCTACTCAATTATTTTCTTAGCTTTTAACTTTTCTAATTCACGTTCGGCTAGTTCTTAACCAACTTATCTTGTAACATAACTAGTCTTGGACCACAGTTACATGGTGCACTATACCAATAGCGTAACTCATATCCTCAAAATCATTTTACTTGACCACCTACCTTATTCCACAAATCATAGCAATCTGACATGAAACCCTCGTTTACTTATTTTCATATCAAAGTTTGCCCACTCTTTACACCACAATTGCATTTGGGCGAATACTACATCACCAGTTATGCTTCTTTAAGACTATGCGTTAAATCTTGTAGTCACTAAAATCGAGGTGTTATAGGCATGCTCAAGGAATAAAACTTAGTCAAATTCTAACACTATATACATTCAAAACTTACTCGACATGCCTTACATCCATAAATAATATTCAAACACTAAAATTTCATCGGACAGAATGTTACAATTCTCCCCATTTAAAAAATTTCATCTCCGAAATTTTCATTCCTCTATGAATTTAATTGCCTCCGTAAGATGGTTGTACTTAGTGTCACGGATCGCGCATCGAGGCCCGAGACCAGCTCTTGTCAAGCTGCCCAAGAAGCACTCCAGAGCATTTTGGGCCTATCACCAGTTAGCCCAACACTTGGGTTTGAAGAGCCTTTCAAAAGAAAATAAGGGAAGTGACATATACTTAGGAATATTCCTTTTTGATACCTTTCCATATCTTTGTAAAACTCTTTTAGCTGTATCTTAACCGTCGATGTACTTTAATCCCAGCCGTTGGATGTAGGGGGCTTCAACTATAAATAGAGGCTTACCCCCACCTCATTTGTCACTTGACTTGACTTCACTTTTGAGGAATATACAGAGCATTCACTCAAATTTCTTCCTTGTCTTTTTGTTTTGCCTTTTCTTTCAGAGTTCTTTTGCTTCCGCTAGGATCTAAGCACTTTAGCTTCGATCAAGTTTCAGGCTTACTTAGGCGTTGCGTGATCGAAAAGCGTCTAAGTCCGCACGCTCTAAGATTCAAGTTTTAGGGACGTAACAAGTGGTATCAGAGCCTGTTCGAGTGAGAGAGATGGCACCACAAAACGCAAGCGAAGTTCCAGCAACTGAACGAGAGACTCGTGCTGCTGCTGAGAAGAAGAAGAGAGAGAGTTCCAAGGACATTGTTTCAGCCTTGGAGAGAAGGGTCGCTAGACTTGAAGATTCCATGAAGGAAGTCAAGGAGGCCCAAGACGAGACAGAACCGTTTCACTCCCTTAAAGAAGAAGTGATGGTTGCGGTTCAAGAATTTCTCAATGATATGTATGAGAAGTTAGACCAACGGGACAATTCCCTTGAAGTAGCAGGGAAGGCTACTAAAGCCGAGTTGGTAGAGGAGATCGAGGATCTCAAGAGTGAGCTAGCCATTTACAAGAGAGCCATGAAGAATGGCATGATGGCAGAATCATCATCACCCACATCGAGGATCGATATTCCAAAGCCAAAAATGTTTACAGGGACACGATCAGCCAAAGATGTAGAGAATTTCATTTGGGCCATGGAGCAGTACTTCCGAGCCATGGGGATCAGGGACGAAGCAACAAAGGTAAACACTGCTTCTGTCTATTTGACTGATATCGCGCTTTTATGGTGGCGACATAGGTGCTCCGAGATGGAGAATGGAGAAATTCCCATTGCAACATGGAACGAGTTCCAATCTGAGTTCAAGGAACAGTTCTATCCCAAGAATGCGCAACTAGAAGCCCGAGCAAAGTTGCGACAACTTAAGCATACTAGCTCGATTCGAGACTATGTCAAGGAATTCACCGAGCTCAAGCTTCAGATCCCAAAGTTGGGCGAAGAAGAGGGATTCTTTGCCTTTATGGATGGACTTCAACGATGGGCCAAAATGGAGTTGAAACGGAGGGGGGTTGAAGATCTTTCCAAAGCCTTGTCCGCAGCTGAGTCCATTGCTGAGTTCGAGATTCAAAGGTCCGAGTCTACCAAACCAAAGCCAAAATCCAAAGGTAATGGTAGGGGAGACAAGGAAAGACCAGCCAAGAAGGGGTCCGAGAAGCCGACAAGTGGTAATTTCAAGCTTCACAAGCCTTGGGAAAAGAACAATGAGCCTTTCAAGTGCTACACTTGTGGAGGCAAGCACTTGGCTAGGAACTGCCCACAAAAAGCCGCTGCCATCCAAGGGAAGGATGCCGAAGAGAAGGAGACTCTTAAGATTAACTCCATTATGAGCTCCATGGAGGTTAAAAAGGGTCGTAAGAAGAAGGGACTGATGTTCGTTGACATCACCGTGGCAGGCCAAGAGATGAGCGCTCTAGTGGACACAGGTGCCTCAAAATTATTTGTGTCCGAGCGGGCTGCCAAGAGACTTGACCTTCGTGTTGAGAAGGCAAGTGGGTTTATTAAAACCGTCAATTCCAAAGAAGCTCCGATTGTAGGGGTGGCAAAAGGAGTCACGATGAACCTTGGAGGTTGGACCGGTAAGGAAAACATCAAGGTAATCCCCTTAGATGACTTTGATTTCGTAATTGGACTTAATTTCCTTGACCGGGTTAATGCGTTCCCTGTTCCTTTTATCGATTGTTTGTGCATTTTGGATCCGAAACATCAATGCATTGTGCCAGCAACCCGAGAGGTCGGAGTTGGAGCTAAGATGGTATCGGCCATTCAGTTTAGTAAGGGGGTGCGCAAGGAGGAACCAACTTACCTAGCTACGTTGGTTGATGAGCAACCTACCAAGTCCGTCAAGGTCCAAGAAGAAGTGGGACAAGTGTTGGCAGAATTTCGTGATGTGATGCCTGCTCAATTGCCCAAAAGCTTGCCACCAAAGAGAGAGGTGGATCACAAGATTGAACTCGTGGCGAATGCGGAGCCACCCGCTAGAGCCCCTTACCGAATGGCTCCACCCGAGTTAGAGGAGTTACGCAGATAGTTGAAGGAACTCCTAGATACAGGATATATCCGACCATCCAAGGTACCCTTCGGTGCACCGGTACTATTTCAGAAGAAGCATGATGGGACGCTTCGAATGTGTATCGACTATCGAGCGTTGAACAAGCTCACAGTGAAGAACAAGTACCCGATCCCGCTTATTACAGACTTGTTCGATCAACTTGGTGGTGCAAGGTGGTTCACCAAGTTGGATTTGAGGTCCGGATATTATCAGGTTCGTATAGCCGAAGGAGATGAACCAAAGACTTGTCTTGTGTGCCAACAGGACAAGATAAAGATGAAGAAGCCGACGGGACTGTTGCAGCCATTGCCCATTCCCGAGCGACCATGGAAAAGTGTTTCCATGGACTTTATTGTCGGTTTGCCTAACACTAACGGCCTGTCGAGTATTATGGTTGTTGTTGACAGGTTTTCGAAGTATGGGATGTTCATTCCAGCGTCTAAAGTGTGTCCAGCCGAGGAGGCAGCTCGTCTTTTCCTCAAGCACGTGGTTAAGTATTGGGGAGTGCCAAAGACGATTATCAGTGATAGGGACACACGATTCACGGGGAGATTTTGGACCGAGTTATTCAAGCTAATGGGATCAAGCTTGAATTTTTCAACAAGTGTCCATCCCCAAACCGACGGGCAAACTGAGCGAGTGAATGCACTCTTGGAGATCTATTTGAGGCATTATGTGAGTGCAACGCAGCGCGACTGGCCAAAACTGTTGGATGTGGCTCAGTTTTCTTACAACTTGCAACGGAGTGAGGCCACAAACCAAAGTCCGTTCGAGATCGTGACCGGACAACAACGCTTACACCCAACACGGTTGTTACCAAGTATGAGGGGCCGAATCCAGCAGCACACAAGTTTGCCGCAGAGTGGCAAGAGCATCACGACTTAGCCCGAGCTTGTTTACACAAGGCAGGGAAGCGGACCAAGAAGTGGGCGGATCGAAAGCGTAGGGACGTGAATTTCCAGGTTGGTGATTTAGTCCTTGCAAAATTGACAGGAATCTTGCGCAACCCAATCGTGCACAAAGGGCTTGTGCGAAGATATGAGGGTCCATTTCGAGTTGTGAAGCGGATAGGCATCATAGCCTATCGATTAGAGTTGCCACCGACCATCCGAGCTCATCCAGTCAGATCCGGATCGAGGCAAATCATACCGAGCGCCAGTCGGAGTGAAGATCTCCTATGAGAACGAGGTTCGAGAGATCCAAGCCGAGAGAGTTATTCGACGATTAGGTTACCGGCCGAGGCACGAATATTTTGTGCAGTGGAAGGGACTTCCCGACAGTGAGGGGAGTTGGGAACTAGCCGAGGGCCTGTGGCAATTCAAGGACCAAGTGGATGGTTACCATGCTAGCCGAGTGACGAGGGCGTCACTAGATTCAGTGGGGGAGAATGTCACGGACCGCGCATCGAGGCCCGAGACCAGCTCGTGTCAAGCTGCCCAAGAAGCACTCCAGAGCATTTTGGGCCTATCACCAGTTAGCCCAACACTTGGGTTTGAAGAGCCTTTCAAAAGAAAATAAGGGAAGTGGCATATACTTAGGAATATTCCTTTTTGATACCTTTCCATATCTTTGTAAAACTCTTTTAGCTGTATCTTAACCATCGATGTACTTTAATCCCAACCGTTGGATGTAGGGGGCTTCAACTATAAATAGAGGCTTACCCCCACCTCATTTGTCACTTGACTTGACTTCACTTTTGAGGAATATACAGAGCATTCACTCAAATTTCTTCATTGTCTTTTTGTTTTGCCTTTTCTTTCAGAGTTCTTTTGCTTCCGCTAGGATCTAAGCACTTTAGCTTCGATCAAGTTTCAGGCTTACTTAGGCGTTGCGTGATCGAAAAGCGTCTAAGGCCGCACGCTCCAAGATTCAAGTTTTAGGGACGTGACATTAGCAACCACATATCAGCATCGATACAACTTCCTTACCAAATTTTCAAAGTTTCCTCCTTACTGGTACAGCCTTAAAAAATCTCATCGGAAAAATGTCACTTATCTACTTTTGGGGGAAAATTTTTAATTTTGGCGGCTAGATACTCGAGTTCAGATATCACACATTTTCCTTGGAGAATTGTCAAACTTGTATTGGGGAATTTAAACAGTGGTCTGAAACGTAACTTCATATTTGTACTATAACCTTTACATGTTTATAACATTGCACTATAATCAATTTGAAAGAAATTTGATCCCATATATTCATGTTATAAATCTTTACGTGATTTAGTCCTCGAGTTCAGATAGTACACGTATTCATGTTTATTTTATTTTACTGCGGTATCACATGTATTAAATGAAAGAAAATTTGAAAAATCAGATAAAAGTACCATAGAGGCCCGTGTAGTAAGGATTGAATTGTATTTTAGTCTTTTTATTCAAAAAAATGAGCAAACTAGTCTCTACATGTTAGATTAAAGAGCGAATTGATTATTTCTATTAAAAATTTCATCTATTTGTACGGTTATAAACTAAAGTGGTTGACGGAATAACCAGACAATGACATGTGACGACGTGTCACATATATTTCATACTGACGTACAAAGACTAATTTTTAATAGTAGAAATTGATGATATTTTTAACAGGATTAATTTCCTCTTTGATCTAATATCTAATTTGATCAAATTTTTAATAGAAAAGATAAATACGATCTTACTCCTAAAACAAAGACCTTCATAATATTTTAACTCTTTTTTTCATGCAATTTCAACTTAAAATTCCTTTTTGAAATCTCTTAAAATTTTAAAATTTTCAATTGTGTTTATTTGAACAAGTACTTTTTTTTTTAAAATTTTAAAAAATCTGATTAGAAATGAAAATCCTCCTCAAAATCTTTCTCCAAATACTCCCTTAATGTTAGAGATATTATTTTTGTAATGATTAATTCTTTTATGTAATAATAATATGATGAGTTTTTCTACCCAAGTGGATACTTTTAGGAAAAAAAAATATTTGTTTTGGGTGGTTTCTATTTTGTTTTTTTTGATGAATTATAAAAAGAAAATAAAACTCTAACAGTAACGTAATTAATGCGACTTGAACTCAAATTATACTTGAGATGATGAATACCCTGACCATCAATCCAAAACAATTTTTCCTATTTTAAATTTCTTTGATAATCAACAATATAAGAGTGAATGGTGAATACATAAATGGGTAAGATATTTATGAGGCAGAAAAAAGAAGGCGAAGAAACTCCCATAATTAGGGATTCACAATTTAGATTCCGCGTTCGAGGTCCAAAAGGCTGTGGCGGTCTCAATTCCATTTGCGGATAAAGAAAGAAAATCTAAAACAAAAGTTAAGAAACAATTCAAGTAATACAAAAAGAAGAAGAAGAGCGAGATGGAGATAACAGTTTCAAAATGATGAAATTATGTGAGTAAATTGATGATTGTCAGTGTTAGAAAAAACTACATCAAGACAGCTTACTACTAAACCGAATCCTACTTAACTAGATCTCCCAACAAAGAGGTTTAAGGAAAAGGAGCACTGTCGTGTATACATTCATGTCCTGTCATGATCGAAGAAAAACATGAAAGGAAGAAAAACCCAATCTCACACGTTATCAGGCAATGTTACCCTAGCCTCAAGATGCCCCTGCTCTTTGTTCGGTGTTCACTTAATGAACCACCATTCATAGTTACAAAACATACAACTTTTTTATTCCCTTTCCCGATATAGATTCCACACCGCCCTTCCTCTCCCTTTTCTTTATCTTCTTCTTCTCCTCCTCCTCTGTTGAACTTGAAGATAGCCTATTTGTACGAAGCTCTTAGCATATAGCTAGCTGCTGCTGTTCTACCTCTTCTAATCTTATTGTTAATTTTCCCTACTGTACTTTTTTCTTTCTTTTTGAGATTTTCAAGGGAAAAGAAAATGGGTCGTGGTAAGATCGAGATCAAGAAGATTGAAAACGCTACAAACAGGCAAGTGACCTATTCCAAGAGAAGAAATGGTATTTTCAAGAAAGCCCAAGAGCTCACTGTTCTATGTGATGCCAAGGTTTCACTCATCATGTTCTCCAACACTGGGAAATTCCATGAGTTCATCAGCCCTAATATTTCGTACAATACCCAAACCTCATCTCTCTCTCTCTCTCTCCATATATATATATGTATGCATGAAAGAAATTATATGGATTTTGTTTGTGTTGCTGATGATGTCAATTAGGACGAAGGCGTTTTTTGATCTTTATCAAAAGACTACAGGCACCGATCTCTGGATCTCCCACTACGAGGTTATTAGTCTTTCTCTTGAATCTTTGCTTGCTCGATCCGTCAGCTTTTCCATATTTTCTTCTTATATTTTACTTGTACGCTTTGTTTGTTTTGCTAGAAAATGCAAGAAAACTACAGAAGGCTGAAGGAGATTAACAAGAAGTTAAGAAGAGAGATCAGGTAAAGGAATTAGTGCTTTGACATACATACCAAACCAAACTTAGGGTTATTTTGGCAATGAAAGTTTGTCCTTTTTTCATGGTTTATGAACTAAAACTTTGACTAGGAAATTGTTTTAGCAGGCAGAGGATGGGTGGAGATCTGGATGATCTTAACATTAAGGAATTGCAAGCTCTTGAGGCTAAGATGGATTCTTCTTTGGTGGCTATACGTGACAGAAAGGTTTGAAATTATTGGTTTTTTTTTTTGTTTTACCCCCCCTCCCGAAAAAGGATATCTTGCTTTGGCTTCTTTCAGTACAAAAAAAAAAAAGTTAAGGGTTCCAAGTGGAAGGACCAATCCTTTGGCGAAGTTTTCAGCCCCCAAAGTCCAAGTAGCTGATCAAACAGAAAGTGTTCTTTCTTCCTGGAAATGGGGATGTTGGGATGCCAAAATCTTATCTCTTACAGATGTTTATATGAACTTGTAGGAGAATCGGATTAACATAAAAGGGTACTTTTGTGTGTGTAAACCTCCCCCACCCCCTCCATTTGAGATAACTCAAATAATGAAACTAACAATATTAGTTGATTTTCCACAGTACCATGTCATCAAAACGCAAACCGATACACACAAAAAGAAGGTCAGTGAATCCAACACCATGAAAACAGTCGCCTTTTGTCCTTTATTTCATTCGATTAGTCGAGTTCTTATCATATTTGAGGACTGGAATGCGCTACAGGTTAGGAACTTGGAAGAAAGACATGCAAATCTTGTCTTCGACTTGGTAAGAAACTTGATTTTCGTTAATTATCGAATAGATCAAAGACTAGTAGTGCATCTTAATAATGAGTGTGTTCTTCCCCCCAATCTTTGGTGGTGATTAAGGAGACAAAGCTTGACCAACAGGATGGAATAGTTGAAAGTGAAGGATACTATAATGAAGCCGCAAATGGAGCCTCTAACTTACATGCTCTTCGCCTGTATCAAATCCACCACCCTAATCTTGTTCTTCACCATGGAGGACGATTTGGCTCCAATGATCTTCGTCTTGCTTGATTATTATTGGTGGCTTTCGAGGACACACTGCCTCCCGTTTCTGATCACGATTTCTGTTAATTCTCTTTATTATATTGTTATCTATATATTATGATAAATAAATTTAATTTTCATTATTAATTGTTTACCTCCTTGAAAAGTAAGAATTAATCTTGCTACCGACTCTTTCTTTTCTTACATGATCAATGGGCTGAAAGTAGCCTGTTCCTCCTAGGGTAACTAAGTGCTTGTGTGTTTTCTTATCATGTAATATATGATTAGTGTTGGCTGTATTGTCATTTTATTCAACTTTTATATTTTATTTTTACCCTATTGATACTAATTAATATTTCTAGTTTACAACATTTTTCCCTATAATTGTTGGGTTAGATTTTGTAGAGAAAAATGGTTAATTTTAATTTAATTTTTTAATTACTATATATTTTATATAAATTTAATACATGAATAATTAATATTTTATAATTTTGTATACTTTGTGTTCATATTATTTTATATTACATCTCTACAATTATTAAAGCTTTAAGTTTAGTCTCACAAGTCAAGTGACATCAATTAAATTAAGGAAATTATGAATTTAATCTTATACATTTTAAATAAGTTATATTATTATAAAAGTATTTTTTATTTTTTATAAAATAAATAAAAATAATTTTAAAAATGTAAAAATTGAAGAAATTTTACATGACAACTCATTTTGAACTCAAATCAGTATGTCAGTTGTCGATTTGGTATTACGAGGATTTCATGTCTTTTTCTAACATAATTATTGCTTTGTAGTCACCTTAAATTGTTAATTGTCATGCCGATTTTGGGGTCCCTATGCATCGTCCATATTATTCCGGTAATTAAACTTTTTTTTCATATTATTTCAATAAATATTTTTTTTTCCATATTATTCCCAAAGAAAAGCCTTTGATATTCCTATATACCGACAACTATTTAGAGCTTAGCACAAACCAACCCAATGAAAGAACATCAATTTAATTTCTCTCAAAAGTGAGCAATTAAGAAAAATTAATTATAATTTATATTAATTATTAGTAAAATAAAAAATTTAATGTTAAAAGTTTATACATTAAGTTATTTTGATAATGATTTAATAAATTTAACCAAAAAGTATAAGTTATGTCAATTTAATCTTGATTTATCAAATTTAATCCACAATATTTATATATTTTATAAACATTTATGCATAATATATAAATATTTATGTACAATTGATGGAAAACATTAACACCATGATTAATTGTCATGAGTTTCACACTTTTGAAATTGAAAGATGTTAAATTGCTCCATTTTTTTTTTTGAGAGGGAACCCATTTACTAAATATCAAATTTGAGAGAGAGATTCAAAAAATAATTATTCAAAAAAATTTTGAGACGGATTGGAAAGGTTTTTTTTACGAAAATATTATAGATCTAAAATTTCAAAAGTGAATTTAAACAATATATTGTAATTTTCATACATACTACTTTTTAATGTTACATGTGATTTTATGTGATTAATTTTTAATTAATTTTTAAATATAATATTTGTAATCGTTATAATTAGTGTGAAATAATATTTTTTATTTAAATTATTAAATATAATTAAAATATATTAATTTATTTAATATTTTAAATATTATAATAAAATTTCAAATAATAAATTAAAACATTTTTAACATATTCAATATACAATATAATTTTACTTAATGTAAATTAATATTATTCAAAATAATAATTAATTAATATATATCAATTATTTTGATAATTCAAATATAATGCTAATAAAACAATTTCTAATTGTTATTAAAGCTTTTATAAAGAATAATAAAAAAAATTGCTAGATTATAAATTAAACTCTCCACAATTTAATTTTATTTTTCTTAGCAGTCAATAAATTGACTATAATAAGTTGTAGATAATATATAATTAATATAATATATAAACATACCTATTATATAAATTAGGGTAAATTACACCCATAATCACTTTAAAATAGGATTTGTCCTATTTTAATCACTTTATTTTTTTTTCTCAATTTAATCACTTTAATAAGAATAACATGTACAACAAGTTCCTCAACTTGCCTGTTATATTCTCTAAAGAAGCAAGAATACAAACCAAACCATCATCAATCTCAAACCGATCTAAAGTGCTGTAAGAATGGGAACTTGGAAAGGGATCCTCGGAAATATATATTTAGGATTCAAATAATTTATAATTAACTTCTAACTTTTCGCCTATTAATTATACACTTATTTAGTCACGATTCTACTAAAGTATCATGACTGAGCTTTCCATTATTATATATCATTACGAAAGTTACTTAATAAGTATTCATCCAATGACATTGTTATAAGTGTATTACCTTTATGGGATATCCTTAATCTCTTTGGAATAAAAATTTATCCTAATATGATCCTATTTTATCTTACGGTAATCGTTACATCTTCCTTCATGAAAAGTTAATTATTATCAAATATTAACCAAATCATTTATCATAAAGATAAATGACCCTTGACCACGTTTACTTTTCATCTAACATGTAATGTCTATAAGAGGATATCATATACCCTTTAGTTGGGCTACGAATTCTACTATTGTGGAATGATGTTAAATATTACAAAAGTCGTATACCTAACATATCAGCTTTCGTTTCCTTATCTATTTAAACTCAAGTTTTTATTTACATCAAAGTACACAAGTCACACATACATAGTTCATTATCCACTCAGGATTAAGGTATGTCATACGATGAATATCACAAGTGAATAAATCCACAAACAGATCTAGAATCTATTCTACTTGAGTCTTGTTTAATGTACTGCTAGTCCAACCAATCACATCTATGTTTTTATCTTTTGGGAGTCATCCACTTCAATACCCAAGACAAAATATTTCCTCAATTGGACTTGATAGACAGCATATTAGTCTTTCAATTGGTTTGCTCGTTTTTATTTAAACTAATGACATGTTTAAATTATCTATTAATATAATTTATCTTTCTGTATTACGATTCGTCCATGTAATACTATTTAATATTAGTTAAACCTAATCCAAAATTGAAAGGTAGAAATAATATAAGTTCTAAGAATGACGAATATAGTTGTTGATATGATGATTAAATGGGTTCGATGCTGCGCAAATGGATTTTATGTTTTTGAAAACCTGGCCCAAGTGGTTTTGGATGTTATGGCATGAGACAAAAGATAAAGAAACTGAAGTCGATGATGTGATTGATCATTGAGTTTCAACTTCCTATATTGTAATGAAAAAAATTGTTAATAAAATATGGTAAGTAATACTATGGAATTATGAGAAGTTGTTTATTCAATTTAATTACTTAAAAACATATATTTACTTCAAATAAAACGTTGTAAATATGAAATTAAAATATTACAAAAAGTAGGGAGGAATTTTGGATGTAAATAAAGTATAGATTGTAAGTTTAAATTTATCAAAAATGTTAAAAAAAAAACCTAGCTATAAATATATATTAAATATACATATATTATTGATTAGATGTTATAATAAATGCTGATTAAAATCTTAAAGGTAATTTGTTCATAGTGAATGTCCGATAAATTTTCCACTCCACTGCATAGCAATTGTATAAATCAGTTGATTTAAGCAAGCAAAAATTTAACAAGGCTGATATATTAAAAAGCCCCTTAAATTACTACATTTTATTTAAATAAGATTGTTAAATAAGCTCCTTTTTTTTTATTTTTACTTATAAGTGTTTTATTTTAATATTAAAGTAAAATTATTTGAATTTCAAGCTTTTAATTTCTTGTTGATTGAATAGAAATTTTATACACTTCTAATATCAATTTAAAATTTAAAACAGTAATCAAAATTTTCAAAAAAGCGGTTCAATGTGTTATGCATGTAAGCACTTTCAAGAAGTTTTCAAAATTTAAAAGAGTAATCAATATTATTTTATTTTTTTATAAAACATTCTGATCAAATTCATATGAACAAAATGAAAATTTGTTTAAATTTTTAAAATAATTTTATTTTAATATTAAAATCAAAAATTTTTAAAAGCTATAGATTAACAACTTATTTAACTATAAAAATATCATAAGAGCTTGTCTCAACTCCAAACAAAGTATAATAGTTTAAGGAGAATTTATTATTCCAAAAAGAAAAAAAAATTAGAGCTTAAAGAGTGGAAAAAAATTGAAAGGATGAAAATTTGAAAGGATAGAAAACTAGAAGGATATAAAACAGAATTTTTGTTTTTATATGCGTGCTTGGTAGGGAAGATACAAAAATGAAAAGAAAAATTTTCTTTCCATAAAAAACAAATAAATCAATTGAAAAATACATAGTTTTGAACTAAACATCACATATTTATCATTTTTTCCCTCTCATCTCTCCAATTTGGAAGGATTGATTTTTATTCATTAAAATGAAAAAAAAAACCATCTCTCCTTTTTTTTTCCTCCTCTTTTATTTCCAACCAAACACACTCAAAATTTATTTTCTTTCCAGT
Source organism: Gossypioides kirkii (assembly GCA_005610355.1). NCBI lineage: Eukaryota > Viridiplantae > Streptophyta > Magnoliopsida > Malvales > Malvaceae > Gossypioides > Gossypioides kirkii. Next base: position 16,567,134 of record CP032254.1, on the reverse strand, counting down.
TTTCCACTCGTTCTTTCCATCTCTTTAATTTCCCACCTAACCAAACCCATCCTAAAAATCTCAAATCCAAATACAAGGAAAACTTATCGAGTCCAAACAAGCAGGATGGGGATTGATTAATAATCTGGATCCAATTGGCCCAAGTTATTTTGAGTTGGTTCCTAAGAAGAAACATGACTCGTTTTGAAAGCTTTCCAACGATTGATATATTGTCCATGTCAGTTCCTTCCTTCGCCCAAACATGTTGCCAGCATTAGCTTGTTATAATCTTTAAGATTACAACGAGGCAATGGATTTAAGTAGAGATATAGTACTATGGTGTTTGGTTTAAGAGTTAAGATAATAACATTTATTACCTTCCCAGCAATGGCAAAAGTAATAATAACAGAATCATTCCATTTATTTATCGTAATTTATGATTGAAAATTGAAAAAGATTAGCGATGAAGTTTGAGTACTATTTGAATTGAGTTTGAATTTTGGAGTTATTATTGTTAGAAAATTTTTATGTGAATATCATTCCGATCCGAATAGATTAAACTTAAATAATAAAATGGATGATATTATTTCAGGTGAATTGTTGGTTTACTTTGTTTGCATTGAAAATGGAGTTTACTTCATCATTGGGTTATGGTTTTGCTTTCTGAAATCACTAATAATAATGTTATAAAATGGGACCCAAAATTAAAATAAGCAAAGCAACATAGCAAACTTAGGTATAGAAATTGGTTAAATAACAAAGTGGCAAAAAGTAAGAGCTGATGACTAATGACAGAATCTACAATCTGCAAATGGGAATGGCTTTTACAAAAGACTCTTGGTTGTAATTATAGGTCCACATCATACAGCCACTGAGTGGAGCAGAGAGTGAGAGTCGGACTCCCCCAAGGCAAAACTCATCCCTCTCTGTTTATATTTAAACATTATTACTGTTGGCCGAGTTATGTAGCTTCTCCTTTCAATTAAAGGCGTTGGGACATAAATCCTCGCAAATCAATGCCCCCACTTGTTAAGCTAAAGTGAAGCACCAAATTTAGTATAGAAGCTATTACTCTTTTAAATTCTAGGAGTGGTGATGAATGTGGGAGTTCCATTTTCACTCCCATGGGCCATGTTTTGTCCACCAATTTCTGTAAGTATTATTTATTTGATGTTTCCCTATAATTGTTGATACACAGAATGGGTTGGTTGATGATGGTTTACACGATATGAGAGAAGATGAAAGTTGTAGGGAGATTTGAGCAGAGTATCTCCTTGTACAGTCCATAATCTAGGGAGTGAGTCCTTTGGACAGGTGTCTCTGTGAGGAAGCCTGGAGAGTGATACCTTCAGTAATTACGAAACCCAGCTAGACAAAAATATCCCAAGATCACTAGATAGTAATATTTGCCTACAACGCTGTCACTCTAGTGTTATGTTATGAGATGGATTAATAATATACCTTAGTAGGTGTAAAATAAAGGCTTAAAGGTGGCATAAGAGTGGGATTAGGTGTCATTGTTGGATGAGGACAAATCCTCTCTTCCATGCATACCCATACACTTGTGGGAAGGGGAAACTCTTAAAAGAAATGAAAATTGGGGCTGCTTAATCTTGCTACCTACTCATCCAAACAGCTGCAACATGGAAGCTAACTTCTTGGTGCGACCATTGGCTTCAAAACTAGCTGCACTTGTCGAATGATTGTGTTGTTAATTGAGCTTCCTCAACCGTTGCTGGGGTGGTTCAAAGGATCTATGGACGGCTACTCATCAACTCCTTGATGCCATACGACTATTCAAGGAGTAGTGAATGATTTAGTAAGTATGTGAGAACGTCATTAAAATTTTGTAAAAGGATTTGGCAATTAAATTATGAAAGGAATTGTTGATAGTCTGAGCTCTAAAAGTTTTTGTACTCGAGGGATTGGCACTATATAGTGTATTATATGCGATGACTGCAAATTTGAAAGTTGTATTATGCTTATTGTATGTAAGAAAACCATAACAATGAGTTGGTGAATGTTACAGGACTTGAAAAAAAATTGTATAAAATTATGATTTTTTATCACTTTTTAATAAAAGAATGATAAATTTTTTAAATATTTTTTAATTACAATAATAATAATAATAATAATGACAATGAAGATCACTTGAAATGAACACCTTAATTATACCAACACACTGGTTTCATACTTACTGGTTCAGTAAGTAATATATGAATAGAACAGCAGCTCAAATCTGTGGTCAAACCTCACAATTATAATAATTCAAGGAAACATGAAAGGCTATTCCAAATGAAAGAAGAAAAAGCTTTCCATATATTGAACGAAAAAAGGAAAAGCTTTTCCATCATTCAAATGATCCAAATTTAAATACGGGATTTCATTTACACTCTGACAATTGCCCGTGAATCCACTCACTAAAAGTTACTCTGTTTTTCTTCCCAGAGTGGCAGAAACGTACTCCAAAGCCCATCTTTCCCTTGTCTCCCTTATTATTTTGCTCTGGTCTCTCTCTGTCTCTCAAATCAATTTGCTTTTCTTATGAACGGCCCTCAGTCACTGGGTTTCTCACCCTCTCTCTCTTTTCTGCAATTTGAAATGAACTTCCCTTTCACTTCCCAATCCCATTGTGAAATAAAAATGGCTACTTCAAAATTCTTTCTGTCTTCTCTTCTTTTGTTACTTTTTGTTCATGGAGTTTTGCCAAGAGCAGAATCCAAGACGTACTGGGGAGATGTTGATGCCTTGAAACAACTCAAAAATGGAGTCCAGCCTAATTCAGTGAGTCCGGGTTCTTGCTTGGGTTCTTGGGATTTCACATTCGACCCATGTGACAGCCTTTTTAGTGAAAGATTCACCTGCGGTTTCAGGTGCGACCTTACAGTTTCTGGGTTGAGCCGAGTCACGGAGGTTACTCTCGACTCCGCTGGTTATACCGGTTCTCTCTCTTCCATTTCCTGGAACCTCCATTACTTGCAAATCCTTGACCTCTCCAACAATTTCTTCTCCGGCAGGATTCCAGGCTCACTCTCCAACTTGACTCGGTTAACTCGGCTGGGTCTTTCAAGGAATTCATTCTCCGGTGAGGTACCTGCCTCGATTGGGTCCTTGTCTACCCTTGAAGAACTCTACCTCGATAACAACAACCTACAAGGTCCTATCCCCGCGACTTTTAATGGTCTTGGAAACTTGAAAAGGCTCGAAATTCAATCAAACAACATCTCTGGTGAGTTACCCGAGTTGGGTTCACTCAAAAACCTGTACTTTCTTGATGCAAGCAACAATGTCATTTCTGGGTATTTGCCTACAACGCTGCCACCTTCTTTAGTCCAAATTTCCATGAGGAACAACATGATTGAAGGCACAATCCCTCAAAGTCTTAAATATTTGAGCTTTCTGCAAGTATTAGACCTGAGTCACAACAAACTCACGGGCTCAGTCCCTTATTTCCTCTTTAACCACCCATCTCTTCAACAACTCACTCTCGCATTCAACTCCTTTAATTCTTTACAAGCTCCCTCTAATCTAGGCACCCAAAGTGAGCTTATTGCTGTTGACTTGAGCAATAACGAGATCCAAGGCTGGTTACCTCCTTTCTTGCCATTAATGCCAAAGCTGTCAGCTTTATCCATGGAAAACAACAAGTTTTCGGGTATGATCCCTATCCAATACGCATTGAGAGCGGCTCTGCCTGCATCCGGAATTTCCCCGTTTGCAAGACTGTTGCTTGGAGGGAACTACTTGTTCGGACCCATTCCAGGGCCATTGCTGGTACTCAAACCAGACACTGCAAAGGTCAGCCTTGCTGACAACTGCTTGATCAGGTGCCCATCGCGTTTCTTTTTTTGCCAAGGTGCTGACCAGAAATCTTTAATGGAATGCAAGAGTTTTGGTTCTGTAATCCCTTGAATCATGTTATTTCAGCAATGTTTTTAGTTGAAACATCCATGTGTGTCTAAAATTCTTTCTCTAGTGTTCTTAGTTCGGGCTTGTTAGTTTTCAGTTTGTAAGTGGGAAATCTAAAACAAAATCTTTGTTTTCACATAATGGTAATAATTTCGTATATTTTCAATATGGTCACATGGTCGTATGGGCGTGGGGGTATGCGCTCGTAAACAATATAGTACTTGGGTCCTACTTGTCCTTTGAGGCTTTTCACTTATCAGATAGGTCCAGATAATTGCCAACCTTATTCGGTTTATTTTAGGTAACTCTTGGCCCAATTAAAGGACTTATTGCACCAATTAGTGGCTTGGATTGAGAAATTTGATTACTTGAACTCCTATGTTTTGTAAGAATAATCTGCCTTTTCATATGAGCAAAGCTATGCTTTCTTATCATATCCTGTGTCTGTAGGGAAATGAATGACCTAAAAGACACAGTTCAAAGTACATTTCCAGACAAAATTTTCCCCCTCTCTTGTATTTACAGCTATGAAATACAGAATCAATGAAGCTGTGGGTATATATCACCTGTTGAAATTTGCATGAGTTTTGATACCATTAATGCTTTACATAAATGGAGCCCCGCGAATATTATTACGCTTTCAGGTCCCGCTCCCATGGTAACTATTCATTGGTCGAAAGTGGGATCAAACTTATCATGTCTGCAAACACAGTGCAATAATTTTTACTGGTTCCTTAATTCAAAAGCTAAGCAGATGGTCGTCAATCATCATGCTTCACTGCTTCGGTTCATAAACAAATACAATGGATGCTAAAAAATATAATTAAGTATTTAATTCGATTCATTTGTTGCTTAAACATTAAGATCCAAAATTTTATCACAGCCGCCTCTTCCAGGTTGGTCAGTAGGCTTCTATTTTATGCAACTGGCTGGAAATTCCCCATATACGCTAATATCCGTTTATATTAAGTTAATGAAAGCCGAATTAATCACATGGAAACACTGTTTTCAATATCTGGCAACTTGCCTTCAAATGAATATATAATAAGATTGGACTTTCAGGTTTATGATTTCATAGTCATCAATGGAGGTTTCAGTTCATAACAATATGTTTTCTCTACTTTTGCTCTTACTGTCACTATCTTTCTCACCACCTGCCTGTGCGGCCTGCAATGCTGTGGACAAAGAAGCATTACTGGGATTCAAGCGCACCATCACGGCTGACCCTTCACGACTGTTGCAATCATGGATATCATCGACTGATTGCTGCACGTCCTGGAAAGGGGTCGCTTGCAATTCTGTGGGAAGAGTGGTCAATGTCACACGCTCGGGTCTTGTTTCGGATGACGACGACCTTTTGGATACATTCATCAATGGAACTTTGTCTCCCTCCCTTGGGAACCTATCCTATCTTCAACTTCTTGACCTTAGCAATCTCAAAAACTTGAATGGAGCGATACCACTGGAATTCGGCAAGTTAAGGAGTCTTACTCATCTTTTTCTCAATTCAAACCAGCTTACAGGGTCGATACCGGCGACATTCAAGCACTTATCTCGGCTGGAAAGGCTTTTCCTCGACAACAACCATATTTCTGGTATTATACCTTTCTCTGTTATTGGATCTTTAACAGCGCTCACCGAACTTGGTCTTTCGGAAAACCAATTGAGAGGATCAATTCCAGCAATAATAGGGAAGTTGGAATTATTGACAAAGCTTGATCTTCATGCTAACAATCTTTCTGGCAGTTTGCCTACAACTATAGGCAAGCTTAAGAGCCTCAAATATCTAGACTTATCCCAAAACACGATAAAAGGCAGCATTCCTAAATCCATAGGAGGACTTTCAGCATTAGTACTCCTAGATCTCAATCAAAACCAGATTACAGGAAGCATCCCTTCATCGATTTCGGGGCTCATCTCTCTTCAGTTTTGCCGCATATCAGAAAACAAGCTGACAGGAAGTTTACCTCCATCCATTGGCCACCTCCCAAGCATTCAGAGGCTAATCCTTGAGAACAACAAGCTAACTGGGAAATTACCAGCTACAATGGGCCACCTTGTCACTCTTACTGAATTATTCTTGTCGAATAACCGTATTACCAGCAAGATTCCTTCTAGTTTCAGCAATTTGCAAAACCTTCAAACATTAGATTTATCTAGAAACCATATCTGTGGTGAACTTCCTACAGAGCTGACCAAATTGCGGAACTTACAGACATTGGATCTGTCGTTTAATCCTCTTGGACTAGTTAGCATACCAAAATGGTTTGCTAAATTGAAACTTTTTCAGCTTATGTTGGCGAAAACTGGTATTAGAGGGTCTCTTCCAAGGTGGTTATCTTCTACATCCATTTCAACTCTAGATTTATCAGACAATGCTTTGACAGGGAAACTACCGCCTTGGATTGGGAATATGACCAGCCTTTCTTTACTTAATTTATCAAATAACGGTCTTCACTCATCCATCCCAGCTGAATTCAAGAATCTTAGGCGTCTAATGGACCTTGATCTTCATTCAAACAAGTTCTCTGGTAACCTGGATACAATTTTCTCCAAAGGAACTGATGACCCTATAGGCCATTACAACTCTATTGATCTATCTGACAATATGTTCGCTGGACCTATTAATGACTCCGTTCTACAGAGCTCTGCAATGGATTCTATTACATCGCTTGTTCTGTCATATAATCCGCTAAAAGGATCAATACCAAAATCCTTAGGGAAGTTGAGTGAGCTGAGAATCTTGAAGGTGGTAAGCAATGGCCTTTCAGGGAAGATACCAGTGGAGCTTGGTGATGCCATGGGATTGAACACAATTTTGCTTTCGAGGAACAACCTGATGGGGAGCATCCCAGGGAAGGTGATCAATTTGAATGAGCTCAAGGAATTTGACGTGTCGCATAATCAATTAAGAGGGGAAATTCCTCCCCATAAAGCCATAATCCCTGTATCTTCATTTATTGGTAATCCTGGATTGTGTGGAGCCCCTCTTCCACCTTGTGAACGTTCATAGTATTATTATAACATGGATATTTTCAATGGAAGTATAATGGTGTTTCTCAATAATATGGGTATTGTCAACGGAAGTATCATCGTTCCTCCATTTCTTTCTTCATCATCTTATACGACTAGACTATCATTACTTTCGGATGTGAATGTTAGATATCAATACGAGTCTAACATGAATTTTTTTCTTAACTTTTTTAATTTGATCATATTCCCATTACCATGTTAAGATATTTATGTAAACCAGATTTTCAAAAGATAAACAATTAGTACAAAAAGACAAGGGAAAGTTTTATACAAACAGGTGAGTTTTAATTTTATATGGAAGCAGTACTGTGAAATTGTAATGTCATGCTTGTTTTGTAGTGTCAAAGAATGGAGAAAAGCTGTTTTGTAAAGACTTTAAAATAGTATTTATTATTGTAAATGGGCAGGTTAATTAGGCATGCTTGTTTCACTAACCACAGACACTTCAGTCCAGACTATTACCAATAGAGCAACGGACAGATCTTGGGGTTTAGACAAATGGTCTGTAATCATAAACATGAAAACAAATGTCCAAAATTTTGTCTTCTAACGAAGCCAATATAGTCAGAGCCAACATGGCTACTTCTAAAGGCTACATGAAACTGAGATACTGACAGACCACTTTTTAACTGCTCCCACTTGGAGGGCCAACATGCTCTTCCCTGAGAAATAATATAACAATACAAGCAGATCAGTGTATGGGCCAAGACCATTTGAGAGGCCTAGACAGACCATGTATTGCGATTATGGATTTATGACAGGATTTTGATGTGAGGGATTCAGAAAACTTTTCATTAAGCACTAAAATGAATACTGCAGCATGGTGCATTCTATATCAAAGGATACTGAATACAATTGAAATTTCTCCCTTGAACACAACTTTTTATTTGGTCTCTAAATGTAGAGAACTTGAACACACATAAGATTAAGCAGGGAAAAGCATGATTATTTTGATGCCTAAAATGCATCACTGACGGAGAAATAGTTTAGACGTTGGGAGAAGCTGCATGGTAGTTGTCAGAATGCAAATTCCATTTAATGTGCATGGTTTGGCTTGGGTAAGGGAGAACTAGTCCGCCCTCCAAATGATTTTTTTGACCCATCACATCCCCAAATCCAGCATCTACCCTGGTTGCCACCTCCCCAACCCCAACCTCCTCCTCCTCCTCCACCACCACCACCACCTCCTCCCCCACCACCGTTGCCTCCACCCCCACCCCCTCCCCCGCCAACATTGCCTCCACCTCCTCCTCCTCCTCCACCATTCCCACCCCTCCCCCTCCCCCGCCTCCTCCCCCTCCATTTCCTCCGCCCCATCCTTGACCATGACCATTGCCGTTTCCTCCGCCACCTCCACCTCCTCCCCCACTGCCTCCACCACCTCCCCCACCGCCACCTCCACCACCATTTCCACCACCTCCGCCACCTCCTCCCCCTCCATTTCCACCTCCACCACCGTTACCCCTACCTTTTATTTTCCTGTGTGGTTTTCCTTTTCCTCTACCATTGCTATTGCCACTGCCACCTCCACCATTTCCCCCACCACCAGTGTCTCCTCCTTTCCGTCCACTATGAACATTACCGTTGCTTTGGACAAAAATTTCCTGAGAAAAATTCGTGCCTTTTTCTTGTACATTGTCAATAAAAGCACGGTTCTTACTCGAGACCATATTGCTGGAACTAGCATTGGACCACCCAGGAACCCCATTCTCTCTCTCAAACCCATCCATTCCATCAACCCTACTGGGGCTCATCATCAACACCACCGCAAGTAGAACCAAACCCCTTACTTCTCTTGTTACTTCCATTCTCGGTCTCAACTTGAGAATGCAAGAATTCACCCCCTCCAATCCTTTTATATATTCTTTGATTGTTATAGTAAAACAAGCAAAACTACAGCTTGGAACAGTCCCCACTTGAACAAACTTGAAGTTACCAATACCGAACAGCACCTTCAAAAAGGCTGCAACAGTGGGACAAAGAGATGAAACTATCCCTTGAATCACAATATGTCCCCACGCTATCCATTTTCCCCTGGTTAATGCAGACTTTAACCATACACCGACTCCAATTTAAGCACTCTGCTCTCTTGATCTTGTTTAACAACACTATGACTCCATATTATTTTAAACTGATACAACAATAAACAAAAGCATATGTTTTCTTGCCAAGGAACCCTGAACTTCAAGGGCACCCATTGAAATGGTGATTTTAGCTCCCAAAAAGAAACTAAAGACTAGGCATGGACGATAAGCCCTTCTTAAACATTCCAATTCTGAATATGCCGAAACACTATTAAATTGCTTTAGGGACTCTTAACGTATGGGATCATCGAAGTGACTTTGTTTAAAATAATCATAAGCTTGCAGCCCGCAGGCATGAAAATAGTAGAGAAATTGTTTTCATGGTGACCTACCAGGATTATGGTATAAACCAGCAGACAGCTCATTTTAATGAGACGAGTTTATATTATAATCTTAAAAAATGAGGAGATTTAATTTAAGAATACATCCACCATATGATGTAGAATAGTGGAGGTAGCTTGAGCAATGCCCTAAACATATACGGTGTGAGGTAGGTGGGGAAGATCATGGCTTTTGCTTGACGAATGAAATTTGGGGTGGTAGTGGTGGCCATGTGCGGCTGAGAAAGATAACATGCAGATTGGAGAGGCCATTCCAAATTTAAGTTTAAATTAGTAGTATTCTTGAGGATGTGTAAGTGCAAGGTGAAGTGCAATCCAGATAGATAAGGTCCTCTAAGAATAATTTATTATTATTATAATTTTGGTCTAAACTAAGGATAATATTTATGAAACATAGAACCCATGTGATGGAAATTTCCTATTGCTTCAAGTAATTATTATTAGTTGATTTTATGATTTATTTTTAGGGTTTGTAATTTTCTTTTTCAATAATTTTGTCTCCCAAAATAATAGATTTGTTATTTAGTCCCTTAAAATTTAATGATATTATATATTAATATAAAGATAAATTGCACTTCGTCCTAAAAAAGGAATTGTTGATGTTGAGATACTATAAATTTATTAAATTTCAAGTCTTAAATAGAAGGTTGTATAAATCAATAGGGGTAATTACAGATTTAGTTCTTAAAGTTTACATATTTCATGAATTTGATTATTAAATTTTTAAAGCTAAATTTGACCTCCCAAAATGATAGATTTATTATTTAATCCCTTAAATTTTAATGATATTATATATTAGTATAATGATAAATTGCACTTCACCCAAGAGACAGAATTACTGATGTTAAGATACGATAAATTTATTAATTTTCAAGTCTTAAACAGAAGGTTGTATAAATCAATAGGGATAATGACAGATTTAGTTCTTAAAGTTTACATATTTTGTCAATTTGATTATTAATCTTTTTTTAAGTTAAATTTGACCTTCCAAATTGGTAGATTTGTTATTTAGTCTGTTGAAGCCCAATTTATCCGAACCCAACAAAATTTAAATTTATTTTAGGTTTAAATTCATTTGAAATTTAAATTTATTATAAATTTAAATTTATTTAAATTAAAAAGTCCAAAATTACAAACCCAAACATAATGTCCAAATACAAGCCCAACTTCAAAATGATCCAAACCTCAACTTAAGCCCAAACATTAAAACTTTATACATGACCAAATTACAAACTCAAATCCTAGCCCAAATGGCCCAAAATTGTATAAGAAGCCTCCTAGATTTGCTATTGTTGCTGTTGCCTCCATCCTAGCCAACCGAAGGCTGCCACATCAGCATCCACGTCATGGCACACGAACCAAAGCACTCGCCCCGAGGTCTGCCACCGTCTACTACCACCATGTGATATCTGCAAAAAGGAGCAAAGAACATAGGCAAAAACAGAGGCAAAGAAACAGAGTTTTGGTGTAATTTTCGGCTATAAAGCCTTATGTTTTTTTATAAGGGGGGACCCTTTTGTTATTCATTTCAAATCAATACAAAATTAACATCTCAAAGCAATACAACGGATAGCATTTGAATTCCAAAATAGAAAAGCAGACAACCATTATCAGCAATCAAAAGACAGATTCTTAGCATTTCAAAGGTATCTAATAAATATATTTATTGTCTGTTTATTGTTCTGAGGTATTTTGTTTTAGTATATTTATGTATGTGTATTTATTATCTATCAAAACCCCTATTAATCACTCATTTAATGAAATTTTTGAAACTGAAAACATATTTATTATAATAAATAACATTAATAATAATAAAATATATTAATAAGTATTTAATAAAAAAAAGGAAGGTGAGAAGTCGGGTACGTTATGCCCCTGGGTTGGTGCCGCCGTCGCCAGAAACCACGCCGGGATCTCGTTCTGATCGCGGTCAGCATCTCCTCGTGGGTAGATTTACAAAGCAAAAAAATGGTTTTAGAACCGGGATTTGATCCATAACAAGATTTCAAAAAATTTCAAGATATATTTTAGACCTAAAAAGATCCAGGCTTTGAATACAAGTTTTAAATAAAAATAATAATAATAAAGAGAACAAGAACATGAAGCAATGAAGACAGATTTGAAGGGATCAAGAGTCAAAATCTGGTTTTCAATGAACCAAATCAAATCTTTTAGGGGTTTTAAAATATGAGTCTAAATAAAAAAGGAGAGAAAGTGATTAAAAGTTTCAGATTTGGATTTAGATCCAGATTTGGGTTTAAAAAGCAAAAAGCAAAAAGTGATTAAAAGTGATGGCGCGTGGCAACTGGTGCGATGAAGGCCGCGGCGGACCAAAGATCGACCCTTGGTCGGACGGTGAGCAACCAGAGCTAGGACGACTGGACGGCGACCAGCCCTTAAGAACTCCAAAGAGAACCAAGGAGAGGAGGCACTTGAGAGAATAAAAAAGTTTTTTTTTTAAAAAAAGGAAATGCGAATATGTTTTTTTTTTTGAAAAAAAAGGTATTTATAGCCACCTCGAAAAGCTGGCGTTTTGAGCGTGGGTATTTGGTGCCAAAACGGCACCGTTTTGCCCTACCCGATCCTTGACCCGATCCGACCCAGAGAGATCCGTGTGTTTTTTGAAAGTGGGTTATTTCTGCTTTTAGCCCTTCCGTTTTTTTTAAAATTTACAATCAGGTCTTTTTATATTTTCAAATAATTTTAAATTTGCCCATTAATTTTATTTCATTTACAATTTAATCCTTTGACCTTTTGAAAGCTCAGGAAGCTGCCATGTGTCAATATTTTGGTTTATTTATGCAAATGGTCCCTCTTATTTTTAATTTGTTTCAACTTAATCCTTAATTCAAGGTCTGTTTAATTACAAAATTGGTCTAGAAATTTTACATGATTTTCAAATCAGTCCCTTGACTTCAGAACGCCTGAGAGGCTACCACGTGTAACTTGTTTTTGGTTTTATTGCCCTGAAGGTCCCTAAATTGTCTAAAAATCATATTTTGACCCCGAACTTTTAAAAAATTACATTTTAACCCCGAACTTCCAAAAATTACATTTTGACCTCCAAACTTTCAAGAAATTTCATTTTGACCTCCAAACTTTTCAAAAACTACATTTTTACCCCCAAACTTTCAAAAATTTCATTTTTGACCCCAAACTTTCTAAAAATTACCATTTTACCTTCGGACTTCCAAAAATTTCATTTTTGACCTCAATTTTTCCAAAAATTACCATTTTGCCCTCGAACTTCTCAAAAATTACCATTTTAGCGCTAAACTTTCAAAGATTCAATTTTTGACCTCGAAGTGTCCAAAATTACCGTTTTGCCCCCGAGTATCCAAAATTGCATTTTATCCCGTCTGCTTTGTTTTTAACATCCATACTTAGATTTTAATTATCATTCTTTCGCATTTTATATTCTATTAATTTTTTATTTTTGTGTATTATTTATCTGTTTAATTATTTTCTCTTCGTGTTATTTAGTCTTCGTTATTAATCGTTCATATTAAACTCACATATTTGTTTTCAAAATTATTTTCATAAACATTTAAAATCGAGGCAATGTTCTTTTCTTGTGGTAACTTCGGGAAATCATACCCTAACGTGTCGGGTGTGATTTTTTCGTATAACCCACACAAATCGAATATCCTTTTCCAAGTTTTTTAAATCCCTTTTAACTTCGAGATTCCGAGAACGTCGTGCCCTAACTTGTTGGTCACGACTTCAATTCTTCGCGAAAATCGAAGCAAACGGGCATTCTTTCTTCGAATCTTTTAAGTAATATGTCCAAGGATCGTATTTTAAACTCAATACGAAAATTCAAGTTTTCAAATACATATATATAAATAATTTTAAAGCAAAACGAGGCAATATATTTTTGTGTGAAAACCTCGAAAAACCATGCCCTAACGTGTTGGGTGTGATTTTCGTATAATTCACGCAATTGAAAATCCTCTTTAGAATCTTTCAAAACGTCCTTCAATTTTGAAAATTCGAGAATGTAGTGCCCAAACGTGTTGGACACGACTTCCAGTTCTCATAGAAATTCGAAACACGGGAATGGATTTCCTCCAAAAGGGTTTTCTTTGAAATCTTGCAAAATTTTCTAAAGACAAAGATCGTATCTTTAAATTTTACTCGAGTTTTCAAAGTTTTAACAAACCAAGACTCGAAAGTAATCAATGTGGTACCAATTTTGGGCGTATGAGGGTGCTAATCCTTCCTCGTGCGTAACCGACTCCCGAACTTGTTTTCTGGATTTCGAAGACCAAAATATTTTTCAAAACGGATTTTAAACGTTTTGTGGTGATCCAATCACACCAAATAAAAGATTGGTGGCGAGTTCCTTTTTTATAATTTTTCTATTTTAAAATATTGTTCGAGACTTGTTTGTTTTCTCGAAAAATAAACATTTCGACATAGTCCCTTAAATTTTAATGATATTATATATTAGTATAATGATAAATTACACTTCTAGGACAAATGTTGTTCCAACAATTAATGAATGTTCTAATATGTTGAAAATCATTTAATGATGAAATACCTCTAAAAGAAACTAACTCACAAAGATCTAATGAAAATCAACCACAAATAATGTCATTAAGAATATTTCAAAGAGAGAGAAAATAGGTTATTCTTTATGATTATGTGGTTTATTTGCAAGAGTCAAATTTTGGTATTGGAATCAATAAAAATTCAGTTTTGTTTTCACAAGCCATAAATAGTGATGAGTTTAAAACAAAGTTTAAAACATTCCCGAATTGTCAAAAGATTCAAAATAAGTTGGGTGTAAATGAGTTTTTTAAAACCAAGCATGACTCAAATAACAATATCGGACAATATAAAACTAGACTTGTTGCCAAAAGTTACACTCAGAAGGACGACATTGAGTATATATATAAAAAAAAAAGAACTTTCTTACTAGTCTCTAAGAAAAACTCCTTAAGAACTATTATGGCATTGGTGGTTTATTATGATATAAAGTTACGTCAAATGGATGTGAAAATAACATTTCTAAATGGAGATCTTGAGAAAAAAAATTATATGGACCAATCTGAAAGTTTTATAGTTGAATGAAAATATCATATGATGTGTAAACTTAAAAAATCATATATGGACTTAAACAAACTTCATGACAATGGTACATCAATTTTAATGATATTATAGTCTTTTAGATTTCAAGAAAACATTGTTGATAGATGCTTATACCAAAAGATCAGTGGGAGCAAGTTTATTCTTAGTTTGTCATGGCATCATCTACGATGAAAGTAGATGAAAGTAGAATTTGCAGCATGTTTTAAGGTTACTATTTATACATTATGATTGCGGAACTCTATTTTGAGACTTGGGTAGCTGACACATTTACCAAGCTGCTGAAAATTTGTTGTGATAATTCTGCAAGAGTATTTTTCTCCAAAAAACGACACATGTTCCAAATATACAAAACATATGGAATTAAAATATTTTGCTGTTAAGAATAAAGTTTAGAAACAAAGAATGTCGATAGAGCATGTTAGAATTGATCTTATGATTGCAGATTCATTAACCAAAGGCTTACCACCAGAAACATTTAAAGAATATGTACATAAATAAGTCTTGGTTGTATTAATGAATGAAATTTTATGATATTGTAACACTCTGAGCTCAATTATGGTCTTTTTGAAATAAAATGATCATATTTCCCGTTTGTTATGATTGTGTGCACATAATTTTTGAAATTATTTAAAACAAGAATAGTTTTATGGTTACTCAAAGACCTTTATAGAGTTGTAACATTGTGGTATATAGAAAGAAGTATGTGACTTAAACTATAAACAACCGTCATCAATCAAATTTGCATTTCACGAGAATGTGATAACGATGATGAGTGTTTTTTTTTTTTTACGTGCTCAACGTTTGTTCTATTAAAGTTTATATTTTATTTCATTAAGCCATATGGGAGAATGTAAGATTTTAACTTAATTATGTGGACCCATTTAAATCTAATATAATGTAACCCAATTTAAAGGAGATAAAGTTTTAGTTTTAACGGAAGTAAAAGCTTATTCATTCATTTGGTTATTTGATGGACATTTCGGATTAAAAATTGATAATTATTAATCGATCCCTTCTATCTATTAGGGTCATACGCAAAATTACACAAACTTATAGCCGCCATCACTTAGTGTTTGTGTGTTTGTGTGACAAAATTGAAGGACTTCACAGCAGCTAGTAAAATCATATTGGACTTTTCATTTCTTTTCAAAAAATTTAAACAAAGAAGACCTTCAATATATTTATTCTTCCTTTTGCAAAAGGAGAGTTAAGGCTCAAACTTGATATCTCTCTACCCAAACCCTCACCCATTCCAATCCTAATGGCACAAAAGAACAGCTTCACAAGAAATGAGCTGTTTTCCATTTTAAAGAAAAAATTAGAAAAAATAAATAAATGAAATATAAAGAGAGCTACTGTTTCTTCCCCTTTTGAGGTTATACTAAGTATGCTAACATTGCAGGTTTACATCAGTATACGAACTACAGCAAGACCAACAGCAGTTATGGAAACAAGTGTACCTATGCAGAATTTTATCAAGTCATATTTTGCACCTTCCAAATGAGCCTCTAATGCGTGAATTTCCTGAAAAAAAGTTTTATAATAGGATTACAGAAAGCAAAAAATGTCATGAATTCAATTAAATAAAGCAAAACCATGTCTGGTTCACGGAAAAACACTAACCCGATCAAGTTTGTTAGTGAGGTTAGATGTTACAGCATTCTGATTTGTAAGCTCATCCCTTATTCTCCTGCAGTTGTTAGAGAACACACATGCATGATACTGTTTCGGGTAGATTTTATGGGAAGTTGGGAACATAAACATATCTTTCACTTTCTTACCCTCTTTCAAGATTCAAATCCAATCTATGCTCAGCAGTGACTTTGTCGATTTCATGTCTGCGTCATAACCAATACCCTTATCAGGGGATGATCGTAATAGGGAATATGCACATTCAGATTGTAACAGGCAAATGGAGATGCATGTTAGACTCAAAAGCCAGACCTTAATTCACTGCGCATCTTCTCTATATCATGTCTAAGCTTCTCGTTCTCATGTTGCAGCAAAGAAAAATGGTGCTCCTGCATAACTTAGAGTTCAGAAAGATCAATCATTTAAACAGACAAAGAGGCATCAACTCGGATCCAATCCTTGGTCAGCATCACAAGAATTGTTTAATATTCAACATTTGCCTGTTTTTCCTTTCCCTAAAAACTAGTTCTCAAGAGATGTTCCCATAAATAATACAGCAAGCATGAAGAGGAGCCTAAACATGTTAACACTTTGGATAGCAATTTGCTAGGTGCCAAGAATTCAGCTTTCCTCCATCAATAAGAAACAACTCAACTTAAAGGGATTCAATTAATACAAAACATATAGATACATAAAAGCACTAACATCAATAAGTTCTCAGATTCCACTTACAATAATCAATGTACAGAAGTGGTACATACCTGAGAACTTTGAACTTCTGACTTTAGCTTGGAAAGATTGGCTTCTTGAGTCATTTCACTCTACCAAAGGACAACCTTTTACGAGTTAATACAAGAAAATAGGAATAAAATTTTGGAAAAGCAAGTAAACAGATTAGATTTAATCCATATAAGCCGCCTTGCATTGTAACAAAAAAGTGAAGTTTTGCGAAGTGAATAAGAGAAAAAGTCCATACTTTCTGCATCTCAGACTTGGAAACAACGGAAAGAGACAAATTTTCCAAGCTGCCATTCAAAACTTCAGTTATGGCAGCTGTTATGGACTCGGCTTGCTTCGAAGGCAGACCTTCAGCCTCTAATCTCCTAACCTAAGGATAATGCACCCTTTCATTTTTCTCAACATTGAAATTTCCCAGTATAAAAAAACGAAAAAGAAAACTTTGAAATTACCAAAGCTAATGTGTCGATGAGAAACAATCTCTTTCCATTTGATTTTACGAGCCGCTGAGAAACCTGTCTCCATTGTGAGAAGGGAGAAGGAGAAAGTGACAATCGAATGGCTGAGGGAGGAAACGTCGCGGCACCAAGAGGGGAAACCACTCCTTTAAATCTGCTAACTCCCTCTATCGTCCAGGAATTGGGTCCGATTTGACCCACCCGTTTACAAGCGGCCATGGCGGCCATTAAATGGGAAATTTGAATAGAATAAAAAAAATGCAAACTGAAAATCCCAAGGAAGAACCCACCAATATCGTACAGATTGTGAAGAGAAACTTTAAGAAGAAAATGAAAAGATGGGTTAGTAGTTATAAGACCATCTGGTTTAGAATGACATGGAACCCAAATGGAAAACAAGTAGCTGCTGCCGCAGAGTTTGAGGAAGAAGATAAAAATGGGGATGGGATTTTGAGCAGCCAAAGAAAGTTTTAGTAATGGGGGCATTGCTAATGCTAGCTGAAATGGGGGATGGCATTGGTGGCTCTTGTCTCGGGAAATGGAAGGAGGTATTTCGCGGTGGTTTCATCACTGTTAATTTCAAGGAAAGAAATCCTTTTTGACTTTTCAAGACCACAAAGGCTCAAAATTAGTAACATCTAAATCATCGGATCTGCTTGTTTTTCTGTGTTTCCGATAGTAATACTATTTTTGGGTACCAAATAAAATTAGAGTAAAAATCAATTTTAAGACAAACACAAAAAGTCAAGTATTTATTTTGTTGAGAATAAAATAAAAATTAAGTTCTTATCATGAAAGCTTCACAATCATTGACGAGTAAAGTTGAGCTAAATGTCATCTTGAAACCTTTTATCTCTAACTAAAAATTAACTAAATGTCATTTTGTTGAAACCTTTTATCATTAAAAATTTCGTTAATTAATTAATAGATTATTAAAATGATATGTTAGTTCATTGAATGATTAACACGATTTTATTTTTTTACTTTTTGATCAAAGATAAATTTTTTTCTATAATTAAAGATTACTATTTATTAAGATTTTCGATATTCGACATCTTGAAACTAGTTTTTACGTATGTTACATGATTGAATTTTAGCCTAATAAATTGCACGACCTTAAACAAAAGTTAACTTGAGCCCTTGAAAACATGCATTGATGCTTGGAGACACTCAGCGAAAGCACAAAGTGAAGCAAGCAAGAAACTCAGAAAGAAAGCAGAAGAAAATTTAAGTAAATGGTGTTATTAATTAATGAATTGGCGATTACAGGGTAGAAAAAAATTTATATTTATAGTTGAGCTTATCTAGATCACACCGCATACTAAAATATTTCAATAAATCAAATTCAAATCTATCTACAAAATAGAGTGGTAACAAATTTAAACTTTTTTATAATCCCATTTTTCCAACAGGTTGACTAAATGGTGATTCACTCTGCATCTGATCCTCCTCCACCAACAAACTCTTTGTGCTCATTATTTCTACAATTACTTTATTTGATGGCCAGCTACATATTCCAGATAAAACCCCAACACTCCAAATTGAAATGAACCATCTCCCTGTCTTCCTCTGCATGTAAAGCACACGGATTTGTTGCACACAGTAATTAATATATATTGATTTGTTCTTGTAATTATTCTTCCTTTTTAAGAGGATAAATACATGGTCGGTTGGCTTCTGCTCAAGTTGGTTGTCTTGAAGAACTACTTGGTTTATAAACTAGAGCTCGAAGAATATACGTTTCCTCAGAAAACCGGAAGCCAACTATGGCCATCAATGAAATCAACTGAAATAAAGGGTTTCGCCTCCTGTCGTGTAAGTTCTCTCGCCCATGAAACTCGCCCACCAAATTCAGCTCCAGGTCCTGAGCACTTATACTGTCCGTAAAACACAGTCCTGCAATGTAAGTCGGGTCATTAATCGAACTTGTCAGCTACCTAAATTGACGAATGAATCAAATGAGGGAAAGAAGGTTCTTATTTTCTTCTTTACATTTCTCTATTTTTGTCTCCCCAGTCATACCATCCTCTAGGGGTGATGATCTTGTCCATGTAAGTATAAACAAAGACCACCCTAGAGAAAACGCCCCAAGCCCGACCGAGATAGAGGGCGCCCGACCCCGTGACCTTGCATTTAACGAAGGAGAAGCCTGTTTCCTCAAGCATGCTTTCCCTTTTCTGGGCTGTCAAGGCTCCATAGCTGTTGGTTACGGCATGCAAGTGGCAGTGCTTATACAGGGAAAGTCCATTTCCGAATATGAAATCTACTGAACCTTGGATGTAGCAGTGTTTGAAGTAGTGCCTGCCAATGTGATCGTAAAGAGTATCTTGTGCTCCAATAAACTTGCAACCGATAAAGGCTGCTGCATCTGCTGATATCCTCAGTGCCACTGCTTGCTTTCCTAATGCACCTGACGGCGGTAATGGTGCTTTGTTCTACCAAACACAAACTACAACTTAACATAAAGGTTATGGCTGAAAAAGAACTAAGAAGAACGACATTGATGATTAACATAAATATAGGATGAAAGCACTGCTTCAAATTGGAAGTTGACATGAGACTGTAATCTAAAGATAATGGCTGAC
This sequence comes from Gossypioides kirkii, assembly GCA_005610355.1. Taxonomy (NCBI): domain Eukaryota; kingdom Viridiplantae; phylum Streptophyta; class Magnoliopsida; order Malvales; family Malvaceae; genus Gossypioides; species Gossypioides kirkii. The sequence continues at coordinate 16,547,281 of CP032254.1, read as the reverse complement.
CTTGAAGGTGATGTTCTTTGCAATGAAATATGGAGAATTAATGGCGAATGTTGCAGAACCATAAGTGCCCAGTGAATGGCCTGACTGCCCCTTTTTGTCAGCTGTGTCATCCCACTCAATCACGGTTTTGTCTGCACCAGCACCTACTATTGTAATGTAAGCCATGGTTGCAGGGATTTCAATCTTCTCTCTGCATTTTCCTTACAAATTCCTAATTAGAAACAAATGGCTATCTGCCACCTGTAAATAACAAAGCTATAGAACAAACTCCAGATTTTACCTGTAAATTCCTGCTCCAATGGAGATTACAACCCGACAGTGATTAACGACTGGAATCGAACTAATAGCCTTTTGCACTGTGGCAAACTCCGCTAGACTTGGTTTTTTGTTTACTCTTATGGTTAAGCAGGGCTTTAATTTGTTCTTGGGTTTTCCGAAGAGAGAGTGCTTGAACGAAGGCTTTTGTTTAACCCAGTTCATATAGTCTTTTTCAATCACCTCATTTTGGCTAAGCCAGTTTGAGGTTACTGCAGAACTTGCACCACCCAACACTAAGACAAACATGAATAGCCTCATTATCATTTTTCAATTGCCAGTAAAGCTACCAGGACTGCTTGAAGGACATTGATTGATTCTGGGTTTTATAGTTAAATGAGAATGGAGCTCATTGCATGGGTATTGAACTTAAAAACTTTTGGGTTGCTATAGAATACTTAATGACCCCATAAACCCAAAGAGAACGATGGAGTTGTAATTTAATGAGTGGCAAGGGTTGGCTCGTATCTTGATGGGCTCTTCCTACCTGCCATTCCCTTTAGACCAAGCGGTGACTTTCAGTCGATTCTTTTTGTCAGTTCATGGTTGTGCCAGGCATTTACAAGAATCCCAATACAGGTCATCTGCTAGGGGTATTCCGTGAATGTGTCCTGGATGTACTCACCCTTCATTTTTCACTTTCAGCTTAAACATACATTACAAGATTGAAAGCAACACGATGTCCAACACCAAAAATGAAGATGATGGACCCCTTCCAATTTCCCTTCTTTTCCTTCCAAACAGAAATGTGAAGTTACTAACACGCAATAGAATTTAGTTTTTATATAATAATTGCAGGCGAGTTTTGTCATGGGAATTTCTTGGGTTTTCACTTTTCACTGCGCTTTGACATTTTGGGTATGAATGCAGAGAGGTGCAGAAAGTAGACAACATAAATAATGGAGGTGGACCATATTTAATGTCTCTTCCTATTTGTAGGTAGCTAATGAGCCAGGAGAAAGAACCAATGCAAACGATTTTGTTACCGGGCTCAGGCGTGGAACAATATGACAAAAGGATAGACCTCTCATGATGGAGAGGCTGTCTAAAACTTGATGAAAATTGTTACCTCTTTTGCTTCAATTCATATAATCTTGAGATTCGTACTAATACATATTAATATTATAAGTTTGGAGCTTTGGTTTCTCTGTTATATCAAATATGCTTAAAGCAAACATGAAACAAATTTTTTTTTTGAAACATCTGAATAGGGACTGGAAACTCGAAAAATAAGCAGAGAAAGCATAGATAGATAAACAAAGGCAAATTGCAGGTTTTGAGCCCACTTTTGATTTGGTCATGTGTGTTAGAGGCTTTGAATTGTGTGCTGCATCTTTCTTGTTTATTGTTGTGTTAGAAGTGGCAGAGAGTGCAATTCTGAAACTAATTCTTAAACCTTTGCATCCTCTTGTGTGGCGAAAAGAGAAATACAATTCAGCCATATCTATATCTTAGCAGCAACCAAACATCGAATAGGATGATGAGTAACAAAAACCCATACCAGTAGTAACAAAGTAACAAGCAAAAAGAACAAAAATAAAAGTCAGCAAGCAGTAACAAAAACCCATACCACTAACAAAGTAAGCAGGTTTTTTCACCCAAATATAATTAGATTCAAAAATATTTACCTAAATGAACAATAAAAATTGATTTTGGATCATTTCCTGACTTTTGTGTCAAGCATTAAAAAAAAAATAGAATTTTTAGGTTTTGAACCATTAATGGACGACATCAAGATATTATATTGGTATTCAAATATACCAATTTTTTTAAAAAAAATTTGGATGTTTATCACCTAATAGCTGGCACCAAAAAACATGAATAAAAAATATTTTTCTTAATTTTGGGACACTGATATATTTAATTTAAAAATTAATATATATATTTAAAAAATAAAAAAAACGAAGTTTTTTTTGGGACACTGGCCCATATTAATGAAGCTTTTTTTTTTTTCTATTAAAACAACAATTAATAATTAAGAAAACGGAAAAGGAAATCTTGGAGTCTTTGTTTGTGAAATTATAATTTTTGTTAATTTAATCAATGAAAAAAATCCATTATTATAATATTAAAAGATTTGGGGTGTTGATTTAATAAATAATAAAAGGGAAGTGGTAAAACCTTGATTGGGTTGCGCGTTTTGAAATTAAGCAAGGGTTGAAAGTGGACTTTTAATGCCGGCCATTGATCGGGGTCTATTAATGCCGATCATTGATAGGGTTTTAATGCAGGACTTTTAATTTCATTTTAATTTGTATATTTTTAATTAAAAATAATAATTGCATAAATAATTTCAATTTCATAAATAATGGGTATACTTTTTATTTAATAAAAAATTATTTTAACTTCATAAATAATTTCATTTTCATTTTCATTACAATTTCAATTTCATTTATTAATTTAATTTAATTTGATTTCAAATTTTTAAAATATATTAAAATTTATTAATTTTGGGCTATAGAAACTTTAGTTATTTTAATATTTTTTATTATTTTCCTTATTTTAGTGATAAAGTCCCATCAACCAAAAAAAATTGAAATATATAATGAGTTTAAAATATATTAATTTTGGGTTTAGAGTTTTTAAATTTATTTTAATATAATGTGTTTTGTTTCTTGATTATTAAATTCAAACTTTTAAATTCAATGGGATAAAAATCAGTAAAAAAAAATTTTGAGTATTGAAAATAAGTGGTGTCGATCATTAATAGGGCAAAAATCAACAAATATTTTTTTCGAGTATTAAAAAAAAGTGGTGCTAGCCATTAGTTGTCAAACACCCAAAAGATTATTTTTTTATTGGTATTTTTTGGTATCAATCATTAACTGCCAAACATAAAAAAAAAGAGTTTTTTTTTCCTTTTTTGGTGTCGGTCATTAGGTGACAAACATCCAAATTTTTTTTCAAAATTTGATATATTCTTATACCAATATAATACGAGATAAAAATAATACCTTGATGCTGACCATTGGTTGTCAAGAACCCAAAAAATTGATTTTTTAATGTCTGACACAAAAGTCAAACAATGATCCGATGTAAATTTGAGAGGGTGCCAGCTATTAGTTGTTTAAAATCAATTTTTACTTTTAATTTTAAGTCATTTAGGTAAATATTTTTCAATCAGTGTCATTTATATAATTAATTTTTTTTCTAGGGTCATTTGGGTGAAAAACTCAAGTAAGCAAGCAAAATGAGAAAAAAGAACAAAGAAAGAAAAACATTTCCGTTGCCGGGACTTGAACCCGGGTCTCTCGGGTGAGAGCCGAGTATCCTAACCAACTAGACTACAACGGATTGTTTATGTAATCCCAAGTTTTTTATATATTATTAATTATTTGTCATTTTTAGAGCGTCGCAAGCAGGGTTTAGTTTGTTTCCCCATGCTTCTCACACTCTGCTTCCCTATCCATTACAACACTTTCTAGCTCGACCCGACTTAGAATTTTCAGTCATCTCAACAAGGTATGTTTTTTCTCCTCAATATCTTTCCCATGCACTTTGATTTCGGCTTCTGAATGCTTACTATGCAACACCGAATAATCTGTGAGCCATGGGTTGAATTATTCTTACATTCATGACCCCCTTGGCCTTTAGTTCTTAATTTATGTGGAAAAGCTAATTGCTTTCTAGCCCTTCTTTCCTGCCATTTTAGCTGAAGTATAGTTGAGTTGATAATGGGTTGTTTCTCTGATTAGCGTTTTGATTGTATATTCTTAAGGATTTTCAAGCTGCACTATTGATTGAGTCGTAGAAAAAGAAACGAAAATGTTCCTTTTAGATGTTGTCAAGGAGGATGAATGAATGAATTCATATTAGATTCAATGTAATGGAGTATACTGCTTAATTTTACAGAGGATGTAAAATGGGCATTCTGGCATTCTAACCTTTGTTTTTAATCTTTTATTCAATTCAAGTTGCCATATAATGTGGCTAATTGAGGCTTTTTTTTCATGGAAAACAGCGAGTATTATAAAAATGAGTGTCTCTGGACTGATTGCCAGTCCTTCAAGATGTTGCCTTCGGCTACCTGACTGCAATCAAGGGTTGGTGTGCAGGCAAGTTCCATCTATTCCAATTGCCAGCAAACCTAAGGCAAATTTTGGCAAGCTTCATCATGAAAGGTAGTGCTCAAGTAACATGAACTAGTAAACTTTGGGTTTGGTTATGTGATGCCATGATCTTTTTTGTATTATGGTGCAGAAGTAGGTTGACAGTTTCTTTCAGAAGGTGGAAGACGCAGAAAACTCATCTGATCAAATGTGCAATGGATGCTTCCTATGGCGATATGGCTAGTGAATCTGGTGGTAATATTCAGTACAAGGGCTGAACCGTTTTCATTTTTTCCTTTTGGATTTATTGTTTTGATTAGCTTTGAATAAGTACACATGCTATATTAATAACCTTTTGTTGGAAGTTGAAGCAATTTGAAAAACCTCTTTTACTTACTAGTTTCTGCCTTGAAGAGATGTTGCTCATGGTGTAAAGTTTAAACTAGTAACTATGTTGTAGTGATGTATATTTAATTGTTTCTTTGGGTTGATGATTGAGGGGAAATGATCTTTGTAAGTCTATATCCTTTCATAAGTCGGTGATAGCTGATTCTGAGTTCAAGATTGAATAATTTCTTTGTGATTCGGGAATACTGTAAGATCAGCTGTCACATAGCTTTTGTTCTTTGAGCATGAAGGTAGTTTAACCCTGACATTGTTGGTTTCTTAATCAGCTTGGATATACCTCTTATGTGTGTTTGCCAGGAGCCTACAAATTGCCCTTTGCTTATGGAGAATTGTTCCACTGATTTGTACTTTTCTCCTGATTTATTGTTGCTGACCCCATTTTATTGAACTTTGTTATGTGTTGTTAAAAGGCATTTACCTTATGGAATTTATTCAATAACTGCCTTTGCAGGATCAGCTATTTTTCCTAGAATTAATGTTCGGGACCCATACAAACGGCTAGGAATAAGCAGGGAGGCTTCAGAAGACGAAATTCAAGCTGCACGGAACTTCCTTATTAGTAAATATGGGGGGCACAAACCAAGTGTGGATGCAATTGAAGCAGCCCATGACAAAATAATTATGCAGAAGTTCTATGAAAGGAAGAACCCAAAAATTGACATCAAGAAAAAGGTCAGGGAAGTCAAACAATCCCGAGTTGTACAGGCTGTGACAAGCAGATTCCAAACTCCAGCCACCAAGTTCATTGTAAAAACATCCATAGCATTTATAGTGCTTGGAGTTCTCACTGTTCTATTCCCAACTGAAGAAGGCCCAACCTTGCAAGTAGCTATATCACTGATAGCTACTTTCTATTTCATATATGATCGGTTGAAGAGCAAAATCCGAACTCTACTTTATGGGTATGTGATAACTTTTATGGTGTTAACCTAAAATGTAACACGGTACCCTTGATATTTCTTTTCAAGGCATTTTCTCCTTTCTTCTTTTCTCTTTAACCCTCATCATAATACTGTTTTTAGTCGGCTTTGAGATTACACATCACTGCTTAATACTTGTCAAGAAGATGAATGTTCCTTAGAGATCCTTCCATCTATGATCTATGGTTAGCAAACAGCTTCATTTCATGTTGTCTCGCCTCTTCTAAACTCATTCCTCAAACATCTTTGCTATTGAACCCCAAATTGTTAGAGCATTAACATGCTTCAGTAATCAAATCGTTTCTGCATTGCAGGGCTGGAGCTTTTATATTCTCCTGGTTTCTGGGAACCTTCTTGATGGTATCAGTGATTCCACCTATTCCTATTCTTAAGGGCCCAAGGAGTTTTGAAGTGCTGACATCATTGATAACCTATGTGCTACTCTGGGTTTCATCTACATATCTTAAGTAGTGCTAAAGCACCAGGTTTTTCTTATTATAGACTCCCAATTTTGAAGTAATGGATAACCGAAGATTTTTTGGTAGTAGCTCATTGATCATGTTATATTAGCTTATGAGAGCTGTGTCATATTTCTACTTTGGGCATTGATACTAAAGCATAGTTTGGAAGATAAAGATTTGTGGATAAATTTTTTTTGTTGACTGGTAAAAAATGTAAAACCAGTTCAAAGTAAAGATTGGTTGTTGATTTTCTGAATTGTGGTTTCTTACATGCTTTTACGTCTTGTTCTTTTCCCATCTTTGTGACTAAGATTCTAAATTGCCGTGGAATCTTTCTCTAGATTCTCTTTTTAAATGAACAGAGAATTTGTTTGTGGGGTTGAGAATTGGTAAGACTATGAGAAGTTTATATGCTTAATTTGATGAATAACCTGAGCTCTAAGATGCCCCAGAGATTTAGCGGCTGAGAATAGCTGTGCGATTGTTCTTAAGTGTTTTGAGGATTTTTAGTTGCATGGTGTCTGAATCTGTTCCACAATGATTCCTTGATGTCCTTTTGAGGAGCTTTTCTCTTCTCCACAATCAGCGGTGTCTGCTTATTTGTTTTATTAGTTGCATTTTCCATATGCATACGGTTGCCGGATCTTTTGATTATGGGGCCTTTGATGTCTACAAGAGAATTGCTTGGTCATTAGCTCACTTCTGCAGCTTGAGGTAACCAATGAGGCTACCACAGATTCATTACCTCTTCCCCTTACAATTGCTAGAGAATTGATTGAAAACTGTCATTGTCAGACAAGTTTGCACCTTGTCGCAAGGCTGCAGAATTAGTGGTCACTGGCCACCTGTTGCTTCAAAATACTATACTATACGTAGTTTTGGTGCGTGCGGAAGAGGTGCTTGAAGCATTGAGACTATTGTCATTTATTTATTTATGTTTGTTCATCTTTACTTCCCATCGGCATGTTTGTAACCAGGAGACTCTACAACTTTATTTCTTTAATTGAAAGATAATAAATGCATCAAATTGGTTTCGAGCAGGAAGTTAATTTGCTGGTTAATCAGAAGAAAAATATAAATATTCCAAAGGTGTTTACAACCCTTTTAGTAGGTTGTCTGCATCTTGCCTTTTGGGTGATTTTAAGAAAGAAAAAAAACACAAAATAATAACAAACAAAAATCAAACAGCTACAAAAAAAGATCAGGTTTTTGGCGTTGGTTTCATTTTTATTTTCCTGGTTTTACAAATTTGAGAAAATTCAACCTTTTATTTCAAGACACAAATTCCACAAGATATGTATGTCTTAAACCCCTACCTCATATCAGCCACACCTCTGCCATACCAACTTACCAAGTAAGCATCCATCATGTCAGTTGATGATTGGCCCATGTATAACAGCCTCATACAAGATATCTCTTGGCAGGGGCTAGCAGCTATAATTTAGAGAATTGGAGCCTAAACGTTGTGTCAAAAAAGCTTGAGCTGAGAGATAAGAGAAAGCACTGAAAACGCTGAACCATGGCCTCTGCATCTCTCCTCAAGACTTCACCAGTTTTAGACAAGTCTGAGTGGGTTAAGGGTCACACCCTTCGCCAACCTTCCACTTCTGTGGTGAGGTGCCACCCTGTTGCACCCTCTGGACTAACTGTGCGTGCAAGCTCATATGCCGATGAGCTTGTCAAGACTGCTGTAAGTGTTCATGTAGTTCTGAACTCTTCCACAACTTGCTTAAGATATATGCTAATACTAAGAAACTGAGCATTTGCTGAAAGAAAGAACAATGATTTTACTAATTGTTGGATGTTTGTAGAAATCTATTGCTTCTCCTGGACGTGGAATTTTGGCCATGGATGAGTCCAACGCTACCTGTGGGAAACGTTTGGCCTCAATCGGGCTAGAAAACACGGAGGCTAACCGCCAAGCCTACAGGACATTGCTTGTTTCAGCTCCTGGCCTTGGTCAGTACATCTCAGGTGCCATCCTCTTTGAGGAAACCCTCTATCAAACCACAATTGATGGCAAGAAGATGGTTGATGTTCTTGTTGAGCAGAACATAGTCCCTGGTATCAAGGTCGACAAGGTAAATCTCATGCCCCATTTTGTGGAGGAACATCTGTTTTTTAATTCTAAGTTGTATATGTTACTAGGAGCATGATAATATAAACCCTGCAGGGTCTTGTTCCACTGGCTGGCTCAAACAACGAGTCATGGTGCCAAGGTCTTGATGGCCTCGCTCCACGTTCAGCTGCATACTACCAACAAGGAGCTCGTTTTGCAAAATGGTGAGGTTTTTATTTATATGGCCCTTCGTTCGAATATTTTTCAGTTTTCCTTTAGCATTTCCCTTGTGTTATCCATACAGACAAGTGACATAAGGATTGCATACGTATAATTCTCATTCATTCGTTATGTTTATGCTATTAGTAAAGACATGCTTCCAAATTTTATTATAGGCGTACTGTGGTAAGCATTCCCAATGGACCATCTGAACTTGCTGTGAAGGAAGCAGCCTGGGGACTTGCTCGCTATGCTGCAATCTCTCAGGTAAGATGAACTAAGTTTTATCACAGTCCTGTCTCAATTGCATTTTCTTTGGCACTAGATAATCTTTTGGATGTTTGGTCATGCAGGATAATGGATTGGTTCCAATTGTTGAGCCAGAGATCTTGCTTGATGGTGAACACGGAATTGACAGGACTTTCGAAGTAGCCAAAAAGGTATGGGCTGAGGTTTTCTTCTATCTTGCCCAGAACAATGTGATGTTTGAAGGTATCCTCCTCAAGCCAAGTATGGTCACTCCCGGTGCGGAGTGCAAGGACAGGGCTACTCCTCAACAAGTTGCTGATTACACCCTCAGCCTCCTCCGCCAAAGAATCCCTCCAGCTGTCCCTGGAATCATGGTAATTGGCTACTATAATACAAGTTCTTCAACATGCCTCGAGGAAACTTAGCAGCTAATGGTTGTTTGGTTGCATTTTTTGGCAGTTTTTGTCTGGTGGGCAGTCTGAAGTTGAGGCTACCTTGAACTTGAATGCAATGAACCAAGCTCCAAACCCATGGCATGTGTCATTCTCATACGCAAGAGCCCTTCAAAACACTTGCCTGAAGAAGTGGGGAGGCAGACCTGAGAATGTGAATGTGGCTCAGGAAGCGCTGCTCATCCGAGCAAAGGCCAACTCTCTTGCTCAACTTGGAAAGTACACTGGTGAAGGAGAGTCAGAGGAGGCCAAGCAAGGAATGTTTGTCAAGGGTTATGTCTATTAGCATGTTTGTGTCTTCAACAGCTCTATGAATTTCCTGCACTGAAAATTTAATTGAAAGAGCAGAACACTGATCTTTCATTATAAACTCCTTTGTTTCCCCCTTTTTTCCCCTCTTAATAATTATGTTAAAGCATAAGAATTAGACCAATCCATACAAACACTTATGTGAGCTCTGTGATCTTGCAAGTAGAATACTAATCTAACTGCAAAATGTGACTTCAACCATAACTTTGCTCGTCCTCAGGGAAATAAGAGAAGTGCATTAACAACCACATCAGATACAGACAAGGTTTTGAATATTTATGGAAGAATGCTCACATGACATAACTCAGGCCCAACCTGGCTACTGTGAGCAGATATTCTGCTATACTGAAATTGTCCATACCCTTATCTCAAACTGTAATGGAGAGTCTTACATGTCTAGACGTTGCTTCAACATGTGTTGTTGGCCTCCATCCCTTCTGCTACCATTTGTCATCATCAGTGCTTCATCTGCTTCTCCTTATCCTTATCAGTTTCTTTGCCCATCTATAGGCTAAAATGGGAATTCCACATCTGTAATGTTTTCAAATACATAGCTTGCATCAGGGCCTGAAGTATGAATCACAGGCATTCTCAAGTAGTCCTATTTGCGTCAAACAAAAAACAAAATTTACAAGACCGTTTAATAACATTATGGAATCCACAAATGCACCATTCATCAATGTAATCTCTCAGTTGGACTTGAAAATCAAGCAGATGTTGTCAACAATGAAACTGTCAAAACTTCCAATAACTAAAACAACTCAACTAGCACTGAAATCATTATCTTTTGGAGAAATTCCAAAAATATTATCTTCTTTGTTAATACAAGCCAATTATTCTTTAAGGTACAACATTTTCTGTTCTAAATTATACCACCCTCCATTTGACCTCATGAACTTTATGAAAATCTCCAACACCCTTTTATCAAATTTCCATATCTATCCTCTCAGCCCGATTCTGCAATCTGATTTGAAAAGTCATGCAATCCTCACACATAGCTTTGAATCTTTCCATGGAAATTGAAACAACTACATCGCCATTGCAAATGAAAAGCCGAGGGCTTCCAAGTTCCAACCGAGACAGCCTCTTAGTCAACTCCTTAATTAATAATTGCAGATATTACCCCTAAACATGTTGAAAGAACAATTACATCACGTGTTTCAAATGCAGTGAAAGAAAAAGATAAGCATGTTTATATAGGTATAGAAAATAGTTAAAAAGTAGTTCCTACCTGATTGTTTGAGGCTTGCCCATGTATTCGATGAGGCTTCATATTTAAATCTATCATTTTAGTATCGGTTTCGAGATGACCAGCAGCAGCAGCAGCATCTGCCCCGTGAACAGGAGAGACCGAGTGAATTTGTTGCTTCTCTCCAACAGGTGTTTGAGGTGGATGATTTTGTCCTCTTCTGGTCTCATCTATATGACCAGGTTTATCCCCTGGAAACTGTATAAAGGACAAAAGAAATCAAATTCCAAGGGCACATTAAAACTCCAGGAGGGAATATATAACCCAAATTCTTTACAGAGATTAGGTAACAAACCTCTACTCTCTGCCTTAATAGAAGATTTCTTCCATGAGTTCTTTTACCTCCAACATGTACAATCATATCACATTGAAAACAAAGGGAACTTCCATCTATCTCGCAGTAAAAGAAAGCTACATTGGTAGCCAAGAGATGATGAACGTAAGTTTAAGAAACTTGAAACTTCTAATGGAGCTGATATAGCAACAAAGCTCTATAATGAAAGGAAAAGACAAAAAGACACCTGCATACCAGGTGCATTTTCACAGATGTCACAGCGAGGAACATCACTGGGATTTGCCAAACCAACCCGGACATGTCGGCTAGCAAGTTTATTGCACATGTGGACCTGTTCAAAGCAAGGGTTAAGTTTTCACCCGCAATCTATAACAACGAAAGAATTGAAAATCTAATCCATAACAAGTTTGAAGAAGCATCCTTTTGCTAACAATGCAAACGAAGTTTTTGAGATGAACAAAATCAAAAGAACTAGCAATATATTTTTATCAATATTTGCAATTCCAGCTGAGAATTTACAGAAAGAATAATCTGAACAGTTGCTTGCTTAAGCTAGAAGTAAGTAGTACAGAAGAAAGTGCTTAAAAGACTCAATTTTGAAGAAGAAAAGAGGGACCTTCAGTTGGGTTTAATGGAAAACCAGATTCTGTCAAGTATCTAGAAATAAACAATTGGACTTTCATGCAACTATGTCAAAATCCTGCCTCCTAAACAGAAGAACAACAGACCACAAAATCCCACATAAGGTGGGGGGTCCATTTAACAGGTAAAACAGACCCCCCCCCCAAGATGTATATTTACATGAAAACTAGAATCAACTGAAGAAAGAACCAACCTTTTCATCACAGGCACGGCAAAGAGCAGCTTCATCGGCAGCACAGAAGACAATAGCAGGAGCACTTTCACAAGCATCGCAAAGGATTCGCATAATTCTCTCTCACTCTCATTCTCTCCCAATCCACCAGCAAAACTGTTCCACTCTCTTTTTTACACAAAATAATAATAAGACACCCCAGAAACAAAAGAACCACCCCAAGTAAAAAGCAAACGAAAACAAGCCAGTTTTATAATCAAATGAATCTGAGAAGTAGAGGCAGCTGTTGTTGGGGTTGGTTGGTGACAATGATGATGATGGCAGGCAAAGACTAGGACTAGTGATAAGGGAGAGAAAATAATATATTCTTTTATAATATTAGGAAAAGATTAGAGGAAATCTATAAAATGACAACAAAGACAACAAATGAAATAATGATAGAGAAAGAGAGAAGGGGCTGGAAGTGGAGGTGTTATTAAAATTTGGTTTGATTGATTTAGGTATTTGCTTTGCTTCCTTGATGAGATGAGCACCACAAGTTTTCAAAGAGATTCTTGGCTTTTATTAGTTGTGAGTGGTTGAGCACGTTTCTTGCTCACCACTCACGTCTCTGCAACAGGACCCTGAATTTCTCTCTTTCTTCCCAGTTTAACTAACGTGTATACATCCATGGTGAGATGGTGGTGTGAGCAGGGAATTTTGTTGTCATAAAGCACTCAAACCATCTTCTCTTATAAAGTGGGCTGTCTGGCTGATGATACCTTGTAAGGAAGCATATCTCGTTTCTATGATTGTTATCCCATTTAGTCCTATCTAGATTTTCTTTATGACAAATGTATTTTTCATGCATTTTTTATATTTTATAAAAATTATTTTTTCACCTTTATAATTACTTTTTTCAATAATATAATCTCAACAGTTTGATTTTTTTAATAATCTCATTATATATTTTAATATTTTTTTATATAATTTTTAAAACTATTCATAATCCATTTCAATATAATTTTAACGATAACTACAACATCTTTTTTAGAAAACTTTTTTTTTATCTTTCCTTTTCTTGACAATTTATGGTCTAATAATAAATTTATGTAAAAAGAAAGTCATATTATAAATTTTAAAAAATTGAATTTATTTTAATTTTTCAAAATTTGATGTTTATAATTATAAAATTGAAAAGTTAATTCATTCAACATGACTGAAAACATGAAATTAATAGAAGTCAATAATGCAATAATTTATTTATAACAAATCAATAAATATCAATGATTCAAATTTAGGTATTAAAATATAAAATTTTACTTATTTGAGAGGTGTTTATAGATCGGGTCGGATTGGATTTAGGTCAGGTTTAAACATGATATTAACATACTTTATATTTGTCCAAGTTTGTACAATCCAAAATATATGCTTAAATTTTTATTTAAATCTGTCCATATTTACAAAAAGCTAAATCAAACCCATTTTAGGTCCGTCCATATTTTTTTATTTTTTAAATATTATATTATATTATTTTAATATTTAATATTTTTATATATTTTTTATTTATTGAATTTTTTTATATAGTCGTCTTAATATTATTTTAATGTTTATATTAGAGTAGTATTATATAATATAAATTTATTTTTTTAATATGTTTTAAACTACATAATATATAAAAATAATATAATATAAAGTATTATAAACTTAAAAACGAGTTGACCAAGCTTGGACCTTAAATATTCAAACTTGAATCTGACCCATATTTTAAAAAAACCTAATTTTTTTTACCCAAACTCCTTTTTTGAACCTAATATTTTTATTCGAACACTTTCAAATTTTTAACAGGTCATCGAATCTGTAACCTTACCATGAACAAATCTATGTTCAACTATAATCATGGCAAAATTGAAGTTACCAAAATTATTTAGTGACAATATAGTATCTTCTTGGTCCATTGCTATGATTGATTGGGTAAGGTGGATAAGGATCGGGTTTAAAATAGAATGAATGATTAATTATTATTTTTTTTGTGAATTATAAGAGGAAGGTAACAATAATGTGATTGATGTGATTCGAACTTAAATTATACTTGAAACAATGAACACCCTCAACCATCAAACCAGCACACAGGTTCATAAATGATTAATTTTAATAATAATATTAATAAGTTAGAGGTGGCAAACAAATGCATTTGTTACACCAATAATTCTCTTTATATTAAAGTAGATGCCTTAGTATCAACTTCTGTCCTCCTATTAGTTAAACAAGGCTTATTATTCTCTCGTGAGTTTGCTTTGCCCACTTACAAAAAAACACTTATGAACTTCAGAAAATGGAGTTTTTTATAATATCAATTTTATGTAATTTGATTCCACAATATTTTTACCTCTTTCTAATAGGAGAATGACAAATCAAATTTTTATTCTTGATTTTAAGTTTTTTTCTTCTAAAAAAAAATCAAATCCAATTAAAAAAACTCAAAATCAGAAGGAAAAATTTGATTTGTCATTTTCCTATTGAAAAGGGATAGAGATGACGTGGGATCACAATTTTATACAACTTTTTCTCGTTAATATATTGAACAATTTGTGTTTGTGGTCAATTTCGATGTAATTCTAATTATATATGCACTTAAACATTGTTATTGGATGATATTTTTAATTATTTTGTTAAATTTAAATTCATTATATTTTTTTAGATATACGCAATCAAGTGAGTGGGCTTTTTTTATTATTATTTCAAAATCACACACCAATAAATTTAATAATGTTAACAATTGAACTTAAAATTTGAAATCTAAAAGGTAGAAAAATTAGATGAGTGGAAATAGAGTATAAGGATTAAATTCCAAGTTTATGAAATGTAAAACCTCAGCATATTTAATTGAAGGAAATATAGAAAATATATTGGTATTGTTTTTTTGGTGAAGAAGAGTAGGAGTAACATTGCGAGGGGCAAGGCACAATATGAGCAACACTGAGAATCTGCAAACCATTTCTTTCATTTATACATGAAAAGCCTCATTTAGGCTGATAGGGTATAGATATATTACACAGGGATTCCAACTTAATCTCACATACTTATTAATTGCTATAACCATTAAGAAATACACAAGTTGTTCATGAAAAACAAGACAGCACACCATTGTAAGACTTGTGAAAACAATTGCAGAATATAATACCAGAAAAAGAAAATGAAAGTTGCTCACAGCTTTTCTTTTTCTTGTGCTGATTCAAAATGAGATGTTCAACATTTCCATGCTCAAGCTCTCCATCATGGCGTTTTCCATGAATCCGCATTTACCCGGGGCAGACTTGTTGAAACTGCTTAGCCTTTGCTTGAATGAGCATGAAGAAAGAGGAATGATAGGAATGTTCTCACAGTTGCAGAGCTCAACCATATAACCATCTGGATCATGGAAGAATACCTGATCAACCCTGTTCCCTTGGTCTTCCACCGCCGCCGTAACATACATCACTCCCATGTCTCGCAGCCTCCTCATGACAAGGCCAACATCAGTACACTGTCATTTCAAACAGAAGCTTGTTAGTGCGGTAGGTTTCTGAAATATTCAACTTGGACTCATTTTGCCATACCTGAAAGGATATGTGATTATCCTTTGGATTAATCGGTCGAGGTTCAACGATAGTGTCGAAATCATCGATTGATGGATTCTCAATTAAGTGTATCCCAATGCCATAATTATACAACCTGCATCAGTGGTTTAGTCAGTATCCTGTTTCACTGAACACTGGATTTTACTAAACAAAGGTAGAGCAGTAAGGTTACCAAGCTCCGTTGAACTTGAAAGAAGAAGGGCGTTTGATGGGAACAAAGCCCAAAACATCTTCATAGAACCGCACTGAATCCCGGACTGATCTACACAACAATGAGACATGATTCAATGACAGAAGTGGCAATGCCCCAAACTTGTTTACTTCCACAGAGTCCAACATGTTTTCACTCTTACACTTTGCTTCTGCCTTTCTCTACTATCCCACTTTGCATGATGACTAGATTACTGCCTTGTGGTCTTTTATAAAGCAAAAAGAACACAGTGAAACATCTCATTTCATAAATTCAAATTCAAGTGATTATGAGGAACTTTCCTGGCAAATTCTCTTACTTCCCAATCAGATACATAGATTTTTCTAAATGTGGATTAAAATTAGCTAGCTACTGCTTTATCACGCGTTTTTTGCACTGATCATTCACCGGCATAACCATATATGTGAAAGTGACAAAGAATTTTTTTTCCTCCCATCAGGATCTTCACAATATCAATTTCCAAGAAAAAAACCAAAGCTGTCTGGTTTAGCTTGTTGCCTAAGCTCGTTGAGTTGAAGATGCCGCTAAAATAAGCGAATAACAAAATCTATTCCATTATTGTTCATTTGTGCCGAAAAATGGTGATTTTGAAGGCTATAACCAAACAAACATAGAGGAAGAGGCAGTGCTGTTTTTGCCTTTTCGAGGTATCCTAAAGACAGAAAGTACCAAGTTCCAAAAAGGTGAGAAATTTCTTAGCTGTTTCCCATTACATAAAATTTGACAGTAAAATCGCGTTGCAATTGATACCCTAGCCTGGCCGCATGGATGGTGATCACGTCACAGGTCAACAGTTTGGAACAAGTCTGGATGTTTTTGGTCAACAATATGACATGTTTGATCAGTAAGAGTCACTACCTCAGGCTTAACATGTTCTTCTTTTGCAGCAAACGTATTGGTTAATTTATCAGAAATACTAACATGAAATTGTTATCTACATATACAACTATGGCAGCAGAACTTATTGGTATCCCAGCTGTGAATACAGCCACAAACGGGTGAGCTAGATTATGACGACGACGGCCATCACAACAACAACAACATCCATGAGTAGGGTTCTGTCTATAACATGAATCTAGATTTAGGAAAGTGCAAAAAAAAGGGAGGGAAAAGCGCAAAAGTGGTAAGAAAAGAACTAGAATATCCATAAGAATCGTGAACGCAAGCAGATAGAGCTTTGTGTTGTCTCCGAGTTAACCGTTGAGGGTTATAGACAAGATAGCCCGTGTTGTTTTGGATTAAACATCTTCCATGACTACATCATAAAGAAGTCCAAACTCAAGAAATATAATTTAGTAAGATTTATTCACGCCTTAAGTTTTCCAGCCCATTAATGCTATCTTCATTACTATTAGATTCTTTTGGTAAAAGTGACAGGGAATCCCAGAGGCGGATTACATTTCGGTCCCTCTACTGAATAAATGGATAAATTAGCTCTTATATATTTTGAAACCTGCAAACTACTCTCTCTGTTAAATTTTATCAGTTAAATGATAGAGTAGAATATTAATTTAAATGATTAATTACTAATTTAGTCCCTAAACTATAGCTAAGATATCATTTTAATTTTTTAAAAATTTTTTCTTAACAATAATTCTAATTTTTTTAAAAATATATTAAAAATAAATATAAATTATTAAAAATTATGTTTAAAAATAAAAAATATGAATAAAAATTTATAAAAATTCAAAATATATGTAAAAATCTAAAAAATTACAAAGAAATCTTAAATTTTTTTATCAAACTTTCGAGTTAAAACCCAAAAATCATCGTCTTTTTGCAAAACTTTCTTCCCTACTTTATAAGACCTAGAAAAATAAAAAAAAAATTCTCATGTTTGATTGAAGCCATAAATAAACAAAAAAAAAATTTGATTGGAGAAAAAAAATCAACTAAAAGTTTTGATTACTCACTTTCAAATTTCTCATGCTTTTGTTAATGTTCAATTTTATCTTCAACGCCCATTCTTCCAATTAAGAGGTATATAAAAATTTATTTAATGTTTACTTTTTTTTACTTTAGTGAATACTCATTTTCGTATCTCCTATGCTTTCGTATCTCTCGATTGTGTATAATCACCGTTATAAAAATTCGATTACTCATTTTTTTTCATCAGCTATTACAAACTTTCCCATTTCAAGATATAATATTGTTTTATACCCTAAGAAACTTTAATCTTTTAAGTTATTGGATTTAACAATTTCTAGGTTTTGAATTTTTAATATAAATTTATGGGTTCTAAACAAGAACTTCATGGATTTTGAAATTTTAGAAAATAATTTTTAAATTTATGGGTAGAAATAAAAGATAAAAAGTAAAATTTTAATTTAAAATAAAACCTCAAAGTCATCAACAAGTCTCTAGAAGTGGAGAAGCAATGAATGAAGCTCGTTGTCTTTATTTTCTTCTTTATCGCCAAAGAAAAATGCAAAATCGAAAAATTTTGTTTACTTAATGTTTTTTCTTTGGTTTGATTGTATTTCAATAATAATAAAACCATGATTTGATTGAATAAGTGCTTTTAGAATTGCACTAGAGAGCTTTTTCAACAAGGTTAGTGTCTCATTGCATTAGACAGTTCTCATTAGACCTATCCAAGGGTTAGATAGCTTGGTCGGTTCAATAGGCCTAGCCTGATTAGGTTGGGCTTAAACAAAGATTTTCAAATCTCGATCCAGCTCGACCCGAATTCAATTTAAATAATAATAATAATTTAAATTTAAATCTAATTATAAAAGTATATAAAATAACAATTAAAAATATAATTTTTAATATTTTATTTTTTAATAGTTAAATGAGTTTTTTAGGCAAGCCAAACTGAAAATGAGCCTAGGCTTGAAATTTTTTTGACATGGGCTTTGACTTCTCATCAACTTGAGAATTTTATTGAAAATGAATAATTTTTCCCATTATAGAAAGAGAGCTCAGTTTTCAAAAAAAGAAAAATCATAGTCGATTAAAGAAGAGTTTCTTTGAATATAAGTTTTGACTTTAATAAATTTAGGTTTGATTTTGTTTCAACATAATTGTTAATATATTTTTTATATTTTTATTAATTTATATTTATTTTAAGATTTTTTTTAATTTTTTAAAATTGTTGTCAAGAAAATATTTAAAAAAATTAAATCAAAATGATAGTTTAATTATAACTCAAGGACCAAATTAGTAGTTAATCATTTAAATTAACATTTCACGTCTTCATTTAGCAGATAAAATTTAATAAAGGGACTAATTTGCACGTTTCAAAATGTACAGAAGCTAATTTACTTATTTTTTAATAAAAGGGTCAAAAATACAATCCGTCTCCTAAATATAAAGGCTTTCTTAGTACTTTTACCGTTTTTTATTAACATTAAAAAATTCATTCATAAGGAAAGAAGTAAAATGATTCCAATCCCCAATGAAATAGAATGGTTAATTGAAAGTCAAATTGTGTGGAAAGTAATGTCAATGTGAACCCAGATATAAGCTGTATTGTTTGGTTTGATTTCCCTTTGGTTACCAGCTCTCGAACCTTGACAAGACTCTGTGACAACGCACCTAACCATTCAGGACAAGAGGAAAGCCAGTAACATAAGCCATATTGTTGAGCGTTAGCCACCAAAAAAAAGTCAATTCCTCCCAAATAGATGTAGATAAAAGCAAGTCCGCTAACGAAAATAAAATTATTTAATGATATTAATGATCTACATTAGTGGTGTTTATGGATTGGGTCGGGTCTAAATATGATATTAATATATTTTATGTTTGCTGAAGCTTAGCCCGACTCGAAATATGAGCTTAAAATTTGTTTAAATTCGTCCATATTTACAAAAGATTAACTCAAGTCCATTTTAAACCTGTTCATATTATTTTTAAATTTTTTTAAAATATTTATATTATATTACGTTAATATTTAATAATTTTATACATTATTTATTTATTGAAATTTTTATATAGTTATCTTAATATTATTTGAATGTTTACATTAGAGTAGTATTATATATTTAGTATATGTTTATTTTTTTAATATGTTCTAAATTACATAATATATGAAAATAACATAATATAAAGTATTATAAACTTAAAAAAGGTAGGGTCGGGTTGGGCTTGATCCTTGAATATTCAAGCTCGAGCCTTACATATATTTTAAACAGTCCTAATTTTTTCAAAAGCCCATTTTTCAAGTTTAATATTTTTACCCAAACCCTCTTAAATTTTGGACAGACCTTTAGATCAGGATGTGTAGTCCGACCATGAACATGTCTAATCTAAATTACAATATAATATAATATAATATACTAATAACAATTTATGTGAAATTAAAATAAAAAATAAAATAAATTCGACAGTAATTTCATGTTATAAAGTAGGGTTTTCATATTAAGTGGGCTGGAGTGGATTCAAACACTAATGCTGTTTTTGCTTCTTATAATTGGAAATTTGAAGAGTTGGAGTGAGTATCCAACTATCTATATCTATAGACCTATATATCAAATAAGGCCCTTTGCTCACACCTGGGTCTATCCACATAAACTTTATTTTTATATTTTTATTATATTACTAGTTAGTCCCAACAATTAATTTTATTAACTTTTCTATTAACATATTACATAATTATATATAATTTGAATGTCCTAAGAGTCTTAAAAATTTATACGTGGAAACAGATTGTAAACATGCAGTGGATTTGATTAAGGATGAATTGAGTTTATTGCCCTCATTAACTATTGTGATGAGGATTGTGTTGCTATACCAGTCGTTTGATGAAGCTATGATTTAATTTGTGCACAGAGAAGATCACAAAGTTGCGGATTGGTTAGCTAAAACGTGCGCTTCTACATTTAGTTCTTTAGTTATTATAAATGCTCTCTCTGTTTATGTAACGAGGTTGTTAAAGGATGATATATGGATCTCATAATGTAAGAGCTATTTGAAATAAGACACTTTGATGCCCACTTTATCTATCAAAGAAAAAAAAGGATACGTGGCTTCTCATTAATCAAATTTTAATTTTTAGTCTTAGGCTATGCTGAAACTTATCTATATATACTTCATTTTTTTACATAAATTGATTCTTCTATTTTTATAATATCATTAGTAAGTCTAAATAATTAATATTGATAAGTATTTCAATCAAAATGCTTACGTCAATTTTCCTTGAGAATACTATTTCAATAGAAAAAATATTTTATCATGACGAGTTTGAATGAATGTTTTGTTAAGAAAAAATCTAATCAATATTTTCAACGTTATTTTTATGGTTACATTTTTACAATTTTTTTAAATCTCAAAATATCACATCAAAGGATTTAATAAAATTTTTTTAATAATGATGGCAACTGAACTTAAATTTTTAAATCTAAAAAATAAAAAACTAAATTTAAAATGTACAAAATATATAAGGACTTAGAGCATATTTTAACCTTCAAATTATTATTCTATAAATTAACACAAACAAATAATCACTCTATATAAAAGGAATGTCCAAGGGGCCTTTCTTTATTGACACATGTGCACCACGTTGCTTTCTTTTTTCTTTATATTATAGAAAAATAATTAAATTTTAGTTTTGGTTTATTGTGCTTAAATTTGAAATATAATCCTTCTAATTTTTTTTTGTGAATTTAACATTATTTTTATTGTTACATAAATATAAATGATTTTTTTAATTTCAAAATATCACATAGTATAATTTAATAAAAAAATTTAACGATGGTAACAACTAGACTTAAATTTTTAAATTCGAAAAGTAAAAAATATATTCCTAAAAATAAAAGGACAAGACTAAATTCCAAATGTACGAAATATATAAAAACTCAACTTATTTTAACTTTCAAATGTTTACTCTATAATTTGACACAAATAAATAATTACCCCTAAAGTGAAACCATATTAATATATGTAAAAGGAAGGTGCAAAAGACTTTCCTTTGTTGATACGTGGCACTTCCATAATGGTTTTTTTTTTTTACATTTTAAAAAAAATATCAAATTTTAATTTCAGTCCCTTTATTGTACCTAAAATTTAATTTCTAATAGAATTTGGTTTTTATGTTAATGTTATAGATTAGTCTAAATGGTTAATATTGTTGACATTTCAATTAAAATATTATATGGTTATATATAATTTGAATACCCTAAGAGTCTTAGAAATTGGCACATAGCATCCCATTTTCAAATTTTCTTTTAGGTTTACATTGTTTTTTAAATTATATGACAATGGTTTAATTTCAATTTTGGTCCCAAAACTATACTAAAACTTGAAATTTAATCTATATACTTTAATTTTTGACATAATTTGATCTCTCTATTTTTATAATATAGTTACTTAGTCTAAATAGTTAATATTGTTAACTATTTCAATCAAAATGCAGATGTCAATTTTTGTTAAGAATACTATTCCAAGAAAAAAATTATTTTATCATGATATTTTTGAATAAGTGTTTTTTTTTAAATCCTAATCAGTATTTGCAATATTATTTTTATTGTTAAATTACTATCAAGAGATTTTTTTTGTTAAAAAAATTCAAAATTTCATACTAGAGAATTTAATAAAAGATTTTTAATAACGGTAACAACTGGACTTGAATTTTTAAATCTAAAAATTAATGGATTAAATTCTTAAAAATAAAAGTGGTGGGACTAAATTCTAAATATATAAAGTATATAAAAACTCAAAATATATTTTAATTTTTAAATTTTTACTCTATAATTTAATAAAAATAAATAATCAATCTAATATGAAGAGTAAGCTAAAAACCATACTAGTATATATAAAAGGAAGGTACTAAGGGCCTTCATTTTGTAAAGAGAGGAGGTAGGACAGCTGTCTTTTTTTTTTTTTTTCATTGTAAGGTAATGGTTTATTTTCAGTTTTGATGTCTCTAACTCTCTATTATGTTTAAATTTGAGATTTATTTCCTACACTTTAATTTATTATAGTTTATTTCCTTTATTTTTATAAAGTTATTTTTTTTTGTTATTTTTCATATCTGTTTTACGGTCTATATTCGGGGTGCGTGGCTATCCTTCCAACAATGTCGTCTTCAAGGTTCGAATCTAGATACTTCCTTTATAAATGCAACATGCCTTACCATTGCACCAAACCACTTGTTGGTTTTATAACGTTATTAATTAATCTAAATAATTTGATTCCACACACATCCACACAACCTAAAAAAAAATTATAACTAATACAATAATCTTAAGACAATATGTGACTGCGGAAGTTGGAAGTGAGTGATATGAAGTTTGTAGTATTTTTTGGGGGAATCACAAACATCGATTAGCATGATTAGAATTAAATTTATATCTGGAACGATAAACAACCTTAATCATCAGGTCAATACATGAGATATAGCTTGTAGTATTAATTTGGAGAAACGTGACCTATTTAATTATTGGTTGGATTAGCAATAGCATATGTAAACGAATTAAACCCACCTGTCTGTCTCACCCAAGTTGAAAACTATAAGGGCTACCTGTTCCACTATTTGCATGTTATGTGCTCTCTCTCTCTCTCTCTCTCTCTTTAATTATATATTTTTACTAATATTCATCATCAACCTAATTCACATCACCACAACCCTAATCCTAGGCCTTCATGCTGGAATTAATAGTTTAAGAAATAGGGATTCAAACTCCAATCACTCTCTTTCAAACAAATATTGACATCTTTATTTTATGTTTTCCTTTATTCAATCCAAAATCCTCGACTTTTTGTCTTCTCCTTAATTTTCCAATATTCTATAATCATATTACACATATATATGTATTCATTTATTCCATAAAAATATATATTGTTTTATTTACTTGATCTACAAGTCTGGAAAGATTTATATTTAAAAACAATGTTTAGAATTATTCATAATTTTTTTTCGTAAATAAAAAGATAAATACGCTTTAACGCGCTTGAATTCACGTCCTCCAATTTTAATAACGATACCAATGACAACCTAATTAAGACCCAGTCGGCATATTGTTTACAAAGGAAGCTATAGTGGACCACATAAGAAACTATAGAATGAAGGGGAGATTGTCATGCACTGAAGTAGTCAAGGGTTTAACATGCACCACAAAAACCTTACATGAAATGCCCTCCAAATTCAGGCACCATTGCCATTTGCCAGGCTAGGGCCTGGGGGCTCACTTCATATACTATGCACCAAATGTTGAAACCAAAACAGATTGATATGTACCAATCTTTGTAGCCAATGAACCCCACATGATTGAGTACCTCTACATCTTCTATTCAATGTGAGATTGTTGTTTTCAAGCTTCTCTTGTGTATATTTTTCTTTGATTGATATGCCAAAAAACAAAAGGAAATACAGCCAACTAGAAGCTAAAAAATAAAAACAAATCAAGACAGACCCGAAACAATGGATTGAATTAATCACAGCATTGTAGAGGTTGAAGACCCCATTTTATAATTTAGATGCAATGTAAGACTTGAAGGATACTTCAACCTTCTTTCATGGCCATCTTTGTTCTCTGGTTTCCCTAATAAAATAATGACAAGGGTAACCCAATTACTAAGAAAGAATTGTTGCCAAACTTATATGGTTGTTACAATATAAGTTTGATAAACTAAGAAAGAATTCTTTGTTCTTTGGTTTCAAAGCAAAAGATGGATGCTAATAATCAAATATGAATGTGACTTTGATAAACTAGCAAACAATCACCATCTTATCATAGAATTTAAATATCTAACAACTAGTCATTTCTTCTTTTTTTTTTTAGTGAATTACAAAAGGAGGATAAAGCTTTAACAGCAACGTGATTAGCATTACTTGAACTCAGACCACACCTGGGGGCGATGAACACCTTGACCATCAAACCAATACATGGGGTTCCAACTAATCATTTCTTTATTTAATCTACACAGACATACAATTGTTTATCATTAATTGGTTAGGTTACATAATTACAAGAAAGTTTTAACCATTTCTGGTTGGTTCCAATTTTATTTTATTGTCCTATTAAAATACAAAAGTGTAGAAAGGAATTGATTGAGTCTTAACTCGATTGGTATGAGTATTATTATCAATACAGGAGGACTTGAGTTCAAGTACGTTGAAGCGCATTATACTCCTATTCATGGGAGCAAAGCCTTTTATACAACATTCTGACCCGTATGTTTGAAACAATGTTGGTTGGGTTGATTTGCATTTCAAGGAATAGGATACTATGAAAAGAAAACATATATCCATACACCTAATTCAATCACATATTGAAACCATGTGCTACAAAAGCAAAAAGAAGAAAAGAAAGAAATGAATGCTCTATTTTTGTAATTGGAAATTATTTTCAACTTTCTTTCTTAGAGAGAAAAAGAAAAGAGAAAGATAAGGCATTGTGTTGAGGGAATAAAAATGGGAAGAGCACATGCATGTAATCTAATTTTTTAAGAGCACAAATCTTACAAATTATAGAATAATGACATTTGGTATACCAAATTTAAGGTTCTTTGCCAACAAATTATTTCAGAAACACAAGCATATGCATGGGCCTCCATTCATCTTTGAAGGACTGGAATATGCTAAGCAATGGCTTTTCTCACCACATGGGTTGGGAATGCTGCAATTATTAATCTTTGGGTTTTGGTCAAAAGGGTCCCTCTGCATGCTTTCTGTCTTTAGCAGCTTTTGTTTGCATGGAAGAAAAATCCCAATGACAATAAATACATTACACTCAAAAGTCAGCAAATGGGTGAAGACTTTGCCTATAACAACACTTAAATCTCAAACTGGTAGAGATGTCTAAAACATGATGCTTTGTGTTTTTACTGCCATTTTTATGGAAAGTGTTTAATGTAGAAAGAACATAAAAGGAAAAACAAAACCCTGCCATGTGCAGGTTAAGTACCAAATTTGAACCCATCAACCTTCATGAATCATATACTTTAGCAGTTACTCAAAGATGGGAATCTAATTTAGATTCATTTTATTTATAATAACTTTTTCTTTTTGGTTTAGAAAAGCTAGTTTTATCTGGAACTCTTGAGCCATAATTTAATGCAATGAGTAACAAGGCTTGGTTGCTAAGCAAATTAGGTACAGCTTTATTTTTGCTTTAATGGCCAAAACTGTATACTCATCACCTTCTTCTGTTATGAAAAAGCTTTTTTCATTTTGTTTTAATTCAAAGATTAATTATGTTTTCACTTTAAGAGCAGCTTCCAATATCAACTAACAATCAAACAAAGAAGCAGACGCCATAACCACATCAACATCTCACTATCTTTTTTGCATTAAAAACCCCAACTTCCCTCTTAAGAGAATTAAACATCATGAATTTCCTTCTCTTTCACTCTCTGTTTGCTTTAACTTTTAATAATTTCTGTCATAGAAATTTCCTTTTTCTTTTGTTTGCATGCAAATGCAGCCTGGTGTGAAAGCTGTTTGAAGTAAGAAAAAGAGTTGAACTTTGTGTGCAGAAAGGATATTCAATTTTGTTTCTTTAGCTCCGCATTTGGAATTTGGGGGAAATATCAAAACATTCCTTCAAACACCCTTCAATCCCAAGGTAAAAACTTCTTATTTCTCAAACTATTTTAATTTTAATTATTAAATTCAAAAGATTCTGTTTTTAAATAGTGTGAGAATCTGACTTTGACAGTCTGTAATTAGAGACCATCTTGAAACAATCCAAAGTCTTGTATCTTAGAACAGTCCAAAGTCTTGTATTAATTAAAAACTCTAATCAAGTAGTCTGGCCGGATGTGGTTGTTGACTTAAAGAATTATTGTAGCCGGTGATAAAGGGCACAATTTCTTTTCTCCAATAATTTGTGTTTACATTGACATGGGGCGGTGTGGTTTCTGGGTTGAGACAAGTTACTGAAGAAAAACAAATGTTGGGTGAATTTAGCACTAACCCATGGTTAGTTTGTTGATTTCAGACAAAGAAGTTGGGTGGTCCTTATACCAACAGAAGCTTCATTGTCAAACCATTTGAATTAGTGGTAGAGAGCTAAAGTAAAGAAGCAAGCGTTGTTGATGTTTTAATTTTGGTGAGGGAAGTTGAGAGATGGGGATGGATGGTCATGGTGGAGAAGAGCAAATGCAAGAGCCAGCAGGCTGCGAGGAGAGAATTTTCGTTTCCGTTCGTTTACGCCCTCTCAATGACAAGGAAATAGCCAGGCACGATGTATCAGACTGGGAATGCATCAATGATAACACAATCATATACCGGAACAGCCTTTCGGTTTCCGAGAGATCAATGTACCCAACTGCCTATACTTTTGGTAAGAGTTCAGATTTCAGTTTTTGTATGGTTGATTGCATTCCTCAGTCTATCAACTATTGGCATTTTATCATGTATGGAGTTGACATCAGCATTTTCTAATAGTGTTATTCTTTTCATTTCATGGGTCGTCTGCCGATTGTAGACCGAGTTTTTAGCCCCGATTGCCCCAACCAGCAAGTGTATGAAGCAGGAGCAAAGGCAGTTGCTATTTCAGTTGTCAGTGGTATAAACTGTGAGTGCATCCCTTTTGCCTTTCTTCTGGATACCTCTTTTTCGACTCCCCATACCTTTCTGATCTCCTCTTCCAATTCTTTAACATGTAACTATTTTTCAGCGAGTGTTTTTGCCTATGGACAAACAAGCAGCGGAAAGACATATACGATGACTGGAATCACCGAGT
The DNA here is from genome assembly GCA_005610355.1 of Gossypioides kirkii. Lineage (NCBI taxonomy): Eukaryota > Viridiplantae > Streptophyta > Magnoliopsida > Malvales > Malvaceae > Gossypioides > Gossypioides kirkii. Next base: position 16,520,042 of record CP032254.1, on the reverse strand, counting down.
ATGCCATGACAGATATATATGACTACATACAAAGGGTAATGAAGATGCAACATTTTTGTTGCTCACTTCTAGTTTTTCTTTTCCATTGTGTGTCTCCCTTTGACTAAAAACAAACTCTACTTTTTCTGTAGCACAAGGAAAGAGAGTTTATCCTGAAGTTCTCAGCTATGGAGATTTATAATGAATCTGTCAGAGACCTCCTTAGTGCAGACAGCACTCCCCTTAGGCTTCTAGATGATCCAGAAGTGAGTTCAGTCATTTGTTTATAAGGAACTAGTTATCTTATGGACTATCACTAACAGATAGCTAATTTGATAGAGAGGGACCGTTGTTGAGAAACTCACCGAAGAAACACTGCAGGACTGGAATCATTTTAAACAGCTTCTATCTGTGTGTGAAGGTAACAAATTGTCTCAACCAGTCTCCCTTTAACTCGCTCATGACTGTATTTTTAAGCATGTCTTGGTGCATATCGCAGCTCAAAGACAGATAGGCGAGACTTCTTTGAACGAGACAAGCTCTAGATCCCATCAAATTTTGAGAGTGGTAATGTTTTCTGTTTCATTGCGAAACTTTTAGATATTGTTCACTTGACAATGATTATATTCTGTTTTAGTTATTAATCTTTATTCATGTGACTATGTCACTCATCAGATGATAGAAAGTTCTGCACGAGAATTTTTAGGCAATGGAAAATCAAGTACCCTTGCAGCCACTGTGGTATGAAACAATATATACTTTTCAGTCAAGGATTTGTTGTTACAACAGATATTGGGAAAGAAACTGATGTTTTCATTCTTTATTGTCTAGAATTTTGTTGATCTTGCAGGAAGTGAGCGTGCATCTCAGACATTATCAGCTGGTGCTAGGCTGAAAGAAGGTTGCCATATAAATCGCAGTTTATTAACGCTTGGAACTGTTATCCGTAAGCTGAGGTTAGCTTAATAAAATTTTGTTTATACCATATATTGAACCAAGTAATCATTACCATATCTTCTTATAAACTTATATTTGACTGCAGCAAGGGAAGAAATGGGCATATTCCGTTCAGAGATTCAAAGCTGACCCGTATACTTCAGTCTTCCTTAGGAGGCAATGCTAGAACTGCTGTCATTTGTACCATGAGTCCAGCTCGAAGTCATGTTGAACAATCGAGAAACACCCTCTTGTTTGCAAGTTGTGCTAAAGAAGTGACTACCAATGCACAAGTCAATGTGGTCATGTCGGATAAAGCATTAGTGAAACAACTGCAAAGAGAATTGGCTAGACTAGAGAACGAGCTGAGAAGTGTAAGAACAACTTCGATTTCCTCTGATTCCACTGCATTGCTAAGAGAGAAAGACCTCGAGATTGAAAAGGTTCGATTTGCATTGCTCCTCACACTCTTGCATCACTCATTGAATAATTTTAGAAGCCTGGATGGTGGGTATTTCTACAAAATAGTTTTTAGCTGCCAAGATTTCATATTCATCCTTATTTCAAGAATTTAGATAAAACAATGTAAATTTGTTTGCTTAATCTAATGAATCATTCACTTTTCCTGCATGCTTCATGTAGCTAAAGAAAGAGGTGGCCACACTGATACAGCAAAGAGAACTTGCTAGGTCTGAGGTTGAGGATCTGCGACAAGTGGTAACCAATGAAAGTCCTGAAGATGAAAAACCAGTGAAAATATGGGTATATGTGAATTATTACAGCATTTGATGCTTCTTTAAGTTCACTTCTACATAAAAAGTTTAACTTCTAGTTCTACATGTCCTCCATCAGGCAGGTCCAGATCCTCAGTACCCTAAACTGAGAGTGCAAAATTCGTGGGACTTTGAACATTCAAACATTGGTACACCTGTCATGGCTGTTGGTGCTAGATCCTTCACCCCTTCAGATAGACAAAGCTGCAGTTCTGAAGAGAGCTTCCTCCAGCTTTCTGACTTTAAATTGAATATACCACATCCCAGTTCCTCCCCGCAGCTGTCACCTAAAATTCCTGATTTTGTTGGAAGTAATATGCCCCAGGAGAATGATGAACTTGTTGATGAAAATTCAGAGGCACTTTGCAAGGAAGTTCGATGCATTGACTCAGGAAGGTCAAGTATGAATAGATATTCAGACTCAAATTTGTCAGAATCTAGCCCAAAGAACTACCAATACTATAATAGGTCATCTCCAAGAGAAAACACAGCTATTTCCGGATTGATGGATGTTGGCAATGCAGATAGATCAAAGCGAGAATCTGTGTCACTCCACTTGAAAAGCAGTAACAACCACCTAGTTATTGCTTTTCCATCTCCTGAAAAACCATGTTTATGGCAGCTAAAAGAAGAAATATCTAGCTGTAGAAGCTTGAAATTAACTAGGAGTATAAGTTGTAAAGCGAGTCTAATGACCAGTTTGACCTCCCAATGGATTGAAAGGTTGGGACAGGATGAGAGCACACCTCCCATTGGGGATGAAAAAGATTTCTCTGGAAGACCAGATAATTTGCGGAGAGAACTTTCTGCATTGAAGTATGATCTTCAGAACGAGAGGTTGTCTAGAAATGGATCTCAAAGTTCTTCAACTAGTGCTACTGAATACGAGCTTAATGCCCCGATAGCAAAAAATAAATCTCAAAGTTCTGGCATTGAGCATATGGCTCCGGTTGTCCCAACTCCAGAAGATCAGAATAATACTGTTTTCTCTACTTCAATGGGAGGAACAGAAAAAATGTGTGACCCTAAGTATGAGAAGCAACTTTCTGATCGTGCGGTGAGTGTTTCGTTTTTTAATCAACCGTCATTAATTGCATGATTAAAACAAGAGATCCATGCTAAATATTAGCCATCTTTTATATGCATCAGAATTGCATTCTGAGTATGATATTGTTCATGCATGACAGGTACAGGTCACAGAGCCGATTTTACATGGCAAGGATGTTAAAGATGTCGGCTTAGACCCAATACCAGATAACCATGAAAGCCCTTCAGAATGGCCTTCAGAATTTAAGAGGCTTCAAAGAGAGATCATCGACCTCTGGCATGCTTGCAATGTGTCACTGGTCCACAGGACCTACTTTTTCCTGCTATTTAAAGGAGATCCAAAAGATTATATATACATGGAGGTGGAATACAGGAGGCTGTCATTTCTCAAGAGTTTATTTTCCCATGGTAATCAAATGGAGGTGGCAAATGAACAAGTCGAAAACCCTGCTTCAAGGTATGTTTGATTCATTCTCACCTAACAAGTTCATAGTAGCTTTTGGAACATGGGTGATAAGCACCCTTTTTAATCCAAAACAACTTAATTATCTCTATCAATATGCTGTAAACAGCGCCAAGGCACTACGTCGTGAAAGGCATATGCTGAGCCAGCAGATGAGCAAGAGACTGTCGAATGAAGAAAGAGAGAATTTGTTCCTTAAATGGGGCATCGGCTTGAACACGAAACATAGGAGGTTGCAGTTGGCTTACTGCTTCTGGACTGACTGTAAAGACATGGATCACATTGCTGAGAGTGCGGCCATTGTTGCAAAGCTGGTTGGGTTTGTAGACCCAGAGAAGACTTTTAAGGAAATGTTTGGGCTCAACTTTACATCAGGACAACAATCAAACAAGAGAAACTATAGCTTGAAACGCATTGTATTGTCTTTCTTATAGGTGCTAGCTTTCATGCAAAATTTTCTCTTGTTTGATTATCCCCACCGATTGGTTTCGTTCTCTCTCTCTCTCTCTCTCTCTCACACACACACACACATATATATCTGTTTTACTGTTTACAGACTTCAATTTTGAATTTTCTGAGTCTGGTTTTAATATAGTGCTAGAGTTTGTAAATCATCTCAAATTCGCTCAAGGTTCTATCAATGATTGTGCTTTTTTTTTTTTTAAATGAAAATCACAATCTGGAGATGGGGAATGAGCTGCAAACTTGAGTCACTTTGTCACTTTTTTAGAAGTGAATATATGAATTAATTAGAAGTGAATATATGAATTAATCAGAGCCTAAAATCTCTTTGGTTCCTCTCAGTTTTGAAATTGAGCAAATTAGTCCTAATTAAAAATATTGGAGCAATTTCAATCTTGTCAATTTCGAAAGTGAGCAACTAAGGACAATTAATCACGGTGTTAAAAGTCTTCCATCAATTGTACATAAGTTGGTTTGGTATAATAACAAATTTAACCTTCGATGTTTATATATTTTATCATTTGGCCTTAATTCTAAAAAATTTCAAAAAAATTTAGCTTCGATATTTACACATTTACACAATTGTTGGGGGATAAATTTGTTAAATTAAGATCAAATTGATAGAATGTATAAACTTTGGGAGCTAAATTTGTTATTAATTGTCACTTTCAAAATCGATTCTTTTGAGAATTACCAATTTTCTCAATTTTAAAATTGAAAGAGATTGATCAGATTTTTTACCTAATTTTTTCTACCTCCTTTTGAATTTTTTTTTTTTACAAATTTTATCAATTTGATCCTTAAACACATATAATTAAATGATTATTATATATTATGAAAAATTAAAAAAATATAATATTATTTATGTATATTTTGAGGAAGAATATTATTTATAATATTAATTATGTGTTTAAGGATCAAAATGATAGAATTTATAAATGTGGAGGTTAAATTTATTGAATTATTTAAAATTAGGATCAAATAAATAGAATGTGTATGTATTGAGAACTAAAATATAGTATTATACCAGTTAAAAAAAGGCCATACCATCACTTCCATCTAACAAAAACGACATAAAACAATAGTGACGAAATTGAAAATTTTTATAATTTTGTGATTAAAATAGAAACACGTCAATAATTAAGTGATTATTTATCCCTTCAAACGTAGGGAACAAGCATTGATATGCAATTAATAAGATTTGCCAAGATTAGGCGGCCACAACTCATAAAGTCACAATCACATCCACAAAGAAATAAGCTCATGAATGGGCCACATGGGTCGGTTGTCAGCCATGAAAGCTTCCATTTCCAGGCATGGGCTCGGATATTTTCATACAATTTCTCATCAACTGCAGCCGTTGGTGTTGATCCACCACTGCAAATTTTGTTTATTCCATTAGGATTTAATCAGCTTTAAGTAGAGCTGGCTATCGTCTTCAATGGCGCTGCCTGTGTACTCCACACCCCAATTTGTTTAATCAGAGTTGGACAGGAAGGGAAAGAAAAACAAGTCATTTATTGGGCAGCATCTGCCACCTGAATTTGCACCACAGACTTGAATATGGCAGTCTCGATAATGATTTTGGTGATCGAACCCTGTTTACTTCCACGTTTATACGGTAGAGATTAGTTCAATATTATTAAATATAACTATCATATTCATTACAATCTCAAAATAGATTTTTGTTATACAAATCTACTAAATTCTTTCGGATTCTGAAATTTTTTGGAGCTCGAAATTAAATTGTATATTTTTACGATAGTAAAAAATAATTTCATCATTTTAATAGTTTATATTTTATAACTTTTAAAGCGTTAAATCAAGTTTTTATTTTTGTGGAGGTTGAAGTACAATTTTTTCATTATTAATTTAAAATTTTATAAATTATTGAAAATTTACTATTTTAGGAGAGCCATTATCCCTTAAGTCTCTACTACACTTCGCCACTACATATCGACCAGGATCTGATTGGATCCCCCACCTTTCACGTCCACAACAAGGCAAGCATATACTGTGGGGACTACACTCTTAACAGAAGCGGTATATAATGGTTTTCAAATGGTCTGTTCATATTCAAATCAAACTATCATTAATCGAATTAATCAAAATTTTGAAACTCTTAACCAGTAATCAAACTAATTTTTTTTTAAAACCTATTAACTCACCCAATTAATTTTGATTAATTTAAACAATTAACTGAATTAACAAAAATTAAAAAAAATCATGATAATTTTTTTCTTTGCTTTTAATTCAAAGAAGTTAAAAAAACATCAAATGATACAATAACAACACTAAATTAAAAACATAGTTAACAAACATTACACCAAAAACATTAATTTTTTTTTTTTACTTTTCTTTGTTTAATATGTTTATTTTTGTTGACTTTTTTAGTTTTTTTTTCAAATATTTTTAATTTTTAACACATCTTTTTATGCCATTATAAAAATATTTATAAATCCACTAATTTTTATATAATGGGCTTATATCACGATTAAACTTATCTATAATATATTGAGCTTATAATATATGATTATTAATAATTTTAATTAATTTGATTAAATACTTAATTTCGAATTGAATTAGTCAATAATCAAAATTTTTAAAACTCTTTTATTAATCTCGATCGAATTAGATTTGATGAACGATTGGTTAATTCGATTAAAACCAAAAAATGAACACTCATAATGGCATATTTGTAGACCATACTTGCCCATATCCTGACAAGACAACACATACTTAAGAGGAAATAATGTTTTGAACTTAATGAGTGGCTCCAGTGGTAAATGAGATGTTGTTCATCCCCGAAAATCCAGGTTCGAGTACTTGTGTGTGCAAGGTGTGTGTGCTGTCAAATGGTTAAGAAAGTATGAACAGATACTACCGTAATTATACCAGTATATTAAAAAAAGAGGAAATAATGTTTTCAATTAAGTCTTAACTCGTTTGGCATCGTTATTATTATTAGAATAGAAGGACGTGAATTCAAGTAAAATATAATTTTTAGTGTTTAAGATCTCATAGACCATAATCTATGTTAATATTGAGAATTTAGTAGTAATTTACTTTAATTACAATTCCTTGGAAGGAGGGGTCTATTCCAGGTTGAGATTTTAACATGTCATTATAATTTTTATCTTGGCTTCAGGTTTAAAGTTTTTAAGGGTTTTTTTAGAAGAACGTTTATTTTCAGTGAAGTGTGTTTAATTTTTTCTTTTATTTCACGTTACAGTATCGTTACAATATCTAATATTATCATCACTTCTATTTTTACATTAACCACATATAAATATACCGCCTATCCAAAAGAGTGCTAAATCTTTATAATTTAATTTAAATTTGCAACCAAAAAAAAAAATTGATGTCCTCTTCTTGAATGTTCCCCAAATTTCAAATACATATTTTCCAATGAATGGCTCACACACCATTGATTAGGCTTTTGTTTGTGGGCTTACAGCTTGCTTTTTTGCCCTCTGCTGCAATAATCCAACTCAAAAGAATGTGTGATAATAATTTTGATCATATACTTTTGGAAAATATTTTTTTGCATTTTAATTTAATATAATTTGATGATAATGCTATTAGTTATTTAAATTCTATCTGATTAAAATGATGGTGCCCAATCAGCATGATGAATTAAGTGTGTTTTTAAAATTCAAAAAATTATGCCAGTATTTTGACTAAATTAATTAACCATGTTACTCATTTAGATTTTACTAATTACATTATAAATATAAAATATTAAATTGTCTTAAATTAAAATAATTGAGTTTGGATAGGGGAAGTAGCATACTTAAATCGTATTTAAGTTGTTCGGCTTGAAAAAATATTTGAACCTGACCTGAAAGAAAAAACAGATAAATTTAGAAACAAATAAAACGAAAACAACTAAAAACTTAAGAATAAAAAATAAAGATTCAAAATATAGATAAATAAATAAAGCAAAAATTAAAAGGTGGAAGATGGACCGAATAAATCGATAAATATGGATAGAAGATAATTGTCCACTAAACTCTTTGAGATATAAACCCCAACAAATTCAATTAATAACTCTAATCAACCCTCTAAAAAATAATCATTGGAAAATTGAAGAATGAAAAATGGATTCCCACAAAAATTACAATAAAACAATCTTGCACGAAAAAAATTAATTTCAAGAGTTGAAAATTTTATTAATAAATAAATCAATTAATAACTTTAACAAACAATACAAAGATCTTTATATAGACCAACTAATTACATATCACTCAAGAATTTCTCAATTAACTCGAGTGTTTCCTTTATATCACCCAAAGCTTCCTCGAGATTGATCACCCGATATTCCAAAGCCAATAACATATTTCTCGATCTATTAATGTTCCTACACCCACAAGTCTCTCTCTGCTCAACATACTCATCTACTTCTTTTGTCATTTCACTCGGTATCTTCGAACCTTAGCCCTCAACTTTTTTAAATTCAATTTTTGTTTTATCGGTTGTCACATTGTTTTTTGAATTGCTTGCAGGTTGTGAATTTTTCAATATTTGTTTTACTTCGTAATTTTATTTTCCTTTTAATTTTAATCTATATTATCTTGACTTTATCCACAATTTCGTGACTTTATTTTATCCACAATCCATAATTTTTATTGTTTTTGTTTTGTCCAGTTTAATTTCTTTGAAAGTAGATATTAATGTTTTATTTTTGTTTTTAATTTTGTCATGTTGTGACGTATAGTGAGATTTACTAATATAAAGGTGTTGTTAAATTTATTAGAAATTATTTTTGAAAGGCTTTATCATGATAGGTGATAGTGATGGTAATAGATTCGAGATGATGAAAATGAGGATAAGTTATCTAAGACTTGGACTTTTGTGAATCACTGACGCGGTGTCTCTTGGAACTTGTGGCAGTTCTTCCTTGGTTTTCATCGTCATTGATTTTATGATGATCAGTCTAGGATACAAATTTCAACAATTTGATCAAATTTATGCATGTCTGATTTGTTTCTGAATTATTCCAGTGCTGCAATTACTGTTAAATTTTCTTTTTCCTTTTTTTTGAGATTACTCTATAAATATGACATTTATATATTAATTTATAGTGATTTATTTATATTTAAACTAATTTTTGATTTCATATTTATACTAATTTTGAACTTTACGATAAAATATAATATATAAATATGATATGCATTGATATTTAAGAGGACTCCTTTATTGGAATTAAAAAAAAGGGTAAATTACACCAACAGTCACTCAACTTTCATTTTTCGAAACAAACAGTCACTTGGTTTACATTTCAGTCACTCAACTTTGAAAATGTGACAAAACAGTCATTTTTCACGTTTTTTGTCACAAACGTCACGGAACAGTGACATGGCAGTTGATTGCGTTGGAGGAGTGTGGAAAATGTCCAGCTGACCGGTCACATTTAACAAAACAGTCACTAAAGTTATCGAAAAGTGACAAAATAGTCCTCTTGTTGTCATCCATATCAACATCACCTTTCATCTCCCCCTTTTCTTCACTTTTACCATTAAACCAAGATGGGATTAGCAGAGTTAAGTTGGACAAACATTGAAACCATTGAAAAAAGTTCCATTAAGAACTTACTAATGTGTGATGTATATGTAAAATTCACAAACGAATAATCGAATTTGCTGGCGAGGGTCAAACATGACTAACACCCTTCACCTCAAAAACTCCCTCCAAGCCTCCCTTAAAAACCGCAAACACCAAAGCTCCAACACAAAGTTGAAGGGCGAAAACATGTGGGTACGTTAATGTTTCAAGAGAAATTCGCGTCCTTGTTAGAAGAAAAAGGATTCCCTATTGGCTTGCTAATGTTTCAAGACATTCAAGAATGTGGGTACGTTAAGGACACCAGCTTTGTCTCGAGTTGTGCAAGTTTGAGGATGTTGTCCTCAGCTACGACGTCGGGATCAGTGTTTATTTCGAGCCCAACAAGATCAAGAATCTGACGGGTGTTAAAGCCAAGGAGTTCATGATTTGGATCACCTTAACCGATATCTACGTCGACCAATCTTCGTCCATTGCATTCAAGACAAATCTCGTCGGCTTGTCCAAGTCTTTCCCAGTGTCGGTTTTCAATGTTTAGGCAACCCATTTATGTTGCAATATGAGAGGAGGCTCAAGGAATTTGCAGGGAATCTTAGCAAACGAAGGAGAGGAGGATTATACGTACATATTGCAAAGGAATTAAAGAAATCTTTACATGTCATGTCTTTTTAACTGTCCCCATTTGTTAAATGGTAAAAGTGAAGAAAAGGGGTGGATGAAAGGTGATGTTGATGTGGATGACAACAAGAGGACTATTTTGTCACTTTTTAATAATTTTAGTGACTGTTTTGTTACATTTTTAAAGTTGAGTGATTGTTTTGTTAAATGTAACCGGCCAGCTGGACATTTTCCACACTCCTCCGACGCCGTCAATTGCCATGTCACTGTTCCGTGACGTTTGTGACGGAAAAGGACTGTTTTGTCATATTTTCAAAGTTGAAGGACTGTTTTGTCTCATTTTCAAAGTTGAGAGATTGAAATGTAAAATAAGTGACTGTTTGTTTCAATAAATAAAAATTGAGTAACTGTTGGTGTAATTTACCCTTAAAAAAAATGCAGCCATAAATAACAAAGCTTTAATGTAGTCGAAGAGGCAAGTAAAGTGATTACTTTTAACCCAACAATACTCAGGAAAAGGCTGTTGAATTATTGATTTAATTAAATCAAAAGAAAAATACACATTTCCTTTATATAGATTGAAGTCCAAACATTCTTTTCCACATGAAATATGCCAATTTTAAAATGAACTTGAAAATTTAATTTATTAATTTAAATATAAGTTCGACCGAATTAAAAGAAATTTAAAATTCATTAATTCCACTGAAATTCATCTTAATCTGAGTAAATAATTCTGGGGTGTAAGCATGAGGACCAAGTTATTCCGGTGGCGGTGGCAGTGAATCCAAATGATTTCATCGCCCAAACGCCGCCCCACACACACCCTCACTTTATCTACCTTTCCATTTGTATATAAAAACCCAACTCCATTCATTCAAAAAACTGCATCAATAAATCACTTGCAAGCTATATTATCAGCGACGACCATAACCGTAAAAGGATGTCGGATTGGGGTCCTATTTTCGTGGCACTGGTTCTTTTCGTGCTGCTAACGCCGGGGCTGCTGTTTCAGGTTCCGGGCCACCATAGGTGCGTCGAATTCGGCAACTTTAAGACCAGTGGTGCTTCCATTGTCATCCATTCCTTGCTGTATTTTGGGCTCATTTGCGTGTTTTTGCTGGCGATTAAGGTTCATTTGCATTTGGGTTGATGATCCTATATGAACTTTCTTATCATCTTTGTTTTTCTTTTTCCTTCATGTTCGAATGTTGGGTGTTGAGCTTAATGCCTGCAGACTTTAAGCTCTTTCTATGTTATTATGTTTGTTGTTGTTTTAATTTGCAAGTTATTATTTTCCAAAATTAAAATAAAATTACTGCTTCCATTTAATTCGAGTGAATATTTAATGAAGGCTAAGATTTGTAAGAATACATTTACAATTTATTTATTTAATTAGGACCGTAAATGGCTGTTGTAATATAAAATTTAAGATTGAAACATCCCTAAAGAAAAAAAATATTAAAACATTATAAAAAATTATAAAAGTTTAACAACAATTTATATATAACTACTTAAAAATAAAGATGGGTTTTAGTTTAGGTCCCGCTGATTTTAATGTTGATCCCAAATACATCCCTATCTGTAATTTGTATGGTGTTGTATTATGTCTATAAAAATTAATTAATTAATCTATAATAAAGCATATAGTTTGAAAGAAATAATAATAACACATGTATTATGTATGAAATTAAAATAAATAATAATAACTTAAATTGCAAATAAAAAGAAATTAAATAGTCAAATACATCAGATTAAGAATAATAATTACACACCAATTGTTTATCATAATATTATATTTTTTTATAGCACACCAAAAAAGTTTCATGTTGGTGAAATAAAAGTTCAATATTAAAAGTTTAATTATAAAAATTCTATTATTATTATTATTATTATTATTATTATTATTATTTTCAAATATCATTATCTATGATCCAAGGAAGCTAAGTCTAAATTGGTTAAAAGAGGTCTTATCTCTCCAACTTTGACAATGTGCTACTTTTTGTAACCAATCTTTTGAATCCATGGATCACTTACTTTTTACCCTTGTCACTTCCTGGAAAATATGGCAATAACGATGTGTTATATGGAACTTATGTATAGTGTTCCCTAGAGTGCCGGTGGAACTCGTCTTAGCTTGACATCAAGCTACCTCCAAAGGGCAATGCTCTTGTGTGGAAGTTAATTTTCTTTGTGGCTGTGTGGTCACAACGAAAGGGCTTTCAACAGTAAGACCCTAGATAGAACTATGACGTGAACTATGATCAAGGCTGCCCTTGAAGTGGACTCCTCCTCCTGCTGGCTTTAGAAATTCAACGTCAACGGAGCTGTGCATTGGAATCTTGGCCCCACTGATTAAACCATAAGAAAGTTGGTAAATAAAAGAAACCCTCCTCTCCTCCGATGATTGAATGATGCAATAATGCTCCCACTTGATAAGAATTGTTCTAAACTAAGAAGTAATGCTTCATTAGGAAACTTCATGCAATGCCATTTAATAATGGCTCATACCTAATATGTAAGTGATTAGGAAAAAGAAAAAGAAAAAGGGAGAAACAATACTTTGTCTCTACCATCAACCTTGAGGTTTTATTGGATGTTTAGAGTCAAACGTGCAGGAATTCATGTTTAACATCTATCGCAATTTGTGACTTAGGGTAAAACAGAAGTCTTTTCTTTTTAACATGATTCTATCATTGTAGTGGGTAAATCTTGTTCATCACAAAAACAAAATCGACTTTCAACACTCAATTTCATTTATTGTACTTATTTAGCAATTGTTATAATGAAGTTGGGCCGGGGATGATTCATCTCAACCTACTTTGAGGAAGAATGTAAATGGTTTTGGAGGAGCCACACGTTCACTTGGATGCCAAAAATCATGTATTTCCCCGAGCCAAGTAGAGAGGTTCGGGGACCAGTGAGCAAAAAAAAATTGGATCGATGGTGAAATAATTATAGCTATGGAGTAATGTGGACAAACCATCCAAGTTTAATCATTTTATTTTGCTACCCACAAGCTTTTGTGATGAGTCCATTTCGTTCTTATAGCATTTGAAAATGAGATTACTCTACCAATAATGCAGATATGGAAAACGAAATTTTCATGATATCTCATCATGATATATCTTCATCATATTCGATATTTTTTTTTGAGAGTTTATGAATATAGTATAATCATAAATGCATATCAAAACATCAATAAAACAAAATTAGATACAAACAGATGAAGAATCAGAATATAATCAAATAAAATTCAGTAATCACAATGATGCATAATATTAGTTATATTCCCTATGCTTTCAATTTCATTATATTCGTAAAACAATTATCAAAGCTTGGTGGAGTCTATCGTACAACCAAATAAAGCAATTAATGGCCAGAATTCTTAATAAATGATGCAAGTAATCCTTCACTTGTGCCGACAATACTCCAAAAATGGCTATAATTGGGGTCACATTATTACAAAGGAATAAAGGAAAGGAAATGATTTAAGGCAACAAGAAGTAGACCTTTTTGACAAAGATGCAATCAAAGGCCAAAATTGTAGTAAAATGTGGAACCAAACACCAGTTTTGTCTGAGTAACAAAAGCAAAAGAAAGTATGTAACAAGCCTATTCGTACGCGTTACAATCGATGTAAATTGGACCCTACGAAAGGTCTGGTCATGAGCCACGGGGCTGAGGCTGAGGTAGTCCCAAATCCCATAGTAAACACCTTCAGCTCACCTGTGACCATCATGGGGGCATCTATTTCTCCCCCACCCCCTCCCAATCAATGGCCCATGTTGGAGAGTTCCATTTGTTAAGAAATGTGGCTTTTTTCCATTCCATATCCTAAGTAATTACAGGCGGCCAACCAGTTAACAGCTGACACTTAATCGTGTGCCCTGTGAAACCCTAAAAGATTTCCAATCCAGATTCTGCACAATGATTCTAATATCAGAAACCCTCATGGGTATACAGTGAGGTAGAAACTGCCAAGCAATCATGGTCGATGCCCTTGTAATAAAGCTTGTGTTTCACACCTTAAGGCTCCAAAAGGGAGGGGCATTGAGTTTTATATGAGTGTAGTTGAAGAGTTAGGTGGTCTAAACGATTGAATCTTTCTTTCTTTCCACCACCAATCAAACACTGTTAAGATGAAGTGGAAAAATATCTTCTAGCAAACTAAAACTTGGAAGGGTAAGGTGTTAAAAAGGGAAAAAGAGGACGAGTTTGGAGGGTGGTCGATTTCGAAAAGGGATATAAGATCCTGATAGGGCCTCAATGGATCATCTTTTGCTGCTTACGCTAACTCTGATCACCACATTTATTTATTTATTTATTTTTATATGTCAGTTCCACATGCTTGATTCCAGATTCCTCATCCTTGTCCGCTTCACTATTCTGGTGGCATGCCTAGCCTGTTACATTGCTGATAGCTGCTGTTGCTTCATAATTTTAGCATGCAAAAATTAGTTTTAGTTTTCGACTAAGTTATGATTATAAATTAAAGTATACGTTAGAGTTGTGTGACTCGAATCTCATCACTTGTTAAAAAATAAAGTACAGTGGTAAAATAAGGAGATCTGTGGGGGCAAAAGGTCGAAGGTTGCATAAGTAAAATCCGTATAGAACTACACTTCTTCTATTTGACATTGATTAGAATAGGGTTTTTCAACTTTTAAATAGATGTAGTCCAAACTCCTCTTGTATCATTCGGTTTTCAACATTAGTAAATTTTTTCTCTTCTGTTTGTGATTTTTCCCGAAAAAATTTTTCCCGTAAAATTTGTGTTTTATTTTTCTTTTCTTATTACTTTGTGATCGTTGTATTACTATTATCGATATTTATTATAACAATACAAATATAAATCACACTAAAAAGATAAATAATTAATGAATTATTTGATAAATTACATAAAATATAATTAAGGTCTTTCGTATAACAGTAATAACATTTTAAATAGAATCCGTATAGCCGCCATATTATATTAAATTATAATTTAGTAATAACATTTTCGTATCACGTAATAATTTATACACTTAAACCAATTTGGGGTATAATTTGTAGATAGGGTAAGTTTATCACCAAAAAAACATTTTAACTTCCCACAGCATTTTTTTAAAGCAATGAAAACCCTTTTAAATTAGCAAATCATATTTTTTACAAGCATAAAACATTTCTTAGAAGTAATTTTCGATCGCGATAACAAAGAAAAATTTTAATATAGCGTCAGTATCGTTACACTTTACTAAAATTTAATGACTCAATAATTAAAAAAATAATAAATCGATAATATTGTAATTTTGAAGTTGGGTTGTATTTTTATTAAGAAAGATACTTTTACAAAAAAAATAAATATATATTAAAAAAGTTTTAAGTTTAAAATATGATTATGTTTGAAAAATTATTTAATAGTGAATCTTGCTACAGTGTTCTTAATTGAAGACTCTGTTACGAGTTTGACTGCATTATGACCAGTTTGTTTTGGGGACAACATTGTTTAATTTGTAGTAATTGATTATTTAAAATGGAAGTAGGGATCCTTCAGTCATTGACTTTGTCTTTTACTTTGTTTGTCTTCTACGAAAAGATCCAAGTCAATTATCCAACCACTTTCCGCCACGTGGATTCCAATAAAATTTTGAATTAATTATATTCCTTTCTCCAAAATACTTGTCCAGAAATCATTTGGAAGCCGTAATTCCCGAATTGAAAATGACTGTAATATTCCTAAAAGAAGTCACAGTTTGTATGTCTCGAACGGGGGGGTCTGTTGGTAAATTAAAAAGAGCGGGAAACCACGCGAGCCGCTAGCTGAGAGCCGACGATGGGGAGGGAGAGAGTGACAGCGTGGATGGACGGTCCTTCGGAGGCAACACGTGGCGAATGCTGTCGTGATGTATGCCAAAGTGGCAGAAAGTTTGAAAACGAAAAGGGAAATTATTGGAATTTTAGGATATATTAAAGTTGAGCAAAAAACAACATATATTCTAATGCTAAACTTAATCATAGGATTAGTCACGTCCCAATGAGTTTGACCTCTTACTCATTTTTTTCTTTTATACACAAAATTAATTATTTAATTTACACCACACTCATTAAGTAATTTTTTTAAGTAAATAGTTAATTTAGCAGTTTATTAAAATTCTTAAATACCTAAATATTTTTTTTTCTAAGGCAGAAGATGCCTTTAAAGTTTATTATTATTGTGATTTTTTTAAATTGGTGTTTATGACTAATGATACCAAAGACGGTCAACAAAATTATAGCTAGTTAGATTGATGACTATTATTTTCTTTTAAAATTTTATGTATATTATATGTTTTTATAAGAGTATATATAAATTTAATGTAATTTTTTTATGTATATTTTTAATTGTAACGATTAACGTTTTAAGTGAAGTGTTTTTTCTTATGAAAAAAAAATAATTAGAATAAACCCAGTCAATGAATATAGTACTATGGATGACTACTATTTTCTTCTAAATTTTTATGTATATTATATAGTTTTTTTATAAGAGTATATTATATAAAATTAATGTAATTTTTTATATGTATGTTTTTTTTTTGTAACTATTAACGTTTAAAACGAAGTGTTTATTTTTTCTTTTTTCTAAATGAAAAAATAACTAGAATAAACCCAATCAAGGAAATCATAGTAGTATGGACTATGGATGACTACTATTTCTTTTAAATTTTTATGTATGTTATTTAAATTTTTTGGATATTAGTATATTGTATAAAATTAATGTAATTTTATATGTGTATTTCTATTCATAACTATTAATATTTTAAGTGATGTAATTTTTTAATTAAAGTTAATTAGAATCGATTGAATCTTAATTGGATTGATATGGATATTTTTTGGATTCGAGTGCGTTGAAACAAATTATCTTTCTATTTAGGTTGATAAAGGGTTATGAGTAATTCTAGACATTTCTATAATGAGATTGTTAAAAAATTAAAAGTTAAGTAAAATATTTTAATTTTTTTTTATTATAATTAGTCCATATGTATATTTATACAATGAATAAGAAAGTGACGGAAAAAGCGAAAAAAGATTAGAAACAATTCATATTCATATTCATATTGCAATAACATATCATTTCCTATGAAAATTTCTACAAATATATGCTTGTATATAGAATATAATTATATTATAATGAGTTTCTAGTTTTTAAGCCTTAATTAGATAAAATGTTAAATTTTTCTATTAGTCCATGCACTTTACAAAAATTCTGGATTTAGTCTTTATACTTTAATTTGATATTTTTAGTTTTTACGCTTTTAAAATTTTAATCCTCACAAAATGATGATGGTTAAATTAATTAAGTTCTTCTATTTTAAAAATATATATGATGCAGAAAATATATATTATCATATGTGTAGTGTAATATCATGTCAATTTATTATTTTCACATGTTACTAAAAATTCAGTTGATGCGTGTATTAACGATTGACGCTTGTGTTAAAATTAAAATTTTAAAATTCGATATCCTAATACTAGAACCCTTGACAATTTTGCACATAACATGTCTTCACCTAGTTGGTGGATATTATTTTTATATACTGATATCATAGAAGAGAAAGGATTGTACGAAAGAAATAAAGATGCGTGAAATCATAGTTTCATACAATCTCTTTTCTATCATAATATATGTTACAAATATTTTTTACATATTGGAAGTAAAATAAAATTATGCGTTTTAGTAATTTGCGTAGGAAGCTAGACAAAAACGTTAGTAACTGGGGACAGCCATCAACCATGCGCAATCGAGCGGTCCTTCCCCCCAGCCCCCTCTCCTTTTATATTCTCTTTTATCTCTCTCTATCTCTCTTTCTCATTTGTCTCTCTCTTCTTTACTCCTTCTTCTTCGTCTTGTTCTTTGTCTTTGTTTCTTCTGTTTCAACCAATAATTAACTCTACAACTATAGTTTAATCCAGGTAAGCTTTTGAATTTTGCATGCAAAATCAACTCCCTTTAATTTCAACATTCTCCTTTATTCTGTTTTAGTACAGTGTTCTTTCAACTTCTTGTAGAGTTTTTACATCAGTTGCATGTTTTCATATTTCTCTCTTCGTAAGGCAACCAAATTTGGATGTGGAACTCCATAATTTGCATATTCATTTCCAACTAATTACTTAAAATTCTTTCAATGGAGTTGAGTTGGGGTTCTTTCATATTTCCTACTTGAGCAAGCCAACACATTTGAAAGAAAGTTTAGAGGTCAGTTTTGGGGTTTGAAACTATAAGAGCCAAAACCTGTAAATATTTTCTTTTCTTTTTCTCTGATGTCATCAGTCTGTCATACATGCTATGGAAATTCTCGACAAACAGACAAAGTGGACAGAGTCCATTTCATTTGCAATGAGACAAAGCGTCTGCAACAGCTTCATCAATTCAACACTGCTTTTCTTTTTCTTTACTTTGCTCTCTATTTATCTCTTACTCTTTGTCAGGCTTACCATTTCTTTCTTTAATTATTTGTATATTCCTGCAAAAAATGTAACTTTTGTTTTTCAAACCCTTTTACAAAACTGTCTCTCCATTTTTTTTTAAAGAAAAAGACTAATATGTTTAGTGATTATTAATAGCATAGATGGAAACCCCGTTCTTGAAGATATCATTTCCACCATTCACCAACACAAGACAACATCATTAGCTCAAACCTCTAGTTGTCCGTTTTACTTGACAGAGCTACAGCTGGCCTTTTAATAGATCTAGCTTGCAGCACGCTTCGATCGAATGAGAGAGGGACTACATTCCAACTTCTTTCACCTCTTGTAGGAAACCATTAATGTTTATGAAATAAAGGGTTTTTGTTCTAATTTACTTTCATGAGAGAGAAAAAAACATTGGGTTGGTTGGGGTGACTTTTGCTTACTACCAACAATGACCTAGCTTAGCTTAGCTCATAATTATGATAACCCTTGTCACCTTTTTAATTGGAGAATTCATCATTTTCTTTTACTTTTTTTTTCTTTTTAACATCTTATCCTTTGGTTTTGGTTATTCTTCTCTTTCTAAGTTTATTTATATATTGGTTATGATTTAGAGATGATGAAGTTATAAAAAGAGTGGTAAATATGGTGAATTTGATGCAGTAGCAACTAGAGTTATGATGGAGTCAAGTGTCCCACCAGGATTCCGGTTCCACCCCACAGACGAAGAGCTTGTTGGGTATTATCTGAGGAAGAAGGTGGCTTCCCAGAAGATCGATCTTGATGTTATCACAGACATTGATCTCTATCGGATCGAACCCTGGGATCTTCAAGGTTCTTATCCCTTATATTTTTTCTTTTAATCAGTTTCAACTCTCAGTTAAGATGGATCCATCAGGTAGGGTTTAAATAACCCTAGACATGGATGTTAACCCTAGAATTTATGTATGTATAAGATGTGAATATTGGTGATGAGCAGAGAGATGTCGGATCGGATATGAGGAGCAAAAGGAGTGGTATTTCTTCAGCCACAAGGATAAGAAGTATCCAACAGGGACAAGGACCAACAGAGCAACCATGGCTGGTTTCTGGAAAGCAACGGGGCGAGACAAGGCGGTGTATGATAATAAATCAAAGCTCATTGGCATGAGGAAAACTCTTGTTTTCTACAAAGGGAGAGCTCCAAATGGCCACAAAACTGACTGGATCATGCATGAATACAGGCTTGAATCCGACGACTATCGACCTCCTCAGGCAAGCACTCATATCATTTCTATATTTAATTAAGTTTTTCTTTTTCTCTCTGATTACCACTTTCTTTTATTTTCCAAGAAAATTTATTAAAATAAAACAGGCAAACAATATCTGCAATTATAACAATACATCACGATACGATAATATTCAATTCCAGATTGTGAACATATTGCTCGTAAACTCTTTACAAGGAATCCAACTTTTAGTGACGAAATAGATTGTTAATATTATCATTATATATATATAAAGTTGAATTTGGCCCACTATAGAATTTATATGATGGAAGGAATCAGTTTTTTGGTTTCCATACGAAGACCATTTCTACTGAAATGTCAACATAAATGCCTCCACCAAC
Source organism: Gossypioides kirkii (assembly GCA_005610355.1). Lineage (NCBI taxonomy): Eukaryota > Viridiplantae > Streptophyta > Magnoliopsida > Malvales > Malvaceae > Gossypioides > Gossypioides kirkii. Next base: position 16,500,166 of record CP032254.1, on the reverse strand, counting down.
ATCAAAGTCAAAAAGGTGATTAGTATAATTTTTAAAGTTTTGCAGGAGGAAGGATGGGTCATTTGTCGAGCTTTTAAGAAAAAACTGAGTGGTCAAGCCAAGAGCATTGAAGGGTGGGAGTCGAGGTGCTTCTATGATGAGCCAAGTGGTCTCAGCTCCGTAATTGATCCAATGGAATACTTATCAAAGCAACCCCAGGAATTTTTACCCTATTGTAAACAAGAGACAGAGGCAGATAATCTAGACTTCGTTTACTGTGATCAGTTTGTAGAGCTTCCTCAGTTAGAGAGTCCATCTTTGCCATTAATAAATAAGCCAACCTCCATATCTCTCATATCAGAAGAAGAAGAAGAAGATAAGCAAAGAATGTGCAACGACAACACCAAGAACGTGACTGATTGGAGAGCCCTTGATAAGTTTGTTGCTTCACGACTGAGTCATGAAGATAGATATAATAATGGTGATCAAGAAGGAGCCTCAATCTCAAGCTTTGATGCCAATAACAGTAGTAACTCAGACATGGCAGCATTGCCGATATTGCAGAGTAGTCGAGAAGAAAGGAACAAGTTGAAGGAGCTCTTGAATTCAAGTACTTCGCATGGTGATGTGGGAATATGCATATTTGATAAATGAAAAGGTGATAATGAAGAGGCTTTATCGCTTAATTAGTATTAACTATAAACAGTTGGTGCATAATGAGACATATTTTTGTAAAAAATATGGTCGTGCAATGAGTGAAGAAATTCTCTCTATTTATCTCTCTCGAAATGCTTGCAAACCATTCACGTCAGCTATGATTAGTAATAAGAAATAAAAACCCACACTTTCTTTTTCATATTTACTTTGATTTTCTTGGCAACCAAACATGATAGAGTAGGAGCAATGAATCTCCATTATAACACAGAGAATTAGCGGCTGGGTGAAGACTTGGTGGGACCATGGTTTGTCTAGCATGCGGTGGGCAACGTGGCTCCTGTTGGGGCATGCCTTGCAATTGTGTTTATGGACAAGGGGTGTGTGTGTGTCGATGGCTAGCCCTCCCATCCCATGTCCTCTTAGTTTCATACATCAATAAAACCAAACAACAACTACATAATTATTTTCTCTAACTTACTATAATGAAGAGATAATGAATTACCTTTTGTCCATAACAATTGCACAAACAAAGTCCTGTAGAAGTTGCTTTGCCAAAAGTGATTCAGTTGGTGTAATGGTTGACCAAAACAAAGCCTCCTTTTGGAGAACAATGATGGCCATCATAGGACACTAACAAAGCAAAGCAGACCCCATGCTTGATGAGCTTTCCTTCATGCAAAAGATAAGGTAGACTAGAGAATAAAATGTAATTTGAGGGTAGAGAAGAGATGCCATGTTCACAAGCTTTAACCAATCACAAACTTTGGTATGTCAATGTGATTAAAAGGGAAAAATATTTGCTTTTTCCGACTGAAATGACAGAGCAGCTTCAATCCAATGATGTCTGCATTGTTACATTTTCGTTCAAACTTTCAAGGCATGGCCAATCTATACAATAATCTTCCACATTTTCTTTAGAGTTGAAACTATGGCCCTAATATACTTCTTATCCACACTTTACATTTTTTTTTAGAACAGTCAAGAGCAAATGAAATACAGAGGCCAAGAAGATGCTGTCAAAACCAGCATGCCTCGTCCAAAAGCTCAACCAAAAGAAACAAAAAAGAGTAATTAAAAGCTGAAACAACAAGTCCAACGAAAGCAGAGAAACTTCATGAACAGAATCTGCTTCTTCAACAGAAAAGGACAACCAAAAAGCTTCAGGAAAACCGTCTCTGCAATGACCTGCTTACATCCTCAGCAAAATTACCACCATGCTTTAAATAGTTCTTTACGATTCCTCCCTGCAATTGCCAGAGAGAGAGCCATATCATTTCCAGAGTGCTCAGCTTTCTGGAATGTCAGGTAACTCATTTTATCAATGTTAGCAAAGAGATGATGGGAATTTTCTGGTCTTAGTTCAGCTTCCAAAAGCCATCCCAGAACCACATTTGAACTAATCTCTATCAGTAAAGGACAGAATTTATCCCCTCCAAACCTTTCATACACTTCGATTGCAATTCCAATAGATATGAGTTTTGCATAATTCACATTATATGCCTTGCACGGACCCGAGAAAACTGCTCTTGCCACTCCGTCTTCGTCCCTCAGTATCCCTCCTATTCCAGCTTCGTCCTCGTACACGACCCCACTGGTGTTGAATTTCATCCATCCCTTCAACGGATATCTCCAGCAGCTATATGTTCCCTTAATAGAATTGATTTGAGACCTGCATTTTAATGGGTAGAACCACCAAGTACTTTCAGTTAGAACAATTTCATCGTGCACTGTCCTTGCCCACATCATAGCCATCATCTTCACGTGAAAAATCATTGTATCCATGTGAATAATTTTTTTGTTGAAAACCGTCTCATTTCTGGAGAGCCAAATTGTCCAGCAAGCAGCAGATATTGATATTAGCCATAGACTTCTCAACACCCCTTTAAGGATAACCTTTGTGCATAGAATAAACAGATCATAAAAATTCTCCACTTGTTCCCATTTCATCTCCCACCATTGAAAAAATTTTCGCCAAAAACAATCAGTAAACTTGCATTTAAAGAACAAATGATCAGCACCTTCTAATTCTTTTTCACACCATGGACAGACACTTTTCATATCCTGCAATTGAACCCCTCTTCTTACCAAGAAATCCATTGTAGGAAGCCTCCCTAGTGCCAACATCCAAAGGAAACTTCTTACTCTTGGTGGCACCTTAAAACTCCAGATTTTGTCAAACTCAAACTCAAACTCAACATTATCACTTTCATTCTCCATCAGTAAATCTGCCTTTCTTTTGACAGAGAACACTCCCTTTCTATCGTGCAACCAAATGAGGCAATCTTCCTTCTCCAAATTTAAACTAAAATTTTTTATTACCTCAATCAACTCCAGCAGCCAGGCCAGTTCTCTGTCAAGAAGTTTTTTTATAAAATGATTCTCCCATTCAACATCAACAAAGCTCCCATTATAGGTATAAAATTCGACCCTTCCTTTTTTGAACTTTGGCAATCGGTAAAGTCTTGGGAAATCTACCTTCAAAGGACGAGCGCCACACCAAGTATCCTCCCAAAATAGAGCCGTTTTTCCATTACCAATCTCCCACTTAAAAGCCTCTGGACCCATCCATTTAGCTATTCTATCGTCCTTGATGTTCTCAATTATACCCCTCCAAATTGAAGACATTGCTTTTGAATTTGTTGTCTTGAAGCTTCTTTGTTGCATCAACGTCCCATATTTTTCCTTAATCACTTTCCTCCATAAAGCTTCTTTTTCAGTAGCATACCTCCATTTCCATTTCGAGAGCAGGGCCAGATTTTTTGCTTTGATATTAATAACTCCAATACCACCTTTGCTCTTTGGCAAGCATACTTGCTTCCAGTTTACTTCTGCCATTTTTCTCTTTCCATTCTCACATCCCCAAAGAAAACTCCTTCTAATCTTGTCAATTCGCGAAATAATAATTTCAGGAGCTTTAAAAATAGACATGAAGTATAAGGGCAGTGATGAAAGAACAGAATTGATAAGAACGACACGCCCTGTAAAAGATAGAATTTCTTTTCCAACCCGACAGTTTACTTCTGAATTTTTCTACAATCGGATTCCAAGTTGACACGCTCCTTCGATCAACACCAAGTGGAATTCCTAAGTAGTCAAAAGGTAGAACTCCAATCTTGCATTTACATAGTGCAACAAGCCTATACATAAGCACTTCATCCACCCCAAAGCCGATCAAACCAGATTCTTTGAAATTAATTCTTAAGCTTGAGAGCACTTCGAAACATCTTAGAATCTGTTTAGTATTCACTACAAACCTTTCTTCCACTTGCAAGAAGAGAATCGTGTCATCCGCAAATTGAAGGTGTGAAAACGATCTTCCAAATAAAACATTATTTATGCCACCAATCAGCTCCAGTTCATCTGCTTTCTCCAACGTCAAATGTAGCACCTCCGTGACCATAATAAATAGAAAAGGTGAGAGGGGGTCACCTTGCCTCAGCCCCTTTCCCATTTTGAATTCATTTGTGGTCGATCCATTTACCAAAACAGCCACTCTTACCGTCGTTACGCACTCCATCATCCATCTAATCCATCTTTTACTGAACCCCATTTCCAAAAGGACTTCTTCTAAAAAATCCCAGCGAACACAGTCAAAGGCTTTAGAGAAATCCAATTTGAAGATCAAATTCCCCTCCTTATCGCCCTTTGATCTAATTGAGTGAATCAACTCATTTGCGATGAGTATCCCTTCGAAAATTTGCCGTCCCTCAATGAAAGCACATTGCATGTCGCTGACCACCAACCCGATCACTTTTTTAATCCTCCGAGAAAGCACTTTTGCCACTATTTGTATAGAGAGCTAACTAACGAGATCGGACGGAATTCAAAAATGTCTGTCGGATTCTCTACTTTAGGGATCAAAGCTATGAAAGAAGAGTTAATACTCTTCTCAAGCTTTCCTGTCTGATGAAAATCCGATAACAACTTCACGATATCATTTTCCACCATTCCCCAACACTTCTTAAAAAGGAATAAATTGAAACCGTCTGGACCTGGTGCTTTCGAGTCATCACAACACCACACTACTTCTTTTATTTCTTCTAATGAGAAAGGTTCTTCCAACCTTAATGCCACATCTTTTTCCAGCATCTTGAAGTTCATCTTTAGATTCAAGCTCCACCGACGAGGATGACAACTAAAGTACTTACTAAAGAAGTTAAACATTCTTGCTTTCATCACCTTCGGACTATCACACCAAAAGCCATCAATTGACACCCTTTTCACCATTTTTCTTTTTGATCTTATTTTGACAGCCCTATGAAAGAAAGAAGTATTCGCATCACCTTCTTTCAACCATAGCATCCTCGATTTTTGCCGCCACATTGATTCTTTGAGTTTAATTACTTCTTAAAGTTCAGCATTTAATCTTCTGAACTCTTCTTCTTCTTCCCTTGACAGCTCCCTTTTTTCGATTAAATCTTCCAATTCATTAAGCCTATCTTCCACAAAATCAATATTCCCTTCCAAAATACAGCCCTCCTCTTTATCCCATTTCTTCAATTTCACTTTCAATTTTCTTAGCTTTGTTGATGATCGCTCCCCATTACCGCCCAGGCCGGCCCACTCCTCCTTAACCAAAGACATGCATCCTTTCTTCGATAGCCATGCATTATAGAACTTGAAGGGAGTAGGTCCCCAATCAATCTCCTCTGTGGTTAGAAGGATTGGAATATGGTAAGATAATGCTTTGTTTAGCCCCCATTGTTGAATGTCCATGTGCCTCACCAACAATCTATCTTCAATGAGAAATCTGTCTAACCTGCTTCTTTTATGCCCTGGACCAATCCAAGTGAATTTCTTTCCTATCATTGGTAAGTCAACCAAATCGCAGCTATAAATTAAATTACAAAATTCCTTTGAACCTAGATCAATTCTCGTGCAATTCCATCTTTCACTTCGATTTAATACCGAATTAAAGTCTCCACCCAAAATCCAAGGAGCTTGCAATTGATTTCGCTTTTCCTTCAAGATTTCCCATAGCAATTTTTGATCAGCAGGAGAGTTTGGAGCATAAACATTTACCATTGTCACGATCTCACCATCATCTTTCCATTTGCCTTCACAAATAATCATCCTATCCTCGCAAAGATATCTAGATACTTCAAAGCATTCTTTGTTCCAAACCGAAATCAAACCCCTTGAGCAGCCATTAGCTGCCATGAAACTGTAATCAAAGTTATCATCATACCAAAGTTTCCTAATAACCTCCTTCGATGCTACTTGCAATTTACTCTCTTGAATGAAACAATAATTTGCCTTTGATTTCCTAATGATTCTCTTAACCCCAACCACTTTTACTTCAGAACCAAGACCCCTAACGTTCCAAGATACTATCCGCATTTTTTACCAATATTCCCACAATCAACTTTACTCTAAACCATACAACAATAAATTAAACTCACTAGATTAGAACAATTTTTCCTTTTGCCTCTGCTTCAAACCCATATAATCAATTCCAAGTTTCGCCCAGACTGTTTCTGATTACGGCATCTCTGCTATCATTATGTCTTTTATAACTTCTCCTTCATCACTCCGAATTCCCAATCCCAGGCTTTTCCCGATTGCCCAAGTGCTTCGTGCTTCTCGCAGGATTACTTTTCCTCTGTTACTAATGTCCGAATCAGAGAGGGATATGTTCACGATCCAGTCATCAAGTGAGCCAACTGCCTTCCCTCTTTCCTTTTTCAGGTTTCTGTCTCTTTTTTTTTTTCTCCTTTGTTGATAAAACGTTGCTTTGGATCTCATACATGGACCAAATTTTCTTGTTAAGTTTCTTCTTCTTCTTTTTTTCTGTTTGTGATCACTTGGTTTAATTCTTTTTCAAATTTCCAATTAGAATTTCGACATAGCCCTCTATCTGATTCAAAATCCTGAACATCAAAAGCATCCCTTTCTGGGCTACAAATTTTTCCTGATCTATTGCCTTCTCCCTTGTTGAAGTCCAAAAATTCACCCGAACCATTAATCCATTCCTCTTCAATTGGGTTTTGTTTTGACCCAATTATATTTCTTAGGCCCATGCTCCGAATGTCCTCACATGCCCTATCCATAAGTTTACACCTTGCCACATCATCTTCTTTAACTTCTTTTTCCAACATAGAATCCGACGCCATCTCCATACTTTCTTCCTCCAACAGATTCTGACAGGTATCAATATTCTCCTCTTTTTCAAGGCGGTTTTATTTTGTTTCCCCAGGAGTAACAATCACTCTTCCTTCTTTTGAGACTTTCGGCCTGACCCTCACCGTCGATTCTGATTCCGAGATGCTGTCCTCTTCCGATTTCTTCATCAGTTTTTCATGTTCTGCACATTCCTCTTCAACCTTCGATAATCCTTTCTCCCTTACTCTTATAGAAAATCGATTGTCTCCTACCTCTAAATTGATAACTTCATCTAACGTTTCTGTTTGGGAAATTGATATCAATAACTCCATCTCTTCATAACTTTGAATCTTCGTTAGATTTCTTCCTACCGGTTCCAATCTGCCCCAAATACCAGCAATACGATTGAATGTATCATAATTCTAACAGTGAAGTGGAACTCCGAATACTTCTATCCACACCACCCTTTCCTTAAATTTCAAATTTTCCGACCATGGCTCAATGTTGATAAAGAACTCCTTTAAGTAAGACCAATCTGTTTGTTTTAAAAGGTCCATTACTTCATCATCTGGAATTTCAATCAAGAAGTATTTTCCTTGTATCCTTCTTACAAAAATTTCTCCCAGTCCGAATTTCGCAATACGGTCATTCAAGCTTTTTGAGTCACTTACTGTTATTCACATACCAGGCATTTCTAAAGACTCCACAACCTCTCATTATTAACATATCTAGTCACTATTTTTGTCACCGGTACTGCAGCTCTGCTTCCCACTTTTCCCATCGTTTCATCTCTTTCTCCATCCTTGTTCACTTTTGCAATTTTTTCTTTTTCTTTTTGAGTTGAAACCTTCCTCCATATCTTCCTCGCCCCCTTATTTCTGGCCTGATTCACCTCTATTCTGAATCCCATTAAGTAGAATCCATTCAATCTTTCAATCACCCTCTGTGCATCTCTGTTGCTTGAAAATCTCACGAACCCGAACCTTCTTCCTCTTCTACTCCTCTTTGCTGAGATAAAGGCATCAACAATATTTCCATGATTACCAAAGAGAGTCCACAAACCTTTCCAGTGCATAGATTCTGGAATGTTGTGGACGAACACTGTTTTCACGTTTCCGTTTTCCATCTTAGCTTCACTGCTTTCTTTAAATTCAAAATTGAGATCTTATTTATGCTCCAAAGCAGACTTTGTTTGACTTTGGTTTTATCCACACTTTACATTAGATTGATTACTTTTTCTTTTACTAAATTATAGAGTAAAAATGCTTAAAAGTTTTTGTATTATTCATATATCTAGAATTTAATCTCAATATTTTTTTTTTCAAGAATTTAATCTCTTTACTTTTTGAATTTTAAAATTTAAGTTCATTTATTAACAATTCTTAAAAGTTCACTTCAACATTGATCAAAAATAAAATATTTAGACTAACTAATGACACTATAAAAGTTGAGACACCAAATTATGTCAAATTAAAATATAGAGATTAAACTCAAATTTAAGCGAAATATGGGGATTGAAACTAAAATTTAACCATTAACTTTCATGTAAAAAGAAAAGAAAAAAGGAATGAATATATATATATATATATATATATAAAAAAATTAAAGTATATAAATTAACTCACAAATTTAAACGAAGTAAAAAAATTGGAGTTAATTTTTTTTGATGAAAATTAGAGTTGAAATTTAACCATTATTTTTTCATGTCAAAAAAATAAAAAAAGGGTCTTTTTAAGGAAGGCCTAAGACCTTCCTGTATATATATAAAAATTTATTAAGTATAATATTTAAATACAAATAATATGTGCACTAAATTAAAATCAAAATGGCATTTCAATTTATTAGGCGCGCACAAGAACATTGGCAAGTTACTATACATGATAATACTGCAATAATTATATAAGATTTGTATAAAAAAATTATTTCATTCTAAATAAAATAAAAATAGTCTTCAAGTCAACAACTTTTTGATCCAATGACAAAAATATTATTTTAGAACAACTTTCCATGGTTGAGATTGAAGATAATGAACATTGAAACCAAGAGTTCTTTTTATAAATTCTAATTTTTTTTACTCTTTTGTTCATCTTGAAGAATATTAGTAATTAATTCATCTTTATTTTAAATAATATTTTTTTAATTTATATATATTATCATAATAAGAAATATCATAATTCTAAAAATTAAATATTTATACTAGTTTATTGTTATTTTCAATATTAGTATTATTGAAATGTTACAAAATTTAATTAATTCATACAATCAAATTCATAGGAAAAAACACTAATATATTATATTTGGGATTAATGAGCCAAATTCCTTTATTTGTTCCAATGTATTGCATGAGTGTGTTTTTGTTGCCTATGACTTTATGTGCTGAGTTGCATAGAATGTTGAACTCGTTGAGGTTTTGGTCGGGATTGTCGTAAAGGAGTTCACTAGGCGGCGTGGGATCATTTATGCGTCCATAAGAAGTGGGCGGCATTGGCTTTAAGGACTTTCATTGGTTTAACTTTACATTACCAGGAAAGCATGTTACGAGATTGGTTTCCAATTCGGACAACTTACTTGTTTCTTTAAGGCTAAATATTTCTCGAGCTGTAATTTTTTTAAGCTCATGAGATTGTCAATCAATCGTTTATTTGGCGAAGTTTAATGGTTGTACGTCAATTGTGAGTAGCGAAACCCGATGGAGAGTTGGTAATGGGTGTGATACTGGAGTTTATTAGGATCCGTGGCGTGGCTTATTAATGATGATAATTTTTACGTTGATAATTTTTATGGAGGATTTTTGTGCTTATGATTGCTTAATGTCGTTGTGTGCTCATGGAATAGGCAATTGGTTGAAGGTGTGTTTTCACCAAGTGATTGTGAACGGATATGGCGGATCCCAGTTAGTCTCAATCATCGCCCAAATAAACTTATTGTTGGTAATACAAAGTGGGTAATCCCACATTGGTTGAGAAAAGACTTCTAAAAACGTTTAAATATAGCATTGCCTCCTTTTCTTGATTAGTATTTGGGGCCTCAACACATGTGTTGTTGTTGCCTAGTCGTGTCTATAACTTATACTGCGCATGCTTTCTTGTTACTGCATATTGTTCTTTTTTCAGTTTTTTCGATTACTTTTTTAGAAGAGCTATATTAATTGTGTTCCACTTTCTTTATTTAGGTGTACGAATATTAAAATACTGTATTAATCTTGGGGGACAACGTCCATTACACGATTACATCAATCAAGACAGATTTGTTTCTAAGGCAATGGTTTTTCCACAATACATTGATTATTTTTTTGTTTATACTCAGTTTATTTTTCCGTTACTGCTAACGATTTCGTTTTGCAGTAGTATATTTCTAACACTTATATGTCACTTTGCTCTTGATTGTCACTATAGTGTGAAGTTGGGTTACTGATTAGTAATGAACTTGAATTCAAATATGAATGTTTTAGTTCGGGACGGGCCGTGGCAACAAATTTGGCATTTGTGTATCCCTCCTCGTGTGAAGGAGATTCTTTGGCGCTATCTGCATTCCTTTATTCCAGTAAAAAGTCGGCTTCTTGAAAGAGGTGTTCCAATTATGCAAGTGTGTAAGGAGGGTGATGGGACTGTGGACATTGAGCATGCCTTGTTGCCTTGCTATAAGGCGGAAGCTGTTTAGACTACAGCAATGGTACCTACAAATGTAGTTACTTGGTCGAATTTCTTGTTGGGGATGTTGGCTACGTCGAATAGTGAGGTTCAGAGACGGAGGCTTGTGTTGTTGTGGCAAACTTGGTTGGCCAAAAACCTATATTTATGGCAACATTGTGGGCTTCCACCATCCCAGGTTCTTTATAACTTCAGATGTTTTGTTCAAGAGTGGATGGTTGCGAATGTTGTTTATTCGACTGTTGATTCCCAGTTGGCCTGGGGGTTGGAGTTTAGGGGCGAGGTCGGGATGAGAAGGGGAATTTCGGAGGCTCCAAGGTGGCAACCACCTCCTTCTAAACTGTGCAAATGTAATGTTGATGTTTCTATTTTTGTAGATGAATCGGCTGTTGGGATTGGATTGATTCTTCGATACAGTCGTGGTGATTTGATAAAAGGGCTTTCGACATTTAAGAGGTGGCATTTAGCCTTTGGTTAATTGAGGACTTCACTATTTGAAAGGTTTTGTCGTGGTTGAAATTTAATCATTACGATCACATCATTGTTGAGTCAAATTGTGTGTCGATGATGCATGCATTGAATCGATTCATTATTGATGACTCGGAGTTCAACTGTTTAATTTTGAGTTGTTTAATGCTAAGTACTTTGTTTCAGCATTTATCTTTTAGTTGGATATGTCGATTGACCAATAAAACAGCTCATTCACTTTTATAAGTAACCTTATTAATATGTCAATCACACTGAATAGTCTACTTTACTGTCTTTGTTTTTAAATGTTTTGAATGATAATAATGTTCCTATTCCGTCTAACGGGGATGTTAGATAATATGATATGGATGTATGAGTGAGCATGCTGGCTTGGGTCTTAGTGTTCCTCCCTGTTATAATATGTTTATATCATTTAAAATATCTTTATAATATGTTATAAACGAACATATTTAGATTTTTAATAATAATTTAAATATTCATCTTTTTTAAGAATAATTTAGATTCAAATTATAATTAAAAAAATAATACATATTTTTATATTTTATATTTATAATTTTTATATTCTTTAATTATTTTAAGAAATTTAATTATGACATCATCATTAATACATGGCACGATTTCAGAATTTAAAATCACCCGACTCGTACACAATAACAAACAAAAGTGCCAATATACTTTTAAGTCGTTCCTGAAACTTTTTTTTTTTTTTGAAGCTTTCAGCAATGGGCGCCTCTGAATCGTCTCTCGAAGCTTCTTCACCGGTAAGTTTCCGGTTTGTAGAGATATTTTGGTAGCTCACAAGCTGGGTTCTTTTGAATAATTTCTTAATTGTTTAATTAACATTGATTATTGGCAAAGAGTTCGGCCGATCAAATCTCCACTATTTCTCAGCGATCGGAAACAGTCGATCCCGTTTTAGAGAAGCTTAAATCTCTTAGAATTGTAAGTTTTATTCTTGAAATTTGCCCCTAAGTTTTCACCCGTCAAATAAAGACATTTAAAGAGTTTCCTTTTCTTTTGTCTTTTTTTTCCTCCTTCGAATTATAGACATCTCCTATACTGACCACACCGCCAACGGATGGTAGCTTAACGGACATTTTAGTGCGAAGAACGTCGTCATCTTCATCTCAAGGTGAGCCTCAAGTGAAAAACCGATTTGTTCTCTCCTTTTTGGGAAATTTCTTCACTTTTTGATTGTTTCATAGCCATATACTAGAGTTACTAGTGCAAACTCCAGAAAGATGAAGATTTTTATTTGAATTGAAACTGGTACGCGTTGTAATAGGTTTCAATTTAAATATTTTTTTGTTCTTTCCGGAAACAAATAGGGATTGTGCTATTATTTGCATAGCAGGGGCCCAAATCCTGTCTATGAAACATTTAGCTAACAATAGGCACCTGGTATTTACTATTTCATTCATAGTGAAATGTAGGTTGCTGTCGTGGAAGAATTTTGTGTGATGAATATTAATAAGTGTTAAGATCACATCATATCTTACTGTCATCGAAATGTGTTATTTTGTAACTTTTTAGTTGGTTGAGTTGAGCTTTTACAGGTTATCAAAGCTCATAAGGCAGACAATGAGCATAGATTAATTATAAGACTAGCTTACTCTAGGGAGTAGTATCAATTAGAGTAATGCATTATATTCTATGGAATTCAGACAAGATGGATCTTTGTCTTCTCTGCATTTTTGTGAAATCATGTAGGGGGCATTTAGTTCAAGCAAATGTAATATTACCTCTCGTAATAGTGTTATCGAGATGTAGGACATGTAGGGAGCATTTAGTTCAAGAATGTAATATTACCTCTCATAATAGAGTTATTGGGACATAGGATTACTTAGCACATGGGACTAAGTGTATAATTTAACCTAATATTTTTGTTTGAAATGATGATTTAACGTGCCACATCAGCTTACCATTACACCGTTAACGACTTAGTGACTATAATGTTACAACATGATAGCATAAGTGACTAAAACGTAACATTTCAAATATAAGTGGTTAAAATGTAATTTGAGGTAAACAAAAGTGACCATGGGTGTAGTTTACCCATATGAGCTGCACCAATCCCAGTTTAGGTCCCATTAGATTAGCATGTTGAGTTTCTTGAGTTTGCATGCATTGAAGGCTTTTGTGCACTTTCTTTTCTTTTTTTTATTTGCTATCTATCAGTCCAGAAAGAGAAGATGAACATATCGATAGTGCAGAGAATACTGTTTAATCACAAAGTTATGCACCTGTAAATTGGGCTGCTACTGGTTAATATGATCTTGAAGTGCTACAATATTCTAATATTGTTGTGTTGTTGTTACAACTTATTCTTTATTGACTATCAAAATAGCTGCTGTAAATCTAAAGGTGTTCCTGGAGCTGTTATCGGTGTACCATGATTGGCAAGAGGAGAAGGCTCAAACGATTTGCAAGAAGCAGGTGTGCCATCCCCTTGATAAATCTTGTGAGTTGGAGAATAATTGTTGCAGTGGCATGGGTGGGTTAGTTCTGTTGTGGGTTATTATTATCAAATTACAATTAACTTAAGATCAGAGTAGTAGTTTGTTGTTGCTTGAATTTATAACAATTATGGTATACATAGTCATTTGGACAAAATCATTGCAGGAGGATATAGAACACAAAATAGAAGTCGCCGACGCTTTGGCAGTTAAACTTATCCAAAGTTTAAACTACTCAGTTTCCTCAATGAAGACTGCTTCACAACATTTATCAGAAGGTAATTCAACTTTTGTACTGAATAATAAGTGTGTGTAGTATCTGATTAAAGCTAGTCTTGTATATTTCGTGTAGTTCATACATTGCAAGTGGAGCTTGGGGAGCTTAAAGAAAGGTTAACTGAGGTCCTCAGCAATTATGAGGCACTGTGCAACAGAATAGCTGCAGAGGGACCTGAACCTCTTCGATCTTCTATCAAGCCATTTGCAGTTTCCACTTCCAACTCGACTAGCTTATCTTCAGGTAAACCTTGAGTGGAACTTCAACGTCCACAGTCTCCCAATTAGACTTTCTTTTTTCTTTTTAATCTCATTTGTAGATAATTGACATATTCTTTTACCCTTAATTCTTTCTTCATTGAGATTGATGTTTATTTTGTGCTCCATACTAACATTCTGTCACAAATCACAAGACTCAAGCTTATTAATGAAATGAATGAACCAAACAACATAAAGACTTAAATTGAACATCATATGAAATAATATCTTCTATATCATGCAAGTAGAAACTCCGTAAAAGGCTCTAAATTAAGGTTGTTGCTGGGCATCCATGTAACCAGCATCAACTAACACTTTCTCTCTCTTAGCCAACTCAATATCTTCATCAACCATCATCTTCACCAATTGCTCAAACCCAACTCTGGGTTTCCACCCAAGAACCTTTCTTGCTTTACTTGAATCACCTTTCAAATTATCCACCTCTGCCGGCCTAAAATACCTCTTATCAATCACCACATGATCTTTCCACTTCAACCCAACATAACTGAATGCCACTTCTAGAAACTCCTCCACCGTATGCGACTCCTCCATCGCCACAACGTAATCGTCAGGCTTCTCTTGTTGCAGCATCATCCACATAGCTTCTACGTAATCCCCGGCAAAACCCCAATCCCTAGAAGCTTGTAGATTCCCCAAAAACAACTTGCTTTGTAACCCAATCTTTATCCTGCCTACGGCCCGAGTAATTTTCCGGGTCACGAAATTCTCTCCTCTCCTCGGCGACTCGTGATTAAATAGAATTCCATTACAGGCGAAAATCCCGTATGCTTCCCTGTAATTGACAGTGTACCAATGCGCAGCGCATTTGGAAGCCGCGTATGGAGATCTGGGGTGAAACGGGGAAGCTTCAGATTGAGGCGGAGGAGTGGATCCGAACATTTCTGACGATCCAGCTTGGTAATACTTGATATGGGTCCGACCCGTGTCAGCGATATGGGATCGAACGGCTTCCAACAAACGGAGGGCTCCCGTAGCCACCACGTCGGCAGTGTAATCAGGGATTTCAAAAGAGACGGCTACGTGGGATTGGGCAGCCAGATTGTAAACTTCATCGGGTCGGATAGTGTCGAGCAAACGACGAAGAGAGGAAGCGTCGGTGACGTCACCGTAATGGAGCTTCATCCGAACCTTGTGGGCGTTGTGGGGGTCGATGTAGATGTGGTTAATCCGCTGCGTGTTGAAGTTGGAAGAGCGGCGGATCAAGCCATGGACTTCGTAGCCTTTGTTGAGGAGGAACTCGGTGAGGTATGAACCATCTTGACCGGTGATGCCAGTGATCAACGCGATCCTGCGGCCAGGAATTGCCTCGCCCCTGGAGCTCTCATTTTCGGTCGCCATTTTGGAGTTCAAAAAAGTGCGACGCTGGGTTTTGAGAAAAACAAAAAAGGGTTCCAGTGGTTTTAGCGATTAGGGGGTTGGTTTATTAGGGGAGAAAGAGGTTTAGGATACAACGGTCAATTACAATATCCTTGCGAGGTTAATGTAGTTAGCTTAGAATGCGATCCATTTTAAACCATCTAAAGATTTTTTATTAATATTATGTTTTTTTAAGCCAAAATACACGATTTTGATGTGAGTGAGAAATAATATATGTAAAGATCATATTTATAAAAAATATTTAATGCTTTAATTAAAATGATAAATTTAAATCGTTAAAGACTTATGGCACCCCACACCTGATTTAAATAGTGATCAGAAAGTAACATGTCATATTTCGTTGTTAAAGTAACTCGAGTTATTTTCATTTATTTTCGTCGAAAATAAATCAATAAATGTGGCATAATTAATAAGTTTCAAGTTATACAAACGAAATGTTTATATACGAGATCAAATGGGCCCACATAGTGATCCAAAATCATATGAGATCAAACACGGAGGTAGGATACAAATCTTAATTTAAATTATCAAAATAGAAGATTGTAGCTCGAGAAATAAAATCATATTTCAAGATATACCTTCTTTATTTTAAACCTATAGCTTCGAAATATATTGGATAAAATAGGCGAACAAAAATATAACAAACCATACAACAAAAGTGGGTAACAAGTGAGTTATGGTTAAGTGTAAAAGTCAAAATGTACGTATAAATGTGATTATGTAAGATATATCGAAAAATTCTAAGTGCTTTAATATATTAATAAGTGAATATATGAAATGATTATTGAGTGCATATTCGAAAAGTGATTACTATATGAATCTTTGAAGTGGTTAAGTGATTGAAAATTGTTTTAGTAAACTTAGGGTAGATTTGGATGAGCGGTGGGGTGCGATACAATGCGGTGTGTTTAGCTTATTTTTTGTCTCACACTACAGTATTTAATCTCACCGCTACCGCTGCTTTTAAACTAATCGCGAGTAAACGCATCGTCCATTCAAACCCACCATTAATAGAATGGTTAAGACACATTTGGCATACTATCAACGTGGGTGCTTATTTGTTAAAGATAACGAAATATGTCATGGCATAGCACACAAGTACATACATAGTAACCATTTTTTCTGGGTGTTGGAATAGATGCGCTATTAGCACAATGTGTCAGGGTATTCAATTGGAATCCCAAATATCCCATTTGCATTCTATGCATATATGTCTTGCTATGCATAGTAAAAGAGGGAATGATATACTATTGACTAAAGAAGGCATATAGTGAAACAAGGATGATTGGTTTTAAAATTCCACCATGTTGATGCAAGTTAAGATCCTCCAAGCTCTTTCATGGCCAATATTCACGTTCATTGAAATCTTGATTTTCTTCAAATTTCAAATCTATTCATATTTGTCTAAGATTTGGTTTATTGATTTTCTTGGAAACAAAATTCGAAATCTTGATGGCCTTTAAGCTCGAACTCCATCCCTTGTCACGAATTCTTGCACCAACACAATCAATTTAGCTCAAATTGCTTGGTCTTTGATCTTGTAATTAAGTCCCATCACTTGAATGAGCTGGAATTTGAGCTTTGGTGCGTGCATCAACACCTCCAATGGCATTCCAGTTTGCTCCAACAGAGTTGGAAATCTTATTGTCATGGATAAAAGCCCACTCTGGATATTGTTTAGCTTACAGCATTCATGCTATTGACAACACTTATTTTAACTTCTTATGCTAACTGCTTGGAAACACATGACCAGAACCTTGTTAACCTATACCTCCTACAGGAGATACTCATTCGCGAAGATCAACACAGGTGAAGACAACTTCTGTCAACTGCAACAAATCGTACAAGGAAGCAATCAAGTGAGACACTGGAAATATGAAACTCTGCTCTCAGATATCAGAATGCTAAAGGACAGGCCAGGATCCTCATTCCGTTCACAGCAAGTACAAGCTGGGCATACATGCAGCACCGAGCTAGACAAGCTGCTCAAGGGTTGCTTTCAAGGGTCGAATTGCGTTGGCAGAATGTTGGAAGCTTTGAGTACTAAGAGAATGAAAAAAAAGGTATAGGAAGAGTTATAAAGGAAAAAAGAATGACTGTTCCAATGGAGGAATTTTTTGCCTGTGAACTGAAGTGAGGTTATTGCATCAAACGACCCTGGTCTACATAATTATTGAGACAGACCCTAAAAACATAGAATTGAATGCCTCAACAATAACTTGTCCCAAGCATTTATGTCATTGTCGTGTAATTTCAGAATACTCTTTGGATGCAATTTCCCAACACACTGAACTAATAGCATGTATATTAAACCCTAAACTGATATAGTAAATTTACTTAAATTTGACTTTACATCAATAAGAATAACTAACCTTTTGACATGAATAGCAAGGGAATTACACCGCAAATAAAACAAAACAAGAAAAGCTTTTGTTGAGCTATTTTTATGCTTACAAAATAGATTGAACAATTAATACATAAAAAATGTAGGCTTTACTCTGCGAATTACTATAACATTCGACTCAATTAACCATCCAAACAATCAAATCTATGCTAAGCTCATCTAAGGTTAAAAAACCCACAAAATCAAGTCGCTCAGCCTGAAAAGGCACATACTGATTTCATTCATCTGAAGCACAACTCCAATGGTCTCAGCTATACATCTCTTAAAACAGGCCAACCCCTCCTAATAATTCCATTGATCTTTGCATCAATCTGCTTTTGAATCCTTTGAGGGCAAAGCTCCGCAGCATAACCGTTAAGTTTTGCTGCTAGGTTAGACACCTCAAGTTCATCTTCAGGCAGGTTTCCTATCAGCTGTAGAAGCAACGGGTGCCGTTTGAGCTCAAATTTCTGCACATTGAACCAACATACCAGTCACTCAGTTACCTATGAGAGCAACTCCTTTGACCTTCTAAATCTATCAAAAGGTTATAATATTTGTTTCCCATCATCCGAATTCATATGGACATAGAAAACACGGTCACTAATTTGGTTGCTAATTTGAAATGGAAGAGAAAAACCTATTGATAGATTAAATTTTTTATCCACATAAGTTCTCAATAATTACCGGGAGGCTCCTAAAAATAAAAATCTAGACAAGCATATGATGGGACCAACATATTCAACACAAACTGATGACTAAAAGAAGCTTGTGGATCATAAGATATAACAAAGAATACTCACACACCCTCACCTGATGTTCAGGTTCTGCCGGATAAAATGATTCAAGTTGTTGAATTTGGGTTGTCAAAATGCTGCTCCGGGACTTGGTTTGTTCCCTTTCTTTGCTCATGGAAGCTAATCTAGCCTCTTCAGTCCCATTCGTAAAAATAATAGACCTGGTTGAATTGAGATACGAAAGCTCGTCATCAAAAAGTAGGAAAATGAAGTAGCAATATGGGTTGTTTTCTCTTATTTTCTGGGTCATGATGGTTACCTGTACTGGTGACCTACATCCGGACCTTGGCCAAAAACCTGCCTTGGGTCATGGCTAGACCAAAAAACCTCCAGAAGTTGCCTGAAATTAATCTCTTTGGGATCATATTCAACCTGTTCACCATTCACATACCCTTATTCACAACAATCATTTCCCAAAACAAGATAATTTAAAAGGAGTGGAAGAGAAATAACGGACCATTACAGACTCGGCGTGGTCACCTAAGCTTCTGTATTCGGGATTGATTTTGGATCCGCCAGCATAACCAGAAGTAGTTCGAACGACACCGTTTAAGCACCCGAAGACAGCTTCCGATCTCCAGAAACTACCGAGGGCGAAAACCGCGGTTTTCAGAGACTGATCTGACAGTTCCCGAGGCGTGGTGGAGGACCGATCTGGAATCCGAATACAAAAAGCTTTGTCGGCACAGAACAGGGACAATGAAGCCAAGGTTAGGAAATTGAGGATGAGGAGATTCCTATCCGCGGAAGCCATTTCTTCCGAGATCGTGTAATGGGAACAATGACAATGAGAGAGAGAGAGAGAGAGGGAAATTGCGGGTGAATCAAGTAACCATGGACATTGGACATGCAAAAATTGGGGTCAACTCTCACTGCGAGAGTCTCTGGACTTGGCCCATTACAAAGTCCATTGGGTATTTGCATCGACTGACCCATTTTCATTTCAAATTTTCACCTCTTTATGTTTCAAAGGTTCTAACAAAGAATTGAGTTAGGAAAAATTCACCAGCAGCTGTTGAAAGAATTGTTATAAAAAAAAAAAAACACAAGAAATTTCCTTGAAATAATTGTCTGTAAAAAAAAACTATAATATCTTAAATATAGACCTAAGCTATTTAGGAAAATAAGGAAACAAAAATGAGTTTTTAAATTCAAAACCTAAGCTTAGATTGTTTCAATCCCTCATAATTTGTATGATTAGTTTTATCAATTTTCTTTCATGATATCAACAAGTTATATTAAGTTTGAATATGTTTATGAGTTTGTTTAAATGTCTTTTAAATGAAATATCCTTAATTCAATGTATTTTGGCTAATTCAACATATATTCTTTTACACTTTTTAAAATTCTTTGTAAATTTCTTCCAAAAAGTATTTTTAAAATTCAACAAATCTAATGGTTATCATTAAATAAATTACGATTATATTGAAAGAGCGGATTTATCTCAAAAAGATTAATAATATTCTATGAGTGTAACACACTTATGACAATGTCATTGGACTTCGTAATGGTATGTCATTAGGAAGAGCTCAGTTACGATATTATAGTGAAATGACTTTGTTACTAAATAAGTTTATAATTAATTGGTGAAAAATTGGAACTTAATTATAAATCATTTGAGCCCTAATCGTATATGTCCAATCGATTCCCCTGCTAACTTGTTGAAACTAGAAATGAATTACATGTTGAATCAAACGAACATAAATGGATAAAAATGGTAAAATAAGAGAAATGAGAAATATTTGAAAATGAATGTGATTTTCTCACTAAGTGTGGAAATGATGTGAGAATTAATTTATGTGATGCAATCATAAATTAACTAAAAATCTGACCAAGATAAGTGTACCTATCAATTAATAGTATAGCTATAGTGAGCAAATATATTGTTCCCACGAGAACCAATAGTACTAGTAATTATCGTCTTTCTATTTTTTAAATGAATAATTGGAGT
The DNA here is from genome assembly GCA_005610355.1 of Gossypioides kirkii. Classification (NCBI taxonomy): domain Eukaryota; kingdom Viridiplantae; phylum Streptophyta; class Magnoliopsida; order Malvales; family Malvaceae; genus Gossypioides; species Gossypioides kirkii. Next base: position 16,479,770 of record CP032254.1, on the reverse strand, counting down.
GATGAATTAAAAACTAAATTTAACTAAATTAATTAACTATGAACACGAAAAAGAATAAAAAAGAAAGCAAACAAATAAACAACTAAGAAGCGAAACAATATCCTAGAAAGAATCCACCTAGATTTCATCTGTCATTATCAATTTGAATTAAACAATTTCTTTACTTAGTATATTGATTCGTAAAAATCCCTAAATTATGCTAATATCTCTTTCGAAAGTAAGAGCAACTGACTTTAGGTTAATTAATTAAAATTTCTTTCTAATTAAAACTCCTATTATCGCATTAACTCGATTTATAGATCCCCCTATTAGATTTGACTTTAATCTGGTAAATTTATGTCATCTTCTTTTTAGGATTGCATGCAACTCCACTCAATTATGTTAGATTTACTCTTAAATAGGGATTAATCCTCTATTTAAGCACATAAAAAATGGATTAATAGCCTAGAAATATTAAATCAAGAATTAAGCACACATAATTGAGAAGAAGATCTAAATATTTAGTGCGTAAAATAGAAATCAAAAGATAATTCATCATAGGATTTATCTCCCTTAAGTATTTAGAAAGTTAGTACATAATTGCCAATAAAAACATCCAAAAGACAGTATAACCATAAGAAAACGAAGAAATTCATAATAAAATTCAAAGAATTTAAAGGAGATCTTCAATATTGATGGAAATATGCTTCAGAGATTACTTCAATGATGTTTTTCGAGTTGTTTTCTTCAATATTCTATAACGGCTTACCCTCCTTCTCATATTTAGTATATATAAAAAATCACGTTTTTCACGTGTTTTGGAATGCAGTTCGCGTAATCCACACGATCTGGCACATGATAGTGTGGCAGCTCGTGTGGCTCTTAAAATTTGCTTCATTTTTTCGATTTTTGCTCTTAAATACTCTCCTAAGTATAGAGACATAAATTTAAAGGACTAGGAACATAAAATGCACTATTTTATATCGAATAATCATCCAAAAACACATTAAAAACGGGATTAAAATATATTATTTTTAACACTTATCATTATGCTTTTTTGAATAACTAATTAATTAATTAAATGAAGTTCGAAAATAGAATTAAATTAATTGGTTATTGTGAATATGTTGAATGTAAAAAAATTAATATATTTTCTCATAGATTCTTTTACAGTAAAATTTTCATGATTTTAACAGAATCAAAATTGGATTGAGAAAATTATTTAATTGAGAAATTAATTAAAATTAATTTATGATGTTTATTTTGGAAATAAAAAATATATATTACGTTGAATTGAATTATAAAGTGACGGGTTAAAAGTCCAAGAAACACTTATAATTGGACCTGATACTGGAGAGGCCCAAAAACTCATCATGTTAATTACAAGGGACGACAAACTCTAATATATTTAACTAGGGTTGTCGCCCCTCTCTCTCTTAGTTCAATAGGAAGTTATTTTTCTATTATACAAACTTTTACTAATTCAACAAGGGTTTCACTTCTTCTCCCTATAAATAGATGACACTAGTAGGGTAAATCCGTAATAAGTTTTACACAACTTTGAGATGTTGTTATTCTTCTCGAAAATAGCGAGAGTTTATTTCTAAGTATAAATTCTATTTTCCGAAATAACAATTCTACTAGTTTCTATTGAAGAGAGATTTTTCTTTCCCAATGAAAGTAAAGTAAATAATTTTTTATTTTGTGTTTGATTCGAAATTTTCGAGCTCACACTCGAAATAGTTTGCGGTACGAGAATAGTAAAAAAGACCATTTGGTTGAAAGCCAAGAACGACAGTGATCCGTCTAGCCGAAACACATGTACGATTTCGGGAAAAATTTATTGCTATAAATATCATAAACCGATTCAATTTTTAAAATTCTAATTTTCCGCTTTTGCTAGAAAACTGTTTTCAAATCATAATTTTTCAACAATTGGTATTAGAACCATGTTGTTCTATGTTTATAGTATAAATTGATATTGAAATTTTTCTTTCTTCTTCATGTGTGATTAAGTTTTTTTTTAAGTTGTGGCATTCTTATAATTATCAACATGTTTAAATATATGTATGTGAATGAATGTATACTATTATTTTATTATTTATATGATAAAGTAATTTTATCAAAGTTGTGATTTCTAGATATTTAAATGTAATTATTATTAATTTTCGGGTATGTGATTAGATCATGAATTATCATCTCCATGCAAGATTTATATAATTATTATTTTAGAATAATTTATGTGAGTCGGAAACGAACATAAAACTTATGTAACCAATATTTTTTGTGGAACTCGAAGAATTGAGATGCATCTAGGTTGATCGAGACGACTCAAACCTGACCCAACCAAATTGGTAAAAGATCGATGGTGGTCCGACGATGGTGATTGACAGTAATAGCTGATGACGAAGGTCAACGACGTCAATGGCAACAATGCGACGACAACGGCGACAAAACAATGGCGACGTGAACCGGTACGACAACGGAAGTCCATGGTGGCAAAATAGAAGATGCAAAGTATGCTTTGGGGTACTTTTGTAATTTTATTATTTTTCTAGGATAAAATCATGAAAACTTTGGCTGGTCAGAGTCATTTAAATTTTATGTTTTTATTTATGATAACATGATTATATTTATTTAACTACGAATGTATTTTCATGCATATATATGATAAACATGCCAATAATTTAGGAAAGAATGTCACATGTACTTGTCATGCATTTTTTAACTATTCATGATTGAAACCAGGCATTAAAGACATTGTATATTTTTAAAAGATGAAGTGGGAGAAGGTCCATAAACAAGACTTACGATCTCCATAAATGGTCTCTTGTGATGGCATTACGATTTAACTACCCCACGATAGGATTATCATGTGGATCTCATTGAGGAGATTTCCTGAAAGTAAGAAGAGTTATCTTGTAATTGTATGATAGTTAACCGACCCTATTTGTATTATCATGCGATATAACAAGAAACTTTTTGTCAAAGAGGTCAACTAGTCACAACATATCACTCGATAAGATTGTACCAGGACGACTCATTTATGATACATGATGTGATAGGTACTGAGTTGATGATTATATACTTAAGATCTTCTAGTTAAGTAATTTCCCAAAAAGCTCTACTAAAGCTAGCTAAAATTAATAGAAATAATTTATAATAATTAGCATGTGATTTAGTTAAATATTTAGTAGGTAAAAATGTATGAAAAATATTCTCTTGTTTAAATTACTTAAATGAGACCAATAAATAACATATAATTATATTTAAAAATACAAAATATATACTAAAATTAAAATATTATTATTGCATAAAAATAATTTCTTAAACTTAAATTATCTACGAGTGTGTTTGGAAAATTATAGGTAATTGGATTTGAATACAATTGATTATAATTACCTGCATAATTACTCTAATTCTCACCCTCTTCTAAGAATTAAAAATTGTAATTGAAATGTTCCAATTATACTCAATTTAATGAAACTTATTAATTACAACGATTATCCAGATATATTGCATATATAATTACAAACAATTATATCAAAATCCATTTATTATATGGCTTTCTAAATGCTCTCTTAGTAAATATAATATAGTTTAAAAACTTTATTAGATATGAAATAATAATATAATAAAATTTTAATATTTGATCAAATGATAAAGTTTTTCCTTTTTGAGTTTATAATAAAAATTTTCCTTTTAAAATGTTTTTTTGAATTTTTTTCAATTGTAGGTCAATTTCAAACAAAAGATATCATTTGCAGAACCATAAAAACTTTGAAAATATTAACTCTTTTTAAAACAGCAAATGTTAATTCTATTCCAATTTAACATTATTTGGTTCTTTTTAATAATATAAAAACTAAACCGATCAATTTAATAGTAGATGGATTAATTTTATTATGTCCCTATAATAAAAAACCTCTCAAGTATATTCATCAAATCAATACCATTACATATCTATTTTATTCAATCAACAAAATTATGTAATACCTATTACATCTCTATTTCATTTTCACCAAACAATTATTCAATTCAGCCAACCATCCATGTCATTATATCTCTCACATTACATGTTGATCCATTTCCCTCTCTATATAATGTACCATGCTAATTGGCGAAGGCCAAATGAAATGGATGAGAAATTAAACAAATAATATTCCAAATTAAGAAGAAGAAAAACATTTTACCTTGCAAGACCAAAGTTGAAAACTGAAAACAACATGTTCACTGGTAAGCGTAGAGATTCAGTCAAAATACAATTAGAAGAAGAATATGTGGTCTAAACCGAATCTATTATTGTCATAGCCAAAAGAAACCTAACTACATCATCACATTTTGGTTCATACTACAACCCTACAACTATAAGTAGATATTAACTGGTATATATGATTAAAGCACTGTTTCTTATCAAACTTCACTGTATATCATCCATTCTTAAGCACATTTTGTTTCGAGCTCGAAATGTTTTTACACTCAGGGTTATGATACTCATTATTATCGATTTACTGATCCACACGCTATATATATAGGTTTGCAGATGCGCAGTACTCGCATATGCATAGTGTGGGTGAACCTAAGATGGGGACGCGTAATATGCATTCGCCTACACATGGTGCGAACTCTGTGTATGCAAACTCACTTCGAGTATACAATTATTAACCTTAAAGTATAGTACGTGTCATCATGTATGAAAACTTACCTAACATGTCATATCTATGAGCAGTGACCATATCATATAAATACACAAAATTAACTCCTCTAGAGAACACACACAAAAAACACTCAACACCCCTACTTTCATTGATAAAAGAAGAGAATGGTAAAAAAGATTGTGGTTGGGGTTTGCCTTAAACAATAGTCATCGGTTCATTCAATAAGACAAAAAGAAATAGCCAAAAAAGAGAATGGGGAGTTTATTTATTTTGTGCTAGGCATGCAGTGGCAGCTAAGATTGATGAGAGAATACAGCAGATAGAGACAGAGGAGATATGGAGTGATATTGTGATGTTATGATTAGAGATGTGAAAAGAAAAGCAAATGGACCATAGTTGATTACAACTCTTCTAGGCCACTTCTTATAAGGTAAGTAGCCTCATCAGCTAGAGAAATTTGGAGAAGAGAAAATGAGCTTTAAAAAAATGGAAAATCATAGCCAAAAAGTCGATTATAGCTAAAGAAACAATACACCAACAACCCACGTGGGGAGGAAGAGTGTGTGTTTGGGAAGAGCTAGAAAACCGATGCATGATAAGGAGTGGAAATCTCATCATGGTAATATCAAAATTAAACAAAGAACACAATCTGAGAAAGTTTGAAAGCAAGAAAGAAAAAAGAGAAAGAGATGTAGAGGTTGCAGTCGCAGTCAGAATTATAGAGATCAGAGAAATAACTACGAAAATGACCAATTTTTCTGATTATGGTAAGTAAATGACCGTAAAAATTAGTGAAGTTAAAGAGAATTACGCAACTAACATGTTACGTCAACAAGCAGAAAAAAATATCAATTTTTTTGATGAAGTTAAAGAGACTGACACCATTTATATAAATATCAAAAAATATATAAAAATTTCCATTTTTTGTGGAACCATTAAAAATAACGCCTCCACTTTTTTGCCAGGAAATGTTTTTTTGCTTTTTAAATTTTAAAAATATATATTATTTTTATTGGTTCGTTTTATTTAGAATGATGCCACGCACTTAATTTTCTAAAAGCTTTTTATTTTATTTTATTTTATTTAATCTTTTTTAGTTTTATTTTTTACTTTTTTTTAGTTGTGTTTTTTTTTAAATGTGGTTTTTTTTAATTTAAAAAGGTAAATATCTTTAGTTTGTGAGTTACATGGGTGAGCACACAAGCGTGTGGAGTAGCCACACAGTTATGTCTTGAACACAATGGTCTGCGCTCTGTCACACGGTCTTAACATATAGTCATGTGATATTATTTTGAAAATTTTCATATTTTTCCCAAATTTTTTGATTTGTTTCGAATTGGTCCCTGAATATTTCTAAACTACTTTTAAGGTCTCGTAGGCCCAATTTAAGACCCGTGAGTATATGTTTTGCTTTGAATTGAATGATATATGAAAGCTAATAAATAATTGTAACTTGATGTTAGTTGTTACTAAATGTTCTGAATTTTTTTATAATACTCTGTAACCCTAATCTGTCTACAAATGGGTTACGAGTGTTACAATATGGAAACACTAATGAGTTTTCCAATATAATCACCTTAATCATTTTCTCCATCTCCACCAAACGCAATATCATTAACCTACATCCTCTTCGAAACCTTTGATCGAGTTACGGGCAAGTGGACTCTCAAGGGAGGAATGACTTACGATGGAAAAAAGGTGAAGATCCTTTCAAGTAGACAACGCTTGATATGATTAAAGAACTCCTTAATAACTACAATCGTTGTTGCTCTGACGCTAGTCTTACCTTCTTTCCATAGCCACAATCACTCCCCATCTTGACAGGTCTTCTTGCATCCAACTCTGTCACAGGTTTCGGATAAAGAGGTTAAGGATACTGCTTTTGGTGGAGATGAAGAAAAAGATTAATTTAATTATACTGGAAAGCCCCTCAGTTTTTCCCTATGATTATGATCTCAAACTTATGTATCAGGTTTACAAACCATCCTCTTCTAATGAGGTGAAACTTGAACCCGTGATTGTATAACCACTGTGAATTGAGCTCCCAAGTTATACTCCAACCCGTGATCGCACATTAACATCCGTCAAGTAGGAGCCCTAGTTATACTTCAACTTGTGGTTGTATAAGCATCGTAAACTCGGAGGTTGAGTTGCAATACCATGGACTTCTAAGGCAATAGTTCCATCTTGACACGACAGATGAAATGTATGGGTCTCCGAGCGCTATCGTATCTCTTTCAACTCAAATATACCTTCAAGCTTTCACAATGCCTACCTTAAATACAAACACAAATAAATTTTTCTTCACAAACCTTAAACCCTACAAAAAAACAAAAACCCTAAAAACCTTAAATTCCTAAATCCTAAAAACCATAAACCCTTAAAAAATCGAGGAGAAATAAAGTAAAAGCGTGTCTAGCAGTACACATTTTTAACTAAAAAAACGTGTTTTTAGCTAATATAAATATAAATTGAACAAATTAAAAATACATATATTATATTGAAAGATTTGTTAAAGCTCTCACAAATTTTCCTTAAAAAAAAACGTTTCTCCTCTTTTTTTCCAGAAAAAAAAAACAGAAAGAAAAATCTCGCAAAACGCCAAGTGACATGGCTCAACAGCGTCTTTTCCACTACTCCTATGCTGTCTTTGACCGGGAAATGCCCCAAACGCCTCCGCTGTCATTCTATTCTTGAATATCACCTCGGATTTCCAGAAAAAAATCTCGACAATTGCAAAATCATCTCAAATCTTTTCTATTTTCCTAATCCGATCTCTATATCAAACTGATCAAACTGTAACTTCGGTGACGAATTCTCATCGTCCCAAAAAATGACCTCACCATTTTAGCTCAACTTCATTCTCCATTTAGAAAGTCAGATGCTTTAATCTTCATAATTTGCAACATCAGCGTTGGCTATTCACTGCTAGTTTGCAACATCAATTTAAATAAAATATAACAATAAGAGTGCAATAGAAACAAAAATTAAGGTGAAATTAGAAAATGAAAAAGTAAACATTTGAAAGTGAAATTTGCAAGGAAGCCTTTTTAGTGTTCAGGGCCCATGGTCCGAGATCTAAGATCTAGGGTTCAGAATATAAGAGGTAAGTTTTAGGACTTTAGGATTCAATGTTTAGATTCCAAAATTTCAAGATTTAAAGTTTAGAGTTCAAAAATCAAGATTAAAATTAAAAAAAGATATCAAAATAATGTGCTAATGACATAGAAAAAAATGTTGAAATGACATCAAATAATTATTAAGGGATACGAAATGATGTGACTTCTTTGTGTTATACCATCTTTTTCTCTTATGTAAATTATGTGTGAATTTAAACTATTAGTTATAAGTAAAATTGGTATTTTTTAAAAATATATATATAAAATTATAAAATTAGAATCCTAGCCTCAAATAATACAATATCATTTAATAAGTCCAATAATATTTGCATTAGTATCAATTCCAAATGGAATTTTATGATTTCCTTAGAGTTCACTACTTTTTGCATACCAACCATGCATCATGTGAATGCCATATTATAAATGATTTAGACATAATAAGAATATGCTGAAATGAGAAAGGAAAACTGATCTGAAGAGCCTTTGCGATTTCCCCACTGCCCCAAAATCTCAAAACAAACTGTTATTTTTTTGCATTTCTCTCAATTTCATCTGAATTCTGAGTTCATGAGGTTTTCTGGGCCTTGGTCAAAGGAGGGCTATATTGAGGTCTCCATTAAAAGAACTCCCCATGAACTCTTAATATCATGGCCATTCATTCATTCATACCTCACGCATATACTTTCTCCCACATACATCTCTCTTTGTTGTCCCTTCCCTTTTTATGAGCATCACTCTGTCAACTTCAGTCCTTCTCTCTCAGATATTTCTCAGATATCCTCTCTTCATCCTTTCATGTGCCTGTTTGTCCCCCTATCTCTCCTTTTATATCCCATTCCCTTCCTCTCCTCCATGTCATACAATTTCACTTACATCCCCTCTTCACAATTCCCTTCTCTCTCTATCCAACTTGGTTATCTTTGTTTGCTTCTCTTTGTTTTCACTCCATCATGGAACCCCAGCAACAGCAACAGCAAAACCAACAAGCTCTAAATGAGGATTGTGGTGTTGGCAGTGCCAAAGGAAGCTTTCTTTGCAGGCAAAGTAGTACAAGGTGGACTCCTACCACTGACCAGATTAGAATATTGAAGGACCTTTACTACAACAATGGAGTTAGGTCCCCGAGTGCTGATCAGATTCAAAGGATCTCTGCTAGACTTAGACAGTACGGCAAGATTGAAGGGAAGAATGTCTTTTATTGGTTTCAGAACCACAAGGCTCGTGAGAGGCAGAAGAAAAGGTTCACCACCACGACTCATCATCATGTCCCCATGCAAAGCCCTACCACTGTTGCAAATAACAAGTATCCCAACATAAGTCGTGGTTGTTTCCTCTTTTCTTTCTCCCCTCTCCTTCCTCTTTTTATATACACGCATATATAAGACATGCTATTTCTTTTAGTTTCCAAAAGTATCATATCCAGGGAGTTACTTTAATTTTATTACTCTTTTTTGTAGGTTATTCTCCTACATCTCTTTCTTCAACTGGTGTTCTTACTGTTGGGCAGATAGGAAACTATGGCTATGGGTCTATAACCATGGAAAAGAGTTTTAGGGTAAGTGCTGTATGTATGTACTTTGTGCCTTTGAAAGTTCCATTCTAGTCATTTCTACTGTTAAAATAATAAGAAATTTAACTAACACTTTTATTTCCTCCATGTAAAAAGGCCAAACAAATTGGAACTTTGTTTTTAAGCCAAAATGAATTCCCTTTTCAACCCCAATAATACGGCTTTTTTATAAAAATAACCCAAATTTTTTATTAATTATAAAAATGATCTACTCTTTTTATTATATAGTAAATGAACTGAAATGAATAGTATCAAAAAGATTAGCGTCACTCACTTATCACGTCAACTAATTATCAGTTGCTAAAATTAAAAAATCAAATTTTTTGATAGTGCCAATCTATTTAACGTCACCTGTATAAAAAAACCCTAAAAATATATGTATTTACCTTTATTTTGTGGGAAATTTAAAAAAAATTTGGTGGTACTAAAAAGTTTGGAGTCACAAAAACCAGATTTTGGTTGTGCAAATCTATTTGGCACCACCACTATCCACCCTTTTAATCTATTTATTTATTTTTAAATATTTTTTATTTGGTGGTCTCGATCTATTTGGTATTGAAGAAGGGTTCGATAACGATGAAGATTCTAATAACGATGTTGGATATTTTAGTAACCTCGATTTGGATGAGATTTCGAACGATATCGGTAATGAAAGATTGGAAGAGGGCGAAGATGTCCACACCTCTTTTATCAGGAACTCGAGTCGTGACATTATTATACGAAACGTCAAATAGATGGACACCACCAAATATAAAAACATTTAAAAATAAATACATAATAATGGTGAATAGTGGTGGTAGCAAATATATGGCCACCACAATATAAAAAGGGTGAATAGTTGTGGTGCCCATCGGCACCATCAATTTTTTTTTAATTTTTCATAAAATATACGTAAATACATCTACTTTTAGGGTATTTTTATATATATGGTGTCAAATAGATCGACATCACTCAAAAAATTAATTTTTTTAATTTTAATAGTCAATGATTGATTGACGTGACAAATAAATAACGTAAATCTTTTTGGCATCATTAATCTTCACTATTAATTTCATGTTATTTATTTACATAATAAAAAAATAGATTTTTTATAAAAAAAAATTGGGTTATTTTTATAATTAAAAAAAAACCCAATAATACACAAGGAGAGGATCCATATATTTACATATAGTTTATCTCAACCTCTAGTGAAGGGGACAATATATAGTCTATAGCAAAATTCTACTTTTTGACTCTGGACTACTATTACTAGGATTGCTCAATATCAGCATGTGGTAGTAGTACAAGTGTAGGCGAATCCCTGAGTCACAACTTTGGATGGGTTAGGTTCGATCCTACTTATTCTTCGTCCTACACATTCTTTGACCACAAAAAATTCATGGAAGAGGGGCAAAAAGATGAAGATGATGCAGAAGAAGAAGCTGCTGCTCCACAAATTGAAACCCTCCCTCTCTTCCCCATGCACAGTGAAGACGTTAATGGTTTATGCAGTAATATTAAGCCTAGACTAGACAGCTGCTACTCTGGGTGGTACAGGTCTGAAGATGGCTACACTGGTTCTCGTGCCTCACTTGAGCTCAGCCTCAACCCATATGCAGGCAGACCACAAGATTCTATCTGATGAATGAATATTTCTTTCCCTCATTTTTGTTCATCCCCAATATATTGATCATGATATTATGATGTCTATTGTCTTCTCAATTAGCTAATTATGGCTTTAATATACTGTAACTAACGATTCGTCCCTTGTTTTTCTATATGGTTGTGTATTTTTGTTTCCTGCCTTTTTTACCAAGTATATTCCATGATAGTGGTAAGCTAACATACAAAGAATGATTAAGAAAAGAATATAAGGATTATGATGCTTACTTTAGGAAAGTTATATTGGAAAATAAGAAATGCAAATAAGACTGAAAAATAAATAACCAATTATGAAATAAAAAATTTATTGCGTCATGGTAAATTTATTGTCTTAGAAATAAATTCATCTTAATTGATGTAATTGTGTAGTGAATGTCGTCCCCCAAAGTTAACACGGTGCTTTGATATTCAAATATGGAAGATGGAACTCGAATGGTGTTATCACGGTGGTATCAATTCTCAAGAAAATTTGGAAGGGTCTCAATCCCGCTTAAAACTCAAATTAGATTTTTCTGTAGAATGATTTAGGGAAAAATTGACAAAGTTTATAAGCAAATCGAAAAGGAAGGCAAAGGAGAAAATTGTTGTTAAGTGAGGGTTGAGATCAGCCCTCTATTTATACTAGTCATGAAAAGGCAAAATGATAAATAGGCAGAGACAAAAGAGTCAACAAAACATATGAACGGTTTGAAATTGTCCCACTATTTTCGCGCCCAACAATAGTGTAAAAAAATATGTTATTAAAGATAGAACAAACAACACTAATGCACTTATGTAATAAATTTATGGCTCAATTATTTAATAATAATAAGAAGTAAAACTGTATAAAAACTTTCTTGAAAGCTTGTATTTAACCAATATGGGATACAGCCACTAACAACAACCCCTTGCATTGCGAACAAGTTACTTCCAAAATATTGGTTATATCAACAAAGAAACATTACATTTGTATGCAAATTGTGAAGAGATGGTTTTCTATCACCTTCGCTGACTTAATTATAGAGTATCACTGATGTAGCCATTTCCATTTTAAACCAGAAGTGACTGTCAGGATTGACTGAAGATGGTTTGAGCAATCAAATCCCCCAAATAAAACAAGTGTTGAACATCTTCTCCCAAGGCTTAAATAGCCAGTGGAGCCACCGCTCAGACTCAAGTGTTTTGATGTTAACATCAATCATAGATATTCAGCTTCTGAAATTAGTTAATTTCTTAACATTGTTGAGTCTGTTACAGCCCCTCCCAATATCATAATTGAAAAAGGGTGCCTATCAGGAAGATTTGGGGTGATGATGCATATTTTCATTTATTTAGTTTTGACACATTTTCAGACTTGATGGCATGGAATGGGGTCCAATGTATAAGAGGTGAAAGAGAAGGGACTCAAATGAGGAAATTATAAACAATGCTTGTGATCCTGATTGATAGATATATAGAGATTTAGCTGTAGATCCAAGAAGATCTTGACAACTTTTTAGTCCCCAAATACGTAATGTCCCTTACCAGTAAAATTGAGTCACTAGCTGCATGCATCAAGCATTTCACCCTCTTTTTGTATAACACACTTGCAGCTCACTCCATTCTCAACTTTGTTTTCATACCATTTTGGGTTCATATTCCTCTCCTTTAAGTTTCTCCAAAGGGTTCCTTATCTGTCTTCTTATCTGCAGAGCCACTCAAGGGATTATACCCCAAACAAAAGAAAAAGAAACTTTTATTTTTATATATAATTGATCTCGCAACAATTTGTTTTTTTTTTTTTTGAAAAATAATTATTTTCATTTATTGAATATTATACTAACTTCTATAAATATATTTTAATTTTAAAAAAAATTATCCCATAATCAAAATTTCTTAATTTCACCCCTATATCTGTGTCAAATCCTTTCATCCAATAATTTTTCTAGATTAATTCCCTAAAATATATACTATTTTTTTATTATAAAATTTCAAAAACACCTTAGGTTTATTATAAAATCCAGTAAGAGACCTCGAGTAGGTTTTGCTGTTTTAATCTTTAGCTCAGCTGGTGTTAGGGCGATCAGCTCTTCGGATGTGGAACAATTGGTCACTGGCCCCATTTTCTTTCCCGGGCTTTGTCCTTATGCCGAATTTCAGCCTAAGACGAGGTCTGGTCCGAAAAATAATCCTTTCTACCCTTTAACTTGGATGGATGTGGCCTCTTGTGTCGGGGACTTCATTTTCTAAGCCACTTTCGGATTTTGGTTATGTTGAGTGCTTTGAGATTTCGACTCTTTGTACCTGTGCTTAATGTTATCTTCATCAAGTGCATTTTGGTGCCATTAGTTAGAGGAATTGTGGGATCAATATGATAGGCGAGATCATATACATTTATACGACTCTTCTGTATAAATGACTAATGCCTCTTAGTACGATTTGGATTTCTCTTTGCATGGTAATGATGATGTTGTAATGGTTCGGTTTTTTTTTTTAATTATAAAAGGAAGGTAAAAGTCTAAACAACGACGCAATTGACGTAATTCGAACCCAATTTTTTTTTTTTAGGTTTTTATGATAGGTTAGTGATTAAAAAGGGAAAGAAAGAAATTGAGATTAAGAATCCAACAAGTGGTTTTAGTAGAAAAGAGGATGTTGTTTATCTTAAGGGTCTCTGGTTCGAGCACTTGTGTGTGCAAGGTGTGTGTGCATTGTTAAAGGATTAAGAAAATATGTATGAACAGATACTGCATATAATCACGCCAGTATATTCTAAAAAAAATTGAGATTAAGGATTCAGTAAATGCATAATAAAGATTATTTATGATACATTTACACTCTTGGTAAAAAAATGTTAAAAGTACATTTATTATTTATGTAAAATTAAATTGATTGAAAACTATTGTATGTTAGGCAATGTTTTTTAAATTGGATCGGTGATCAAATCAGTCAAACAATTGATTTGTCAGTTTAATGGATTTAACTGACCTGAAAAAATTATTGAAAATTCAAAAAAAATTAAAAATATCTTAAAAACTCCAATTCGATCGGCATTTCAATCGATTTTTAGCCCATTCAATTGATTTAATCAGTTTTTTCATTAGTTCATACCGATTCTCAATTTAACTGGTTCAAAACTATTCTTCGGACCAACACCTCAATTAATTCTCACTCCAATAAGTCCAATTGATTGATGCGATTCGATTCAAATAATATTGATTTTAAGTTGAAATCTCACCATATACGAATTATTTATTTTATATAAAATATATTCACTCAAAATAATATAATTTATTTTTTAAAAAATATATTTTAAATTTATTAAAATTGATATTTTAAATTAATTTCATTCATATTTATCCAAAATATTATCTTTATATTGTTACTATAAAAATATGACAAATATATAAAAAGATAATCAATTAAAAAATAGTCTTTAACTTCAACCAAATCCGAACAGATAGTATACCATAAAAATAAATCTAAATCCGGAAAATAGATCTCTAAAAATCAAATTCAAATATGGTAAAATATCCAACACTATTGTTTTCATAGTAATCATGAATACCTTTTCTTTTTTAGGGAAATTTACAAAATGCTTTTGAAGAAGAAAATTTAATGAATTGCAAATGTTAAATTCGTAATTTTCAGTATACTTTTTAACGCAATTAAGAAAATTAAGTGATTATCGACCGAATCATAATTTAATTAGTATCGATATTATTGTCAATATAAAATAAATAAATTCGAATGTGATGATATATTTTATCAAAGAAATAATGAATAATTTTAAACATTATATAAAAAATAAATATACTAAAAATCATGATGCGAAACTCATTAAAAAAGAAAAAGTGGTCCTCAAAAGAAAAGAAAACTGAGGTATAAACATGAGGTGGTTTGATTATCCAAGAAAAGATTGAGGTGAAGGAGAGAAAAGATAAGTCTTTATTTTATAATTCAATCAATTTGGGAAACAAAAAGCAGCTCAAAGATGGGTGTCAAGAAAGACAACCGATCGATATCTACCAAAAAAAAACCCAGAAAAGTTAAAAAAAAAAAAAATCAGTCATGCATCTTCTTCTTCCTCTATAGGAAAGCGCAGGTGCTTCCCTTTTGGTGTTGGCAATCCCTTCAAGCGTATCATATCTTCTTCCCTTTCGATCTCATCATCAGTGTTGTATACGAATCTTGTATGTCTTCCTCTAAACATCTCTTTCATGCTTATCTTGCTTAAACCTTCACAAAGCTCATCAAACAATCCTCCATCATCATCATCATCTTCTTCTTCTTCTTCTTCTTCTTCTTCTCCCTCATAGTAGTCATCTCCCTTTTCTTCAATTGGTTCCTCATCATCTTCATCATCAATGCTGGCATTAACCTGGATAGACCAAATACTAGAGGCCTTCTCTGTGCATGCACTGCTTTTTCCTTGATCAGTCACCCCAGACTCTGATGATTGCTCAGAAAAATCAAGCAGCAATGATCTAGTTATCACACTTCTCTCTGACTCAAGACTCACCACCTGTCATTTCCATCAAAAGTTATTAACAATTCATCATTTCAATCACATTAAATTCCAACTGTTGCTTGAAAAGATAATACTAACCTCAGAAGTCCTAAACTGTTGTTCAACAACAGGAAGAGCCATCACTATTGAACCCAACCCACTATTGTTAATACCTCCATTTCCATTTCCATCCTCAGAAAGACCTGAGAAGTGCGGTGTATTTGCCGGAGTAGGGGCCATAAGTCCCATTGGGGAATTCCCACATCCAGCCTGAAATCGAAGAAAAGGACGGCTCTCCATTGAAACTTTTGAAAGCTCAGCTTCCTCTTCAACTTTTTGCAACAGAGTCTTGACTTGACCTCTCAACAAAGCCTCACCAGAACCAGGAGTCATCATCATGCTCTTGGCTCTACTACTCCGCTGCTTACCCATAGCAGATGACGGTGTTTCCATTGCAAGCCCAACAATAGGGGAGTCATTTGTTATATCAATAAGAGCAGACCTTTCTTGTGGTTTTTCCTTATTTCCCTCTACAAAAGAAACAAGGATAATTAAAACCCAGATTATGAACCCTTTCTTGACTCCTAACAAAGAAAAGAAGAATGAAAATGAACTCACTGGAAAGAGGGATGTTGCTGTTGTTCAAAGCAGCCAAAGTCTGGGACCTGGTGACTCGTCTTGTAGATGAAGGGGTCTCCATTGCAGTAAACGGAAGGGTATTTGGGGAGCTACTGAAAAGCTTGAAGAAAGCAAATTGGAAAGTAAAAGATAGAACGCTGTAAAGGGGAAAGAGGAAAGGGCTTAATATGGAGAAATGATTACGCAGTTTAAACGGTAACATCAAATTTGACCGTTAGAGCGCCGGCCTGCACATCGTTTTGCGAAAAAAGGAAGGTTCCTTTACTTGATTATTAAATCTTTGCCTACGGTTCCGAATTGTACGGTTCGGGTTTTATGGTATGGATTGGGTTGCACACCTATCTTCTTTCGAACTTGGAACTTCAATGAACTTTCTTTTTGAGATTGGGCCTCCGTTTAACTTTTCGGCCCACTCTTTTCTTTACTTTTTTATAAAACAAAATTGTAATTTACTTCCATATAAATTTTGGGATGAAAATCTTTATGTCAAAATATATCTATTCAAATTTATATTAAATCAAATCAGGTATTGGTTAAATTTGTAAAATTGGGGTTTTAGATATCACATGTTGTTATAAGTTCAAATTCGATTGTGTATCCAACTTTTTTTAAATTTTATATAAAAATATAAAAAATAAATAAACTTTCAAATTATTTTTTAATGTATTATTTATGTTCGTTTTCCAATCTATAAAGAACCTTTCAAAGTTTTTGACTATCCCTCCTAACAATACCATTTTCAAGTGTTGAACCTAAGTTCTTTCTCTAATGGTACAATATGTCTTATCATTACACCCAACATTTATTGATTCAAATTAATAGTTATTTCTTTGTAAAAAAAAAACTTTTAGTCATTCCCCAATTAAGATGGTGTTCGATTTAGTTTGAATTTTAAATATGGTATAGATATATACTAAATCATGTTTTTACCCATAAAAAAATTATAGACACCACCTACAAAATTTTAAATCTCTCAACTTAACCATTAATCTATTTAAAAAGTTTGTTTACGATTTTAGGTTAAGCTATTTAATTAGAAAAAAGTACACAATTATTGAAAGATATAAATATCTTATTTTAAAATTTTTAGTTTCTTTTTTCAATTAAATTGATGTTTGATTAATTTATAATTTAAATTTAATTGAGAATTTTATAAGTGGGGTAGATTGTAAATCCACAATGAAACTAGTGAAAACTTTAAAGGTATATATTATTTTTTAAAAGAAAAAAAAGTTACTTGTGGTGGGCAATTTTTTTTAAATAAGGTTAAATTTATCTAATATCATATATTAAAAGGATAAATTGACATTTAATTCTTAAATTTTGTAATATTTTTCAATTTGGTTTTTGATTTTTTCTTATCTACATTAGTCTTAAAATTGACAAATATTCTCAATTTGGTCATTAACATTGGATTTTGTTAAGGTATCCATAAACTTTCTTTAAAAAAATTATGAAAGCTAAAAGACTACAAAAAAATTATTTAAAATAAGAATTTTTTTAGAAAAATTTTTCAAGTGATGACATAGCACATATCATCATACTTTAATGGAATTCAAGTTCATGATCAAATAAGGAAAGGCGGCCAAGTATTGGGACTAATGTAAATAAGTAAAAAAAATAAAAGATCAAGGTGAGAAAAGTTATCAAGTTCAGGGCTATGTGTTAATTTATTCCTATATTAAAAGTTGAGTTCTTTTGACATTTATTTAACTGAATTGGTGTTCATTTAATTCATAACACCAACTCAATAAACTCTTTTAATAATGGTATAAATATGTCATTTCAATATATTTTTCATAGAACATACTAAAAATTTAAAACATTTATCGGATAAATATCAAATTTTATTACACATAAATTTTGGTTCAATATTCAATGTCATAGATTGCTTTTGATTTTGTGCATTTTTATATATGAAAATTTGATTGATTCAGTTTTCACAAATCACTAGCAACATTATGGACGTTGCACCATTTTACGTTTATATATTGCATGCACTAACAATTATATTAATCTAATATGAAAACAAATGGATGAGTTTATTTCTTTAAATGTGTGCAGTTGAATTGAAATCAAAGTTTCATGTGTATATATAAATAACTCAAATGTTATGTGTACGATTGTATAAAATTAAAATTCATATATTAAATCACATATTAAATCAAAATTAAAAAAACAAATCCTAAATGAAATTTGGGTAAGTTATACACATGGTCACCTAACTTTAAAAATTTTCAATTTAGGTACTAATGTTTTAATTCGTTCCTATTTCAGTCACCCGCCGTTAAATTGTTAACGAAAAACCTTCTTCTAA
Source organism: Gossypioides kirkii (assembly GCA_005610355.1). Lineage (NCBI taxonomy): Eukaryota > Viridiplantae > Streptophyta > Magnoliopsida > Malvales > Malvaceae > Gossypioides > Gossypioides kirkii. The sequence continues at coordinate 16,461,379 of CP032254.1, read as the reverse complement.
CTGATATAATAACACATTTAGTCTCCAACACGTACATATTCTACCAATTTGATCCTAATTCTAAATAATTCAATAAATTTAACCCTTCACATTTACAAATTTAATCAATTTGATCCTCAAATTTATAGCTATGGAATGCCTTTGTTTTAAAAGCTTATAGAATTTGTAAACGTGAAGGGTTAAATTTATTGAATTATTTAAAACTAAGATCAAATTGATAGAATATGTAAGTATTGAAGATTAAATATGTTATTATACTAATTAAAAAGAGACTTTCGTTATCAATTTAACAATGAGTAATCGAAATAAAAACAAATTTAAAAAAATTTGAAATTGGGTGTGTAAAAGTTGAGTGGAGTTTACCCTTGAAATTTCTATTCTCTTTTAAAATGTGCTGTAGTCTTACAATGAATGGACAGATCTCTGACCTTTACCATTTAATGGGTTGAATCCAGCTTACCTACTGCTTGTTCAGATAACGTAAGGAGACATTAATATTCTAGGTTCGTACGTATTGAATGTCATTAAAGATGACTGCAAGGAATAAATTCAACTTATCATACAAAGATTACAAAACTACATAAATAAACAAAAAATTATGGATCCAAAACACAATTCATTCATACAATTACCATAAGTAAATGTTTAGAGATACTTATATCAGATAAGTAAAAAGACCGACTGAAAAAGAAATAATAGATCAATTCCCAGAAGAGAAATGGATAGAAAGATTTATTCTTGACCTAACCAAATAACATCAAACAAGTGGAACATATATGGAATCATGGACACTTGCGAACATTTTTGGTCGTGGTTAAGTTGGCATAGCAAGGGCAGGCTTCATAGTTGCCTGACGTCCCTGGTGGAACACACTTGCACCTCTTACAGCAACTCCCACACGACCTTTTGCACAGATTTGGCCTCTTTGATAGCCTGCATCTTCCTTCACATGCTACTCCACAATCTGAGTTCACAAACACCAACAAATATTTAACCATGCCAACATAAGGTTCAGTCAGTAAAGTTAATTATGTGATGGTATATATACCAATAGGTTGTGGCTGAAGTGAAGGGGTTGGAGCTCCATCAATGCTCATCTGCACAGTTCATATGTAGCTATTAGTTACCAAGAATATAGATATGCATATAGCTACGTCTAGGTAACTTGAAAAGTACTTTACCAGTTCTTCAGCTTCAGTGAAATGAAGCAGCAAAAGAGAGAAAAGAACAAGTGAAGCAGCCATGTTAGTGGAAAGGGCCATCCTATAGATCAGACTAGGAATTCCAGAAGAGCGACAAAGATGTGATGTTAGATAGATATGGATCTGGTTTGAGAAAAAAGAGTATGTTTATATAGTGGAGAAGAGGAACATCTCATCTGCAACTAGCATTAGAAAAAGAACACTGTATATATAGTTAGCATATTAGGAAAAGGAACTCCCACGTGAAGTGGAAGCTTTGGGGTATGATGCCCCTGTCCTCATGTTACCAACATCAATAAATCGATTATTGATGCCACTAGTTTCTCAGTGGAAAATGTGTCTGGTCATAGTTACAACTCACAGGGGTTTAAGCCAGCTGGGTTTTAAACTTTAATCATTAAATGGTTGGCATTATTTTGAACACAAGTTGGTCCAGGAGGAGTACCAATGCTTAAATTACTAATTTTTATTTTATGATTACACTGGGTTTTGAAGCAAAGATTCTCTTGCTCTAAGTCGTTAGGGATTGGCATGTCTCTCGGTATCTTTTAAAATGAAAAGAATTTTCATTTAATTTATAAAATTTTAAATTAAAAAGAATAAAATTATACTTTGACCTCCTTAAAATGATAAAAATTTGATTTAATCCTTTAAAATTATAAAGATATAAGCTATTAAAATGGTGAAATTAATTTTTTACTATTGTAAAAATATACAATTTAATTCCGTCCCCCGTCTCACAAACAAAACTTTGGCTTCGATCTTGAATTTAGTCTCTTTACTTTTTAGATTTAAAAATATAAGTATAATTGTTAACATTATTAAAATTCTTTTGTTCAAGAACCTAATGAGTGACTCCAGTAGAAAATAGGATGATATTTATCCTGGGAGACGTGGGTTCAAGCACTTGTGTGTGCAACTAACATGTAATTACACTAGTATATTCAAAAAATAATAATCTTTTGTTCAATTCAAGTCTATTAGAATGCCATTTTTTTTTACATGACTACAAAGTGAATATTTTGGTAAAAGTATCACAATACCCCTTGTATTATACCTTAGATTGCATTTTAGCCCTTCTACTAAAAAATGAATAAATTGGTCATTATACATTAGATGAGTGAACAAAATAACCCCTCTATTAAAATTGCACCGTTAAATATTTGTTTTATTGTTTTAAAGTTTTATATATAATGTATAATAATAAATTTAGTTCTCAACCTTTACTCAATTTGACCCACCCTTACACTTTTATTAGAAGAAATTAGATTTTTTTTTTAAACTAATAAAGCTAAAGGGTCAAAAAGACCTTAGTAACAAAAAAAACCAACTAAGCTCTTTTAAAAATTTAAAAATAATTTTTAAAAATCATAAAAATTACAAATAATCTTTATTAAAAGAAGTTATAAATTTTTTATTAAAAAATAACAATATTGACCACTAAAATCTAATGATTACAAAATAAAAAAAATACCCCTACTCTTTTATTGAGTCGGAATTGCTATTTTTTAATAAAAAATTTATAATTTTATATACATATTTTTATGATTTTTTAATAATTTTTAAAATTTAAAAGGTCTTAATTGATTTTAATTTTCAAATTGTTATTAAGGCCACTTTGATTTTTTAGCCTTATTAGTTTCAAAATTTCTAATTTACATCTAATAGGGATCAAATTGAATAAATATATAAAAATTAAGGGTTAAATTTATTATTATACCTTATATATAAACACCAAATTTTAACGAATGAACTGTTTTACTAACTCATCTAAAGGGCATAAACTAATCTACTCATTTCTAATAAAAAAATAAAATACAATTAAATAGAAAATAGAAAAGATTTTGTGATAGTTTTAAGAAACATTAATGGTGTAGGATGGAGGAGTGTCTTATTTTTCCCGAGATGAAGAACGTGGTCGTTAGGCAGATCACATGCAAAGGCTACATATCAAAACTATTTATGCGTGTTAGGTGAAAGCATGTGAGGTGGAGATCTCCAACAATGTGCAAACCAAACATATCCAACCATTTTTAAGGTTAATATTGTATTTGGCTTTTATTTAGTTTTTATGTTCTATTTGCTATTTAAGGTTTTTTTTTATTTCAATTTGATATTTAATTTTTTAATTTAATATTTAATTAAGTATCTGAATTTATTTTAATATTAAATTTTGTATTTGAATTTTTTTTATCTCAATTAAGTACTTATATTTTTTTTATTAGAGAGGATGTGTTAACTATTTATTGGGTCATATGATGTTGTTTAATCTAGATACTAAATTAAATTTTAAAATAAAATTCAAGTACCAAATTGAATATTGAAACCAAACATAAATAAATCGCGATATATGAATTTTTAAATAAATTTAATTTATTTTAAGATGAGATACAATTCTTATGATATTATCATTCATATTTGAATTATTTTTCATCCAAGTTAAATTTATAATATTTTCTTCCAAGTAAGTTAAATTCATTTGTACCCGTGTTAGCCCTGTTCTTAACACTAACATGGTTAATGCCTTCTGAGATTGTCGTTGTATTCTATCTTGCAGCGTAAGCACGTGTGTTTGGGAAGATGGATTAGCAATGAGATGAAGAAATTTGTGGCGGGAGGCAAGATCGGTATCTATTTCCCTCACCTAATTATCGATTTATCTCGTAAAGTGCAGGTGGTTATGGAGCCGACTGAGCACTTCCATCACCCCACCCGCATCATCATCAGTGACTCCTTGCTCTATCAATTCCAAGAGCTATAGAGGATTTGTTTCAAAGAAAGCTCTCAGAGGTTCGTAAACACCGCTCGACGAGTTGCTAGAGACGGTGCAGTACAACACACTAATGATGGAAGCCATGAAGCCATTCGTTGATCACTACGCCGCTAGAAACGGGTTTGGAGAACTGTATTAGCCGATGAAGCCAAGAGTTGCATCGTTCCTAAGAGAAGAAGAAAGAGGGAGGAATGATAAAGAGGATAAGGAGGAGGGCACAATGGAGGACGATGACCCCGAACCTTATGTGGATGACATGGAGGCGCGTCCCTCCACCAAGGGGGTCGTCCTTCGCAGCCATGGTGAGGGCGAGTCGCATAGTCGACCACCTCAGCAAACGTACAAGAAGGCTGCAGGCAGAGGAAAGGGGAAGCAAGTTGCAGAATCGGAGTTGGACTCCGATGAAGACTACTAGTTACATTTCTTTGCATTTTCTTTATTTTCTTTATGCAGAATGTAACTAACTAAATACTGAATTATTTTGGACGGAACTTGGATTTGTTTTGTTTTTATTTTGTTATTTGCATATATTTTTCTTTGTGTGTTTTGTGTTTTTCTATGCGGGTTAAAATATGAATGAATAAAAGCATTGTGGATGTTAAAAGCAAAACGAGCAAATAAAAAGCATGGTTAAGGTTTAAAACTTAATGATTACATGTGAGGAGCAATGTCATGTGCTATATTATTCAGGGCATGTTTGGTTGGCTGTAATAGCCATTCAATTACATGCTGATTCAGCAGGCCCACCCATAGCATGTGTTTGGTTCAATGGAATGCCTGATTACAGGCTTATTCCATTCCCTCCTTATTCAGCAAAATCCTCCCATTTCTATTCCCTTGAGAAAGGACCGAATACAGCCCTCATACAGCACCTCCCCACTTTACCCTCTAGCACCGATTACAGCCCTTGTTCCTTCGACTCTGGCCACACAGATCTTCACCGTCGTCGCAGCGTCCTTCAGGTAATAGGTTCTCCCTTCGTTCTTTTCATTTCACTCACTCCCAATTTCCCTGCCCTTTTTCTTCCTTCGATTACTGTCATAGCACCTCCCCACTTTACCCTCTCTTTCGATTACTGTCATAGCATCGATTCCAGCCTTTCTTCCTTCGACTCCGGCCGTAGCAGTCTTCACCTTCATCGCAGCACCCTTCAGGTAAACAGTTCTCCCTCTATTCTCCCAATTTCCCATGATTTGAAGCTTTACTTTTCATCTTCTGGTTCAAATGTTGAAATTATTTGGAATCTGCATAAAGTTAGTCTGGCTTTAAAATTTGGGATAGAGTAGGTTTTCTACTTTTTTTCTATGCAAATTGATACCTTGTGGTGGAATTAAGGTTTTTCAGTCACCATTTTTAATAATGTTAATGTTGTGTCAGTAAGAATCCTCATTGTTAAAGGGACATGTTGAGAAATAATTGTTTTGGTATGAAAATCCGCTTGCTTTGCCAGCCGCATGGCTTCTTTTTCATTTATGTTTCGTCCCGATTGATCTTCATGGTAGTTCGCATTTCTTTTTGCTAGGTGGTGATGTTTATTTCTTTTGAGAGTGACAAGATGTTTGGTTTGTATTTTTCTCACATTGACACTATACAAGAACATGCATAATATATATATATATATATATTTCATTTGACTTAATGGCTTAGTAACATGTCTGCCTCATGATCGACCGCATGCATAAGTGATTCTCGAGTGTTCGTAATTTGTATGAAATTCTTTTTGGAATAGGATTTATTATAGTCCCATATGAGCAATGTTTGTTGGAGGTCATAATGAAATGAGGAGTTCTTTCAGTAAAATACTCGAATACATGCTGAAATCATAAGTCTAGAGCCAGAAGAATTTCATACAGATTACGAGCTTTACCAAACTAATGTTATGTACCTTGACACTATCCATCCATTCGATACTTGTATTTCAGGCATAGTCATCATCCATTGCCATTCTGTTAGGATACGTTGTTGATTCTGTTATTTTGTTCTAGGAGGTTCAATGTGTTGCTGTTGTACAAATATTATGTTGCTTTCGATTTTGCACAACCATGTTTGCAGAAACTGTGTTTTGAGACCCAAATATTGACATTTTGTTAGGATACTTTGTTGATTCTGTTATTTTGTTCTAGGGGGTTCAATGTGTTGCTGGTTGTACAAATATTATGTTTCTTCTGATTCTGCACAACCATGTTTGCAGAAACTGTGTTTTGAGACCCAAATATTGACATTCTGTTAGGATACTTTGTTGATTCTGTTATTTTGTTCTAGGAGGTTCAATGTGTTGCTGGTTGTACAAATATTATGTTGCTTCTGATTCTGCACAACCATGTTTGCAGAAACTGTGTTTTGAGACCCAAATATTGAGTGTTGCTTATGATTCTCTTAGGAGTAACTGTGATGATTGAGATCTCATCTTCAAATTCAAGGGATGACAGAATATTGTTTTTCATTGGTTATATTTTATATTTTTTGATTTTTTTGTTCCTGATTTGCCAGCTCGATTCGTTTGCATCTACTTGGCTATTAAAACCTCACATAACTTGCCTCAACTGATAGATCATCTGCTTTTGCTTTCACAAGGTCAGTCAACATTTTTTTCATAATTTACCTATTTTCTTTCAAGATATAAATTGTTATGTTAAGGAGGTTTTTGAATTGCATACTAGTATATAGTTATCCATTTCTTTGATAGTATATAGTTAAGTAAAAGCTTGTTTCTTGTTGCTATTTTAATTTAATTACTCCTATTGCCTCTATCTCAAGCTTAGCATCTTACCTTAACTTAAAACACTCTTTTCAGAATGGGGTTAGAATCTAGGTAGGAAAATCATCATGCCAAATCATATAATTCAGAATGGTAATACACCTTTTGCCTGTCAAATCCTCGAAATTTTCTTTTAAAAAAATAGACTGAAGATTTTCTAAATGTAAACTAGATTCTTTACCCACTTTTAAAGTTAAAATTTTGAGCAATTCATTCATGAAGAAATATAATTTTAAGGGAAAATCTTGAAGCAACTATACAATTTATTCTATTGGTGATACTAGTAACATTTCAGGATCATACAAATATGATTTTGGATTGCAGTGTATTACATCAACAAAGGATGATCAAATTTAAAAGTCAGATTATCTATTAGTCATGTATTAAAACGTCTCTTCTTATTTCAGATAAAAGTATATTAGTTTAGGATTAAGAAATAAGACTCAGTTTAGGATTAAGAAATAAGACTACAAGTTTTATGGAATTAATATAAATGTGTGTTTTAGTGTATCTGTATAATAGTCAAATATGAATTTGTTAGATATTCTGCATTCAAGATGGTTGAAGATGTCAAGCCAGGATTATCAAAATGAACTGTTAAAAAATAAACAAATTAGCAGAAGTATACCAGAAGTCGATCAGCAACTGTTAAAGTTGCTATCCCAAAGATAAAGCATTTGAAAAAATAAATAAATACTTAAAAACTACATTAGCTAACATGTATGGGTCATCTAATCTTGATAGTCACAAGTAACTTCAAGAAACACCATACAACTTCTTAAAGCTCTTAAAGCTCTTATCTCAGTCTACTTTTAAAATATTATACAAAGGTGAAAACAATCTTTTCCAACACAAGAAAAGATTCAAGAGAGAAAATTCAACCCTCCATCCCCATCAGTCTGTTAACTTTCTAGAAATCTTTTTGCAATTTGTGCAGCGGCTGCTAGGAGTTGGATATTAGGCTTTGGGTCTTTAGTTTCAAACTCCTCCTTCACAGCATAAGCAATGTCTGATTTAATAATGCATGAATCACTGGTTTTTTCAATGATATCAAATCGAACAATTTGAACTGAGCAACCAATTGCTAGACATCCTCCTTCCAATCCCTTTGCCACTTTCACCTTCTTTTCATCATTAACCTTAATGAATCTTTCAGTATAGCTTAAATTGCCTGGTTCAATTGATATAAAAACGAGTTTCAAAAGACTTGATTATATACTAAATTTAGAAGAAGAAAAAAAGGAATTGGTAGAATATATGTCAATATACTAAATTTAGATTTTTTCTTCTCCTCTCTCTCTATTTATGTTGTACTGAAGATGCTAGACAAACACATCCTATAAACAGCTAAATAAACCAGAAATAAAAAATGAAACATTATAAAATAGAACATTTCTGATCATTTGATAGTCTTGATAAATCATAGCTCATAAATTATAACATTATCTTTTAACAATGATTTATAGTTGGAATTGTATTAAGTATATGATTTGGAGATTTATAACACTTTAATATCTTGCAGTAATGGCTCGTTTACCTTTAATAGTACAAAGTGAAAGACGTAGAAGAATTGGTCTTGCTGTGACAGTATGGCTGCAAATGTGCACAGTTGCAAGTTGGTTCTTAGTTTCATTGGCTACCGTCTATAGCCTACATGCTTATAGACCAAGGATTAGATCATATATTTTAGATTTTATGCAAAACGAGATTATGTGAAAAGACTTGTATATGCTAGTGATGAGACTTGTATTGAACAAGTTAGGATGAATAGAAATACTTTTTTTAAACTATGTGAGATGTTACAAACTTTAGGAGAATTGAAGTCGTCAACGAACATGCTTGTTGATGAGCAAGTGGCAATGTTTTTACATATTATTTCTCATCACCTTAAAAATCGAGTTATCAAGCATCACTTTAATAGGTCTGGGGAAACCGTTAGCAGATCATTTCACAATGTTTTAAATGTTGTCATACGCTTACAAGATGTGCTATTTAAAAAGGCAGAGCCAATTATGGCTAATTCTACAGACCCAAGGTGGAAATGGTTCAAGGTATTGGAGTGAGTTTCAATATAGCTCGTACATCATTTAGTTGATTTAGATTTAAATATAGTATCCTAACTCGAGGTTTTATACATTTCGTGTAGAATTGCTTAGGTGCTTTAGATGGAATCCACATCAAGATTAGGGTTCCAACAGTTGATAAACTTAGATATCGAACGCGAAAGGGTGACATAGCAACAAATATGTTAGGTGTTTGTACACCTAATATGCATTTTGTTTATGTTCTTCCCGGTTAGGAAGGTTCTGTTGCTGATGGACGGGTTCTTCGAGATGCCATTAGTAGGAGACATGGACTGAAGGTTCCTCATGCTAAACTGCAGAATTAGAGGAATTTGAATTGATTTTTAAGATCATACTTTTTTCGAAAAACTGACCATGATAATTAGTTTTTTTTTCTTTTTTTATAGGTTGTTATTATCTAGTTGATGCTGGTTATACAAGCTATGAAGGATTTCTTGCACCTTTTAGAGGACAAAGATATCATTTGAATGAGTGGCGTTAGGGTTACCAACCAAGTACTCCAGAAGAATTTTTCAATATGAAACATGCTTCAGCACGCAATGTGATTGAAAGATGCTTTGGGTTATTAAAACTTAGATGGGGAATACTTAGGAGTCCATCATTCTATCCTGTGAGAGTGCACAATAGAATAATTATTGCATGTTGTTTACTCCATAATTTTATTCGAACCTATATGAGTCTTGATCCTATTGAAACGGAGTTGGAAGAACAATTATCTAGTAATTTGGTAGATGAGGATGAGTCGAATATTGTAAACATTCATCCATCGGATGCATGGACTACTTGGAGAATGGAACTAGCCAATCAAATGTTTTATGAATGGCAAACATCTAGAAATTAGTTAGGTTTATTAAAACACAGTAGAAGGATTAATTTCTTTATTTTATTTAATGTACCTAGTTTATGAAACTTTGGTGGTGTTTGAATTGTCTTTATATATTGTACTAGACTTGTTGGATTGCAAATTTAATCTATTTTCTTCTGATTCGTCATGTGTTATAATTTTATAAAGTGTTGACCTTCTCATTCATTATATCAAGCCTAATTTTAATTTGTGTTTTTCTCTTAAGATAGTTATGTCAGGGTTTTCACAATCAATTGCTTCTTCTCAAAATTCTCGAGGAACTAAAAGAAAATGGGTTCCAGAAGAAGATGCTGCGTTGGTTGCTTGTATGGTTGACTTGCACAATGTCGGAACCTTTAATGTCGATACAGGGTTCAAGGCCGGATATTTAAATGAGCTAGAAAAGATGCTAGAAAAAGTTTTACCTCATGCAAAGTTGAAGGCTAAACCTAATCTTGAATCGAGGATTAGGACATTGAAAAGGGATTGGGCAATCGTTTATGACATGCTCAGTGGAAAAGACAATAGCGGCTTTGGTTGGGATGAGCATAGACAGCTTGTTGTTGCCGAAGATGTTGTGTGGAACTCGTATATAAGTGTAAGAATTATTTCATGTCTTTATTATCTTGCTTTGACCTAACTTATATATAATATGAATTTCTCCTTTTTTTATAGAGTCATAAAGAAGTCGGTCAATTCAGACATCGCAGTTTCTCTTACTACGACCAACTTACTGCCATCTACGCAAAGGATCGTGCCACTGGGAAAGATGCTCAAACGGCCGCTGATATTATTGAAGAAATAGATGTTGAAGATGTAGCTACTGCAAATACTCATGAAGAAAGAAACATTGACCATGAGTGTGAAGCTGATGTTTCTTTAGATGAGATGGATCTTTCAGGTACACAACCGCAACAATCTAGAAATGAAGATGATTCCAGGTTTTCAAAGAAGAAAAAAAAGATTTCTGATGCAAGTGAACAAATTTCTTCTACTTCATTTCTTGAGGCTGCCACATTATTAGGGAAAAATATACAGACTGTCGGCCTTGAAATAAGTAGAAACATTGCCTCCGAAGTGCTAATTTAACAAAAGTCAGAAATGATCATTCAAGAAAGTGCTCGGAAATTATATCCGGCTTTATGCGAAGTGGAAGGATTAACGGAGGATGAACGATATTTTGCGTTGAGCGAAATCCCGGACAATCCAATGCAAATGATCGTTTTCTTTAGTCTACCTTCTTCCGTGCGACTGGAATGGGTGAGAAGATTTCTTTCATACCATTAAAAATCATGGTTGTGTTGGTGTTGTTTTATTAACTTTTTGTATATGTAATATAATTATCAAGCTATTTATATTTCTAATCTTTTATTTTTTAGTTTAGAAGATAATTAAATTATTTATTTTATTAATGATATTTAAGCTTAGTATATATGCATCATAATTTAAAACTAAAAAATAGGTTATATATTATTTTTCTAAAATTATATATTATAATTTTTACTAATTCATATTTTAATAATAATTATATTAAAAATATTATTAAATTACATATTATTTTATTAAATTGTATTTAATAATAATTATGTTAAAATATAATTAAATAAATTAATATTTTTATTAAATTATATTTAATAATAATCATTAAAATTTAATAACAATAATCATCTAACTAAAAATTTTTTGTTAAGGATACTTTTGTCATTTAAGCATTTTTTCTTATGCTATTACAGCATCATTCCATTCAACCAAGCACGAGAATATTATTACAGCTCTATTCCATTCCAATCAACCAAACAATTGAATTATTGATTACAGCTCTAATCCATTACAGCGAACCAAACGTACTCTCATAGTGCTTCATCTCTTTTGAGTTAACCTATTCTTTGAATTCGTATCAACTTAAGTCTTAAAATGTTACAAATCAAAAATTTTATATGACCTTAACATCGATGTTTATGAAAGCAAAATTTGTGGAACTTATTAGGAAATTAATAAGTTAAATTCTTTCATAGATAAATACATCATATCTTTATATCTTGTTTTGATGTAATAATGTAAAAGGTGCGATTTTGAAAGATTACACGTTATTTTTATAAATTTATAATTTATTCTGGGTAAATTTGACATTTTCATATATTATGTTTTGTGGCATTGTATAGTTTATTATCATGATTCAATTTAAAAATAATTTGTTTGTTCATGTCATAATTCATAATATATTTTTGCATAACATTGTGACAGTGATTATATTTAGTAAAAATTAGGCGTTATGTCGTATCACATTCTCATTAAAGTTTTTTTTTTTGAATTAATGTGTAAAGTATTATAAGTTTATATAATTTTCTATATGATAATATTTCATTTTATATAATATATTCCATGTTTATTTTATTTTTCATGACATAAAGTTTTTAAGAGTCATAAAGCTTCCAATAGACACTTTTAAGAGTAAATGAACTTGTGGATGAAATGGCCCAAACGACTTCATCGGCCCTTGCTAATGAATTCGAGGGAGGGATCCTTGCAATCCTCTTAATAATGTCATCGGATAACCAAAGTCGGAAAAGATCCAAATTCTAATTACCATCTTCTGTAACCATATCTTTAATAAGACAATTCCTCCCAAGGTTATCATGGGACGAGATTTTATCTACTAACGAGCCAACATTAGGTATCTAAGGGTCTAACCAACATCTGATACTTCTTTCATTGCCCACTAAGGGTGAACAAAACTTGATCCAACTCAAAAAATTGAAAAAAAAAATCGAATTTCGAGTTTGAATCGAGTTGAGTTTTCGAATTCGAATAAATCGAATATCAAATTATAATATTTTACATTATTACCCCAAACCTCCAAACCTTTTTACTTTTCCTCCAAAACTTTTACTCTTTACTTTCCCCCAAAGCTTTTACTCTCCTCACATTCCACCCCCATCTACCCAAAACTCATTTCCTGTCATTTTTTTTAAATATTTTCCCTCCAAAATTTTACTCTCTTCATTTATTTTGTTCTATTCTCCAAAAACTTTAAAAACTTTTTACTCCCCAAACCCTTCCCCCAATTTTTTATTTCCCCCTTAAACTTTTACTTCTCATCTTTTACTCTTACATAAAAAATCAAAATCATTCAGAAAATTTTTAAACCTAAATAGTAATAATTTTATTTATATCTACTACTTAAATTATTAAATTAAATTTCACATATTTTACTGTTTATATTATTTAATTGTTTCATCATATTGAATCTTTATATTAAAATTGAATTATTAATGATGCTATAAAGTATTCGTGTTAAAATTTTATTTTGGTATCAATTTCACATTTTATCTTTAAAATAAATTTTATTAAAAAGTCATATTTTTACATTTAATATATTTTTAAATTTCAAAATACATAGTTACAAGAATTCGAAGATAATTGAAGCAATTAAGCAAGCAAAAAAACTAACTCGTATATAAAAGATTAATAAATAAATTATGAGGTGATGAAAGTTAAGAACAAATTTGATTACTGTGGGTGACAGTGGTTACAAGAACCCAACGTTACTTTTTAAAATTTAGATCAAACAAATATATTCGATTCATATTCCATCTCATTTGACTCGATTCGACAAAATTTCAAATCGAGTTAGGATGATAAAATAGGATTCGTCAACTCGATTAACTCAAAATTTTTTCATTCTATTCGATCGAACGTCCATCCCTATTGCCCACTGACCATAAAAAGTTTTTACGGATTAATAACCAGATTGCCCCCAAAAGAAAGAGCACACTCCTCGCGAAATATCCTTAGAAATGCCATCTTGAATCCTATATTTTGATCTAAGGATGTGAACCCACAAAGCGTTAGAATTGGTTATCAAATGGTGGCCAAGTTTCACTATAAACGAAGTGTTATGATCTCTCAAATTTCTAAGACCCAAACCCCCCCATTAAACCGTGGTTGATATATAGAGTCCAACTAACCATTGTCAGCTTCTTCTTCTCACTCGAGGATCTCCAAATAAACTTTCTAACCTCTCAATTTCTTGTTGACTTGCTACATCTTAATAGTTTTGCCACATAAAACATTTTGTCCAAGTACAAGTGTCATTAATGCAATAAAAAATTAAAGCTTAATGGTATCAAAGGTTATCAATTTAAAAAAAAAATTAAGTTTCTGTTAATTTTTTTTATTTATTTAAATTTTAGATTGATAATTTGGATGAGCGAGATTTTATAATCAATGTTGATTGTCAATGGGTGCCACATCAGCACTAATTGCTAACGTGGGATTTCCATATTAACAATATTAAATTTTTTTTAAAAATATATTTTAAAATTATTTTTGAAGAATAAGTTCAAAATAAATCTAGACAAAAGATTGTTTAGATTTATTGAAATCTCAATACTCATTTGTTCAAATTCATTATGGGATTATAATAAGCAAAAAAATTGTAAAAAAAATTGAGATTATTGTTATAAAATAAAAAGACAGAGAGTAAATAACAAAGAAAAAGAAAGAGCAAAAGAGAGAGCGTATTTTGTTGATCAATAGAAATGAGTTACAATGCTTCTCAAATATCTATATTTATATACATAGAAAGTATAAATGAAATAGAACTTTGATTCTAATGATTACTAGAATTTAAAGTTCATCCAAACTTATCTTAATCTTGATGGACATCCACTTAATAAAATATTCATAACACTCCCTATTGGATGTCCATTGGTAAATAATGTGCCTTGTTAAAACCTTTCCTAAGATAAAAACCCTGTGAAAAATTTTTTTTCTAGTGAAGAAAAAAGAGTATACATATCTATAATACGTATAATATGTTGCCTCATTAAAAATCTTACCAGGAAAACCCAATGGGACAAAATCTCGATTAAAGGAAAAAAAGTACAACTCGTATTTACTCCCCCTCATAAAACATCAAATAATATATCATATTCTACGTATTCAATCTTGAATACTAGTCTTTCAAATGACTATTTGAATATATCTGCTAAGCATTTATATCTCCATTCTTTTGAAAATCATGAATGAGGAAAAATTTGGGGAAAATAATCATAACAAACTTCAATCATGATTTTTCTATAAAAATAAAAATAGTTATTTTATATTATATTATAATCCTCCTTCAACTATTATTTGATTAAGTCAAATTTATCATATGTTCAATAATTTCAATTCATATAAATGAACAATTTTTCAATAATTTCAATATGCTTCTGGCATTTCAAATCCTTCAAAAATTTTAATATAAACTTTGCTATATAGTGATTCACAAAAGGTTGCAAGAACTATCATGAGACGCAAGTATGAACTGCCAGTTTAATAATATATCTAAAGGTTATTGCATCACCCATAAAAGAATATTATATTTTCTCATAACCAATGTCAGGACTTAGCGAAAAACTTCATATTTTTATTTCGCCTTTGCAAAACTACTTCATTTGTACCCTTATTGGCTTTATACCTTTAGATATTTGGACTGTTGGTTTAAAAACTCCACAAATTTAACTGTATTTGAGTTGTGTCTTTCTATTTTGGCCAATCTATTCCGTATCTATATTTCCCAAGAGATTTATTCAATATCCTCCTTTTATTTCGTTATTTCAACAATAATATTGCATGCAAAACCATTGTCGACTACTTTTATTATTGGTTCGACATTTTCTCAACTTGACATAACTTATTGAAACCTCTTATTTTCACTATTTTAATATTTAGTTCCAGGTACCTAAATCTCTTCTGAAGTTTTACTTATTAGTTATGTCTTGGGTCTCTTCTAGAGCACTTGCCTTCACTATATGACCATCTAGATTTTTTCTTTTTATGAAAATTTTCATATTAGGAACTTTAATGATTTATCCTTGTTGAACTTCTAGTTCAAATTACTCTCCCCCTTAACTCATTACAAGTTATTAGTTTTCTCACCTAATGTCGAGAAAACTATCAAAATCAAAATAGTAATCACAATCATGTCATAATTGAATCTCCAATATATTTAATATATCATAATAAAAGGAGGCCCATAATTAATATATATTTCCAACTTTCTTTGATGACTCATTCATCTTTGTGCATTTTGGTGGAGCAATTGGAACATATACGCACATACAAAAATTCAAAGATGAGAAATATTTAGCTCTTGACCAAAAATAAATTGCAATTGGGAATATTTAAAACTTATTGGCTTGATGCGTACAACATGTAAATCAATATAATCTCATGTTGAAAGAGAAAGTTTAGTTATAAGTAATAATCAGAGGCGTTCAATCAATAATTTCTCTAAACCATTATGCGCATAAATAATAAATTTTTACCAAAGTTTTTCAAGCTCAATCAGTAAAAGACTGAGATATAAACTCATCAATATCAGCAAGATGTATTATCTTAATTGCATGATCTGAATTTAATTATTCAAACAATCTTGCAAACGACATGTTGCAAGTTGATAACATATATGTAATTATTTTGTAGATGCATCTACCAAAACCATATAATATCAAAATCATTCACATGGTGGATGAATGAGCCCATATTCATTTTAGAAATGCAAGACATTAAATCTCAACTTTAGCTAGTGAGTTTTAACAACCAATTTTCACTAAGAACAACCAACAAATGAGAATTCTTTAAATTAAAGAATTTTCTAGTTCTTTAATGAATTTCCATATAAATTCTCAATTAATTTTCGCATCATATATGATCTAGGATGGTCTAACTGGTTATGCCAAGTAATAAATATATTTGTACCAGTAAATTTCTGGTTTACTTTAATATGCGTTTCAATTGTACTAAATTGTAGCAAATTGATAATTTTACTATCATTCCTTTCACTTTGTATCCACATATAAGTACAATTGTGACATTTACTACTGGAAATATCTAAATCAATGTGAAGTTTATAATGACATTAACTCATATAATATAATTTCCAAATAATTATATGCAATATTTGTTTTAGGGAATATGCCAAAATATTCACATGTCTAAAATCTTCATAATTGTTATATATTGCTACATTCACTTCAGGGAATGCTTAGGTTTCGTGATTAAAAATTTTTGAATCATGATATTGCTACTGTAGGAGCACATTTGAAGCATGAAAAGTTGAATAAATTATCTCTTGCATGGTTCTCATCAGTAATATTTTTCCACCTAATTTTAATTGAGAACTCATTTTGAATACTGTAAAGTTATACTCACAGTTTTAAAAGCTTGCAACTTCAGGTGCATCCAATCATAACGAGCTTTAGATAGAATTACCATATTCTAATACTCATATTTTTTCCACAATTTAAATAGATCTTTCACAGTCAAATATTTTGACTTCTACCCTTTAATGGGATAATGACAAAAGAATATCATGAAGGTAATTACATTCAATTCAATTTATAATAAATATATATCAATAACTCAATCATCTTTTGATTCATATGAAATATAATCTTTTCCTCGTTCACAATCTTAATATGAGATCCATTATGAATATTTTTTAAAACTAATGGATTAACCATCACAAGATATTAATATATTAGCTCTTCTGAAGCTTTTGACTAAATTTTGTACTACCAAATATTGGAATAATATTAGTTTGTTTCAATATCAAATAAATTAAATAAATATTTTTCATCTGTAATGATAGAATTCGTTACTATATTTTAATATTCTTCCTCAAAAAATATTAACAAAAATAAAATATTTGGGCAAACACCACGTATATGACCAAAAACCTTTCAAATCACATTGATAACATAAGTTATCTTTACCCTTTGAAGAGTTATATTGAGAACTCTCATTGTTCTCTTATTCATCACTATCTTCCCACTTTTAATGGCTCATGATTACCATAAGTGAATACAACAAATTTCGTAGCACGAACTAAGGACCTCTTGCTTATTTAATAAGCTCCATTCCACTTTACTAATCACTTCCTTAAAAGAGAATTGTGCTGATAACGTGTTATAGAATAAAGAGACAGAGTAAATAACAAAGGAAATGACAGAGTAAAAGAGAGAGTGTATTTTATTGATCAATAGAAGTGAGTTACAATGCTTCTCAAAAGTCTATATTTATAGACATAGAAATTATAAATAAAATAGAACTCTAATTTTGATGATTACTAGAATTTAAAATTCATCTAAACTTATCTTGATCTTGATGGACGTCCACTTAATAAAATATTCATAAAAATTATAAAATTATTAAAAATTAATTAAAATCATAAAAGTTTATAAAAATTATAAAAAATCATAAATTGCATATTATTTCATTTAAATTGGTCGTTAATGAGTTCACTAAAATTAAAAAAAGGAAAAAAATGATGAAAAACACAACATAGCTAAAAATTTCAAAATGTTTACTCGATTTTTTTTTAAAATGTACATAGATTAGTAACCCCTAAAATTATTTAAATTTATAATATTTTCTATGAAATTTAGGTTTATAATAATTTTTTTGAAGGTAGTTTATAATAATTAAAACAAAAGAAAAAAATCAAGATATCACTGTTTTTTCACTGAAACCACACATATTTTGTACATATAGGTGCTCAAACTCAGGTATCTTAAAATGAATATTATCTTTTTCCCATTGAAACCACTTATTGGATTCATAACAATTTGAAATTTTAAAAATTAAATTGAATAAAAAAATTAAATATCAAAATTATAATAGAATATAATTTTGAGGGCTAAATCAACTTACTCAAAATTTAATTTTGCATTTTAAAAAATTAATTTTATCAAATGCGTATATATATATATTGCCGCTTAGTACTTAAATTGCATTTATTTCATACATTGACCTTTTACCTTTCCATTATTAAAGAAATATAACAACACATTTTCTAGTGTCTCACTAAATTGAGGATTCGAGTGACATAACTCCATCGAAATCAGCTTCTTTCTTTACAAGTGTTAATAAAAAATATATATATAATATTTTTTTGGGTAAACTCAAAAATAATTATTTTTGTTTGGTTTAGATTATATTTTAGTTATTTATGTTTGAAATATTACGTTTTAGTCACTTATGTTATCGTTTTATTACGAAGTGGTCACTCTGTTGTTAAACTCTATTACCTCCCTAACACAATCCTATGTGGCAATTCAAATAGGTTTTAAATGCCAACTTGGATGTTCACCTGGGATGAGAATAAATTTTTAATTAAATAAAATTAATTACACCTGAAAAAGAAAAAATTAGTTAGACATTCAAGTTGGCATTTAAAATACATTTGGACTTCCACGTAAGATTGTCGTTAGGGAGGTAATGGAGCTTAACGGCAGAGTAACCACTTCGTAACAAAATGATAACGTAAGTGACTAAAATGTAACATTTCAAGCATAAATAACTAAAATATAATCTGAGACAAACAAAAATGACTATTTTTATAGTTTACTCTAATTTTTAAAAAAAATTTAATTATTTAATATTTAAAAAATCGAAGTGTACAAAAAAAAACAAATACTAAATTATAAATTTTGCTTGTAAAAGTAAAAATTTTCCTAATCAATTTAAGATAATATCCTAAACAATAATTATTTGATGTGAAGTTTTAGATTTCACAACCTGGTTGAATGTGCTACAAGTGTTAAATTTACATTATGTATATATATATTTGGGTTAATATTTTATACATTAACATTGTATTTTTATTTTACAAGCAGTTTTAAAAAATTATTATGTGTTCTTTTATATATTTTATATTTTATTATATCTTTATAGAACATCTATTATTATATTAATTCTATTTGTAGAGTCTAAAAACTCTATTGATTGTGTACCAAATATTTTCTTTTTAATTTTTAATATTTTACTATATCCTATAAAACACTTATCACACCCTAAATCTACTCGTGAGTTTTATTATTATTATTATTATTACACAGATAATATAATCTAATGTATGATATGTGATTTAACATCATAACAATTAACAAATAGGTAGACATGTTAATGGATTGAGCTATCCGATCAGGTCCGAAAATTTGCTCGAAATTCGAGAGGGTTTAGACAAAAATATTAGGTTCAATAAATAGGCTTCAGCAAAAAAATTAGACCCGTTTAAAATATGATTCGGGCTCGGGCTTGAACATTCAAGACCTAAGCCCGATCCGACCCGTTTTAAGTTTATAATATTTTATATTATGTTATTTTTATATATTATGTAATTTAGAACACATTAAAAAATAAACATATACTAAATATATAATACTACTTTAATGTAAGCATTAAAAAAATGTTAAGATGACTATATAAATTTTTTAAATAAATATAAAATATAAAACTATTAAATATTAAAACAAAACATTATACATGTTTTAAAAAATTTAAAAATAATATGACGGACCTAAAATGAAGTTGGGTTAATCTTTTGCAAATATGAGTGAGCTTAAGCAAAATTTTAGGTCCAGGTTTTAAATGAGATCAAACTCGGACAAACATTAAGTATATTAATATTATGCTTAGATCCGCCCAACCCAACCCGACCTATAAACACATCTACAAATAGTTGGCTTAAAATTTAAATAAACAAAAAGCTTCTACAATTATAATTTCTCGTCATTTTCTTTCATGGGTGAACAATTTTATCACTCAAATATTTTGTCATACAGTTTCGTACCCAACAAATATTATGAACGTAGATCTAACACCCTGTTTTGCATTTATTTCAGCTAATTTAAGTGATATAGATGTTTTTATACTAAGAATCCAATTATATTTTGTCTCTTTTATTTAAAAAGTGATTAAATTAATTTTTATATGTTAAATTAAAGAGTAATTTAATTTTTTTGTTAAAAATTTTATTTATATCTACTGTTAATAATTGTTTCATATACGTTAAAATGTGATACATGTGACATTTCATATATAATTATTTGATTATTCTGTCAATCACACCAATTTATAACTATGTAAATAGATGAATACTTTAATAAAAGAACTAAATTACTTTTTAATTTAATGTACAGTAATTAATTTATTTATTTTTAATAAAAGATTAAATATAATTTAACTCAGGAGGTGTTATTTTAGTCCTTTTCGTATGGGCCCATCCATAGACTCCATGAAACTTTACAATTCTAGAAGCGCAAAATAGAGAAAGAAGAGAGTCTGGTAGCTGACTGTGCGGTCACACACGAGCCACGAGGTAAGAGTGGTAGTTACAGCTGCCCAGCTAGGCCAGCTTCACCACGCCGCCCCTCTTTCCACCTTCCTATCTAAACCCCTCTCCTTATATTTATATACACCTCACTTCACGTCTTAACCAAAAACGTATTCGACAGTTCTCAACTAAACTAATAACGTTCCATCGTTTAACGCAAACCCATTTTTAAGTGGGGGAAAGGTTTCAGTTCAGAGTCATAATCAACATCAATGGCTCCTTCAACTCTGACGGCTCTTGCGGAAGAGAAAACCTTGCAGTCAAGCTTCGTTCGTGATGAAGATGAGCGTCCTAAGGTTGCTTACAACCAATTCAGCAATGATATCCCTGTCATCTCTCTTGATGGTATCGATGATGTTGATGGCAAGAGGGATGAGATATGCAAGAAGATTGTTGAGGCTTGTGAGGATTGGGGTGTCTTCCAGGTTGTGGATCATGGTGTTGACACTAAACTCGTGTCCGAGATGACCCGTCTTGCCAGAGAGTTTTTCGCTTTGCCTGCTGAAGACAAGCTTCGGTTCGATATGTCTGGTGGCAAGAAAGGTGGTTTCATCGTCTCCAGCCACCTTCAGGTATTAACACCTAGCCCTGTTTTGACAATTTAAACATGTTCTTCCCAGCAGCACACAGCAACCTTGAAATTGTTTGAAATATTTAGTATAAAAATTGAAATAAGGGAAAAAAATCAAGACTTTGAGGCCTGAAAGTTTTTTAAGGTTTTTATTATACTAGCAGGATACAATAAAATTCTAAGCAACCAAATCAGAGTAATGAAAAATGATAAAATAAAATTTAATTAGGTAGGTAATGAATTTTCTTTTTAAATATAGCTGTTGTTCTCTTCCAAACTTTTAAATAAAATAAATAAGTTTTAAGGCATTTAAACTCGCATTGTCTTTCATACTAATTAAACTAAAACTTAATTGGTAATAATGAAAAGTTAAACTTTCGCACATGATGTGTTGTTTCATAAAACTACTTTTCATTAATTATATGTCTCTTTGCATATTAACCTTATAAAAAATAATAGATTATGGCACATTCACGATCTAAGTGGAAAAATTATGTAAAAAATATATTTATTAAAAATCTTCATAAAAATTAATTTATGTTTTGGTTACACTGGAAAATTAATTGTTTGCTATATATGATGTTATAAGTACAAATCTTGTTACGATTAAATTTTTATTGAATTATTATATAAAATGATAAAAAAAACACGGTAAAATATAATTTAATTTATATATGAGAGGATATTTTAGTAATTTTATAATTAAATTGATGTAAAAGAATCATGGTTTATATGCCAGGGAGAAGCAGTGCAAGATTGGCGGGAGATTGTGACATACTTTTCATACCCATTGAAGAACAGGGACTATTCAAGGTGGCCTGATAAGCCAGAGGGTTGGATTGAAGTTACAAAGGAGTACAGCGAGAAGCTGATGGGCCTAGCTTGCAAGCTTCTTGAGGTGTTGTCAGAGGCCATGGGTTTAGAGAAGGAGGCTTTGACTAAGGCATGTGTGGACATGGATCAGAAAGTGGTGGTTAACTTCTATCCTAAATGCCCTCAACCTGACCTCACTTTAGGACTCAAGCGCCACACTGACCCAGGCACCATCACACTCTTGCTTCAAGACCAAGTTGGCGGGCTTCAGGCCACCCGGGACAATGGCAAGACTTGGATCACTGTCCAACCTGTGGAAGGAGCCTTTGTGGTCAACCTTGGAGACCATGGCCATGTAAGTTTTTTAAACCTGAAATTGTTATGATTTATGTGAGAGTGGAGTCATGACTGAAATAATTGATGGTGAGCAGTATCTGAGCAATGGGAGGTTCAAGAATGCTGATCACCAAGCAGTGGTGAACTCGAACTGCAGCAGATTGTCAATAGCCACATTCCAAAACCCAGCACCCGATGCCACAGTGTATCCATTGAAGATCAGAGAGGGAGAGAAACCAATCCTCGAGGAACCCATCACATTTGCTGAGATGTATAGGAGGAAGATGAGCAAGGATCTTGAGCTTGCCAGGCTGAAGAAGCTGGCCAAAGAGCAGCAACAGTTGAAGGAGAAGGAGGCTGAGAATGAGAAGTCCAAGCTTGAAGCCAAGCCATTGGAGGAAATCCTGGCATAAAACATTGACCCTACTGCTGGTTATTGTGTTAGCACTGTTTGGTGTTCCACTATGTTCTGTTAATTTTACTGCATTTCTACTCTTCTTTTTTTTGTGGTGGTGGTGCCCGTTTCTATTTCTTTTCTAGCGAGTAATGTATGTCATATTTCCCACATTTGATGCTTGTGGTCCATTATATATTCGGGTATCAGTAATAGATGAAAATAAAATTTCCTACTTCACTTTCTTCCTACTTTATCAGTCTGCCAGTCTCTAATTTAATATGGGCAAACCAAGTTAGACATATTGACAGAGTATTCCGTTTATTAAAGATTTAGTACCCATGTCCTTCAATTGATGACTCTGCACCCGATCTGAGAAGGCAATTGCAGATATTCCGTTTATTAAAGATTTAGTGAATTCTCCTTCCACAAAATCATAAGTTTCGCTATCGCCTTCCTCTGAATCCCCCTCGGAATTCATAGAGTTACTCAGGAGCATATCTTTCCATGAATCTGTAGTCGCCGGTTTCGGATCAATTCACGTTTCAACGCTATCCATTCCCTTCTCCTTCAAATTAACTTTCTAGGTGTTTCGGCTATCTGTCCGGCAATTATTTCTCGTTCTCAATGTTACCATCAGGCTGTTCTTGATATTTTTGAGCCTTTTAAGTAAAATAATAAAATGTTTTAGGTTCTTAAAAATTAGAGAACTTTTTTTTAGGTATTTAAAAGTTGGTAAAAAGAATTTGACTTTTAAAAGTTAAATTTTTTTAAACCCCTTAAAAATTAAAAAATAATATTTTAAATTTCTTTCAATCTTAGGCATTGGGCGATCGCACCTCTAGACGACCTCAGAGTTGGGCCTGGCATCATTCACAAAGTTGTTAGTCGTTTTCCATAGATAGAGAATTTTTTAAAGAGCAATCTTTTTTTAAAAAGAGGGCAAAGTCTTAATAACAATACAATTAACGTGATTTAAACTCAAACCAGCGATAAACATCTTAACCATCAAACCAACATATAAGATTTAGACCTTACATTTTAAAAACAAGTCAAACATCATCATCATCAATGCATGCTAAGCAAAAGGACAATGTAAGAGAGAAAGTATGTTGTAAGAAGCAAATTCAAGAGAAATGAAGGGTGGTAGTTGCATTAATGGAGCTAATTCAAAGCCATTCAAGGTGGTAAATAAGAAGCAAGCATCTGTTGTGGCAAGGAGAAAAATCAAAATTGAAGGGCGAGTTAAAGTGCTAAAAACGAATTTTTGAGAAAAAAATTATTTTTTAATTTTTAAAATTACTTCTGCATAACTGGTTTGGTATGCAGAGTTGGGATCTTGAGATCAAGGTGTGTATACCTGAGGTATATAGGGTCTTGCTTGGACTGTTTGTCCAATTAAAGGATATGGCATATAGTATCCCTGGTTGGGATATGGAACTGGAGAAGGAACCCTTATAAAGTTTGGGTTTTGGAATCTTGGATCAGGTCGTTTTTTACGAACCGTTGTCCATTCTCCTACTTGCTCCAAAGGCTTTTTGCCTTTCTCCATTGGGCCTGCTAAGATAATCAACAATAATATTATCAATACCTTTTACATATAAAACTTCAAAATTGAAAGTACATAACTCATTGTACCAACGTATCCTTCTTGGAATAGTTTCTAGACTTTTATTAGTTAGAAATTGCTTAACAACTTGATTATCAGTTTTTATGATAAATTTTTCAGGAGCTAAATAAATAAGAAAATTTTTTATTCCTTTTTTAATTGCTAATAACTCTTTTTCAAATATAACATAATTGGCTTCATTTGTTTTAAACTTGCCAGAACTATATCTGTATATTAATTCTTCTTAATTATTATTGGTTTTAGCCTTTAGAATACATCCCCAATGATTTTGAGATGCATCAGTTTCTAATATTGGTTTATCACCTTATTTTGGTAGATAAACTTTCGGTATTTGATTTATTTCAGACTTTAGTTTTCTTACTATGTCTGTATCTTTGTCTGACCAACTAAAAATTTTATCCTTTTTAAGTTTATCATATAAAGTACCTATCTTTTTTGATAAATTTGGAAAGAAATTTCTACCATAATTTAATATTCCTAAAAATTGTTGAAGTTGTTTTTTATCTTCAATTTTTTTAGGAAATTCTTTTATTTTTATTATAATATGATCTTGGAGTTTAAGACCATCTTTGGATAATTTTAATCCTAAAAATTCTATTTCTGTTTTTTCTAGTTCTATCTTTTTAGGACTAAGTATTATTCCATGTTTTATGAATTCTTGGGAAATTATATTTAAATATTTTCTATGTAAATCCAGGGTTTCTGAAAATACCAATATATCATCTATATAAACAATACAAAATTTTTTATACTTACTAAAAATAGTATCCATCCATCTTTGAAATATTTGTGGTGCATTACACAAACCAAATGGCATTACTTTACATTGATAATGTCCATTGGGAGCACTGAATGCAGTTAATGGCCTTGATTCTTCTTTCAGCATGATTTGCCAAAAGCCTGATTTACAATCAAATTTACTAAAATATTTGGCATGTTTTCCCTGATTAATAAGAACATCCTTTCTTGGAATAAAATATCCATCAAAAATAATATTTTGATTTAATCTTTTATAGTTGATTACCATTCTGGCTTTTCCCCTTTTTATTTCAGCATGGTTTCTTACTATAAAAGCTGGACTGGAATGTGGGCTATTAATTTCTTCTATTAAGCCTTTTTCTAATAATTCTTTTATTTGAATATCAAATTCATCTATATCTTGTTTAGTATAGATCATTGGTTTTACTCTAATAATTTTATTAGGGTTTTCTAATTTAATATCACAATATCTAGGACTATTTTGCCATAGTTTTAGTGGTTCTTCACTCAAATTATTTTCTAAGATTTTATATAACCAATGACTTGTTTCTATTTGGTTAATCTGTTCTTTTTTATAAGACACAAAATTTTTATCACATATAAATTTGTGGTTTTCTACTAAGGGTATATCTATAGATGTTTTTTTCTATAGATAACATAATTGAATTTTTATTTATAGCGAAAGGTAAGTGTTGATAAATAAAATTATTTCCTAATTGTATGTCTCCATGCATTGCTGGAAAACATAATATTTTAGGTATTATAAATCTTACATTGTTTATGTAAATCGGTATATTTCTAGCCTTAAATTGAATTAATGTTTCATTTCCATCAATTCCTACTGCTCTAATAGGATGTTTCATTAACTCCCATTTTTCTGTAGGAATTGCATTTTTTCTGCAACTACTGGTTGTAGCTCCAGTATCGAGTAAAGCATGCAAGGAATATGGTTTATATTCTTTAAATTGAAATGTAATTTCAATGTATGTATAATACTTTTTAGATTGAAAATTCGAGAATGTAATTACATCACTTTTTCCGATTTTCATTTGTTGTAGAATTATTGAAGATTGTATTTCTTCCATTCTACTACTATTTCTAGAAACACTATTTCTAGAACTTACAGTTGGTTCTGTAGAGAATATAGGAATATGAACGGTTTTCATTCCTATGGGTGTAGATTCAATTTCTTCTTCCTCGGTTTGAGAACTGGAAGGTAGAACTAGATTATTATTATTGTTTGTAATCATGTTATTTTTAAAATATAACTTATCTCCATATGCTATATATTCTATAGTACATGCTGGTTTAGATGTACTTGGATTATTTATGTTACCTATGATCCAGTCTTTTGGAACTGATAAATCACTTAGATGTACTAACTTAGGCTGAATTTCAGTAGTAAATTTATTGGGTTCAAAGAGTTCAATTATTTTATTATTAATCTCTTTTATTTCTACTTCGGCCGTATTGGTATATTCATTAATAGAAGTCCAGCTGATTGCTAGATCTTCAGCTAGGTCATTTATGTCAGAATTTTTTGTCTGAATTCTTAAACATAAGCATTCTTCTATTAAGGGATCTGTAATAGATATAAAGTAATTTGGTTTTACTTTAAATCCTACTACCCCTGCATGTAAATTAGATTGGATTCCTCCAATAAGTGCTTTTATTGGATTTTCAAATCTTTTATCCAATAATACTGCTATTATAGGTGTATCATGACCTCTTCTAAATAATGCTCTTATAGTTATCATAATTATTCCTAAATGTATATATCTAACTTGAGGATATTTCTTTTTAATCCTCTTAATTTTTTCTTTAGAGAATAAAGGGATTTCTGTTAAACCTCCTCTAGTGTCTTTAGCGAATGTATTACCGCTATTTTTTTCTATATGTCTTTAAGTCCATATTTTGAACTTTGATATTTTATATATTTCTTCTTTAGAAATATGGTTTTTATTTATATTTTCTATCAATTCGTCAGAGAGATCTTTTTCTTCTTCGATTAAATTCCCTAATCTTATATCATGTTGTTCTATTTTAGGAATCTCTTCTAACTGATTTTTAGAATTATTTCCTATATTTATCATAAATATATATTCTTCTTCTTCTTCAGTATCAAATTCTGTTTTTGATATTAATTCATAAAAAATTTCTTCAGGAAGATTTTCTTCTTCAAGTGTTTTTATCATCTTTTTTGCACTTTTTCCTTTGTTAAGACAATTAGGAGCTATGTGACCTTCTTCATCAATATAAAACATTTGCATATTTATTTTTTAGATTTACTAGGATTTTTTTTCCTAATAAACTTTCTCTTTTTATTGTTATTAGATTTAATCTTATTTTTATTCCAATATTTTCTTTTAATAAACTTGTATTTTTTATTTTTTATTTTATTCTTTCTATATGGCAGTATAGGTTTACAGCCAAATTCCCATTCGTTTTCTAGTATTTTAGAACAATATTGAGAGCTTAATTTATTCTTAACTTAATTTATTCTTAACTTGTTTAGCAGCTTTTGTTTGTAGACAATGATTAGTAATTCTTTCTTTTGCAAAATTGATTATATTGCCTATAGAATCTATAGTATTCCTATCCATTCCTGACAATTTACTTTGTTTTTCTAGATAAGAATCGTATTTCTTTATACAAATCTCATCCCATGGTGGAGTTAATTTATGAAAATACTGGTTTTTCCAGAATTCTATATTATCATTATTTAACTTTTGATATTCATGAAGAAATTTTTTAGAAAAAGTTTCTAAATATCTTATATCACATAACTTTATTTTTGTTAATATATAACTAGATACACTATTCTGATCTTTTTTATCATTATAACCACAAAATTCTATTTTTAGAATTTGGGTTAAGCCTTTTAATAAATCTTTGGACGTTTGAATTTGATTAATCAACTGTCCTTTTTGTTCTTTACCTTTATCAGATTCTTCCTATCTTCTTAAAAATTGTAGAACATCTCCTTGAAATGTTCCTGTAAAGTAGTTTAAAAATTTTTCTTTTGTCCAATTATTGTTGTTTACAACAATTGTCATAGATTGTGCCCAATCATCTATGGTTTTTTCATAGTATAATATTGGAACATCAGTAAGATCTAAATATGTTCCTCCTTGAGCAGCATTTCTTTTATTCAAATCATCTATTCTATTAGACGATTCTCCTGGTGATTCAGGTTTGATTTCATTAGTAGCAAAATTTTTGGTATTATCTGTCTGATATCCAAAAATTCTTGTAGTATTTTCTATTTGTTCATAAGGTTTATTACCTGATCTTAATGAGTCATCCGTAAAAATTTCTGATTCTATTTTTCTTTTCCCTTTAGGATCTTGATCTATTTGATCAATTTCCATAGGTTTTGGTATTTCTATATTTTCATCTTCTTCAGTTGAAGTTGTTTCTTCATTATCAGATTGGTCACTAGTTACTTTAATATCTTCTAGGTTTATATTATTACTAGAGTTTTCAGAACTACTGCTACTACTGTTTGTAGTATCATAATTTAACATATAGTGATAGTTAAATAATCTAAACAATTCTTTATGTTCTTCATAAAGTTGTTCTATCAGATTTAAATATTCTATTCTTTCATATTTATCCTTTGTCTTGGAAAATTTTTCTTTCCAATGTTCTATTAATTGTTTATATGATTGAAAATCATATTTTTGTTGTTTGGTATAATTTTTTGTTAATTTTTTATGCTTTAAATATGATTCTTCAGAAGAAGTTTCATCTTCATCTGAAAGAGTTAATATTATATTACTATTACCATAATATAAAGGACCTAGATTTGTTTCTGGTTCAATATTAGTATCTTCTAAAGCTTGGTCTAGTTTTTTATTGACCTCTACTAACATATTTTTAGATTTGTTGTTCAAATCTAATTCTGTTATATTACCAATATTATTTATTTGTTGTTCAATTCTATTAACCTTATTATATAATTTACTGAAATATACAGAAGTTATATCTATTAAACTATTAAAACTTTTACTAATAGATGAAATATTGTTTTCATTTTTAGAGTCTATATGCATAATATGATTGCAAGCTTTGTCTTTATATAAACAGTCTGTTTCTTCCATGTTTCATTTATCTTTGGTGCCTAAGACCTTCTGTTATCTGTAAATTTCTTACTTCAAAAGCCTAAAGTCTCTAATACAGAGATAAACAGGCAGCAGTAAGATAGAATAACAGATATATGGGTTTTAAGATAAAATTATCATGAAAGTAAGCAGAGATGAATATATAGAAGAGAACTTACAATAATATTTTGAATATAAAACTCCAAGAACGAAACACTGTAGCTCTGATACTAGTTACAACGAAGAGACACTGGACAGATAATAGAGGAAGAATGATACAAGAGATTTACAAGAAAGGTTTTGGAGAGAGCTAGGTTAAGGCTAATTTTTAGGAAGCGGATGGATTTCCGAATGCCTTGTTTAGGCTTCAGTTTCTCCTAGAATTCGAATTAAAATAATAAATTTTGTAGATATTGATGGTTATATTTTTTGTATGTTTATATTAAGGATCAATTTGATAGAATGTGTAAATATTAGAGAGAAAATTTTGTTATTAGACAAATAAATTCGTAACTCATGTAATGATAACTAACGAGAGAGTAATTAAAATATTTAATTTCAAAAAATTGAATAACTAAATAAACAATAGTAGTTAAGTAATCAAAATAAAATCAAAAGCATAGTTAAATCACTATTTTTGTAGTTTATCTTAAAAAATGGGTATGAATATCCATAAAAATAAAACCCTATAACAAAAATGACATAATAACTTATTTGACTTTCTAACTTTACAAAAAATAGTTATTTCAACCGTACATTTAATTTTTTTTAATTTCTAAACTTGCGTTGTTTATTAACTTTGCTGATATAGTATATACATTAATTGTCACGGAATGCTATGTTAACAATTAATGACATTAATAGGATTTATTCATTGAGATGTTCAGAACTGGTTTATATGAGTATAGGTACAAACATATCAATCCTCTTGAACCAAATACAAAACCAAAAAGTTCTTCTAGAATGCAACTTGCTAGCTATGTTTTGCTGTTTATTGGTTAAATTCTATTATTAGTCTCTATACTTTGTAAAAATTGTAAATTAAGTTCCTATATTTTAATTTAGTCATTTTTAGTTCATGTACTTTTGTAATTTTAAATTTTTAGTCATTACCAAATGATATATGTTAAATTCATTAAGTTTTGTTATTTCCAAAATTTGATGTGCCAAACATATTAGTATACGTGTAATGCCATGTCAGCTTGTTATTTCCACATTTTACTAACTAAAAAATTCAGTTAATGGATTAACGACTGTTATTTACGTCAAGACTAAAATCTCAAAATTCGTTACTTAAAATGATCTACCTGAAAAATATGGACTAAATCTATTGTTGTATGTATAGTACAAGACTAATAATTAAATTTAAACAGACAAATTTAACGGTTGTTGTTTAGGTTAGGATTAAATTTTAAATTTTAAAAAATACATAAACTAAATTTGACCAATTCAAAAAATAAATAAACTAAAATTGATTAAATTAAAATACAAAGATTAAATTAGATTAACAACAGAATTTTACCTTCTTTGTTTCATTGGGTTGAGTAGAATCCATAAAAATAATTAAAACCAAATGAAGAAACAATTACCATATCAAAGATTCATCCAATGGACTAATAAGTATGTTAGAGATGAAACTCCTCAAACAAATTAAAATCCAAATCAACTATAGCTAGCTAGGCATCTTTTTGAATTAGCATTTTGATGATACACAATATCAAGAGAAGTGAAAATAGAAAAGGAGTTTCAAGAACTAAAGAGAAAAAAGATATTCAAAAGTAATCATCTAGAGTGTCGCCCCTTGAAAAATTAATCGAGTCGAATTTTAAATTTCGAATCAAATTAGTTTTATTATAATTATATAAGACTCAAATGAATTTGTATATTTGAAAGAATGTAATGTCTATACTAAATATTTTAAAAGTTTGAAAGATTAGTTAGGTCTACCAATAAAAATTGGAATTAATGTCTCAAAAGATTATAGGAGAAGTTGGGGATCAATCCACCCTAAAAACACTGAAAACTATTAAAAAATATAACAATAATTTGATGGGGGGTGGAACCAGCCCCACTTAACCAACAATTTCATATCCATTAACTCTTTTCTTAGACTCTCTTGGATTTTGAACTTTATGGGGATTGTGTCAAATATGGCAACATGTGGTAAGCCTTTCTTTTCATTAAATTTGAAATTTAATTTATTTTGTTATTTTAATTTTTTTGTGAATTATAAAGGAAGATTAAAAGTTTTTAATAATAATACGATTAGTGTGACTTAAATTTAAGCCACGTTTGAAGTAATGAATATCTTTGACCAACAAACCAACACACGAAATTTTATTATCTTAGTTTTAATTTTCTTTTTTAAGGATTATTTGATTGTTAACCTTTAAAATTTAGTGATACTGATGTGACAACTCGTGTGGTAGTCGATGTATAGTTAATTGTCGATATGGATATTTTTTTAAAAGATTTTTTTGAACTTTTTAGATTTATTGAATTTTTAATAATTTTTATTTTTATTTTGGATTTTTATGAAATACACATGGATTGCAACTTGAGTTGCCATGTCAATGTGGTTAAAATTTTCATAGCTCGATCAACTTTTTTGTTTAAAAAAAAGTAATTTGACTATATTTTGAAGGTTGAGTGTCAAAGTGATCCAAAAAAATTAGAACTAGTGTGACAAAATGACTAACTTCATTTAATATAGGGACTAATTTATTCCTCAAACTTTGTTTACTCGTGTAACTTGTTGGGACCTAAAGCATTAATTGCTTGAACTATCTAAGTTGAATAAAAGTGCCTAATTGCACTGGCCACTACGACTTGACATTGTGAAAACTATGTAAACAAAATAACAAAGAACACTAATGTTTGTTTATGTAATTCGATTCCCTACATCTGTGAAGCCTAACTTAGTAAGTAATTTTATTATCTTTAATCACCAATACAACAAGTGAATCACACTATATCACTTCCCAAATATAGAGGTCTCATCTTTGTACTTAAAGACTACAACTCTCACATCTAAACTCTCTCCTCTGAGAATTTAGACGGTAAACACAACTTGTTTACTCTCAATTACATTCACAAATACGTTCCTTAATGAATAGATATGTGCTATAACACCCTTTACTAGAGTAAACTCGAGCAACAAGTGTTGCATTTAGCATTAAACATTCACTTATAAATTCAAATACTTCTAAATTAGACCTTTACAAATGATTTTGAGTCCTTATTATGCTTTTAGAAACATTATTTGACTAGTAATAAATATTAATTACAAGTAAAATTTGTTTCAGGTCTCATATCACCTATTTAAAAAAATTTCCCTGTAGGTCTGTATGTCTCGAGATCATGGCCTTCATGCCTTAAGATATTGCCATGGCACTGTAGAAATTTAGGTTCGAAGTTGCGTTGTTTCGGGAATAAGGTGTAAGTCTCAAAACAATAGGGCTTTTGTCTCAATACGAAGTCCAATATGTCTTAAGACATGGCATTGTTACTATAAATTTTCAGGTTCGAAGTTTTGATGTCTCGAGACTTGAGACAAGGGACCTAAAATTTCTACTTTCAAACTCTTCTAAACCATACCAAATTTTCTCATAATCAGTTCAAAAATTAACCAAGACTCCTAAACCATGTAATATATTGTATTTAACACTTCAAATACTATAAATAACATGAGTATAAGTATAACTATAACTAAACATCCCATTTCTTATGTTATTACTCACCTATGTATATGCCATTAACCTAAACCAAAGTTCTGAAGATTCCATACTTATCTCAAAGTCCTTGGCATGTGATGAGATGTGAAGAGCTCAATCCTCAATGAAACTTTACTTCGAGTCCTTACATACGCGTTAAGCTTGTGAAAACTTAATAAGTACAACAAGATTTAATCTTATCTTTTCTCTAAATAAGTATAAATAATGTACATTAATATTATATAATATAAGTTCAGGATTTAATAACAATAAAAATTCTTATAAGATCTTATCCAATATAATTTAATTTACTATCATTTTCTTTCACTTACACGTAAACTTGTCATATTGATCATTACTTTATTTTGTTCTTTATTATTTAACAGATGTTCATTGTAGACTTAACAAAACATGTTGGATATATGAAAATAATACAAAGTTACATCGAGGTGCAATCATAGAACAAAGTGGTATCGAAGTGTAATATCAAAACAAAACATAACAACATCGAAGTGTTTTATCAGAATAAAGTGGCACCGAAGTGCATTAACAAAATAGAGAGCACGCTAAATGTTTCATAATGTCATGCCATTTATATCCCACAAGTTTACATCTTGTTTACTTGGGAAAATATATCAAAATTAGCTTCACTTTTACATTTCAGAATAGAACTTATATACTTTTTATTTCTTTTCAATTTAGGCTCCATTCAGCAGAGCTTTTTGAACGAGCTTTTCACTAAAAAGTGCTTTTTGGCAAAAAGCCCTACTGAACAAACTGTAGTGGGTTGTTTTTTTTCCACTTTTCAACGAGCTTTTTTTAACGTTAGAAAAGCTAAAATTTCTAGCTTTTTCTAAGCCAAAAGTCCTTTTGGCTGGTGAATCTCTCTTTTGTCCTTCTCTCTACTTTCATTCTCACGATTCTGCTTCCTAAAACTAAATTGCTTTCTCAATCAAAGCAACATTCTCTCTTGCTTTCTCAATCGTTTCAAACTTTCCAATCCCTAAAAGCTCAGAAAAGTTTTCTAAAAATTCTAAGGTTCTTTTTCCTAATCTAAGAAAGAAGAGGAAAACTCAAGCTTGATTTTCTCTCAAGTATTTTTTTTCCTCTTATGAATCTGATATTGAAATGTGTTTTAATTCAATTTTTAGGAATTATTTTTTTTTAGTTTTCTTATCTTTGAATCTGTTGATTTGATTTATTAGAAACACTTTCACTAATTTTGGGTTTCTTTTCGGTAATTAGAATTGGATTCGATGTATGGTATTTGTGGCTTGTGAAGGTATTGATTCAAGAACAAAGCAATCAACCTAGCTTCTTTTCTTTTTTTGGTTCAAAATAGTGTAAATTAATTGTCTAAGATTGTAAATCTATGAGTAACTAAAACCATGTAATTCTTGTTCTAGCCAAATATTCATAAAATTCTTCTCATGGTGGACTGTAAATTGAGTTTGCACTGGATTTATTGATCCTTATTTTTTTTGTTCTTATTAATTGCATTTCTTTAGGAAAAAGGGCACTGATAGAATGTGGATTGTTTTAGTAAATGGGTGTAGTTGTGAGTTTTTTTTGGTTGATAAAGGGTTTCTTTGTCGGGTGTTATGCCTTGATCTTTCTTGGGTTTATTTTCTGTTCTGTTAGGTTTTATTAAGTTTTGAAATACAAATTGATCACTACTGCATATGTATAGAGGTTCATATTATACCTATATCTGAATATGCATCAGGAAAGGATTTCAAACATTGGTACTTCATATAGAATGAAAATGTTGGAGCAATAGTATGGCTGTTCAGTGTTGCTGGAATTGGTCAATTGTTGAGTAGAAGATTATTGGATTTTGTTTAATTATATGGCTCTGGGAGTCTAGATCGTAAGTTTACTCACCAGGTAAGCTTATTACTGCCAATGGATGTCAAGTTAGTTCTTTGAGTAAAATCCTTCTTTTCTATTCTCCATAATCTCTTAAATTCGTCCTATATCTTGGATTAGTATTTTCTACTAGGAATAAGCTAACCTAGTGGCAGTTCTAGCTTACTAACCGTAAGCTTATAGAATTGACCATTGCATCCAACAATCAAATGTTTTTCATTAGCACTATTTTTGTATGTGAAAAGTATAGAAAATTTGTTTGTTGTTTCTGATTTTAACTTCGAGTTTTATGTATTTTGTTTCTATTAGTTATGCTACCACTTGGTTTGTACACAGAACAAGCATGTTATTTTCCTGGTAAATGATCACAGTATTCTGTGATATGTCCTTAAGTTGGTGTCATTAACTTTTGCCATTGATGTGTTATTGTTGCATATTAAAGCAAAACTATAACTATAATTGGTTGCACATTCATGCTATCTTCAGTGTTTTTGATACTTGCATTTTTTTTGGTAAGTTAATTCTTGGTATAGAGCTCTGTATCTATATGTCATCTATTTTAAAGTATCCTTCTTAGTATATTTTCTCATTTTTTTGGTTCAACATTTAACATTTGTAGGGCACAAGTGACATTGATCAATTAGGAATTATCTTTGCAGCTTTTGGGATCCTAACATCTTTTCAATGCCAGATATGTTATACCTTCCTGATATGTAGAATACTAGATATGTTTCCAATGGCCAGTGATGATGCTTTAGATCTATTATTGAAAATGTTTACTTATGACCCAAAAGCTAGGATTTCAATGAAGCAAGCATTAGAGCACAGGTATATGAAATCTTCCAATTAGATGAGTACAATGTTTGGTTCGTTTTTCTCATTTTATTTCCTGTTCAGGCATTTTTCATCTGTGCTTCCACCTACAGATCCAACTAAACTGTATTTCATAATTGAGCAGTTATTATTTGCAATTATAATATTGTTCAGTTGTTGCTACATTTATGTTAGTAACTTATTGGAGATGATAATAATGGTTTAAATGTTAAGAAAGCTTGGCGTTCTTAAACATACCTTCATAAAATCTTTAAAGGGAAAATATGAACTCATTAAAAATTTTAATTAATATTTTAATTTGTTAGATTTATCTTTTTTATGTTATGTTAATATCTAATATTAGTTATATATTCAAAATACATTTTAAAATAAAATAATACAAATGTATTAAAATTATTAATTTAAAATAAAAATTATTTTTTAAAATAATATAATTGTGTTAATATCTAATTATAAATATTTAATGATTATATTTAAATATTTAAAATATAGTTTATATATTCTAATTAAATTTTGTAAATAATTAATATTAATTATTTAGATATATTTAAAATTAATATTTCATATATTAAAATATTAACAATAACTTATAATAAATTATTTTTTTATATTCTTGTTAAAATATCATAATATTAACTAATTTGAACATTATTTAAATGCATATTTGTTATTTTATAATTTCATGTCTAAAATGAACATTTTATTTCTCAAAAGCACTTTTTGACAGCAATGCTAAACACTCAAATCTTAAATCAAAATTTTCAAAAGTACTTCTCAAAACAACTTTTCCACCACACTTTTTAAAAGTACTCCTCAAAAGCAATGTAAAACTAGTCCTTAGTCCTTATTATAAAAATTCAATCAGCATTATAATAATACTTCCTTGACACATGAAATATACAACACACTATCTCATAATACTTCATTTCCCACATCAAAACAAAAATTTATCTTAATTATAAATTTTTGCACATTGTGCAATTTAGTCCCTTTTCATTAATCATTATATTCTCAATTTGAAAGTCCCTTCACTTCCATATATCACTACACTTAAATATGTTATTTCCAAGTTTCAGTACACTTAATCAATTTTGAAAACTTTATAATTTAGTCCTTAATGTCATGTAATTCAATAATCACTATGATTATAACGACCCAATTTTTAGTGGTATCAAAAAATATGGTTTTGAAATCTCATTTCTGTAAATCGAGTTCGTAAATATTAAGGAAGAATATTTACAAAGATAATATTAAAATAAATTGAAGATTGGTCAAGTAATTTTGTTGAATTATTAGTTAATTAAGGCTCAGGGACTAAATTGTAAAAGTTTAATCATTATAAAGTTTTAATTGACCAAAGACTTGGGAGACTTAAATAGCAATTAACTAAAAATTCAATATGGTAAATAAACCATTTCCAATAGGAGATAGTGCATTAATGACATCTTCCACTAATTGTGATTAAAAGGGTTAATTATGTTAATTAAATTATGTTCAATTTAATTAATCTAGGTTAATTAAAGTATAAAAGTTAAAATAGTGGAAAATTCACCATATTTTAGAGTATGTTTTAATCATTTCTTGAATAGAGTAAACTACAAAAATAGTCACTTTTTGTTTGTCTCAAGTTATATTTTAGTCATTTATGTTTGAAATGTTACGCTTTAGTCACTTATGTTAGTATTTTGTTACGAAGTGATCACTCTGCCGTTAAGTTCCATTATCTCCCTAACAGTAATCCTACATGGCAATCCAACTAGATTTTAAGTGCCAACTTGGATTTCCAAATGGAATGAGAATAAATCTTTAATTAAATAAATTTAATTAATTAAACTTTTTAAACCCTAACTGAAAAAAACCTAAACCCATTTTTACACACCTCCCATCTTCATCATCTTCTTCTTCCTTTTTGATTCCAATATCTTTAGTTACAAATCTGTCTCAAAGCTTGAATCTTTAAAACCTATTAACCCAAAGATTCAAAGATTCAATATCTTCTTCCCGTTAAGTTTCTTTGGATTAAAGAGTTTCAAAGATTCAAGTTTTAAGACAGATTTGTAACTAAAGATGTTAGAATCAAAAGGGAAGAAGATGAAGATGAAGATGGCAAGTGTGTGAAAATGGGTTTAGAGTTTTTTCAACTAAGATTTAGGTTTAAAAAATTTAATCAATTAAATTTATTTAATTAAAATCTATTCTCATCCCATTTGAAAATCCAAGTTGGCACTTAAAATCTAGTTGGACTGCCATGTAAGATTACCGTTAGGAAGAAAACGGAACTTAACGGCAGAGTGATCACTTCGTAACAAAATAATAACATAAGTGACTAAAACGTAACATTTCAAACATAAATAACTATTTTGGTAGTTTACCCTTCTTGAATAATGATGATCGAAATTGAATAAGAGGGAGATTAGTGATTGACTTGTCTTATTTCATAAAGTTTATCCTTATCATTTAAGTCATTTGCTTGATAATTAAGCTATTGTTTTTACCTGGCTTAAATTTTCAGTTAAATATTGGAAATTTTTATCCAGGATAATCTTGCAACTAAAATGATAATTCTCTCCTCTCAATACTCTTAAGAAAGCTACCATATTGTGCTCATTCGCATGGTGTGATGTACTTTTGAGGAGTGCTTGTGCTACATTTGCTAAGTATTTTTGTTGCCAATTTTCCCTTGTATTTTGCACTCATTTCATAGGCTTTATTGGGGAGTGTTAAACTTGTTGTATGTCAGGTGATTTGGGTGAGTGGTTGTGATAAGTCGGGGTTACGTATTGGTTGCAATTATTTTTTATGAAAAGTAGATTAGACTTTAATCAATAAATTATTGAGTTGAATAAACGATTCACTGAGTAAAACTTTCAGAATAGGATTATTTTTGAATGGTATTAACAAAGCTTGTGTGTTTCTCTCTCCATTACTCTCTTTGCTTATCATTTTTACTCTTTTACTTGTTCAAACTTATGTCTCGACATTAGTTGAGACATCAGTTTTAACAAAAGATAAATTGATTATTTTTTTAGATTTTTTTAAAATATTTTTTTTATTTAATTTCATTTTTAAATGATATATTATAAATAGTTTATACATTTGGATATGTACCTGACCTGTTAGAGAAATCTTAGAAATTTTTATTAAAATTTATTATTTTGATTTAGATGTAGATTTTACTTTTAAATGCTTTCAAATCTATTTTAAGAAACGGACAGCTTAGCGGCGGTTCAATTGATACGGAGGAGCGGTCAAAAAGAACCGACAAATGCAGTGCTTAGGAAGATCAAGAAGATGATGTGATGGAGCTGGACAACAAACCCGGTTCATCCCCACTATGAAGGCAATAGGGCGACCGACAAAATGGCTGCCATAGCTCTTACTAAAGATCTCGGGCTGTATTATTTCTGGCAGCCACCTGATGAAGTTCTATGGATCATCTAAGAAGACTTGGACGGAGTTACACTTCCGCAAATGATACATATTTAGTAAGAAAAAGTCAAAAATTCTGTTTAAGGGATCAAAATTAAATTATAATTTTTACAATAATAAAAATATAATTTTAAAATAATTAAATTAAAATTTTATTATTTTTAATGAAATTAAAATATAGTTTTACTTCTAATAATTTAAAAAAACTTAAAAAAGAAGATTTTCTATTATAAGGAGTTAGGGCCTGCCACCTGATATTTAGCTTTGTTTCTCTTTTCCTAATATATATATATTCAGCGAGTACGAAAATTATAAAATTATTTTATTTTATTTTTATTCTTAATGAAATATTTGCAAATTGTACACATTTATTCTTGAATCCATTTCTAACACTGAGAATTGTTTTTCAAAAAAGAATTGGGAGAATTTTTTAAAAAAATTTAGAAAACAAACTTGCTATAACAATATATTATATAAATTTGTATGATATAATATATAAATAAATAGAAAATTATCATAAATTTAAAATTTATATTATTTAATAAATTTAGATTTTATTTAAATTAATTAAACAATAAAGCCCCAGCAAAGGGAGGTTAATTGTGGTAAGAACTGAAAGCAAACAAATAGTAAAGCCGCAATAAAGTGTAAAACAGTATAAAGACAAAGTGAAGAAAAGACGATGGGTTGCAATGGCAGCTGGAAATGCTTTTACCTTGTGTTTTGCATTGTCCTGTTTCTGCTGCTGCCTATTTAAAAATGGCACGGCACCCATTTCAATTTCCGACTTCCCTCTTTGTTTTGCATGCGAGCCAGATCTCCCTGCCTCAAAAATATCTACTTCAACCTAAAGAGTAAAGATACAAAATGAAAGCAGCAACACCATCCACCTCCTTCAATATACCAAATTTCTTTTTTTCTGAAACAGCATATAAACAACAAAAATACAGCGCAACACAACAGCAACAATCGTAGAAGCTATGGCCACCCAAATTTGTTAAATAAACAAGAAGATGAATGCGCGTTTGTCCTTGTAAAACTCCTCTGCCATGAAAGCCCACTCACCCTTTTCTTCTTTCACCTTCCTCATGCGTCCACACCCTGAAACCCAAAAGCCCAAAATCCCCATAGCACCTGAAAGCAGCAATTAACTCCAATTTTCACCCTCCATTTCCTCCGTTTATCAAGCCTTTAACCAGAAACTTCTAACCCCAAGTGGTTAAAATCGCAATAAGTATCAAGTCGTTTCTCTTCACTTTGGGGTTTTTGTTGTTGTTGTGATGGCGGATATGGTGAAGCAAATCTTGGCAAAGCCAATTCAGTTAGCAGACCAAGTAACGAAAGCGGCGGATGAAGCAAGTTCGTTCAAGCAAGAGTGTGCGGAGCTGAAGTCAAAGACAGAGAAACTTGCCGGCTTACTCCGACAAGCGGCGCGTGCGAGTTCCGACCTCTACGAACGCCCTACGCGCCGCATAATCGATGATACCGAACAAGTCCTCGATAAAGCTCTTTCCTTGGTCCTCAAATGCCGTGGCAACGGCTTTATGAAGCGCGTGTTTATAATCATCCCTGCTGCCGCGTTCCGCAAAATGTCTTCTCTGCTCGAGAACTCTATCGGCAATGTTTCCTGGCTTCTCCGTGTTTCGGCTTCGGTTGATGATCGCGACGATGAGTACTTAGGACTTCCTCCAATCGCTGCAAACGAGCCGATTCTAGGCCTTATATGGGAACAAATCGCGATTCTGTATACCGGTTCACTCGGCGACCGGTCCGACGCGGCTACTTCGCTTGTTTCCCTAGCCAGAGACAATGATCGGTACGGGAAACTGATTATAGAAGAGGGAGGTGTTGGGCCATTATTGAAATTAGTCAAAGAAGGGAAAACGGAAGGTCAAGAAAACGCCGCCAAAGCAATTGGCCTTCTGGGTCGGGACCCGGAAAGCGTGGAGCATATGATCCACGCTGGCGTTTGCACGGTGTTTTCGAAAATCCTCAAAGAAGGTTCGATGAAAGTTCAAGCTGTGACGGCGTGGGCGGTGTCTGAGCTGGCTGCTAATTACCCAAAATGTCAAGATTTGTTTGCTCAGCATAACATAATCCGATCGCTCGTCAGTCATTTGGCGTTCGAAACCATCCAAGAACACAGCAAATATGCAATTGCCAGTAACAAGGCGACGTCCATCCACGCGGTGATTATGGCGAGCAGTAATACTTCGAATGTGAATAACGTGAAAAACGTCATTGACGAAGATCACCAGAATCCGATTCCGCATCCATTGGGGAACCAAACCCCTAATCAGATGCATAATTTGGTTACAAATACCATGGCAATGAAAGGTGTGACGAAATTGCCACAAAAGCCGAGTAGTAATCATGTTAGGGGCAACAGTCAGGGCACTGAGCTAATTCATCAAGTTTATCATCATCAGCAGCAGCTGAATGGTTCGATTTCCGGGGCGAATATTAAGGGAAGGGAATCGGAGGACATTGCTACCAAGGCTTATATGAAGGCGATGGCAGCTAGAGCTTTATGCTATCTTACTAAGGGGAATTCAAGTGTCTGTCGGATTATTACAGAGTCCAGAGCGCTGTTATGCTTTGCAGTTTTGTTAGAAAAAGGAACCGACGAAGTGCAGTTGAATTCGGCTATGGCATTGACGGAGATTACGGCAGTGGCAGAGCAGGATACTGATTTGAGAAGGTCTGCATTTAAGCCAAATTCTCATGCTTGTAAGCTTGTTGTGGATCAGCTTTTCCTGATAATAGAGAAGGCCGAGTCGGCGCTGCTGATACCTTGCATAAAGGCTATTGGTAATTTGGCAAGGACGTTTAGAGCAACGGAAACAAGGATGATTTCCCCATTGGTTAAACTTCTGGATGAGAGGGAAGCTGAAGTTTCCAGGGAGGCTGCCATTGCTCTTACCAAATTTGCTTGCACCGACAACTATCTGCACCTTGATCACTCCAAGGCAATCATTAGTGCAGGAGGCGCAAAGCATTTGATTCAACTAGTGTATTTTGGGGAACAAATTGTTCAGCACTCAGCATTACTTCTCCTATGCTACATTGCCCTCCATGTACCGGATAGCGAAGAACTTGCCCAAGCTGAAGTGCTGACAGTGCTGGAATGGGCATCCAAGCAATCCAACATGACCCAGGATGAAACAGTGGACACACTTCTACATGAAGCCAAAAGTAGATTGGAGCTCTATCAGTCTAGAGGTTCAAGGGGATTCCATTGACTCAATCGCTTTTCCATTGTGATTTCTTGTTTGGAACAACTGTGCATACAGCTAGAACTGTTATTCCATGAACTATTTTTCAGTCATATGCAGAATTATATTGCCTTGAGTTGCATGGCTGTTGTAAGGGTAGAAAGAGGTTCCGTAATATGTAGCAGGTCATTCGTATCAATTTTTTTGGTCTGAAATTTTAATGTGGGTGTCTCTATCTTCTAACCACTGTAAAAGAATAATTCGACCTTTGATATGCGGGGCTTGGGCTCTGTCAAAACCAGCTGTTCTAACTTACCACTACTTTTTCTGGATTGTCATCTGATTTCGTCACGAAACTAGAAATGACCTATCTAGGCTGCCACTCACATGGAAGGTGATCAGATTCTGCCATGTATCTTTACTGCAGAGGCAGAGCTGACTGCATGCATTTATACCTCTTACCCAGTTGTTTATCATGAACTTTTCGAAGCAGCTGAATGAACTTTTCTTGGTCATAACTGCCCTGTTCCAAAATGTAATTAACAATTTCAAGTGGATAAAAAACAATAGACTAGTCAAAATCCACCCACAGGAGAAGACTGGGTTTATGCTTCGTATTACAGCGAAATGTGGTAAGAACAATAAGAAACCCCACGTTTTTCATTAGCTAAAATTAAGCAGATTTCTACCCATCAACCTTGAAGCCATGACACTAAGCTAAAACAGGTCAAGTAGGCCCTGGTTTAGGGATACTTGATGCTTGTTATTTCTGCCTTTCTATTTTTTGCCTTTTGATTCCCCAGAAAACTAAAGTTGGGCTAAACAGAGGGTGGAAACATCAATTACACGAAAAACAAATTTAATAGATGTGGAAAGGTAGGAATTCATAAGCTAATAGAGACAGATTCGATGATACTATGCAACAAGGAAAGTTATATATTTATATATTCTTATGTTCATTGAAAGTTGTTTTTATATGGATCCAGCTTGTGATATTCATGTCATTATTACTTGCATTACTGAAAAGGACGTCCAACTTGCACTTTCGGATGGCGGTTTGTCCGTGGATTGCCTTGGTGGACTGAGATGAGTTAACCCAATGCCATCTTTGGGTCCCCAAATTCCTCCTTCCATTTCATTTTGAATTTGTTTTAGCTTTTAATTGTTGGTTTTAACTTTTAACCTTACTTATTGCCATCCCCTATTCTTGGATTTGGA
This sequence comes from Gossypioides kirkii, assembly GCA_005610355.1. Taxonomy (NCBI): domain Eukaryota; kingdom Viridiplantae; phylum Streptophyta; class Magnoliopsida; order Malvales; family Malvaceae; genus Gossypioides; species Gossypioides kirkii. The sequence goes on along the minus strand of CP032254.1, from coordinate 16,417,670 downwards.
TTCAAAGTTGGCCAAAACTTCACTCTAAATAAAATTCAATGGTGATTATGTGTATATGGTGGTGTAAGAGTAATGCATTTACACATGGACTTATCCTTACAGAGGCCACTGCATTGGCCTTCAAATGTCCTCCACCCAATTCATGATCCAAACCCAATGAAGTAGAGCAGAAAACCGTATCCTTTTAAGATTTCCTCACCTCATCTCATTCCTTCTTCACCAAACTATCCATCAAATAACATTTTCTCCTCTCTTCATTCTCCAAAAGCCATGGCTGCCGTAACTGCTGCAGTCTCCTTTCCTTCTACCAACTCCACCTCTTTTACTACTCGAACCTCTATCATCGCTCCTGAAAGAATCACATTGAAGAAGGTAAACTTCTTTCTTTTCTTTTGTAATTAATATATGTACATACTTCATACATGTTGGGAGTTTGTCAGCTGCTTTTTTTGGTTGTTGTTTTTCAGGTTTCCTTTTACTACAGAGATGTTTCAAGTGGAGGGAGAGTGGTTTCAGTGCGAGCCCAGGTTACAACTGAAGCTCCTGCTAAAGTTGTAAAGGAATCCAAGAAAAATGATGAAGGTGTTGTGGTTAACAAGTTCAAGCCAAAGGAACCTTACATTGGCAGGTGCCTTCTAAATACTAAGATCACCGGTGATGATGCTCCTGGAGAGACATGGCACATGGTCTTCAGCACTGAGGGTATGCAATTCATCTCAAATTATATTCTTCAAGATACTTGCATGTCTATGTGAAAAAAAAAATGCAGATACAGAGTTTTATGTGCACCAATGCGAGTTTTTGTTGATCAAGGAATGAAAAGTTGCCGTTCTTGAGATGATTAATTAGATAAAGGAAAAAAAAAAGACTCTTTCTTCTTAGTTGACTAGCTAGTTGGATTGGATCAGGAGAGGTTCCTTACAGAGAAGGACAATCCATTGGAGTGATTCCAGATGGCGTTGACAAGAATGGGAAACCTCATAAACTGAGATTATACTCTATTGCTAGCAGTGCTCTTGGTGACTTTGGGGACTCCAAAACTGTGAGTTTGCCTTCAGAAGTTAATTTCCTTTCCAGATTAAGATACAAATCAAGTGCTGATAGGCTCTGAGCCACCCAAGTCTACGTAACTAATAGCATCATCTTTGGGTTTTTTGAATGGTCTCATTGTATTATTGAAGGTATCCCTCTGTGTGAAACGTCTTGTATACACCAACGAGCAAGGAGAACTTGTTAAAGGAGTCTGCTCAAATTTCTTATGTAAGAATGCATGACTTTTATGTTTCATCATAATGTATTACTAGTGTTTAGAACAACCGGTGTCAAAAGATGAACCCGGAGCTTTGGTCAGTTAGTTTATGCGGCCATTCTTAAAAGATGGCATCCAAAAGATTTGGAGTTGGAATCTTAATATCTGCAACTCCTTCTCTATCTCCGGGCATTGGTCACTCTTGTACCTAAAATTATGTTTTATTCGTATCTTCAGGTGACTTGAAACCTGGGGTAGACGTTAAAATCACAGGGCCTGTTGGAAAGGAAATGCTTATGCCAAAAGATCCTGATTCCACAATCATCATGGTTTGTATTTTACCAAGCTGTTATAATGCATTCATTGTATATTCCATCATATTGATAAACTGAGTTACTTTAACTGCAGCTTGGTACAGGAACTGGTATCGCTCCCTTTCGTTCATTTTTATGGAAAATGTTCTTTGAAAAGCATGAGGATTACAAGGTACAAAAGAAACAATTATGATCTTTATATCCATGCATCCATTTTGAGCCTGTGGCCTTAACTCACCAAGGCTAACATATACGAATATTATACTAATGAGTGACTTGAAAAAACTTGTAGTTCAATGGTTTGGCATGGCTGTTCCTCGGTGTTCCTACAAGTAGCTCATTGTTGTACAAGGAGGTAAGCATGCAAGCTAGGAAAAGAAAAACATCTGATACTGGGAATCTGGTGGTTTTGCCTCTTTGATCGAAAAGTGAAATGTTATATAACAGGAATTTGAGAAAATGAAGGAGATGTACCCAGACAACTTCAGGCTGGACTTTGCTGTGAGCAGAGAACAAACAAATGAGAAAGGAGAAAAGATGTACATTCAGACCCGAATGGCTGAATATGCAAAAGAGCTGTGGGAATTGCTGAAGAAAGATAACACCTTTGTTTACATGTGTGGGTTGAAAGGAATGGAGAAGGGAATTGATGACATAATGGTCTCACTTGCTGCAGCTGATGGTAACCAAAACACAAAAAGCAGAACCCAATACTTTTACCAGATCACTGATCCATAAATCTCCATGAATTATATATATATACATACATACATACACCTGCAATTTAAATCTGTCTTTGGCCATTTCTTTTCAGGTATTGACTGGATTGAATACAAAAGGCAGTTGAAGAAATCTGAGCAATGGAATGTGGAAGTCTACTGATTGTGGATTACATGTACAAATCAAACCCCAATTCTTCCTCTCTTTAAATTTGCAAAAATAAATCACATATATGCCTTTAATAATTTTAAAAATAATTATTTAATTCTATTTTAATTAAAATAAAATGTTGATTATTTTTATTACCATTAACATTAAAGCTCTCATTAAAGTACAATTTCTTAATTATTTAATTTTATTTAATGAAATATTGATTAACTGTTTTGTAATTAATTTTTATATTTAAATTGATAAAATAAATTATTGACAAGAAAATAAAATATTATTCATTATCCATTATTATATTTTGATTTTTTAGGATATTTTTTGATACATTGTTGGTGAAAAGAAAAAAAAATTAAAAAGGGTTAGATAATGACAAGCGTCCATTGAAATATATTAAAAAAAAATAAAAGTAATGAACACATATTGTTGATCAAATATTCCACACGCAAGTATATATATTGTGATAAGTAGTATAAAAAATATTGTTCCCTCAAAGAGTTATTACTAATTATGATGTTGATCACCAACTATTACTTTATGACCTATCTAAATAAATCGATAAAATAAATTTTCATTATAAATCAAATAAATAAAAATAAACAAGGCAAATCACGGGAGTTACTTGAGATGACAAGGGTTTTTCCTATCTTAATTAGTGGTCGAGAGTTCGATCCTCATCCTAGATATGGAACGGTTTTAAAATTCGGGGCTAACATTCACTCCCTTAATAGACATATAGAATGTGAAAAATTAATTATTCAATTAATTTTAATTTATCCAATTTCATTTTAGACCTAAAACAAAAAGTCATTATCCAATTTCTTTAGGTTTTGTCAGATTAATAGTGTTGGCCAGACTATTATCCAATTTCTTTTTTTCCTTTTATATTCCATGAAAATTTGCAGCCCATAAAATTTATCAGGCAACCGTGCCGCTCTAACGGACAAATCTTTCGGTGGAGCAAAAAATTGCCTTGTTTGCATATATCAACCGATCATTTCTTTATGCTTTTTCGAACCTACAATAGGTAAGAAATGCTCGAAACTAAGTCCGAACTAACACTACTAATATACAATTGACTTAAAACAAAAATTAAATATAAACAACTGAAAATTCCTAAATTCTACTAAAATTAACTTATAAAACGAACTAAAATCCTACCATAAAAAAACAAATAACTTTAAAATATTAGAGTTGTCATTCGTCTTAACCCTGCTTGTAGAATTTTTTCTCCCCACAGCGGTGTACCTAATACTAAGTTAGCAACTTTTTTATTAAGCAAACTATTAATTACTTTCATTTTATTTATGGGTTAAGATATATATTAAAGTGTGCCTCTCATCACTCTCCTAATTAGATTATGAGAGTATTTTCTATTAAATAAATATTACTTGTGTTATTCTTATTCAACCAGGATTCTCTTACATTTTCATATAACTAGATGACACCGATTGAACTAAAGTATCATGATTGAGTTCTTCCTTATTGTATACCATAACGAAAGTAACTTATCATGTGCTTGCCTAATGATCTTGTCCTATCCCTTGTAGGATATCATTAATCTTTTTGGGTTAAATCCGTTCACCCAACATGATCTTATTTTATCTTATGGTAACCATTACATCTTTTTTCATGAAAAAGCTAATTACTAACAAATAGTAACTAAATCATTTGTCTTCGAGAAATAAGCAGTGACCATATTACCTTTCTATCTATTATGTAATGTCGATGAGAAGATACCATTTACCTTTTATTGGGGCTATAAATTTTACTATTGTAAGTGAAGTTATGTTATGTAGAAGTTGTATACCCAACATGTCAGCTTTCGGCTTTATTACCAATTAAACTCAGGCTTTTAATACACCAAAGTATACGAGTTACACATACATGGTACGTTACTTATAACTTAAGATTGAGGTAAGCCACATTATGAACATAACTAGTGAATAAATCCATAAATAAATTTAAGATTTTTCTACTTAGGTCATGTTCGATATACTGTCAATCCAAACAATCACATCTATGTCTCTATATTCTGAGATCATCTACTCCGATAATTAAGATAATGTATCTCTCTAATTGAACATGATAGATGACATAATAGTCTTTTAATCAACACTTGTTCGATTTCTACTAGACTATGAACCATTTAGATTATCTACTAATATAAGATGTCTTTTCTACATTATGATTCAACCACAGAATGCAACTTAAAATTAGTTAAACGTTAGATAAACAATGAGTTAATATTTGCTTACATTTTACTTTGCGTGGAAAAAACCGTTGAAGATATTATATAAAAGATAGGTCAATTTTTGCTATTAAACCTTATACTTTGTATAAGTTGTGAATTTAATACTTGTACTTTAATTTGATCATTTTCAATCCCTGTATTTTTAGAATTTAAAAATTTTAGTCATAATCAAATGATAACTATGAAATTCGTTAAGTTATGTTATTTTTAGAATTTGATGTGTCAAACATATTATCACATGTATAATAATATGTTTGTTTGTTATTTTCCCATACTACTCCCAAAAATCATTTAATAGATTTAATGATTGTTGTCTACATTAAGAATTAAATTTTAAAATTTCAAAAAAATAAGCACTAAGAATAATCTAATTAGCGAACAAGACTACATCTATAACTTTACGCATAATGCATGAATAATGACATAATTTAACCAAACATATTTAATTGTTACTATTGGATTAGGACTAAAATTTCAAATTTTGAAAAGTTTAAGGATTAAAATTGATCAAAAGTATAGGTACTAAATTCATAATTTACAAAAAAAATATAGGGTCTAACAGCAGAATTTGACCTAAAAGATATTGATGTGAACAATGACAATTTTATTTAAACCAATCAATTCGAAACAGTACAAGTGTATTTGATTATATTATATACTACAGTCACTAGATCACAACAGGGGTTAGAGACTTTGGACCCCTTCAAAGGAAAAGTTTTCTTTTAAACCTTTTAAAATTTGTAAATTTTAAGTTAAAATATAGTAAAATTATACATTGACCCTCTAAAAATAATTTTTTTAATTTAATCCTTATTAAAAATAGCAAAATGATAAGTTAAATAGTTAATACACCAATAAAATTACATTTTAACTCCCATACATTTTATAATTTAAATTCGCCCCCAAAAAAATAATTTTTAGGCTTCACCCTTGTTGTGGACTATTAGAGATTTGAGTTTGGGATATTGTAGATTTGGTTTAGGTTAGGGTTTGGAAAGAGTTGAAAAAGGGTCGGAGTATACTGTTGATGATGGTGGAAAGAATTGGGCGATGGCTAGGTCAAGTAAGGAAGAAGATGAAAAAAAAATGAAAAAAGAATAAGGAAGGAAAAAGTAAAAAAGAAATAAATCAAATGAAAAAGCTTACTAATCTTAAAAACAAATGGAATGACGTAACTTAATGGTGGCTGATGCGGATCAAATTACAAATAATATAAATACAACAATTATATATTAGACAAATGAAATTAAAAACAATTTCAGGTAAAAGCAGAATCAATTTTTTATCTCTACTAGTTCTTCAAAACTGTTGTATATTTTTTAATTTTTTTTAATATTTGATTTAATACACAATCAAGCACGATTAAGTCATGTCATTCCATCAACATCAAAATTAAACTTATTTATGAGTTGGGTGATCTGTTCAGGCCCGAAGGTTCGTCCAGAATTTTAGAAGGTTTGGACAAAAATATTAGGCCCAAAAAATGAACTTGGACAAAAAAAGTAGATCCATTTAAAATATGGGTCAGGCTCGAGTTTGAATCTTCACGGCTCGGTCCGATTTATTATTAAGTTTATAATACTTTATATTATGTTATTTTTATATATTATGTAATTTAGAATACATTAAAAAATAAACTTATACTAAATATAATACTACTTTAATGTAAATATTAAAATAATGTTAGGATAATTATATAAAAAAATTCAATAAATAAAAAATTATTAAATTATTAAATATTAAAATAAAATAAATATTTTTAAAAAAAATTAAAAAAATAATATGAGCGAGTCTAAAATGGGTTTGGGCAAATCTTTTACAAATTTGGACAAAATTTTAGTCTTATATTTTAGGCCAGGCCATATTTGGATAAGAATAAAATATGTTAATATCATAGTTAAACTCGACAAAAATTCGATCCAATCCAATCCAATCTATCAACACGTCTAATAGAAACTGAAATATCAATTTTTAAAGCATACAAGAATTAAAACATTTCTTTTTATAATATTATTAATTAACTCGAACAGTTTATGAATTTATTTGAAAAGAATTTAAACATAAACTATATATAATTGATATAATCTTAAATTATAATATATTGATGGAGTGTTTATCTTTTTAAGAATGGCATAAGTTGGAATTGAAATAAAATGTAACATGATAAAAGTAAAAATATGAACAAAATGAAAGGATAATAACTGAGTAATAGAGGGATGAAAACTGTAAATTGAATTAATTTATAAATAAATAGGAATATGATGAAGAAGAAGCAAGGAGTGTGACCTACAACTCTAAACCTAAGTAGTTGAGGAGTAAAAAGTCGGTGGTGCCCTCACAGTTAGAGTAGCCTCTACCTTGGCCCCTACGGGTTCATCATCTATAAATTCCTCTCTTCTTCCATTTTCACATCCAAAACCCTAAATCTAATCATCTAACTTCCTTTCCCATCACCATCGCAATTAGCTTCCATGGCTGAGCAACAGCAGGAACAACAGCAATCAAGATGCACCGGCAAGGTCCTTTGGTTCGATGACCAAAAGGGTTTTGGCTTTATTCATCCCGACGATGGTGGCGAAGATCTCTTCGTTCATCAATCTTCCATCAAATCCGAAGGCTATCGTAGCCTCGCTGAGGGTGAATCTGTTGAGTTCACTGTTTCCCAAGGCAACGGAGGCAAGACCCAGGCTGTTGATGTCACCGCAATCGGTGGCTCTCAAATCAATAAGAAGGACCGTCGCAGTGGCGGCGGCGGTTGGAGGGGTGGAAACGATCGGAGGAACGGAAGCGGCGGTTGTTATAACTGCGGGGATCTGAATCATCTCGCCAGGGATTGCGGTAACAACCTTAGCTCTTTCGACAACAATGATAACTATAACAACTCTGCTTACAGCAGTGGCGGTGGCGGTTCTTGTTATAATTGCGGTGAGGCGGGGCATTTTGCAAGGGAGTGCAGGAGAGATGCCGGTGGATCTGCTGGTGGTGGGGCTGGCAAATGCTACAACTGTGGGAAATTTGGGCATTTTGCCAGAGATTGCAATAGAAACAGTGGCGGTGGCGGTGGAGGCAGAGGCTGCTTTAATTGTGGAGGGTTTGGGCATTTGGCGAGGGATTGTAGCAATAACAAAGGATCAGAATGTTATAAATGTGGCGAGGCAGGGCATTTTGCGAGGGAGTGCCCTAACTTGAAGGCTTCAGCTTAAGTTGGAATATCGGAAAAAAAGAGTAATATTGAACATTTCTCTTTTTCTATGTTTTGGGTTCCTATGATTCTTAGAGGTTATACATAAGTATGTTTTGGATTATCCAGCTCCTTTATTTTTCTTTTACAGGGAGAATATTTCCAGTTTTGATACATAGATGAGCTGGTTCGGATAAGAATTTAGGCTTTTTTCCTTGTTTTGGTTATTTCAATTGTTGGAATTGGCATGGATTATTTCTCAATCGAGCAGCATCTGTTCTCAAGTGTGAATCAATGTTTTCTATATTATCAGGAGTGATGCGTTTTTTTTCCTTTGAATCTTTCTTTAGTCTGCACTGATCATATATATTTTGAAGGAAGTTAATTGTCTAAATTTGGCTGTATCTGGGAATTGAATATTATTATTTTTCTTATTAGTTTCTTAATTCTACTACTTGGTTTAATGCACTATATAATTATTGTTGCATAATGGCAATTGGTTGAGATCGCTTTTCTGATATCCTGTCTTAGCTTTTGACATTAAGCTCTATCCATAGTTCTCAAAAAGAAAATATCATCATTGGAAATTGAAGTGCCGTCTTTCTTTAGAAGTTTAGGAGGTATAGTCATGATAGCTGTCAATTTGATTGAGATTGGTCAGGATTTTAGTTTCATGAATGGTATGCACCATGCTTCTTGTTATTGGAACTATGGATGAATAAGTTTTTAATTCTTGTTGTCGCTTTGGTCTAGCTTTTTTTTTTTTTGAAAGGAATCCAGGCATGAATTTGCCATGCCCTTGGCTTTATATAGATGCCTGTTTTGCAGCAATATATCATATGGCTATTATGATTAGATTGGAAGAGTTGGAACCTACTAGAAATGTTACCATGGAGCATATTGTGATTGACTAGTTATAAGACAACTGCAACCAGGATGCAAGTAATATTTCTTCTACTTTCCTTGCCAGGTCTGTAGAAAGTGGTATATAGGTCATCTTATTTTGTTCCAGCTGGATTTTGGATGTTATCTTGGTATTGGTTGTCATATGCGTTGGTAAAATGTGCTCTTGATGCTCAAAGAGGGAGGCAAGTGTGATAAAGATGTTTAATAGTGGTATGGTGAGTGTTCAGTTGGGTTTGGTGTTGTCCAACATAGATATCAGGGTCATCTATCAATGGTTTGAATATAAATTTAGATTATGGTCTATATATGATTCACTTGCTAGTGATCCAACAGTTCTTGTAAAAGTTGCATACAGCTGTGTTAAGTGATAGGTCTCATCTTCCAAAGAAAGGATCTGCATTTTTTCCAATCACTTTGACTGCTATTCATAATACTAGTAATTTCAGGAAGGCTTCATTAGTGGGGTTATATGCCTTAACATGCTGTAATGAGTAGGGATGGCAATGGAGTGAGGTGGGGCAAATATTGTTAAATCCACCGCTGCTCTTAAAATTGGCTCGTGCTGTCTCACCACTTGCCCCACTTCACTATAGTTGCATAATGTTAAAAATCGCTACTACTTTCATGAATGTTCCGTCCCATGTCATTTGTTTTGTTTCAATTTAATTTTTGTTATTTATTTTTAATATTTTCAATATTTTTAAAGTCAAATAAATATTTAAACATAATTCTTCAAAAAATATTTAAATATAAAATATATATAATTTCTTTTATATTATGTTATTACAATTTTACTTTTTTAATAGTTTATATATATAAAGATAAAATGGTCATTTCATATGGAGCAAGTCGGGTGAGGTAAGTAACTACGGTTGAATACTTATTATTTAAAAGAAAAGTAATTTTTCCACACCAGTTTGCATTCACATTTCAATAGAAAAAAAATTCATAAATTCACTTTATTTGAAGCTGATTGTATGGTAGAAAACTTGAGAGTGCCTATCTTGAAAGATGGGCTCGGCTATTAGAGTTTTTTTTTTTTTTATATATATATATATAATGCTTAAAATTAATTATGATATTTCTTTTAATTCTTAAATAGAATGATAAATGTACTTTAATGTATATGATTTATATTCTTTTATTGATAATAATATTGATATTAATCAAATTTAGATTATTAATATATATATATATATATATATATATATATATATATATTTATATTGCTTTGGAAATGTCATTCAACTGTTGTATATTCTCTGATTAGTGGACCAGAATGAAACAATAATTTGTGCCCTTCAATCAAATAGGAAGACTTGGGTCAAAATAAAAGAATTGAAAGAAACCAAATTCGAATAAAGTTTGTCCACTGGACCCAACAGAATAATCGTAATTTTTTTATATAATATATATTCGGCTTAATTCACTATTTGGCCCTTAAAGTATATCTATTTTTCTACTTTGATACTTAAGTTTTTGTCTTAATTTAGTACTTAAAGTATTAATCACTTTTCAATTTGGTATTTAAAATATGCTTCCATTATTTTTTTGAGTTCATTGTTTGATAGATGTTAAAAAAATCTAACAGTCAATCACAAGTGCCAAATAAATATTTTTTTATTAAATGTATATACACATTAAAAAATATGAAAAATGAAAATAAATATATAAAAATTCAAAAGTATATATAATCTAGAAAAAATTATGTAAATTATAAAAGTTTATAAAAATAATATTTACAAAAAAATATGATAATTGAAAATAAATTAGTTGATATTAATAATGTTATTGCAAAAAATATAAAAAATATTTTTCTATAAAATTCTAAAAAGGTATTTAAATTCAAAGGGTTTTTTGCAATTACTGGAAACTTAAATATTTTTTAAATTTTATTAAAAAAAATTCAACTTTTATATGTTATTTTGACTTCTTAAAATTTATAATTATATAAAAAAAGTAAACTTTTTTTTAGAATATAATATGCTATATATTTTTTTATATTTTTAATCAATATAATATATATAATATTAAAAAATAAAAAAGGACACGTGGTGTATTCTAATAGCATTATTTGGTAGATTAATGGTCGGTCAACATCAACCCATAATCTATTAATTATTTTTCATCAATTGATTAATATAATAACAAATTTAACCCTCAAAATTTACACATTCTATTAATTTTGTCTTGATTTAACAAATTTAGCTCACAATATTTGTGTAAATATGTAAATTGAGGCTAAATTTTGTTGTTTTTTTTGGAATTAAGACTAAATTGATAAAATAAAGGTTAAATTTATTATTATACCAATCAAAATTCTGTACAATTGGTGTAAAATATTAGCGTCATGATTAATTGACTTTAATTGCTCATTTTCAAAATTGATAGAGACTAAATTATTTTGATTTTTTTGAAAGAGACTAATTTGATTAATTTCAAATTTGAAAGCGACTAGAAAAATCTTTTTACCTAAATTTTAAAATATAAGTTGATAAAATTGTTATCCCATAATTATGGTGAAAATACCCAACCAATCTTGCAATTAACTCATTGTATTTCTAAAATATAAATTAAAATTTTGAAGGTAAACATTATTATTAAGGAAATCAAAAAGAGATAACAAAGAGGCAAAGATCGAGGAGAATCTAATCCCATGCCAACAGGCCTTCCCAATACACTGGTCCTAAGCTCTTTGGAAATCATTGTTAGAAGACATCAAATCAAAATGTAAACAATCAAGTAAAAAAAAAATTGGAGGAGAATTCCAAGTAACATTATGAAGACATTATTATGGGTTGGCTCAGGTCGATATAAAACTTTAGATTTATTTTTAGGTTCGGGTTTGACTTGAAAAATGAGTCTAAAATTTTGTTTAAATTTGACTCGAATTAAAAATGCTAAACTTGAGCCCAACCTGATCCACCCGTATTAATTTTTTAGATTATTTTTATATAATTTTTTTAAAATATAATTCATCAAATACACTAAAAACATTAGAATAAATGTTTCTTAATAAATTAAAAATACGTTAAAAAATTCCTTATATTTAAATAACACTAAGATGTTGCAACTTAGCAAGTAAGTACCTCTAGAATAGTAGCAAAATTAACAATAAAATAAGAGTTGTACAATATCCAAAACAATAACAACAAAATAGTAGAAATATAATAACAAAATAAAAAAAAAGTTTAGGCTGATTCGGATTGGGCCCAAGCAAAAAAATCTTACCCGAGCTCTAAATGGATCTTATTTTTGTCCAAATCCATTTTGGACCTATATTTTTGTCAATACGCTCCCACTTTAACTTTAAGAAGAAGAAGAAAAACTATTAGAAAGAGCGAATAGTATCACTTCCGTAAGAAAGTAGGAAACTATTAGAAAGAATGCCAAAAATGCAAAACATGGTTTGAAAAGAAAGGTAAATTTTATGTTTATGTATGTTTCGAATCAAACTTAATTAAAGTTCCTAATAATATTTGGTGATTTGATTCTAGTACTACTCATGTATCCAACATGATGCGGAGATTCTTTTTTATTAAAAAATTTAACATTTTAATGTTTTAATACATGTAAATTATCATACGCGTTACAATGTTTAAAATTTTAACATTTTAGTCAAAAAAGTAGAATGAAATATGCTTTCTTTAATGGTTGATGGAAAATATTTAACTTTTTTTAAAAGATTGAGGATCAAATTTAACTAAAAAAAGAATAATGGTCAAATTGACAGAAGTTATAAATGTTAAGGATCAAATTTATAATTATGCTTTTTTTCAATGTTTAGAAAAAAAGTACAATTAAAAAAATATTAAATAGAAGAAATTCACATTAATAAAAAATTTATTGAAATAATACCACCAATAAAATTAATTAATATTTTAATTTAATAAAAAAATATTTACAATTTAAATATTTGATTTTAAAAATTATTTTGATATAAATTTAAAATTATTAAGTACAAAAGTTTTGAAGTAAAAAAAACTATTGTGGCCAGCTAAAGAAAAAAAAATCCAACTATCCGTAGTTTTTTATGAACCCATAAATAAAAAAATAATGCGCTTCAACATATTCGAACTCACATCCTCTTATATTAACAACAATAATAAAATTAATTGATATTTTAATTTAATAAAAATAGAATTAACTAAAGTTTAAATATTTAAAAATTAAGGATAGCATAAATTATTGAGGGCAAATATGTCATTCACTATTTGTAATTTTAGAGTTGGTACTTTTATATATATTAGATAGATAGATAAATGGCAGTCAACCTCAAATACACATATTTATGTGTTGTATTGTTGAATTCAAGGTGTAAAAGTTTTTTTCTTTGTTAATACAATGTTTAAGTCACTCATAACTCTTCTAAATTTTTTAATGGAAGATTGTTATACCCTAGTAGAGTAGAACACGTGGTGGGTCATCCAGTGGTCCGTGAATGACTTTTCACAAACTCCTTGATGAATTTGCCTACAGAGAGTTTCTAGCTCACTTATTAGAATACTATTATGCGATATTATCTTTTAACAATTTAATTTCTATTGGGAGATTATAGAGTATTATAATGGGATATTATCTTTTAATAAGTTGATTCTAATGGGATATTATAAGATATTATTATGAGATATTATCTTTTAGTAATTTGATTTCTACATAACTACTATAATAAAATTCAAGAGATTACTCCATTCTTGTTATCACTCATTGTCGAGGTTACTTGGGTTTAATTGTTTCGTACAATCTTAAGGACCGAGTTGTTAGACCAGAACAACCTACGACACAAACAGGACCACACAATAAGCATAATGGCGACGAAGAACTTGTAACGATATTGACAACTGACCAACTCACATAATTATGTAGGACACCGTATGAATCGCCATGTGGCACTATAAGACAAAGGCTAACCCACTATATAAGCTTAGGTGTATGAAGGAACAAGGACCCAACTTCATCCTCATCACCCTATCACCTCCTCCTTTACTTTCACTCTCTTACCATCATCTCCTTCGTCGCCGCCTTTTTCTTGTTGATAAACTATAAAAAAAAAATACATGCTTAAACGCATTTAAATCCAAATGTTTCAAATTATTGCAATAATAATAAAACCAACAGTTTTAAGACTTAAATAAAAAAAATTTTAAACAAATATAGTGATCTCATCCTCAAAAGGAATTCTGCCAGAAATGGAACAGAGAATCCTGAAACGGCAAACACACTAAAACAAACCAAGCAATTGTTGAATGTAAAGCACTTTCAAACTCAGCCAAACCATATCTTGATAAAGCCAAAACAAAAGGCTATATTACACTACCTATGGGAATTTCTTAATTATTATATCTGTTTAATTACATCCACAATCAAGAAGTAAGTTCATATTTTTAATCCCATTTAATCACACTAATTATCTAATCAATAAAAAAATATAGACACTAATCCTCATGTGAAAGCATCCTTTTTGCTTTTCACATGACTCGTATGACACAATATTCTTTGTGTGGAGAAAAAGTAACCAGTTAATGTAAGGAATATGAAAGCTTAAGAAGCAAAGGTTCGAGCAAAGCTTTTTCATAAAGAATGGGTGTTTTTTTTTAATTATGAAAATCGATCATAGTGGAAAATCATGACAACAAAAACATAATTAAAGAAGTTGAAATGCAGAAAAAGTGAAGAGGAGTCTGTATGTCTACGTGAAAAGTAAAAAACTCTTTATCTACACGACGTACCGCACATCCATGGAGGTTCCTTGATGTCGATAGCAGTAAGCAAAGAAATCCCTAATCTACTTATATAAGTTTTATCATTTACTTTTATAGCAGGTAACAATTTTTTGGTACCAGAATTCATAGAGTTGGCGTAATCTGAGCACAAAAATACAGGTTTTGGGGCAGATATTTGGTGCAATTGCCATGATTACATCACAAAACTTTGATAATCGACCCTGGATATTAATTACTTTAGACTTGTGGACTTCCCACCTCATCAGCTGTTTAATTTTGATTGCTTGGTGGTTTAATCTTGTTAGTCATTATACAAAATACTGGTGTCTTTCTCAAGTGTGCATCACCCACTTTCCACTTAACTAGTGGTTGGGTAGACATTGACAAGTTGTTCATCAGAATATTAGAAAATCTGGGTAAAGAGTTAATTCAAATACAAATATATAAATAACATCTAGGTTGTTGATGATTTGCTAGAGCTTAGAGGTATCTTGTTGGAATATATGAATTTTTGCAATATATCATAAACTGGAGGTGTCAGAGAAAGAAAATTGTACGTGGTTATTACCCATAAATTTAGGTTTTATTGTTTATATTTTTGTCAAATTGGTATTTATTTTTTTTCTTTAATTAATTTTTTTTCAAATTAATCTTTTAAATCGTGGGCATTGGACTGGATTGGAACTCTATTTGCTGAGCTGTCAAGAGTCCATATTTATCTTGATTGTTATTATTATAATATATTTAACTTATCTTAGTGTTGTATTAGTGGGATTGAGATAGATCTTCATATGTAAGCAAGTTTCGAAATAAGTCCATATAATTGAGAGACTTGCATAGGTAAATGTGCTGAGAGAATTAAGCGCTTAATCTGTTCTTGTGAGGAATCTTATTATATGAGTGCATTTTGACCTACTATATAAATTGGAAATAAATTTCAAGAAAAAATTGGAAAACATTCAAGGTTAATAGAACTACTATATAGATTTCTATATCTACAATCTTTTTGTTTGTTCATATTGGTTCTTAAACTTTTTTTAATCCATACTAATCTCGTAACTTATTGTCCCCTAGATTTGAATTATGTTAAAATGTGATAACATGATACTTTGAGCTTATGTCATATCATCACTTGAAAAATTTTAAATAATCTATAATTTCTTTATATTTTTTAGATTTGACCAGAAACGGTTTTTAGGTCACTTGAAAAGGTGGACAAAAGCAGCCCTACTGATAAAAGTTAAGCATCCCATAAAGCTCTGTTAAAATGAAACAAACAAGAACTTGGATGGAAGTTGCAGCAAGAAGTGTGAAAGATGCATGTGGTTCACCATCACGACCTTGCAATCACCTTAGGACAGTTGTAGGTCGGTATTGCCAGTCAGAGATTTGTCCATGTCCAATTGTTGGACTCTGACACTGCACTTTTCTACAAAGACGTTTCAGTTTCATGCATGAGACTTGTGAGACAAGCACATTTCATGGCAAGAAGAAAAATTTTGGAACCTGACATGCTTAGGAAAGAAGCTATCCATTCAAAATACATATATTCATGCTGAATGGATATATTTCCTACGACTAGGGTTACTATTCAAAGGGACCCATGACAAAAAATTGATTGCTAGAATAAACTACTTTGTTATATGGTCATAGCAACCACCTAATCACCATGTGATTTGCCTCCTCTTTCCAAAGCAATTCTGTCATGACTCACCGACCGATCGACTTTTACGGTGTTGGTCTCGTCCTCTTAATGTCGTCCCAAGGCAAAGGAAGAAAACCTGGTTGGTCGTGGTGTGCAGCGTGCTTGGAGAGGTCTCCAATAATTGGTGAAATCATAAGATCAGATGATGATGACAGCAGGGGAAAACAGGGTCATTGAGGGATCACATCTCCTTCTAAAATAAGTTGTTCAGTCTTGAACATGTTTTTGAAAATTTAGTTTATAAGATTAGCTCTGGGATTTTCCTGAATGATTGCATAAATAATAATGTTATTGTAAAAGTAACAACTTTGATACATGAATCATAGAGGAATGTGGACATGGAAGCCTCACAAAGTGGGTAGTGGGGGTTCTAATTTTGCATAGACAAAAGGAAAAAAAAAAAGGAGTAAAATTGATTATTACCTTTATGAAAAACTTTGTTATACAACCAGAATTATACTCCTATTAATGAAATTTTATATTTTTTTTTAAAAGAAGGAACGCCTAATTAGTAGGTAAGAGGGGCCAAAGAAGCAGACAAATAACAACGAGGCGGTTCTTTTGGCAGTGTCCATCACTATTAGGATGTTTGGCTCCCTATAAATAAGGAAGAAGTGCAGGTAATTAGATTCCCCCCTCCCACCACCACTACCACCACTACCACTCAACTCAGCCTTCTTCCATCCACTCTTTTCTTTCCCACAAAGAGGAAAAGAGGGAAGGCTCAAACAAATATAGAATTACTATATAGTTTTATGGGTGGTAGTCTCGACCATCTTCTCCATTATTTTTCTTCTTATAGACATTAGCTTTGCTTAATCAAAATCCCTTTTTGATTTTTCATTCACAACCATTCAAGTATATAAGAAGAGAGAATATATTTCCCATGGCTCTGTTCTCCGGTCATCAGCATTCTATTATCACCTTCTTCAGCATCATTCTCCTTGTGTTTCTTGAAGGTATTGAGAATATATTCTTTTTTAAGAAATGGGTTTGGTTCACATTTTTGTAAACTTTGATTTATTTTCTTCTTATGGGCA
The DNA here is from genome assembly GCA_005610355.1 of Gossypioides kirkii. NCBI lineage: Eukaryota > Viridiplantae > Streptophyta > Magnoliopsida > Malvales > Malvaceae > Gossypioides > Gossypioides kirkii. Next base: position 16,400,413 of record CP032254.1, on the reverse strand, counting down.
AACCAAACTGAAGCTCTGTTTTCCTCTGTTTTTTTACCTGTAGGTGTTACGGCAGCCACCTTCACATTCATCAACAAATGCGATTACACAGTATGGCCTGGAATTCTAGCTAACCCAGGAAGTCCAAAACTTGAAAGTACAGGCTTTGAACTCACAAAAGGCAGCTCTCGTTCTCTCCAAGCTCCTACAGGCTGGGCAGGTCGCTTTTGGGGCAGAACAGGATGCAATTTCGATGACTCTGGCCACGGCTCATGCGCTACAGGCGACTGTGGCTCCGGCGAAATGGAATGCAACGGAGCTGGAGCCATCCCACCGGCCACCTTAGCCGAGTTTACACTCGGTTCAGGATCACAAGACTTCTATGACGTGAGCCTGGTTGATGGTTACAATTTGCCTATGATTGTGGAAGGAAGTGGAGGGTCAGGAGAGTGTGCCACCACCGGTTGCTTGACGGATTTGAATAAAAAGTGCCCGTCTGAACTGAAAATTGATGGCGGTGCTGCCTGCAAGAGTGCCTGTGATGCCTTTGACAAACCAGAGTACTGCTGTAGCGGAGCCTACAATAGTCCAACCGCTTGTAAACCATCCATGTATTCGCAAGTGTTCAAGTCAGCTTGCCCCAAATCCTATAGCTATGCCTTCGATGATGCCACGAGCACTTTCACTTGCAGTGGGGCTGATTATGCAATTACTTTCTGTCCCAATGTTCCAAGGTAATTTTCCAAAATTGGTTCATTCAATTCATGATGTCATATAAATTTTGACACTTGAAAAAGATTGATAGTTCCATACATGTTTAATGTAGTATTCATTTTGATGCAGTTTGAAATCTTCAAAGGATCCTGCTGCTGCAAAGGCAACAGGGTCGGACCCGGATTCGGATCCCATGCAGGCATCTGCACTGGCAAGTCAATGGCTAGCAAATTTGGCCACCGGAGACTCCACCGACATCCGACCGTTTTCCCTTATCCGATTCGGTTTTGCCACCACTATTTTTCTTGTACTCTCGTTTTTATTCTAGTATTCAAGTTCCAACAAAGAAAAAGTAGGAGAAAATTGCAGACTGTAAACTTAGCTCATCTTAATGTTAAATACACATATCATTTTGATTCAGAAATGGAATACATATGTATTCTTTTTTTGGGCATTACTCCTTCTCTTTTGGTTTTTTTTTTTTTATGAATTATAAGAAAAGAGCAAAGCTTTAATAATAACGCTTCCGAATACTCTTAGCAAATACAATGAAGTTTACTATTCGGTTCAGTTATTGAACACCCCTTCTTGGAGTTTTTCTTTTATTAAAAATTTTACATTAAAAACTTATTCAAATCATAATATCGTTACAATTTGTTGTTAAGTTATTAATAATTGAGACAAAATAGATCTTATCCAACACATAAAAAATCAATCATCCAACAAAATTACGAATTTTTTTCAACAACATGGTAGTTAAAAGATATATGAATTTTTCAACGGATTGAATTTTTTATGGGATGAGCTATAAATAAATCAATTGGGTATAATATATTTTGTACAAATTATTAATAATTTAATAGTAAATTGTAACGATGTCATCATTTAAATACATTTTAATAACAGTAGACTTTTTCTTGACCGCCTTGAAATGGGCTTTTTCTTTTTCCTTTTCTTTATGAACACATTTTGGGGTATATCTTAGCTGCCATTACAGCTGGGCAGAGTTATGAATTATGAATTATGAAAAGGTTTGTGGTTAAATTGTAAAGGCAAAGGAGGAGATATTTGTCTTTATGAAATTTGGCCTTTATTTCTTGGTGATATAAGATCCCACTTTTATCAAGAATCTTGGATCAATCATACCAATGTTGAACAAATCATCTCTGCTTTGGCAACATTCTATTAGTGGTTTCTTCAAAGTCAAAAAATAAGGCTATGATCATTATAATTCAATGGGATTTTTTAATTAAAAAATCGTTGATTAGTTCCAACTATGTGTTAAAATCATCCAATTCCCTTTTGTTCCATCAGTTTAATAGTACCATATAAGCATATGCTAATCATGTCATTAGAGAGATTTACTGAATTATAAAAGAATAATGTATTGAATTGCATAATCTCATGCAATAGCTTAATGGTTAAAGTTATTTATCGTTTCAAATATGATTTGAGTTAGAATCGTATTAATTATGTTTGTTATTTGGGTTTTACCCTGTTATTGTAATTCACTAAAAAAATAATATTTTAAATTGCAAAAGATTAAAAAACAATAATTAAATAAATTTAATGAAGAATCAAAATCTTATATTATGACTCAAAATGTGTGTAAATAAATAAGGTAAAATATATATTTATAAAAAAAATATGAATATATATTAAATAGTAAAATTCGAAATTTAAAATTTATGAGGTTTTAGTTTCAAATACCATTACATGTTTTAATTTAATCTATTTGAATTTAATTTTTTTTTTTAAAAAACATAAAAAACAACAAAAATTAATCCGTTATATGCAAAAAAGCTATTTATTTTATCGACACAAAAATCAATTTCGAGCTCTTCAGGTGCGCTAATAAACGCATGCACATATTCTATCTTATCAGAAGCCATCTTAACAATACAATCAACCACTTAATTTTTTTCCCTTGAAATATGTTTGATACTCTATTGATCCATAGTTTGTAATATTAGATAAATCCTTCTTACCAAAGCTAAGGTTAATTCGGCCAAGTGTCCATTCTGAAAGACATTGACCACTTCTAAACTGTCAGTATGGATTAAAACATTATTGTAACCCCGTCTTTAAAAAAGAATCACACCGTCCAAAACGCCCCAAAGCTCAACATAAAAAATCGAACAATACATCCGATTCCGATCATTTTATTCGATAGAATTGTAATTCAAACTCAAACTATTCTTAAATAAAATTAACACCCACCAATAAATCATCATATCTATTTAACTATTTTTAACATTTTTTTTCCCTTTTCTTTTTCTGTTTGGAATATACAATAACAATACCTATATATATATATATATGCGGTGAAACGTCAACATAGGCTTGATTAAGATAGACAAATTATAGGGAGAATAAATATAGAAAAATTTAGGTATTTTGATGGCAATGCAATAAAGAAATAAAAAAGGGCAATACACCCAAATACAAGTAACCATCGAAATTGCCGACCAAAGGACTGTGAGATTCCTATACGAAATGATTCTTCACCCAACTTTGTTTTAGGAAGGAACACCACCCCTCCAGGCAAGTTATATTAATTCATCCAAGAGCAAATTCAAAACTACTTCTTTTGAAAGTAGATTTGAAGTCCCTTTTCAAACATTACCATCTTTGTGTATTGAAATTATGTGCAAGTTGAAAGAAATTAATCATAAATCCTGATATACATACGTGTATATATGTATAAAGGCACCAACCAAGTTCATCCCATTGCCACCAGTTGTCTATAGAAAAGGATTGAAAAAGAGAATATGACGTGAAAGCAATAATGGTAGAGTACTTAGTAGGATACACTAAGCTGAGTCGTTTCCATTCTTGATATGCCTTTGATAAATCATCAGGTTAATTAGATTTTCCACTTCTCTAACTTGTTTCCAACGTTTAAGAGGTTACCCGCTTCAATCACTTCCTTTCATTGTAAGGATTTGAATACACTTAATCTTTTTTTTTTGGGTAAATAAAGTTATTCGATATTCAACCTAATGAATTTATACTTTACCAATTGTTGATACAAATCTCAACAAGGAAAGAGCTAAAAGAAAAAGGTGGAGGAAAAAGGACTAGTTCACCGAAACAGGTGGAGAGTCGGAGATGTACAAGAGAAGGAAGAAGGTTGTTGTGAAGGCTAAGAAAGCTGAATGCTAAGAGTAAGTATTCAAGGTTACTTGTGAGGAGGAGGATCCCTTTCTCTTCGAATTGGACGGTGTTTATAGGAGATGCCTTTTGTTTTGTAGTGTTGACGTGACAAGATGATTATCATCGTGGAGTACGTGAGGGGTATATACAGTGAGACCTATTTGTTATGTCTTTTGAGGGAATACAAGATTGCTATGTTCAGATGAACTTCTATGATCCCTAAAGAGAGTGTTCACACTGAAAAGTGAGTGATCAAGTCACAATAGGTAGGAAACCTAATGAAAGAGGACATTCTCACCATCAACGAGTAGTTTCATAGCGGGTGATTAGTCCAAAAGGTTGAGCGGTTGAGGACAATCCGACTGCAAGAGATGGAAGACAATCCAAATAGTGCCTCCTTGGAGTGCTGCGTGTCTAACTTGAGTGGGTGAATAGCACCAACAAACATAATATATAATTTTTTTTTCTTTTCTGATATTGAATCTCTATTGAATTTGGAGTTGAGCTAGGTTAGATCTCTTGGTAGAAGGAAAAGCTCTCCTCGCACTAGGTTATTTTCATCCATAAAACATGAATCTCAAACTTACTTAAGGGGCATCAGATTCCTTACCACTCAGCCCAATATTAGTAATTAGTTCTCGAGTTGCGGTTTGTGTTTATGTACAAAAGAAAAATGGAAATTGAGAATTAATCAAATAAACTTTTGTTAGTTTATTGAAAAACAGCCAAAATTGAATGAAGAAGTTGATGAGTTGTGACATCATTACAGTCAAAAACAAAAGCAGAAGATTAAAAGAAAAAGCAGCGCTTTTCGTAGCAACTAAGGTTCAAGTTAACATTCATTTTTTCTTTCCACAATATGAAGAACAGCTAACGTGCAATCAGATTTGGCAATCCCTGCTAAAGTGCTAAGCACTCCATTACTGGAACATCAAGTAGTTTAACTTATCTCCTCTTGTTGAGGAGCTGGAAGGGTCCTTTTTATGTTATTGGCATATACATATATATATATATAGCTTTGTTACTCAAAAGATAGATGAGGGATATTCCATGTTACAACTTCAAAAAGGGAAGCCACCATGAATAGATAACTCATAAAGAAAACATCCGTTCCCTTTATGTTCCCAACATTGAATTTAGTTTATGCTTTTATGTATGAATCTTGGTGTCTTGCAAGATAACCAGTACGTGAGCAAAAGCAAGCCATCGTCCTCCTTTTTCCTGCAAGGAACTTATCCAATGAATTACATCCGTTGTAGAGCTTATACAAAAAACATAGCTTTAGAGTCGGTGTCCCAAATATCTTTTTCAACAAAGCTGAGATATTCAAGCAAATATCATTGTTGAAAAAAAGTGGTATTGAAAATCCAATGTGAAACTAAGAATAGCAATGAAGAAAAATGCAGGATTACGTCAGTACGTGGGCAAAGCATACAGGCACTTTTTGTCAACCAGTGAAGAAAACTTTGGACATGAATACATCACTCACCCACTAATACATGCAACCAACAAATAAGATTTTTTTTTTTCTTTTACAAAATTTCTGCTCCAAATAATCGCATTGGTTTGGATTCTTAAACAAAGGCAAAACTCTCCCAATAGTATTTTCTCCATCAACAATTTTCGATCCTGAAACCTTATTCAAGTGATATCGTCACAGGCATAGGTAGCAAATAAGATTTACTCCAATAACTTCATTGGGTATGAACCAAAGTCCTGAGAAAAAGATATGAAAGAAAAGGGTATACTATGGGTGATGAAAATGAATGGATATGGAGAGGCATGTGCATGCAGCAGGGGATTGGACTGTTATCCATAGTAAAAGAGAAGATATAATTTGGCTGTCACATAACACTTACAGCAGCACAGTCAATGGTATGCAGTGAATAGAAATATGAGGATTGTCTTTGAATACTGAGTATGTAAGATTCTGACAAGGAGTGAGATTATAGTGCTCTTTGTTTGCTTGGTTTTTTAAGTGGACTGCTCTATAATGATGCAGCATTTGACATGAAATGTGTAAGAAAGCAATTTCACTTCTGTTCCACCCCTCAAAACATACATCCAGAGTGAATGAGAATGGAAGAAAAAGTTGAATTATAAAAGGGCCTAAGAACAAGAAAATGATAAATGGGCCTTTGACCTAGAAAGAAGGAGGATAAAAGGGCCGCTTGTATACCGTTGCTGACCTGTTTTCTGACATGCTACCCTGGTTTGGGAGAGAAATATCTGATTTACTCCATATATATAATTTGGCTTAGTTGATTTTTCCATTTATTCTATATAAGTAATTGGTTTCGATTGTTTATTTTTAATATTTACTATATTTTTGTAGGACATTTATTAATTCTCTAATTTTTTTTTTGGAATTTAGAAATTTCACTAACAGCTTACAAAATATTTTTTCATAATTTAATACATAATAATATTAATTTTTGTTTAAAATATGACATAACAAGTCAATCATATAACATATGTCACTTTGTTTAAATGTTAATTAATTGAAATGGGAGTCTTTAAATGAGAGGGTCAAATGGTGGTTGGATTGTCGGGTTTAGAATGCAAACAAGTATGATTGACATTCTCTCTATTGAGGTTAAGGCTGTGTTAATAGGAATGGAAATTGCTTGGGACAGAAGCTTTCGACAGGCCGAAGTTGAGTCCGAAGTTGAGTGTGACAATGCAATGTTAATGGAGAATGTACGAAATAGATTAGCTGCAATGAGTAATATAGACGAAGTCCAAAGGATACATGATTAGTGCACTAAGGATTGGTAAATTCGATTCGTCATATTCTCCAAGACAGCAATAAAGTTCTTGATGTGATCGCTAAGACTAGTGAAGACAGAATTAGTTGCTTAGAGATACTTTAGGATCCCCTTATGTCGACAAGGAAACTGTTAGAAGAGGACATCCACGAGGCAATATTTCGAGATAGACATTATGATTAAATCTGTTATTTTAGTCTTGTACTAATTTCTTTCTTCTACCAAAAAAAAAAGTTTAAAATACATAATTTTTTTTTAAAATAGTTACTTTTGTTTACCTCAGATTACATTTTAATTACTTATATTTGAAATGTTACATTTTAGTCACTTACGTTATCGTTTTGTTACGAAGTGGTCACTCTGCCGTTAAGCTTCGTTACCTCCATAATGACAATCCTACGTGGCATTCCAAATGAGTTTTAAATGCCAACTTAGATATTTAGTTGGGATAAGAATAAATTTTTAATTAAATAAATTTAATTAATTAAAAATTTTAAATTATTTACAATTGAAAAAGAAAAACCCAATTAAACATCCAAGTTGGCATTTAAAACCCATTTGGATTGTCTCATAAGATTGTTATTAGGAAAATAACAAAACTTAACGGCAGAGTAATCACTTTATAACAAAACGATAACGTAAGTGGCTAAAATATAACATTTCAAACATAAGTAACTAAAATATAATCTGAATTAAAAAAAAAAGACTATTTTTATAGTTTATCCAACTTTTTAAAAAAATTAAAAATCTATACCATCACGGTCTTTCTTACATGGCACTTGCTTGTTTTTTTTTTTCGTCTTTTTAGATGATAAAAATAATGACTAAATTTCACTTCTAATTTCTTTACTTTTTGAGATTATATAATAATTTTAGATTTAATTTATATATTTCACTCAAATTTGAAATTTAATTCGTATAATTTAATTTTAGCAAAATTTAATATCTCACTTTTTATAAGGCTAGTAGTTAGAAAATACTTTATTTTGATTTAAATGTTGCTGTAATTTTTTAAAAATTGTTAATAGCATTAAAACTTTTTATTAAATTCAAATCTATTATAATAACATTTTCATTACATTAATAGTAAGTGAGTATTTTTTTTTAATTTTAAAATATCACATAGCAAGTCTAACATAATAGTTTTAACAATGATATCAAATGAATCCAAATTTTTAAATTCAAAAGTAAGAGACTAAATTTATGAAATAAAAATATGAAGAATAAATTCCAAATATACAAAAAATTCAAGAACTTTAAGCATAATGTAAATTGTAAATAGTTTTATCGATTTTTGCTCGTCACTTTGGACCATCCGGGGTTGATTTCCTTATCGTATTAAGTGCTTGCAATCACTTCAAATATGTCATGATTGAGTTGTGACAAAGTCAATGGTCAATGTGTCATAATATTCTATTGATACTGAGGTTAAAGCTTTTGTTGTGTTGATGGAGCTTCTCCTTCACCATATACGACGAGTGTTTGTTTTTTTTTCCTTGAATTGTATTATTTCATTCATTAAATGAATTAATAAATTTATCTTTAAAAAAAACTAGTAAATATAAAAAAGTAGAAGATTATTGAAAATTAAATTATATAAATGATATTTTTATAGGGATAAATATCAAAATTATTCATGAACTTTGATCAAATGTACAATGTCATACATGAACTTTGATTCTTTGTGGTTTTATATATAAAATTTTGCTAGATTCAATTTTCACAAATTACTAATAATATTATTAAATTAGTATCATTGTACGTCGATATATTGCATACACAAACAATTATGTTAATCCAATATAGAAATAAATATATATATTCGTTTCTTTAAGTATGTCTAGAATTGAGTTAAAATCAAAGTTTTATACAGATATAACAAAAATTTAAGTTTTATGTATATCATTGTTCAAAATTAAAGTTTATGTATCAAATTTTTATGTATTTTTTATAAATAAATTTTTAAAAGATTTAAAAAAATATAAAAAAATCGAATTCCGTAAATCACAGCCGTATATGTGGTATTGCCACCAACCGTGAATCGTGTCGTCGTCCACCAACAGCTTCGCGTCTCACCTACCCACTCCTTTTCCTTCTTCAAACCAATGTTTCTCCCCAATCCTTCCCCTAACTAACAAACAATAAACCAGACAGACCTCCCCCCCCCCTCCCCATTTTCTCATCTATGGCCTGCACCACTAACGCTATCTCTCTTTCTCTCTCTTCCAACCCCAACTCCAATTTGTCCTCTGACTTCATCCCCAAGCTTAATAAACCCGTTAATGTTTCTCTTCGCGCTTTCACTTCGGCTGAGTTGAATCCCGGACTACTTTTTCTCTCCAGACCCATTGAACTCAGTCGCAGGATTTGTGCCAATGCAACTCCGGTGATGGATCAGTCGGTTGGTGAAAGGAGCTCTTCAGCCCCCACTATTGTTGAGGTGGATTTGGGTAATCGGAGTTACCCGATCTACATCGGCTCCGGGTTGCTTGATCAGCATGAACTTCTTCAAAAGTTAGTTAATTTCATTCATTTGCTTCGATAACTTCTAGCTAATTTTTTTTGTTAAGATAATGCTTTACGTTGTTCGTCCTATTTAGTGTTAACGAGTTGTCGTTTCGATAGGCATGTTCATGGGAAGAAAGTTCTTGTGGTAACTAACACTACAATTGCTCCTTTGTATTTGGATAAAGTCGTTGATGCGTTAACAAAGGGAAACCCGAATGTTTCTGTTGAAAATGTGATACTACCTGATGGTGAGAAGTACAAAAACATGGTGGGTTTTCCACTTTTCCTCTCTGTTTATTTGTTTCTTTGATTTGAAGCATTGTTGCTATTGAACTTGATGGAAGTAGTAATAGTAATGGTTGTGCTTATAGGAGACTCTCATGAAAGTTTTTGACAAGGCCATCGAGTCCCGATTGGACCGGAGATGTACATTTGTTGCTCTTGGCGGTGGTGTAATTGGTGACATGTGTGGTTTTGCTGCTGCTGCTTTTCTTCGCGGTGTTAATTTTATCCAGATTCCTACTACTGTTATGGCGCAGGTCATTTCACACCATGGCTCATTTATGTGTATTGATCATCACATTGTGTGCAAACATTTCATGTTTTTAACTTTGTTCTAATAAGCAGGTGGATTCTTCGGTTGGGGGTAAAACTGGCATAAACCATCCTCTAGGGAAGAACTTGATTGGTGCTTTCTACCAACCTCAATGTGTGCTCATAGACACTGACACATTGAACACATTGCCAGATAGGGAACTGGCTTCTGGTCTGGCAGAGGTTATAAAGTATGGGCTCATCAGAGATGCTGAGTTTTTTGAGTGGCAGGAAAAGAATATGGAGAAACTGATGGCAAGGTATATGAAACTCATTGAATGAAATGTAATTAAACATTTGAATAGGTTGAAACTTGTTTAGAAATGTGAAGCTGAGAGGACATTTGGTAAGAACTGAAAGTCAAAACGCGTGTTTTCAATTTGAGCTTTTGGGAACATACCTTGTATTATCCTTTGAAGTAGTTTTCTTGATGTATGCCTTGTGCTTGTGTATAGCTCCTTGTCTACTTCAACCAATGATATTACACTCTGGTGCTTTCCTCATTATTGCAATCAATATATCTTGAAGCTGTATGTGATGCGGTGTTTGATCATTACAGGGATCCTGATGCGTTTGCTTATGCTATAAAGCGATCTTGTGAAAACAAGGCTGAGGTTGTGTCACTAGATGAGAAGGAAAGTGGATTGAGGGCTACACTGAACTTGGGTCATACGTTTGGTCATGTAAGTTTTATATGTGCTCTACTGCTATATTACATTTTAGCTTGAAAAGGGAATCAATTTTTTTCAGTCTTGGCGCATTCATTTTCTTTTTTTGGAGTTTTTATTTTATGGCTACATGGTTTGAAATCCCAAAAAGGAACTTGCGAAATGGTTTAAAATAGAATAAATATGAAGTTACAACTTGAGATTTTATGTTTTAGCAGTTATACTCTCTTTTGTAGTCAGCTAGTGGTGAAGTTATCTTGTGTTTACATCTGTTAGAATTTGTACTTTATCTTGAAGGGATCTGTATTTACTCCAGATTTTAAGAAAATTTTGTGCTGTTGTCTTCATGTTTCTTTCCAGGCAATAGAAACTGGGTTCGGATATGGAGAGTGGCTACATGGAGAAGCTGTTGCAGCTGGCACGGTAATGTGATTGTTATTGCATTTTGTTTTGATCTTCTTCCACGCCTGTACTAAACTTGAATCTATACTCAACTCAGGTTATGGCTGTTGACATGTCATATCGCCTTGGTTGGATTGACAGTTCAATTGTGAAACGGGTTAATGACATATTACAGCGGGCTAAGTTACCTACTGCTCCTCCTGAAACCATGACTGTGGAAATGTTCAAATCTGTCATGGCGGTAAGTGAACCAAGTTTTACTGCTCTGTATATCTGAAATTGCTTTCTCTGAACACTTGAGGAATATGTATGTATCATTTTGTTATGGTAGGTTGATAAGAAGGTGGCTGATGGGCTACTAAGGCTTATCCTTCTAAAAGGTCCTCTGGGAAATTGTGTTTTCACTGGCGAGTATGATAGAAAGGCCCTGGATGATACACTTTCTGCATTTTGCAAGTCTTAAATGGTGATCTGTTTTAAGCTTCACTTACACAATTGTTCTGCCATATCCTTGGATTGTTTATCTATCTCAATGGTCATGCTAATACTTTCTCTAGGATTCTTTCTTTTCTTGAGCACCAATGTCAAAGGGCTTGTACCAAGTTGTAATGCCAGTATTTAAGGTAGTCAATAAAAACTATATATATGCTAAAGTATGTATTTTTATGATTTGCTGACTTCACTCGGTTGCCCATTCTCGCTTTCTTGTTTCTTATTATCTCAAGAAGCGGTGATATATTGCTATTCAGCAAAACCATGACAGCAATTGGATTTTGATCTGATTGAAAACTATCTTTTTAGGAAGTTTAAATTTATTTCGACATATGCTAAAGTTTATTTATTTTTCTTGGAATATAAAGCTTTTCTATTTTCTATTTTTTTTTAATTTTAAAAAACACGTTCGATAAATAAAATAAAAATATATTTGGTAACTCCCTTTTCTATAATAGAAATATAAAAGCATATATTTTTTACATTTATATAGATTTGAATCAAGGTGTCAAATTTAATATTTGTAAAATTATTGAAATAAAAAAGAAATATTTTCCTAGGCTAATTCATTTAAATTTACAAATCTTTATTTTCACCATTTTTTTTTTCACTTTTATAAAGGATTTATTTGTTTTCTAATATTCACATAGTTTCCTTTTCATTTTTCAAAAATTTAACCAAACATGTATTCTTTAATGTCATGAAAACGAAAATAACCCTTGTTTTTTGAAACCAAACAAAACTTAACTTTCTCTTTGGAGTTATTTTATTATAAATACAGTAATGTGATTTACACGATAAAATGTAGTGGTAAAAAGATTTATTTAGTCCCTCTCAATTTTATTATAAATCATGGGTAAATAAATGAGAGTATGTATATTACCCAAAATCTCGAATACAAAGTTCAAAATTTCAAAAAGCAAACTGGTAAACAAAATCCTGAATCTTCATAAGACACTTACAAAAAGGATATAAAATACTCTTCATAATTACCACGAAACTCTTACCAAAACTCTTATATGACTACATCTTGTCACCCATAAAAAAAATTCTTTTTTTGATTGACATTTTTTAATCAAGAATACAATGACACCTTTAAATAGGCTAAACCTAGAGTCCTAATATAACTATAATATTCTTAGATTAATCAAAGTTTAATTAGGGAATAAATAGTAAGTTTAACTAGGAGAAAAAAACCTGATTGAATTTGGAAACACGTCACGACGTCGCTTTCTTCTCGTTGGATGTCGTCCATCGCGTCATCGTCATTTAAATACAAGGTACACCTCACAAATGTCCACTTTGACTCGTATTTATCATACCTCATTTTCCATACCCCGTCACGAGCCAAACTTGAATTTTACAGAATATCAATCAAGTCTAAACCGTGCTCGAACTTAAAAACTGAAAGACTCGTAATCTTCAAATTAAATTTGTATAATGCAACAAGGGCCAATAATATCCGAATAGGACTCTCTTCATCTTGATTATAATCTTCTATGACCAACCTTGCCTCAAATACTGTAAAAACCATTCAAGTCCTTAAAACCAAAAGGGGATTAGATCCTTCTCTAAATTAAGCACATGTCTGACATCTGAAATAACTCCACCTTCAACCGAATTATGTGGAGAGCAACAAATCATCACCTTATCCTCAACCACATCAACTACCTCCGTAATTATCCGAAACTGTTAGAAACTAAAATTTGTGATCCGTTAAACTTCTTGATATCCAAAATCGTTGTTGTGTCACCGAATAAGTCAATCTACGAAAGTTAAACCGTAGCTTTGATATCATTTTGTTGGGGATCAACCCATATAAACAAAGAACAATGAAAGTAAAGAAGAAATTGAAAAGATTGAACACAAATATTTCACGTGAAAAACATTCAAAGAGGGATAAATCACAGGCAAAGGAGGCTTCGATTTTTCACTAAATGAGTAAACAAACGAGAGTACAATATGAAGAAAATAAACCTAACTGTACTAAACGCACAATAACCAAAACCCCGAATACAAAGCTTAAAATCCCAAGGGCAAATCAATAAATAAAACCCTAAATCTTCAAAGACACTCACAAAAGAGATATAAATACTCTCCATAATTGCAAAGAAACTTTCACCAAAACCCATATGCGACTACATCTTGTCGTCCCTAAAGGAAAATCCTTTTTTTGATTGGAATTTTTTAATCAGGGATACAATGGTCCCTTTAAATAAGTTAAAACTAGAGTTCTAATATGACTATGATATCCCAAGAATAATCAGAGTTTAATCAGGGAACAAATAGCAAAATTTAAATAGAAAAAAAAATCCAATTGAATTTGGGAACACGTCGCCCATATTGTGACATTGTTTTCTTCTCTTCGAGAAGCCGTCCATCGCATTGTCGCGATATCGTCGCGTAAATACAAAGTACACCCCACAACCCACTTGGGGTCGGCCAAGAATGGGATTATTCTTATAGTGAAATGAGAGCTTTTTTATGATTATATAGTGACTTTCAAAGTGCACTCGAAGGATTAAAAGATAAATGAATGTATATTAGAAACTTTTTTTAATATAACTTTGAACCATCTTTCAAGATTGAAGTCTCATGTCAGCAATTGGATTCACTACTTTCATTTTTGTTTTACTATAACGTGGAACCATTTCACCTTTATATTTAAATGATGACATTTTGTTTTCGTACATTACAAATTGTAGGAGGGGATGTTATTGCAAGGGTTTGAATTCTAAACCTATACATACCAATACAAAGCTTTTAACCACTTATTCTTTTGAATTATTGGCTATCTGAATGATGACGTACGATTGAACCACCATATGTAATATTTTATATAATTGTTATCATAAACACCAGTTTGCCATGCTAACCAAATTTGATCAGATCAGGGGAATAATGAGAAGCTCACCTCACTCAGAGTAAAGGGAAAAACCGTACGTGCTTGATATTGCATGACTATGATAATCAAGCCACAACTTTTCTCAACACTAATCTCTTATATGCCAACAAATCACATCATGGCTCACTTAAATTGCTTCATGGCAAGTTAGGGATTCACTCAGATTGCTCCATGGTAGAATGGCAAAGCCCCCCAATCACATCCAAGCATGTCTGCACCATAAATCAACCATTAACTCTCCCTACCAACACATCACATTCAAGTGCAAGGACGCCATGACAAACTTATCGACTCTATATATAAACCTCCTGCGCTACTCAACTGAAAGTCAAGATACTATTTTACTTGGGAATACTTTGTCATTCACTCCTAAGACTCTCCATCCTCCTCCAAGCTCATAAAATCATCACTCTCTAGCCACACTGTGTAAATCCCGTCCAAGACCAAAAATTTTCTCAACAAGAATCTAATCTAAGTATGGAAAGAAGACTTCAAAATTCGTGCGCCTGGTCATGTTACAAAGGCAATGAGAACCAATGACTTTAACCACAATTTGCGTACCATATTCTTCATACAAAACCCCCCACCAAACCTACGGACTTGGATGATTCACTGTGGAAAGAAGCCTTACTTCTGTTCCAAGAAAGCAGTAAAACCAAATCCCTTATCCACATTCCACTAATCTAAAGTCTCTCAACTAAACTTCAACTCTGCTAAATTATACTATTAAGGCGGCTTACCCTTTCTAAATTCTTCAACGTTTTGGTACGACTCGGCCTCAGCTATCTTGATTGCCAACATACCTTGTACCACAAACCTTCCTTAGTTTATAGATATTTTGGAGGCTTTCGTTTACTGCAATTTCTAGGCTGTCCTATGTGCCAGATTCTGTATATGGGAAAGATTCCAACACAAATTCAACAACAAAGGTTAAGCCATTGAGATTAAGTTGGAAAGTAAAAGATGCCTATTTTATTTTCTCATTCTTTTTTAAACGTTGATTTCCATTACGTAAACACACTGTATCTATAGATTGAGACCTTTCATTTATTGGTAGACCCAAGTGTAGATTGGTTTTGATGATGAGGTGGTATGGATGCATCTAAAGCACAAATAAATGCATAAGATGGAGTAGGTGGAAGCATGTGCCAACATACCTTTCTACTATTAACCTACCTTACGATATATTTCTTTGACACAAAAATGGTTGTAATATGAGGATAGGAGAGTGGTGGTTGATATTAAGATTTCAACCCTAAAACCACTGAATGTTAATTTTAAATACCAAAATGGTCAATGTACCTCAAGGTTTTAATGGCTGCTGCCGAGTTTAATGAATTTCTTTTGTTTAATGTGGCCACAATCTACAATGAGTTCCAGTAACGATTTATCAATATTTTTAACGATTATTAATATTTTTAAGTGATTTTTAGTGAAGCTCGTAATAAAACTTTCTCAAAATAATTGAAATTCATCGTATTGTAACTGAGGAGTTTAAGAGAGAAAAATAAAAGAAAGTTGAAAGCAACGTGGATTTTCAATTAACAATTTTGGGTATGGAATTATATGAATTTAAATCAAATTTATCCAAATATCTCGCTTTCTACTTTTGTAATTATTTTTATAATTTTTTAGTTAAACGATTTGAAAACATTTATCTCTATTTAATAGTTTATTTAAATTTATAAAATATTATAAAAGTTAAGTTAATATAACATTATGAAGTATATGAATTGAAGAGATAAATAAAAGAAAGGTATAAAAATGGAGTGGGTGTGGGGACAAGAAATAACCCAGTTGTGAGCTATGCAATATTGAGAAGATAAACACCGACTGGGTCCTGGAAGTCAGAGTAGATAAATTTACACCTATTCTACTGCTACTGCCCATGTAATTCAATGCTTTTTGTTCTAATCTCCTATCAACCCAACAACACCCTATATTCTTTTTTATAAAAAAAATATTGACCAATTCCTCCCCCAGCTTCCATACACTTGTTTATTACAACACCCTGCAATTTCATAAATGAGACTCAGAAATTAGCTCTCATAATATTTCCCTACTTAAATATTTCATCTAACCTTTGCAATCATTGATTGATATCTCAACCAAGTTCAATTCCCTCATCGCCGGCACCTTCCTCCGGTTAAAACTCTATAATCCTTGCAAAGACTCTCAGCTAGACACGAAACACCAACACCACCCTTATCGTACACAATTTTTTTTTTTGAATATATTGGTGTGATTACATGATAATATCTATTCATAGATCGTACACAATTTTTGTATATGCAATTTGAGAAGGTTTCAAACATCGCACAAGTCAAGTATTATGTTCTCAGGAGGCCACTGAGTTGTAAATCAAAAAAAACTTATACAGAGGGCTAATTGTATAATGAACCGAATACACATGCCCCGGCCGGAAAGTAACGACGGTATAAAATAAACTATGAAGAACTCATCTAATTGTATAATGTACAAAAGGAAAAAAAGAAAGCAAGATTACAGATCCCTTCTGCATAATGGACAAGAACCATGACTAACAAGCCACTTATCTATGCAAGGTAGGTGGAACATGTGATGGCACTGCGGCAAGCTCCTAACTGTTTCTCCCAGCTGAAAGTCCTGCAACAAGGATTCAATCCCAATAAGCTTTGTTGTGTCAACTAGTTTTACAGAGAAAAATTGCTAGGGTTAGGGTTAGACCTGAAGACAAACTGAGCAGGAAACTTTCTCCCCGGAAGCATCCACATTGTTATTGTTTGTGATTATGATCTTTGGGATTTTCTCAACCAAATCTCCAGCCAATCCTTTGGAACCACCAATGTCAAATATGTTCTGGACATCCTCAAAAGTTGTTTCAGCAGCTCCCATCTGATAACACAAACTGACATCATAAGTAAATTGCTGTTTCAACTTTGATGTGAGCAAATATCAATCAAATTGCAGAGCATTTTTCATTTACCTGACTTTGGACTGCACTCAACATCGCCGGACCGATTCGCTCACGAACAAGCCTCCCACTTAGAAGGCTTGCAATGACATCAATCTGAAAATTAGCATGAAAAGAAATTATTTAGATTGCCTAGCAAGTAAACCTATAAAAACAGGGGAATAAACACAATTGCTGACCAAGTAAAGTAAGCATCCGATCCTGGATTCGTCGGATTGCCAAAGAACTAGAGATGACTCAAAGACTTCGATTGAGAAAACTGCACCAGAGATGGCCCCAACTGCAGCCCCTCGAACGAACCCACTCTCCGTTTCTTGTCCTATCAAAGCCCCCGTCATGGCCCCTAACAAGGTGCCCACTGCAAATGAACTTGTTTAGCAAAATTTGAGCGTGAATTGGCTGACTTGATGCATTAAAGCCTTTTACATGTTAAGCATCATTCATTCAAGGTCTATATTGGAAATAAGTATATGACTGACAAATGAATCCCCCAACAGCTTTGTCAGCACGCAAAAACATTTTCATAAATGGAACAAAATCATAATCAGATTTTATCTTTTGTTCATATCATCACAATGGCGAAATTATAATAATTACTATAAAAAGCAAAATTTCAGCAATGAATAGATCAAGAATCAAATGGGTTCTAATGAAAAAATATTGTAAACCAAAAGGAAAAAAAAAGCTTTAATGAAGCAAAAAAAAAAAGAGAAAGAAAGAAAGAAACCAACCTAATGCAAAGAAGAAGGTTAAGATCGCAGAGAAGATGTTCCCAATGATGGCAGAAACAGCGAAATTGCAAAAATACTTAACCTTTTCGACGAAATCACCAAACAAAGAAAGTGAAGAGAGGGAAAAACGGGATGGGTATTCGTAAAAATCCATTCTTTTGAAATCAAACGAGAAAGAGAGGGTTGGGGTTTAAGAAAAAGGAAGGGATGATGGGTGGGCAATGCTTAGCGCTTAAGGTGATGAAAAGGGAGGAGAATCAACCAACTCGCATTTAAAGCTTTCAATAACACATATATATATATATATATATATTGTG
The DNA here is from genome assembly GCA_005610355.1 of Gossypioides kirkii. Lineage (NCBI taxonomy): Eukaryota > Viridiplantae > Streptophyta > Magnoliopsida > Malvales > Malvaceae > Gossypioides > Gossypioides kirkii. The sequence continues at coordinate 16,382,226 of CP032254.1, read as the reverse complement.
ATGGCCCCCAAAACCCTGTTCTCTCTCTCTACCTGTTATAGTTGAAGCATGAAAATTTCTGAGTTTGTGGACGAAAGAAAATATCTTTTCTTTTTCTCTACCTGCTTTTTAATTTTAATAATATATAAATTAGTTAATTTAAAGAGTGCAATATCATTTCATTGTCAAAAGGCACGAGAGACGTACAGATAAAGAACCTTCTTTTATTTTCGTTCAAGACATGTAGCATGCGAGGGAGGGATTTTGATATACGTAAGCTCACCAATGATGATGGATCACTCATTTTCCTTTCCCAGAAATACACACAATCTTTCTTAAATCTTCTACCTTCGCCTCCATCTCAACCTTGGCTTATTAATTAACCTGAATAAAAATCTAAAATTATTACTTTGCCATGAGGTTATTAATGATTCGGCTGACTTCCGAGTTTTTGGCAGTGAAGGTAAAGAGATGATTATATCAACCCTAACAACCTGCTCTTCAGACAAGAAGGGTTCCAACTTCAAGTAACCAAATCTGTGTCCGGATTAGATTTATATTTTCAAATTTAAATTGAATTTTACTGTGGCCCCTTCATCTATTGCTCGGAAATGAACCATTTTTTATTTGGTATGCTGCTATTTCCTAAAGTCTCAACCACCCACCCACCCACCCAGTCTTCTTCTGTGCACTGAATTTTCACAATGTCAGCTTGTGATTTTTCCATTTATTTAACGTATCTTTTCTGCCTTATTCAACTCCCTAGTTGGTCATGTTAATTATGATTGATAGGAGAAAGGCTTTTGTGAAAAGCTAACATTTATATTTCTTTCATAAATCATATTTTTACAACCAAAAAAAAAAGTCAATTATTTATTAGGGTAAACTACTAAATTAGTCACTTTTATTTACCTCAAATTATATTTTAGTCACTTATTTTTGAAATGTTACGTTTTAGTCACTTGCATTATCTTGTTGTAACATTTTAATCACTGAGCCATTAACTATCGTTAACGGTGAAACAACAAGCTGACATGGCACGTTAAATCATCATTTCAAATAAATATTTTAGGTTAAATTCTACAACTGGTCCCTATTCTTTTTTTTATTTTGAGTAATTTAATTTCTTTTCTTTTATGTTCTTTTAATTTTCCCTTTTTTCTTTATTTTCCATTCTTTTCTGCCTCTCCCTTTGTTTTTCTCCCTTCTTCATTTCTTTTATAGTAATTTTCTATGTTTTTCATTTGTTAAAACTAGTCCACAAGCTCGTCTCACTCGAAAAAATTAAATTGTTCAAAAAATAAAAGTATAGGGACTAGTTTTAACAAATGGAAAATGTCGAAACGTTTATTTTTGGAAAACAAACAGGTCTCGAAAAATATTTTTAAATTGAAAACTGGAGTCGCCACCAATCTTTTTATTTGGTGTGATTTGATCACCACAAAACGTTTAAAATCCGTTTTGAAAAATATTTTGGTCTTCGAAATCCAGAAAAATGGGATCGGGAGTCGGTTACGTGTGAGGATACATGTGAGGAAGGATTAGCACCCTCACACGCCCAAAATTGGTACCACATCGACTATTTTCCGGTCTTGTTTATTAAAAATTTGAAATCTCGAGTGAAGTTTAAAATACAATCCTTTTGCACGTAACTTATTTCGCATGATTTTCAAAAAAAGAATTTGAAAAAAAATGCCCGTGTGTTTCGAATTTTTCGCAGAATTGAAGTCGTGTCCAACACGTTACGGCACAACATTCTCGGAATTTCGAAATTAAAGGACATTTTGAAAAGTCTTAAACAGGATATTCAATTGTGTGAATTATACGAAAATTACACCCAGCACGTTAGGGCATGGTTTTTCGAAGTTTTCACACGAAAGGATATTGCATCGATTTTAAAATCATTTGCATCTTTTGAATAGAAAACAATTTTAATTTAAAAATTAGTGCGTAAATTAAACATGAATATGCAATTCATTGGCAAAATTAAATAATACGCAGATGGAACAATTAAGCAGATAAATAGATGCAAAAAATAAACACTGGATTAATAATATACGAAGTATGAAATAAAAAACGCGAAACAAAATCAGAAAACAGGATTAATTAAAAAGGCGAAGAAAAATAATTAAATTTTATGTACAAAAATCGAAGAAAAAGGAAAAAATGGGTCTAAAATGAAGTTTCGAAGAATACGGGGTCAAAACATAATTTTGGAAAAGTTTAGAGGTCAAAATGTGATTTTGGGAAGGTTTGAGGGTCAAAACATGATTTTGGAGAAGTTTAGAGGGTTAAAATGTAATTTTGGAAAGGTTTAGGGTTAAAATATAATCTTGAGAAGTTTAAGGGTTAAATGTAATTTTAGAGAAGTTTAGGGGTCAAAATATAATTTTGGAAAATTTTTGGGGTTAAAATATAATTTTGAAAAAGTTTAGGGGTCAAAATATAATTTTGAAAAGTTTAAGAGTCAAAATGTAATATTAAAGAAGTTTATGAGTTAAAATATGATTTTTAGAAAGTTCAGGGACCTATTGGAAATAAAACCAAAAAAGGGACACGTGGTAGCTTCCTGGCCTTCAAAAAGTTAAAGGACTAACTTGAAAACGAAATAAAATCCCTGGGCAAATTTAAAAAGAATAAAAAGGTGCAAGAACCTAATTGAGAATTTAAAAAAAAAAGCAGAAGGACCAGCTAGGTTAATAACCCAAAAATCAGAAACACGCAGACTCCCATAGGTGGGTCGGATCCTGTTCGGGTTGAGCTCAAAATGATGCCGTTTTGATCCTGAACCAACGCACCAAACGACGCCGTACAAGGTTAAATATTTAAGTGAAAAATCTGAAAAGAAAAATTCATTTTTCTTTCATTTTTCACAAAAATCTTCCTCCTCCCTCTCTTTTCTCTCTTTTTTCTCTGAAAACTCTCTTTTTCTCTCTGGAACCCTTAGGTCCGATCTAGGGTTCCACCGCTAACCCCACCAGTCTCCGTCGCTTTCAATCGCCCTTTAATGCCGTGAACCATCGTACACGGCGTCAGGTAAGTTAAAAACCTTCTCCTTTTTACTTCTTTTCGTTTTTAATGAAAATAAAACAGATCCAGATTTAGATTTATTAGATCTAGCCTGGATTTTCAGAAAAAAAGCATGAAATTTTAAATCTGTTTTGTAACATCCGCGTGCTTGAATCGGATTTGGAACAGTGATAGAGTACAATTGAGAATTGGAATATATGGTTGAATTTAGAAAGGTTTGGAGAAATCAAGGATTAAATAGTAAATGAGAGAAAATATGGAGGACTAAATAGCAAATTATCCAAATTAAATTTTGAGTCATCATGGGAATTAGATTGATTGAGGAAGGGCAAAAGAGTAATTTGGTGGAAGATATTTTTGGAGGCAAAGTTTTGGGCCAAAGTGTAAAGTTGGAAGGTCTAAGGACTAAAAGTGCAATTTACCATTTTTATTAAGTGAGATATTTTAAGTGAGATTTCTAGAGAATTTGAGAAAGGTTAAAAATCAATTATAAGTCAAAAATATCAGCTCTTTTCATGTTCAACCGTTCATGCCATTCTCTCTTCCATCCAACTTTTGATTTTATTCCAAATAGGTCCTTCCATCATTTTTAAGCCCTCCAAGCTCCAAAATCTCCTATTTTCTTTGAAATTTCTGAAAGAAAAGTATATAAAGGGGTTATTAGACACCTCAAACTCCTTATAGAATTTATTTTGAGGTGTTAGAGAGCATAGGGACTAAATTGAGAAATTTTGAATTCAAGGGTTAAGGTAAGAAGTGGTTAAATTCTCATGATATACATGTATTTTACTGTTATTTAGCATGAAAACTATTGAATTATAGCTTATAGCCTATATGTGTTTATGTGAAATTGAAGAGAAAGAGAAGAGAGGCAAGGATCAAATTGAAGACAAAGGAAAAGAATAGAGCAAGGGGTAAAAGAGAAGAAATTCAGCCTTTTGTTGTAAGTACTACAAGAATTTTAGTTTATAGCCTATTCTTCATAATATATTTGAGTTGTTAGCATGGAAATTGTTGTTTAATTAGGTGTTATAAAGATGATTAAGTGAGATTAGTGTAATAAAACATGAGAAAGAAAATGTTTTCATTGAAACAGATTGGACAGAATCATAGGGTTAACTTTGAAAATGCACTAAAAATTGTGTATATGGAGTTAAGGGTCGAATTATAAATGTAATTAAAGCTTATTGAGTGTAGTTTTATATGGAAGAAACAGTGAATTAAATGGATCTGTATATTCTGAGTTATAACTGATTTTGTGTAACAAGGTCAGAGCAGATACGAGTTCCCCTGTTCTGACTTTGAAAAATTGTAGAAAAATGTAGAAAAATAATTAGAGTCTGAAATTTATATGGTTGAATCCTTAATGAATCTATTTTTCAAAATAAACAGACTAGAACATTATTGGATCTCTGTACTAAAAGATAGATAATTTTTAGTGAAGAAAGGTCGAAACTGACAGACAGCAGAGAAGGGGTAAATTGAAAGAATTTACTGTACAAATTGGCTAAATTAAAAATTCTGGAAATTTTATGGTAAAAAGATGATTGAGTATAGTTTCAGAAACATCAAGAAGATATTAATTTTGAATTCTATAGCTCGATATATAAATAATTTAGTGACTGTGACGCAAGTGGACAGCTTTGAAAATTAATGTGAAAATAAAAGTAAAAGGTATATGATGATGAATATGTGAGAAAAATATATGTGTGAAATATTATGTGTTTAATTATAATTGTTGATTATATGACTAAATGGTGATGTTGTGGAAGCATTTTTAGAAAATAAATGTGAGAAATACATTATTATGTATATGTGAAGAGAAATGTAAATGTGATGTATAAGTTATGGATAATGATGTTAAATGAGATTATGCCCATGTAGACGAAGTAGAACCGTTGTGATATTAGTGGCATGCCATTAAGGAACACTAGCGCGCTCTCTGATTAGCACTGTGTGTGCTCTCTGTTTAGCACGTCTCGTGCTCTCTGTTATTAGCACTGTGTGTGCTCTCCGATTAGCACTTCGTGTGCTCTCTGATTAGCACTTTGTGTGCTCAGTATTTTGTGTACTCTCTGTTTAGCACTTTGTGTGCTCTCTGTTGCCCAGCACTTATGTGCTCTCTGTTCAGTACTTCGGTACTCTCTGTTTGTTCCGTTTATCCGATAGGTTCTATAAAAATCTACTATGGGCCAAGTGGACAAATACGATAAGTGAGTTATGGTTAAGAAAGCTATGATGGCTAGATTGTGAAAAGTGAAAGAATGTGCAAATTATGACATTGAGGTAAGTGAAATGATGAATACATGAAAGATAAGTACCATATGTGTATGTGTAATTAAATGCTGATAATTAAGTGAACTAATGTGGCTGAAAGGACTAAGTTGTGAAAAAGGGATGAAAATGTAATATCTACCATTGAGGTAAGTTGGTATATGAGAATGAATGTGTGTTATGGTGGCACTAAGGTAAGTTACATGTTATATGCAAGAAAGGTTAGAAATTTTATACGCATGAGTATTGAAATGTTTGATAAAATTAAGTAATAAATAAATAGTCATCTATTATTCTTGTAGTGCTTACTAAGCCTTCACCGGCTTAACGCGTTTATTTTAACGCGTAGGTACAAAGTAACAAAGAGAAAAGTCGAGTTTAGGGACCTCTCATCACATCACATCATCCTTTGGTGGACTCCAAATATAGGTAATTTTTTTAAGAAAATGGCATGTACAATAGTATCTGTGTGAATCCCTAATGAGTGGGAAAAATGTTATCTCGAATGTTATGAATTATGAAAATGAAATGATTAATATATGATATTTCGATTTGAATGGTCTTAAAAGACATCAGTTTTTAAAGAAAATTTTCTATTACTCAACTTTCTGTGTCGTACTGTAATGTAATGCTCTTATATTGTGTTTATACGTATAAACCAGGTATAGGGGTGTTACATGTTTCCTTTTTTTTTTTTAAATTTGTTTTGATTTTTTCTTTAATCATTATTTTCTTTTCGTTTTTTCTTCTTTCTTCTTTCTTTTATTTTTAAAATAGATCTAGATTATAAACTAGATCTTTCGAATCTTCAAAAAAGGGTTTTGATAATTTTATTATTCTCATTTTCCATTTTAATATGTCTTTTTTAACATATTTTCCCTTTTTTTTTGAAACAATGGAAATCCCCTATCAGAGCTCCTCCTCGAACACAAACGACGTTCGAAAGAGTTCCGATCGCGACTGCGACGACGAAGTTTTGGCTAGGGCAAGTATGCCTCTTGACTTGCTTTTTTATTTATTATAATTATTATATATTTATTATTTATTTATTAAACATTTAATGCATGTTTAGGAATAAATAACCATTAAATGATAATAAAGATATAATAAATATTTAATATATGTTAAAACGTTTCGAGTTTTTGAGAAATAATAACTAAACAGTAATGCTAGAATAAATGAATACCTCAATATGTATTTATTACCTTGAAAAGAAATTGAATGCTTGATGATCTGGGCTCTATTTTGATATCAACTACTCCATTTTTATTGATTTCGAATGTATTCTGTTTGCATTGATTTCGAGTCACCGTTTTGTATTGATTTAAAAATGCTCTCCAAAAAACTACAACTGCTTTGAATTCGGCTTTTATAGCCTTGTTTACAATCATTACATTTTGTTTTTTGCAATTGAATTGTTGTCATTTTTTCCTTACAGGTGTAGACTCGACGGTGGTGCAAGTTGTTGGTGTTGGTGGCAGATGGTAGGTGGCCTTGGCTGACATGGTGTCTCTAGGTTGGGCAAGGCAGGGGCGATAGCAAACCCACTTGCAATTTAAGGTTTGTTGATTTTTTAGATGTTGGGCCATTTGGGCTTGATTTAGGGTTTGGGATATTGAGTTTATAATCATGCTAGGGCTTGGACAATTGGGTTTTAAGGTATTTTGGGCTCAAATTTTGTGAAGGGACATTAATAAATTTAAATTTAAATTTATTTTTTTGGGGTTCAATTTTGGGTTTTAAGGTTGGATCCAGACAAATTTGGCTCCAACAAAAAACATAGAAAAACTATATTAAAAGAAATTGAGAAGGGAGGAAAAACAGAGAGAGAAGTAGAAGAGAATAAAAAAAAGTTAAAAGAACATGAAAGGAAAAATTAATTTCCTCAAAAATAAACAAAAAATGGGAACCATTTGTATAAATTAACTTAAATTTTTTGTTTAAAATGATTATTTAATGTGTCACGTCAGCTTACCGTTACACTGTTAATGGCAATTAATGGCTCAATAACTAAAATGTTACAACGTGATAACGTACGTAAGTGATTAAAACGTAACATTTCAAATATAAATTACTAAAATATAAACTGAGGTAAACAAAAATGATTGTTTTTGTAGTTTATCCTATTTATTATGAGAATCACTAATAAATTGAAATATAAATGTTTATCATTTAATTGTTACGAGTAATATATATTAAATAATTTATTTTTTTAAAAAATAAAAATTGATTATGGTGAATGATTTGCAAGGAAGGGATATGTTTTGTGTGACATATATAATTGTTTGATACACATATACTTGGGTCTGGTTATCTATCTAAGTTTGAAGGTCTGTTCGAAAGTCGGGAGAGTTTGAAAAAAATATTAGCCCGAAAATGGGCTTAGGTAAAAAAATTAGACCTATTTAAAATATGGGCCGGGCTCGAGCTTGGGTTTAAACATTCAAGGCTTGAACCCGGCCTGACCCAACCCGTTTTAAATTTATAATACTTTATATTATATTATTTGTATATATTAATGTAATTTAAAACACATTAAAAAAAATAAATTTATACTAAATATATAATACTACTCTAATGTAAACATTAAAAAATATTAAGATGATTATATAAAAAAATTTAATAAATAAAAAACTTATAAAATTATTAAATATTAAAATAAAACAATATAAATATTTTTTAAAAAAATTAAAAACTAGTATGGGCAGGCAAAATGAGCTTGGGTTAGTCTTTTGCAAATATGAGCGAGTTTTGGCAAAATTTTAAGTCCAGATTTCGAGTCGGGTCGGGTTTAAGCAAGCATAAAGTATGTTAATAGCATGCTTAGAGCCGGTCTAAACTCAACCCGAGTCATGAACACCTCTAGATACACAAAGGCGAATCTAAGGGTTGGTAGGGGCACCAGTCCCCTAAAATGGAAAATTGTTATTTAAGTCTTTTAGAAATTTTTAAAATTTTAAATTAATAAGATAAAATTTTACTTTGACTCCCTCAAATTATAAAAATTTGATTTAATTCTTTAAAAATATAAAAATTAAAATTATTAAAAATTAAAATTTAGTTTCGATGCTCCTAAAATTTTTTTCTCAATTCACCATGTTGATACAAATTCTTTCCTTCTGAATGGACAATAGGATATGAGAAAATGATTAAGATATGACCTAAAACATAAATAGTACAAATAAAAGAGTATAAATATACGAATGATTAATATAAAAACTATTAACGATTCAAAATTTGTATAAATATATAACTTAAATTTACATTATTATCTATAATATATAATCTCCAATATATATATGGATTTGAATAAACTTTTCAACTAATGAGAATATCTTTTATCATTGATTATATCACTAAATTAATATTAAAATAATAATTTATTAATATACTAATTTGTATTTTTGAGCAATACACGGACCAATTGTGCATATTAAATTTATAATGATTTTATAATATTAGTTTTGTTTAAAATTTTTAATGAATTTCTTCAAAAGAATCATTAATAAATTAAAAAAAATAATGTAATTACAAAATATGTTTAAAAATATTTAACCAATTTAAAACCAATTATATTGATGTTATTTAATTTTAAAATATTTAATATTAAAATAATACAAAAAATCATGGTTTGAATATTAATATTAATATATTATAATTTACATAATATTATTAATTATTTCTTGTAGGTTATTTATTTTATATATTTTGATTATTAATTTTAATGTCAAAATTGTTAAAATTTAATTTTTTTTAAATTTTATATTTATCTTTACTCTACTTTAATCAATTAATGTAATTAACTCTTAATATATTTGAAAAATATAAATTTATTTTTATAAATTTTATTAATATATGTCTTTTTTTAATACTATATTTTAAGTTTAACAATTTAGTATTCATTAATTTTAATATTAAAACATTAAAAATTAGTTTAGTTATGTTTAAAAAAAATTAGTTTAGTTAAATAAAATCTTAAAATAAAAAGATAATTTTTTTAGAATCAACTTTATACGTAAAAAAATTTTAAATAAAAGGTATGGAATAACTTTAAAAAATTAAAAGGCAATAAGTAAAACAATAATTTACTCAAATTGTAAAAAAGTGCTTCAAATAAAAAGGGTTTGGTTCAGCTGGAAACCTCTATTAATACAGAAAATTGGAAGATTGTTTGAGGAAACAATTTGCCCCCAAGAGTCAAGCACTTTATATGGTTGGTTTTGAGACACGGTCTGTTGACAAAATCAGGAAAAGGTGAAGAGGCGATTGTCTGATGATAGTAGTTTTTTAATTTGTGGTGGAAGTCAAGAATCTATGGTTCATATCTTTTGAGATTATCCCTCTATTGCAAGTATGTGGTATAAACTAATTCCCTCGAGTTACAGATCTCAGTTTTTTGGGATGAATCTAATAGATTGGATGATTGTTAATATGGAAAATAATATTGGTTTACATGTTGGCAGTATAGAGTGGGGAATATATTTTGTTGTTTTGTGTTGGTTCTTATGGAAAAATAGGAATAAAGCTATATTTCAACATGATTATCCATCCGGAAGAGATTCTTAAAAGGATTGAAAGTCTCGCTATCAATATATGTAGTATGACGAGAACCGATAACCTAATGTCACTCAATTGAAGTATTTAAGTGAAGTGGAATCCTCCAAAGAAGGGTTGGGTCAAAGTTAGCATTGATGAAGCGTTAAATGATAATGGGAACTATTCCGCCATAGGTGGTGTCTTACGTGATTGTCATGGTAATTGAATAGCATGATTGTACCAATCTAGTAGAAGATGTCCAAGTCGCACAGCTGAAATATGGGCAATATACCATGGTCTACAAGTAGCTCGACATAGAGGTTATTCTAGAAAGTGATAGTAAGATAGTGATTGATATGCTAAATGAAGACTTTGAGGATGTTATGATGACTTTGTTCATTCGAGGTATTAAAGTAGAAAACAAGCAGATCTCAATGGTTAAATTTCAACATGTATTTAAAGAAGCTAATATGATAGTTGATTGTATAGCAAAAACGTGTCTTGAGAATGCTTTAGAGTTAGCCATTTTTTAGTTACCTTTTAATAAGGTATGGAAATTCTTATGTTAGGACTAATAGGTCCTAAGGCCACTGATGGTCTTCTTCTTCTATAAGAAAATTACTATTATAATCTCATATTGCTATAGTATATATATTAGAGATAACAATTAGATCTATTCATGGGTTGGGTTACTCGTCCAGACTTAAAGACCTGCTCGAAATTTGGGTTTGGGCAAAAAAAATTATGTCCATTTAAAATATGGGTCGGGTTCGGACTTGAATGTTCAAGCTTGAACCCGATCCAACCCATTTTAAGTTTATAATACTTTATATTATGTTATTTTTATATATTATATAATTTAGAACACATTAAAAAATAAACCTATACTAAATATATAATATTATTCTAATGTAAACATTAAAATAATATTAATTATCTAAAAAATTTCAATATATGTTTCATTTTATTTAGGAGAAAGCAATACCCAATAGATTTACTAAGTGCTTTGACTATCATAATCTTTTTCCAAGGATCATAATGCCCTTCATATTCCTCTTTAGATGTAGCTTAATTCAAGTAGAATTCCCCTATTATAAATCCTCCTAATTATAGACAATACCCTCATTTTTACCTAAAACCTCTTCCCAAGTGAGCCTAACGTTGCATCTCTTATTTTAAATTGCATCCTTACAGGAAAATTCCCCATCAAAATGGAAAGGACTCTTGCTTGTAGTCAATTCTTCAATTTTAGTTGCATGTTCATCCATAATCATCCTCTTTGTAGCTAAAATTGGAGGGTATGAAGACTTAAAAGCATATATCAACAACACATGTAGTTGCTTAAATTTAGATTACATGATAATATATGTTCATATTTTATTAATCTTTTTACAAAGCGCACACGTCTTGCACACATAGGTGCTCGAATCCGGGTCTCCTAAGATAAACATCATCCTCTTTTTCACTGGAGTCACTTGTTAGATTCTATTTTATTAAAATTTTAAACATAAATAACTTATACAATTTTTAATATTTATATTAATATTATATATTTAATTTTCATATGATATAAATAATATAATATATAAAAATAAATATATTTGAAATTGAAGTTTAATATTTTTTTTGGTATTCTTCCAACTAGCGAATAAGACAAATATTCCAAAACTTAGAGAAGTGCAATAATAGTGAAGAAGGGTGGAAAGTTCCTGAAGTGATGTGATGGTTGGATATGATGTAATGCAAAATCAAAAATCTTTTAATTTGTCAAAAGGAAAATCTACATTTCTGGAACTGGATAGAATAGAGTTAATAATAATGAATGCTGCTAATATTTTAATCAAGTTTTTAATATCAAATTAAAGCATGAAGGTTGAAGTAATTGAATAAACTATGGGTGGGAAGGGATTTTCATTTTTGGCTCCAGTATGGAATATCAAAAGATTTGCTGATGCAATGATTCTTCTTTTTCCTCCTTCCTTCCAATTGAGAATCCAACCCATCCTCACTGTAAATAATATAATTGAGATAGTCTCGTTTTCTCTTTCAATTTTGCTGGTAGGTAAGCTAAATTATGACGTGCATGCATGGCTGATGCAATGCCAATTCCACAGCACGTCAGCAACTTGTTTGTATACTATTATTATTAATAATCAACTTAGCTCTTTTAACAATGAATTTTTTTTCTGTAATCTTTCCACCAACTTCATGAAACCGTGGGTGGTCCAAATGGTGGTTTTCAATTTCACCATTTACAATGATAGTTTTAGAGCAACATTTATTAAAATAAGAAAGAGAGGGATAGAAAATGTGGGGAGTTTGTAGGCAATTATTAAAGTCAATTGACGATGTCATGATAAGAAATTTCTCGATATTGTGATGACAGATAATGTCGTGGTGACATGAATGAAGATATTGTGATATGATGATCTTTTTCACAAATATTGATTTTTTTTTCCAATCAAGTTTTGTTATTTTTTTTCAGTTGAACTCTGGTTAATTTAAAAATATTTTAGTCATATTATGATTTTAATGTCAACCTATTTAAAAAGTCTTTGTAATTCTGTTTAGAGAGTTGATAAAATATCTCTTATATGAGATTTAATGAAGAGTTTTTGGGAGATTTTTTTAGAAAACTTTGTATTTAGGTTTTGGGTTTTGCTTTTTTAGATTTATTTTCTTCATCTCGTACTCTTTGTTGGTTTAACGATTAGTGAAGTTTTTCTTTGCATGTGGTTTTTTTTATCTTTTTAACAGAGAAATTTTTCACATAAATATTTGTGTGTCTAATTTTTTTACTTTTCATTATTGTTCGTTGTTTATATAAATTGATCTCCAACAAAAAATAATTTAGAAAAATGAAATTTTGAGTTTTAAAATGCAAATCATGCATAATTAAAATGTTTGGTGCTATTAAACTTTGCATTTATATTCAATTTAATTACTAATTTGTAGGACTAATAAATTTGTTAATTACAAGTTGAGATATTTATTTAAGTTTTATTAAAATATTATGGATGATTATTAGGATAAATTACACCATTAGTCACTAAATAATTGACAAGCTTTTATTATGGTCACTTAACTAAAAAAAAGTTACAATTTGGTCATTAAATCAATTAAAATTTTTCATTAGTCACTAGACTATTAAAATTGATACTAAATGACTTTCTCTGTGAGCACTACTTGAATCAATCGAAACCTGTTTTTCCCTTCTTCTTTTTTTACAATTCAATTTTTTTTAATGAAACAGTTTTGGACATCACAAATTTATGAACCGAAATTCAAACATTTTAAACATGAATGATTGGAGTTTTTTTATTTAGTTAAAAAAACCTTCACGTGTTTTATTTATTTATTTGTAGATAATATTATTGATATTTTTAACGTAATAAATGAAAATATGAAAGACATAATGATGTTAAAGAATTAAGTTGGAACATTTAATACAAATTTTCATGAGAATAGTTATAAGCAGTTTGTATTAAATTGGTAGACCAATGGAAGGAGGCCATAATTCTATGGTAAGGGTAGGTCAGGTTTCTTAATGCAAATTCTTCAAAAATAAAACTTATTTCCTTACCAAATAGCATCATTATTGTCGGCAAATCTACGGGTTTTAAAACAAAACCACTCAATGGTTGTTGGCTGCTTTAGTACTTTTAATCATTCTCCTGACTTATAATTTAAAATTTTCTATCAGAGCGGGATGTGGTAAGATGGGTAAATGGTAATTAAAATATTGTTTGTATATTATTTTGGTCACTGAATTTTTAATTTTTTTTATTTTGATCACTAGATATACGAAATGAAATATTTTCATCATCAAACATTAACAATCGTTTGATGTGGGTTTTTTTTATTAGTTTAATAATAAATTTAGTTGTTTAATATTTACACATTCTATTAATTTGATTCTAAATATAAAATATTCAACAAATTTAGTAATATTTACAAAATTTATCATTGTAGTTCAAATTTTAAAAAAATCAACAAATTTAACCCTCAACATTTACAAAATAACAATTTTTGTCTCTTTTAGCACTTGAACTAAAGTTGTTTGTTAAAGCACCCCAAAACGGACGAAAAAGTTAAAGACGTGTTGACTTTGCTGACATGGCAGTCCACATGCACGCCACATAATCAATTATTTAAAACAAAATAATTAATTACCTAAAAATAGTAAAGGACTAAATTGTAAATAAAACAAAATATGAACCTAAAAATATGAGCAAATACAATAACAAGAAGCAGTTGGTTGATTTCCATGAGGTTGGTTAACCTTCGAATTAGGGATCTAAATCGCTATTACTCCTAAATTGGTTCAATTTTACCTCTTGGCTTCAACTTTACCAATTTTGACAAATTAGTCCAGTTTATCTCTCAACCTCACCAAACTAACCCGAGATTATCAAATTGGTGTCCGATAAGATCTCCTCTCAATCTCATTTATATTAATTTTCCCTTAGGGTTATCAATCCTATGCTTTGAAGTCTATTCGATTTAGTCTAATTTTTACGATTTAGCCCTTGAACCAAAAATCAATTACTCATCACTTCCATCAACCAACCACTTAGGATTTAGCTACTCATGCTTATATTTGAACCCATTAACAACAAGAAATCAAATAGAAACACCGCTAGCTTAACCTAAAAAGAAGTTGATAAAGACTCAAGCTTTCTTACAAAAGCTTGAGGAACACAATAATGACAGCAAAGAAGATAAATAAAAACACCCAAGATAAGATTTTTTTAATAGAGGAAATGTAACAAAGCTGAATGGTATTAAGCTAATGGATTAAAGTGCAAATACAAAAAAGTTTAAAGGGCTTAAGAAGTAAATAAATCCTAGCTACATTAATAACTAACTTAACTGCCACCTACGGAACTAAGAAAAACCAAAAATGAACATGAAAATAAACCTTAAGCTTTGGAGAAGAAGGACTAAACCTTAAAAGATGAAGAGAAAAATGTAAAACTAGCTTATGTGAAGTCTCTCTCAAAACCAATTTTAGGCTATTTTAGCATTTTTCTGACCAAATTTTTTTACCCAAAATACCCCTTAGCGTGTTTTTTTATTGGTGTTGAGGTTCGACAAGGTATGTCCGTATAGTCATTTATTACCTCTTCTCATCAGGGGTATTGCGAACATCAGTCTTGACTTGGGCAATCCTTGGGAGTTAGGTATCATGATACAACTTTAGTTGGCCTCGATCATCTTCAATTCAATATTTTCAGGGGTATCACGACTTTCAAGCACTAATATTGTGATACCCCCTTCTAGGTGATGTTTTCACTCACGTTCGGGCTTCCGATGACTCTCTACAACACTTAATCAACCATTAGATTCCCTATGGCGCATTTGGCCATTTTGGATCTCAAAAGTGGCATAAAACACACTATTTCACTTATTAAGGCAAAGAACGAAAACTAAGTAAAAACACGACAAAAACATATAAGTTACTCGAAACAAGCTCTTTAAGCGTAAAGGGAAGCCTAATTTGACATACAAATTACGGCAGATCAATGACACACCCTTTGCATTTAGCATGACCCTTGTCATATCTTCAATCATGCAATTCTTTCTTTCTTTCAATAATGTTGTTTTGTTGTAAAGCCTTTGGGGCAAATAACCCTTGTCAGAAAATTTAGGGACCTTCATTCTTGAACTCTATTCCATGATTACTCTTGATTCTAACTATCTTTCCAACCAATTGACTTTTCTCATTCATAACTTCTTACACAACTTCTCAAATGCATCAAATGTGTTTGATTTCTTTTGCAGGAACTTCACCCAAGTGAACCTTGAATATTCATCTAATAGACTAAAACGTAACATTTACCATTCACGATTTTTGTTTGCATAGGTCCCATCAAGTCCATGTATTGTAGTTCAAGTGGTCCAATTGTTCTAATTAGTTGCAACTGGTGGTGCAGTTCACATTGCTATTTTCCCTTCACAATTTCTCCACAAACTTTGGTAATAGCTTCCCTAGCTTTGGCAACCTTTTAACAACATTATATCCCACAAGCCTTTAAAGTGTACATGACCTAGCCTTTCATGCCATAGCTCAAGGTCTAAAGAGCTAACACGATTACAAATCATAAGCTCAACCAAATTATAACAATTGTCAAATGCCCAAGCTCACTCCATAACATAGCTCATTAAATTTTCTGGTTACCTTGCACCTTTTCTTTGTGAAGTTCACCAACATTCCTTAGTCACAAAGCTAGTTGTACTAATCAAGTTGGTTTTCAAACCTTCCACAAGGAACATGTTTTCGAGCTGTGGCATTCCTTTAACATTCAAGACTCATTTCCTAATGATTCTTCCCTTTTTACCATCACCAAAGGTCATCCTATCTCCATAATCCTCTTGAAATTCTTTAAGACAACTTCTATTCCCAATCACGTGTCTAGAACAACCATTATCGAAATATCATATATTCTCAGTAGTAGCCTTCAAAGATTTATTGAGATATGCTTTAGTATCTCATCATTTATTTGACAAGTTATTTGAGATGTGGTAATTGGTTCCACATTGCATTATAAGGGGTTGCTTCCTTCAAATTTGGAGATTGATGAGTGCACTCTTTTGTTCAAACAAGGAACTAATTTTTTTTTTTTATAAAAAACCAAGAACTAATCTTAAGTGCTAAATAATTATTTTTTATTCCCACCATTTTTTAGTGTGAATATAACCTCATAAGTAGATTAGGTTGTTATTGAGAAATGTACGGAATGAAATTATATTGTATAAAAATTTACTTGTCGATTGAGTCTTAGTTTGGTTGGTATTGAAATTATTGCTTATGCAAAAGGACATGAATTCGAACGCGCTGAAACGTATTTATCCTCTTATTGAATGGTTGATAATAGATTATAGATAATTCTAAACATACATACATATATATATATATATATATATGTTAGTCAAATTGAAAAGCGTATGACTTTTGTTGCTAGGAACTGACTTTTACACAGTTTGAGACGTGAAGTTACAAGTAAGCTGTCATGTTTTGATAGGAAAATAACATAACGAAGAGATCATTATTGTTATTATTACCACCTTATATTATATGCAAACTAATGGGCCTTGGCCTGGCCCAGCTCACATACTCATTTTTTAACCTCATTATTATTTTGGGTAATATATAAAATAAGTCCTTGAACTTTATTTAAATAAATCATTATACTTTTATTACCTCAAAATAAACCCTTAAATTTTAATTGGTACCCAAATCAACTTTAATCTTTGACGTATGTTTAACTAAGCCATTATAGTATAAACGTAGGCCATCATTCCTTATATTGTATTTTCAAAATATTTAACGTTTAATAATTTCAAAAATATTAAATCATTAGTTAGCTTTATAAAATTTTTAGTTCAACGTTTATTGACATTAGAATTAATATATAATTCTGAATTGAGTGAGTGAGTAGAAATTAAATTTTCAAAGCTTATAATAAAAGAAAATATAAAAATTACCGATAAGTATTTGGAAGAAATAGAATTGAACTTTTTTCCTAAGCATTTGAATTAAGTTCAAATCTTAAATTTGAAATCGTTGAAAAGAAAAAACATAAGGATTTATTTGAGTATCAATTAAAATTTAAAGAGTTATTTAGATATAACAAAAATATAAATGCATATTTAAATAAACCAAAATGTTTAAGGGCTTAAATGAAAAAAAAATTATAAAGTCGTCAGTGGCATTTGCCAAGCACAAGCCAAAAGCTGTTGAAAATTAATAAAAATATTAAAAAGAAAAATAAAAAAATAAAAAGTTATTGGATCAGATCAGAATATATTGAATATATTAAAACGACAAAGTATTCCCACATATTCTAATTTTGGTTTGATTTTTTTCCTAACGCCTTTTCGCTCACCTTTTCAGCATTATCTTATATAAAATAATAAAAATTAAAAAAAAATCATTTTAAAGTGCTTGTATTTGGTTGAGTTCACGGAGAACGAAGCCTCACCTACCCTTGCCTTCAACTCAAATCTCACATTTTCTTCTAGATCTCGCTTTGTTTTCATCAACCAATCGTTTGTTGGCTGATTATCATGGGTAATACGCTACTCGAATCATATCGGTTTCCTTTTCCTCATTTTTCTCTTGTTTTTTTTCTATTTTTTAAGAGATATTTACTCATCTAACTGGTTTTGGAAATTCAATTTTAGCTTCAGCAAATCCTTTCAATTCCATTTTGAAGACTTTGGAGAAGCCACAGGGTGGTGAATTCGGAAAATACTATTCTTTACCTGCTCTCAATGATCCAAGGATCGGTTAGTTTCTTCTTTTAGATTTTAAATTTCGTTTGGTTGCCGATAAGTAATAGGAAAGGGAATCAAGTGTATGAAATGAAATGAATCTTGTTGGATATCAGATTTAGTTGGTCAGTTCCCCCTCTTCAGAGTCTGGAGGAAAAGGGGCTTTTATGAAGAAGGAGATGGAAAGCAGAGAGTTTTTTTAGAGAGCAGACCTCCCCTAAAGAGGGTCTTTAGAAATGTATATAAAGGGATTTTTTTGGGGTCGGGTTATGATATTTTTTGTTATAATTGTATAACAAATCTATGCGTTTTTTAAGCTAATCTGGTACTTGTTGAGTGATTATTCAAACCGAAGAAGCTCTCTTTTTACTCTCTTTTTTTCGCCTTTCTTTTTCTTCAATCAAACAAAGCTTGTTATCTTTTGGTTGATTTGAGCTTTTGATGCTTGTTGTGCAGATAAACTTCCTTACTCTATTAAAATACTTCTTGAATCCGCAATCCGTAACTGCGATGAGTTTCAAGTTAAGAGTAAGGATGTTGAGAAGATCATTGACTGGGAGAACACATCTCCCAAACAAGTCGAGATTCCGTTTAAGCCAGCTCGTGTGCTTCTTCAGGTCTGTTGGTTATCCGAAATTTTACCACGATGGTATTGTGTTAATGATAATGATGAGTTATTTTTAATGTTAACTTGCATTGCTAGGAATACTTGTTTTCTAATATTGTTCTCTGATTCATTTTTTTTCTTTTTCTTTTCAGGATTTTACTGGTGTTCCTGCTGTTGTTGATCTCGCCTGCATGCGAGATGCTATGAACAAGCTTGGTGGTGATTCTAATAAAATAAATCCCTTGGTAAGTTATGCACTTCGTTTTAGGGATGCTATTGGACTAATCAAAGCAATGCTTAATTTTTTGAATTGTGATTTTGTAACCTGGAAAACTGTTCTCATCATTGGTATATCATGGAATTATGATGTTTGCAGGTTCCTGTAGATCTTGTTATTGATCATTCAGTTCAGGTTGATGTGGCAAGGTCGGAAAATGCAGTGCAAGCAAACATGGAACTTGAATTCCAACGGAACAAAGAAAGATTTGCTTTTCTCAAGTGGGGTTCTAGTGCATTTAATAACATGCTTGTTGTCCCCCCCGGATCAGGAATCGTACATCAGGTAAGAAGCATTTTTTCTGCTACATGAAGAGATCATAATCAGTTTTTAATTGGCTGTAAATAAATAAATCAATGCTACTATTCTTGCAAATGATTTGTTATAGTGTTAAGGGGAAAAGGAATTTCATACTGCTACTGACAGGCTTTGTTTAGTAAGAAAACAGAATACATGTGTTTACCAGCATTTTTGCGTCCTTATTCCTCAAACAAGTTTCTCTATTCGTGGTTTACAGGTCAATTTAGAGTATCTTGGAAGAGTCGTTTTCAACACAAATGGCGTGCTTTACCCTGATAGCGTTGTTGGAACAGATTCTCATACAACTATGATTGATGGTTTGGGTGTTGCTGGCTGGGGAGTTGGTGGTATAGAAGCAGAAGCTGCCATGCTCGGCCAGGTTAATTACTTACTCCACTTATTAATAGGTTACGGTTTACAAAAGGAGGGAAAGGATGGGGAAGGAAGAAAAGGAAAATTTATGGAGCTATTTATGTGGCTAAAAGTCCAATTACCATTAATAAATTTCTTCTTTCTCTTAGTACATTGCTGAAAGCATGAACTCTTAATTTTGATTAGTAAAACTCCTTAGTTAATGATTGTACACTTGCCTTTTTGAATGTAGCCCATGAGCATGGTCTTGCCAGGTGTTGTTGGGTTTAAACTATTAGGAAAGTTGAGGAATGGTGTGACAGCTACCGATTTGGTGTTGACAGTTACTCAAATGCTGAGGAAGCATGGGGTTGTTGGCAAGTTTGTCGAATTCTATGGTATGGTCTTCAATACAAACACTGTGGTAACTTATTCATTGCTTCTTGTGCTACTTTTATCTAATTTTAAATGTATCCCTCTATCCTTATACAGGGGAAGGCATGAGTGAATTGTCATTAGCAGACCGTGCAACTATTGCCAACATGTCTCCTGAGTATGGTGCAACCATGGGGTTTTTCCCTGTGGATCATGTCACCCTGCAATATCTGCAATTGACTGGCAGGAGTGATGAGACTGTAAGCCCCTTAGAACAAAATCTTTGTTTCATTTGATGCATCGACCTTTAGTTTGTTGACTTATCTACAATCATGTAGGTTGCAATGATAGAATCTTATTTACGGGCCAATAAGATGTTTGTGGACTACAATGAGGTAAATATTCCTTAGGTTCTTTCTTCTATGATTAAAAAATTTTCAGCATACAGTTTCCAACTAAGAATTTGTTCCTAAACTCAGCCTCAGATTGAGAAAGTGTACTCTTCCTACCTGCAATTGAAACTTGAGGAAGTTGAACCCTGTATATCAGGGCCCAAGAGGTAAATTTTTTATTTTTTTTGATATGTAGAAACTGCAATCTTCTCTAAAATGAAAAATCTTATTTAAGTTTTGGTATTCCTGGGATTAAGGTTTGTCTAAGTATCTGATTGCTCTATTGCAGGCCTCATGATCGAGTTCCTCTGAAAGAAATGAAAGCAGATTGGCATGCTTGCTTAGACAACAGGGTTGGATTTAAGGTATGAGCTTTATAAATTTGGGAAGATTGTACTTCTTGGAACACTGAAGTGGTGATGGGATGATATTATTTGATTATTCTAAAACTTGAGTGTGATGCTTAATACACAAATGATGAATTCTTGAATAGTCTGAAAATGGTATATCATCTGATCATATAATAACTGTCTGGTCTCTGTGTTTTCTCTTACTAAAAGAGGAACTGAAAAAATTTATTAAGTGCATCCTTCTCCTCTACTGTTCTCTTCCCCTGTTCATGTTTCCTGCATCTCTTGTTACAGGGATTTGCTATACCAAAGGAATCTCAGGATAAGGTTGCAAAGTTTTCATTTCATGGGACTCCAGCAGAATTGAGGCATGGAGATGTGGTTATAGCTGCTATTACTAGTTGCACAAATACTTCAAATCCTAGTGTGATGCTTGGAGCTGCTCTGGTTGCAAAGAAGGCCTGTGAATTAGGATTGGAGGTAGGCTTTCTCTGCTTTCCTTTATGTCTACATGTATGAATCTTTTCATCATTGAAGTAATTGATAATGAGAAAATCAGAAGTGCTAGATCAACTAGGTTAGATGGCCCTTGATTGCAGCAATGTTGATTCTTTGTTTATTCCCAATTAGATTGTCTGTTTCATATTTTTTAACATTGCCACTATGAGCTACTCCAAAAATTGTAAAATTTAACCATTATTCTCATGGAAGATTTCCAAGGTTTATGTTTTTAAAAGGCAGAAATTTATCTTTTAGGTTAATCTCTTTAAAATAGCAAATTATTAAATGGAAAAATATGAATTTTTTGTTTTGCCTTAAAATGATATTTTGACCTAGAAGTTTTGAGGTAACGTTTTCTAGCCTGAATGTTTACATGGTACAATTTTCGGAGCAATAAGCCTTGTTGCATATTTTTGGATCATTCCTTTAACAGGTCAAGCCATGGATCAAGACAAGTCTGGCTCCAGGTTCTGGGGTTGTAACCAAATACTTGCAGAAGAGGTACTTCTTATTAATCTGGAGGAGCATGTTGTCCATATGATAAATGCTCTTCTTTATTTCATAGTGCTAACTCAGTAATTCACTGCAGTGGCTTGCAGAAGTATTTGAATCAGTTAGGGTTTCATATAGTTGGATATGGATGCACTACATGTATTGGGAATTCCGGAGATATTGATGAATCTGTGGCATCAGCCATCTCTGAAAATGGTAAATTTTTAACAAGAATATACTTGGTTATACTTGCACAAGAAAGCTTGAAGCTGACAAATTGGCTGTTTTCTACATGCTTCCAGATATGGTTGCTGCAGCTGTGTTGTCAGGAAACAGAAACTTTGAAGGACGTGTACATCCTTTGACAAGGGCTAACTATCTTGCTTCTCCTCCTCTTGTTGTTGCCTATGCTCTTGCTGGCACTGTATGTACTGTCATGTTATTATAATTGGATATCTGTTCATGAATTTATGTTCTCAAAATTGAGTTGTATACCATCTATGATGTCTTCTTGTTATCACAATTTAGCCGATTATTTTTTAACCTCTTTCTTTATTCATTCACTTGTTTATTCTTAAGATCAAGAATATTTCTCATTAGACTCAATGTTGCAGGTAGATATTGATTTTGAGACAGAACCCATTGGTACATGGAAAGATGGAAAAAATATCTTTTTCAGGGATATTTGGCCTTCTAGTGAAGAAGTGGCTAATGTGAGCTACTGAACCTGCTTTACCCTTATTCCTAGGCTTAAAGTATTAGGGACTAATATTGTTTTCCATTGTTGTTCTGTCCTCAGGTTGTTCAATCTAGTGTGCTGCCTGATATGTTTAAAGCTACATATGAAGCAATCACCAAAGGAAATCCCATGTGGAATGAGTTATCTGTACCCTCTGGTAGCCTTTATGCATGGAGCCCATCATCAACTTACATCCATGAGCCACCCTACTTTAAGGACATGACTATGTCACCTCCAGGTCCACATGGAGTGAGGGATGCCTACTGCTTGCTTAATTTTGGAGATAGTATCACAACTGATCACATCTCCCCTGCTGGTAGCATCCACAAAGATAGCCCTGCAGCCAAATTTCTCCTGGAGCATGGGGTAGATAGAAGAGATTTCAACTCTTATGGAAGTCGGCGTGGCAATGATGAAATTATGGCCAGGGGTACTTTTGCAAATATCCGACTTGTGAACAAACTATTGAAAGGAGAAGTTGGGCCTAAAACAATTCATATCCCCACTGGAGAGAAACTATCTGTGTATGATGCTGCAATGGTAAATTTCTATTCTTAATCCAGCATATGTTTCACATATTATGACTTACCAGTAGAATATTACATGTGCATTATGATCTATCTGAGGACGTCATATTTATTTGTATGACTAGCATTCATCTCATTGTTTTTAGCAGAAAAGAGTATTTACATAAATCATCGTGTTGAAGTTGCATTTAAATATTTTTATCAAATTTTGAGCTTCTTCACGTAAAGTGGCTTTTTATAAGTGAATTGTAACAGAATTAAATTTTATTTATCAACAGAGGTACAAGACTGCAGGACAGGATACCATAATTTTGGCAGGTGCTGAATATGGGAGTGGAAGTTCTCGAGACTGGGCTGCAAAAGGTCCAATGTTATTGGTGCGTTACTGGTTTGACTAACAAGAATGCACCATTCAATGGTGCTTGTTTATATATACATATCTTGTTGTTTCCTGAACCATTGCTGGCTTGAGCGACAAATTGTAGATCTTGCTCTTTCTCTATTTCTATGCATTTTGCACCCTCCTGATAATGCCATTAATGATGATGTACTCAGGGTGTAAAAGCAGTCATTGCCAAGAGTTTTGAGCGAATTCACCGTAGTAATTTGGTGGGCATGGGCATCATTCCCCTATGTTTCAAGTCTGGAGAGGATGCTGACACTCTTGGATTGACTGGCCATGAGCGCTACACAATTGATCTTCCAAGCTGTGTGAGCGAAATTCGACCTGGCCAAGACGTCACAGTGGCTA
This sequence comes from Gossypioides kirkii, assembly GCA_005610355.1. NCBI lineage: Eukaryota > Viridiplantae > Streptophyta > Magnoliopsida > Malvales > Malvaceae > Gossypioides > Gossypioides kirkii. Next base: position 16,358,468 of record CP032254.1, on the reverse strand, counting down.
CAGACAGTGGCAGGTCATTCACCTGCACTGTACGATTTGATACAGAGGTACGCACTAATATGAAAACAATTGTCCTTTCTTAGCTTTTGTTAAAAGGCTGAAGGAGCTGTGCTCCGTCCTTGAATAATCAAATTTCTTTCCCACTGATTCACTTGAATTAAAATGCAGGTGGAACTGGCATATTTCAACCACGGAGGCATTCTGCAGTATGTCATCAGGAACTTGATCGGCTCAAAACAGTGATTAGGCTGTGTAATGTATGATTGCGGACTTTGACGACGTATTTCATAACCGTGGTTGCTGCACATTTAAATGGGGTTTGTGAACTGAAACTAATAAGTTTGCAGCAAAAGTTTAAATTGAATAAAAAATTGGGAACAGAGGTGGGTTGGTTGGGTTGGGATTGAAGGCAAGGCAAATGCCAGTTTCAGATAATAGAGAATGCAGACATGAATTTTGTTAAACCAAGATGTGTTGAATACATTAGATGATGACTAATTCATGGATACATGGGGAAGAGTATTGGCTTGTCTTTTATCTTGTCATCTTTCACTGTAACGTGTTGTTATGGAAGTAATGGTTTCACACGAAGAGAGGCATAGGAAGGTAAGCTATGTGAGTACGTGTCGATTGAGGATGTGGTACGCGTATGGTATTAATGTCGTTGTTGTTATTACCTATCAATCAACCCTATCCTATGCCCTGTTTCTGTAAGCGACTGCAGATTTTAAAGTTGAAATACGACGTCGTTACCAAGGAGCTAAGAAACAGAGTTAACCTTGTTCCATCCTTCCAAATTGGGTTTTGAAGTAGGGTTCATAAAATGACCACATTAGGATGTGTTACGTTGATTTTTTTTTTTTTAAGCCGTCAAATGATAATCAAGCCAATCAAAAATAAAACCAGGCTTTTAAAATGGAAACATTGTTCAGAAAAGCCTGATGAAATCTAATAAATTGAAAATTAGTGCCATTTTTCATCACATATATTGTAAAATGGAGATTTTAACCCCCAAAAAACTGTTGTTTTCTTGTCCTCAATTTTCTTTATTGAATGACATGTCATTAAATCGGCCTTTTTACACATTATAAAAATATTGAATAATTACTTTTTTTTAAAAATATAAATCTATTGATTACTTAAAACAATAAAGGATATGCAGGTTCCAAGACAGAATACAGTGGGAAAAACGGCGAACAGTGCAAAAGCCATAAATTGAAATGAAATTGTCAGTTGTCACCAATTGTGATCATTTGGGCTTTCCTTAAGTGATTTTTGTCCCAAATAATCATGAATGGTGATTTGGAATCTCAAACATTCTCTATCCTATCAATTAATTTGGTATTGGGGTCCAAAACCTTAGCAATGGTATCAATTTGGCTGAAATTTTTTTAAAAAAATCAAAAATCCAAATTATTATTTTTTAATATATTTAAACTCAATAAGTGGCTCAAATGAAAAAAAATGTTGTTCATCTTGAAGATTTTGAGTTTGAGTTTTTATGTGTGCAAGATGTGTGTATTTTATCAAAAGATTAAAAAAATATGAATAGAAACTATGTATATTAAAAAAATTCTTAAATAATTTCAAACTCATATTATTTTGATAAATTATTATTATTTTCTAATATTTAGTAAAAAAAAAATCATTAAATCAAATTCATATATTTATGAATTATCTACTATATGTAAAAAAAAGCCATGCTAATCGGATTGATCTGGGTTTGCTTGGAGCCGAAAGGATTGAAAGGGGAGAAGAGGAGATAGGAGGGGAAAGGACAACACCTGCTGAGTTATTCCTCTTCTTCTTGGGAAAGTAAAGCCATTACTGAAATGATGATTAAATGCTAGGAGAGAAGAGGAGATAGGAGGGGAAAGGACAACACCTACCGAGTTATATAATTGAGAGTAACAAACGAAATCACTATCCCTTAACTTTCTTCTCCGGACTTTAACCTCCTAAATTCTTACTTCTCTGCTTTCACTGCTTTCACTGCTCAGTGAGCACTAACAAAACCTCGATAGATGGCTGCTCAATCAAGTCAGATCTCTCGCATATTCACTTATCGCCCATATGTAGCACAAACTCCTAATGCGAATACGTTTGCTGGTTTTCGGACCACTGAGGTTGTACAAGGCTTTTTCTGAGGTGATAGAGTTGAGCGGAATCGGACGCACACACCTGCTTGAAGTTATGCAATACAAATAACCAGGATTCAAACACCCAAATCTGCACTTATTATCTGTCTGTGGTCATGGCTCTATTCCCAGGGATAAGGTCAATTGTTGTTGATACAATTAGGGATATGGGTGCAGATATCACAATTTTTGAAGGAATTGAGGCATGCGTAACACACGGAGGGCTTGAAGTCCTAGAGGAAGTGCTTGCATCGAAGCATCTGGTTATGGTTGCCCAGGCTTTGCTATATCTTGTATAAGAACATTAACACCCAGAGCTATGATAACTATATGCGCAATAGTTTTAGGGCACTAGTGGCCGCAGCGGGTTATGCTGAGAGGCAAGACAATGAGCGGTGTGAGGTTGTCTTAAACATTGAGGCTGCCAGTCGGATCCGAACCTGCCTATCCGTACAACTCCGTCTCAGAGCAGAAATCCTGAAAACGATCATTAGCAGTCAGAACGCTCGAGGAGCTGTTCGATCAGTGATGAGCTATCTAGCAGGGATATTGGAATGGACTGAAATGGAATCATTGATATTAATCTATGACACTCTCGTTACCAAAATCTCCGGTCATTTATGATCTACGAGTTGCTGCTGAGATACTTCACCTGAGCGTTGCTTTCAAGGTCATCATCGGTACGGCTCATCCTCCTTATTTCAGGATTCTCTCCTCCATCGGTGACAAGAGTGATGGAGCGATCTAAATTTCCGATACTTCTAGCTGTTGCTCAAAAGTGTAGGGCAGAAAGGTATGGGACAGTCCAGAACTTTGTCACAACTGTGACAGCTCAATTAGTTTCAGAACTAGCTGAAAAGCATCGTACAGGTGTTCGACCAGCTAATGCAGCAGTGCTCCCTGAGAAGCTCAATTTCCTAACATCCATTGACTGGTGGAGAGACCTCTGCCGGACAGGATATTAACAATGATCAAGGAGCAGCCCCGCCGGTGCCCCCACCTAGAGGATGATCTACTTCATATTTCTCCAGCGTACTTGGATGTTAGAGAGTATGCTGGTAGCTGCATTGGAATTTTGGATTGCATGGTTTTTTATCGTATACTACTTATGCTTTTTCGTTACTACTTTTTCATTATCCTGTTAAGTATCATTTTGCTATGCGTTTTAGACTGAATGATTATCAACTACCCTTCCTTCTAAGCTCCAATTGGTTTGTTCTTCCTTTTTTATTTTGTTGATGGCCACCGATAGACAGGAGGTATCTTATTTTGAATTCTTGACTTCAATTCAGTTATATTGTGCTTCACAGTATAATCACTTGGATTCTAACAGGGGAATTGGTATAGAAGGAACTTATTAGGCTGATAAAGGTATGCTTCAGATATTTACTATAATTGAAATTGCCAATTGAACCGATAACCTGAAATCTGCGCTGCAACGATTCAACCAATTCAATCTCTTAATCTTATCTGATTTTATCATCATTGAATGAGATTACTGTTAGAAGTGTTACCATTTGATGCCAAGAAATGTAAGTTTTCAAGGAGGGCACACAGGGCATAGAAAATGTAGAAGGAATCTGATTTTGTCAATATCACTAATTTCTTCATAGTCATTATACTCATCTCTCCTTGTGCATTATTACACTTTGAATGCATAGTGGTAGTAAAGTATTAAATCGCTTTACTGAGGTAAAAAGATGGAACAAAAATAAATTAAAAAAAAATAAGGAACAGCAACAAGGTTGAAGAATGAATCCCAGTCAGCATGATAACACACTACTGCGACTACACAAAAAATGAAGAGAGGAAAGGGCCAAGCACTGCGCCATCCTTGAAGCACAATGGTTCCTACAGCTCTTACTTTTCCAGACTAGGCTAGCATGAATACCCTCATGAAAGCTGTGTCAAGAACAATGGGAGATTGGGGGGTAAATGCAGGAATAGGGGTTTCTGTTCCCTTTCTCTTAACAAAAAAGAAATCAGGTCCTTTCAGCAATCTTTTCCGACAGGTCAACTCTTATTCATTTTAAAATCATCTAGATATACCATTTCATGAACCTACTTCTTGTTTAATACAGAATCATACTCATTTTAAGATGCATACCAACATAGCATATGGTATAAATTACTGTTCATAATCATCAGCCTAACTTAAGGGGTCTAGATCAATATGGACGATACCGTACTGGTTGGTATACAACTTTTTCTTTTGGTATATTTGTAATTTTGATAAGTGAAATACTAGATAGAAAAGGTTACCCGTAAAACGGTTGTTTAAAGATTGTACTCGTTGACACGCATCCATTTTGTAGACGACCACTTATTTCCTCTAATCACAGGGCAGCCTCCTGGATAACTTAAAATAGTAAGTTATAAATTATCCTAGAAAATAAAAGAAGAGAAAGTAGGGGGAAGAAGAAATTAGATATTAACTTGTGATAAATTAAGTAATGGAATAAGACAGGTGAGGGACATGAGTCATGTCATTCAAGAAATAAAGGACCCTTGCCAGCAATTTAATTTGTGACTAGAACTAACCATGCAGGCTTGAAGGATCCAGAGTTGCGTCAGGCTTCATGCTCCAAAAAAGTAATGCATCACCCATCTTTGGTCTCACAGAAAGTCCTCCCTTTCCACATTCAGATAATTCATTCCACCAAGGCACAGCACTGATGTTCCCCTTTGCTTTAGGAAACACTGTCTCTCCTCCTTCTTCAACATCTGAGCTGTAAAATGGTTAAAGAAAGTAGAAAAAGAGCAAATGTGAACTTCCACATAATGCACTAGGATCATAAAACACAGAAAAGGTATGTTATATGTTCATGGTACTTACAGGTACATAAGGACAGTAGCTATGCGCTGGCCCCCATTCAAAGTATTGATCACATCCTTGAAGTAGTCATGGTGAGGCTCATATTTTTGGCCGACTTCATAGTGGAGAACTTGAAGTCCTTCTCCATTCTCTGCATATTATGGCGTTGCCATGAGTAAATTTACAACCATGGATAGCATAAAGAAAGAAACTGATCTAAAGCAGATCCTAAGGAAGAAATTACACTAGTAAAGGCATTAAAAACAATTGAGTGTGACTAATAAATTCGGATAGATTCAGATACTAGTACAGACCAACTGGTATGAAGGTAAAATCCGCAATCCTTTTCTCAATGCTCTTAATAATCTCATCACGTCCTCTAGGTAGAAATGCTCCAGAACTTGTACGTACCCTGCATGCAAACATCCATGACATCTACTATAATAGAAGAGTTAAAGAAGAAACAAAAACAAAAGTATATATGAAATCACAGTAATAATTACATACCTACTATCTGCACTCTTGCCGGTTTTACTATCAACAACTTTAGACTTTTTCATACGAGGCTTGGCAAGATCAATCAGGTGTTCACATTCCTCCATGGACTGCCAATATTTTTACAACTAGAAGTTAGTTTAGGATTAGCTAAAAGATACATGTTAAAAGGATGAACTTCATCTGCCTCCCCTTTCACCTTGGATTAAATCATCTTATAACACAGGGATCCGCCAAATTACTAAGAATATTTAAGATACATACATAATTCTCATTGCAATTTCAGTTTCAAGTACTAGAATACAACAAGTGTCTCTAAGCTTGAAATTTGAAATAAAATATCTCAAAAAAAAAAAAAAAAAGATTGCTTGCTTCACAAGTAGTTTCAATATAAAATTGAAGAGGAACAAATAAAATAAGTGAAATATTCATCCAAAAATTTTGAGAAACTGACCAAGAAATTATGGTAGATAAAAGCTCTAGGCTCCCAAGAGATGGGTTCAACCCAAGGCTCTCCTTTGTCTTCATCAACATAACTTTTGGCAAATCAAAAAAAAAAAAAAAAAAGGCTTCAAAACAACCGCGGTTATTATCAGATCGCCTTCCAACACTACCAAAATTTTCAAAAGAAAACTAACCTTTCGACGACGTTATGCACAATGGAGCTCAAATCGTTGGGCTTAGGAGAAATTCGGGAGTCACCGCTAGGAATGTAAGAGATTCCGATGCCCAAAAGAATCAAAATGAGGAAGGTAAAGATGACCAGCATGGATAGAAACATGATTGAGGATGAGAATTTCCGAGGCGGATGGCGGGAAGACCTGGGCTTCGCCATTAGTGCTGAAAACTGGGGAGATCGACACCTGGAATTGCTTCGACTAGGTGTTTAATAACTGAGTCCAATGGCGAGTTATGTCTTTAACATTCTATGTTCGCTTTGAGGTTGGTTGGTTTATAGACTGTGTAATTGTCATTGTGAAACTGCTTTCCTATACCTTCTTTAATTGCTTTTTCTATATATATCCTTCTCCCCCTTCATGTTTTCTTATTGGTTAAAGTTACTTAAAGGTCCCTATTATTATACCAATCTTATCAATTTAGTTATTTTACTATTAAATGAATGGATTTAATTTTTTATTAATAGAGAGTATTAAATTTTAATAAAGTCAACATATACCATTTAAAATATGATATTTATTACTCAACAATGTTAATATATTTAAAACTTTTATAGTTCTGCAAATAAAATATTTTATTTGATGTTGGATTGCAAATGAAAAAAATAAATAATTTTCATATTATATTTTAAATAGTAAATGTTTACTCTGTTAAAAATTTATCTAATAATCTTTTACTATTTTTATAATTGATATATTTTTAAAAAAATATATATTTTATAATTTTAATATTTTTTACTTAAATTATCAATTAAGCCCTTGCAAAATAAAAAAAAATTAATTAAGCCCTCCATGATATTTTTCCACGTCAACATTTTTCATGTCATCACCATGTCAATTTTCACCTCAACACTTAACGACCCATCAAGAGTTTCGATGAAAAAATGAATTCAAAGGACTTAATTGGGTACAAATCATGATTCAAATCTCAATTAGAGCACTTTTCGTCGAAAAACTTAATTAATTATTTTTTAAGGACGTATTTGACATTTTAATCAAATTATATTTAACCCTTCTAAAATTCTCAATAATTGTAAAATTTATAACGATAAATTTGATAACATTGTTTTCCTCGATGACTACACTTTAGTTTATACATCATTCATGATTATTACCTTAATTTTGTCTACAATTTTAACTGCATTTACATTAATTTTTATGTAATTTAATTATTTTTTTAATAATTTCATTTTAAGTTAATAATGAAAACAATTTGAACCCCATTTATAACTTATTGGCTCGATATTCATTTTCTTTAGAAATAATTTGGGTTTAAATCTCAATCATATAAAAATAATAATATCAACAATTTAAATTATTTAAAAATAATAATTATTAAAAATATTTAATGAAAATTAAAACTTACATTTTACTTCCTCTAAATGTATGTAACCTATTATTTTTCTGTTGTAATATTAAATATTAGAATAAATATTAAAATTATACATGAATTTTTATTTAATGTGTAATTATATACATAAATTTGAATTCGGTGCAATTATACACTTGAAATTCTAATTGTGGTTCAAATGTATACTTGAAACTTTAATTTTGATTTAATCATGCACATTTAAAGAAATAAATGCATTAATTTATTTTTATATTGGATAAATATAATTATTTATGTACGCAATATATAAACATAAAATGATGTTATATCAATAATAGCGTTAATAATTTACAAGAATTGGATCAAATCAAAGTTTCATGTATAAAATTACATAAAATCAAAGCTCACGTATACAATTGTACATTAAACGATAGTTCATATATAGTTTTGGTATTTATCCCTAAATAATTTTATAGGTATCTTAATTAGATTATAATTTCTTATTAATAATTATAAACTTTTTGGATATGCAACCGTGAAAATGATTTATATATAATATTTGAAAATTATCTATAAACTATATATAAAAGGGAGATTCAAAGGATCTTTCTTTTATTGACACATGGCATCTCATGGTGCTCCCTTTCACATTTCCATGAGAAGTCCAAATGTAAGTCAAAATACTAAGCACTTAAATCTCAAAACTCAAAGGGAAAATTCACAAGTTAATCAAAAAAAATTCTTTTACTTTTCTCAAAATTTTTACTTCCTTCTATATTCAATTTATTTTCGAATTTATGTCTACTATTTATATTATTGAATTAAATTTCACATATTTTACTATTTATATTATTAAATTGCTTAATCATGTTGAATCTGTATCAATTTCTGTTAAAATTGAATTATTGATGATGCAATAAAATATTCGTGTTAAAATTTTCTGTTGATATTAATTTCACATTTCATCTCTAAAATAACTTTAATTAAAAAAAATCACATTTTTTACATTAAATATATTTTTTATTTTCAAATACATGGTGACAAGAATCAGAAGTTAATTGAAGCAACTAAGCAAACAAATAAGCTAACCCGTATATAAAAGATTAATAAATAAATTATGAGAAAATGAAAGTTAATAACAAATTTGATTACGGTGGGTGGCAATGGCTACAAGGACCTAAAGTAATTTTTTTTAATTTAACTCAAATAAATATATTCGATTCGATTCGAATTTCATCTCACTCGACACGATTCAAAAATATTTCAAATAGAGTTATGATGATAAAATAAGATTCGTCAACTCAATCAATTTAAAATCTTTTTATTCGATTCGATTCGATCAAACGCTCACCCGTAGTTCTAACAAATTAAATTTATTAGAAAGTAAAATACTTTCCAATTCCCATCATGCCAAATGTCATCTTAATATATATCAGAAATTATTTGATATACAGCAAGTATCCAATGAAATTAAAAAACTCCATACACATCATTGAGACAATGACATGTGGTTGAATGCTATAATCAAGAAAATAAAGAAAAATTAAATATATAAAAAAGAATGCGGATAGAAGAAAAATTTTTAATTTCGTCTAAGATTTTATTAAAATATGCACGGTTAATATACCAAATTCCAACCCTCAGGCTCCCTAGCAATAATCCTAGCTTGTCACTACTATGAACACTTTGGGTCCGACTCTCCTTCTAGACTTTCATCTCCTTCACGTGTTTAGCTCTTACATCTTGCATGGGAGAGCATCTCAAAGTATAAATCCCAATAACCTAGCTCCCCCACCTTCAATCTAGACTCTTCAGGCCCTTCTCTTCCTCTCGAGAGAATATTGTGTGCATGCCTAGTCCATCACTAAAAGAGCATCGCATTTTTCAAGTTGTTTGTAGTGGTATACTTGAATGAATAAAACTGACATTTTTTTTTATTAAACATTATTATTTTTACTAAGATTATTAAATTTCAATGGAGCAGCTAATTGCATCATCTAAAAAGGTCAACGATCGTCGGCCGTCCGTGAGGGTGACTTGGTAAGACGTATGCAAAGTTGAGGCCGGCAAGCAAGTTTGTTTTAAGCCATCATTTATTCATTCTCTCTCACCAGTTTCTACATCAAAAATTAGACCCTGTGTTGTAGAGTCTGATCTGGGGATCATGGCCAAACTGGTGGTGAAAGTGAAACAGTGGAAGATACTGTCCTTTCTGCCTAAAGGTGTATCATCATCATCAGCTGTACTCACTTTCCAAGTCAGCCCACCAATAAGCCCTGTTGGCAAAGGATCTTCTTCCTCAGCTCCGACCATCGTATCCTTGATTCCCAAGGAAGCTCCAAGGAAGTCTAGGAATGGGAGCTTTGATGCACGTGAGCCTGCCTCCCCAAAAGTTTCGTGCATCGGCCAGATCAAGCGCAACAAAAAGAAAAAACAAGCTGCCAGCAAATCTAAGCTACCCTCACCTCCACCGCAAGCAACATGTGCAGAACAATTGAAGGGGAAACAGGCATCAAAAGTGACAAAGCATGGTCATAAGATTGCGGAAGCTGCAAGAGTTCCTTCCCTTGGGCAGACGAAGCAATTTTCAAGCGCACGTGGCACCTTATCAGATTTTGATTGGAAGACTTGTGATGCAGCAGCTGGCTTCGTCGCCAATCCTTTGTACGAGGAAAAGGTGATTGTCAATGCAAATGGAGTTAAAGAATCAAGAAATGCAAAACTGTGGAGTAGAAGAAACTCAACACGTCTAACTCCACTTCAATTGTAGTAAGATAAATAATTGTATGAAACACGGATATTATCCCTTTTCAATAGTTTAGATCACGTTATTAGTTTTATCTTGAATTTCAGGATTTTCATTTGGATTTGATTTTTTTTCAAGATGAAAATCTTGTAATTCAAGATAAAAATACTAAAGTGGTATTAAACTATTGGAAAAGAGATACAGATGACGTGCATTACTATTTCATACCATCGTTTCTCTTGTAGTAACTCCATCAGTGTCTGCATTGCTATATAGTAATAGGGTAAAGGATTGTCATTTATATCCCTTTTTTAATAATTTTATACCACACCAACATTTACATTTTAAATTACAGGATTTTTATCTTGAAAAAAATCAAAGCTAAATTAAAATCTTGAAATTCAAGATGAAATCATTAATGTGACATAAAATTATTAGAAAAAATAATATATCTGTTTCATATAATTTTTTCTCGTAGTAATAGAACCTTTTGTTCTTACATTCCATAATTATTGTCATGTTGTTTTACAAATTTCTAGTTGTAGTCAAACCCAAAACAATTAATATGAGTTAACTCAAATTGATTGGGTATTCATTAGCATTTCATCAAGTATAAATATTCGAAATATGATAGGCTGATGGTTAAGATTGTTCATCGTTTTAGATGTGATCTGGATTTAAATTACGCTAATCATGTTTTGTCTTGTTATTGTAATTCACAACAAAAATATTTGAATTTCAATAATAACTTTATTTAATGAACGATCTATAAATATCATTTTTTTCGTTCAATGAAAATAATTCCATTGTCTCTCCTCTCCTCACTTAAACTTTTCCTTATTAAAAAGAAAAAGAAATAAAAAAAAATACAGAAGGGAATTCTGGGACGTGCTTAAAGCACAATCCCATGATTCCATACAAGTCAAAATGTCACCTGCCAACCCATATTGGGTTGATGGTGGTGGTGATGCAAGCTAAGCTGGGAAGGAATATTTGGTTTCCATCTTCCAACTGTATGCAAAAGAGGATTTAGAGGAAATCCAACAGTGGAAGATTGGATGCACGTAAAGACCAAAACCCTAACCCCGAAGGCTTATTTTCAATGGATTATTTAAGGAAGGCTTGGTTGTGTTGTCCATAAAAAACAATTAACAAATGCAAGTTGTAGATGCGGCCGATAGTCTATGGGTATGACCCGACCCGAAAAAACAGATAGTGTCAGTGTCAGAGTAGACGGGAGCGGTGGTTGGAGCGTAGCTGGGTAGGTATGCACCTATCTTCATCATTACTTAATACGTTTACACGCGAGCTATGGTCCACTGAAGGGGCATCCGAAGGCCCAATTTCTTGTTACTTTTATAAATGTTTTGATATCATTACATGGTTTTATTTCATTTTATTTTTGTCAAAAAGTAGTAAATCTTCATATACGATACGAGGAAATTAATGATGAGTTTGAATGAATGATATAATATATTTAATTTATTTTTTATTTTATATTATAATCTTATGATATTATCTAATTTTATTATTATTATTTTTATACTAATCGATAAACATGCTTTCTATTTAAATTCACCTTTATTTTTGATTCATTAACTATTATCCAAATAATTGAAAAGGATAAAAAAAATTTTCCCAAAAAGAATTGAATATTCGAAATAAAAAAGATTGGAGGTAAAATAAAAAACAAAAGATACAAGAAAAAGCAGCAAAAGTTTTCTCATATCATACGTTAAAGATTAAAGAACTCAAAAAAAAATGCCAATGACATCATCATCGTTTGACCTTTCAACTTCATCACTCAAACCAAATTTCTCAGCACTATTATAATTTTTCTTTTATTTTTCTTATTTCCATAATATTTATTTCATTTACGAGTTACATCCCAAATATAAAATTATATCCCTCTTTATAATATATAAATTAAATAAAAATAATATAAAATTTATAATATATAATCTTTAAATAATATAAAATTTCTATAACACATTTTATAAATAATATATTTTTGCATAACTTTATAATGTTATGTTCTTATAAATAAGTTATGATAAAAAAAATATAACATTTTTATGAATAAGTATATTATTTTTATAACATATGGCATGAACACATAAATAAATTATATTTATATAATTTTTTTAAAATAAATATTTTTATAACATGTAAATTATTTTTCATAATAAAATTTTTTACAATAATTTTTAAAAAAATTTAGGATTTAAATAATATATTTTTTTATTATAACTTTATAAAATACACAAATTTTTCTATAATATAATTTTTTAAAATTGATAATATATAAAAAAATTTGTCATAACCATTGCAAACACTCATACATGCTTATAATATAAATTTTATAATTTGTATAGAAATATATATATTTTTTATAACATATCATTCTTGTGTAATCACAAATAATTACATTCAAATCTAATTATTAAATAATTTTTTAAACACCGTCTTAATATCATTTATTTGATATTTATAAATATTTTTAAATATAAAAATATCAATTTCTTTTTAAAAATATCAACAAAAATAAAACGTCCACAGATTAGGTATGGGCTACTTTGACAATTACCCATATCTATTTTGGAAAATAACTTTTTCATATACATATTTTAAGTAAAAAATTTACACCATTTACATAAAAAAAAAACGATCTTTTTATAACAAAAAAATAATAAAATATAATTTCAAATCCAATCAACCAAACAATAATATATCAAAAAATTCATAATTTTAACAAAAATAAAAAATAAACGTACAATTATTTAAAACAAATCACTGTCATTACCATCTGCCTATGTGTTGAAGAATGATAACTGAAGGTGGACAGGTGTTGGCGATCCGTACATTATTAGCTTATCAAACCAAAATCTGAATATTCTGAAATAAGATTGAAAGGGAACAGGAAACAGAGAGATATAAGAAAGGGGTTTTTTTATTTTAACGTCTCTTTCATCTTCAGCCATACTCCGCTTTTGGATAACATGTGTATCTCTACTATATATTCAAATAATATACAAGACTACTGTAGAATTTTGGCTTTTCTTTTTCCTTTATTTCGTTTGGGTGAGAGGGAAAGGAGGAAAGAAAAAGGTTTATTGTTTTTTTGTAAATCATTGTACTTTTTTTAGTTTTTTGAATTTAGTCTATTAACTTAAAATGGTTTTCAGAAATTGATTTTTCTTGAAAAAGTTAATATTTATCTTTTTTGAAAATGATTTTTAGTTTTTTTGAATTTAATCTTTATTTTTAACATTGCTTTTCAAAAATACTTTTGGGATAAAAATTATTTTTAAGATAAAAATACTACTAAATAAAATGCTTTTGAGTTTTTCAAAATTATTTTTGGCATCAAAAATACTTTGAAAAAGCACTTTTTTAGCCAAAAAGAGATGAAGAAAATTTTAGCTTTTTCTTAAAAGTGCTTTTTAGCTCTAAACCATTTTTAAAAAGCATTGCTAAACTAGCCGTTAGTCTATTAACTTAAGGTACATTTGAGATTTTTTTATTGTTTAATTGAGTTTTATTTTATATCTATAAATTTATCTTTTATATTGTTTTTGCATATATTAAAAATATTTTGTTAAATTCAGGTTTATTACAACGTCATTTTTTAGTTATATGACTACCAAGTGAATATTTTAATTTAAAAATGTGACATCAATAAAATTGACAAAAAAAATTAACAATGTCAACCATTGGACTTGATTTTCAAATCTGAAAAGTAAAATGACTAAATTCTTGAAAATAAAAGTACAGAGACTAAATTGTAAATTTGTGAAGAATACATAAACTTATGACATATTTTAATCTTTATACTACAAAACATTTATTATTAATATTTTTATAATTATAATAAATATTAATATTGAATATTGAATATTTTTAATAATATGTGAAGAATATTATTTAAAATTTATTATTAAAATAAAATTTAAATATTAAATAATAAATTATATTAATTATATTAATAATTTATCATATGACTAAATATGTATGCTTAATATTATTGAAAAATATAATATTTTATATTAATTTTTTAAATATTTTTAAAAATAAAAATAAAATTTATTATCAATATAATAATATTAAGCTTTATTTAAGTTAATTTTTATATAAAAATAAAATAACTATTGAGGAGTTCTTTTCCAGAAAATGACTTACATTTTTCAAAAAGGTAAGTACTTTTACAGGAAAAAAAGTTTATTTTATGTTGACTTGTAAGTCATTTTCCGTTAATCAAATTATTTTTTGTAAAAAAAATACAAAAAAATGTAAAAAATATTTTTCATAAAATCTTTTACACGTAAACAAACGAATCCTTACTTTTTGTAAGATTTAAAAGCTAAAGTCCACTCATAACATTATTAATTGATTTCTATAAAATTTGAATATATATATATAATGAACATAAATTTGATTTTTAAATCAAGAATATTAGAATATCACATATTTAAAATAATAAAAAAAGTTCAGTAAAAGTGTGATCAATTGAATTTTAATTTTTAAAATGGTTTAATGATAAATTTGGTCACTAGTGTTTATATGTTTTGTTAAAATGACCCTAATTATATTTTTGAGTTTTTTTTGGTCATCAACTTTTGTGTTTTTTTAACTATTTTTTTAATAGATTTGACGAAAGTACCTTAAAAAAATTAACGTGGATGATGTAGAATATTTTTATGAGATGTAATTTATTACTTAAATAACTCAATAAAATAGTTACATGTAAAAAATAATAAAATAAATAAATCATATATGAAATTAAAAAAACAATTCTTAATTATCGTAGTTTAGAAAGTGTTATAAGTTTTATACGTGTTTTAGTTTAAACAGACCTAATTATTAGTAATAAGTTTTAGTTTAAATATTACCATTATAAATATATCTAAATATTGGTAATAAGTTTTAGTTTAGATTTATTATTAGGGGTGAGAATTTGATTGAGTCAAGTAAAAAATTATCGAGTTAATCGGGTTGACGAATCTTATTTTAGCAACCGGACTAAATTTGAGATTTTTTTGAATCGAGTCGAAAATTTTCGAGACAAGCCGAGTCAAGTTTATGAATTCTATTATTTATACTCAATGTTGTGTTTATATAGATTGATTATTTAACTACATAAGTAAGGTTAATGGGTAAATATTTATCAAAACAACATAGTTTTACCTTTTTTATTCAGATTTTTAGATAATTTGAATTGTGTAATTCATATTTGAGTTAAACCGAAAATTTAGTTTTTTTTTTTAATTCAGGTTGATCCAAATAACTTGAATAACTCGAATAACTTAAACTATTTAATTCAAAATTTGAAAATTTTATTGAATCGAATTGAATTTTGTTGGCCCAAGTAAAATGCTACTTCAATTAAATAATAATTACAATTTGTATTTACATTTAAATATTATTATAAGATTAACCTAAAGTAGTAAGATGTTTTAATATAATTATAATTTAATTTAAATTTATTAATTGACATGTAAATTTAAAATAGTTGTAATACTTACAAATTGTGTTTATAATTTAATTGAGCTTTAATTTGAATATAAAATAAAAAAAATTATTTATTAATTATCATTTAATTAATATTAGAGTTATATATTAATTAAAATTTAAGTTTAATTCTCTAATTAAATTTCAATTTGAGTAGCATCTAAGAAATTATCGAAAAAAAAATGAAAATTAATAAGTTAGAATTGTCTTGAAAAGAATGGAGCAGGAATGATTCAAACAACAATAGAATTAGAATGGAGAGAGGGAAGATTATATTAAGGTAAACTATAAAAATAGTAACTTTTGTTTGCCTCAGGTTACATTTTAATCACTTATATTTGAAATGTTATGTTTTAGTCATTTATGTTATTATTTTGTTACGAAGTGATCACTTTGCCGTTAAGTTCCGTTATAATGGTAATCCTATGTGACAGTTAAACTAGATTTTAAGTGTCAACTTGAATTTCAAATTGGATGAGAATAGATTTTTAATTAAATAAATTTAATTAATTAAAATTTTTAAATCTAAACCTTAGCTAAAAAATCCTAAACCCATTTCCACACACCTCTCTTCTTCATCTTCATCTTCTTCCCTTTTGATTCCAACGTTTTTAATTACAAATCTGTCTCAAAGCTTGAATATTTGAAACCCATTAACCCAAAGAAACTTAACGGGAAGAAGATATTGGAATCAAAGATATTCAATCTTTGAGTTAATGGGTTTTAAAGATTTAAGCTTTGAGATATATTTGTAACTAAAGATATTAAAATCAAAAGGGAAGAAGATGAAGATGAAGAAGAGAGGCGTGTGTAAATGAGTTTAGGGTTTTTTAGTTAAGGTTTAGGGTTTAAAAATTTTAATTAATTAAATTTATTTAATTAAATATTTATTCTCATCCCATTCGGAAATCTAAGTTGGCACTTAAAATCTAGTTGGACTGCTACATAGGATTACTGTGAGGGAGATAAAGGAACTTAACGGCAGAGTAATCACTTCGTAACAAAATAATAATATAGGGGACTAAAACGTAATATTTTAAACATAAGTGACTAAAATGTAACCAGAGGTAAACAGAAGTGACTATTTTTACAGTTTACCCTTCTATTAATTGATAATAAGGTAGTATAATACCTATTTTTTATTATTTCAATTTAATATTGTAGTTTTTCTTATATATTTGATTTAAATTATTTTAGGGAATTTTATTAAGGTTACTAAGAGTTTTGATTTTGTTGCAAAATCGAATCCCTTTTTCGAAGGCATTATGTGATGAATTATTGCTAAAAAATATATGACAATATAATAAATATATAAAATTTATTATCATAAATATATTATTATTTAATATAAAATAATTTAAATATATTTTATTATTTAATATGAGTACAATTTAAATATTTAAAAATAGTATAGATATTATTTTAATGTTTTAATTATTAATTTATTAAAATATAATTTTAATTTATGTTTTATTTTCAATATAAATATAACTTTAATTATTTATTATATTATAACTACCATTTTCTGTTAATTTCAGAGTCTATTTAAAGGTAACATGATTTTTTTAATAGACTGATGAGATTATATGGTAGTATCTGTTCATACTTTTTAATTCTTTAACAATGAATACACACCTTGCACACACAGATGCTCGAATCCAGGACTCTTAGAATGAATAACATCACTTTTTCCATTAGAATCACTTGTTGGATTCAAGGTAACGTTATTAATATTAAATTATTATTAAAAGTTAAATTAATTTTTTATAATTAAAAACAATAATATACTAATAATATTATTACTCCTAAATAGTTACTTTAACTAATAAAACATATAATATATAATCAATTATTATTTAATTAAACAAATTATTGAAAAAAAATTAAATTCCCCGTAAGCAGGGACTTGATGCTAGTCAAGAAAAAGATTAAAAAACAGATAACCAATGACATCATCTTTTGACCGTTGATCACTCAAATAAAATTTCTCACGAGTATTATCATTTCAATCTTTTTATAACTTTTCTTAAAAAATATATTTTTTAATAAAAAACATTTTTTAACTTTTTTTTAAAAAAAAAATTATTAATTCAAAGAAAAAATAATAAACATCTATAAGCGCAGAAAAATAAGCTTCAGTAACACAATAGTCAATAAAATCTTTAGTCTCAATATCAATGAAATATTATGTATATTGACAATTGATTCTATTACAACACAAACATGTTAGAGTAATTGCAAACATTTAATATGACAAGAAAATCAACTTTGGATGGTTCAAAATGGTGAGCAAAAATTGACAAAAGAATCCAGCATTGGGGAAGACGACGACAACACTATCCCTAAAATCACTTACAAAAAAAAGACTAAAACACGCGTTATAAGAATAGACAAAAACTTTAAAAAATGAAAACTTATTAAATAATGAAAAACAAACAAAAAAAACACATAAAATTTAAAAATAACATGTCATTTATTCTTCTTCTCAAATCAGAAATAGATAAAAAAATAGACGAAAAGCCTCCCACTTTCAAGAGAAATTGTTGGTGGTTGGTGGAGTTTCAACAATGATCTGTCTATCATAACTTGTGAAGATGATAAAACTAGCTCGAAAACAAACATCGTCATTGAACAAAAATAAAAGAGAAACAGAACAAACAAAAATTTCTAGAGCTTATTGGATACCTAATTTTATTACTATTGAATTTTTCATATATGTACCTAATTTACCAAATACAATTTGTTTTTGGGTGACTAAAACCTTAACATATTGAAATACATAGGAATTGATCGAGGGATAAAAACACCCATTTTCTAGTCTGCTTCAAGAAATTCTAAGGCTTACTTAAGAGGGATTTCAAACAATTGTAACTCTTCTCTTTTTGCAAGGGCCAACTTGGCTAAACAGTTCGTCCATTGATTATGTTCCTTAGGAATGTATCTTAATATCCATTGATCTTTATGAGACAATATACGATGAATCCATCTGCTTAGAGTAGAGTTTGAAGTATTCGAGTTGCTTTCATGTATGGCCTTAACAACTTTCAAACAATCCGATTAGATTTTCACCTTATCATGATCTCTTCGTTGAGTGAGTTTTAAACCATCTAGAATGTCCTAAAATTTTACGTCAAAAATCGATTATATCCTAATACCTAATCTCCGTTCTCATCGAGCATTACTCCTCCAATAGTTGCACTCCCTG
Source organism: Gossypioides kirkii (assembly GCA_005610355.1). NCBI lineage: Eukaryota > Viridiplantae > Streptophyta > Magnoliopsida > Malvales > Malvaceae > Gossypioides > Gossypioides kirkii. Next base: position 16,339,554 of record CP032254.1, on the reverse strand, counting down.
ATTCCAAATGAACAACACCATTAGTAACAATAACGTTTACTGAATTAAACACAATTTTCAATTAAAAGTGATTGTCTAAAGTTCTATTAACAACAATAACGTTTATTGAATTAAATGATAACAAAAATAATACAGTTTATTTACGATATTCAAGCGAAAAACATGCTGTTAGAACTTAAAAGTTGGATAAAAATTCTTGGGTAGACTTTTGTTGGAAAATTCACCGTTATCATTTATTAATTATTATTTTATTTATTTTTATTATATTCCGTCTTTATATTAAAAATTAATTAAAAATAATAAAAATTTAATTAATTATAAAAATAGTCTAATTATTATCAAATAAAAATATAAATTGTATTATATTATAATATAATTATATGATAAACATAATATATATTTTCAATTAATATATATAAGTTTTTAAAATTAAAAATACAATCGTCGATTGAATTTTGGTTCGATTGGCATGAGCATTATTATCAATATAAGAGAACATGGGTTTGAATATGTTGAAACGCATTATAATTCTATTTATGAATTTGGAAGAAATTATTCTTATTTTAAGCATTAAAAAATTAAATATTTATGAGAATGATCCAACTTCAAAAACAATGACAATAATAACTTGAAACGGGCAGTGCCGACATTCAACTCAATCCACCTATATGTATTTTTTCACATGTATTTTGTGAAATACGGATATTCTTCGATTTAAAAAATATTTTTTTATTAAGTGCCGGGGTTTTAGTAGCAAGCACAAAAAAACAAAAAATTCAGTATTTTTTGCATGTAAGGTAAAATACTTTTGAATTTAGTTTATTTATTATAGTACTTAGTAGGCAAAGAAAACAAGAGAAAAAATGATAAAAAAAAAATTCAACAGTTAAGGAAACGAGAGAAGATGAAAAAAATGAGAGTTTGACATTTATGGTTTCAACAGAAAAAATATATGCAATTGCATTAATAAATTTAATTAATAATATTTTAGCAAGAAAAAATATAATGCAATTTTATAATTTCAATAAGAAAAAAAAGCTGTATATGAAAAAATCCCCCTCTAATCTATTATCACCTTTTTTTAAATGCATTAGTTAATTTTTAGTCCATTTACAATTTTTTCCTTAAAATAAGTTAATTAATAGCCTTAAAAGTATATTATTTAAGATTTTTAAATTCAATAAAAAAATTGTAATACATTATTTAGAAAATTTCATTTAAAAATAATAATACAGTTATATTATATATGGTTAAAAATATTTTTATTATTTTAAATAATAAGCAATTATACTTTTATTATTATTTATTTAGTGTATTTATGTCTTTATTTTTAATGAAAATAATAAAAAAAATATTTGAAATGTACACTTATGTATTAATTTAGAGATAATTCCATTAAATTGGTTGTATGTAAATTTAATTAGTTACAGTTTTAATAAAAAACAATCTAAAAAATAATATTATAATTAAAAGCTGAGGAGAAGTAAATAATGTTAATTTTCCGGGAGATAAAAAGAAAAACAAGACGAGGAATTAATCAAATAATTTCATGGAAAGATTTGAAGCATATCTTAGACAGCTAAATGATTTTATTGAAATTTAAGACGCGACTTCACGTGTTCCTTGAAAACATAAAATAGATGTACATATGATCCAAGCAAGCAGCTTTTGAGCTTAGTTTAGCTGTCTGTAACCGCCGTTGCACGATTGCCTCTTCTGCTACGGTAGCCATTTCCCTTATAATATACCTTATTTCCATCTCCTCAAAACCCACGTCTCCCCCGGTTTTTATTCTACAAACAACAACCCAAGTTTCAAAGCCAAATCCCCACCGTCGACATAACACACTTCTGGGTTGTTTTGCTTTTCTGCTGTTTTTTCTACTCTGAAAATGGAGGAAGCGTCGAAACAGCAGATTTACCTACACGGTGACTTGGATTTAACCATTATTGAAGCCAGGAGGTTGCCCAACATGGATTTTATGGTCAATCATCTCCGCAGTTGCTTAACCTGTGAGCCTTGCAAGTCTCCCGCACAGACTGCTGCTAGAGAAGGGGACTCCAAAATCCGCGGCCACCGTAAGATCATCACCAGCGATCCCTACGTCACCGTTTGCCTCCCCCAAGCCACCGTGGCTCGGACACGCGTCTTGAAAAACTCCCAGAACCCCAAGTGGAACGAGCATTTCATTATCCCTTTGGCTCATCCTGTCACTGAGCTCGATATTAACGTCAAAGACAACGACCTCTTCGGCGCTGATGCAATCGGCACTGCCAAAATCCCTGCCTCGAGGATCGCCACGGGGGAGCATATCACCGGATGGTTCCAGCTCATTGGCCCCTCGGGGAAGCCTCCTAAGCCGGAGTCGGCGATCTACCTCGATATGAAATTCACGCCCTGCGAGAATAACCCCTTGTATAAGCAGGGAGTCGCCAGCGACCCAGAGCAAGCAGGCGTTAGGCACACGTATTTCCCTTTAAGGAAAGGGAGCCAGGTGACCCTTTACCAAGATGCTCATGTGACGGACGATTTTTTGCCTAAAATAGAATTAGACGACGGTAAAATCTATAGCCCAGCAAAGTGTTGGGAGGATATCTGTTATGCCATATCCGAGGCTCACCATCTGGTTTACATCGTCGGCTGGTCCGTTTTTCATAAGATTAAGCTTGTTAGAGAGCCTACTCGGCCATTGCCGCGAGGTGGTGACTTAACGCTCGGTGATTTGCTTAAATATAAATCTGAAGAAGGGGTTAGAGTTCTATTGTTGGTCTGGGATGATAAAACTTCACACGATAAATTTGGTATCCGTACGGTAAACAAGTTCTCTCCCCCTCAAACTCTGTTATCCAATGATTATTCGAATTATGAGATTGTGATGTGGGTGTTAATGGGTGCTGCAGGCTGGAGTGATGCAGACACACGATGAAGAAACGTTGAAGTTTTTTAAGCATTCGTCTGTTACTTGTGTGCTGGCTCCTCGTTATGCTAGCAGTAAGCTTGGGTATTTCAAACAACAGGCAAGGTTTTATTTTTTTGCGCTATTAAGTAGCTAGTTAATGTATCTCTAACTATGTGTCTTGTGTGATCATAGATCATGTTTATGTTTCACCTCCTCAATTTAATTAAGTAAATTGGGTTTCTTTTTGTCTTGTCACCACCACCAATCTGTACTTGAATTTACTTAATGCTTTGCACCAGGATATTGGATTACCTTGAACAACTTGTTTCCTGCATATTCAGGTTTCTGGATCTTTGACAAAAGCAATGTAATAGGGTTGTTTGAAGGTTGATGACTTCTGATGGGATCTCAACCTGTACATATATTCTACTTAATGTCTGGTTTTGCTTAGTAGATTTAGTTTAGCAAACTATTTTATGAATTCGGCTAATTTTATTTGTGATTCTGATAAATGTTTCAACTAAATATTTGTTCTGAGGTTGCTTCTGCAATTATTTTTTTCAGGTTGTTGGAACCATGTTTACACATCATCAAAAATGTGTTCTTGTTGACACTCAGGCAGCTGGAAATAATCGAAAGATAACTGCATTTGTTGGAGGTATCGATCTCTGTGATGGTCGCTATGATACACCTGAACATCGAATACTTCGTGATCTTGACAGTGTCTTCAAGGATGATTTTCATAATCCTACTTTTCCTGTAAGTAATTGCCTAATTTTGTCTTGATGCTTTCCTCTGCTGAGATGTTCTATCTTGTATGTTAATGGAGAAGGGATGAGTAAAAATTGAGCCTGGTTATGAATGTTCACTCGTTAACTACTGTAATTTCTTAGCATTGCTACTAAGTGATCAACATCTCTTAAGTTTCGGCTAAAATTACCAACTGGCTAGCACCGACCTGTGTCTTCCATGTCACCCTATCACTTACATGGAGCTAGGGGTGATATCGGTTCAGTTCGGTCGGGTCTTTTAGATTTTTTGAACCATGCTTCATAATTCGGTTTGGTTCTTGGGTGTTTCATATTAATTTTTGTTTTAATTTTTTAGACTTATTTTGATAAAATGAGCTTTGTTTTATGGCTTTTAAATACTATAAATTTTCATTAACTTTTAAATTCTTTTCACTATTTTAAATATAAAATATTTATTTTTATATCATAAAAAATTAAAATTAATTATATATTTAATAAAAAACAGAATTCGGTTCAGTTTCGGGTAACCTTGGCTTTTGAACTTGCATTCATAAACTGTCCAAATACCTCGGTTCAAGTCGATTATCGGTTTGGTCAGTTTTTTTGCTCACCCCTACATGGAGCATCTCTTAGAAAAAGTTGAGGAAGAGGTTCATATAACTGGCTCCATTTAGATTGGGGTTAGGGCTTGTGTGCTTGTGTTGCAGTTTGTAACAAGCTGCTAGCATATAAGACCGACATTTAGTTCAGTTAAATTTCAACTGTATCATCAAACAATCTGGTTTAGGTACCAGTTCTTTAAATTATAATCTTGGCACTTCTTTATATGCTCTTCTTTCTTTCTTTCTACTTCTCTCTATATTTTTAGGTTGGAACCATGGCTCCGAGGCAACCGTGGCATGATTTACACAGCAAAATTGAAGGGCCTGCTGCATATGATGTTCTTATCAACTTTGAGCAGCGGTGGAGGAAATCAACCAAGTGGAAAGAGTTCAGTCTACTTTTTAGAGGAAAATCTCACTGGAGTGATGATGCTATGATTAGGATAGAACGAATCTCGTGGATACAAAGTCCTCCCTTAGCTGTGACAGATGATGGTACTACAATAGTTCCAGATGATGATCCCAAAGTACATGTTCTTAGTAAAGATGATCGTGAAAACTGGGATGTTCAGGTTGTTTAAATTTTTACTGCTGATAACTATGTGTTTGATTTTGTTCCTTTTATCATTTTACGGAAAGGAAATTGCAATGTTGGTTTAATTTCTTGTCTTCCACAGATTTTCCGCTCCATCGACTCTGGATCACTGAAAGGATTTCCAAAATACATCAAAAAAGCTGAAAATCAGGTTTCTCCTTGAAACTGCTTTTATTCTGACTTTTAGATAGGAGGAAAACTGATATGTCTTAGGTTTTCCATATTCTAGATTTTCACCAGTTCCATATTTCTACTTGTAAATAATTTCTGTATTATGCCATATTATAGCTCTTAGTATTGGATGTATTCTTTTGCAGAATCTTTTCTGTGCAAAAAATCTGGTGATAGATAAAAGCATTCAAGCTGCTTATATACAGGCTATCAGATCTGCCCAGCATTACATATATATTGAAAATCAGTATTTTCTTGGATCTTCATATGCATGGCCATCATATAAAAATGCAGGTCAGCGGTGTTGTCCTTTGTAACTGAGGTTGTCTCCTTATATGGAATTATTTGTATCTAGAAGAATGTTCCTGTATCAAGTATTTAGTGTACAAATTTTTGTCTGAGATACGTCTCTCCTGACCTTTTGGTAGCAATAAAGAAGCTAAAATGTACTATTATTTTTTTTCTTTTAGTTCTTCATATGTTTTTGCTTTTATGCTATAAGCAGGGGCTGATAATCTGATCCCTATGGAACTGGCACTAAAGGTTGCTAGTAAAATCAGAGCAGGGGAGAGATTCGCGGTATATATCATCATTCCTTTGTGGCCAGAGGGTGATCCAAAAACTGCCACTGTACAGGAAATCCTGTATTGGCAGGTTGGTGTTTAGTTCCTGAACTGCATTAGCTGTAATCTTCTTATTTCTAAACATGAAGCAGCAGTGCTATTTCTGCTTGTTCCAATATATACCTTTGATTTCTTGAAGATTCTTTTTTCTTTTAAGTTGTTCATTGCTAGTCCATAGGTGGTTCTGAAAATAGACTTGATATCCGATGCAAGACCTTCCAATCCCGGAAGGATGCCCATGCTAGTGTACTTTGGGAAAATACGGTTTCTATTGCTTGAGCTTATTTGGAGCTATTTTTATTATGTTAGTTCATTTTTGTTAGAGGGCTTTCTTTTTTGACGACGTATTTATTGTTATTCCAGAGTCAAACAATGCAAGTGATGTATGATGTTGTTGCACAAGAACTCAAGTCCATGCAAATTAAGGACTCACACCCTCGAAATTACCTCAATTTTTATTGTCTTGGTAAGCGGGAAGAGGTCTCTCAGGAAATGCTCAGTGGTAAAAATTCGGTAATTGCTCAACTATATATCCCTTCGTCACTTTTTAGATTCTTGTTGTAGATTAATGTCTTGAAATCGGATCTGGACTGATCCTACGTAACTCTAGATTTCTACATTTGGATTTTTGTTATTGTTTTATTTAGTTTTTTGCTGATAAGCTCTAGTTTTTAGATTTGATAAACAGTGGAGAGTTCCTTGAACATAGATGGAATAATAGATGTATCAATAATTCACAATGAAGTGAGTTGCTTATCTTTAGTTTAACGTATTTTTATTTTGCTTAGGTTTCTGACTCCGCAAAATTTGGTCGGTTCATGATTTACGTGCATGCAAAGGGAATGATAGTAGATGATGAGTATGTAATAGTGGGATCTGCTAATATTAACCAAAGATCCATGGCTGGTACAAAAGACACAGAGATAGCTATGGGTGCCTATCAACCACATTACACATGGGCTAAGAAAAAATATCCTCGTGGTCAGGTATGTAGTATCTTTTTGCTTATTGTTTCTTCTGAGAAAACTATTGATTTTTGGACCAATATTTTGGATGCTGTTCTGAGATGGTAACTGGTAAGAAAAAGGCATTGAATGAACTTAAATGATGTTCACCAGCTATTTGTCTTTCTTTATACTTGATGTCCCAAAATATATCAAAATGTGACATATAGTAAACATTGTGTCAAAACTGTGTTTAGGACCTAAAAACGAAACTATTTGCAGATTTCTGCTCCTTTGTTCATACGGTAGTAACTAAAAATGCTGTAATCAGGCTTGCATTGCTAGGAAGCTGTTGACCGTAATTCGGGTGTTTTATTGTGTGATGGCTCTCTGGAATTGGCAGGTACACGGATATAGAATGTCATTATGGGCGGAGCATCTTGGGGAGGTAAAAAAGTTGTTCAAGGAGCCAGAAAGTGTGGAATGCGTGAAGATGGTGAATAGTATTGCTGAAGAGAACTGGACGAAATTCACCGATGCTGAGTATTCACCGTTGCAGGGTCACCTTCTGATGTATCCATTGCAAGTAGATATGGATGGAAAAGTAAACCCGCTCCCTGAACATGAGAATTTTCCTGATGTTGGTGGTAAAGTAATTGGAGCTCACTCCATTCAGCTTCCGGATGTTCTTACAACATAATCATAATACGTTCAAAACACTGGTAAAGAGATGGAATGAAGGATCGGACCTTGTAAAATCATTTTAGCAATACCATTGTTTCTTGATGTGTGAAGTAGTAGCTAGTTTGTGAGAAAGATTTGGCATATTTGTAAAGAGCAAAAAAAATAAAATAAAATGGTATATTTGGTTTACACTGTCTTTCAATTTTCTTTATGCATACTCTGTTGGATTTTAATTCTATTTTTTAATTTTAAATTCCTTTTAGTTGATTTTATTTGATTCATCTTATTGTTTTTAGCATAAAAAGGGATACCCAAAAGTTGGATACTGATGCTAATATAATATATTACTCAGAAAAAACAGATTTAATTTAAAAATCTTTGGGTAGAAGTGTGCACAGCCATGATGATGATTTTTTGAGGAAAGGCATGATCGTGATTGTTAAACTTAGAAAAAGTTGTGAATAAATAAAAATAAAATGAAAAAAAATGAGTTGGCACAAAGCAACAAGGGAACTTGGGGAGGATTAACCGATGATATAAATATATGGCAGCAGATAATGGTATCTCCGAATGCTTTGAGATTACAGAGAGTTTACCAGTAGATTAATATAATATTGCAAAAATCACAATAATCCAAAAGCACTGCATGCAGCGTTAATCTCAAATTTATTAAACAGGGGGTGGCATTACACGGCGGCAAATAAACGGTATACGAAGACGGCGAGGTTTCGGCATCCGTTCACCATCTCCCCACAGTGCATAAGCTTCCTCTCCATGCACCGCATCATCCCCTACCTCAAGATCCTCTTCATCCATTCTTAAATTAACAATGCGGCTTATAACAAGGCAAATGATGCTAGTAACAACAGCATTCCATGCAGCGATGAATATGGCACCTACAAACTGATAAGCCATTTGTTTGAGGCCAGGGTGGAGATGTCTCCCACTGTGGAGTAAGCCTGGACCATATACGTCTTTTCCATACATCAAGTTCAGAAGCTTGGGTTTTGCAAAGAGACCGCAGAGGAGGCCTCCTAAAACACCAGCCACTGCATGTGTATGGAACACCCCTAATGTATCGTCCACGCTTTGGAAGAAGGCTGATTTTCTGTGCAAATTCATCATTGTGTACCATGGAATTGATCCCGACATCATTCCCATTAATGCTGCTGCCCATGGATCCACAAGCCCTGCCGCCCCATGCATGTATCAGATGTTAAAAGTGAAACAAGCCTGGAGAAAAATTACTTAATGAATGTGATATGTGTTTTGAGTGAAGGCTAACCTGCACCAGGAGTGATGCAAACAAGTCCCGTGATCATCCCCTGGACTGCACCGATGACCGAGCTCTTCTTGTACACAGCCATGTCTAAAGCAAGCCAGACCAAGAGGCTGGTGGCGGTGCAGATATGGGTGTTTATTACGGCTAAAGATGTGACCAGCCCTGCTGAAAGTGGAGATCCTCCATTGAAGCCAGTCCATCCCAACCACAGAAATCCAGCACCTCCTAAAATCTGAATTATGTTGTTGGGTGGAAAGTGCTGTCTGTCATGCGAATGTCTAGGTCCCACCTGCAATCACCATGTTTGTTTATGATGACATGACGATTTCTATGTAGCAAAAAGAAGATTCAATATCTAATGGACTGAATTGGCATATGAATATTACCCAATATGCAGCAGTAAAACCAGCCACCCCAGAGGAAAGGTGGATGACATATCCACCCGCATAATCGATGATTTTGTTTTGAAGAAATCCATAGCCCCAAATGGTGAATGCCCCTACGCTATATGAAAAGGTTAACCACAAAGGAACAAATATCATCCAAGCGTAGAAGTTCATCCTCCCAAGCAATGATCCAGCCAGCAAAATCACTGTGATGGCAGCAAAAGTGAACTGGTAAAATACATGATCAGCATTTGGCAGCATAGAATGACCATGTGTTGGTCCCAGAAGAAATACGTTGGACAGTGAACTAACGGGCTTTCCCACCAATGGGCTATTTTTATAGTATCCGAAAGACATCTGATGTACCCATAAAACCCAGCAAAGTAGAGCAGCGGCAAAGGCGTAGAGGGCCATGAAAGCTGAGTTGACTGCCCATTTCTTCTTCACCATGCTCCCATACAGTATCACTAGCCCTGGAACGCTTTGCAGGCCAACAAAGGACGTTGCTGTCAGTTGCCATGCATTGTCTCCTTTGCTAAGCCATTCAGGTGATGCTTCATCAGGAACAAGACCCGAAGGGAGAGACCATGACCGATAGCCCTCCAAGCTCATAAAGGCAGATGGGAATTTCTCTTTTTTGAAATTTTGGACATACTTGGGGGTGTTTTGAGTATAAAGGGCAACCATTTATGGAGTTTTCTTTAAGGTGAAACATTGGAATAATCCCCCATTAATATAACATTATATGAGTACACTAACATTCTTCGTTGTCTTGACTAGCTGGCAATGAATATTCATTTGAGAAATACTTAATTGGATTTAGAGGTGAAAAAAGTAAAAACGTTCATGTTCGCCGATAGTAATGAAAGATCGTTGACATAACCAGAAGAAGACATTATTTGATATGCCCCCGCGGACAACACAACGGTCCCTTGGACACATCGCATTTTACATTACATATAAGCAATATCACCTAAATCAAGCAGACAATATCGAAGCTAGAGGAATTTCAGCTTTGGTTGCCATGTAAAGTAAAATGAATATTAAAAAAGAAAAAGAAAAAACAGAATGTACAATTCTCTTCTCTGGTATGTGTACTTAGTGTAATTACCCTCAACTCCAATTCCAACTCCAAGCAGCAAAGCAAACACAGCCATACTGGATTGAAACAAGGGTTTCCAGTTTCTAAAAAGAGTGTCTGGTTGCCTTGCCTTGCCTATTAATGTTGCTATCTGTCCGTCCCAGATAGAGATTCCGTCATTAATGATGCTGGTAGCTGTTACACAGAGTATTACGGTCATGGCATGGGCTATATCTCTCAACCTCTGCCTTCTTGCTTCAACCACCGCCCATGTGATCACCTTAAAGGACAAAACTTCCGCTACCTATATTACATCCATATCCACATGTTCATATTTACTGGTGTTAATTTGAGAGGTAACACAGGTCATTTCAACCCTTAATTTCCATCCTAGATGACAGAACAATCCTTCTGCAGCGTTATGTAGTATGTGTTAGGAACTGATTAGTCAAAGAAAAAGAAAGAGAGAAACATGGATGAGATGGGACAATGAGAGGGAGAATAATGGATTTAAATGCAATGGGCCAACTTTTCTGCTTTGGTAGTAGAGGGTTTTAAATGCTCATTGCAGACACCCCTCTCACTCTCCTAAATCCCCCACCCACACATTCGTACTCCCCCCTCAGCTCTCTCTCTCTCTCTCTCTCTTTTTTAACCCATCTTTCCTCCCAATATGCTTCACTCTTCTCTGTTTCATTCCTTAAATGTTTTATTTAGGGATCCATCCAACCCTCTCTTCCATGCTTTAGCATTTCATGGAATAGTAACTGTGATATTGGCCTGGTTCACTCAGACATGAAACAAGGCGCAGTTTTTGATCTCTCAGAAGAGTTGAAGCATCAATGGTTTTGGTCTGATTGAGCCGTGCCAATATCTTAAGTACTATTTCAAATCTCCGAGGTTTCACTCTTTTAAAGCGCTACCACAAAGGTTTGTTCTTGTCCATCAACTGATGATATTGTCACATATCCTAGGCTCCTAGCTATTGGTTTTACAACAAGTTTAAGCTATGCTTTTTATTTACCTTATGCATTTGAGGGTTTTAATTCTGGCTATAAATTAAGATAAAACAAAAGCAGAAACAAATTTCAGAAAGAGAAAGAGAAATAGCCGGTGGATGGATGCAGCTCCACCCATCTCTGAAGCTGACTTGGGACAGGGGAACATTAGGTTTCTTAAAAAATAGTATCATCAGATTGAGTAATGGTTTGTTGTAAAGTTTATAAGATTAAAAATGGGGTTGTTAGATGAAGGTGGTCTAGAAAATAGGAAGGAATTGAAAGTCCAAGGGTCATGTTAGTGTTACCCATAATTTCAACCCTTAATATATATTGCATAGACTTATTGCCTATGCTCTAAGAAAAGAGGGGGTCTACCCTACAGTCTATCTCTATATGTTGAGGGTTTCCATAAGAAGTATCATAACTGCAACTTGTTTTAAATATCTTATACAGCTGCTGATGTGATTACTGGCACAATCAAGCCTTATCTAAACAGATGATACCTTTGTCTCTAGGCCAGGCCACGTGTGTGGCCGTTACTAATAAGCCCCCTTTGTATTCAACTCAGCCTTGCCCTTTAGGCCTGCCTGCCTTGACTGTGTAACACCTTTCCTTCGGCTCTGGTCTGTTTTGTAAGTATAGTTTCAATATTTGCATGGTGAATGAGGATCAGTGTTCCAAATTATTCCATGCATGCAAGCATGCTGGTGCTACAACTCAGTTGGTTACTGGTACCGGTGTTAGCGCAGGGATTTTTATGTATAACCAAACTTTGCACTAAAAGTTATGGCCAAAAAAGATGGCAAATGCCTTATGGTTAGAGGAAACTGACAGATGAAGCAATACTTACCACTGCTTATCTGTCTGAGTGTTAGGATGATTCAAGCGATTTGAGGCGAATTTGAACTCAAAAAATCACCTAAAGTTGCGTGGTTTGTCAAATTAAGTTCTAATCCCGTGACACTTGCACTTAAGTTTGCAAGTAGCACTCTCTTTGTCACAATGGCTTACATGAGTGTAACTTCTCTAAAACTACCATTACTTCCATTGTCTTCATAACTTTTTTTCAATTACTCAATACAAGTAATATGAACTGATTTTATTCACGCTCACTATCCACATATTGTGACTTAACCCAGAATCCCTTCCACGTCCTATAAAATATGATGCTTGTTTTATAACCCTTCTTTGGTGATAACTATTTGGAAATGCTATAAACAGAAGATTCAAAGTTTCATTGGCGGACTTTCTCTCTGCGACTTTCTTTTTACAATCACAACAACCATAGTAAATTCTCGCTCTTTTGAGCCTTTTTTTGTGTCCACCATTATCGCATGCCATCGATCTTGTTTTTTGTTGGAACATTTTTAAATATGTAGTGTTTCAATAATTGCAAATGAAAAGTTATAAGTAACAAAAAATTATGTTACTTGGTTATTAACAAATTGTCATAATTATTCAAATGGATATCCATTGAATAATTATGTTTATTGTTAAAGATATGACTATCCATTTGTGTAGTTATGTCTCTATGGAGAGACATGAGGCCTCCTATAAATAGGAATGAAGTTTCATTTGCATGACAACCCAAAAATATAGAAAAATGTTTCTTTCTAATCTCCCACTATCTTTTATATTTTTAAATTGTTCTATAAAGCATTGAGCGGATCATTTCTTTATAAAAATTGATATCCTTGCTATGATCCGCTCAATGCTTAGTGGACTGTTTCCGATAATGCAAAACGTAGACAATCATTGAGCTTCATTGTATCCTCGAGGTTCATTTGCTAACAACTTTTTTGCATACCAAAATATAGGTGGAGACGAATAAAACCTTAAAGAAAGTGACATTGATGCACTTCTTGAAGCCTTCGTTATTTCTCATAAGTTTATTTTTATCCCCACACCCTAAAAATTTTAATGTTTTGTTTTTGTAATTTATGAGAAATTAAAGAAGGCTTGTCTGGTCACCATACATTCACATGCTACTACAAGCATGGTACTATGAGGATGGGTATCAACAAATATGATTGCATCAATGCCAGAGATCTCGTCAAATTTTGATTTAAAAGAAATCTTTATCACAAGAAAATGTATGTCAAATTTATTATTGTACTTTTATTGCATGATTTAGATTACAATTGTTATGTGTTTATTGAGTTACATTATGCAAAATATGTTAGTGTCTCATGCATCAATTACTTGACAAAAAAAATCAAATGCGAGTTCATTTTACGCATGATTTTTTAAGATGCATGATCATTGGTATAAAATTATATAATATATATTATATATCATGCAAAAAAGAAAGATGGAATTAAAATGTATAGATGGAATGAAAGTGCACGTTTGGGAAATGGTCTATTAATGAATCGAAAAGTAACTTTCATTTTGAGTAGTGATGACATTGTTCAAAAATTAATTGAACATGCTTCTATTCAACAGAAGCATTATAACTATTCGAGTGAGCCTTTCCAAATTGAAACGTTGCGCCACTAGGTTTAACGAATACTTTTAAAATTATTTTAAAATCTTTCCAAGGTGGAGGAAGTTTGTCTATAATGGATGATACAAGAATCATTTCTTTCATTTCATATCATATTGCTTAAACTGATTAACAATATTTTTTCAATATTTTTTCATACAAGAATTATTCAATATTTTTTCAATATCATGAAATTGTTCCATAACAGAACAACCATCAATCATTCGATAATTATTGAAACAATTAACAAGAAAATTCTTACTTGCAGCATCTTCAGTCATGTATTTTGTCTCCAATTTTTTTCATAGTTCTTTAACAGTGACCTCGTTTTGATAGGTGTCTAACAAACCATCGAATGAACATAAACAATCTTCAAAGTTGATAGTAAGAAGTGCATCTTTTTTCTGTCATCGTCAGAATTACCACCATTAAATCAATCAACCTACATATATTAATTAATTCACTACCAATATTAATGAATTGTTTAGGTCCATATATTTATAAACAAAGAGGCCCTAACCTAAGTAACATAATTGCCACAAACTAATCTTTCATTACTTTATGTGGTTGCCGGTTGACGATACTACATGCCATTGGAAATTTAGACTGATTACGGGCACAAATATCTTAGATCAATGCAGGCTTTTTTTTTTTTTAATTATTAAAGGAGGGTAAAGTTTTCACCTACACTCAGTGTGCAAATAACTTTTAAGAAAATGAACTTTAAGGATACAATGAAATCTTGTGACTATTTGTGTTTTTTGTACTGTGAAAATAATCCATTAAGCATTAAGCAGAACATAACAAGAAAATTAATTTCTATAAAGAATTACTGCAGTAATTCTTTATAGAACAATCTAATAATAGTAGAAGATGAAGGAATGATAGAAAGAACTTTTTGAGAATTTTTTTGGTATGTTTTCTAAATGAAATCTCACTCCTATCTTCAGGAATTCTTATATTTTAGTGTCTTTTTTAAATAATCACATCTTTAAAAAAAAACATAACTATTCAACCAATATCTCTTAAATAAACATAACTTTCCAAGTAATATTACTTGAATAGTTATTATCCTTGGTTAAAAATTTGTTAAAAATCAAGTGATGTAACTGTTGATCAATAAACAAAAGATTTAACTTTTGATTAATACACCCTTTCATTTATAGTTATTGGAACACTATAAATATTTGAAAATGTTCCAACAATTCTTTTTATTCTTCCTTCATCTTCTACCATTCTTAGATTGTTCTATAAAGAATTACTAAATAAATTCTTTACTTTTATTGTTATACTCTGCTTAGTACTTAGTAGGCTATTTTCGCCACTGCAAGACACAAATAGCCACGGGTTTCATTGTATCCTCGAGGCACATTTAATTGAAACTCATTGCACATTAAGTATAGATGGAGGCGAAAAAAATCTTAAAGATAATGACTTGATACACATCTTGGAGCCTTATCTTATTACTTCATTTTTTTTTTCTATTCAAGTTGTTTGTATTTCTTTCGTGTGTTCAAGATCTTCCTCATCGAAATTCTAAGGTTGGATGAATGGTTTCTTGAAACCAAAAAGTGTAACTTAAAAAGTGATATATTTTTAAAGAATCATTTAGATCGATGCTTTATAAATAAAAAATAAGTTAGGAAAATTGAAATACAACCCGTTCCATCTAATTTGTGAGTAAAACTCTTATTCTTTCTTCTTCTTGATATATATTTAACTTTAGATGTGAAATTTTTTATTTATTCAAATCATGATATTAGTAACTAGCATTTGGATGATGTTGATGAGATATTATTTTCGTTGCTAAAAATGAAAGTTTATAGATTATTATGTTTTTGTAACAAACTAAATGAGTTGTATATATGAAAGATGAAAGTCGTATGCATATAAAAGCACTATTATAAGTAACCAAAAGTTATGTCATTTGGTTATTAACAAATGATCGTAAAATAATTAAGATATTACTACCCAGTTGGGAAACATGATGCCTTCTAGAAATAAGAGTAAAGTTTTATTTGCATGACAACCCAAAAATATAGAAAAAATTTGTTTATGCTTCTGATCTCCTACCATCTTTTATATTCCTAGATTATTCTATAAAGAATTATAGTAGAAATTCTTTATAGAAATTGATATTCTTACTATGCTCTACTTAGTGCTTAATGAATTGTTAGCAAAATGCAAACCGTGATTGGATTTCATTGTAACCTCAAGTGCAGGTTTTTGGGGACAAAGCTTTTGAGAAATACGGAAAGAATTTCATTTCGATGCATTTTTCAGATCAACATCCTGGCATGCACAGGAAGATGCTGTTGTTTAAGTCAGGCTCGGACCAAGTAATTATTTTGATGTGAAAGAGCGATTGGGTTGAAAAAATAAAGGATTTCTAACTGTCTTCTTATCCTATAACGAATATAAATCAATTAGATGGCAAAAGATAGGATAGAGACTCCGTTGATGAATCCGCCTGTCTCCGAGGTATCTATTCTTTTCTTACTATAATACCTTGTTTTGACTGTATCGCACTATGTATCATTTAATAACCGAATAGATCCCCTATCTTTGGTTCAAATCGAATTTGAAATGGAGGAATTTCAAGTATATTTAGAACTAAATAGATCCCGCCGACACGATTTCCTATACCCACTTATTTTTCGGGAGTATATTTATGGACTTGCTCATGAGCATGGTTTAAATAAATTGATGATTTTTTTTGAAAATTAGGGTTATGGTAATAAATTCAGTTCACTAATTGTGAAACGTTTAATTCTTCGAATGGATCAACAGAATCGTTTGATTAGTTCTGCTAATGATTCCAACCAAAATCCGGTTTTTGGGCACAACAATAATTTGTATTCTCAAATGATAGCGGCAGGGTTTGCAGTCATTGTGGAAATTCCATTTTCCTTACGATTAATATCTTACTCACAAGTGGCAGAAGTCGCAAAATCTCATAATGAATTTTAAAACTTTGTAGTTTCTCCCAAGTCTAAACAATTTCTTTTTTCATTTATTTTATTTTTTCTTTTCTGATATTGTTTTCAACTACTTTCACGGTGGTTTCCATAGCAACTTAGATCTGCTAGGCACTATAGATGCAATCTTGTAAATCTTGTAAATAAATAATAGTCTACTATTTTCATTTGTCGATAACTCTTTTGTACACTATAATACAAAACCTTAAAAGAAAGTGACACTGCGAAGGAGTGCCAGGCATGAACCACGAGTCCCTCACCTGTAGCCAGACGAGTCCTATTTGTGCTTGTTCACTTACAAACGCCAGGAGCCCCATTGCTTGCATCTTAACCAGGCTTCTCTATGCTCTATGTTGCTTGTTTAAATTGTCACCATTTTAAAACGTTCAAAATCTGAATTTACGAGTTCTGGCTTCTTTACAGGTTCAGGCAGAGACTTACCCTTAGCTACAACTTTAATCCCTCTTAAATATTAATACATTTTAAGAAAAATTCAATTTAATACAAAATATTCTTTTAGCTTAATTTTAATAACATGACAAATGAGATTTAGAAGAGATTTTTGTGTACAAAATACACTGCTTCCATTCAACTATTATTTTTTTGTTTCTTTGTTTCCTTTCCAATACAGAACAACAACCAAACATTCACATACTTTCTGGTCATTCTGTGGCTGCCTACTACACTAATATGCGACATTTTTTTTTCTTTACACTTGACATCTTTCTAGTTTTTTGTCTTCCAAGCTTTATTACTGTATCACCAACTTTATTCCCTGCCTCCAACATCATCATCATCATCATCATCATCATCATCATTCCGTTGGAAGCCCATTCTGAGTCCACGCAGCGTACCCTCCGGCAATGTCAGTAACTGCAGTAAAGCCCTGCAAAAGGCATTAATGGTACACAAGTTGTAATTAGCTTTTACCCACATGTAGATTGAAGGATGATAAGTTTTATGTTCTCACAGCAGCTAGAAGCTCGGTGGCTGCCATCAGAGACCTTTTCCCAAGTTGACACCCCTGCCATGACCACCCAATTTTCAACATCAAAATGGACATAGAAAGACAAAAAAGGTTTTGAGTTAAATTAGAAACAGGAACCCACAACAATAATTTCATCATATTGTCCAAAATGTGATGATACTTCAGCTACAAAACTGGGGTTTTTTGCCATTCCTGCGAGCAAACAACAAAATTTCAGGAGCTAAATCAGTTAAAAGGCAAAATAAAATCTCATCAAGCCACGCTTGCCACCGTATTAAGCAACCAAGAACCAACCTGACCCAAGTTTGTACATGTAAGGGATGTTAATGGCTCCAGGGACATGCCCTGCACTGAACTCTTCAGGAGTCCTACAAAAATATCTCATCATGTGCTAATAATAATTGAAGCCCTTTGCTCTATAACAATTGGAAGTTTTTAAAATTCGATTAAAACAGAACGAAGTACCTAACATCCAAATATCGATGCCCAGCTTGATGAAGCTCGTGTGCTACTCTTACAGGAACAGAAATAGGAACTCCTGTTACATTCACATTTCCTCCAAGAACTGCCTTTGTACTTCACATGCAGAAAAAAAAACCCTAATCAAAATAGCAGAGGAAAGAAGAAAAACAAAGAGTTTCATAGGGTGTCGTCCTTACCAGCAGCTCAACTTTCTGCGGACAACAGCTGTTGAACATGTCTGCGGGTTTACAGCAACTGGAAACGTGTCCCTGAAGGAAAGAGACCTGTGGTGGAGATGTGGAGGAGAAAGAGGTGAAGGAAGGGAAGAGAGAGTGAAAGAAGAAGATGAAGAAAGAAGTGAGGTTGCTTCCATGGTTGGTATGTGTACAAGGGGAAGTTGAATTGGAATGTAAAATGGGGGATTGGTTTTAAAGGTGAAAGGGTGATTGGGCAATTGACGGAATCTGAGGGGAAAAGAGAGGGGCATGGGTGCCACGAAAGGCTTGGCGGTTGAATGATCGGTTGGAAGGATTCTTAGATAAATACAAAGGGATTGACACGGTGGCGATGACATAGACCGACATTTGCAATTGCATGGATAAGTTCGAAACCGTCACCAGAAAGAGGTGGTGGTTGCTTTCATTTTCATATATTTTATCCCTTTGCACATATCTCAATGTCTGGCAGACGGCTTGTACACGTGGAAATATCAGCCAAAATCCTTGCCAATCTTTGCCCAAACTCCAACACCAGATTCTTCTCTCATTCGCTCACAATACAAGCCATCCAAAGGAGGCCACTAGCTAAACCCTTAATTATGAACGGATATTATATACTACTAAGAAATAAAATCCTGAACATTTCGTTTAAAATAAAATAAAATCATTTTATTCAAAAATCTCTACTTTCAAAAGCTCAAACCTAGAAATACTAGTATTTATTTGAGTTGAGTCGAATTGAATTAAAATTTTTTAAGTTAGTCGAATTCTATTTTAGCAATCGAACTTAATTTGAATTTTTTCAAATCGAATCGAATCGAATCAAGTCGAGTCGAGTTAACGAATTCTATTATTTATACTCAATGTTGTGTTTACATGGACATATTATTTAACTAGTAAACAAAGTATAAGATTATTTAACTATATAAACAATACAATGGTTTTGACATTTAATTTTAGGAAAGGTAAATATTTATTAAAACGACGTAGTTTTACCTTTTCTTATTCAGATTTTCGAATAACTTGAATTGTGTGATTCATATTCGAGTTAAATCGAAAAACTTAGTTTTTTATTCGAGTTTATCCGAATAACTTGATTGACTTAAATAGCTCGAACTATTTAATTCAAAATTTGAATTTTTTCTCGAGTTTTTTTAATCGAATTAGATTTTGTTCACCCATAACTAAGATTATAATCTGTCAAAATAATCACTTTTATTTATCTTAGAGTACATTTTAGTCATTTATATTTAAAATGTTACGCTTTAGTAATTTACGTTATCATGTTATAATATTTTAATTATTGAATCGTTAATTATTGCTAACGGTGTAACGGTAAATTGACGTGATACGTTAAATCATCATTTCAAACAAAAATTTTAGATTAAATTATACAATCAATCCTCAATTTTTTTGTTTTAAACAATTTAAATTTTTTTTTATGTTCTCTTATTTTTTTTTTTTTTCTCATTGTCTTATGTTTCACCTTCTGTTTTCCTCCCTCTTTGTCATTTCTTTTAAAGTATCAAATAGGATGGCACAAAGCCACTCTCAGCTTATCCTCTCTTACACTCTTGACTTATCAAATTCAATCTCTCACTCACCATGGCACAAACCCTTACATGTGCCGCCACATGCACCCTCAAACGCTACCTTACTCTATCCTTTCTCCTTCTCAAACGCCTCCTATCCTCTAAATCCATCACCCATCCTCCTCCCATCCCTTCCCTCCGCTTCTCCCGCCGCCCTCTTACCCTCTTCCCCACACTGTCTGATGTCTCCCTCTAGCCCCCACGCACTTCACCTCCATTTGGTGTCGAGTCAACTGCTAGGGGAACTCCGCTTACTCTCCACTCAACTCTGGGTCGAACTTCAGCGACTGGTTGCTGACTAAAATGGCCCGATGTTTCCTGGTTGTGATTATGAGCATTGGCTTATCGTTATGAATAAGCCCAGTGGAGAAAGAGTTACTAAGCAGGAAATGATCGATTGCTATATCAAAACCCTTGTTAAAGTCGTCGATAGGTTTTTTTGTGATATTATTTCTGTGGACTCTTTTGGGTGTTTGGATGCTGAGAAAGTTTGGGAAAATAAGAAGGAAAAAAATTGGTTTAATTTTGGAAAGAAAGATAATATCTTGGGTTTTTTTATTACCTATTTTTATGGGTTTACCTTTGTTTTCACAATAATTGATTCTTTATTAAAATTGCTTATGATACATTTCATTTCAAGATTTAGAGAGTTCTTTTCTGATGCTTATATTATCAATGCTAAAAGGGTTGGATCCGACGACATTAGTCCTCCATCTTGAATGAGTTAGGCATCTTAAATACCTATTCATGAGTTAGTTATTTGCTCAGGTCCGCTTAAAATTTGAAAAAGTTTGAATAAAAAAAATTAGGTTTTGTTTAAAATATAAGTTGGATTCATGTTTGAATGTTCGAGCTCAACTCCGGTCCGATCTATTTTGAGTTTATAATATTTTATATTATGTTATTTTTATATATTATGTAATTTAAAATTCAAACAAATAAATCTATACTAAATATATAATATTATTTTAATATAAACATTAAAATAATATTTAAATGATTATATAAAAAAATTCGATAAATAAAAAATGTATAAAAATATTATTAAATATTACAATAACATAATGTAAATATTTTTTTAAAAAAATTAAAAAAAATAATATGGACGGGCTTAAAACGAGCTTGAGTTAGTCTTTTCCAAATATGGACGGGTTTGAGTAAAATTTTAGATCCAAATTTTGGATCGAACTGGACTTGAACATATATAAAATATGTTAATATCATGCTTAGACCCGACGTAAACCCAACCCGTGAACACCTCTGATTTTAAATATGTAGTAGGCCCATATTACTGGATTGGCCCAAATAAGAATACTTGATCATTATATGCTTTGTTGTACCAAAACTTCACTTTCTTTTGGATGAAATGAAATTATCAAAAACAAAAGAGTGCCACTCGTATTCAAAAATTACATTTATTCATTTTCATTATCAAACTCTAAACTTTTTTTCATCAAATGAGTATCTTGGATAATCAGATGAAACCCTTGGATCTATATCATAAGATCTTCTCTCAATAGGCTTCTCCAATGGAAATCCAGTTGACCCACCACCATTTTTCATCTTTTTAAGCATATGTTTTTGCCTCCATTGTTGCAAATTTATTGTTGAAATTTGAAGCAATTGACAAAAAACTCTTTGCAATCTTCTTCTTTGTTTGCGAATCGTGATACCTATGATCCTTCATGGGTTTAACTCCTCATCTCCCACAACTTCTTTAACTTTTCTTCTTCAATTTTCTCTTATTTATTGCTTTTTGAACCTTGAACAACACATAAAGATGAGTCATAGTCGTGGACAAATGCCACTAAAAGCTTGAATGATCACCAAGGTTCCAGGGCGGCCCTCTCAAGTAATAAGGACCTGAAATGAGCCCAATTTGAGTGTAGAAGGTTTTGAAAGGATTTAGAACGTGCGAGAAGAAGGGACTAAATCCTTATAGAATCATGTAGAAGGTTTCGAAAGTTTTAGGATTTGTTTTATTTGGGTCTTATTCAATGTATTATCAGCTTTGACAATCACATCCATATTTTTATTTTTTGAGAATCATCTGCTCCAATACTCAATACAAAGTATCTCCCTAATTGAAATTAATAGATGACATCATAATCTTTTAATCATTTTGCTTAATTTCAATTAGACTATAAACCATTTAGATTAACTACTAATATAAGTTATTTATTTACTTTGTTTTTCTTAAATTTTGATAATCAAATTATCCTGAATTTACAAATACATTGTTAAAATTAGGTCGGGCCCATACGAACATGTATATTTTATAAAAATATCATGACCCCTTATATAAAATTTTTAGGCTTCTCTCTTGCTTCTTGTATTACAGTCCAACCGTATAATATAACTTAATATTAATTAAATGTTAGATAATCAATAAATTAATATTTACTTTCATTTTATTTTGTGTGCAAAAACTATTAAAGCAGATATTAATGAGGATAATAAAATTTACAATTTTTTCGAAAAATAATAAGTACATTTCACGAAATTACTATACTAGGTTCGCTAGATACCAATAAAAGTTTAGGTGTCTGGGAATGAAAATGAATAAATGAAAATTTTTGTTTTTACGGATTTTTTATAAATTACTTTTAAAGCTCCATTAACTATCAATAATATAAAAGCCACCTCAGTGATGGAGCATTCATTTATGTTGAAAGGAATTTTTAATCTTGAGTGGGTTGTTCTCTCCCCTAATAGTGGCGGAATCAAAAATTTTTTGAGGGACGGGGTATCAGAATTAAATTATATATTTTTACGATAGTACAAATATAATTTCATCATTTTAATAGTTTATATTTTATTATTTTAAAGAGTTAAATTAAATTTTTTATCATTTTTGAGGGGCTCAAAGTGTAATTTTATCATTATTAATTTAAAATTTTATAAATTATAAAGAGCCTAAATTACAAATTTACTATTTTAAGGGGGGCTATAGTATATATACAATGAGGAAAATTGCAAAAACCTTAAACCTTGAGGGGGCTACTTAAATTTTTGGGAGGGCTACAGTGTTAAATTTATAAAGGATTAAATTGAAATAATTTAAACTTTGGGGAGCCCTGGGCCTTAATGTGGGTCCGCTACCGCCTCCTGGTAGCAACAAAGATGCTATCCTTGAAGAAGCTACAGCAAGAACTATCTTTGATGCTGATCTTATCCCTGAAATGATAATATTCCGTAAAAATGTCTTTCCTGTACCACCGTGGCCATAAACAAAGAACATCATCCCTTCATTGTTGTCAACAGATTGTTTAACTGCGTGATACACTTGCAACTACTCTTGATTAAGCTTTGATAAACAATCTAAATGATATTGATGTAATTTTGCTATCATTTCTTCATGAATCAATATATTCTCTGACAAATACAAAGACCCTTGAGTTGGGATTGGGAGTTTATGTTCCGAAAGAGAAGTACAATTCCTATTGAATATCTGTTCAAGAGATACCCATTGTCCAAATGCATTGTGTAGTTTATGGTTAATATCATCAGCCATTAATCGACAAACATTGTGCCATAATTCTTCTGGATTACTTACCTCACAAAACATGATTATGGTTGCAAAAAGTTGGCGCAACTGATAACTCAAAGCCCATTTTGAAGCATGGAGTCATGCTTGATTCCGTTCTTGATCATCTCCCAGCAGACCAAGAGCTTGACATGCTTGTTGGAAAGTTGGGTAAACAACAGAGTTAACAGTCCTCAAATCTTCATAGTCCCAAGAATCATAAATGCTTTTCAGTCAAAGCCCTGTAAGTGCTGATTTCTTTTCTGTATTTCAAGGGGTTTTTTGGGCCTGAGTAGGAGGAAAAAAGAGAAACATTGGTCTAATTCTTTCTTAAAGCCTATACTTTTTTAGTTTTTAGAATTTGGTCCATTTACTTGCTAATTGACTTCTTCAAATCTTATTAATAACCTATAATACAATTGTATATGAAAGGATTGTTAAAATTGTCTCATTTTGATTTCTTGAACAGCACAAATTTCTCATAAACTTGAAAATGTCTGTATATGCAGTAACAATTAAAAGTAATTAGGCAATGAAAGTTTTAGCTAATTAAATAATAACTTAATTCAAATTCAACTATTCAATTCCTTAGCTCCACTCGCCGTCACCCTGAAGGCGTCTCCCAAATTGATCGTCCTTCTCATGCTTCTCCTCTCGATACCTCCGTTGCCCTTCCTCATCATTCCAACAAAATCCCCATAGTCTATTTGTCTATCCTGTAACCCACGTTGTCTTGAAAAAATATACCCACCCACCGCTTCATCAATTTTGCATAATCAAGATTCTAAGGAAGCCATAGTAAATCATATCCGCTCTCCCTTTCTTGCCTCTAGAACCCGATTTCACTATTCGCTCCTTTACTTGCCTCACAATCCCAATTTGACAGCTTCCTCTCCCTTTGATCCCAAACTCAAATAAACAATTAAAAAGAAGTAAGGTGGTATCTGAAAGTTTGAGAAACAAAAACTATAACCATTGAAAGAGGAAAAGGGACGAGTGGTCTTTCGGAGGGTTTTTTTTTTTTTGTTTTGGGGGGGGGGGGGGGGGGGGGGGGGGCGGGGGGTCAATGGACTGTGAAAGTTTGAGGAACTCCTTGGCAGCATGAAGCTAATCTGCTATATGAAAATATATAAACGGCACCAACCAATGTCGAAAGTGGAAGTCAAATATCCTACTCTTTTGACTTTTTCAATTCCACCAACTCAACCACTGGTTGGATATTTTAATATAGAGAATCTTCAAGATTAAATAAAAAAAATTCAATGGACGACTTTTATCATTAACTTATTATTTTAATCTTGAAGATTCTCTATATTAATTTTATCATTATATTTATTAGTTTATTATTTTAAAATACTAATTTCATATATAAAAATATTTTTATTACATTTTATCTTCAATTTATTTTAAATTAAAATTGAATAATAAAATTTAATAAAATAAAAATAAATCAATAAAATTCAATATAAGATTAAAAATATAATGATAAATTTATCTTTAGGTCATACGGACAATAGAAAATATCGATCAAAATAAAGTGTAGTGACAAATTTCAATTTAGTGATAAATTTGAACATTAAACTAATATTCTAATTTATTATTGGTAAATTTAAAATAAATTTAAATATATAAATTTATTATTTACGTAAATAGATAATAAATATTCAAATAATATAAAAGGAAAAAGTAGGCGTCATCATCTCTAACCCATCCAAATAAATATTAATTTCAATTCCCTTCCCTCCCCTGCTCTTCATATTTCCTCCTATTAATATACAAAAACTGCGTCTAATTGAATTCCATATTCCTCAAAACTTTTTCTCGTCTACTTTCTTTAAAATTATCACAAAAATCCCAACAATCATGTCATCCCAGATTTCCGAGGCTGATCAAGAACTCCTCCTCCACAAACTCGACATTTTCAAGATCCGCGGCAAAGATAAGCAAGGTCACAAGATTCTTCGTATTATCGGAAAATTCTTCCCTGGTAATTAATGATCCTCACGCCCCCACCTCCCTTTTTCTTTTTCTTGATTTGCTATTATTGTTCTGTTTAAAGAAGAGTTGGGTTTTGGATGGTGTGGGTTGATCAGCTCGGTTATTGATCGTTGAGGTTGTGAAGAAGTATTTGGAAGAGCACATATTTCCAAGGCTAGGAAAGAGGAGGTTTTCGGTGTTGTACGTGCACACCGGGGTTCAAAGGAGCGACAACTTCCCTGGAATCTCAGGGCTACGGTGGATCTACGAGGCCATCCCTATCAACGTTAGGGATAATCTCCAAGCCGTATACTTCCTGCACCCTGGCCTCCAGGCCCGTCTCTTCCTCGCCACCTTTGGCCGCTTTCTCTTCAGCGGAGGGTAAACAACCAAACCAAACCTTTTCATTCGTATTCTCTTAAGCATATATTGATTTAGCGTTAATAGAGACGTTGGGGTGGGCGTGTGGGTGTTGGTGTGGTAGGTTGTACGGGAAACTGAGATACGTGAGCAGGGTGGACTATCTATGGGAGCACGTGAAGAGGAAGGAGGTTGAGATCCCAGAGTTTGTGTATGATCATGATGAAGATTTGGAGTACCGTCCGATGATGGACTATGGATTGGAGAGTGATCACCCAAGGGTTTCCCCTTCTCCATCTGTCTCCAGCTACTCTATGAGGTGCATCTCATAGTTAATATATCATCTTATAGACCTGTACTACTACTGCTGCTGCCATTTCTCTTATTTTCCTGTAAGGTTGAGATTGATTTGTAAATATATATACTAGTATTGTGGAGGCAGGCAGCGTTGAAAGTCCGTTTTAAATTTAATCATAATTTAATTTGTAGTTAATATGACAATCTTCCCCTGCATTTTCACATGTATTTGAATACCATTAATCCAACAATGTCAAATTGAGAAGAAGCTGTGAATATATATATATATATATATATATATATATATATATATATATAGGAAAAAAGAGGACCACAAAGATGATGGAATAGAAAGCATCCTGTTTAGGTTGAAATGGAATTTTGGAATTAGAGGCATAACAGACAGTAAAGGAGGACGGAAAGGGAGAGGGTCAGGGGAGCTTCCTACTCAGAATTGAGCAATTAGAACATAGAGGGTCAGGGAAGCTTCCTACTCAGAATTGAGCAATTAGAACATAGAGGGTCAATTACTGCTTTCTTTCCTTTACTAATGTACTAAACAAACAAGAACTACATAACAGTATTACAGCATTGAAAAACCATTTTGTTATATATGAATATATATAATTTAATGAGATTTTCCAAAAATTCTGGTTAGTCTAATTAAAACTTTAATTTTTTTTGGAGGTTTTACATAAATTTTAGAAAGTCTAATTAAATTTTTTAATATTTTAAAAGATTTAATTAATACTTTTAGAAATTTTGAGGGTTTTAAATAAAAATTTCAAAAAAAAAATTAGAGTATAATGATTTGGGTGCTAAGAACCCTTTTCCCTAATAACCATCAGCCCTTGAATATAAAAAGCTTGTATTTATGTTCGAGAATGAAAAATAAGAGTAGGGATGACAATATGGTGGGGGAGACAGATTTTTGCTCGATCTGATCTCGATCCAAAACTTGATTAATTTATTTTGATTTCATCTTCACCCTAATTTTTAAGAAAAAAAATTCGTTTTGATTCCGAACCCAAAATTTAATAGAAGACTTAACCCCATCTTGAATTTAATTTAAGTGTTATATTTTTTTAATTTGAAATAAATAAGATTAATTTTAAATTTTTTTATTTTGAAGAAAATAAGATTGATTTTTTTTTTGTGATTTTTTTTTTGTGGAAGATTGCTTTTTTTAGTAGACTTAAAACTTAATACATTTATTTTTTTAGATATATATATATTTATTTATAGAAAGCAAACACTTAATATATATATATATAATATTATAATATTGGGGGCATTTCTTGTAAATATTTTGAAGCGGGTGGGACGGATTTACCTCAAATCCGACTTGATTCATCTATCTTTTTAATTTCGTCGGATCTGATCATTTTCGAACTCAAATTTAAAAGAATTGATCCTAAAGGATCAGATCGGATCGAAATATGTCAGATTTGAATTTTTTATCATCCCTAAACAAGGAGAAATTATTAGATGGATCATTCCCACCACATAAGCAATGGTCGCATCCAATTGTATAATGCCATATAAGATTATTTTTACATGTCATTTGATGATTAAGAAATTAAAAATAAATTCAAAATATTTGTTTTCTCCAACCTTCAACTATTTTGCATCAAACTAGAACCATCGAAGTTCATTTTTTCTTCTTTTTCTTTCTTTATTTTTATTTAGAGATCTTAAAGTATTAGAAGAAGCAAAAACTAAAAACACCATGATTAAGATCCAAAATATTGATCTTTTGTCCAAATAAAACGTTTTACTTTCCCTTCATCTTCGCTTATCATTGTCCTATTCCATTTAAAAATGATTCTCCTTGCTTTGATTTTCTCTTTGATATAAAGGATTGGAGAATGAAATTTCGGGGTCTTAGGCAAATTAGGAAAATTAAGGGTTTGATTTGATGCTTAGAGATAGGAAATAATTGAGAATTTAGATTTAGTAATTTACATAAATTAGGAATAAAGAATTTTGAAAATTTGGAATTTGGCTTCAACATAATTAAATAACAGAATGAGATTTTGTTTCTTTCACAATTTCAAACATAAATTTAAAAAAAAAATTCCATCAAAATTTCATTTTAATAAAAAAGATTGTAAGAATGCTAATGGGTGCATGAATGAAATTTTTTTCTTTTCGAGAGATAGATTGTAAGATTGTAATAAATTGGTCTTTTAAAAATTTGTGAAAGCAATTACCTACTTCACTATCTTAACTTTTCACGATTAAGGATTTTTTTCAAATTTTTTAATTTAATCAACCTTTAAGGACAATGTTAAGATTTTTACCCAAATCTTAAAGGCTTAAAAGAAAAAAAAAACCGTTACAAGATTAAAATGTTTGTCAATTAAGGTCTCACACAATAAAAACATTTGAGCTAAGAAAAATACAAATAATTGCTCACAAGTGTTTGTAAGAAAAATATGAAGAATTGAAGCACAAAAGGTTGATAAAAGAATTGTTGATCTTTCTTGACAGCTTTTTATCTTTTGTAATCTCTCTTGTTATTGTAGAAGCTTTGAAAGTTGGTATTTATACCTGATTTCCAACCGTCTAAGTTGGTGGAAAATTGAATAGAGTCGTTGGAGATGTAAGAACCAATGCATTAATGCCTCCTGCAACAATAGGCATCGATACCTTTAAAGGGGTATTGATACTTTGGGCATCTAATGTCTAAATTTAGTGACCGTTAAAGCTTAAAGTATCGATACAATAGAGGAAATATTGATACTTGATGTGAGGTATTGATACCTAGGGGAGGGTATCGATATTCAGACAATTTTTCTTTGATTTTCCAAAACATCGAAGCTCAAATCGGCATCGGTATCAGGCAGGTGTATTGGTAATTTTTGCAAGGTATCGATACTTTTGATTTTTGCTCGATTTTTCTAAATTTTGAAACTCAAATTGATATCGATACTTGGTATGAGTATCGTTACTTTGGTTCAGGGAGTAGTTTTCACTTGTTAAAAAATGTTTGAAAATTTTGTTACTCAATTTGAACTTGTTCAAAATATTTTCCAAGTGTTTGAATAGTAGTTTTAAAATTTTATCTCTTAGAAATATTTTGAAATGAATTATCTCTTGAAATTCGTCAAGTTTTATTCAAAAACATTATTTTTGTTATATCAAAACATTTATCAAATAAAGCTTAGTTTAACAGTTGGTCACTCAAGTTTTAGGGTATTTTCATTTTGGTCACAACAAATCCTTATAATTTTGTCATCAAACTTTTAAGACGGTTTTATTTTATCAATCAAGCATTAAAACCTTAACGACAGCTGATTGTATACGTCAAATCATGCCAACATCATCTTAATCAATATTTGTCATTATACTTTGACTCTATATTGAATTTTAGATTTTTATTTTTATTTGATTGAATTGTGGTAAAATATTTTGATTTTTGTAATTTTGCTTTTTTTTTTTGTAACTTTTTCATCTAAAAAGCTAAAAAAAATTATCCGCTAAATTTGATTAGAAATATAAAAAAAATTCCAAAAATACAATATAATAAATTTTCATATTTTCTAATTCCTTTAAAAATAATCCTCAACGTAACAATGAAGAACAAAAATACAAAAAAAAAAAATACACAATGTGTAAATGTTGAGGGTTGAATTTTTTTAGAACCAAGACTAAATTGACACAATTTATAAATATTAAAGGTTAAAATTACTATTATGTCAATTTTAAAAGTTGCCACTATTAGTTAGTTAGTGATTAAAAAAGATAAAAATTTAATTTATTAATAATTAAGTGATCATTTTATAATTTTTACTAGTTGGGTGATCGAGAAAGAAATTTTTTGATAGTTGAGTGCATAATAATTTAGTTTAGCAAAAAAAACCTTTTTAAATATAAAGCAAGAATGCATTATCCTAACATTTAATAATTAATTATTAAAAGTTGGCAAGTTGCATTATCCTAACAGTTTTAGGCTCACTATGATCCCTTAGATCTGTAAAATTGGTTTAACTAAAAATCGTTTTTGTTGAATCTGTCCACAAATGCAAGCCTCCAACGCTTCAATGCCCCACTCAAATTCTGATTTGGGTATGCCATCTCCTGCTCCTCATCCAAAAAAGAGACTATGCCCCTTCCCTCTTCTTTTATCCACTTTGTTTCCCGTACTGGCAGCTGTGCTTGTCTACCAGCTTGATCCATTCGATCCAGCTTCTTTGCCCATCCACGAGTTGGGTCAGGCAGCCATGTCTGTGTCGTTGCGCAACGATCGCATGCTGCAAGGTGCAGAGTTCGTGGGCGCAGGGGAGTTGCTAGGACCAGAAGACATCGCATATGATTCCAAGTCGCACCTCATTTACACCGGCTGTCAGGATGGGTGGATCAAGCGAGTTAGGTTGCACCACGCAGATTCAGCAGTGGAAAAATGGGTTAACACCCACGGTAGACCGCTAGGAGTGGCTCTTGGCCACAATGGGGAAGCTATCGTGGCTGACGGTTATAAGGTTAGTTGCTCACAGTCACAGAGTCACAGTCACAGACCTGGAAGCAGCAAGCAGAGAAATCAAGTTTTGGTTTTTAAAGTGATGATTAATGTGACAGGGCCTGCTGAATATAAGCAGAGATGGTGAGGTGGAGGTGCTAACGGAGGAGGCTGATGGGTTGAAATTCAAGCTTGCAGATGGAGTAGATATAGCTGACAATGGTATGATATACTTTACCGACGCTTCCTACAAATATAGCATGGAGGATAGCGTTTGGGACGTGCTGGAGGGTAAGCCACATGGGCGGCTTATGAGCTTCGATCCTGTTACCAGAAAAACCAAGGTGTTAGTCACCCATCTTTACTTTGCTAATGGAGTTGCTGTGTCACCAAGTCAAGATTCCCTAATCTTATGTGAAACCACAATGTACGTTCCCTTTCCCAAAAGGCTTCTCATAATCCCATCTGTGACATGCTAATAACAATGATAATCAATTTAATTGCAGGAGAAGATGTAGAAAATATTACATAGAGGGCAACAAACAGAGAGAGCTAGAGAAATTTGTGGATAACTTGCCTGGTCTGCCTGATAATATTAAATATGATGGAGAGGGCCACTACTGGATTGCATTAGCCACGGTAAGTTAATAATATTCTATACACTGGCTATGCATAGTTGTAAAATGTATTTAATTGGGCAGGGAAATTGGGTTGTTTTGGACTTGGCATTGAGATATGCTTTCATCCGAAAGGCCATGGGACTGATGGAGAAGTACATTGGAGGATTGTCAAATGGGAGCAATGCCGGTGTCTTAGTAGTTGATTTGGAAGGAAGACCGGTTGCCCACTACTATGATCACAAATTATGTTCGGTTACAAGCGCAATCAAGATTGGAAATCGTTTATACTGTGGCTCTGTTGTTTATCCCCACATTACCAGCCTCGATCTGAATCAACATCCTGCCAGACCAACTGTGTCTGTGTGAGCAACAAAACTGCTGCTGCAAAATCAAATTGCAGCCATTGATTAATGGCTTGCCTTCTGCTAATTTGATTATCAATAATGCCTTTGTTTAACTACCTGTGGATTTTAAACGCTTCCCAACTTAATGAACCATACGATAGCAAAACAGCGATAAATTTACTAAATACACGACACACAAAGGGTGCAGGAATGAGATCTCAGGAAAACTGATACACTGACTTTGAATGCAAATTACATCCAGTAATACAACAAAATCGCGATTAACAGACCCGCAAATTTATTTAAATATAAGGTGGAAGAGTGATTATTGTATACTATTATTAGTGGAAATTCCAATTAAAGGAATAGTAAGTATCAAAAGCATTGATCTCTATCATGGTATTTTTGGGCTGTTAAATGCAGATTTCATGAATATTTCAGAGTTTGATAGCACCAAAAGTTGTCAGGATTGGTTGCCTGGTCATAACTTGCGTTGGGTTTAATTGCCCTATCAATTGCAGGTAAATTGTAAAGCCTGTGACTAGTCGGTTATCTTCTTGCTCAGTCTAATGCAGCTATGACTGCATCAACGACTTCTTGAGTAGTACTAGTTCCTCCAAGGTCCTTTGTACGGTACTTGCCATCCGATATAACCCGTTCCACAGCAGTTTCCAATCGATCTGCAAATGAGGGAAACTGCAGATGTCTTAACATCATAGCAGACGAAAGAAGCAGTGCCACAGGGTTTGCTTTCTTCTGTTCCACCAGATTCTCATTGCCCACATTTCCTGCAGAAGCCCCTTGCTCGAAAACAGCATGATCAGCCCCAACATTGCCTGCAAAAACAGCACCCCAGAAATTGAACAAAATTTTAGTCATACACATTCATGATTCAGTGAGATCCCAACACTATACTACAACTGGTGGTACCTTTTCTGCCAACAATATCTTATAACCTAACCATTAGTAAACTGAATAACGTGGAGTGAAAATTCACTTGGCTTTCAATGTAAAGATATATATTCAGTGTTGAAAAGTATTTAAGGAAACAAGACTACTTAAACAGAGAGAAGAGTACATGGTTCAAAATTCCTCTTATGGCAATTACACATCTTCATTACATGGTCTACTAAAACATGAGCATTTGCTATTGCTTAATACACTGTTTTCATTTCTCTTATTGAAAGGAAAAACAAAAATAAAAGAAAATGGATAGGCATGAATATTTGATTTTTAATGATTTCAGAATCACCACTTTCTACTTTTGGTCAAGAGAACCAAAGCTATAATCATCAATGATCCAACAACACAATGTAGCCCATTCCAGAAAAGGTCAGGGTGGCAAATATTTAATAAACAGAACAAAATATTACAAAAGACCATCAAGTGTCAATAGATGTACCTCCAGGCATAACTCCAGTGCCCCCAGCAATACCAGCAGCTGTATTTGCAACTAAATTGCCATAAAGATTGGGTGTTACCTAAAAAACAAATAGCCAACATAATTTATCATTAACTATAATAAGAAAATGGAGCAAGAAGCAAGTTCGAGAGTTGAACAATAATCACCTATTTTCTACCAAGTTAGTATAGTCTCGTAGAATCTACTTTCATTGACATTGCCAGGACTATGCAATCTCCACTAAAACAGAGATATCCCAACAGTATGATAGTGGTATACCATATCATAGTGTCTAATTTCATTATTTTTTGCACCACTTGCTCTAGGTTGTTGCTCTAGGGACTAGAAGATAAAATTCTGAATTTAAGCAGTGCATATGAAATTCTCAAATTAATAGCAGAGAGGGAAGGATATGAATACCATGACATCAAACTGCTCAGGCTTGGAAACAAGCTGCATACAGCAATTGTCCACGATTATTTCATTGTACTTAATCCCTGGATACTTGGTAGAAACCTCTCGGCAAGATTCCAAGAACAACCCATCAGCAAGCTTCATGATGTTGGCTTTATGCACGGCGGTCACTTTCTTTCTATTGTTTAAATAAGCGTATTCAAATGCATATTTTGCAATGCGCTCCGAACAGAACTTTGTTATCAACTAGCAATGGAGTAATATCAGTATGAGACACATAACGTAAAAATAGAATAATCCTAAATTTTATTCAGAATTAGCAGCGCAAGACAAAGAGTGAAGAGTGGAGTAAACGGAGTACCTTAAGACTCTCGACGACTCCAGGGACGACCTCGTGCTCGAGACCAGAGTACTCGCCTTCGGTGTTCTCTCTGATCACCACAATATCAACATCTTGATGCCTTGTGGGCAAGCCAGGCAAATTGAAGCAATTGACGAGCGAAGCGTACAAATCCAGCTCTCTTCTCAGCTGCACATTAAGCGAGCTCACACCTCCTCCCATCGGCGTAGCCAATCCTCCTTTCAAACAGACTTTGTTCTTCTTAATTGATTGGATCACTTCTTCAGGCACGCGCTTCATGTCGCCGTGAACCTCGTATCGCTCGAAATATACAGGCGCGTGCATCGCTTCCATCACTTGCTCCACAGCACCCGTCACAAGAGGTCCGATCCCGTCACCAGGGATCAAGGTAACGGCTCGCGGCGCACCGTCGCCTGGGCGGGGCATGTAGGTGACGGATCGAGTTGGTGTCAGATTAAAAGACCGTGAGGTCCAGAGTTGTCTGAGGAGGGGAATGGATCTTCGGGCCATCGGGGTGGAGTTTTAGCCTTTGGGAATGGAGAGATTGCGTTTGTTTAGCCTCTACTTTCAGCGAAGCAATACAGCCATTGAAAGAGCATAGCAAAGCAGAGAATAATTGGAAACAATAAAATAATATTAATTAATTAATTAATAGCAAGAGAACTGAGTAGAGTAGAGTAATGTTGGAATGCAGACAAGAGCAGCATTCCCATTTCCTTTTGTTTTGACTTTTCCAAGTTGTATGTGGACCTGCCCTGGTATAGATATTTAGAAGATGATATGTTGATCAACTATTACTATTTTTTTTTTCACTTAATTATAAAAAAAATATTTACTCAACTATTCAATTTTTGTTATAAAATAATAATAATGATATAAA
Organism: Gossypioides kirkii; assembly: GCA_005610355.1. Lineage (NCBI taxonomy): Eukaryota > Viridiplantae > Streptophyta > Magnoliopsida > Malvales > Malvaceae > Gossypioides > Gossypioides kirkii. The sequence continues at coordinate 16,305,168 of CP032254.1, read as the reverse complement.
AAACACAAGAATAATAGATGAGAATAAGGAGAGAATTTGTATTGTATTCTATATATTTCATACTTTTACAAGTAGCATACTCCACTATATATATAGGGAGATTGGACTCTTTATATTCTAATACATAAATAGTAAAAAATAGTTACAAGAATATGAAAAGTTAAGGAAGACGGAAGGTTAAAGGTCAAGAGAGGTTAAGGAAAATGAAAGGTTAAAGGTCAAGGGAGATGAAAAGTTGAACATCCATAATATTCATAACACTCCCCATTGGATGTTCATTGTACAAAGGATATGCCTCATTAAAAATCTTACTAAGAAAAACCCTGTGAGACAAAAATCTAGTGAAGGAAAAAAGAGTACATAATCTTTTGATACATAGTATATCACAACCAAATATATATATATATATATATAGTGTGTGAATTTACTCCCCCTCATGTAAGCATCACTTAAGATCTCTGAGACGACGCAATCCAATGTTGAAAATTAATTTATCAAATGTAGCAGTAGAGAGTGCCTTAGTAAAAAGATCTTCCAAATTCTCACTTGATCGAATCTGTTGAACATTGATATCTCCATTCTTTTGTAGATCATCAGTAAAGAAAAATATTGGTGATATATGTTTTGTTCTATCATCCTTATTATATCCTTTCTTAAGTTGTGCAATGCAAGCTGTATTATCTTCATATAAAACTGTTGGAACTTTTTTTTCAGAGCATAAATTGCAATCTTTTCGTATGTGATGAATTACAGACCTTAGCCGTACACATTCACGACTAGCCTCATGGATTGCCAAAATCTCAACATGATTAGAAGAAGTAGCAGCAATTGTTTGTTTTATAGAGCGCCAAGAAATTCCAGTACCACCATATGTGAAAACATAACTAGTTTGTGATCGAGCATTGTGAGGATCAGATAAGTACCCTGCATCTGCAAAACCAACTAATTTTGTTTTGGGTAGGTTAGGGAAAAATAAACCCATATCTCTTGTACCTTGAAGATAACGAAAAACATTCTTAACTCCATTCCAATGTCTTCGGGTTGGACAAGAGCTAAATCTTGCTAATAAGTTGACAACAAATGATATATTAGGTCGTGTATGACTAGCAAGATACATTAATGCACCAATAGCACTCAAATATGATACTTCAGGATCAAGAAAATCTTCATCATTTTCTCGAGGACGAAAAGGGTATTTATTTACATCAAATGACCTAACAACCATTGGGTGCTCAACGGATGTGCGTTATGCATGTAAAATCTTCTTAGCACTTTTTCTATATATGTTGTTTGATGCACAAGGATTTCATTCTTTAGGTGCTCAATTTGTAACCCTAGACAAAATCTTGTCTTTCCAAGGTATTTCATTTCAAATTCTTTCTTTAAGCACTCCATTGTCACTAAAATCTCTTTAGGAGTCCCAATAATATTTAGATCATCAACATACACAGCAATTATAACAAATCCTGATTCAAATTTCTTTATAAAAATGAATGGGGAAATTGGGTCATTCTTATAGCCTTCCCTTAATAAGTATTCACTAAGGCGATTATACCACATGCACCCAGATTGTTTCAATCCATAAAGAGATCTATTTAATTTAATTGAATAATGTTCTCGAGAATCTGAATTAACTGCTTCTGGAAGATTAAAACCTTCTGGGAGTTTCATGTAAATGTTATTATCAAGTGTCCCATATAAATAAGCTGTAACTACATCCATTAGGCATAAATCAAGCCCTTCTCTTATTGCCAGACTAATCAAGAACCGAAAAGTAGTTGCATTCACCACAGGAGAATATGTCTCTTAATAATCAATACCAGGTCTTTGTGAAAATCCTTGTGCAACTAGACGTGCTTTATATCTCACAATTTCTCCCTTTTCATTTCTCTTTCTCACAAAAACCCATTTATATCCCACAGGTTTTACACCTTCATGTGTACGAACTACATGTCCAAATACATCTCTCTTTGCAAGAGATTTTAATTCCGTCTCAATTGCTTCTTTCCATTTTGGCTAATCGTCTCTTTGTCTACATTCATCAATTGATATTGGTTCATGATCTATATTGTCATTCCAAATATCTAGTTCTACATTGCATGCAAATATGTCATCGATGTCGATTTGATTTCGGTTCCACTTAATTCTTGACATGACATAATTTGTTGATATCTCATCATTATCAGGTACCTGAGATTTTTCTTGGACTGTAGTCATGTCTAAAATCTCTTCTGGAGATCCTTTTAAAGTCATTTCTTCCTCGATCTGACCATCTATTTTTGCTCCTTTTCTTTTTCGAGGATTTTTATCTTTGGAACCGATTGGTCTATTACGCTTTAAACGTGCTTTAGACTCACTAGTAACTAGAGTTTATCTTTCAGGTACATCAATTTTGATTGGAGCATTTACAACTGGTATATGTGATTTTGTCACTCTTTTTAGATCAGTAAATGCGTCTGGCAATTGATTTGCTAAACTTTGTAAATAAATTATCCTCTGAACCTCTAATTCACATTGTTGCGTACGAGGATCAATATGTGACAATGATAATTCATTCCAATCTATTTCTTTTTCCAGCTATTTATTTTCTCCCCCTAACATTGGGAAAACTGACTCATTAAAATGACAGTCAGCAAATCGAGCCGTAAATAAATTCCTCGTTGATGGCTCAAGATATTTAATTATTGATGGAGATTCATATCCAACATATATTCCTAACCTCCTTTGAGGACCCATCTTAGAGCGTTGTGGTGGAGCAATCGAAATATATACAGCACATCCAAAAATTCTTAGATGGGAAATATTTGGTTCTTGACCTAAAAGCATTTGTAACGGAGAGAACTTATGATAACTTGTTGGCCTAACTCGAATTAGTGATGCTGCATGTAGTATGGCATGTCCCCAAGCAGAAATTGGAAGTTTGGACTTCATAAGTAATGACCTTGCAATCAATTGAAGACGTTTGATGAATGATTCAGCAAGACCGTTTGGTGTATGAACATGTGCTACAGGATGTTCAACACTTATTCCAATAGACATACAAAAATCAGTAAAAGCTTGGGAAATAAATTCACCAGCATTGTCAAGACGAATCGTCTTGATAGGGAAATCTGGAAAATGTGCTCATAATTTGATCAACTGAGCAAGTAACCTCGAAAATGGTATGTTTCGAGTTGATAATAAGGATACATGTGACCATCTAGTCAAAGCATAGAGTAAAACCATAAAATATCTAAATGGTCTACATGGAGGGTGTATTGGTCCACATATATCATCTTGTATCCGTTCTAGAAAAGAGGTAGATTCATAATTTGTCTTGGCTGGTGATGGCCGAATGATTAATTTGCCTTAAGAGCAAGCATCACATGAAAAATTATTAGCTTGAAGAATCTGCTAGCTCTTCAATGAATGTCTACATGAATTGTCAATAATTTTTCGCATCATAATTGAACCGGGATGGCCTAACCGATCATGCCAAATGACAAAATCATCAATAAACTTCTAATTTATTATAGCATGTGTTTCAGTTGTACTAATTCTTGTGTAGTATAAACCAGAGGAGAATGCAGACAATTTCTCCAAAATGATTTTATTTCCTTGAATTATACTCATAATTTGGAGATATTCACTACTGCCTTCACTTATTGTCTCAATATGATGTCCATTATAGCGAATATCTTTAAAACTCAACAAATTTCTTTGAGACTTAGGTGAGTATAACGCATCATTAATTTGAAACTTTGTTTCTCTAGGCAATAATATATTTGCTCTTCCGGAGCCTTCTATGATTTTGGTACTACCAAATATAGTACTCACACTAGCTTTTTGCATTGTCAAAAGAGAAAAATATTTCTTATTCTTAAGTATAGTATGAGTAGTCTGCTAAGCATAAGTCTTCACCATTTATTGCTAATTGAATTTGAGAGGTATTCATATTCTTCAAAGAAAAACAAATAAATGTCACATAAATTTTCAAAATATTTAAAATATTTATAAATAGTTTAAAACATAATATAATAACCATATTACTTAAAAATTATTCTTTAAAACTATAATAATAAAATTAAAAGATCAATATCAATTATTCCCTTCAGAGGTGGTGAAGAAATCAATAACTTCCAAATGAGTTGTATCAACGAAGCCATAATCATCTTTGCCATTTTCACAAATAAAATTTGTTTCTATTTTCTTCCCTTTATCCTTCAACAATTGTTGATATAGTTCTACAAGATGCTTTGGTGTATGACAGGTACGAGACCAATGGTTTTTACCTCCACAACGATAACACAAACTTTCCACTTTCCCAGTTGTATTTTTATCATTCTTTCTATCCTTATGATCCCACTCCTGGTGGGTATTTCTGAAATGACCACCTCGTTCACGTTCACGTCCACGTCCTCGATCGCGACCACGACCATGGCCACGACCATGTCCTCGACCACAACTACTAGTGTGGCCTTTAACCTTTCTATTATATGATGTCACATTCACTTCAAGGAATGGAGTAGAACCGGTTGGACGTGACTCATGATTTTTCATTAACAATTCATTATTTTGCTCAGCCACAAGAAGACAAGATATTAATTCAGAATATTTCTTAAAACCTTTTTCTCGATATTGTGTCTGCTGGACAACATTATTTGCATGAAATGTGAAGTATTTTTTTCTAACATATATTCATCAGTTATGTTCTCTCTACATAATTTCAATGGAGAAGTGATTCGAAACATAGCCGAGTTATATTCACTCACAGATTTAAAATCTTGCAATCTCAAATACAGCCAGTCATAACAAGCTTTAGGAAGTATTACGATTTTTCTAGTGGTCATATATTTCTTTTAGACTATTCCAAAGGACAAGTGGATCTTTAACAGTCAAATATTCAATTTTTAGTCCCTCTTGGAGGTGATGATGAAGAAATATCATAGCTTTAGCATTATCCTGACTAGATGCTTCATTTCCTTCAGTAATAGTTTCACCAAGACCTTTTGCATCTAAATGTATTTCAACATTTAAAATCCAGGATAAATAATTCTTTCCAATAATATCAAGAGCCACAAATTCAAGTTTTGCAAGGTTCGACATTGATGATATAACTACAATATAAATTTAATATAAATATAAGTAGTCCTTTAACAAACTTTCAAGTAAACATAAGTAATCCCTTAACAAAACTTGCAAGCATAATATAACAGAAAAATACACAAATAATTATAGCAATTTAATCATAAAATAAATTACAAATAATTTGGCTATGTTAGAAGTTTTAGCAAATTACAAGATTAGTGAAACCCTTGTAAAATCATAAGAACAATAATTATGAGCATCATGATAAAATGAACAAATTATAAACATAAGAACAATAATGATGAACATCATTATAAAATATATCACATACCTTGATCCAAATTAACGAAAAATGCAAGACTCTTGGATTAATGTAAGCGCTCGTGCTGATAACGTGTTATAAAATAATAATAATGATATAAAGAACACAAGAAGAATAGATGAGAATAAGGAGAGAATTTGTATTGTATTTTATATATTTCATACCTTTTACAAGTAGCATACTCCACTACATATATAAGGAGATTGAACTCTTTATATTCTAATACATAAATAGTAAAAAATAAATACAAGAATATGAAAAGTTAAGGAAGATGAAAGGTTAAAGGTCAAGGGAGGTTAAGGAAGATGGAAGGTTAAAGGTCAAGGGAGATGAAAGGTTGAGCATCTATAATATTCATAACAATTTTATCATTTTTGGTTATTAGTTGATTAATAATGACAGCTTTTAAAACTATCATAAAATCAATTTTAACCCTCAACATTTACATATAATGTAATTTGGTCTCTCTTTTTTTTTATAGTTTTGTTTTACTTTGTGATATTGAAAGTTAATTTTAAAAGAATTAAAAAAATTAAAATTATTATATTTTTTGTGTGTTTCCATTTTTTTTTATATTTTCAATCAAATTTAGCTAATAAATCTATTTTTTAGCTTTTTAGGTGAAAGTGTCACAAAGAAAAGCAAATTTGCAAAAAATACCAAAATCACACAATATGTAAATATTGAACGTTTGATTTTTTAGAATCAAGACTAAATTGATACAATATATAAATGTTGAGGATTAAAATTGCTATTACGTCAATTTTAAAAACTAACACGGTTAGCCAATTGGTGACCAAACAAGACAAAGGTTGTCCATCTTCATTTGAATTTGGACACTATTAGTCCAAGTTTATTCTAGATGTAAATAAAAATGGTAAAAAATATAAATTATAAAATATAAATTATTTAAAAATCTAAAAAATATGTTGTGTTGAGGCATTTTTCATAACACTATGTTTGGTTAAGTGTAATTGAATAGCCATTACACCTCAATTCAATGGATCCACCACAATCCTTTGTTTGGTTGAATGGAATACCCACTACAGGTGTATTTCATTACAATCTTAGGCAGAAAAAAATTCTCGTTTCTATTCCCTTCCCTCTCCACAGAATCCCCAATCGTTGTTTAGAGCTCTCCCATTTTACCCTCACTTATCTCTTTTAGATTTATCTCTTTTGTTTCTTTCATCTTCAACTCAGACCAAAATAACAATCTAAAGCTTGCTTTCCTCCTAATTTATTTCTCTTCTTGGTTGCCTTGCTTGCGCCTAGTTATCGTCATTTCTGCTTCTTTTCAGGCTGCACTAAAGGCTTCAATTTATTTAAAAGGAAATCCAAATCCATTTCAGGTCAGCTAAACATTTGATTTCTTCTATGTTTCTTGGTTTCGATTCGAATGATTTGAGATTCATTTATATGTAATTACGTTTCCAATTTTTGTGTTTTTTATTTTGGGTCTCTGCAAAATTTGTACTTTTTGGGGTTTTGAATTCTTTTTATTGTTATGTTTAGTTAATCCTTGAATTTTTATTGTTTAAAGATGGTGAATTTAACATAAAGCTCTGTTTCTCTTTTTCTTTGGTTGGTTGTTGAGGAAGTAGACCCTTGTGTCTTGTTGTACATGTTTTATTTCCAGCTGTAACAATATTTGAGAAATTTAATCTTCTTTTTGGGTTTGATTCAAAAGTTGATTCTTTTTTTTTCTTTGGGCAGAGGCTTGGGGGTGTTAGGAGCTATTCAGTGTTAAGCAATGATCAACTGAGAATTAACGGGATTTAAGATGTGATTGTTGTTGCTTCTGGTAAAGGTGTTGTAAACAAGTCTACCACTGCAGGTAATCTATTCTTTTCAAATTTATGAGGTAGGAATGCCATTTCTCAAGGGTTTCCACTTATATTAGTTGTTTTGCAATCTTTTGCAATTAATTTGGTAGTTGCATTAGCTAACAAGTGTGGATTGAAGGTGGGCGTGCTTGATGCAAATGTGTATGGACCATCTGTTCCAACCATGATGAACATCCACCAAAAGCCAAAAGTTAATAATGGTAACATTTCTATCTTCCAATAGATGATCTTTCTGTCAGTGGATGAAAATGTGGGGGAGGGGGAGATTTAAAAAGTTCCATATGATAGTGTTGAATGTGTTTCATTGTAGATTTCAGTTACGTATGAAATCTTACATAACAGATTGAGTCTTCAATGATCAATTAACAAATGGTTAAAGATCATATTCTGTATCTGTTTCTCTAGTTTAATAAGAATTGGATCGATGCATGCCTAAGTAAAAAATTGTGTGGTCTTTTAGAGTAGCTCAGAAAGAATCATTGACAGCATAATTTTAGCTGGACAGTTTACAATCATTTCTTACCTTTTATATGAGATATGTTTTTAAAGCTCTCTCTCTCTCTCTCTCTCTCTCTCATACATACATGCACAGATATGAAGATTATTCTTGAAAACTATGGAGTGAAGTGTATGTCAATGGGATTCTTGGTGGATAAGGATACACCAATTGTCTGGAGAGGCCCTATGGTATTCTAATTTATAAAGTTTTTTGTTCTTTTTCTTTCTCTCATTCATGCTGAAACATAAAGATTGTTATAGCTTCTACGTACAAAGTGGCCACAATATGGTTGGGTTTCTAGATTCCCATCCACTAATATTAGTAACGCTCAGTCATTAGAGGTCGACCTTTCTATCGAAGAAAGCAAAAGGCATCTGTTTAACAGGTTAATATTACTTCAATTTTTTTTGGGTACTTTTTCTGGTTCTAATTATAAGAAATTTAACTATCATTTTGATGGGTTCTTCTTTTCGATAGATTGTTATATAGGAGCAAACAGAGAGGATTTTTGGAGCTGGATTTGGTTCTGGGAAAATGGGTGGAGGAACATATCTACTCCATGGATGAAAATGGAATTAAAGCTCTACTTCATGTCTTAGATTTGGTATTCTCTATTCTTGAAAATGTTAATTGTTGGTTGGCCACTATAACTTACCAACCAAATTTACATGCATTAAGCTCTTGCTTATGGTGGATAATGATACATGTATTCATGGTAGTTGAGCAATATAATATAATTAAAGAATCCTTGATTTATAATGCTTTTTCTAAACAATTTAAGTATGAAAGATTCTTAATCTAGGTTACTGTTTATTGTTTTCAGTTGTCTTTCCATAGTTGATTTAAATTTAGAGTCTATAGGTATGGAATTTTGATTTTTTTATTCTTTTAATGTCATGTAATGATCTTAGGTTCCTTTGGTTAAACATGTAATGTAAGGTTGTCAGCATACAAATCCAGGTCCCATATCTGGTAATCTTCTCCTGTTAACAATAATAAGCCTTTACCTGGCTGAGTTAACTCAGTTAACTATTGATCATTGCTTTTTACCAATCATGGCCTGTTGCAATTCTATCTAGTCTTATTGCGATGGCCCTATCACCGGTGGTGAAAAGTTTTTATGGCGAAATCTCAATTCCATTTTGGAATAAAAATATTTTTAACTTTCTATTAATATTTTGAACAATAAAATATGCTTTTGAGATCAGATGGCTCTTTACATGAGCTTGAAAATTTTGAAGTCGGACCATAATCCTTCTTCACCCAAAATTTTTGAGGAGCTAAAAGGAAACCAGTTCTATAAGAAGATGTTGCGTTGGTTGCTTGTACGGTCGATTTGCACAATGTTGAAACCTTTTTTATGTTATAAAATCTAACATATAAATTATGACATATAAGCTAATGGGTCATGTAACTTTTTGTTAATGTATGAACATTATGTTTGAATGTAAAATATAATTCTCAAGCTATTTATTACTTCTAATTCTTTACTTTTTAGTTTAGAAGATAATTAAATTATTTGTTTCGCTAATGATATTTAAACACATTATATATGCATTGTAATTTAAAACTAATAAAGTAGGTTATATATTATTTTTCTAATATTATATATTATGATTTTTACTAATTTATATTTTAATAATAATTATATTAAAAATATTAATAAATTATATATTATTTCATTAAATTATATTTAATAATTATTATGTTAAAATATAATTAAATTATTTATTATTTTTATTAAATTATATTTAATAATAATCTTATTAAAATTTAATAATAATAATCATCTACCTAAAAAAAATTCTGCTAAGGATATTTTAGTCATTTAAGTCTTTTTTCTTATGCTATTACAGCACCATTCCATTCAACCAAACACAAGAATACTATTACAGTTTTATTCAACCAAATAATTGAATTATTAATTACAACCCTAAACTATTACAATTTTATTTCATTACAGCAAACCAAACGTAAGGTTAATGTCTAATCTAGTGCTTGGACCAATGCCAACTGCCTCTAGCACCGATTGCTTTGAAAAGCTGTCATGTTTGGATTGTCATTTTTTTTAATTTTTGCAACAAAATTGTTGGGTTTTGATTTCCGTGGAAGATTGAGATATTTGCTAGTCCATCCTTGGTATTCAATCTACCTTTTCAAGTTATTTTGAAGATTTATTATGATTGGATCGAAGCAATTATTATTCATTAATCTAAGGAGAAGATTGAATCTAAGTCCATTGAAGGAAGATATCTTCGACTGATGGAATATTTATCTTGGAGATTTTGTAATATTTATTTTACTTATTTCAAGGGATAATTGATTGTATAAGATTTAGTATGTTGGCAAGTTAATAACCAAATGTGTTGCTTAATTAAGAGTCTAAGTTTTTTAGGAGAAAATTTAGAGGGTCTGTTTAGATTTTAAAAACAAAAGTGAGAAATTTAAATCATTAAGTATTAGAGTTTGAATACATTTATTGTACAATGTGCTAAGATAGTGAATATTCACTTTCGACAAAGCCTCGCAAATGTAGGGAAAACGAATTGCATAAACATCTATTATCTTATTTACTTTTCAACACTTTACATTTATTGTGCCTAAAATAGTTGGAACTGATCCTGACACTGTTTATTTTTGCATTCAAATATCAATATGAATTATTATTTTATATACTGCCAACGAAATAAAAAAATTTCACAAGTGGATTTAATATGACATCACTTATTTTATGGTGTCATAAAATAATTAAAAAAGATACTTAGAATTATCTTAAATCCATATGTGAATTTTTTTACTCCATCCCCAATGGATAGAATATTTATCAAAACTTTATTTTCAAAACATGATTACTTTAAATATTACTGAAAAATAGAAATATTTTGAAACTCAAATAACTAACTTAAAACTAATGGTATGTTTGGTATGCTATAATAGAATAAAATTATAATAGAATCGCTTTATTGATAGAGTTATAATAGAACAGAATGAGTGTAATAATAGTTTGGTTAGATAAAATAAAGTAAATATGGTAATAGAATTAATATATTTGGTTTAAGGAAATAGATGCGGCAATAACATAAAAAAAAAAAATGTGTAATGACAAACACACCAAGATTAAAAATAAATAAATACACGTAAATTAGTAAACTATAGATGCAAATGTAAAAGCCTATCCACTTGCATTCTTCTCTCAATCGACTCAATAGCTTGTAAGGCTAAAACTTTTTCTTCCATATACAAATTATATTTAAATTTAAATTTTAAATTTTCATGAAAATTAAGCTAAATAACTTGAAAGTATTTTTGAATGGACGCTTATTTTTAATGCGAGACATTTATTTATTTACTTTTTACGTTTAAAAATTATTATAATATTTAATCGTTATAATGTTTTACAAGCATTATCATCTAAAAAAATCTTTACTTTTACTTGTATTTCAAATAAATCATTTAAAATTTTAAAATAAAATTCCATCAAATTCAATTTCAAATAAAGCTACACCTCAAAAAGACTTAACATAAAATTCAATCCTCAAATGTTTTTTATTCGTTTTAATTAAAAGAAGGAGTGAAATCAAAATCCCTAAAAACCCTAATTCACCAAAATCAACCCAAAATTTAAAAGAAAAAAAAAACCCTCATTCGGCCTGTAGTTTAATTTCGAACTGAAAAAGAAAAGGCCCAGGAAGAAGCTCAAAAACAAAGAACGAAACACAACTAAAATCTTCTTCATGTTTTTCCAAATTTAGAACACTAACTAAAACTCTCACAAAATCCCATTGCAAAACAAAAGAAAAGGAACCAAACATAACCCATTGCAGATTTTGACTCTCCTGTTTACTTCCTCTCTTGCTCCTATATATTCTGCTCTCTCTTCAATTTTGTTCTTTTTTTTTTTCTCTTAAATCTCTTACACAACCGAAACAATATAGACAAAACACATAGGATCAGAAAAGAAAATAGGAACTGGTTTGGTTTCTTTGTCTTTCCCTCTTGTAAGATCTGTTTCGGAGGAAAGTAAGTTCTTTTAACTATATTCTTAGAATGGGTTTCTTTTTATTTCTTCAAGGATTAGTAAAAAAATTCACTTTTCTTTCCTGTTTACAGGATGAAGCGAGTAAGAGATGATGTATATTCTGGTTCCCAATTTAAACGTCCCTTTGGTTCTTCAAAAGCTGAATCGTAAGAAGTTTTCTTTTTCTTTTATTTGCTCTGTCTTTTTTTCTAATCTGTTTAAAGTTTTTTGCTTTTTATTAGGGTTTTGTGTGGTTCGGTTCATTTATATGAAACTTCGATGTGGGTTTGTTTTGTTTACCACTTGAATTGAGTGACTTGTCATGTTTTAATTTGCGTAATGCTGGATTTTCTTAATTCTGGGATCATTACACTGAATAGGATATATGACTTGGTTTTGCAATATGTTGTAAATTTACTTCTAATTTGATGAAAATTTAAGGTTCTTTTTAACAGTAATCATCTGTTGAAAGCATATTACGTTTATCACAAAATTTTATTGTTGTTTATCAGTGTTGGCTGAATTGTTGTGGTTCTGATATTTTTTTTCTACCTATGAAGCAATGGGCAAAACCAGATTCCAGGTGGAGGTGGAGAACGGGGAAGTGGAGGTGGAGGAGGGGGAGGGGGAGGGGAAGTTGCGGTGCAGAAACTGACTACAAATGATGCCTTATCGTATCTAAAGGAAGTCAAGGAGATGTTTCAGGATCAAAAGGAGAAGTACGACATGTTCCTTGAAGTCATGAAGGATTTCAAGGCTCAAAGGTATCCTCTTTTGAAATGGCAACCTTTTGTCAATGACAGATGGATTCGTGCTTTAAACTACTAAATGTTCAATATGTCTTTTGTCTTCCGCAGGACTGACACAGTTGGTGTCATTGCCCGAGTAAAGGAATTATTCCGAGGGCATAATAACTTGATTTACGGATTTAATACCTTTCTGCCAAAGGGATATGAAATAACCCTTGATGAGGAAGAGGCTCCACTGAAAAAGACTGTTGAATTTGATGAAGCAATCAGTTTTGTAAACAAAATAAAGGTGAAATTATTGTGCCATAATCTTCCACCTTACTCTTGTCCAAGTTTAGCCATCTAATATATCCATTTTACTAAGCAGAAACGTTTCCAAAATGACGAGCATGTTTATAAGTCATTCCTGGATATCTTGAATATGTACCGGAAGGAGCACAAGGACATAGATGACGTCTACAGAGAGGTAACATGTCTTATTTGGGTTGTTACCAATGTTCATTGGCTCTTTGGTACTTACCGGATCTTAATTTCTTAGAAACTTCTTTTTTTAAAATACTTTACATGTTTTTGGTCTCATTATTTTCAGGTTGCTTCTCTTTTCGTGGGCCATCCGGATCTGCTTGAGGAGTTCGCTAGATTTTTACCAGATGCTTCAGCAGCGCCTTTGACTCAACAAGTACCAAATGGTCGAAACTCAACTCATCGCTATAACGAGCGAAGCTCTGCTACACCCACCTTGCGGCATATACAAATGGACAAGGTAACTGTTCTTTTTTAATTTGGTACTTTTCATGTCTGTTTTATGGTTCATGTTCGGGGTTTGTGGTTGCCTCTCCCAACAATGTTGTCTTCAAGGTTCGAACCTTGTTCTCCCCTTGGGAGTGCAATGTGCCTTGCTACTGCACCTAACACTTGTTAGGTTTAATGTTTATATTTTTGTTAGTTGCTATTTCAACAATTATCTTTTCTTTTCCAGCAACGTCGGAGGGATAGGATTATTACTTCCCATGCTGATCGGGATCTCAGTGTTGGTCGTCCAGACCTGGAAGATGACAAAGCTATTGTGAAAATGCAAAAGGAGCAGAGAAAGCGCGTGGAAAAGGAAATTAGGGATCGGAGAACTCGTGATCAGGATGACCCTGAGCATGAAAACAATAGGGATATTAACATGCAGCATTTTCCTGATAAAAAAAGATCTGGAAGGAAGATTGAAGGATTTACTTCTTATGATGAAAAGGATACTTTAAAAAGTGAGTCCATAAACCTCTTTGACAGATTTTATTTAGTTATAATACGCAACTTTTGCTTCCCTTTTTTAAAACATATTATACGTATATGTATTTATGGTGTTTAGGATGGTAAATTTTGTTCTTCTTTTTCTATCTGTTGCTAGTAAATAATTTTAATATATTCTTCTCAATGCTTCTCTTCATCAACCATGAGCATGATTTACTGGTGAGAATGTGCTTGTAGTTTTATGTAGGAGTATCAGCTGGTATGACATGTGCTTACCTCATGCTGGGTGCAATTATAAATGATGCTTTTGACTGAAGGAATTTGCTTAGGCATACAACATATGTTTCATGTTATTTTGAAGCAATTGATGTCTGTGAAAAACAATATTAGGTTAGTTTGTCTGTCATGAATTTGCATCTTAATCTTCTTAGCAAAACCAGTTCTAATAATTTTTTTGTCCAAAAAGGAAAACTCAGTTCTAATAATTTTCTATGTGAATTTCTAGGGCATTCTCATACATATAGAAATGGTCTTTTTTTTAACCTGAGGGAAATGTTTTTGGTAGTCCTTTTGAATGTCTTTCTCCAAATGGTTTTTAATCCCATTTCAGCCTGTCTTTTGAAGTTTTTAAACATTTTCCGTTGCTTGTGTAATGAGATTGGGTGTGCACATCTTGTCTTTCATATATCAATCTATTGAGCTTTAGGTTTTTCTATTCAAACCTCAGGCATGTGCAACCAAGGGTTCGTATTCTGTGAGAAAGTTAAGGAAAGGCTATGCAGCTCAGATGACTACCAAGTGTTCTTAAAGTGCCTTAATATTTATAGCAACGGAATAATCAAACGAAATGATTTGCAAAATTTGGTATGTTTTACAACATCTCCGGTAGTTATCTTTGACTTTTCATATCATTCAATCTACTTGTCTTCATAGAATTATCAAGAAGCACATCTCTCACCTTTTATCGGCTGGTAGTTCAGTTATATTGTTCCCTTGCTTATTCAGGTGACTGATTTACTTGGCAAGTATCCCGATCTTATGATTGAGTTCAACCAGTTCTTGGAGCGTTGTGAGAACACTGGTAATTGATGAAGTTTCATCTTTGAGTTGTTTTATTTGATTAGTTGTCGGTATGGCTGTTTCTAATCTAAATGTCTCCTACAGATGGGCTCCTGGCTGGTGTCATTAGTAAAAGTATGTAATTCATAGCTCATTTATTTGTTATTTGTTTCATTTTCTTATTCTTCTCTGCTGTTCTCTAATTTTCCATCAACTTGAGTGTGCATGGTTTAATCATATAATATGCAAACATATATGTATATGTAGAATGCAATGATGTTTACCTCTTGATTGTAGAATCACTTAGTGGTAATGGACATGCACCAAGGCTAATCAAGTCAGAGGAAAAAGATAGAGAGCAGAAACGGGAAATAGACAGTGCTAAGGAAAAGGAGAGATTCAGGGAGAAGTACATGGACAAATCCATACAAGAGCTTGACCTTTCTAACTGCCAACGTTGTACTCCAAGCTATCGGCTTCTGCCTGATGATGTATTAACTTTTGATTAATTTTTTCACTTGCAAACTATGCATGATTTAGTATTAACTTTGATGTTTTTTGGTGTTTGTCTCAGTATCTGATACCTATAGCTAGTCAGAGGTCAGAAATTGGTGCTCAAGTGCTGAATGATCATTGGGTATCCGTTACTTCAGGAAGTGAGGATTATTCTTTTAAGCACATGCGCCGAAATCAGTATGAAGAGAGTTTGTTCAGATGCGAGGACGATAGGTAAAATATGCTGGTCTTCCTTTATTAGTGCGGGTACTGTGTATGCAATAAATATCTATGTTATTCGGACTCTTCATTTTTTTTGAAGTACTTGTGTCCAGTGCACATTTGGATATGGATATTGGAATATGACCCTCTAAGGACCTTCCAAATACATGGAAAAAATTTGCACATACCTGTGTCAGACACATAACCGTAATCGAAACTCAAATCAAAGTCCGTGTAACATATTTGAATTCATTCTCTCTTTAGTAATTTGATTATTCTATTAATCTGTTTACAATGTTTTATACTGCATGTGAAGGTGAGAATGAGTTTTGCAGATGAAAAATCAATGTGCACTGATTAGTTGTTATGTTTCCAATTCCGTTTGAATTCTTGATATTATCTCCTAGACATGATAGACTTCTTGTTTCATGGTCTTAGATTTGAGCTGGATATGTTGTTAGAATCCGTTAGTTCAACTGCCAAGCATGTCGAGGATTTGTTGAACAGCATTAATGAAAATGAAATCAGTTTGCAGTCTCCATTTTGTGTAGAAGACCACTTTACTGGTTCGTATTCCTTACTAGATTGTTTAGATTATGTGTGAGTCTCTGCTATGTGTACATTTCTCGTCTTTTTGACTTTTACTTCTTCTGAACCACTTACTGCAGTTCTAAATTTAAGGTGCATTGAGCGTTTATATGGTGACCATGGTCTTGATGTAATGGAAATATTACGTAAAACTCCTGCTCTTGCTTTACCTGTCATTTTAACTCGCTTGAAGCAGAAGCAAGAAGAGTGGACAAAGTGCCGTTTAGATTTTAACAAGGTTTGGGCTGAAATTTATTCGAGAAACCATTACAAATCACTTGATCATCGCAGTTTCTATTTCAAGCAGCAGGATTCAAAGAACTTGAGTGCAAAATGTAAGTGAAATTTCCTTATCAAAACATCATGCTGCATTTTCCTATGTTTCAAAATTAGATTCATTAATTGATGATTCTTATCAACTTGTTCTAACATTTTGTCTTAAAGAGTAGATTTAGAAACCATTTATATCTTTAATATGAATCTTTTTTTGCAATATCTGGCTGAAGAGTTCATGGAATATTTTCATTCGTACTGAATCAAAAAGTTTGTTAGATTCTAAATGTATGGGCATACTATTCCATGGTCTCTTGAAGATATTGTATTCATTTCTATGCTGCTGTATATTCTATTACTTTCTTGTCTATCCTTGTTGATCTTTTTTTCTAATTGCAGCTTTAGTGGCTGAAATGAAGGAGTTGAAAGAGAAGAACCAGAAAGAGGATGATGTTCTTGTGGCTAGCGTTGCTGGTCACAGGCAACCCCTAGCTCCGCACCTTGAATATGACTATTTGGATGTCAGCATTCATGAAGACCTATATAAACTTGTAGAATATTCATGTGAAGAGATTTGCTCGACCAGAGAACAGTTAAATAAAGTCATGAGGCTATGGACCAGTTTCTTAGAGATGATGTTGGGTGTTCCTCCTCGACCTAGTGGCAGAGAGGGTACTGATGATGCTGGTGCTCGAAGTCCTGCTGTAAACTGCACTGCATCAAGCATTGCTGAAAGTGATGGAAATCCCATAGCTGTTGCTGCTGTTAGATCCGGGCAACAGAAGGCCACTAGTGATGGGGATGGGAACAGTTTCCCGGAACTAACTAATTCTTGCAGAAATGGCTTGACAAATGGGGAAACTAGACTGGAAGAATGCTCAGATCATGTCTATAGCGATGATTTGAAGCTAGAGAAAGAGATCAAATTTATAGCTGATAAAAGGCCTGTAATTAACAAGCTTGCAACTGGACTTGGCACCCTTGCAATTGAAGCAGAAAGTAATCACATTGGAAACAGTGTTGAAGGGGCATCAGGTGTGTATGCCAGAAAAATTTAACATGAAAATCATTTCCATGATTATCTTCTTTGCTAACCTAGTTTTGTTATTACTTTTTTTTCTAATTATTCCTTTCTTTCCAAAATCATGCTGCGATACTGAGATTAGTTTGAATTTAAGGGTGTGGTGCAACAGCATCTAGACCTAGCATTTCTGCCAGTGAGGATCATGAACCTGAAGCTAATGCTGACCTAGCACATTCACTAGAGGTATGAATTTATGCATATTAGCTACTGTATTCCTATGTCACTTGGACTTGGATGTGAGTGTTGGATATGTGTATGTGTCTACCACAAGTATACTCAAATTTACCAATTTTTTTTAACGTATTTGGAGGGTCCTTGAAAGGTCATATCCCATCACCCATGTCTGAATATGTGTCAGACATGGATACTTTAATAAAAATGAACTTTGACATGGAAAAGCAAGGAGCTTCTCTCTTTGATTTCTTGTTGTAATATGCTTACACAAACTTGTTTGGTACTTTAGGGTGGTGATGTAACAAAACATGGTTTAGTAGCAGCAAATGGAGTGCCTACTGATGGCTCCAATGCAAGTAGATACCATGAATATGCTGGTCCATCGAGAGTTGAGAAAGAAGAAGGTGAATTATCACCCAATGGTGATTTTGAGGAGGATAATTTTGTTTCTTATGGTGATAATGGTGTAAAGGCAGCTTCACAGTCAAATCATGGTGGTGAAACCAGACAGTACCGGTCTGGAAACAGGAAAAAGTTGCATTACGAGGATGCTGGAGGAGAAAATGATGCTGATGATGACAATAGTGAAAATGCCTTGGAGGCTGGCGATGATGCATCAGGAAGTGAGTCTGCAGGTGATGAGTGCTCTCATGAAGAGGAGGAAGAGGTAGAATGCGATGAAGTTGACGGTAAAGCTGAGAGTGAAGGGGAAGCCGAAGGGACAGCCGATACACATGTGGGAGGAGATGGCGCATTCTTGTCAGTTCCGGAACGGTTTCTTTTTATAGTAAAGCCTCTTGCAAAGCATGTACCTGTTCTTTTACCCAAAGAAGCTAGAAACAGTTCTCGCATTTTTTATGCAAATGATGATTTCTATGTTCTTTTCAGACTTCACCAAGTACGTCGAACATCTAAAGTTTTTTAGTTACTGCTTCTAAACTTTTTGTCAACTTTTTAATAAGTATTCTTCGATGTTTGATTTTCATTAGATCCTGTATGAAAGAATACTGTCTGCAAAAACAAATTCAACAGGTTCTGAAATAAAGTGGAAAATTCCAACAGAGGTGACTCCTACGGAATTATATGCCAGGTGATTTACATATAAATGTTGTTTCCGAACAAGATGAAGGACCAATGAATACTAATTTTGAAAACATCATCTCTGCGCTATACAGATTTATGAGTGAACTGTACAGTCTGCTTGATGGATCTGCTGATAACGCTAAGTTTGAAGACGAATGTCGAGCTATAATAGGAAACAAGTCGTATGTGTTATTCACATTGGACAAGTTATTATATAAATTGGTTAAGCAGGTTTGCTTTTTTCAGTCATTTTCCCTTCATTATTTCGTTATCATTTCAACTGCAACTGCTCTGAATTATAGTTTTCATGGCAGCTTCAAGCTGTGTCGGCAGATGATATGGATAATAAGCTTCTCCAGTTGTTTGAGTATGAAAAATCCCGGAAACATGGGAAGACAATGGATTCTGTGTATTATGAGAATGCACGTGTTCTCCTTCACGAAGAGAATATTTATCGATTGAAATGTGTAAGTTTGCATGCTCTGCTATCTTTCAAACTCTTTATGTATGTTTATGCCAATTTTTTTATCCCATTTCTTTGCAGTCGTCTTCGCCATCTCATTTGTCTATCCAGCTAATGGACAATGTCATTGAAAAGCCAGAGGCATTTGCTGTTTCCATGGAACCTAACTTTTCAGCTTTTTTGCACAATGATTTTCTGTCGGTGTTTCCCGGCAAAAAGGACCCACATGGCATTACACTAAAGAGGTAATAACTGATGACATATAAATGTTAGGTTCAGCAAAAAGGGAAGATTCGGAATCTGAGTAACATACATATTTGGACATGATTATAGCACTTACCTGTATCTTAAGACTCACCCGAGTCTGAGTCACATATGCTTAAATCTGCTTTTGTTTAATGATATTTGCAGAAACAAGAAAAAATATGCAACCCTGGATGAATATGGTGCTACATGCATGGCCATGGAAGGTGTTGAAGTAGTTAATGGTTTAGAGAACAAGATAGCTTGCAACTCATACAAGGTATTTTGCTGTTATTCATATCTAGTTTAATCTTTTACCTTTCCTTCTTACATGACCTGCCACGAACTACAGATACAGAGCATGCGTATCACTAATAAATCACTTACGCCGTGCAATGTATGTTTGGCAGATTTCGTATGTGTTGGACACAGAAGATTTCTTCTTTCGTAGAAGAAAAACACCACAACACAAATCTTCAAACAACAATCAGGCAAAAGTACAACGGTTCCATAGATTTTTATCTGCTTCACAATAATATACCATTCTTTGTCTCGGACCAGCACAAATGGTACATGCAACAACATTATTATGATTCTTAAATCTTCATAACCACCATTTCTCTTTGAGAGTTTTCCAGTGATGGTACTGACCCCATTGGTTTTTTCTTTGTAGGAGCCGTTGGTGCAATGAAACCTCGACAGGCTTCAGAAACCGGAGACGATGTTTCATGTATGTTCATATATGGTGCTGGTTGGCCATAGTAGTAGTGAAACAAGGAAAGAATGGTTAGGAAACGTAGCATATTCGTTATAGATCATATGAGCAAAGGATCTGGGTCATTATTGTGTAAATAGAGTTTGTTCTTTTTATAAAAGGAAAAAATAGTCTGTTTATTAACTTTGCTTCATTACAAGGGTCGCATGCAAACCAAACAGTGTTGGCTTTCCATGGATAGGCTGGGTTCGGACAAGGTAAGTTTTGGGCTGATCCAGTTCAAATTTAATTTAAATAATAAAATTTTAAATTTAAACTTAATTATAAAAATATAAAATATTAATCATAAAAACATTTTATTAATTTTTAAAAACGTGTTTGGAAATGCGGCAAATAACTAAAAACATGATAAAGACCCATGATGCAAAATATAAAAATATTAAATATGAACATTCAAACATGTTAAAATTTATAAAAGTTTTTTTTTAAATAATTTCATTATAGGTTTTGATTATATTTGAATTTTTAATACAATGTTTTATTAAAATATAAAAATATTGAATATGAATATTCAAACAAGTTAAAATTTATAAGCATGTTTGAATTTTTATCACTACTCTCAGTTTTTATTCAATTCATAAACAAAAAAATAATGCGTTTCAGAACATGTGAATTTACGTTTTCTTAAATTTACAATAAATATAAAATAATTTAAATGTGCAGAATTTGAATACAGGATTTTGTTTTCGCTCCCTCACTAATATATATAGAGCTCCTTGCTCCCTTCCATGTTTTGTTAGTTTTGTTTGGTAAAATGGAAAGGAGAAAATTGAAAGAAAAATTAAAAGAAAATTTATATTTTCTTTTTATGGATGTATTTGGTAAAAAAAATGAAAAGAGAACTTTTGGAAAAGGAGAGGAAAGAAAATTTGAAAGATAGAAAGTACAAGACTTCATTTGATTTTTGAAAATATTTTTTGTTTCATATTTTTTATTCACATTTAAAAATTGTTTTTATTTTCTATATTTTTAAATTGAAAACACATTGGTAAATAAAAGCTTGTTTACAATAATGAAAACATGGAAATATATTGTAAGCTATTTTTTTATAATAAAGAATATCATAAATAAAATCTCGTATGTTGATCTGATGGTTAGAGTATTCATCGCTCCAGGTATGACCTGAATTTAAGTCGTGCTAGTCACGTTATAGTTAAAGCTTTACCCTTTTCTTGAGATTAATTAATTAAATTTAAAGTTAAAAACCATTATTTTCAAGATTTTCAGTTTACAAAATATTTTTAATGAAATAATTTTTTTTTATTTTTCTAAATTTTCATTTTTCAAAAATTCATTTTAGAAGTTTTTAACCAAACACATTTTCCTTAGTGTTTTCATTTTCCAAGAAAATGAAAACAAAAACGAACTTTGTTTCCTAAAACCAAATGAGATTTAATTTTTTTCATTGCTTAGTAAAATTGAAAAATGAGAAAAAGAACATAAAATTTTTGAAAAATTATATAATTTTGAATTAACATACATTTCTCTCATTTTTTCTTCACTTATCATTTCAATTTCAAATGATTTGTTTTTATGCACTAATAAGAAATATGATCATCTCTCTTCTTTTATTTTATCATTTTTCTTCCCTACCAAGCATACTATAAGTTTATTTCACTTTTTCACTCAACTAATCACGTCATTGTTATTTTGTCTAAACCAAAGTAGTCAGTATTATACGGATGGGTGTATCGTTTTTGTCTTGGTACAGATATGTACTAGTACCGACGTGTTTCGAGTTTATCGTTGTTTTTAAATATTTTTTCGCATATACATATTTATAGTCTAATTTTCAATTTCTTGATAAATTATATATATTTAAATATTTTTAAGATATATATTTATAGTCCAATTTTTAATTTCTTCATAAATTGTATGTTATTTTGGTTAAAAAGTAAATTATATATTATATATACATGTAAATATATCTCAAATATATTTATATTTATATATAAGTTTTAAATTTATTAATTAAGTTGAATAATTCAATTTGATAACTTTTCACTTTATATGTAATTTTGAAAAATTAAAATAGTTAAAATAAAAAAATAAAAAATTGATTTAAAATATTAAAATTTTGTATTAATTATATAAGTCGGTACGAAGTGATATTGATCGAAATGAATTGAAATTTTGATTGGATCGAAACGAAACATAAACTATTTGGTATTGATTTAGGATCAAAACTTTATATACCAATCAATACCGATATGATACTGATTACCATGGTCTAAATTATTTTTTATATATTATCTAAAATAAATTTTGCATGCATTTTAAGGAACTTTGGATAGATGTGTTACCATCACAAAAGTAGTAGAGTTGTTGGGTTGACACGTTAGCTTTTACATTACTTATGGATCCATTCTAGACATTTCAACCAACATTTATTGCATTAAAGATCAGTTAAGGAAGTCAATTACATATATGAATTCAGTAAATTTGGTAAATGCAATTTCAACATGTTTTGATTATGAAAATAACACTTTATTGAATCCGTGCATTAGAATGATGATCAAGGATATTATTTACCTCAAGTGTAATTTAAGTTCAAATCACAACAATCATATTATTGTTAGGACTTTATTCTCCTCTTATAATTCATCGAAAAAAGAAAATAACAATTCATTAAATCAATTATTAATATGATCATTTTCATCGGTAATTATTTATATTATTGAATTTTAAACATGAATCGTGAATTAATATCATACAATCGTTTGGGGACCGCCATTAGAAAATATTCTTTTCCTTTCCTTTCCCAAGCTTGAATCGGCTGCATGCAAAACTTGTTTTAATTATCAAAATATTTTTCTAAAAAATATAATTAAATAAATGAAAATAACTTTTTTTTAACCAGCACACAATCTAATATAGGCTGCTAACGAGCCCCTGAATAATTTAGACTTAAGCACTCAAGTTTCAAAACCTTCACCATTATTAATTATTAAAAATATTTTTATAAATGATCCAATTGAAAATGAGACCAACTAAATCAAGATTTTTATTAATAATATAAATTTTGTACACTAAAAACATGTCTTGTGTTAATCATATCTAGATGACTTTTATTACGAACGAAAATTTATACTGGGAACAGAAATGAAAAAAATATTTCACATTAGTTCTTGTATCGTTTTATACCTTCTATTTTACTTATGCTTTGAATTAGTGTTCGTGTGATTTTAAAATTTTGAAAGGCTAATGAAATGCAAAGGATTAGAGGTTAATGAAACGCAAAGGATTGGATTGTGCTGTTACAGTTATTTCTACACTACACTCCCTTTCAGGAAATCAACAATAATAACACAAGACAAGAAAAAAGAATATAAGAACAAGAATAAGATACCAATGTTCGATTAAATCAAATAAAAAAAATTCAAATTAATTAAGTTAACAAATTTTATTTTATTATCCTGACATGATTTGAAATTTTTTCGAATTAAATCGAGTAAAATTATTCGAGTTAAATTAAAAAAATTAAATATACCAAATTAAAATTTTATTATAATATAACTAATTTCATGTTATAGCAAATAAATTTAAAACAATATATATTTAAAAATTTTCTCAAAACAAAATAAGAAAAATAACTCTAATATAATAAACTCATTAATTAACAAGAATCAAAGTATTTACACCAATCTATTTTTTTTGTTATTTGAATTGTAAAATTCAACTCAACTCGAACTCAAATTATTTATTTGAGTTGACTTGAAAAAACCGAATAACTCGAAATTTGAATTTTTTTTTTCCGAAACAAATCAAATTTTGCTCACCCCTAACTGATATAAGTACATAGTAATATTTATATAAATACGAATTACTAATATGTCAACTTCAACTTATATAAACATAAAAAAACCTTAAACAAGTAATAATCTGAATAGGGAAATAATCTGACTTATTTTTACATATGCTGCCTGCCTGCCTCAGATAGGAAAATAATCTGAATAGGGTTTTGAAATCCGACTTCTCTTTTTTTTTTTTTCTTGAAGTATTAGTGTTAAAAATGGATGCTGAACAGGTATGAGAATATGACCCTCAAAATATAAGGGAAGGAGTAAACATACCCGCATCCAGCACAAATTTGTATCCGACACAGCTGCATATAGGTTGGTTACTTCATCCTAAGATTTTTCAAGTTCTCACAATGAATCAATAATTCATGTTAAAGCAGGCAGAAGAAAATGTTGATGCCACCTTCAACGTATATTATCGGATTAACCAAAACTGTAACAAAAAGGACAAAAAAACTAAAAGAATATACATATGTCATACGTAACTTACTTCACAGTAATCCAACAACACAACTTAGATGCAATCTGTTTTCCAAGCCTCTCAAATGATGACCTAATAGCATACACCTGCCAAAAGAGATTGCCTTTAATCTCATCATAGTATTACTACATTTGATATGAATGACAACCCAGAATCTCTTTCAAATTAAAATCCTCATAGACTTTCTTATTTACCCCCCTTCTCAACAACTACAATGCGCTGTGCATTACAGGGGCCTTGAATGAAAGAAAAGGGTGAAACTACTTATCAAGTCCCTCTATTATAGGGACAGGATCAAATTAGTCCCCAATACTGTTAAATGGATCAATTTAATCTTTGTACTATTAAAAGAATCAAATAAATCTATGTTAACATTTACGGTTTAAAAATAACATGGAAATTAATTTATTCCATTTATAGCTCAACTCCAAACAAAATTTTATTTGCAGAACCAGCAAATGTTTTCAAAATATTAAATATTAAACAATAAATGACATTTTTTTAACAGTAAATGTTAGCTCTGCTGAAACTTGATGTTATTTGATCTTTTTAATAATATAAGGACTTATTCGATTCATTTAATATAGATAGACTAATTTGATCCGGTCCTTGTAATAGAGGGACCTACCAGATACGTTCACTGAAAGAAAAGCTTAATGTGCCTGCTTTTACGAAACATTCGAACCTAACTTGTAAAAAGCAAGAGCATGAAAACATACCAGAAAAGCAGCTTTGCAAGGTAATCACGTGAAGTGCCAAAAGTGCCACAAGTTTCATCAGCAGCATCTTGAAGATTTCCAGTGTTTACTATCCCTGAATCTCTCATACAGGCATCCTTGAAGAACCTTTGCAATATATTCTGAACAAGCTGATGGATCATTTCCCCCACTTGTACCGATGATGGTTGGGATAATTCTGTCACCTGAAAAATAAAAAAGTACAAATAATGAGAAAGTTTCAAGGTAATTGTAGGATCAAACAAAGTTAATTCAGTCTCACAACATGACAATCTAATAAAGAAACACTTTCCAGCTCTTACCATGTCAGCATCCAAGGATCGTAAATACTCTAACAAACCATTCATGTTTTCCCTACCACACTCCATTCGCACATTTTCCTTCTTTTGAGCATGCAGTTCCTGAAACGACATAAATCTTATATAGAGGGAACACGGAGAACACATTATATCGAGCTATTGACAATGAGTTAGGTACCATGATCCATCAAATGGAAGAATGAAGGATTCACCGTTACAGGAAAGCTCGGATATGTATATAAACATTCTTTATAGCACATAACAAGAAAGAAAAGAGCAGTATAAAATTGATTGCCAAAACATGTTTGTTGCTAGAGCACCTTAATAAGCAGAGACACAGTCAGGAATAAGAAATGCAATCACACAAACTGGAATTCAAATAACCAATTGGTATGTTTCAAGTCAAGAAAAATCCAGAGTTAAATTTTCTCAAAGACAACTACTTCCAAATTGACCAAGAATCATCAAACTTCATTTCTCTTTCATTAATTTACATATTAAGCAAGTATAAAAAAATTTTAATCATTTCTAAAAAGAAAAGAACATGAGCTTCAAATTTTGCATCTTTTAACCCTCAATCACAATATCTGTAAATATAGTATATGTATATGTGTGTGTGTATACACGTGTATGTGTGTGAGAGAGACTGATTTTATAATTAATTACAAAATTTATAATTACATAAAAAGTCTAAAATCCTCACCTCCTCCATATCAGATAACTCAGCTTGCAGCTTCTCAATATACTTCAAAGCCTCCGGCGACAAATCCTCAAAAACCCTCGGACTTATCTTCTCCAGTTCTTCATATTCACCATTTCCACCCTCTCCCTCCTCAATATTATTCTCCACCACCTCTCTGTGCCGCTGACTAACGCCCTCCTCCGTCTCCTTCACTAGCTCCTCCGCTGGTGCTGCTCTTTCCAGATTTCTCATCAATGAAACCCTATACTCCGCGTTCCACAAGGTATACCTAAAAAGAGTATAATTTTTTTAATTGCCGTAAAAAAAACTTTTTGAAGAAGAAAACAAGATATATTACCCTGTGATGATGGATGAGAAGAGGAGACGATGAAGAGGAGGTTTCGAGAGGGAAACCAAAACGGAGAACCGATCAGAAGGGAGAATTCCGAGCATAGTGGAGATAGTTCGCTTCATAGCTTCCTTGGCGGAATTAGAAACCCCTTTGGAAATAACGGAAGTGTCGAGTGGTTCGATGTGCTTTAACATGTTAGCTATCACTATGAATCCACGATCTAAATTCGATTTCTGCGTCGAAACGGAGTAGTCGTCGTAGGCTCCGCCGTCGTTTAAGCAGCAGCTAACGGTCAAGGCGGAAGGAGGACGGTTGCGAGGGCTAGGAAGGAAGCGAGAGAGAGAAGGTGATAGAGGTTTGACTGACAGGGCGGCGATGCGGGAGAAGACGACAGCTCGGGCCGTGGCTGCCGATGCCATCGAAGATGAGAGCTTCTGAAGCTCTTTCTTTTCTTTCCTTATAGTTTTCGCTTTCTTACCCGTTTCTGGAGCGGCTAAGCCTAAGCTTGACCTTTTTTCCTTTAATATTTAAGAATGGAACTGCCAACCGGCCGAACCGGGCTGATTCATGCCCTGAAATTTTTATTATTATTTTAGTAAAAATAAGAGAGAATCAATTACAAACTAACAGAGACACCATTTGAATTAGACAGCAAAGATTGACTATCTAACCGAATCTGGTCGGCAACTTCAACAAGAGCAACATGACCAAATGAAAACTCTTTCATTAATTCCGCCATAATGTGGGGAGCAAAATTTGCTTCTCTTAGAATCTACTTAATGACCACTTATCATTCATACTTATACAGTTTTTGGATTCGTAAAATCAAGTCTTTATTCGCTTATCCTTTAACAGCGCAATCAATCTCATGGATAATTTCCTTCCTCTTGAAATCCCATCTAGTTGAAGCCGTCATAAATAATCCAAAGTTAAGCTTGTTCAACACTACATCTTTTAATATTTCTCTCAATCTCCCGTAACCACATACCATACTCATCTCTTGCCTCTATTTTTGAAGATGCGAGACTCGAAGACAGATTGCGGGCACCATCAACATTTAATTTAAAAGAACCAATAGATGGTGGACTCCACCTACAATTCCTACTTCGATTGCTAGTAGTTTCACCAAACCTACTAGGCCCCAACATAATATATCTCGCCCAACACCACGAAGACTATATTATATTGGCAAAATAAAAAGAAACTCCTTGGAAAACCGTAAGATTTCTTTGTTTCCAAAGCTTCCAGCGGATAATACCAAATAAAGATTGCCAAATCACATCCTGATCCTAAAGTTCACCGATATCCTATCTTGAAGAGAATATGAAAAAAAATTGAGCTAAGAGGCTGGAGGGAATAATTTGTTTCCAAACCTCCCGTGTTTGACAACAATCTCTTAAAACATGAATACAAGATTCCTCAGCTCTCCCACAAATCACACAAGAATGATCCATCGAAACTCCTCTTTTATAACGTTCCACATTAGCCATTAGGCGATCCTTAAGGACTAGCCAAAGAAAATGAGCTGAGGATCATCCAAAGACCAAACAAGCTCCCATTTGTCAATCGGAGGGTTAAGAGAATGTTTCAAAAGCATACTGTAAGCAGATTTGGCTGTAAAATCACCATTAGGAGACCATTTAGAGATAAGTGCATCCTGACCAATCAGGGGATTCATAGCTTGGATTCCCACAATATAAGAGAGAGTATCACTATCCAAAAAAAAACTTAAATAGCCCCAATTCCAATTTCTATTCGTAGAAACAACCACACTCAAGGTGATAGATATATGAGAGATAGAAATAGACAAAAAATAATAAGAGGATCCACATCCGTTATCCAATTATCAGTCCAAAAATTCACAAGGTTCCCATCACCAACAAACCATAGTAGACTTTGGTGTAACAGGGACCAAACCTTTGTAAGCGATCTCCAAATGAAAGAACATTTACTTTGATAGAAATTGTCCGGAACTACCTCAGGAATCTTATATTTGGCTCGGAGGACTCTAACCCATAAAACTTCTTTATTAGTAAGGAGATTAAAATCCAACTTAAGCATAAATGAATCATTCTTATATTTTTGGTGCTTTCTCATGTTATATATATATATATACTCATGCATTCAAGTAACATGATAAATTGCATTAAACAATTATAATATATATATATAATGTTTTTCAAATAAGGGCATATTGAGTTAACTAGCAATGCATCATGATTTATTAGCATGCATTGTATCATACTTAATAGAGAATACCATATATCACATGCAAATAAATGATTTGTGATTTTATATGGATATTAAATAAATAATTCCTGCACAATTGTAGCGACTTTTACTTAAAAAGAAAATCTTTACACCTAATATTAATAATTGAATTCGTTGAATCGATCGAATTTTTCGATATTGATAATTTGTATCTTGTATATTTGTGATTTGATAATTTATATTTGATAAATAATTATTATTAATTATTGTATGAAAATTGATTGAATTTGAAAATGGTATAAAATTATAATATTCAACACTTAGAATACAACTTTATAAACTAAAATTAAAAATATGGGAATATTAAAAGAACAAATGGATTAAGAATAAAGAAAAGAATTGAATTATTTAAACCAAAGAAAAAGATAAAAGAATTCAAATTGGTGTGTGAATGAAGAGATAGTTGACTGGAGAAACAAATTAGGAGGTTGGATTTGACACGTTTATTTGGTATCACTTCATAAAAGTAATAATATTTAAATTAAATCAATTAATTTTAAACTTCCTATGCTATGTGCTTGTTACGTTGAATGAATACAATTACTCGTTCTTGGTTGGTACGCTCTTAATTGTAGAAAAAAACAAAAGGTTAAAATGTTAAATAAGTCCTCCAAAAATAATTAAAATATAATTAAGCCCTTCATTGAGAAGTGTAGCCAATTGAGTCATTTGAATAATGATCTGTACTGCATTAAAAAATTATGATTTGTACCCGATTAAGTCTCTTGAATTCATTTTTTCGTTGAAGCTCCTAACAAGTCGTTAAGTGTTGAAATGATAAATTAATGTGGCTGTTGAGATAAAAAATGATGATGCAGCAAGTGACATGACAAATTGACGTGAAAATTTTATGAGAACTTAATTTATTTTTATTTTATTTTATAAGAGTTTAATTGATTCTTTTATTATTTTATGAGGACTAGATTAATTATTTAAGTAAAAATATTATAATTCTAAAACTTCTATTTTTTAAGTGTAAAATTATAAAAATCATAAAAATTTATAAATTATTATAAAACAATAAAAAATTAAATGTTATAAAAAAATTTTTAGAAAAAATAATATATCAAATTTAACAAGCTTACTAAAAAAATATAAAAATATAAAAGTTACTACACTTGTTTTCACATGCAACCTCAGCTCATCATTATCAATTTCTCTCACATCATCCTTCTTCAACTAAAACATTACTCACAGCTTGAGGTGTTCATGGGAAGCTTAGGCTCAATTTAAAAAAAAAATATTTCAAGCCCGAGTCTAAGTAGACTTTGCTTGCTGAAATAATTCGTTTTCACTATTTAAAAATAATAAAAATTATTTTATTTAAATTTTATTATAAAATATATAAAATTTTACTATAATTTATTTTTATTTAGTTTTTATTTTTAATAATAAATCGGATCAACTCATGAACACTGTCCATCTTAATCATCAACCACTGAACTCATCATCACTTTAATCTCTCCATTTCCTTGCTCCATAAATCAAAAACTCCAAACAAAAAAATAACAATTTTATTTACAAATTTTATAACTTTTTAATATTTGAAAGAATTTTTAAAGAATTTTTTATTTATAAAATTTTATTTATTTTTAATAATCTTTTAACTTTAATAACTTTCTAGTTTCTTTCTGTAATTTTTAATAATTTCTAAATTTTATAATATTTTAATATAATTTATATTATTTAATGATGTTTGAATATTTTATAATATTTTAATATATTATTTCTAAAAATTACGATTAAATGATTGATTATGCCCTTGTAAAATATAAAAATTTAATTAAGTCCACCACGTCAACTTGCACTGTCAGATGCTACGTCATTATTTTCTCATGCCAGTCGCCACATTAGCTTGCTGTCAAGGACTTCGATGATAAAATGAATTCAAGAGGCTCAATGGGTACATATCATGATTTAAAAGGCTCAATTTGAAATACTTTTCAATGAGGGGCTTATTTGAATTTTAAATTATTTTTGAAGAGCTTATTTGATATTTTAGCCAAAAAATATTGAGACGAATTCAACTTAGTGGGTGAGGTTTTAATGAAAAGGATTCTTGAAACTATGGAATTATCTGTATGTAAGATTTTTTTTTATAATTAAGGTTTTATTTATGGCATTGTTCAGATGTAATGGGTAAATTATGTAATATTTTTTATATTTATTTTGATTTAGGTTTTATGCCTGGCATTGTTGAGATATTTTGTAGTTATTATTTTGATTATGTAATGATTGATTTAAGTTATAATTTATTATTTATAAAAAAATTTAATTATAATTATTTATAATTGCAATTATAAGGTTTATCAACAATTAATGTTGTTTGAATCAGATTGGAACAATTGGTTGGATCGGAGAATTGATTCAAAAAGTGGTTTTAAACTGGTTAGATCGAGAATTGATATGAACTGAGAATTTTGAAAATTTTTAATTTTTTGAATTTTTTAATATGATTGGTGAATCGATGATCTGATCAGTTCGACCATTAGTCCAGTTTTAAAAAACATTGTCAACAACTTGATTTTTAAATTCAAAATGTTCATTTTATTATTTAGAAATTTTAAAATTATATTTTATTTTTACAGATAGATAATAATATGGGTGAATCCAAATTTTAAATTTTTTGGTCAAATTGTCGATTGAGTCCTAGTTTGGATGGCATCGACATTATTACCAATGTAGGAGGATGTAGGTTCGAGAATTAGCATGAACATGAGTACGTTGAAGGAAATTTATCCTCTTATTTAAGAGTTACGGGTAATGAGTAGTTCTAGTTATTGTATCAAAAAGTTGTTGTCAATTTTCTTTGGTAAAAAGACTTCTCTGATCCCTCTCAATTTCGAAATTGAGTAAACTAGTCTCTCTAAAAAATTGAACCAATTTAATCATTGTCAATTTCGAAAGTGAGCAACTAAGGACATTTAATCTCAACGTTAATGTCTTCTATCAATTGTACATAATTTTGAAATTTAGCCTTCGATGTTTACATATTTGGTCATTTTGGCCTTAATTCTAAAATGTTCAACAAATTTAGTCTCAACATTTACACAAATGTTGCAAGATAAATTGTTAAATTAGGACCAAATTAACAGGATATGTAAACTTGAAAGGCTAAATTTATTATTATACCAATTAAAATCATGTACAACTAACAAAAAATATTAGCCCGTAATCAATTGTCTTTAGTTGCTTATATTCTAAATTGACAGGGATTAAATTATTCTAATTTTTAATAGGAATTAAATTTCTATAACAAAGCTCTAATCCAAAAATGGAGGTAATGAATTGGGTAAATCACAAATCAGAAAAGATAGGATAATAAACAAGTGGAGGTAGTCCATGTGGCTCTCAATGGTTTCACAGGAAAGGCTTAGAACCACAAATATCTATGATTTTGATCCTCCAAATAGAAACAAAACGAATGTTGATGATGCACTGAAATTGGTTGAGGTTAGAGAAGATACGGATTTCTTATTTCAGATTTGGACAAATTAAATCATGAATAATGGCTTTTATAAGGGCCACCCTGTAAATTATTTAAATTTTATTTAAGCATATAAAATATATATGATTTTTTGTCTAAACTTAAACTTTCTTCAAATGCCCTCAAACTATTTTAATAAAAATTAAATAATAATAATATATAAGTTAAAAAGTCTTTAGAGTTCTTGAACGTTTCAAAAAAGAATCAATTGGGTTTCTAAATTTTTTTTGCATTCAATTGAGCTCTTAAAGATCAAATTTACAATCAATTAATTTTTTAACTGTTAAAATAAACGATCAACTGTTATAGAAACAATAATTGTTATGGGGGGTTACTTTTTGCACGTGGCATGATAGAATTGTACCAATGACAAAATATAATGTTATATATTTAAAACAATTAAAAAAACAAAAAAGTTATAAGAAACCATAAAAAATTACGAAAAATATAAAATATATAAAATGTGAAAATGAATTATAACATTTATTATAAAGGACACAAATGTGAATATGTCGTCAATATGGTGGACAAGGTACGCAGTAAACATTTTAGTTGGGATGCAAGACAATTGCCTCTTGTTGAGAGAGCTACTTTAGCTCAGTCTGTGCTTATGTCAATTCTTAATTACATCATGCAGCCAATGATGATTGCGAGGAGATTGAATGCTTGGTAGGACATATTATTTGAGGTTCTTCCAACGGGAGGAGGAAAATGACTCTTGTTAGTTGGGATTTGATCTGTCAGTCTCGATCTTGTGGAGGTTGAAGGACCAGAATGCTTCCTTTTTGATGAAATTGGGTTTCAATCTAGTTTCTAATGTCAATGCTATATGGGTGAGGGTTCTCCAATCGAAGTATGGAATGAAAGATATTCTGCCAGAAAATATTTTGAAAAATAATATATTTTTTTTCTTTGGAGAGGATTGTCAAGGATATGGCCCTTGTTTAGAGCCAAACTCGTTTGGTTAGTGGGGGATAGGTAGACTGTCCGGTGTTGGCATAAACCTTGGGTGCCACATATGGGCCCTCTAATTAACTGGATACCCTCGCATAGGAATTTGGAAGTGAATTGTCCTCTCAAAGACATGGTTAGAATTGAAGGCAATTGGAGTCTAGATTTCTTTCCTATTTGGGTCTCGAAAAATATCATTAGGCGTATTGTGAGTGTTCCTTCCCCACGTCCTGGTGGAGGTCTAGACAAGATCTCTTGGTTACCGAACTCGACAAGGACTTTATCGATTAAAAGTGCTTATCGATTGATTATGGAAAACCACTGGAAATCTAAAGAGGTGATTTGGAAAACTCCTTGAAAATTTAAGGGTCGTGTTCATTTTTTCTTTTGGCTCGTTTTCAAACAACGTTTGGTCACCAACTTAGAACGAGTAAGGCGAGGCATTGGACAGGAAGCGTCTTGTTCTTTTTGTGGACATGATACAGAGGACATTATTCATGTGCTTAAAGACTATGCTGAGGCAAAAGAGGTGTGGGAACAGGTGGTGCCTTTGAGCTAAAGCAGTAGGATCTTCTATTCCAATCTTTCCGAATGATTGCTATACAACCTACAGTCTTGTGAGATGTTGGACTCCGAGGGAGTCAATTGGGCAAGTTTATATTGGTATCATTTTGTGACGCATTTGGAAAAATAGGAATTTTTTCGTCTTTCAATGTCTTACATGGAAAGCTTTTGAGATTGTTAGTCTCTATTACTTGGGCGAGACAATTTTGGTCCACACTTAAAGAGGATCTGAATCAACGAAATACTTCCATTTAAAGGTATCTTTTATCAGATAATCAGGTTCACCTGCATATTGATGATGCTGTTAATTTGATTACAGGCTATGCGTCCACTGGAAGAGTGGTGAGAAACCACCTAGGGAAATGGATTATAAGGTTTAATCGGGTTTTTACAAATATAATATAAAAAATAAATAATTACCAAAATAATGCCCCCATCCATTAGTTACCAAAATGATATGTTTAGTTAGGTGGAGGGTTATCAAATGGCGGCACTCTAGGATTTTTCTGACACGATTTTTTTATTATATTTATATATTTAAAAATAAAAAAGATAATATTTTATCGGTGGAGGGTTATCAAGTGACAACACTAAGGGGAAAATTTGTACACGAGAAAAATACGAAAAAAATACCTGACATCCTAATGGAGGAACACCAAGTGGCGACACTCATTGAGGGTTTTTAAGTGGCGGCACTTAGGGGTAAAATGCCACTTGTCAACACCCCTTTGTGCCCCGTGTGTGTGTAGGGTTTGAATTTTTTGTTAGGATTTTGGTTTTTACCAAAATAAAATATAAAAAAATATTTATTTACTAAAATAATATACAAAAATTATTTATTTTATTTGACTAAAGTTGTAACATCCGCGTTTTTGAACCGGAGTTAAAACAGTAATAATGTCGAGTTAAGAGTTAGAATATGTGGTTAAAATAAAAAAGATTAGGAAAAATTAAGGATTAATTAGAAATTGTGAGAAAGCATGAGGGACTAAATAACAATTTAGCCAAAATGAAATATAAGTCATTATGGGAATTATAATGATTAAGAAGGGGCAAAAGAGTAATTTGGTGAAAGATATTTTTGGAGGCAATGTTTTGGGCCAAAGTGTAAAGTTGGAAGGCCCAAGGATTAAAAGTACAATTTTACCATTATTAAAGAAAGATGTTTTCATAAAGAGAAATTGATAGAAAAATCTAGAGAAATGAAGAAAAAAAATGATGAAAAGGCTATAAAAGCCATCAGCCATTGTGTTTCACGTTAGCCACCATTTTCCCACCATTTCAACTTTTACTTTTCTTTCAAATTAGTCCTTTTTCACCAAATACAAACCAATTAAGCTAGTTTCTTCCAAATTTCTTCAAGATTAGTGAATAAAATTAATAGAGAAATGTAGTAGCTATCCAATTGTTAAAACAAATGCATCCATACTTGTCTTGGAGGAGAAAGAAAATGGACATTAGTGTTGAATACAAGTGATTAAGGTAAGAAAGTTAAACTACTCTTTAAATACATGTTAGTTTTTGGTTTAGAAACATAGATTGTGATATGTTAGAAGGATTTTAATATGAATATATGTGTTTTGTATGAAATTGAAGAGAAAGAAAAGAAGGAGAAGAACCAAATTGAAGGAAAAAGGAAAGGAGAAAGCCAATGAGTGAAAAGGGATTATCTCAAGAGTTGTAAGTACTACAAGTATTAAAAGGCTTAGAATTAATTAAGTTAAAGTGTTTATAATTTAACATATATGATTAATTATGATAAAAATGATATGTTTAATTATAAATGTTAATTATGTATGATTGAATGAAATTTAGTATAAAGAAACATGAGAAATGAATTATTCTCATCAAAACAGATTGGACAGAATCAGAGGACTAACTTCCAAAATTCACCAAATATTGTGTAAAAAGATTTAGAGATTGAACTGAATATGTAATTAAAGGTTATCAAGTTTAGTTTCATATGGAAGAAACGGTGATGGAAATGGTTCTGTATATTTTGAGATATACTAGATTTTGTGTAACAAGGTCAGAGTAGGTTCGAGTTCTCCTGTTCTGACTTTGAAAAATCATAGAAAAATTTAGAAAAATTATTAGAAACTTGAATTTATATGGTTGAATCCTTAATGAGTCTATTTTCAAAAAAAAAAACAGACAAGAACATTATTGGATTCCTGTACTAAAAGATAAATAATTTTTAGTAAAGAAAGGTCGAAACTGTTAGGCAGCAGAGAAGGGGTAAATTGAAAGAATTTACTGTACAAATTGGCTAAAGTAAAAATTTTGAAATTTTTATGGTAAAAAGATATTTGAGTCTAGTTTCAGAAACATCAAGAGGATTATAATTTCAAATTCTGTAGCTCAAGATATAAATAATTTAGTGAATGTGACTCAAATGTATAGCTTTGAAAATTAATGTAAAAAAAATTGAATAGAAATGAAAAATTGATGCATATAAAGTGACATGTGATGAAATTGAGAAATGAGAATGAAATGGATAAATCAAAGGTTTCACCTAATTGTTTATGATATTTGGTTGTTATTTGATTAAATTGATTTGTTATTGATTTGTATTACTATAATCTGAATTATTCATTATTTAATGTTTATTTCGATATTTATATTTAATAAGTGAATATGAGGTAAGCATTAATATTGAGATGAATGAAAATTGATATTGAATTAATAGTATATTTGAATTGAATTTGAATGATTTGTGATCAAAATTGAAAGTGAAAGTTAAAGTGAAATTGGAATTGAAAGTGATATGAATTGTAAATTGAAAATTCCCATTAACTAGTCGGGCTGAGTCGGATATAGTTGGCATGCCATAGGATTGGAAGAGTTCAGGGATACTTCGACGTTGAGTCGATGAGACACTGGGTGTCATTATTTACTTCGGATAGATTCTATGAGGTACTGGGTACCACTTTACTTCGACTAGACCGATGAGACACTGGGTGTCACTTT
This sequence comes from Gossypioides kirkii, assembly GCA_005610355.1. Taxonomy (NCBI): domain Eukaryota; kingdom Viridiplantae; phylum Streptophyta; class Magnoliopsida; order Malvales; family Malvaceae; genus Gossypioides; species Gossypioides kirkii. Next base: position 16,268,374 of record CP032254.1, on the reverse strand, counting down.
ATTGCTTCGAACTATCCGATGAGGCACTGAGTGTCATTCTGGAGTGTTTGGTTGGATCCGTGTATCCGCCAAGGTCCGAGTCTTGTTAATAGGGTAAACAATATGAAAAAGAAAGAATGTACAAATTGTGACATTGAGGTAAGTGAAATGATAATCACATGAAAGGTAAGTACAATATATGTATAAGAAATCAAAGAATGATAAAAACTAAGTAAGCTAAGAGATTGGAATGGCTAAAATGTGAAATGAGGAAGAATATGTGAATTCATAATACTACTGTTAGTTAAATGTTATACACATAAAAGGTATGTATTTTACATGAATAAATAATTATATGAATGAGTTTGAAATGTGTGATTAAAAGATGAATGATTAATGACTTTGTAGTACTTACTAAGCCTTCATCGGCTTAACGCGTTTAATTCAATGCGTAGGTACAATGATTAATGATTAATGACTTATATTTCATTTTGGCTAAATTGCTATTTAGTCCTCATGCTTTCTCACAATTTCTAATTAATCCTTAATTTTTCCTAATCTTCTTATTTTAACCACATATTCTAACTCTTAACTTGACACTATTACTGTTCCAACTCCGGTTCAAAAACGCGGATGTTACAAAAGTAATATTAAAAAATTATTAATTTAATAAAAATAAAAAGAAATACATATCATAAAATTAAATATGAGAATAGGATATTGAAAGAGGACTTTAGGATGGCGGCACCAAGGGGTTTTCGAATTTTTTTATAATTTTTTATTTCATTTAAATATTATTAAAAAATTAAAATAATAATAGTGGTGCCATTTAAGTGATAGCACCAAATGCCTATAAAAGGGTGCTTGGGGTTTTTGGATGTTTACATTTTGTTTAAGTTTGTGAAAAAAAAAACAAAGAGAAACAAGAAGAAGAACAGAGGAGAAAAGGAGAAAAAAAGGAGAATTAAAAAGGTAATTATTTTGTTATTTTTATACATAGTTTAGGTGATTAATGTTAAGTTTGATATTAATTTGTTATAAATTTATTTTAGTATGATATATTTTTAAATTTGTATTTTATTTATTTTTTAATAGATTTATTGAAGATGGATAATCAATTTTTTGTTTGCATTTATTTTGATGGAGTAATTTTGAGAACATCGGTTGAATGTATATTTGATTGTCAGCAATAAATAAGAATGAGATTTCGTCGAAATGTCTCGGTTGATTATATGAAAGCAAGGATTAGTGCAAAAAATTTTAGACGTTGTGGGAGAAGGATCTCGAAACTTTTCTACAAGTTTTCAGTTTCGACAGATCCCATCAAATTCATCGAGATGGAACTTGTAGACGATGAAGACGTGGAGACAATGATCGCTCTTTATTGTTCGAATCAAAGTGACCCAAATGCACCGGTTCAATTGTTTGCCGAGTTAGTTGATGTGGAACTTGTAGAAAATGAAGATCCAACTCCAATAGAAAATGAAGATCCAACTGCGTGTATGGTGGTTCTAGTATTGTACATTGAAAGTCAATCAATCGTACGCGGGATAGACATAAATCTTAATGCTGCTGCACCCGAGAATGATGCAGATGAAGATGCTGGATATGATAATAGTATTCCTTCTAATAATGAGGTGGATATTGATAGTGATCCAGATGTGGATGAGGTCCCGGATGATATTGATGATAAGGGGCGAATGACGATGAAAATCTAGTCGAAAATCCAGTTACACATTGTGATGCATAATAATCCTCCTGGGGCACACATGTCGCTTATAGATCCCGATGCAACACATGTCGAGTTCGCGGAGTACCCCAATATACTACCTGCTCATCGATTGGTCGTAGCAGCAGATCGTGAAGAGTTGTTTGTGGGCCAAAAATTTGAATCCAAGGAAGAGTGCATATTTTTCATTAAGCTGTATAACATGAATGTGTCGATAGACTACAAAGTAGCAGAGTCTAAATCGACATTGTATATCGGGGAGTGCTGAAAGTCAACGAAAGGTTGCAAGTGGCGGGTGCGAGTTGCATTTATCCAGAAGTCGCAGATGTGGGAGATAAGAAAAATTGATGGGGCTCACACATGCAGTTCAGTACGTTTGTCAGAAGATCACCAGAAACTTGATTCTAGAATCATCTGCACACATATCATGCAAATGGTTAAGGATGATCCGACCATCAAGGTTTTTACACTGATTGTGAAGATGCAATCATGATTCCATTATCGGGTTTCATATTGAAAAGCATGGATTGCGAAATAGATGGCAATAGAACAGTTGTTCGGTGATTGAGATGTATCATATAATGAGCTGCAAGGATGGATAACCGCACTGCGACAGTACGTGCCGGGGACTGCGATTGAGTTAGTGACACAGTCTTATTACGGCTTAGATATCAACATACAACCGGGAAGAATAATTTTTCAGTATATATTTTGGACGTTTGATCCCTACGTTCGAGCTTTTCCTCACTACAAGCCACTTGTCCAAGTAGATGGGACCTGGCTATATGGGAAATATACACAGATCCTACTAATTGCGGTGGCTCAAGACGAGAATCAGTACGTACTCCCGATAGCATTTGCTATTATGGACAAAGAAGACATGGAATCCTAGGAATTCTTATTGACAAACCTGCGAAGGTATGTGATTCATAACGATAATATTTGCATCATTTTCGATAGAAGGAAGGTTATTATTGCGGCCATTAGGCGTACTGGTGTACCATGGAAATCAATTTACTGCAGTCGGCACATTGCGGCTAACTTCCAACGACAATATAATAATGCAGACTGACGGAGACAACTTGTGAAAATGGGTAAAAAAATTTAAGTTTCAAATTATAGTTTTAATGTTTTAATTCGAGATTGTAACTTATGTTTTCTTAATATTCTTACAGCGTATGAGTTAGACCCACACCAATTCCGACAAAGAATGACCAGACTTGAGCGTAACATGGAAGGTCAAATGAACAAGCCTCAACGCGAGTGGTTGGGTACCATGGAGCCGTGGCAATGGTCTCAAAGTTTTGATGAGGGGTATCGATATGGTCAAATGACGACCAACTTGGCAGAAAACAGACGGCAACAAGCTGTGTGGATTGTGTAGGCTAGCTGGGCATACTTGGCGTAATTGCCCCCAACGAACCTACCATATTGGTCAATCATCCGGATCGAGTAGGGCTTAAGCTATTTGTATTGGACATTTTTCATTTGAAATTAACTAAGTTTATGAATGAATTTGAAATTAATTATGTTCAACATTTGTATTTAATTAATAATTTTTATATTTGCACTTTGGTTTAATGGTTTAGAGTTTTGAATTTTAGGGTTTTAAATTTAATATTTTAAAGGAAAGGGTTAAAGTTTGGAGTTTAGGGTTTTTAATTTAAGGTTAAGGATTTATGATTTATAGTTTAGAGTTTAGGGTTTATAAGTATGAAATTTAAATAAATGATCAAATAGGTGCAAATATATGTACAATTAAAATAAAAAGTCACCATTACAACTCATCAATAGTCAAATATGCACAATTAAACACTATTAGATACAACCCTAGTATCCATGATTTGATGGTATAGTTCTTGGGGTATATCTTCGTGGTGGCCAATGTCTACGTCGAGGTTGCTCGTCAAGCTCATCATCATCATTAGGGTCTATTTGCCCCGAAGGAGTAGAGTATTGCCCGAGAGGAGTAGAATATTGCGGTGGCTCGTCAAAATGAGGCTGGTATCCTTAGCTTGAGTATTGCGGTGGGTTGTCAAACTGAGGCTGATATCTTTGGCTTGATGAGCTAGGCGTATGTGATGATCCCGCAAAATCTGGACGATAAGAATCATCGTCATCCAATGCCTCTTCCTCTTGCTCTTGCTTTGGCTTTGGCTCTGGCTCTAGGGCATGAGCTACATGATAGGGGCGACCTTGTCGAGACATGTGTGGGGGAATTATCATCGATTGTGCACCAAGTAAATATGGTTTCCCCACCTGAATGAACTACTACATGTACTGTACCGATGGCTGCAAATCTGGAGTGTACTCTATCGGAGATACTCGCATCATCCGGTTGTACCACACATAAACATATTGTTCATACACTCTCCCCCAATCACAATTTGGTTTCCCCTGCTTATCCATCTCATGGATAGACCCTAATTGGAATGACGATTGCGGGATAGGCTATTTACAACCAAACTACCAGAGTACTAGATCCCCGGCATACCACTCTACTGTTTGAAAATTGATTATCGGTGCGTTAATGCACCATTGGTCTGAGTGGAGGAATGTTGAGGCGGGAATAACAGCGGCGATTTCTGGCTGTATATATGGCGTCTAGATGAACTGCACAATTAATAACATGTCAAGATATTAATAAGAGTAAAGTAATATACTTTAGTAACATGCAACCATATTTACACGAGTCAAGTAATATAATTTAACATGTTAATTAATAAAATACCCCTTCCCCGACATATTGCTCGAGCATCAAACGATATAAGAGAACTGTAAGCTGCCTCCCGATCCCTGGTTTCATTTTCTATCTAAGAAAACAAAAAACAACTTGTTAGAATAATAAAATTAATAAAATATGTCAAATAATTGAAATTTTGGGTATATGGTAATCACCTATTAATGAGTGAGAAAGCATATGTTTGGTGCTTAACGGATGCTAGCAATGGCATCCGATAAAGTGTCTAATATTGTAATAGCAGTAGACATCCACTTATATCTCGGGAAGAAGGGTTTGTGGCGTGACAAAGTTCTCGATACAGCATCGCAAGCACTGTAGATGTTCATGAGGGGGATATTTGAGGCTCTATGCACGACTCCTCAATGAACGATACGCGAGCTTTTCCTGTTAATTTACAGAAATAGTTAGTATAATCTAAATTAATTTTGTAAACAAATAATAATTTCGTAAATGACATAAGGAACGAATAATAATTTTATTACTCTCATATTGGCTCCGTGTGTTTCCTCATTCATCGACTTTGCTATGTGAGGACGTTGCTCGTTAATTAATGAATCCATTCTGCAACTTGAAAAAAAATTATAAATTAGTTCAATACATAAGTTTACAATTTTTATTATTTTTTACCAATATAATACAAAAATAATAATTAAATACCAAAATGGGTTATTTACTAAAATTGTACAAAATAAATATTTATATACCAAAATGATATCCACACACCATTATTTACTAAAATGGTACAAAATAAATATTTATTTTGTACCATTTTGGTAAACAATGGGATGGAGATATTATTTTGGTAATTAATTATTTTTTATATTATGTTTTGGTAATTAATTTCGAGTATTTTTATCTTTTTATATTTTATATAAATTTAAAACATATATTCACAAGAGTTCCAAACTAAAAATATAAATTTTACCATTTAAATAAAAATTATTTTAAATTTTATATTAATTCTTTCTAAATTTATTATATAACTATTTTTACCCGTATTATAAATATACTCTAATTTTATTTGAATTAAATTATTTAATTTCATACTTGCGACTAAATTTAATTATATAGCTTAAAAATGAGTTATTGTACCATTTTGGTAAATAGCCCATTTTAATATTTAATTATTAAATTAATTTATATTATTACTTACTTACTACTAGTAACAAAATAAAAATTACTTACTATCAAAATTAAATTAAAGTAAATTAATAATAACATAATAAGCAAACTTACCTTTCTTTCTCCTCTTAATTTACTCAACTAAATAAAAACATTAAATAACAAATCAATTATAAATTAAATTAAACAAAACAAATAACTTAAAATAATAAATAATAATAATAATCAAACTTACCTTTCTTCCTTTCTTTTAATTTTTTAATCAACCTACTAAACAAGTAAAATTATAATAACAAATCAATCACATTAAACAATAAAATTAAAATTACTACTACTAACTAACAAATTAAAAAAATTTAAAAATAAATACATTACATTTCTCTCCTTCTCCTTTCTTTCTTCTCTTTCTTCATTTCTTTTAATACTCGTTGGTCCCCCTTCTTATTATATAACACAAAAAACACAATTTAAATTTTACCAATATACATTAAACACCAACCACCCAAATTAAAACACCCTACACACACGGCACAAAGGGGTGTTGACAAGTGGCATTTTACCCCTAATTGTTGCCACTTAAAAACCTTCAATGGATGCTGCCACTTGGTATTCCTCCATTAGGGTGTCAGGTATTTTTTTCGTATTTTTCTCGTGTACAAATTTTCCCTTTGGTGTCGCCACTTGATAACCCTCCACTAATAAAATATTATTTTTTATTTTTAAATATATAAATATAATAAAAAAATTCGTGTCAGAAAAACCTTAGAGTGTCGCCATTTGATAACCTTCCACCTAACTAAACATACCATTTTGGTAATTAATGGGATGGGGTATTATTTTGGTAATTATTTATTTTTTTATATTATATTTGTAAAAAACCCGGTTTAATCATTCCTTGGGAGAATGCTCAATCTTTGATGCCGAGTTATGGGGTATTTTGGATGGCCTGACTCCATTAAAAGAACGGGATTGGAGAGAATTTTGATCCATACAAATAATCTCAAGGTGGTCCAAACAATAAAAAAGGTTTCTTCAGCAAATTCAATCTACGCATTAATTAGGTAAATTCAAAAGTAGTTGCAATATAAAAAGTTTTGGGTGGTAAGACACATCCCTAAGGAAGTCAATCATGTAGGATTGCCAAGATAGCCTCTACTGATGTGGAGAAAGTAAATGTGTTGACAATAGCTCCTTCTGGAATTATTTGAAGCCCTTGATGCTGATAAAACTAGTGATGTTTTTGATATTGTAAGCCTAGCTTAAAGCTGAGCTACTGAAATCTCAAATTACTAACAAATTTTAAAATTTTTCAATACATTTATCCAAACAATTACATTATCAATATTATCTTTATTTAGAAATTTCTTCTTTTATTTAAATTAAATGTACATAGAACTATATTACTCACTAATTTGCGGGTAAACCTACAGTACAGGTACTAGACAATTTAATTACAACTATCTCAAAAGACAATGTAGGGGTGAAATCATAAAATGAGAAAGAGAGTTTCGATTCTCCACTCTCATGGATTTTAATACTCTGAAAGCATTAGAAATAATAAAAGGAAAAACCTGGAACTGTATTTGATGAAATTACAGCACACCCCCAAAAGGACCTTTGAAATCCATAGTCGTTTTAACAGAGTACAAGATGCAATTAGTATTGAGAAATTCTAAGTTATAAGCCACTTTAACCACAAAGCATTCCCAAGTCAACTTCCATTATAAACCTTCTTTTTGGGTAGCAAGACCAGCCAAGGGAACTTGCAGATTGCACAAGGCAAATGGTTGGTTAGCATAAAAGACAACCTTAATGTATTTTTAGTATTGATTGCTGAATTTAATAACAAAGAAACTAGTTATTCTGTGTCAAAACTTCAGCTTCAGCTCTTGCCATTGGATCATCCTTCATCTCTGTTTCATCCTCTTTCTCCCCTTGTCGTTCCTCTGCCATTTTCTTCCTATGCAACTCCTCTGCAGCACGCATTGCTGCTTGGTTCTCTGCCTGAATACGCTGCATTTCTTCTTCTTGTTGCTGCCGCTCAAACCATGTGTCAGCATCAGCCCAAACTGCATTTTGTACAAAATGGGTGGTTAATCTCAGGAGCAAGCGACCAAGAAAATGTTCTACACTGAAAAGCCTAAAAGCAAACATTTACGATAAAAAGAAAAGAATTGACTATATCGCATCACAGTTACAAATCTCTAATCATAGACAAAACATTCCCCTGACTCGATAGGATGAGCGTCAAACAAATTCCTTGGAGGGGTTATCCCGGAGGCCACAAATACAGTATAGGAGACTAATACAAAATGACAGTCTTAGTTCAATTGGCACAAAATCTCCGATTTAAGAAACGAAAGTGACACAAAATTACCATCTTCTAAGGCTCGGAATATAGATTCAAATAAACCCATGAAGAACCAAAGACAAACTTAATGCTACTATGAAAAGCTATTTCGTTTTAGATTTCTATGCCTCTCTTGATCTCTTTTGAGTCAACCCAAACCTCATTTATTCCATTTTTTTCTAACGCACCCACAAGTTCAAATTGCTGCCATATTCAGGGATCAAAAGACGTCCACATTCAAATCAACCCAACAAATTCTTTAGTTGGACCAGAAGTTGCCAAAACATAATCCTAACTGTTTTTGCCTAAGGGTATTTAACCTATCTCTATGTAACTCCTCCACGGAAACCAAACTAAAACCAGAGGTAGAGCTTGAAGCTGAATCCGACCGCGCAACGGAAATAAGCACCTTTCGAATCACAGAGAAAGAGAAATACATGGAGATAAAAGAAAGGAAAGGTAAGGGGATTAGAGGACATACTGGGTTGAGCAGCCCAGCCCTGCTCACCACCCTTGATCCGCTCAGGGAGGGCGTAGTTAACAGTGAGGACTCGACCATAGAGCTCAGCCCCATCCATGTTATCCATGGCAGCAGCAGCATCCTCTTTCTCCAAGAAGGTAACGAAACCAAAGGAGCGGTGCTTTTGAGTGGCCTGATCTAATGGAGTCTTGACGTCCTTTATGTCTCCAAAGGGGATGAAAGTTGCATGGAGGATTGTTTCATTCACTTCCTCTGCTAGTCCTCCCACGTACAACGTGTTCTTCTGCACTGCTTGCTGTGCCATTGTTTTAAATTCTTCCTCGATTCTTTTTTTCTTTGCTTTTTTTTTTCCCCCACAAAGCGCAGGGAAAGAATAAAAAAGAACAATCGGGGTAAAGAAAGAGGAAGGAGAAAAGGTTGTCACAAGCGGCGGATTTCGCAGCGGCCGTTTTACAACCAGAGGATAATGAGACGGCAGAGTTTTAAGGAGGAAAAACAGATGTTTGTAATTGTAAATGTAGGGTTCTTTTTAGGTTTAAAAGCACCGTCAAAACGGTTCCGTTTCACTCTTAATAATAGAAAGCCCTGTTCCTTTTAGATGAGTATAGTCTCTTGTTGGAACTAAATATAGCTAAGTTAGGTCGGATTTGGTTGGAGTTTGGATTCAGTTTTTATCCAGGATTCGGTTTAGCTTGCATTTTATTTAAATTTAAATTAATTATAAGAATACATAAATAGTAACATAAAAATATATTTATAATTTTTTATTGAGGTAAAATGTATTGAATAAGTTGAGTGACATTTGATAGTGCTCACGACAAGTTATCATTAAAATAATTAAATCACTTGCTTTATTTTAATTGGTAATTTAATGGAAAAAATCTTTGTATTTGTTATTGTGTTGTTATAGGTTTAATGATAAATTTAATCACTAATATTTACATATTTTGTCAAAATAACCCTAATTATATTTTTGAACATCATTTTACCATTAACATTTGTTTTTTTTTGTTTTTTCAAAACATCTGGTGCCTATCCTGCAACAACATGTCAAGTAACACATCCGGTGGATGCTCCCGTCTTTGCTAGTCTATCAATGCAAGAGTTCTACTCTCTATTATTTGCTTGGATTCAATCAGCCACTGCCTCTTACTAAGTTCATTGATAAGTGGAATCTCCGCAACACCATTCTCAGAAGCATAATTACTACAAAAGACCTAAATCAATAATGCATTATCACTCTCAACCTTAATCTTTTGATATCTTCTATTCCATGCAAGAGAACGGCCTTTTAGCACTACTTGTGATGACCCGATTTTAGTAGCATCGGAAATAATGTTTAAGGACCACAAATTTGTGACAATAGAGTGAGTAACTATTGAATTAATAAATATGAACATAAGTAGTGTCATAATTATTTATACGAGAAATTCAAATGTAGGAGTGATAAATTAAACAAAAGGATTAGATTGTAAAGTTTTCAAAAGTGGAGTGCTATAATTGATGGTGTTTAATAGTCATGGGAAGAGAACTAAGTGGATTAAAATGGAAATTATATCACATTAATGATTAAGGGATGGATTGAATTATCTACCCTTCATATTTGTGGTGAATATTGGTTTAGAGAAATAAAGAAATAAAGAAAAAAAAAACAAATTAAAAGATTATAATAGTGGGTTTAGGTGGGAAAAAGAAGAAATAAAACTCATTTTTATAATTTCTCTTCTTCTTCCCAACGTGAACTCCATTGTTGAGCAAGGGGAGTTTTGACCAAGCTTTCTTCTTTGCTTGGGTATTTGAGGTCTCTTTTTAATGGTTTTCATGTTTTTGAGTTAGTTTTGCCTAATCTAGCTAACCCGGAGATTGATTTGTGAAATTGTGAGAAATCTAGAGACTTATCATGAAGGAATTAAGTGTACTTGTGAATCTTATTGTTAAACCTTTACGTTGAAAGTTATGCAAGAGCATTATATTTAGTAACTTTTGATGATTTGAGAGTTTAAGTGCTTAGCTGTAAAGTAAATAAAGTGCTAGGTAAATAATATGAAATGGTGAAAATGTTGGGCTGAAATAGAAACATAGAAAAGTTTGAATTATGTGTTTATTCATGAATTATGGCTAAATGTTGACATGGTGTAAAGAGTTAGATGTTTAAATGGTAGAATTGTTGAGGCTAATTTGATAAAATTACCATAGAAAAAAAGGTTCATGAGTTTGAATTGGTTATCAAATTAATTCATTGACGATTAAATTGAATAAATCTACTATATAGATAAAGGAGCACATCAGCCGGACGTGAATCACGGGAAAGCCAAAGTCACGGAGTGAACGTAGGACTTTTTGTACAAAAGTGTGGTCAAGGTAAGTTCATAAATTCCTTTCAAGTTATTACATTTATTGGGTTCTTTTTATATTTTATTATGTTTGATGTAAATTTGCTCTAAAATTATTTGAAAAGGTTATATTCGAAAAGATATTTGAAAAGGTTGTATCCGTAAAAATATATTGAAAAGGTTATATCCGTAAGGATATTATGAAAAGAGATATCTATAAAGATATAATTGAAAAATGGTTGTTCCCAAAACAAACGTCAATGAAGAGAATTCTTGTGAATTTTTAAGTTAAAGGTTAAATATCTTGAATGCTTAAGTATGAAATTAGTGAGTAGGTTTTATTTTTCATGTTCACGAATTTATTAAGCATTAAGTACTTAAGTTGTTGTTTTCCATTGAATGTAGATAATCGAAGGCTCTTTTGGTCCGAATGCTAGCGGAGAACTATCGCATTATCTTGAAATCTCTCGATAGCTTTTCTAACATTTTGTCTAGGGTTTTAAATGGCATGTATAGGCTATATTATAATGAATGTGGGATTAAAGCTTGTGCTTATCTTGATTAGTCTATTTAAGGTATTTGTCAAACAAAATCTCATTTTGGACATAGGTTGATATGGAATGAAATGAAGAAATGATATTTTGAACTTGTGTTGGCCTAAAATACTAAGTTAAGTCCTTAATTCTTAGGTGACTTGGATGAAAATGGGATAGGTTGTAAATCTTAAGTTATTTTTGTTATTGGGTAAATTTATTTCGGTAAAACTCTTGATAGTTTCGGTAGAAGTACAGGAGAGACTGAAATTTGGTTACTGACTTGTTGTTTCGGTAGTTGGTTCTAAAGTATCGATAGAAGTCCTAGGCAAAAAATCAATTAGTATACTAGAGTAGATGTATCAATAGAAGTTTTTAGTGTTTCGATAGTTAACCTAATCGTTTCGGTAGTCTAATCTATGTATCGATAGAAGACTGCAGGGCAAATCTACCTTGCTCTTTGGAATAAGTTGTATCGATAGAAGTATAAGTCGTATCGATAGTACTTATACTTGTATCGGTAGAACTTCTAGTACTATCAGTAATAAACTGCAGTTATTTCTAAATAGGCCGTAAATGAACCGAGCTTGAACGAGCAAACCTTTGTTCGTGTTTGTTTATTTATTTTTGAAGTTGTTCATGTTCGGTTTGTGTTCATTAAGAATTTCAAATTTTGTTCATGTTTGTTTATTTAAAATTATGTGTGTTCATGTTCGTTTGTTTAATGTTCACGAACATGTTCATTTAACTTAATCGAACATGTTCACGAACATTAATCGAACATGTTCATGAAAATATAATTGAACACGCTCACGAACAATGTTAATGAATAATAAACAAACAAACAAATAATAAAAACATACACATAAATATTATTTTAATATTTTTATAAGAAAATATCATTAATAAATAAATGAGCTATAAACGAGCCAATAAACGAGCTTTTAAATGAGCTTATTCGTGAACATAAACGAACCGAATGCACCTCTGTTCGTGTTGTTCGGTTCGTTTATTAAACGAACATAAACAAACGTTATACGAATGATTCACGAACAGTTCATCGAACGTTCTGTTCATTTACACCCCAATTTCTAAATGCTTACTGACTTGACTTTTATTGATACTCACCCAATCGGGTATTGATAGAAGTCTATCAAATTTCCTAAAATGTTGTTTTTAATCACATCAAATAGAAGTAATTCCAAAAACTGAAATTTTCTCATACGTTCATTCATATGACATTGCTTAGTAATAGGAATTGAGTTTTTTAATTGGTATGAAGTATAAATCATTAATTGTAATATTCGCTTACTCGGGTCCGACAATTAGACCGGGTACACTACTCATGCCCCTGCTTGAAAGATAGTGGTTGATCTTAGGTTCTACACAAATCAATTCACCGTTGGAACTTCGAAGTAGTTCTCCTGCTGGCTCTCCAACTACAGTTACGGATCCTTATATTGATCCAATCATCAATCATAAAAAACAGATTTAGCCCACCAGATGCTAGCAGAAAGCACTTCTCTACTACTATTATGCCCATCACTAAAAACAAAATCATTTATGCACTTCCATAATCTCCAAATGCAAACAGCAAATAAAAGAAGGACAATCCATTTATTCGACTATTATATTACCTTCATTTGTCAAATTTCAAGTTAACCAATCTTGTACGACAAAGAAAAGAAATTCGGTTCGAGATTAAATTAATGTAATTACAAATAAAAATATTAAATTTAAAAAATGAGTACGAGGATTGGGGTAGAATTAGAACTTCTTTAATTATTGACAAAAAAGCAAATAAAACACTTACTAATCCTAGGCATCGCCAATCACGCCTGAGACCAACTGATTAACTGCTTCACCCATCTAAGATCCGGCCACGTCACAATTCTATTACATGGCACAATCTCCACTACCCACGTAGTCCCTTCCACCCAATTAACAAATTTGGAAATTTTTATTACTTTTTATTATTTAACCGTTAAAATTCCTTCCGCTTCTCCTGAAAAGAGGTTAAAAGATAAAGCTCAGACAGAAAGCGGGACAGAGAAAAAAGAAAAAAAAAAAAAAGCGAAAAGAATAATAAATAATTTTATAAAAAGGGAGACTAATCGGATCATAGCCATTGGTCTAGCTTCTCATCGTTGAATCTCTACCGTTTATTCTCATTAGCGGCGGTAGCTCTTTCTCGATCGCTGCTCCGCCGTCCATTTCTTTGTCGCTGGTGAGTCTTTCATCCTCACTTTCCCTATGATTTTTCTATTTGTTTTTAAAATTCTGAATAATGGAATTGAACTGTTTTTTCCTTTTGAAATTGAGCTGTTTATTAGCGTATTGAAGAAGTAAAAAAATGAAGCAAAGTATTTTTTTTGTTAATATAACGATTTGGTAAATCATATAAACTATCAAGAAAAAAATTTCTTTGAATGAAATGTTGATATTCTCTTTTTTCTTGGAACTTATATCTTGAAAATGATTGAAGATAAAATTTTGCCGTTGTTGATATTTCTATGTGATTGATACTTTTTTTAAAGCAAAAGTGAACGCAAAAACGCTTTCGGATGGAAAAGCAAACAATATTCTCGATGAATAATCGTCTTAGAAAACCAAAATGAATGTTTTACTCCTAATATAAACTATGGATTGTAGTGATAATTTATAGAAATTAATATTATTCTTCTTATTCTGTTTCTTTTTGTTCTAATTCACAGTCCTGGTTTAGCATTTAATATCTAGCATGGCTACATCTTTGCTCAGTTTTACCTAATTAAGTGTATTATTGAAATTCGATTGGCATCTAAGTTGAGTAAAGGTACGTTTGAGGACGGAACAAGTAGCGCTTTTCATAGGTTGGAACGGATATGTGGTCTGTTATTACATTTTTCCTTTACAATATTTAGATTTCATGAAAAAGGGGTTTTTATTTTAATTTTTAACTTGATAAGTATTACTTCAGCTTTGGTTCTTTTGGTGTCTTCCATAGACAGTTGTTAATTTAAACATAGAATTTACTTCATAATTACTCTAGTAATACGTTTATAGTGTGCTTTTTCTTTTTGGTTCAAAAGACTTTGATTTATTGCTTCTTTCCTCTGATTACCTTACTTGATGTATTTAGTCCTTGAATTTCTTTTTGATCTTTGAAAATGGAATTTTCAGCTTTTACTTCCTTTTTCTTTAAAGAAATTGAATCAGTTTCTCTTGTGATTCTTCTAATGATTCTTTTATCTTTCCTTTGGTTAATGAATCGGGTTTTCTTTTGATTCTTTTAACAAATCAGTTTTTCTTGTGATTCTTCTAATGGTTCTTTTATCTTTCCTTCTGTTAATGGTATTGGCTTTCTTCCTCAATGTAGCAGTTTCACCATATTTTATATCTGCTTTTGCTTTACAGAATCCGTGACAATGTAAAACAAAGAGTCACCAAATTGAATTCATCTTGGTGATTATGAACACTTACAAGACAAACATTTCCATTCAAGTCTTACCAGCATTTGAGTTTGGCGTCTGCTTGAGAGAGAAGCTCTCTGCTGTCGCCATCTTCACTGCTGGCACTGAACTCTACCAGTTCTCCCCTTCATTTCACATATCTTGATCTGAACTGCTCCATTGTAACTGGATGGCTGTTGCAGCATTTAATAGTGAATGTCATGGAAATGAGATGATGGAAAGGAAATCTTCTGGAAGAAGACGTGTATTTGTGCAAACTGAAACTGGCTCTGTTCTTGGTATAGAGTTAGATAGGAGTGACAATGCCCATACTGTGAAAAGGAAACTACAGATTGCTCTTAATGTTCCAATAGAGGAGAGGTCTCTCATATTTGGGGATGTAGTGCTGAAGAATGATCTAAGTATTGTCAGAAATGATTCTCCACTTCTTCTCACGAAAAACTTCATGCACAGAAGCTCATCTACACCATGTCTCTCACCTACTGGAAAGGATGTACAGCAGAGAGATCGGAGTGGTCCCATTGAGATATTAGTATGTTCAGATCACTTTTCCAGGATAAGAAAACTTGTAAGAGAAATTGTGGAAGCAATGAAGTTTGGGATTGATCCCATCCCTGTTTGTGGTGGTCTAGGAGGTGCCTACTATTTTCGAAATTGCCAGGGTGAAAACTGTGCAATTGTTAAACCAACTGATGAAGAACCTTATGCTCCAAACAACCCAAAAGGTTTTATTGGCAAAGCCCTTGGGCAGCCAGGACTGAAACGCTCAGTACGGGTTGGGGAGACTGGCTTTAGGGAAGTAGCAGCTTATCTTCTTGATTATGATCACTTTGCCAATGTGCCCTCTACTGCTCTTGTGAAGGTCACACACTCCATTTTTAATGTCAATGATGAAGTGAATGGAACCAAGCAGCAAGAGCGAAAGGAGTTTAGCAAGATTGCTTCTCTGCAGCAGTTTATCCCTCACGATTTTGATGCCAGTGATTATGGGACTTCAAGCTTTCCAGTTTCTGCAGTGCATAAGATAGGGATATTGGATATCCGCATCTTGAACACTGATAGGCATGCTGGAAATCTTCTGGTCAGGAAAATTGATGGAGGAGGACTTGATCAAGTGGAGCTTGTTCCAATTGATCATGGCCTATGCCTTCCGGAAAACCTGGAGGACCCCTACTTTGAGTGGATCCATTGGCCTCAGGCATCAATTCCTTTCTCAGAGGATGAGCTTGAATATATATCTCATCTTGATCCATTTCGAGACTCTGAACTGCTCAGAATGGAGCTTCCAATGATTCGAGAGGCATGTCTTCGTGTCTTGGTTGTTTGCACTATTTTCCTCAAGAAAGCAGCAATTTCTGGTCTGTGTTTAGCTGAGATTGGTGAGATGATGAGTAGGGAGTTTCGAGGCCAGGAGGAGGAGCCAAGTGAACTTGAGTTCATATGTATTGAGGCGAGGAGACTTTTAGAGGAAAGGAATATGCTTTCTGATAACGTGAGAGCTGTCGAGAATGAATTCCAGTTTGAAATTGACTGTGAGGAGGAGTTAGATATAAATTGTAATCTAGAAAAGAAATTGGCACCACAGGCTTGTTCTTGGCCACTCGGTGGAAATATCCGAAACCCACTTTCCAAGGTAGAAGAGAATGTAGAGGAATGGGCAGAGGAGGATGGGAATATAATACCCCCAAGGTCAGATGAATATGCTTTTACTGCCCAAGAAAAGGCTCCAACTGTTCCAAGACTGTCAATGTCCATGAAAAATGTTAGCATTGGAGAAAAGAGTTGGAAGCATGAGAACATAATGCAGAAAAATGGCTATTTGTCTGGAACGTCATCTGGGAACAGAAGTGTGAATGAACAGCTTGCTGGAAGCACCAGATTTGTGAAACTGGGTGATCTGAGTGAAGAGGAGTGGGTACAGTATCTTGAGAATTTCCAGCATTTGGTTTGCCTGGCATTTTCTAATCGTAAATCAGGGAGTGTAGGCCAGAGACAGAGACAGAGGCTTGGAACTTCATGCCAGTTTTGATTTAGTTAATTTTTTCGAAGCTAAAGTTAGAAGGTTTGAGGGTTGTTGGAACCAGACAGCAAAACTATAGGTTTTCCCGTTAAGGATGACGTTACTCTTATTGGAGATAGGATACTACTTTTAGATCAGGAAAGGTGAGGACTACTGTTTACTTTTCTTCGCCTTTATAACTTTCACCATTTCCATTTGCTTTGTGTTTTTTTGGTTCTGTTCTTTTTCCTTTGTGTCCATATGTAAATAATCTGGTTGAACTGCTCTTTATTCCGAAGTTAGAGACGGCTGAATGTTGAATATAATAAGGAATTTACTAATTATGTGAAGTTTATTGGGTTTGTCCACCTCCTGTGATTTAAAAGGATTGTTTTTTAAACCTTTACTTGTGAAGTTTTTCTTAATTTTCTATTATTAAATGGATTATTTTAATTATTTTACTATTAAAAAATTAAATAAGATTAAATTGAAATAAAATAATATTTACTGTTTAAAAAACATGAAAAATATTATTTTCTAATTTATAGTTTAACATCAAATAAAATATCATAAATTTTTTTCAATATATTTTATTATTTTTAATAATACATCAATTTAATAGTAAAATTAATTTGATCCGATCGAAATAAAGCAACCTCTGCTAAGTAGGTTTACCTTTCCTTTGATCACCATTATATGCTACACATGAAGGGATAGAAATGTCTAAACACCCTATTTCTCTGTAACTCTCTCAATTGTATGTTGTAACTATCTTTGCCATCAGTTGCAAAAAGTCTAGACCTCTTTTTTCTTGTGGGGGGGGGGGGGGGGGAAGAGAAAATTAGGTGAATTAAAACTGAAACAGAAAAAAGGGAAGCTGCAGTTCAATTGATCTAGCTAGCCAATTTGGTCAGCTCAATATGCTGCTCCTCTATCCTGCTCATAATTCGTGAAAAATCCCCTTCGGCCATGGACATCGTTTCTTCTTTACCGAGGCGCCTCTGCTTTATCTTCAGTATAGCCTGTGTTACTTCACCCATTGAAGGCCGCTTTCTAGGTGATTTATGCAAGCATTTATGAGCAATTTTAGCAAGCTGCCTCACTTCTTCGATGTTGCATTTTCCAACCAGTTGCTTATCAAGGATTTCATCCACCCCATCTGGACTCATAGCGGCCTTGTAAAGGAAGTTTATGTTAAGAAAAAATTGATGTGTGAATTACTACAAGCAAGACTTCACTACATAGGGAGAAGAGACTCTCACAAGATTAACGTATTCCATTAAGTTCTGGTGCGGGTGGATGGCTGTAATTAGCTCAAAGATTATAACGCCAAAACTGTATACATCACTCTTCATTGTGAACTTGTTTGTGGATAGATACTCAGGGTCTATATACCCATATGTACCTTTAATGCCAGAGTTTCGGCCATCAAAAGCCTCCTCCTTTGACAACCCAAAATCAGCAACCTGGCAAAATAAACAGTAGTGGAGTCATGCCATTGAGAGTCCATTATACTTATCTTCAATCGACTAAAAAGAAAGGGTCAGAAAAATATCAGCCTTTATATGCTTTCGCACCTTGGCTCTCATTGACTGGTCCAATAATATATTAGCTGACTTCAAATCACGATGTATTACCGGAGGGACTGCCTGTCCAAGAATGGGTGATATTCAAGTAACAAGTTCCAGTAACAATGGCGAAAATCAACTTTGAATCATTTTATCATTACCCCTTCATGAAGATATTCTACACCATGTGAAACATCAAGAGCAATCTGAAGTCTTTCGTCCCAACTCAGACTGTGCTCCCCTTCATCTGAGTACATGTAGACCAGGTTGGTATTGTTATTGTTAGGGAATCACAATATTAGCAAAACCGTGCCAGTTGGGGTCCAAACAACATCAAAATATTGATGCATTCAAAAGCTTGGTTGCAGGTAACACTTAACAGAATTGAACTTGGTGGAACATGATTACCGTACAACATTAACCATCACAGAAGTGGGCCTATCATTGATAAACACATAGACGAAAGATGCTAGTTGGCCAACAATTTACATAATTTGACATGTCATTGGCACTACTTAAATTCCCCTAGCTGGCCCTAATTGCAGAATATTGAATATCCATATAATAAATAGAGGATGGCATTAGCATATTAGTAGTATAGGAATGCTAGAGAACATGATGGAAATTTTTGCCTATATTACAGGTTAAAACAGAAAAGGACAGTAACTGCAAGTCAGACCAGTGACTGTGGTTCTAGGTTACAAGCCACTGGGAAGTAGCATTATGATTTTACATAAACTGGTATGTTCTAGCACAATACATCTCTACAATGGAAAATATAAGATGAGAGGTGCAACAAAGAAGTGGTTTCCAAGCTTACCATATAGTATGGTTGCCAAGCTTCCGTTGCTCATGAACTCATAAATTAACATGTATTGCCCTTTATCCACGCAATATCCTACCAAGTTCACAAGATTCCGATGATGCAGCCGTCCTAATAGACAAACCTGAAAAAAAAATGGTTTAATGCTTTAGTTACCAATAGTAAAATAATATAAAATATTTTCAGAAGGAACTTCATTTCCACCCCTCTCAAAGAATAGAATTGCAACCTCAGCAGTTGTCTTGATAGAATTATTGATGAATGGTAAAAGATAAATAAGATATCAGAATGTAGGTTGCGGCTATCTAGATAGAACTAAGAATCATACTTCATTTTAACCTACTTGTGCAGGCTACTGAATGATAATCCGACATGCATTAATGGATCTTTGCTCTAAATACTTTGATATAAAACAAAATAAAAAAAATTATCTTTTATAATTTTATTTCAATTGATAGAGACCAGTTCCTCATATAGTCAGATTAATTCAGGCAATACCATAAGATAGGAAAAAGAAAAAAGAAACTGCTGGAAATCTACCTATCCCCTAAATAATGGGAGGCCTCTTTTTGAATGGTTAGTGCTGCTTACCTCTGTGTGGAACTCTTTCTCCCCTTGATGAGAACCAGTAGCAAGCACCTTTATAGCAGCTACGCCACCAGTAGGCATTGTAGCTTTATAGACAGGACCAAATGATCCTTCTCCTAGAATAGTTGTAAAATTTTGTGTAGCTTTCTGGACATCCCTGTAAAGCATAATGTATAAGATAAACGCATTGCTTATTTCACAAATAAACATTGAACATTAATCATTTAGCTTTATTTAGAAGAGAGGTAAACTGAAATATAGATTTTTTATCATTATAGGAAATGTGAATTTGGTAAGCCTCTAAACATGAATTGCTTTGATATTATTCCACTTAAGTATAATGCCTATACTCAAATTAGAAATGAACTTACTTATAGGAATACTTTGGCAAACCAGAAGCAGAAGTAAACCGATCTTTACTATGACGACTCCACCAAGAACTCGGAGAACTTTTCTGATGATATTCTGGTGCCTGAACAGCTATAGAATTCGCAAGAGATGCACTGAAGTCGGTGCTTGTATTAAAGCCATTTGTTCTTATTGGAAGAACTGTAACACTACGTTCATTTGAACCTCTTTTCAGTTTTGCATACCTTCTGTACCACCTTATTCCGAAAAATACCAGTGAAGCTATCAATATACCAATGGCCAAGCCAACAGAGATGCCAAGGACAACTAAGTCACCACTATGACCCATGTTTTGGTCTCTTTAAGCACTCAGGCAATGAGAACATCTTGCAGTGCACAAATTAAGTAGGCTCACTGCATGAGATGAATCTATTCAAATTAGAAAGCCTTTGATAGCCGAATTCTCTTGAAGGTAGGCAAAGAGCAAGCTTACAGCAGAAAATAAAAAGAGGGAGGGGGGGTGGAATGATGAACAAAAAATCATACCATGTCACATAATAAAGTAAAACTCGAAAGTGAAAATTTGTTGTTTAATAGGAACTTTCACCAGCTCTCTAAAAACAGAAGAATTGCAAGAAACCGTACAATCAAGCAAGCTCCCATTTTTACCTCCAAAAACCAATTATGAGGTATTAGAAAGACTTGAAATTATATATGATTAGTTGCAAAAATTAGTGAGGCACCCAGGCTATGTTTCCATTGCTATAAGATCAATTCAACTCTTCTGCTATGTAGTTTCTTGAGAGTTGAAACAATCAGTCAAACAGTTTTCAACTATCAGCCCCTACAAAAAAGAACATCTAAAGAATAAACCTTTAATCCAAAGTCTCACTTTGCCTCCACAATCTTTGGGTTTTCACATATGACATTGCCAAATCATTCCCCCTATTTTTTTTAACAGACCCAATTTTTCTGAAGAAAAGTCGATAAATCAGAATAACAAAACAGATCATGAAAACCTTCATATATTAAATTGGTTCTATCAAATTTCTTTTATATATATATATATATATAAAAAAACCCAAAGGTAATGAATGATAAAGAAAAAAAGATCAAAACAAACCCAAGAGCAAAAGCCAGGCACCAGAAGAGAAGATATTTTAAAGCAAAGATATGAAAAAACAGCAAATTTGCACATGAACCCATACCTAATGAAAAGATGATCAGTAAGTGAAAAGGCAAAACATGATAATTCCTCGCCACGGCTTTTGATAATTTGATGATCCTTTGATTAGTAAAGACTCCAGAGTTGACATAACAAAAAAAAGAACAGACGAAAAACTGAAGTTGAAAAGAGAAAGAGTCTCCGTTGGAGGCTTCCAAATTGCAACTTACGAAAATGGAATTTCCATCAAGGGGGTTATAGCCCAATATTAAAAATAATAATAACTCAAACTGACTGTTTAGCCGGTAAAAATAGGCTTGCTTGAGTGCTTGGTGATAAATCCGACTTTTACAATGTTACAATTTGTCTTTTATTAAAATAAATAAAAATAAATTATTCGAAATTTTATATTTAAATTATTAATTTTTTAAAAAAATTAGTTAGTAATCTACAAGTAATAGATTTGTACTCACCGACAAGGAAAATAATGTATCTCATTTTCAAATCAATCTGATGGTCAGTATCAAATGTTAAAAAAGAAAGTTGTTTGTATTTTAAATCATAGATTCGTGAAATTTAAAGAAATCTTATGAAAATAAAACTAAATTGTAAAATAGAAAAAGAATAAAAGATTTTGATTAGTACAGAATGTCAAACAATAGAAATTGTAATAGTTCAATAATTTAAATAAATTTTTTTGAATAATTTAATAATAATTTCGTAATTTTTTAAAATTAAATGACTAAAATATAAATTTAATAATAATTTAATGAAATTAACCATAAAAAAATATTAAATGAGATGCTTTGTACTTTCGTCGCATTCGTCGTTTGTTTGTTTTTATTTTTTATTTTTTATTTTATTGAGTGGGATGTATTCTAATGCATAGAAATTTCAGATGTAAGCTATGTTATGTTGTTTTAGTTTTATATACCTAAAAGCTAAACATAAATATATGAATATAAATTATTAATATTTTGTTATCAAAACATTATTGGGAGAGGATGGAAATTTATTAAGTTTGAACCTATACAGAGTTTTAATAACTATTATTACAAATATTTTTAAAATATATGTTATAAATAAGTCGATTGAATTTTAATTTAATTGGTATGAACATTGTTGTCAATGTAAAAATATGTGGATTCGAATGCACTAAAACGCATTATCCTCCTATTATGGTTTGAGGAGAGACTATGAGTAGTTTTAAGTATTGTATTAAAAAATCAAATAAGATCAAAACCTATAATAAAATTATTCAAAAATAAAAAAAAATACTACAAATAAGTTATGAATGAAATCTTTCCCCATATTTTAATTCTAAAAAAAAGGATAAATATTGGATTTATCATGTGTTTTTTATTATTATTATCTAAATTCAATATGGGTTATCCTTAAAATTTTATTTGTGGATCTAAAATCTCCAACTATATTATATCAAATAATTTTAAAAAAATAAAAATATAAAAAACTTCAACAAACATATACAACAAAAATTGACATCATTAAAATTTTTTGTGTAAAAATTATTAATATTTTATTTTATTTTTTATATTCTTTAAAATTACTATTGTACTCTAAATACGACATATGTTATCCACAAGACACAACTGAACTTATTAAAATTCGAAATGCTAACTCAAATTTGTTACTTAAATTTGAAATTATATTATATTTAAGCTATTAACCGGCACCAACTTTAATATATGCTAAGTTATATTATTATGAGAATGTTTTTATTTTTATTTTTATTTTTGTATAAAAATAATAAAAATTTGTACAAAATGAGATTTGAATCTAAGACATAAACAAAATTTAAACATTTAACTTTATCATTTCAATCAAAATTTTATTATATTTTTATATAATTTTTTAATAAATATATTTGTTACTTAATTATATCATAGACACTTCTCACCATATAGGATATAGCACAACCAATAAATTAATTCTCATTTGCTAGCTTAGCAATGCACCCTCAAGACTTTGCATCTCAATTTCATATATCGACTAATTCGTTTTATTTCCATAGCATCATAGGGCGCCTAAGACTCTTAATTTGTAATACGAATGATCTTTCACATGTTTTTTATATGTTTAATTCTTGTTATCGATCATATTGATACGCATACAGAACTTTACATTCTGATTTCAAGTATCAACCATTTTGATCTATTTCATAATATTATTCTCATATAAATTTCATATTCAAGTATATGTTTCTTTACAACACTATGTATTTTAACCACATTACATTAATGTTTTAGTCCTTATTAACCGGATACGGACTAAAGGATAGATACACGAATATATGCTCACAAACACCCAATGTTCAGGAGCTAATGATACGTTTCCACAAACACCCAATGCTCAAGAGAAACTATCGATACGTTTTCACAGACACCCAACGCTCTAGAAAACTATCTAATAAAAATCAATCCAGTGCTAATCGATGCGTTCTCACGAACACCCAATTTTCTAAAGAATTATCGAAATGATATGTGCTTGTGCTAAAAATAACTTCGATAAAACGAATCCTTTAACATGTCAACTATACTCGTAACTCTGTTATCTTCATTTCAATATAAAAAATATTTTTTACAAAAATATAAATAAATAAAAGTACTTTTATTTTATATTAAAAATAATAATTTCTGAACGCGAGAAAATATTCTAGCCCCCAAACTTGTAGAAGTTGATAATAATTTAGTCAAACAACTATTATGAGAAATATATATCTAGCCCCCAAACTTCTGTAAGAATCACAAATTAATCCTGCCGTCAACGTCGAAAGACGGAGGGACCAAGATGAATATTAAAAAACTTGTAATAATTTTATGCCATGAATATCCTACTTTGCATTATGGCCTTGTAAAAATATATATTTACGACCAAATAAATAAACAATAAAAAAAATCAGCCACGTTCTTTTTCTTTTCATTCTAATTATTTCTGATTTTTACTAGATTTCTCCGATTTCACTTTTCAGAACATTCCCTTTTCTTCCAACTTAGAAAGCCCAATCGTTAAAAGCCGTGGAACAGAAACTACGGTAAGCTTTCCGTTTCTTCTCTGACATCGAACTGAGCCAATGGTATATTCCCTTTTCTGTTGTTGTGATTTGATTTTATCATTTAATTAGAAACTTCTTTTACTTTTTGTAATTTGATTTTACATTTTGATTCAGTTCATGTGAAATTGTCTGAAGTTTGCGGTTATACTTTCATTTTTGTTGATTTTGGACTAAAACGAAAATCACTAAATTGGTCAATTACATAAACAAATTGTTCCATGAAATATTCTAATCCTGTTAATTTTTTTTTATTTATAAATCAATGAAGTGGAATGTGCAGTAGCAAAATTCCATATTTAATTATAGTGAAAGTGTAAATTTGACTCTAAGCCGAAGTACCGAATTCCTCAATGATGAACAGTTTCAAATTAGTAAGCCTTGGCAAGCAATTTTTTGTATTAGACTTTATACTTGATGCATGGGATGGAATTTAAATATGGGTTTGGGAAAATGGGATTTCTTTTTTCAATGTTTAAATCTTCAATAATAGAATAACGGGATTAAAGATAGAGATGAGACAAAAATTATGTGTGAAGTGACAAAATTGAGGGCTATATTAGTGGGAGTGTGCTTTTGTTTCAGAAATGAAGATTTTTTTTTGAAATTGTATTTTTAGTTTTATAATGTTGTTTGGCCATTTGAGTTTGACTTACTTTGATATATGAATCCAGCTTCTGGCCCTCACGCATTTTGATTTGATTGCATCATTGTACTGATAGTTTCTACATTCTAGTCTTCTTTTCATTGTCTGCAGGACCTTCAAGTTTTGGAATCATTGACAGCAAATTCCAGTAATCTGTCTGAAGTCTGAACGTATTCAGCATGAAGTTCTTAGAATACACTCCGCTTGACCGGTAATTTTCAATTATCTGTCTGAATATATTCTGTATGAAGTTCTTAGAGTATACTCTGCGTGACTGGTAATTTTCAATTATTAGAAAATGGAATGGTAACAAAATTTCCCCGCCCTTCTTAGATTCATGATCTTTGTTTTTCTGCCTTTTGATTTAAAGTCTGACTTAATTTGTATCTTATTTTCTAGAATAAATGATTTCTTGAGTGAATTAAACCTCGGTGAGCGTACCATCAAAGGAAGACTTGAAGCATACTCTTGTAAGTTCAACTACATAAGTTGGCCCAAACATTTAGAGATGTTGGTTCAAACTCAATTTTTTCATGCTTCCAGGCAAACACACAGGAACAGATAAAAAACTATCTCTCAGTTTGGAGAATGAGGTTTGAGAACATTCAACATTTCATGTTTTTTACTCCATTTTCTTTAGAATTTTATTATTATTGGGATTGAGGGTTTCTGATGCTTGTTTCATATCAGATCCTTGACTATCTGGGGAAATCTTCAGATACTGACTCCTCCTCACCAGTTGAATTCCTGTTGAGCAGATCAAGGTTGTAAATATTATATTCAGTTTTAGGTAGCTTGATTTATGTTTATTCATGAATATTTGACCTGATTTTTTATCGTGCATTTCAGTCGGAAGACATTGATTTATCTGGTGCTTACCCTCTATCACATGTATCCTGATTATGACTTCAGGTATCTCTGTATATGTTTCATATGCGCATTTTCATTTCAAAGAGAGTTTAAAAGGAGGATTATGAGGTAATGCCACTGTCAGCTTATTTGGCGACTTGACAACCCACTATATAATCCTCTTTTTATTGCATTGGGAGTGTTGTCAAAAGGTTTTGACAGACGGTTCAGCCTACTGTCGCTCTTGGAGGAGCTGAGAGTTCAATTCTCTCCATTTCCCAAATCTAATTCTTCTGGTTATATGGGTTTGATTGTGTCTGATTCAAGTCTTATTTGTTCTATTGAATGCTTTATACTGACATTCATGTGTGTCTTATATGGTTCCCTTATGTTATGATATTGCATGTCCTGATGTGGTTACAGTGCAGTTAAAGCACACCAGTTCTTAACAGAGGAAAGCTGGGATACCTTTAAACAGATTTTTGATACCTACATGCTTGAAGCGTCAAAGGTATTGGCATAAGTATTCATTTATTCTCTTGACATTGGATATCAAAAGATTATTGGGTAAATTTGTGAGAGAAGTAATATGCATTTCCTCTAATATTAACTTGCAGTTACTATTGTTGCACTCTCCTATCTCCCTGTTCTTGTGGTATTTATGCTGGTCATGAATATAACTTAAGTGGTTTTGGTCTAGAATTTGCATGTCCATCAGTTGTTCTGGGAGTTAATTAGACTCATGACACTTTGGGCCAATGGTGTGTTGTGTTGATGTCATTCGGGTGTTAAAGAGATGGATTTGGGGGAAAATGCTGATGCTTTTGATGATGGTTTGTAGTATGTGAGAAGAGCGATAACTAGTATTCATTCAATCATGGTATGTTTTATCCTTAAATAAATCACTGTGCCTGGTATTTAAGTTTCCTGCTTCACATCATTGACAGGAATGGATTGAGGCATATGGGGGTAGTTCACTCCTAGAAACAATTTATAAGGCTCTAGATGAGGTAAGTTTGAAATGACTAAATGCAAGTCTCAGCTGCTGGTAATTTTAAATACCCGGTTATGCAGGTTGTGGAACTCTCGGAGTGTGAAATTTATAGTTATAATCCAGACTCCGATGCAGATCCCTTTCTGGAGAAAGGAGCAATGTAAGTGTGTATTATATTAAATACTTTAGTGAGTTGTCAGTGGACCATTATTGATCAGTAACTGTTGTGGAGTTATATTTTCAGATGGTCATTCAGTTTCTTCTTCTACAATAGGAAACTAAAGCGTGTAGTGAGTTTAAGCTTTTGCTGCTTAAGGTGGGTCTAATTGTGTTCTGTAATATATATAGTTATTTATGAGCTTCCATGATTATCTTTAGGTATCATTGCCATATATTGTCTCTCGCAGTAACTTGGTGGCTGATGGTTTTGCTGCTGACAACTTATGTTACGAGGAAGATGGTGAAATATTTGATAACATGGACATATGATCACTTACATACTGCTTGTACAATGTGTCAATGCCTTTTGAAAGAATCCCAAGCAACATAGCAGGTAATGCTATGTAATGTGTGCCAAATTCGAGTTTAGGTAGGTGAAGATGTGGAAGACATTTCATACATACTCCTGGCTCCTTTGTTAGATGTGATAAATCTATTTTTCTAAAATTTGGATCAATAGCCGATTCTTTTGTATATTGTTGATGTTTCATGTGCTAAACAAAAATCCATCAATAAACTTCAAATAATATTATTATTGTCAGAGCAGGAGGATGTGAGTTTAAGCGTGCTTATTCTCTTATTTAAAGGTGAGAAAGGATTATAAGTAATTCTAAGCATTGTATTAAAAAAATTTAGTTTACCTCCTTGCCATCTTATATTTGTGATACTCAATGCATTATGAGAACGCTGAAAAGGCAGCATACAGTGAGATGCTAATACCACAGGTTAAGTATGTGTGGACAACATTGAAGCAAACATTGAAGGATACATCTTTTTATACTACTTGTCATGATGCATATATTTGCATGTATGGTAGTTGATTAGGATACGTAAAAAAAAATTATGTAACAAATATATTTATCGAAAGGTTACATAAGAATCAAATGATGCTTTACTTGAAAGGATAATGGTAAAAGGTTCAAAATTTATGAAAATTTTACTATGTGTAAATCTTTATTAATTTATAAAAAGATAAAAAGATGAATGCACACTAATAATAATTTAACTTGTAAAAAAATAGTTTTTTAATTAATCTTCAATTGAGTTATGTATGATTAATTTGTGACACAAATTCAATCAAGACATATTAGTGATGATTAGTTGTGAATTCTTAATATTGGATGATCGATGCCAAAAATTTACACTCTAAAAAAAGAGAGCAAATTTTAGGCTTATGGGTTTAAAAAACCCTTAGGAAAAAATAAAATTAAAACAATTAGGTTGTTCGCCTTAATTCGCATCAGATTGAGCTTTTAAGATTTCATTAACGGAAGTTATTTTTGGTCACATTGACTGTTAAAATCAAATGACGTGACAAACAAAACCTATGAGATGATGATATGTGATAACGAAAAATTTAATTTTCATTTTTAAATGAAAAGTTTTGGGATTAGGGTTGTCCAACACTAATGTTTACACAACCTATTTAAACAACTTCCCAAATAGACTTTCAAGACATCCTTAAGTGTTATTAGATGTTGGCATTTTTTACTTGGACCTACATAATTATTTTCTCCTTAAGCAAAAGAATCTCAGGAATGAGTTTCATTTTATCTCGAACCATAATGATCGTCTTTGGCTATTTGAGGAAGACTGAGATTGACATACCTTATCGATTAAGGTTTATCCTTTTAGCCTTTATCTCTAGTGATTTAAGTGCTAATGTTATTTGGTTTATCAAGCTTCATAATGAGATAAAATTTGGAGCTTATTTATCTAGGATTATTATGCTATTAAGGATGATTTAATGGTGTTAACAATGATCGCTTGATCGTCATTCAATTCCTACTGATTTTTTTATTACACATAAAGTGAATGACTTATTGCGCAATAATAATAGTATCTAAAATATTACGACCCGTAATGAACTCGACTTATTCTTGTGAGATGAAATTCGAAAACACCACTTTAAATCTATTCACTATCACTTTCATCACCAATTTATACATCACCGAGCAAATTCTAATGAGCCAAAACTGACTAAAATCCTCTGGCCTTTCTATTTTTAGAATAAGCACAATCATGGTATTATTAAGCTTAGCTTCAATTTAATTCCAAGCGAAAATACCTTGAATCCATTCACAACTTGCACCCCTAACAAAATCCCATTGATTTTGAAGAAATGTGAGTGAAAATCATCGCTAGAGCTTTCAATGGAGCCATGTCAAAAAGTACCTTTTTAATCTCTTCATTAGAAATCAATCTTCTAAAAAATGCAATATCGTGATCCTTAAAGTGAGGGTAGATATTGGAAGGGAGGTCTTCCATTGGCAAAGGGACATCTCCATAAAGTTTTCAAAATAACCAATCACTTCAATTTTAAGAGTACTCTAATCAGAACACCACTCTCTATTCTCAATACGCAATGCCATGATACGATTGAATTTCCTCCTTTGAATTGTTCGACTGTGTAAGAACTTAGTGTTACGATCCCCAAGCTAAAGCCAATCACACTTAGCATTTTGCTTCCAAAGTAGTTCCTAATGATTGAGGACATTTTTCAACTCGTCTCGAACTTTAATTTTTAGATTGACTAACATATTAGAGACCAACCGATCCATCGCCTTCTAAATACTTACAAGAGATCTCATAAGTTGTCTTTTGCTAAACCCTAAGAATCCATAAGTAAGCCTATTCCATTCTTTAACATGTAAGGTAAAATTATTTAAAGATTCAACCATATTACCCAAATATTTCCAACTGTCTTTAACCAACTCAGAAAAATTTGCGTGTTTTGTTCATCTTGTAAGGAATCAAAAGGGTCTTCTTATAGGTGCACTAATGTTCGATTTGGTTCTCAAAAGGATGGATCTATGGTCAGATTTGATGCGCAAAAGGTGATAAACAAGGCATTATGGAAAAGAAGAAACCCAAAAGTCATTAGCAAATGCTCGATCAAGCCTCTCACACGTACTCCCTCTTTGCCAGGTGAAAGAAGGTCTAATGAATCCCAAATATTACAAATTACAAGAGACAACAAAATTACCAAAAACTTACGTCGCTTACCTGTAGTGCAATCACTTCTCTTATCATTAGGTGATAATCAAGAGGTAACACTGCAATTATATCATCTCAAAAAGAGTTCTTCACTTTGTTTGGGCTACCATAAGCAAAAATGATAAAGAAAGAGTTAACAAGGTCACTATCACAAACACGAAGGAGAACAAACTGGGGATCGACGATAAAGACTTCCACCAAGTCAATCATCATCGACGTTGATTTGGAAAGACTCGTACCACAAACGATATCGTCGAAAAGGGAGTTCGAATCAGAACCTAGTCTACCATCAACATTAGCCCAATCGATTATTTCACAATTGAAAGTCACATGATAGAAAGTAAATTCCGATCATTACTATTCCCAACATTATTTCGAATAGAACAATCGACCTTATCTGCTAGCCCAAAAGACAACCCAAAGGCTCAACATGACTTGTTGGCCAACTGTAGGCTGTTAACGTGAGGATCTACTGAAGGCCCAATCACGCGCCTTAAACGCTCATTATTATCCCTAGACTAAACAAGCCCACCTCGTAAGCCATTAACGATCCCTAATTTCCACTCGTTCCTTAATCACATGAGATAAATCAAGCCCTTGATTTTTTCCATCATAATCTCCTTACCTTTTATTACGCCGAGAATTCAACCTATCTCCTTTATCTCTAGATTTATTTCCATTGTTATAATTTGTTTTCGTTAAAACTCTAAATCGAAAAGCTTTATTATTTTTTGCCATGATGCCCACCTCAATCTGTGAAGAGTCCTTTGATTTCCTCCTAAATTTTTTCTTTACAAGCACTCATGGTGTGTAATTTTCACCTATCTCCGAATAGTTAATGGTCACATTTTCTACTTCTAGCAATGTTTCAGACGATAATTGAGATTTTCCAAAGATGTGGCCATCTACCCTAGAAGGACAAACTTCCTTCAAATGTTTGTACCTTTCACAACGAAAACAAACAGTTGAAAGAAATTCACATTCATCTTTGTGAAGCTTACCATTGATTAAAATTTGAGACGTCAAGGGCCTGTCCAGATTAACATACACAACCAACCGAGTGAATCTTCCTCTTGTTCTATCACCCATATTCAAATATACTTTGACGACTTTACCTACCAGACCCTCGATTTCCAATAGAATCTCGTGCTTATACATATATCCTAGTAACCTTAATAGTCAAATCCATGCCATTACCACTCAAAATTTTGTGTCAGATCAAACGAAACAATCTATGACCGTACAATCAAGTATTGATCAAAGATAATCCATGATCCTTCCGGCAAAACCTTTCTGCAATCACTCTTATTATCGAACCAATAACTATTCGTGATATCCATCAATTGAAATGGCGATGAAAGCTTCCACAAATTGTAGATTTTATTCTGTAAAATCAAGAAGCCAATATTTCGACCCAAAATCTTCGATACCACAGTATCCATGTCCCGAATAAAAATATGTTGGATTCTTTTAGAAAATTCAATATATAGGATTCCATTGATTAAAGATTTATGAACATCCCTGCCAACAATTTAAAATCCTCTGTTGATTGAATATCAATCCCAACAAAGATTAAAGATCTGCTGCTAAGGACATCACTTAGCCAGGAAATTTTTATGAAAAAAATAGATCTGATTTTTTTTTTTTTTATGAAAAAAAGAGAAAAAGGTAGAACTGCTGCTAAGGACATCACTTAGCCAGTCAAGTTTAACAAACAGTTACGTAACGGCCCCTGATTGGGCAACATGCCATATCAGCAGAAAATCAATGGTTAACGGAAACAAAGTACAATTACCAAATTGGAAAAATTTAAATGTACAGATACTACAATGACAAATTTATTGAAGTAGATGGGTAAATCATTGATAATGAGCTTCATTCCCTGCATTTAAGGCATCTCATCGGAAAAATAAAACAAGATGATCAAAAGCAAAGTAACTCCTATGATTCCATCCGGCCAAGATTCATTTGGAAGCACACAAACACAAAAGGTTGCATTAGTGAAGCGATATGGAGGACTGGAAGGATTCATATGATTTACCTATTAACTGCAAGAGACCCTCTACTGCCCAATTCCCAATAATTGAGTCCCTAATAAGATTTGTTATGAAAATACATTTCCAATTAATAACGAAGTTTAACTCATGATACCCATCACCATAACATGCTTTTCTGTGTCTTCAAATGGGATAATTTTGTATATTTATATTATCCGATCACTGTTCATAGATGTGATATGCTAGATAAATCTCCATGCATTATGACACATACCCTACCTTAAGGTTATACTCAAAGTGGGTTAGCATACACATGATTCACACCATGTGTAGATGAACCTATATTACACGTCCCCATTTTGGGTTCGCCCACACTAAACATGTGCGAACCTTTACAGAGTACAGATCAAAATCCAACGAACTAGTGAGTCGATGTATTATAACAATTCTCTAATGCTTATATCTTTCTTTTAGCATCAACATACATGAGTTTCAACTTTTAACAAAATTCAACAAACAATCCTCAGTAATTGAGCCTATTCCTTAAGCAGTGTGAAATTAGAAAAGAATATGCAACGCATCTGCCATTCAATTATCACTGAACAGCTTGGCCCACTGTACCAATAGCAAGGAGCACATAGAGTAATGCGATTTCATTTTTCTTTAGTTATTTACAACAGTGTATAATCTATTGATAGAGTGCTATGACTAAATTCAAACTCAAGTATAAAAAATAAGCAACAAAGACCTTTGAGGAAGAACCAACGCCCATAGATCTTACCTAATTCAAAATCCTGGATATTAAAATTCTCTCCAGTACCTCTAAATGCAAAGCTTTTAGATCTCTTAACATAGTTAGAAGCACCACAATTATCTATGCTATTATCATCGTCCCCTGAATCCTAGAAATTTGTTAACCCCATTCTCCTCTATTTTGGAAGTTGGAATCAGACTGACGTGCAAAAGGAAAAAAATCTTCAAAGCTTTGCTCAGATACTATCCAACAATTAAGCTGTCATCATTTCCCAATTTCCATCAATTTCTCAAAACAAAATGCTTTATTCTAACAAGGAACACTCTTTGGAAGCCAAAACCATCAAAGATTTAAGCACGGGAAATAACTAAAATTGCCCAAATCAGAAACATAATTAATTGCTCTCAGTTGAAAGGCCAATGTTTTCTACATCAGAGATCAAAAGAAGGAAGGGTTTCTCTTTCTCTCTAAAATTTAAGACCAACCAAAAAAAACCAAAAAACTTCTAGTGTTTGACAAAAAGCTTTCTTCCATAATCTAAAAGAAGAGGATATGTATCAAAAGGAACATCAGCCTCAACCCCTAGAAAACAGAATCATGAAGCCACAATCAAACACAAAAAGCTTAGCAATTCGTCTTAAAACATAGAGAAAAAGGCTTCGAAAAACCCAAACTCCAAGATCTCTATTTTCAGTGTGGTTAAAGCAAATCAATCATCATTGAGCAAAAATAAATAAATTTCAAAACTTTGGAACTTACGAGAAAATGCGAGCATCCATAGATTGGAAACTGCATGTCCAGAAGTACCTTCCATATTGCATCTTTTCGTATCCTACCTTGTGTTATTGTTTTATATATTAACACCGAGGATCATAGAGAGATGCTATTGAGAAAGTGAAGCAATTTGAGAGATCAATTGGGTTTTAAAATTAGAAAAGGCGGTGAGATTTGATTGTTGGGATGATTCTATATAATGTGAGCGAAATTAGGGTTTATGGAAACGTGGATGAAAACTGTCGATGTAAATAAAGATGCCCATCGGGTCGACCCGGGTGCAACCCTTTTTTAGGGTAAATTAGACCAATGCTACAAAACTGTTAGTAATTTATGTTTTGTTCACTCAACTTTAAGATGTTACAATATGGTTTTCTCTCAATTATTACCAAATTTAATTTAAATATATGATTAGCAATATAGTTATGTTCTCTCTCAATTATATTAAATTATTATATTTTTTTGATGAATTATAAGAGAAGGGTAAAGTCCTAACATCAACACGATTGACGCGATTCGAATCGAGATCACACTTGAGGCAATGAACACCCTTGACCATTAGATCAACACACGGGGTTCAAATTATAGATTTTTTAGATTGTATTTAGATATTAAATTTTTATAATGGGTATTTAAATTCTTGCTTCAAATGAAGTTTTTATCAAAATTACTTTAAATAATTTAATTTAATTTATTAATTATAAGGCTATAACTTACAAGAAATGTAAATTATGCAATACTTATGTATGAAAAATATATCTATATTGATTATATTAGATTTTGGTCAAACTCATTATGTGAGTGAGAAAATGTTATATGCAAAAGAATGTATAAAAATTCTCTAACAATCCGTAGTTTTATCCTTAAAAAAAAAAGGAAAAAAAAAGATGATAGATGAATTGATGAAAAAAAGAAAGATGGATGGTGTTGGTGGTAAAGTAGTTGGACAAATAGCCTAGCCTCTTTCGGTGAATTTGCACCAACAAAGAACTATAGTTGCTTTGAATTAACCCTCCCCATCGAATTGAATTAAACAATCTTGAAGAACAAAAATAAAAGTTCTATCAAGAAAGAAACAAGAAACTAGTCTTGAGTCATGGAAGGGAAAAAAAAAACTCCCTTGTAGCCATTTTATTAATCAAAATAATCAAAGATACATCATAGTGGTGATTATCCGTGTTTAAGTATTTATAAGCATGTCTAAATCCTACTTGAATCTTAAGTAATTATTAAACCTCCTAAAACCTCATAACCTATCTTGCAAAGTAAGTAGCATAAATCTTCTTAAACCTAGTCAAACTCTTATCAATCTAAAATACTAAAAAATTTAGAATAAATAAATCCAAAAAATATAAGACTTAATAAATGTATTATTGAAGTTCTACATAATCAAAATTAATCCTTAGGTTTAAAAGCAAATCCAAAGTCAAAACTCGTCATTCCCGAATTTGGACCATACAAAAAATTCTACTTACATTATCTTTATTAAAACATGAATTCTCGAATGTAAAATAAAATGATTCAAATAGATTTTAAAGTTAAGAGATAGACGTCATCATAACTTCATCACCTGGCACATGGTAAAGGATAAGTGGTTGGAAAGCTATTTTTTTCAATGTCAAAAAGGCTAAGCTAGTGAATGACGCATAACGTTAGGTCTTGATTTGGGTCTAGAATAATTTTGAGGATTAAATTGAAAAAAATGATATATTTTAAAGACTAAAAGATACATTAAACCTTATTATTATTATTCAGTAGACCTTTTAAGTGTTGGATTATCCATTTAACATGTAGAATCGGACTCTCAATAAGAATTTTGTAAATTTAAGTTAGCCCAATTTAATTCTATTCAAATTATTATCTAATAATAAAGGCTTAACAGTAAAAAAGTCCAAATACTTTTTCAAAAAATCAATTAAGTCTCTCTTTGATGAACAATTTTCGTAGTTAACTATCAAAATTCCAAATAAACTCTTTGAACAACCCTTTGATCAAATGATAAAAGGCTCAAGTGTAAAAAAGTTCCAATATTTACTTAAGCTTTCAAATATTAAAAATTCATTAAATAAATCCTTTGATCAACGGTTTTCGCCGTTGACTATTAATTTGCTGATATTGTTGTCAACACTTCTTGAGTTAATTGTTATATTGTTGACATAACCCTTAACAACTCTTGAGTTTGTAGTTAGGGGCGGAGGGTGGGACATTGGCAAGGGCATCCATCCCACCTAAAATGTAAAATTTATTTTTTAGCCTTTTAAATTTTAAATAATTTTAAATTAATAAATGATAAAATTATATTTTGGCCTCCCAAATGATAGAAATTTAATTTAATCATTTAAAAATTAGAAAGATATAAGATATTAAAATAGTAAAATTATACTTTAGCTTTCTAAAAAAAATACAATTTCATCCCGACCCCTTCTTAAAAATTTTCTAACTTCGCTTTTATTAATTATTATACCATGATATGATTAATATCAAGCAATTAGGTCTGTTTTTAACATTTTTGAGACTCTAGGAAAAATAATAAATTTGGTCCCTTTTAATATATATAATGTAATATAATAAAAGTTGAAATTTTTGGGGGGCCTTAGTAGAAGTATTTATGGTGAATAATTAAAAACCCTAAATATTTAATTAATTTATTTTAATCTGAATTT
This sequence comes from Gossypioides kirkii, assembly GCA_005610355.1. Taxonomy (NCBI): domain Eukaryota; kingdom Viridiplantae; phylum Streptophyta; class Magnoliopsida; order Malvales; family Malvaceae; genus Gossypioides; species Gossypioides kirkii. The sequence goes on along the minus strand of CP032254.1, from coordinate 16,232,198 downwards.
TTTTCCACTTTAAAAGCTGAAAATATATTATTTTTAGTCCCATCTAATTTTAGATTTGAATGACTGCACTCTCAAACAACCTTCGAAACTTAACCTGCAAGTAATTAGTCAATCTCCTCTTTCTAATCCAAAAGTAATCACATTAATCCATGGTTAAATTTTCTTAAGAAGTGATGTCATGCGAATGTTGATTTTTTTTTTATAAAATCATACCCAAACACGCATAGTCGCATTGAACCTGGTCCACTAATTTTATTGTTTAAATAATTATAATATATTAAAATAATACTTTTATACTAATATCTATTTATAAGTTATGATTAAATTAAATAAAAATATTTTTATTATGTATTTTGATTTTAATCGAGTTAATCCAAATTTAGAAACAATAATGTTTGATTGTACCAAATAGATTAAATTATGGGTACTATACAAATGATGACTAAATTAAAGTTAATATTATGTTTTTGCTACCTAATTATTAAAAGTTGCATTATAGTCACTCACATTATTAAGTTGTTATATTTTTATTATGGATTAAATAAGGTACTTAAACTATACTAATTTTTTTAAATTGATAACTAAACTCTTTTTTGATCAGAATTGATATCTAAACTATTAAATCGTTACACATTTCATCCCAATTATTAATCCCGTTAAAAAAACAAATTTCAACTAATTATAACTTGCCACATATTTATTTATTTTACACATTTTCTTATATTTTCTTCTCATCCAATAATTTTTACCAAATTTTCTTACATTTCCTCATCAACTAAATACCCAACAAAATCATTTGTTTTACTACTCAGATCTTTTATTCTCTTGATGTATCCATCGTAATCAACCAACTGCAGTATTAGCAAGAAACATCTTTGCACTGCTCAATAGAAGGACGGGGAGGAGGCCAAAGCGTCAAAAAATAAGGAACAATAATCGTATTATCCTTATCGAAGACGACACCTTTAAACCCTCTTCTACGGAGCTCAAACCAATTAATGCACCTTATATCACGCACTGCAACATGCAACAAAGCCAAGTGACGGTCTTTCACAAACACTCGAACCGAAAACATAAGGCCTTCGACATTGATTCTTTGTCCCACAGCAGCTTTCAAATCCGTCCACCACATGCTTGTGAAAATGACCCTTAGAAAACCCAAGAACTTGGTCTTTTTAGGATGTTTATCCTCTTCTTTTTCGGGATCTGGGTCTTGATTGTTTACGGTTTTTTGGTTGAAGGAAGAGTAAAATTGTTGGAGAAAAGTGGATTTCTGATGCTGTTGGTTCTATTGGGGTTCTCTTGTTGGGGTGTGCTGAAGTCGTGGGTTGTTGTAGTAGAGAGGGTTAAAGAACAGAGGATTTTGAACTGTGATTGGTCCTGAGAAAAGAAAGATTGATGTGTTTGCATTCGAAATTTGCATTATGATAACCCATTTGTTATCTATGCAATCTCAGTCGTATGCAAAAAAAATAATTTTTTTTTGAGTATTTGATTGATAAGAAAATGTAAAAAAATATGGTAAAAATTGTTTAATGAAAAGAAAATATAAGAAAATGGGTAAGAGACTAATAAGTAGAGTAAAATGAGTAACAATTGTTATTTATTTATATCAATATAAGAAAATGTAAAAAAATATGGTAAAAATTATTTGATGAGAAGAAAATGTAAGAATCTCAGTCTTGTAGTTTGACTATTATATATTAATAATTATTATTGTTTGTGTGCTTATTTCATTTATAATATAATTATTAATATTTATATTTGATTATTTCATATATAAAAAATAAGACATATGATTATTTATTTATAATCATGAAGTGTAGTGTGGTGATTGTTCATTTCATTTCTTAATCATTTTGTCGAGGGTTCAATCATCACTCATATAAATAAAATATATTTTATGACCAATTATTTATCTTTTTAGAGAGTAGTTGTGGTGAGCAAATTAATTATCATGATCAATAATTAGATAACTTAATTATCAAAAAAAATATTCAATTATACATTCGTTAAATGTTTACCAACATATTCTTTTTAACTTGTACAAATACAAATATAAATTTGAAATTATTAACCATACTTAAAAATAAATAAATAAACATAAATCATTGGTTGAAGTTGAGCTGATTTCCAATTATCTACAAAATCCACAGAAGGGCAGTGATGGCAAAGATGAGGAAATATATGTCCGAAAGAGATGATTTGACTGTGATGGGTGTTCGAAAGAAAAAAGAAAAAGGTTGGGATGCCGTGCAATCGGATCTATTACAAGCCCCAAAGTGTGTTGACTTTTGTTTGGGCAACAATGGTGTGAAGCTCATAGGTGTCCTTTTAGTCAATTTGTTTTCTTGTTACCTCCCATGTCTGCTATTCTACGCGTTTGTCGGCGAGTGGGCTAATGAAGGGATCCCACTAACGAGACTTTTCCTTCTTTCAATCACCAAAATCAAACATTATTAAATCATGAGATTTTTTTAAATCTTTTAAAAAATTTAATTTAAGATTTAAATATTTAGTATTGTTGAGGATGGATAAATTTTTTCGGAAGTAGTCTTCGTAGTATTGTTTTTGAGGATGTCGACCCAGTCCTTAAACAATGAATATTATCCCTCATTACTAAGAGCCATGCATTGTTTACAAAGGGGCGCCTTAATCATATGTGAACATATAACCCCCCACTAAGAGGCGACATGAGCGTCTCGTCTTTTGGTGGGATTTGAATCCTTGACCTATGTAATATAAGTCACTTGTTGGGGTATATGGTAACATTTTGGTTATTATTGATGGGGATCGATACCTCCAAGAAAAGTCTTCGAAGTGTCATTCTTGGAGATGCCAACCTAGTCCCTCGATAATGGAAAGTATTGTCCCCTAGAGAAAGGTTTTGTACCCCTTTTCGGAAAGTCATTATGGTTCATAGAGAGGCGTGCCTCGACCATACGTGGACGTATGATCACCCACTAAGAGGCGATGTAAGTGTCTCGCCCTTACTGGGATTCAAACCCTTAACCTATGGAATATAGGTCACCTGTTGGTATATAGTACCACTTTGGCTAGCGCTTTGTAAATCAGGTCTTCAAGGCAACCAATCACGACAGCTGACTTTCAATAGAGCTAGGAGACAAATCCCTCCCCCAAAAGGAAGTGACAATATCTTCCATTATTGTTTTTAAAAAATAAATTATTTATTTTAAACATGGTGTTATAAAGTAAAAAAGATATGCATTTAAATGATCAAATTATTTAATAGTATAATATTTCAGAAAAACTTACATACCTTATTGGCATGAGAAAAGAGTTGTAACACCTCTTAGCCGTCCCAATGTATAAAACAAATGGGAGGTGCCACATGAGCACATAATTATCAAAATATAGGAGTTATTTAAAATTTCAAAACTTAATTTTTTTTATAAAATCATAAAATCAAGTTATAGTTGGTTTGGAGATTTTAGAATCAATTTAAATTCATTTAGAAATGGTTTAGGAGTGATCAGAGTTGTTTGGGATTCAAAACGAACCTCAGAGAATCGAAACGACCCAAAACAATGCAGTAGGCAAATTAGAGTAAGGGTACAAGTACTTCTTGGGAGAAGTAGAAGTACTTCTTGGGAGAAGTAGAAGTACCTCTGGAGATATACAACTCCCTAGCACTATATTTTTTACTTACTGCTAGACTTGTTCGATACTACAAGGCCTTGTATGGCTACAAAAGACCATTGAAACTGAAAATCAATTTAAAACGACTCTAAATCATCAACAAACACTACCAAAAACACATCCATGGGCTTTCAAGTCTTTATAATTCAAAATCTAATCTCATTAAAAATCATAATACAATTCATAAACACATTCAAAGTAAACCATGGAATAAAACTTGATTAAGAACATACAAATTACTTGAATTACAATTCACATTTTAAAAATAGAAATCCAAACTAAGTCTTTATATACATGCCAAATTATAATACCAATAACATTTAAAAACAAATTACTTACAACCTCAAGATTTAAAGGGTGACGCGATGCTCCCAAGCCAGAAATCACAATCTTCTAGAGTCAAAAGCTTAACCTCTCTCTCTATATATCTTAGTTTTCTCTCATTATTCTCTATCTCAAAACTCTTTTAAAAACCCCTACGTTTTACCGAAAAATATTCCTAAAGCTTTTATAAATTCAATTAAGCCTTCAACAATTGTTCTTGTCCAAGTTGTTGAAATTCGAGTCATTAGATCATTAAATTCCTATCAATGTCGACTCTTGTAGGTGTTTGAATTGAGCATGAACATTGGGTGGTCATTTGAGGCCCCGGGAAAGTAAGGTGAGTGGCTTTTTATGAAAAATCAGGTTAAATTTTGAAAATTATGGTTTTGCCCTACCTTTGATGTCTTTGTGTAAATCAATCCATGATTAGGTTTTTAATGACATCTAGAGAACTTGATTTTACAATTAAGTCCTAGATTAAGAATAGAATTATTGAATATATAGATATATGAACTTAAGATTTTATTTACTCTTGATTGATTGCTTGATCTAAGTTTATTTTATTGATGTATCGTCGGGAACACCAAATATAACCTATTCCGAAAATTAAAGTAAATAATAGTAAAAGGGAAGTAGAGTCTAATCCTCAGGGACTGGAGAGTCATAAAAGTCTTGTCTGTCGAGATCGTGGGCCAAATCGTGCCCAAAAAAAGCTCCGCGATCTAAGAAAAAATAAAAGAAACAGAATTAAAAATAGAAGAAAATAGGGAAGTCGAAATAAAAATAAATAACATAAAATAAACAAGTTGAAAGAAGAAGGATTTTATCGATATTTAGAGATCCAGCCTCCGGTTATCTTGATTCTTCCTCGATTCAATCATAAACTTTGGATGGTTCTTCTCATGTCTGAATAAGCCAGTTATAGAAGAAGAGGATACCTACGACCACCAGCTCCGAATATAGTTTTTAGTGGAACTTGACTCTAGCCAACCGTCGCTCTAATGGGACTGTCTTACACTAGATCACCTTTTCCCAACGACGAATGCCACGCCGTTTTGTCTCTTTTGGCTCGGTAACCTCTGACACAATAACGAACCAACTATGCAACCTTCTCAAAACACACAAAGCAGCCGTCTTTGCACAAGATGAAAAGATTACTTTTATAGGGATTTTGGACGGAAGCGTCAATCCCCTATTACAGAGAATTGATGAATACTCGGGTTGAAAAGAATTAAGCGCGGATTCTAAACCTCATGAACCTTGGAGGAATATTTGATAACCTTTGGTTAGAAGGGTTTTTTAGTTACTCATGATTTTGGGGAAGAACACAAGATAATAAAATAAAGCTTTTATTGAACTAGGGATTTAGGGAGATGGAGGATTTTTCAATGAATGGGGAATGAATAATTCAATCACTTCACCCCCTATTTATAGTACATAATATTCTTAGTTGAATCCAATCTAAATTTTAAAAGATAATTAGAATTATATCTAACATTTATTTTCCCTAATTGGATCCAATTTAAACTCTAAAAGATAAATACAAAAAAATAAACATAAATTAAATACAAATTTAAATAATAAATAATATATTAAATCCTAATATAAAACATATTTTAAAAAATAAAATAAAATAAAACCAAGTCTTTTTGTCCTATAAACTCTCTCTTTTAGCATTCCATCTTCACACAACTTCAAATTCTCCTCTAAAACCATGCTTTTGTCTTCAATTTAGCTTCTATCACCACTTGAGTCCCTATAAAATAAAAAGACAATAAATAGTACAGTTTAATAGGATCATACTCTAAATATATATATATTTAATATCCAAAAGTATGTCATATTTAAGCATTATTATTTATGCTTATTAAATATTATAAATGCCGAATGAACGTCTCATACGCCTAATTTGATTGAACTATTGATTGATAGTATTAAATCATGAATGCTCTACCATGAGATAAAATGTTAAATGTATTAACGATTGTATGACTAAAGGCATTAAATATTGAATGTATTGCAGAACTCAACAAGTTGATTCAATGGAAAAGAGGATGTTGTTCATCCTAGGAGTCCTGGGTTCGAGCATCTGTGTATGCAAGGCGTGTGTGCGTTGTCAAATGGTTAAGAAAGTATGAACAGATACTGTGATGTAATCACATCTGTATATTAAAAAATATATATATATTGAATGTATTGCATATGCATGGTGGAAAGTATGAAAGGTGGAATAAATGAACGACCTCTCTTATTTTTGATTATATCGCTTAGGATGCATGTAATAAATTAAAGTTATTTACTATCATTAATGGTTTAGATTATTTTAATATTTTGACATTTATTAAGAGTTAATTATTATATATAGATTATTGACTTATTTTCCGTTGTTAAAACTCATGTTAGTTTTGGATTGATAAAATGAGATATTCACTTACAAAATATAAGTTTAAGTATTGAAAATTGACTTGTAAAAAGATCACGTCACCTCGATGTCGAATTTGATCTCTCCGGCTCGGGTCTACCATCTAGGCCGGATTGGAGAGGTTACATCTTTTATTGTGATATATATTATAATACTAGCTATATATAATAATAGTACGTTATATATTACTTATTGTTTATTATTATACTAGTTGTAATATGCTCTAAGTCCCTATACTTTCTTACATTTGAAAGTTAGTCCTTCTACTATATTATATAATGTTATATCACATTATATAATACGTTAATAGTTTATATATCTACATCAATGATTAAACATTATAATATCATTTAATACTATATATTTTATTATAATCTATATTATAATAACAATTATATATGTATTAATATTTTTAGAAATAATTATATGTTATAATATTATTTTTTGTAATAGTAATATAATAATTTAGCACATCAATTTAAGGTCAGGTTTGGTAATCAATTTCGATAATAGTTATCATTAAAGTTTACTTTTATAAATTTTAATAATGATTAATTTTTATATATTTATTATACATATATAATTATAGTATTAAAAATATATTATATTAAATTAATGTTTTTAAGAATTAATTTCACTTTATAATTTAAAATAAAAAACTATTATTAATTAATCTTTGTATTAATAAAATTTAATATAAATACGAACTGCTTATGAATACAATTGCAAAAAATAAAGAATTATCATTTATTTATACTTTATTTTTATTTTAAGTAATATTATAAAATTATATTGATTATTAATGTCAATTATGGTTGTTCAATTATCAATTTAGACTTTTTCAACTTAGGTTCGGATTTATCTCAAGCTTTGGTCAGATCGATCTTGAGCTCAGATCCGTTACGGGCTCAGACTTTCTCGGGCTCGTATCAACATGGTCGGGCCTTCAGACTCGAACTTGTTTTGCCAACATTAGTAGATATAAAAAAGATTGAAAAGACGCAATTCAAGTAAAATTGAATTCACTTGCTAAACGTAAGGTTTTTGGACTTGTAGTATAAACACCTAAATATGTAAAGTTGATAGGATATAAATGGGTGTTTTTGTGAAAACAAAATAAGAAAAACGAATTTGTAAGATATAAAGCACGACTTGTAGCATAAGGATTTTTGCAAAGGTCTAACATTGATTATAGAGAGACATGCTCTCCGTGGTGGATGCGATCATATTTAGATATCTTATTAGTTTGACTGTACATAAAAAACTTGACATGCGTTTAATGGATGTTGTTACAGTCTTTCTGTATGGCTCACTTGATAGTGAAATTTATATGAAAAATCCATGAAAGATTTAAAATCCTAAAAGTATATAGAGTTCCCTGGAAAAATTGTTGGATTAGATTAAATAAATCATTGCATGGATTAAAATAATTTGAATATATGTGGTATAATTGCCTTAGTGAATATTTGTTAAAAGAATGTTATAAATGGTCCATTTGTCCATGTGTTTTTATAAAAAGGTCTAGATCAAATTTTGTGATAATTGATGTTTATGTTGATGATTTAAATATTATTGGAACTCTTGAAGAGCTTAAAAATACGGTAAGTTATTTAATTAAAGAATTTGAGATGAAAGATCTTGGAAAAACAAAGTTTTATTTCAGCCTACAGCTCGAGCATTTAAAGGATGAAATTCATGTCCATTAGTCAGCTTATATAGAAAAAATTTTAAAGAAATTTTACATAGATAAAGCACATCCATTGGGTACCCTAATGGTTGTAAGATCACTAGATGTGTGAATAAAGACTCATTTCATCCTTTGGAAAATGATGAATAATTTTTTGGTCCTAAAGTACCATATCTAAGTGTCATAGGGGCATTGGTGTATCTTGCAAGCAACACATGACCTGATATAGCATTTGTTGTGAACTTGTTAGCAAGATTTAGTTCGTCTCTAACATGTAGACATTGGAATGTAATTAAACATGTATTTAGATATATTAGAGGAACCGTTGATATAGGGTTATTTTATTCAAATGACTCAAGATCTTTATTAGTTGGCTATGTTAATGCTGGATATTTCTCATATCCATATAAAGGTTTATCTCAAACAAGATATTTATCTACTTGTGGAGGTACACTCATATAATGGCATTCAACAAAAGAGACATTAACTATTGCCTCTTCAAATCATGTAGAAATATTGCAATACATGAACCAAGCCGAGAGTGTGTTTAACTAAGGTGATAGAACAGAAAATATTTCACTAAACTTGTTCTTCACTCATGATCTTGAGAAGAAAGGTGATATAGAAGTTCATCAAATTCATTCTAGTGATAAATTGGTTGATCTTTTTACCAAGGTATTGCCAACCACAATGATTGAAAGACTAGTATACAAGATTGGAATGTGTCAACTCAAAGATGTACTATGATGTTGCCTTTAAGGCGAGTCCAAAACACGTACTCTTTTCTTTTAATTAAGGTTTTTTCTCACTGGGTTTTCGTGATAAAGATTTTCAAGGAGGCAACTTGTAACAGGAGATTGTGTACTCTTTTTCTTTCATCAAGTTTTATCCTACAATACTTTTTCTAATAAGATTTTAACGAGACACATGTTTGTTGATGGTCATCTAAGGAGGAGTGTTATAAAATGAATGTCCATACAACTCTTATAATATCGAAGAATTCATTTTCTTGTAACTCTTGAAAATTTATAGGATACCTTAATTATCTTTATTATAGTTTGTAACCTATGGTGATAATAAAGGACATGTATAAACTTTTAGATATCCCAAAGTGAAAGTTGAATCATCCTCTTATATTTTTCTACTTTCTCTCTTGTTGTAATTCTCTTAGTTCATAATAATACTTTATATGTTGAAAATTTTAAAGTTTTATGTTCTTTAATTTCAATAGCTTTTCTTCTTCATAATTTTTGGTATTACAATTATTATTTTGGATTTTTGAATTTTTTTATAATTTTTAAATTATTTATAAACATAACATATATGACAATATAGTGCCACATTACTATAAAAGGTTAAAGGCCAATTTACTCCAAAAAAAAGAGTATAGACTAAACTGACTAAATGTATAAATATGAGGACCAAATTTATTATTATACATCATATATAAAACATCAAAATAAACATTTAATGGCACAATTTCAACAAAAACTATTTAATGTACAAACACTATTTTTTTTTCATTTTCAATAGAGAGACTAAGAAACTTAAAGACGGAAATAATTTTACATTTCCTTAGGGCGAAAAAGTCAATAAAATTTTTTAATTAAAGATAATTGTAAAAATTTACTCTAAACTTAAATATTTTCCTCCCGTGTTAATATATTTTGAGAAATATTTATCAGTATCTAACTATAATCAGGGATTTATTTACACCAACGTATAATTAAAAAGTTTTATTATAGATAAAGAGGAAGTTAATTGGTAAGAATTAAATAATTTAATTAGAATTTCCATACTTGTGAATGAAATTTAGTTTGAAAGATAAAAAAAAAGAAGGGAAAAAACAATGATTAATATGTAGACATTGTTGGACTTCTCAATTGTTTTTGTGAAAACAGGGAAGACAACTGTTTGCACTTGGCAAATTTTGATGCTGAACTCTTAATCAATAGTTGAGGATGATGGCTAGAAAATGGAAAAGGAAATATAACAATAAAGCAAACACAGAATAAAAATCTAAGTGAAAACAAAAATCATAAAAGTGGACATGTCCAAGAATCTTGATCAAAGCCCATTCTTGGGCACTGAAATAGAGGAGATGATAATGAATCAAGAGCTAGCTTTGTATCACTATCATCATCATTGATCAGCAAATCCCAACCGCTGAAATCGTCAGTATCCCACAAGCTCAAATTGTTGCTATCGGTCTCGTTGGTACCGTTATCTGAAAGCCATTCAAAATCTTCAGGGAAGTAGTGAAATTGTTGGAGGAAGTTGGAAGAATGAGTAGAAGAAGAAGAAGGTGATGAAGAAGAAGAAGATGTTGAGGGTGCAGCAGGGCCAGGGATCAAGATTTCATGGGGTTCAATCAATGGAACTTCATCGGTGCAAAAACCATCAATGTTTTCATTGTTCATCGTCATATCCATCGGGTCAAATGATGAGCTTGTCATGCTCGTATCTTCCTCTTTTGCTTTAGTTATAGTGGACTGTGAGGATGTTTCAGGCTGTTCCGATTTGTCAGCTTTTGGCTGCTCTTCAGCAGTTGATAATGGCTTGTGGGTGAGAGGATCAATGCCCATTTTCCTCAGCTTTTTCTTGATGTGAGTGTTCCAATGGTTCTTGATCTCATTATCAGTTCTTCCAGGGAGATGAGAGGCAATCTTAGACCATCTGAAAATGTCAAAAATCAATTTGCAAGTGTGATGAAGTAAAATAATGAGTTCAAATTTGGGACCACTGCAAAGAAGGATGACTCTTTTGTAACCATAATGTCTTTGGTAATTAATGAAAATGTAAGAAAATTAAATAAATGAAGATGAAAGAAGGGGTAATTAACCTATTGCCAAGTTGAGCATGAAGATCAATCACCATTTGCTCTTCATCTTCAGATAAAAGTCCTCTCTTCAGGTCTGGTCTTAAATAATTTGTCCATCTCAACCTGCAACTCTTTCCACACCTTAACAATCCTGCAATCCCACATCAAACATTTTCATTTTTGCTTTCTAAAACATTACATAAATTTCTGAAAACAAGAATGGGAGAGAGACCTGCAAGCTTAGGAACAGCTCTCCAACAGCATTGGCCATTGGTGAGGATGAAGCTGATGAGCTTCTTATCTTCCTCAGCAGTCCATGGCCCTTTCTTCAACCCAACTTTCTCACAGCATGGTTGTCTTCCCATCTTTATATGTATATTAAAAACAATGGGTTTCTCAAAAATATCAAAACTTTATCCAGAAAATGAAATGAAATAATTAGAAGAAAGCAGATGATCCAAGAGCAAGAAGCTGCAACTCTCTTGGATGTTGGATGCACTGATAATAACAAAGCACAGACACAAGCTCCCACCTTCATATATATATATATAACTGAATTCCCCCCACTTCCCCTGTCTGGGTTTATACACGTGTATATCAATGAAACGACGCGTAACACACGTGCGATGTTACTTTCAGAATCTCTGTTCAAGCATGAGATTTTGATAAGGAGTCTAATTAACAACATCAAAGTAAAAGTAAAAGTAAAATATTTATTTTTAGAAAAACCCAACAATATCTAACCTAAGGATAGACAGACGGATATATGGTAAGAAAGATTCCATACGTGTTTCTTTTATTATTATTATTATTATATTAATAAAGATTTGTTTACTTTTGTGTGATGGTTCCATAGTCTAATTTCTACGGCTGATCTACTTCCCAAAACAATCACAACTTTACTATACAAGGATCGTCCCACAATCAGGCTTAAAAAAGTAAAATAATATGTCAAAGTAGTAAAAAATTTAAGTTGCCAACAATTTGCGAAGGGGAAGTAGCTTCACTGAACATAATTTCATGCCTGGCTTTAAGGTTTTTATATGCTATCATCTTGAAAAAAAATCACCTTTTTAGATTCTTAATAAATTTGATAACAAAAGGCATAAATTTAAGGGTTATCAAAATAGTCACTTTTATTTGTTTTGAGTGACATTTTAATCACTTATGTTGTCGTTTTATTGCGAAATGGTCACTCTATCGTTTTATTGTGAAAATGCCACGTCAGCCTGCCATTTGGGAGGTAACAGATCTTAATGGCAAAGTGACCATTTCGTAACAAAACGATGATATAAGTGACTAGAACGTAGCATTTCAAACATAAGTGATTAAAATATAATATGAGGCAAACAAAAGTGAATATTTTGAGAGTTTACCCTAAATTTAAGAGTGTGCTAAATTAGGGAATCGTGGGTTACTTGTTGCATTACAACTGGCTGCGACCTTCATATCCAGCAGTCTAAATTTGCTATGATATAAGCTTTGTAATTACAAGGAGCATTAATCGGATTCAACAACTTTTTGGGGATAATTCTACTATGTTGGGTACATGTAAGATTAGAATGGCTCATTTCTCCGGCATTTTGTAGTGGAATTGTTGTTGAGAAACCATCTGTATAGTAAAAAATCTCCACTACTCTCTTGTAAAAGAGAAGGGGAAGGATGAAGAATAAAGTTTTGTTGTTTGAATTGAAGGATTAAGGTCCAGTCCCCAACCTTTTTGTTCTTAGACTCCACTAAATTATGGAACAAGGTCACTAACCTTGTTTTCGGGTTGGACATAATTCTATCTCTCCATGCCACCCAAATCAAAATCTTTATTTTCAGCTAAGCAAGTAACTCCCAAATGGGTGATTACTATATATCATTGTCGATCCCTACAAATTAGGTTGACAGCAGATTTCGTAGTAAAGATTCCACTGGTTGTCCCTGCCCAAATAATTTTGTCCTCACAGGGAACCAGCAGTAAAGATTCATACATAAATTATTAAGAATTGACAAAAGTTCTGAGGGCCCATAAATTAAATAAACCAACACCAACAATGGGAAATGAAAGGGCCATCCACAGTTATTTATCCCATGAAAATCCAATTACACTCTCTACTCATCAAGCAATAAGCACCTCCCTACCAGCTAACAAGCTCCTCCAAGTATGTCAGCACTTGTTGCTTCAAGGTCTCAACTAATGCTTTATTTTAAGATGATATTTATATTTTAATTTTATTATGCATACTTTATACCTCCATCAATTATATATATTGATAATGTTATTGATTGAGTTGTTGTCACTACTCAACTCGATACTAACTCAATATTAATGACAACCCCATGATAAATAATTACATGATATATTTACGTATTTAAATTTCAATTTAATCTATTTATTAATTTTAATATCATAAATATTTCACATATTATTATTAATCAATTTCAAACTTTTTAAATTATTTTTTGTGTTTAAAGTATGTATTTCTTACATGCATACAATTATATAAATATATGTAACTAACTGTTGGCATGAAGCTTCCCGGAAGTGTAGATTTATGATGTGAAGAGAATAAAAAGAGTTACGTCAACTTCTATAGGGTTGACTTGAAGCCATCAGTTGCGACGACTTAATATAAAAACACACAGATTTGCTTCACTTTTGAATAGTCAAACCATAGTATTTTTTTAACAGAATATCAATTCAGTTATGATTGCGAGGGATTAGTTAAACAAAGATTCCTCTCTATGCTCATCCATATTACATTACCATTTTCATTATATAAACAATCATTTTATACCTTTCATTTCTAACGCCTTCAAAAAATAATTTTGACTTTTTAATTATTTAAAAAAAGTATGAATAACAATAATAATATCATGTTGGCATATATAGATTTTTCTCAATATTATTGAAAACTTTATACAGATTTAAATCTTTATGATAATCGATTGAGTCTTAATTTGATTGGTATGTATGTTGTTGTCAATACAGGAGGATGAGGGTTTGAAGCGCATTGTCCTCTTATTTATGGCTATGAGTAGTTTTAAACATTGTGTCAAAAAAAAAGAATGGATATGATTAGAACCTATAATGAGATTGATAAAAAAAATCTTTAATATTGTATGTCACTTTCAAAAAAAATATATTACCACAAAATTAACCCTATTTTATATTGGTTTCAGGTATCAATCTATTAATAAATGTTAAAAAAAAAGTTATTACCTTCTTCCTTTGTCTGATTTTGTGATTTTCCCTATTACTTCAAAGAAAGTTTCGCAAGTGTTATATAAACATTGTCGAAACTATTTTTTGAAAAAACAAAAATAAGTCTTGATTTATATTTTGGAAAATAAAAATAGAGTCGCCACCAATAATTTTTAAAACAGGTGTAACTGGGTCACCTTTCGAGATTTTTTTTAAAAAAATCATTAAAATAATTTTGGTCTTTGAAACCATAAAACGAGTTCGGGAATCGGTTATGCATAAGGGAGAATTAGCACCCTTACACGCCTAAAATTGGTACCTAATCGATTATTCAAAATATTATTTGTTGAAAATTAAAAATTCGAGAAAAATTTAAATTGTGATCTTTAAATGCATAAATGACATATTTATTTTATTTTGAAAAAAAATTTTGTTTCCGAAGAAAACTCGTTATTTCGAATAAATCGAAAAAAAGTTAAATCCAGTAAGTTAGGATATAACAATTCGAATATTCAAAAATAACGAACTTTTCAAAAAAATATCGTATTTAAATTTTTAAAAGGATATTCAATTATCCCAGTTAAAAAAAATCGACACCCAGTGAGTTAGGACATGATTTTTCAAATTCTTGAGACAAAGGACATTCCCTTGATTTTTAAAAATAATTTATGTATTTTAAAAAAAATTATCATGTTATGTAAACATAAATATGCACATAACTTACAAATATAAATAAAAAAATAAAAATTTAATAAATGCAATTAATAGTACAATTCTCAAGAACTGCTGTCACGTTCTTCGTCTTTCTTGCTCGATTCTTTCCAGATTGAGGTCTCTGATGAACACCCAATGAAGCTATTTTCAAGGTTGAAGACCACTTTTTCCCAAGAGGGGAAAATCAACAAAAGAATGGAAGGGAAAAGCTAGAGAGAAAATGAGATAAAAAAAAGAATGTGTTGGTGAATTCGTGATTAGAATGGGTAGCCTAGGGGGTATTTATAGGTGGGAGTTGAAGGCTATTTTTAAAAAATGAATTTCAGCCACTCAATCCTATGGCTGGCCACCCTTTGAGCACTTTCACTAGTTCAAAATTTGCTTGAAACTAACTTGGGGTAAATCCATAAAGGCACCAAAAGTGAAGGGGTTTGAATGAGATTTGAGAGCACTTTGAGGACTGATTTTCAAGGATTTGATGACTTTGACTTTGGGTTTATTATTTTTGTTTCTTATTTATTTATATTCATAAAATAATAAATAAATAATAAAACAAAATTAATATTTTTTTACATTTATTTATTTATATTCATACAATAATAAATAAATAAATAATAAAATAAAATTAATATTATTTTATATTTATTTTTATTCATAAAAATAATAATAAATAAATAAAAATAATAAGAAAAATGGAATTGGGTTTTGAGGCCTGGACGAAATTGGGCTTGTATAGCTGCCCTTCTTTGCTCGTTGTCGTGTAACGGGAATGGAGCAAAGAAAAAGAAGACCAATTTCGTCCGATCCTACTGAATTTCAACTTTTGATGTTTTTTATTTTCAAACATCTATCCTTTCACTTTATTAGCTGCTCTATTCCACGGTACTTGCTTCACTGCAACCTCAAGAAGATAGGATTTAATGTTGTAATCTTATCCTGCTCCACTCCATCTTTAGGGAGATAGAATTTGTTAATGACTTTAATTCTACCCACTTCAACTTTAAGGGTATAGGATTTGTTCTTGTAACTTTATCGTGCTTTACTGCTACTTCAGAGAGATAAGGATTCGCCTTCATAACTTCACTCTATTTCTCTACAACTTTAGTGAAGATTGAGGTCTACTATTATGAGTTTTAATTCGCCCCTCTATAACTTTAGGGGTATAAGATTTTCTTTCGTAGCTTCAATTTACCCCTCTATTATTTTAGGGGTAAAAGATTGGATTATTTCAATCTGCCTCATGGTCGGGGTAAGAGATTTGATGGTCTTTAATCTGCCTTCTGGTTAAGGTAAAAAATTGGATTGCTTTAATCTGTCCCATGATCGAGGTAAGAGATCGGATGGTCTTCAATCTACCTTTTAGTTAGGGTAAAAGATTGGATTGCTTCAATATACCCCATAATCAGGGTAAAAGATTGGATTTCTTCAATCTGCCCCATGATCGGGGTAAAAGATCGGATGGTCTTTAATCTTGCCCTTTAATTAGGGTAAAAAATTAGATTTCTTCAATCTGCCCCATGATCGGCGTAAAAGATCGAATGGTCTTCAATTTTGCCCTCTGGTTAGGGTAAAAGATCGGATGATATTCAATATTGCCCTCTGGTTAGGGTAAAAGATTGGATTTCTTCAATCTACCCTATGATCGGGGTAAAAGATCGGATGGTCTTCAATTTTGCCCTCTGGTTAAGGTAAAAGATTAGATTTCTTCAATTTGCCCCATGATTGGGGTAAAAGATCGGATGGTCTTCAATCTTGCCTTCTGGTTAGGGTAAAAGATTGGAGGTTGTAACTTCGCTTTATTTCAGCTTCAAGAGTATAAGATTCGTCCTTGTAACTTCAATTTACCCCTCTATAGCTTTAGGTGAATAAAATTCGTCATTGCGGCTTCATTCTTCCCCTCTACAGCTTTAGGTGTATGAGATTTGCCATTGCGGCTTCAATCTGCACCTTCACAGCTTTAGGGGTAAAAGATTTGTCGTTCCATCACCATTCACTGAAGATATGACATGTAGAACCTATTTTATGGGCCTCTATTTAGGCCATGTAACTAGGATGCCATGATTTGAATGAATCAAATGCTCCTATCTAAATGGGACCTTTGGTTGATATTGTTTGTCGTTTGTCTAAGTCCTATCACAGATGTGTTATCATGTTCTTATTTTGGTATGGTATTTTTGACATGAAACCTAAAGAGGTAGTCGTAATTTGAACTATTTGTTTCAAAATACTTTTAACCCTCAAGTTTAGTTATTTTCAACTAGTGGTCTTGTTTCAGATCTTTGTATTATTTAGGAATTTTCCAGAGCAATATGCATAAATCCTTTTATTCTTTATATCGTTAGACCACTAACTGTTATTTCAAATGCAAAAAATGTATGAATCAGGTTGTAACGTGGATGAAATTGAATCTGATTGGAGGCAAAGCTCGTATGAATGAAAAGATTAAAAATCACTAATCTACTAACTGTAATTTCAATGAAAAAAATGCTTGAACATGATTATGAGGTGAAAAGATTAAAAATGGCAAACATTGATCAAAAGTTGCCAAAATATCAAATAAGCAAAAAATGAAGTTAGGTGCCCTAGTTATCAAAGTATGAGCTTCGCTGAGCAAACTTGATGAGAACCATTCTGAGCTTAACATGTGTCCATGAAACTTGAAGTACTTTGTCAATGCTTCAAGGTGTAAAGTTTCTTCACCTTGTTTCTTTTGAGAGAGAAGATCGTTTCATACATCTCTCTTTTATTCAAATTTGAGCCGCCTTTTCAGGTTTTCAACTCAAATCTCTTTAGGTTTTGAGATGCTCTTTACTGGTTTTTTCCTCGACCTCCCCTTTTTTCTTTTCTTCTTTTTTTCTTTTCTTTTTCTCTTTTTCTCTTTTTTCCTTTTTTTTCCTTTTTTACTTTTTTTGGTGAAATTTCTTCCTCACCGAATTTGAGTTCACAGGGTTGAGCAGGTCTTTACCGTCTATCTAGAAAAGGTTTTCTTCATATTATGAGGCATTTCCCAATTCGACATCCATTTTCCTTGGAAGTCTTTTGTAAGCAAGATCCTTTTCAAAACCAAAGCTCTCTCGTGGAATTCTCTAGAGCGGATCCTTCTTTATCGTAAGCTCTTATCACCTGCTCATGACGGATGACTTTTATTATCTTTTCTTCAATCAAGCTTAGCTGACTACATTTGGATTGGATCCATTATGCTTCATCAGTTCTAACAAAATCTGGAGGGAAGGAAACTCGACTCTAATGGGTAAGACTACTTTCATTCTAGTGAGAAAGGTGTTGCCCCGATGAACGTTCTAACAGAAGTCCGATAAGCATCAAGGGCAAATGGTGATTTCTCATGCCGAGCCTTTGTAGGTCTCTACTATTTTCCAATCAATCCTTTTATGTCTTTATTGGTTGCCTCCACTGCCTTATCCGCCTTTTGGCGACGTGGTGCTGAACCGTGATACTTGATCTTGAATTAGCTATGGGCTTTTGCTATTGTGCTATTGTTCAAATTCAAATCGTTATCGGATATGATCCTTTCTAGCCTTCCATATTGACATATAATCTCTCTTTTTCAAGAATTTACTTAATCGTCGATTGGCATAGGAATCAGCTTCTACCCACTCAATTAAGTAATGAATCGAAACCCATTGGAAACTTTTAGCAAAATTTGGTCGGTGATGTCCATGCCACACATAGAAAAAGGCCTTAACGTGAAGAGGTGAAGGAGATATATTGATTTACAAAATGTCCTTTATGGGTTTTCATTTTGACTTTTTCTTTCTTTTTTCTTTTTTTTCTTAGGTTTCAAGATGCCCTTTACGAGTTTTAGATCTCGACCCTTTTTTTTACCTTATTTTTGATAACAAGTCAAGCCTCATTCTTTGAAGTTTCTATTGAATTGGATTGGATTCTTCCTTTATAGGAGCTTGTGTGTCATGACATCAATTTCTTAAACCCGACATGATTTGATAGGATCATAAAAAGACATTTGGATTCTCGAAGCATCTTGCCTTATTTCTACAAAGACACATGCCTCAATTCTCACTTAAAATTACAACTCTTTGAGGTGATATTCGTTTCCTGTTTTGCTCAACCATCCGTAACAGATCGGGAGACAAATTACATTCTTGATGATTTTCAAAGTCCTGAAGTTTTTCTGGACACATGTCCTTCTCAAAATGAGGCTCCAAGTTAACAGCAATGTCGTTCATATGCACAGCATAGAGACAAAATGGGATCCAAAGAATAATTGAATCAAAGAATGGTTAATTGTGGTATGATCGAATGAGAAGAATTGTAAGATGTTTGCCAAACAGGATAACAATGCATCAGTTTTGGAATAACAGATAGTGATCATGTACCCTTTACAAAAGGATCCCTATTACTCTCAGACTTAGAGCAATAAGTGTATTCTGAATATTATTCTGGAAAAATCCTAAAAACTACAAGAAGCTCCTTCACAGTCTAGTTGTCTAAAATACTTCCAAAGGCGTAGGGATGTGCTCTCGATGGGTTCCACTCTCCACACGACTTTTGCTCAAATTCTCTCATTTTCTTAATTTATCTTGTTTCCTCTTAGTTTTCATTTAGGGTTGATGACTCACTCTCGCACAAATGTTTTAGATGTGGGGGATTTTATTGAAATTTAATGCATGAAGTGTAATGCAAATGAATGGTAAAATGCATGCAAAAAGGCGTTGGTTTTAGTTCAATTCCATTAGAACAACTTTACTAAAAAACAAATTTCTTTACATAAGACAGATACATACATGGTCATGCCTTAATGCTTAAAGTCTTAATCTTCCAAGCTAATTTTTGCTCCGGTTTAACTCTTATTTCAAGCTCAAAAAGTCGGTCATGAATGGCTAAGGTCTGCAAGTGGTTAGTCAGTTCTCGTCTTTGGAACAAAGCTTCGTTCACAATATAATCTTTTTATCTTTGACCTGTCTGTGAAAGCATTGAAGTTGTTTTCCAGGATTCACTATTTGTTTCTACAGTTTCTTTGGGAAGCTCAAATTGTAGTTCTCAATGAGACCTCAAGTTCTTTTACTTTTGAGCTCTTCATTCTTGGCTTGGCTTGCCTTTCAGCTCAATCATAAATCTAATACCATATCCTCTATATGCATTGATGCCTTGGGGAAAATGACTGATCCATAAACTCTTAAGGCGAATATGTCGACCTTTTCCTTGTTTCAAGGTGCACCAAATTTAAGTTTCACGAACTCTTTCAGGCGATACACTTATTATCCCTTTTTCTTAATCCCAATCATAACTTAATGCTCGCTCCCCGATTATGCTTATCAGCTTTTTAATCTCGAGTAAGTAAAGTAAATCACCATATTCAGTAAAATGTCTGCTTTGTCTCATTATCCCATTTCTTTCAACTTTTGCGAATTATTCTTTATCATGCTTATCTAGGTGAAATTCCAAGACTTTGATATATGCACCTCTAGCAGGATGTCATTATTCTTTAGTTGTCTTCTCTTTGACCATATACACACGGTCACATTGTCTTCCACTTTATCAAAAAAACTCGTTTTCCATGTTAAGTTCTCTATTTGATAATTAGGCTTAAATTAACATCTTTTCTTTGATGAAAATGCAATGCAAACAGGTTTAGGAATAAAACTTGAAAATAACTTGCAATTAAAAGCAAAGAAGCAAGAATATAATTGTGTTTCTTAATTTGGTAACCACTAAGGTCTGGCACAGTTCCACTTAAGGTAGGCTCTCATGGAATTAAATGCAAGTTAAAAAAATGTGTTGCTTATGAGTGCATGTATGCATAAGAAAAGTATTGACTCATAGCTCGATTCTATTAGAATAACTTTACTAGAAAACAAATTTCTTTACATAAGGCAGATACGTATATGGTCGTGCCTTAGTGTTCAAAAGCCTTAATCTTCATAAGAAATCATCCAATTTCGCCCTGGTTCGTCTCTGATTTTTGGTCCAAAATGTTAGCTTGAATGGTTAAGTGATCAGTCACTTCTCGTACTCGGGTCAAAGTGGCTCGTTGTGCTGTCTTCGTTTCCATCTTACTCATATGTCCTTCTTTTGACCATAGACGCAATATCATATTGTATTCTACTTTATTAAGAAATCCATTTTCTTATGACCAATTTTCTATTTAGTAATCGAACTCAAGTTAATACATTTCCTAATATGAGGATGCAAAAGCAAAATAAGACAAAAAAAAAACCAAGTTAGTACCAACAACTATAAAATGTATCAACAAATATACCACAGAGAACTTATGCATCTATTAAGTGGTTTCTAAAAATTCGGTATAGTTCTACCTAGGGTGGGCACTTAGGATGCGGTTTTCAATTCTAAAGTAATGGTACCCAAACCAGTAGATTCCTCAATCCTCACCCATTATAGGCTCATACAGACGAGTTCGATTCAGGGGGACACATTTCCCGTATGTTTGCACGGAAGTAAAAACTTCATGAAAATATAGGTACGGATGTATCCCGAAAACGATTAACTATCCTGCACGAATGTGAAAACCTCAAAAAAGAACAGTTTCTCACTTCCACTTAAGCGGTGTAATAACAAATACATGTATGCAAAAATATATACATATAATATCCACATGCTATTATCATAACAAACATATAAAACAAAAAAAAATGTATAGGATCGCAAATTAAATTAAATCGACTTCGAAATTTTCAACAAAAAAGACAAAGAATAATCAACTTGCGGCTTGACTCTCTTATTTGTCAACAGTGGAGTCGCCAAGCTGTCGGAACTATTTTTTGAAAAAAAACAAAAATAAGTCTCGATTTATATTTTGGACAATGAAAATAAAGTCGCCACCAATAATTTTTAAAACAAGTGTAATTGAGTCACCTTTCGAGATTTTTTTTTTAAAAAATTATTAAAATAATTTTGGTCTTTGAAACCATAAAACGAGTTCGGGAATCGGTTACGCATAAGGAAGGATTAGCACCCTTACACGCCTAAAATTGGTACCTAATCGATTATTCAAAATCTTATTTGTTGAAAATTTAAAGTTCGAGAAAAATTTAAATTGTGATCCTTTAATGCATGAATGTCATATTTCTTTTATTTTGAAAAAAAAATTTGTTTCCGAAGAAAACTCGTTATTTAGAATAAATCAAAAAGAAGTTACATCCAGTAAGTTAGGATATAACAATTCGAATATTCAAAAATAATGAACTTTTCAAAAAAAATATCGTATTTAAATTTTTAAAAGGATATTCAATTATCCCGGTTAAAAAAAATCGACACCCAATGAGTTAGGACATGATTTTTCAAATTCCCGAGACAAAGGACATTGCCTTAATTTTTAAAAATAATTTATGTATTTTAAAAAAATGAATTATCATGTTATGTAAACATAAATATGCACATGATTTTATATTTATTTATATTCATAAAAATAATAAGAAAAATAGAATTGGGTTTCGAGGCTCGGACGAATTTGGATTTGTACAAACATATTTTTTTAATTTATTCTAAAACAAGTTTTATATATACATGATTTTATATGTGCATTATCATATTTACAAAATATATGTAGGAAAAATTTGAAATAATTTTTATTTTAATTAAAATTATAAATTAATCTTTTAAATATCAATTAGATATTACTATTAAGTATTCAATTCAAATATTTGTTAAAAAAAGTTTTAAATGCAATGTTTTCGAAATTAAATAATTCTATTCAAACTTGAAAAACAAATTGCAATGACTACAATATGTAAAAGATTTAATATTATTTTGACTCCTGTACTATAAGTAAATTATCACTTTGATATTTATATTATTTTTTTTATCATTTTGACCCGTGTATTTACTTTCATTCTGTAATCCTGTTACCTCAACTCAAATTTTAGTTTAAAAGAATTAAATCAACCAATGACACTACCACGTGTCAAGGAAAAGGGGAAAATCACTTTAAAACGTTCAAAATTATAAAAATAAAAAATCATTAAAAATCCCAAAAAAAAATCTTAAAAGCCTAGAAATAAAAAAGTAAAAAAATTATAATTTTTTAAAACTATGGAAAATTTTAAAATTATAAGTATACAACATCAAAAAAATTAAAAAATTCATAAAATTTTGAAATTTTGTTTATTGGGAATTTTAGGGTTCTTAGAAAATGGTAGAATATTATGAATTTTTTAATAATTTTATGGTTTTTTATTAAAAAAACTCAAAATTCTTTAGAAGTTTAAAAATTTTCATAAAAAATGAAAAAAATCATAATTTTTTGAAAATTTTGCATAAAATTTCAAAATTTTGTAAAAGCCTAAAATTCTAAACAAATGTTTTTTTTTTAACTTACGCATACTTATAATTTTTAAATTTATTTTTGATAATTTTAAAAAAATTTATGATTTGATTTTTAGTTTTTGTTTTATAATTTCCTAAGCTTTAAGGTTTTTTTTTTCTGATTTTTTAATATTTCTTTTGAAAATTATGAAAAAAATTAAAAATTTTA
Organism: Gossypioides kirkii; assembly: GCA_005610355.1. Taxonomy (NCBI): domain Eukaryota; kingdom Viridiplantae; phylum Streptophyta; class Magnoliopsida; order Malvales; family Malvaceae; genus Gossypioides; species Gossypioides kirkii. The sequence goes on along the minus strand of CP032254.1, from coordinate 16,208,907 downwards.
AGTACGTGAAACTTCAAAAAAAAATTTAAATTCATAAATTTTAAAATATTGATTTTTTAAACATTTTTTTTTAAAATTTTACGAAATTGTTTAATGTTTTTCATACTTCTAATCTTATTTTTTATAAGTGTCAAAAATATATTATGATCCTTTTAAGTTTTTTTTTTATAATTTTATAATTTTCTTTTTTATTTTTTTAAGTGAGTTTTTTTCCTTTTCCTTGACACATTGTAGTGTGCATTGGTTGATTTAATTTATTTAATAAAAATGTGATTTGGAAGTAACATGGATTACGTGATGAAATATAAAAACAGGTAAAAAATAAATTTATTAAAGTGATAATTTAATTATAATATAAGAAAAAAAAAACCTTACTAAAAAATATAGCAACAGTAGCAAAAGTGAGAATGCTCTTTTTTTCTTAATTAAATTTCAAAACACGGTTTCTTTTTTGTTCGCTTATATATATAAAACCAAGGCTTTTGATCATATTGTTAATATTTTATAAATATAATATGAAAAAATAATTAAAATAAGATAAACATTAAAAATAAAATAAATATATAGATTACTAGATTTACAAATGTGGTCGCATAAATTTAAATTCCTTAACCATCCGATTTTGCTGACCACACTATATGCTTTTATGCCACATGTTATAGTTTATAATATTTCATTTTAAGGTTTATAAATTTTTTTAAAAAAATATCACATGTAAAGTATAACAATAAATATATGTTCGATCAATTATACAATATAGAATTTAATTAATATAACACAATACAGACACATAATGAACCACACATTGTACTTGTAGAGAGTGAAATTCAAATCCAAGCCTTAAAAGTCTCAGGTTTCTATTTTTATCAACTATGTCAAAACTTTAAGATTCAAGTATCATCATGCGTAATTATTATGTGTGGATATTAAATCTCGTTATATATTGTTGTTATGTGTGGGTTTGAACTTGTTAAGTTGATTTATTCTGATTCTTGATCCAGTTATGTTTAAGATTCAAGACATATTAAATTTTTTATCACTTCACCAATAATTATTATTAAATAAATTTGAAAAGAAATTTTCTTTTATAAAAATATTTCCTTTAACTTACATTATGGATGTAGAAGCAAAGTCAAGGGGGTTGATAGGGTTGATCCCGATTAAATGAAAATTTTTCTTTTTAACTCATTTATATTTTATAAAATTTTAAACTAGTAATGGTGAAATTCCACCTTGATCCCCTCAAATAAAAAATTTTTGATTTAATCCTTTAAAAATTACATGTTATTAAAATAGTGAAATTACAGTTTTACTATCGTACAAATATACAACTTAATTCCAACTCACTTGCGTGAATGTGATTAAGCGTGAGCCAAATCCAATTTAATTCAAAAAATTCGCTAAACAATTCAAATTTTGAATTAGATAGTTCGAGTTATTCAGATCAACTCAAATAAAAAAATAAAATGTTTTGATTTAACTCGAACATGAATTACACAATTCGAGTTATCCAAAAATCCAAATAAGAAAAGGCAAAACTACGTTGTTTTGATAAATGTTTACCCATCAATCTTACTTATGTAGTTAAAAAATATCGTACTTCGTTTATTAGTTAAACAAGCAGTCCATGTAAACACAACATTGAGTGTAGATAATAAAATTCGCTAATTAAACTCGACTCGAAAAAATTTAAATTGAATTCAATTATTAAAATAGAATTCACCAATTCGACTAAATTAAAATTTTTGACTCGACTGGATCGATGGACCACCATTCCCATGTGGTAGACAATGTCAAACATACATATGTAAACCCATGAAGGAGAGGGATCCAAAAGGAAGAAGACAAGAAGAGAAAAAAAAAAACGCGGTATCTGACGTAGAAAAGGAAGTAAAGCTTATTAGTTTCTGAATATAAGACAAACAAAAGTCTTTGTTATGCCTCACCCCTTTTATTTTTCTTTCTAAATATCTCCATGCAAATGCATTTGTGGGTTGAAAATAATGACTCAATCACTCCCACCTCTTAATTCAATTATTAAAATATTAAATGTATTTTAAATAAATTGTAAACAGAGAAAACGATGTTAGAAAAACATAATTTATTCAAAGTGAAATTAAAAAATTGTTTTCAAAAAGTCGAAATGCAATTTTATATATTTATTATTTGGGGAGAGGAAATAACTATTGAATACTATTTAAACTTAAAAATCAACTTAATTTTTAATTATTATAGGTGAAAATAATTGAACCATTAATATTTCATATCTATATAATAAACATCACATAATTTAATCAAACATATATTTATTAATTTAATATTTATGTAACATTTAAATTTATTTAATACAATAAATTAAATTGTTAGAACCGAAAAATAAAATTTTGATAGAATTGATTTTTTTATTTAGTAAAAAAGTAACAACATTAAACTATTATATAAAAAAATTAATCACTTATGTAAAGATATCATTTTCAAACTTTGTATTAAAGACGAGATTACTGAAACAACATCAAAATCGGAAAAATGTGGGATGAACCTAAAGTCTTTCACTTTGTACTGCTCCTTTGATTTGTCGCCTAAATCTTCAGGTCTACTCTAGCAGTCTGCCCCTTTTTAGGATCGGCGACTTTGACAGCTAATTATGTTAACTCCATTCCACTTAGGCTTTTTTTTTCAAAAATGTGTTTAGTCTGAAATGTTCTCTTTGAAGTCAAAAATTGTTTTCAAATTTGATTCTTTTTTATTTTGCGTTGGAGAAAGTATTTTTGGAGTTAAATGATATTTTTAAATGTCATTTATTATTTAATTTATAGTTATTAGTTAAAATTTGTGTTAATTTTACCTTTTTTACTTTTTGTTTGTTGATATAAAATAGAATTATTATTTGAATAAAACTATAAGCATTTTGATTATCACTTAATTAATTTTAGAATTGTATATCAATTAAAATTTAAGTTTAGTTATATAAATAACATTCGGTAATTAAGCATATTCAATCAAGTAACATCTAAAAAAATATCAGTAAAAAATTTGGAGATTTTTAACATTAATAAGCTAGAACTATATAAAAAAAATTAAGAATTAAAAGCTTGATTGTTCGAAGAGGCATTATCGAATCATATTCAAACAACAATAACACGACTTAAGGAGGACAAACTTATATTAACTTTGTGAACTACATTTTTTTACTATTAATTTTCATGTATATTCAATAATTAAAGTATATATATATATGATTTAAATATTATAATTAAATATATATTGTATTTGTCAATGACGAGAAGATAATATAATATTTAAAAAATTCTATAAATTTATACAATGTGAAGCAAATATTCTTAAAACTTATTCATTTATTTTAAAAAGAAAGACATATTTAAATAATTACGATATAAAAATTCAAATCCGATTAAATGAAAAAAAAAATGTTAAGTGGTATTTTATCCATCCAAGACTAGGAGGCTCCCATTTAACCAGCTCCCTCCTGCGTGATGTGGGGTATGTATGACCAATTCTTGCTTGACATATGCTTGCTGCATAAGACTCAATAGCAATTACAAAATACAGATAAAACTGAACACTGATGGAGCTGCTAGTTTAAATGGTGACTGATCAGCTATAGGGGGTATTTCGAGACTCGATTGGGAATTGAATTGAAAGATTTCAGAAGACTATTGGGCGTGGTTCAGCTCTGTTTGCGGAATTATGGGCTATTCTCCAAGATTTGCAAATAGCAAGGTCATGCAGTTATAACAAGATAATTGTTGAATCTGATTGTGCTATGGCCCTGAAATTAATTCATGAATGTTAGGGAGGAGCTCCCTCGAACACGATAGTCCGAAATATACATATTATAGCTTGCCAATTTGAGTTTGCTACATTTCAATTTGTCAAAAGGGAAAGAAACATTATAGTCGATTGGCTAGCACGTAATTACTGCTCAGAAAAAAACACTTTATGTCATCTGGATATGCCTAATTTTTATGTTAAGAAACTGTTATTAGAAGATAAATTTGATCTACCATATGTAAGATATTGATTTATGTTACCTTCTTTTATTTATAAAAAAAAAAAAAAGGGAACAAGAGGTGCTTTTGTTTGCATTCATGAATTATGTAATTAGAATTATTACGTCAGTATAGCGTATGCATGAAGGAAGAAAGAGAAATGATGATAAAGGGGGCAGGGAGAGTTAGGGACCAATAATTTTGGTCGAAAACAACTATAAATAATAGTCCATAGTCAAAGAAAGACGCATGACCACATCTATTACAAAGTTGATTAGATTGTTACCATCACCCATCTCCCAATCATATTACCTTTTTTTCTCTCTTTTTTCTGAGTAAAGTTTTAAAGAATTACGATTCAATTTTAAATTAAATTTGAGATAATAAATATTTTTGATAATCAAGTCATGTTCACAATCATATTACTTTAATCACTGTTATCATTTTTAATCAAATTAATTACTTTAAAATTGCAAATAACTTAAATAATAATAATAAATTAAACATTTGTATAAAATTATTATTATTATTATTATTATTATTATTATACCAATTAAAAAAACAGCGTAAAGTAAAACTAAAATCAATAACAACATACAATTATAAAATAAAGGTTTCTTATTACACAATAATAAGGGAAAGAGAATAAGGGAAAGTTCAAAAACAAATTTAGTATAATATGTTTTATAAACTAAAGAAATGTGTGAAGTGATGAATGAATATTATAATTTTATTTTATTATTAATTAAAATGATCTTTCTCATCTCTTTTTGGTGGTATTGTTATTCGATTATGACTTAAAATTCTCTTTTCGAAATATTTCTTTAATACTCAATTATTTTTTTGATACTTCGAACTTATCAATGCAAATAATCTTCATTTGTTGAATTCTATTTATAATAATATATCTTAACTAATTCATATAAAATTGGAAAAATAATTGAATACTAATTAATTTAAAATAATATATATTATTAATAATTAATATACTTTCAAATCAATAAAAACTCCATTATTTAAAAGAATTTATTAAATGTCAATTAAATAATTAAATGAACATTAAAAAATATTCTCGTCAATTCAAAAAATTTCATACTTTTATAGATAATAAAAAATAAAACTCGTTGCCAGCATCCACCATTTTAATGGATCTATAAAATACGAAAGATTAATTATTAAACTCGTTTCGATAAATATCTTGAGAAATAGAAAAAATAATTGAATATATCCTTTAATATATTCTTTTAAAAATGTATTATGATTATGAATTAAAGTCCATGCAGAAATAAAAAAAATAAACTAAAAAACAAAGTTAGAGGTAAATGATCTTTTAAAAAATAGAAATGTGAATATTTTTACTTGCTATTTAATATTAAGTTTATTCGTATAAGAATTTTTATGTTTTGAAATTTTGTCGCTCCGTTCATGATATCAAAAATTCTTTTTATATACAATCTTTTTCATTTAAGTACTTCAAGATTTTGAGTTGACTTTAATGGAAAATAGAATGATATTTATCTTAAAATATTTAAATTTGAATATTTATATGTATGTTGTCAAAGAGTTAAGAAAGTATGAACAGATACTATCATGTAATCACACCAATTTATTAAAAAAAAGTACTTCAAAATTTTTTATTAAAATAAATATTTAAAATTTTATTTTATTACCATTTTAAGTACGAACAGTTAACTCCGTTAAAAAAGTTTCCAAAATATCAAATTATGATAATTGTAATTTTTAATTAAACAAAAATAATTAAAATTAAGATTCAATATAAGTTTTTAAAAGTATTCCAAAATTTGATTTGAGTCAGATTTGCAAGTAATGTTATTTTTACCAAAAAAAATCTTTTAAATATAAATAGTTTTATGTATCATATTAAATTATGATACACATAATGTAGGTAAGAAATAATGTTACTTTTAAAAAAAAAATAATCAAATAAATAAATTACCCCATTTGTTTCTTTGAGGTGACTAAAGTTAAATTGTTATTACTCCAATTTTTTAATTACTGACATTAAAGAAATGGATCAAATTGTTTTAACAATTTCCATTAAATTTAATAAAATGTTCTCATTTTTTTCGATCTTCTAACCCCAAAACCCTAGCGTTCATCTCCTTGAAAGATGTCATTACTTTTTCCATCAAACTACTACTAACGAGAGATGTTTTTTCGATGAACAACATTGAGAGATGCATTGAACAACGACATTTTTAAGGGATGTCGACATTTTTTAATGTCAGTAATCAAATTAACAAAAAAAATTCATCCAGTGATAAAAATTGAGAATTGAGATGTTAAAAATTATAATATTTTAAATTCAAATTCCGTCATGAACAAATATTTTTCTACACACTCGAAATAATAAAAATAATTTTTTAATAACTTGATAGCATCAATTAAATGAAAATTTTAAATATAATCTACATTTATAATATAATTAAAAATTTAAATCATGATATGTTTCCAGACATTTGATTCAATTAATGCAAATCATGCTTTATTAAAACAAATTATTATTATTTTAGTTAAGAGGTATTGAGCTGCCCATGGGTTGGACTTTCAATTGGCTTATGGACCCAATTAGCCTTAGCTCAAATTTGTTCTTTTTTTTTCCTGCCAAAACTTTTTAATCTTATTTTTCTATAATTTAAGTGGACAACAAACTAATTAAATATAAATATAAAGCACAAAAAAAATATATAATAATTACATATGAAACCAAAATGTTAAAAAGGCAGCCTCCCCTCCTAAAAGAAAAACATACCATTGACAGTACAATGAAACCTTTCTCAGAAAACACACACCCTCTCTCTCGTTGTTGCCTCATCTAAGCCATAGATAGTACCTTTCACCTGCTCAAAAGCAAATATAATATGATCAAATAAGATATACTTGTGAAATCAAAGTGTCCAAAGAGAAGTGAAGAACCAAGTCAATGGGTTCGTTAGTGTTTGGAGGAGGTGGTAGTGAAGCATATCCTTTGAGTGAACACATTGCTATAAACATGGCTACCAGTGATGAGGATCTTTAGTTTTCTTCCACTAGAAGTTTTAGTTCTTCCTTTCCATTAACTTGGGAATGCAAATGCACCGTACAAGGAGGAAACGAGAAGGTGGCCGTGTAATGGAGTGACAGGTCCTAACGATAATGCCACATGTTGGACATGTGTAAGGTTGTGAGGGTGTTAATGGAGTGATAGGTGCTAACGTTATTGCTACATGTTGGACAAGTGTAAAGTTTTGGTGGATTATTGCCTTGTTTATTATTCCATTAAGGAAAACTCCAGTTCAGGGGTCCAGATTCGTCTACCTAAAAGGCCTTGAGAGATGTGTGGGATTGGTTTTCTATTTATGAAGTGGGATTCAGTAAAAAGAAGAGTTGTTGCCCTAGTTAAAGAAGACTGGTATACGTGTCAAAAGATAAGACCCTTAGACCCTTCCTCTTAACTATGCTAGTATGGATCCTTGGTCTTACTGTTGTTTATTTCCATTTCTTTTATTCACGTTCCGTCTTTTCTTATTTCTTTTCAAGTCTTTTTAACCCATACATATAGCGTTTGTTTATATTACAAACTTCATGGAAATAGTTTGAGTTTGAAATTATTTAACAAAAAATATCAACATGTTTGATTGGAGGGAATTAACAATGCATTATAGTCCAATTCAACAAGCTCATCACTAAATCATTGTTTGGCTGACTGTAATAAAGTGTTGAAGAATATGAGCTTATTCAGGGATGAGGCAGCATATATACCATTTGGTGCTCTCCCCACAGAATGGGTGATTTCGAGGCATGGGTGGAATAATAAATTAGCCCAATGTTTCAGATTTACCCTCACTATTTTCCTTTCTTTCTCACGTCTGAAATCCCCAACTGAGATTTTTTTCTCTTTTTTCTCTGCTTCTTCCTTCCACTGTAATCATCAACAAATTCCCAACCTCATCTCTTCTTCACTTAATTTAAACCCTAAAATAAAAAATTGAGCTTATTTGTCGGTGTCAATTTGACCTTCTCACTCAGCCCGACAACCACTTCCAGTCCCTTGGCTTACTTGCTCCACCCATAGCTGAACATTATCGAAGTCTACGCCATTAACATTCATACAAACATATCTTGCCATGGGTCTCAGCCACATGTACTTTCACATTCATGTATCGTGATCTGTCATTCCAAACCATATTATACTGTCACAGATCTCTAACTCCTGATCTTACTCTCATTTTCATATTGTGATATGCCAATTTGGTTAGTAATATAACTGCCTTGCCAGAAGCTTCAAAATGAGACATTTGCACAGCATTCACTTACCTAGATGATCACCTTTTTATTGACTCATACATCCCTTATACTAGGCTTTACATGCATGCTTATCAAACATCATTCTTTTAACAAAATTTTATACATATTATCATGACATATCTCTTATGTTTACTGTGCTCATACCTTTATCATTTTCGTAGACATCATCATCCCATTTATGTGTGTATATATATAAACTTTTTATTTGATAAAATTTAAATGACGACAATGAAAAAATATCGCAAAGAAAACAAAAAGAAAGAACACACAGATTTTACGTGGAAATCCTTTCGGGAAAAAACCACGGGCAGAGGAGAAGAAGATTCACTAATGTCGAAAATTGAATCCATACAAGAGGAGATAACTACGCCTATTTATAGGTTGAAAAACTTTATTCCAATCAACAACTAATAGAAGTAACGTAGTAAGGTTGAAACACCTTATTCTAATTAAAATAAAATAGATGACTTATTCTAATTAAAATAAAATAAAATAATTCTAGTTTATTTGGACTTTACTTTTATTTTATTTTACCACTGTATTTTATTTTAACAAGAATTTTAGTCACCCAATTCTAACAATCTCCACATTGACAAGAATTCTCTACGAACAAGAACTCTCAACGAACAAGTTCTCCACCTCTTCCACTAAACCCCTTGAGGGGTATTCTTCAACAATGAACACCGACCAAGTCCATGCAATACTCAAACTTGGTTATGGGAAGTGATTTAGTCATCATATCTGCCGGATTTTCATGAGTATTAACTTTGCTCACAACAACATCTCCACGAGCAATAATATCACGCACAAAATGATACCGAACATCAATGTGCTTTGATCTCTCATGAAACATTTGATCTTTTGTGAGAAAAATGGCACTTTGACTGTTACAAAGCATTGTACCAATATCTTCAACCACGTTTAAAGCATAAGCCACTAGATCAGCCTCGGCATACCTTTTCAGAGGTTTAATTTCTCTTCTAGGTCTATTTTTGGCTATAGAATATTGTGGTGATGAAGTAACTTTATTCTGAACTTCTGTACTAACTTGAGAAGTTGACTCTGTTGCAGATACTGAATCAATCTGAAACTCCACTTGCTTTTGTTGTTCTTTATTGGAAGAGTCTTTAAGAGATAAGTTAGGTAACATAGCAGATTCATAAAAAACAACATCTCTGCTAATCACAACTTTTTTATTTTCAGGACACCATAACTTATATCCTTTTACACCAGCTTTAAAACCAAGAAAAACACATTTAATGGATCTTGGTTCCAATTTTCCATTATCAACATGAGCATAAGCAGGACACCCAAAAATCTTTATATCAGAATAATCAGCAGGCTTACCAGACCATATCTCTTGTAGAGTCTTTTTCTCAATGGCAATAGATGGAGATCGGTTGATCAAAAAACATGCAGTAGAGGCTGCTTCAGCCCAAAACGACTTCGGTAAATTAGCATTCGACAACATACATCGAACCTTCTCCATGATTGTTCTGTTCATTCGTTCTGCAATGCCGTTTTGCTGTGGAGTATGACGAACTATCAAATGTCTCATGATCCCTTCTGATTTGCACAATTCATTAAACTCATCAGAACAGAACTCCAAGCCATTATCTGTGCGGAGGTGTTTTGTCTGTTTTCCTGTCTGTTTTTCAACCATAATTTTCCAAGATTTGAATGCAGAAAACACATCGCTTTTCTGCTTCAGAAAGAATGCCAAACTTTTCGGGAAAAATCATCAATAAGAGTTAGCATATAATTAGCTCCACATCTCGAAGGCACTCTAGATGGTCCTCAAAGATCAGAATGAATATAATCTAATATTCCCTTCGTGTTATGGATTCCTCTGGTGAATCGAACTCTCTTTTGCTTCCCAAAAACGCAATGCTCACAGAACTTCAGTTTGCTAATGCCTTGCCCATCAAGAAGTCCTCTTTTACTCAATTCTGCCATGTCGTTTTCACTCATATGCCCTAGACGCAAATGCCAAAGTCTAGTAATATCATCATCTGACAAGAAAAAAGAAGCAACTGCAACATCACCAGTAATAGTTGAACCTTGCAAAACATATAATTTGGAAGTCTCTCTCTGCCCTTTCATCACAACGAGGAAACCCTTACTAATCTTTAGAACCCCACTTTCAACTGTGCACCTGTGTCCTTTTGAATAAGAGTACTTAACGAAATCAAATTCCTTTTCAATTCTGGTACATGTCGCACACCACTAAGAGTTTTAACGACCCCATCAAACATCTTTATTTTAATTGTGCCAACACCTGCGATTTTACATGAAGCATTATTTCCCATCAAAACAACACCTTCAGACACAGTTTCATATGTTGTAAACCAATCTCGATTGGGACTCATATGAAAGGTGCAACCAGAATCGAGGATCCACTCCTCGTTCACTTTAGAATTGTCGACAGAAGCAAGTAAGAGTTCACCATCACTGTAGTCTTCTACTACATCAGCTTCACCGGATTGTTCTGGTTGTTTTCCCTTTTGATTCTCTACCTCCCTTTTGATTTTATTTTGTAACTTGTAGCACTCTTTCTTAATGTGTCCTTTCTTCTTGCAGAAGTTACAAGTTTTACTTCTGTTTGAAGATCTCGATCTACTTTGAAATTTACTGCGGGGATTTCGTTCTTGTGTCCTTCCACGATTATCATCACTGTTACGATCTTGTCTTCCACGAACAATGAGACCCTCTCTCTGAGAGTCAGATCCAGCCACAAGATGCTTCATCTTATCATACGAGGCTAAGGAAGCATAGACTTCATCAACTGTGAGAGATTCACGGCTATATAAAATTGTATCTCTTAAGGTTGAATACAACGGTGGCAACGAACAAAGAAGAATTAACCCTAAATCCTCTTTATCATACTGAACCTCCATGGCCTCCAAATATGAAACAATTTCTTTAAACACATTTAAGTGTTCATGATGAGAATACAGACGCTGTTTCATATGCAATTTATTGGTTAGGGTTTTCGACATACATAACTGCTGTAATTTTGCCCATAATGCAGTAGTAGTATTCTCCTTTAACACATCTTGTAGAATTTGATTCGACAAATGCAGCTATAATTACGTCAAAGCCTTCCGATCTTTACGCTTCTTTTCTTCATCTGTCAAATTCGAAGGCATCTTATCTAACCCTAACAGGGCATCCTCCAAATCCATCTACGCAAGAACTGCTTGCATCTTTACCTGCCACAACGCGAATCTTGTGTTGCGATCCAACAGCGGAATATCATACTTCAATGTCGCCATTATCGTGATCGAGACTACTAACCCGAAAAAGCTTTGATACCAATTTGATAAAATTTAAATGACGACAATGAAAAAATATCGCAAAGAAAACGAAAAGAAAGAACACACAGATTTTACGTGGAAACCCTTTCGGGAAAAAACCACGGGCAGAGGAGAAGAAGATTCACTAATGTCGAAAATTGAATCCATACAAGAGGAGATAACTACGCCTATTTATAGGTTGAAAAACCTTATTCCAATCAACAACTAATAGAAGTAACGTAGTAAGGTTGAAACACCTTATTCTAATTAAAATAAAATCGATGACTTATTCTAATTAAAATAAAATAAAAGAACTCTAGTTTATTTGGACTTTACTTTTACTTTAGTTTATTTGGACTTTACTTTTATTTTATTTTACCACTGTATTTTATTTTAACAAGAATTCTAGTCACCCAATTCTAACAATTTGAATAGCTCATAAAAAAGAGTTAGGATGAAGACTCACCTTTTAACTTACCTACTCTAGCTCTATGTTCTAAACTCAGACATCCTTCTCGAACCAACAACAACAACTGCTTAAGGAACATAATTTCACTATTACAACTCTCACACATACAAATTTACTTATCATTTCAATTGTTGACAACCTCATGCAAAACTTCGCTCTTACAACTATATCACATACAAACTTACTCAATCAGAACATAACATGCAAAGCTATAATATTTACCCAGAGATAGAATAACACTCATTAGATTCAGAACCATAGCTTCCAACTTAACAAGGAAAGGATACATTTAGACTTTTACAAAAAGTGCAAGAGAGTATCATTTTTAAGGAAGAAGAAGAAAGACCCCTTTTAGAACCTATCACACACACACACACACACACACACACAAATATATATATGACTCAACTCACTTAGTGGAACTTAACAAGTGCCACATGTTTCAGAATTTGCCTTCTTAATAGCCTACATAGTTCGAGAAAATCATAAATGAGTACCTTGCATTTACAAATATCAGACTAATCTATCCAGTTAGTTCCTAACCAAGTAACAAGCACAACCAAACTAGCACAATACTTCATACTAACAAAGCATGCTATACTTTTGGCGCTAGCTATTATCATAACTATCTCTTTTTACTTAATACAATCCTTTCTCTTAAATAGAAGAATAATTAGTAATAAAACCTTCACTTACATACACAATTCTTAGTATACGCCCACTCATATTCTCTAAAATAAGCAATTGGGGGGGATCACACTTCGCAAGATAGATTATCTTACTATTTTACGCCTAAATCTTAAACCCGCCAGACCTGGGGTGTTACAATACTATAGAATGGAAAGTGTTTGAGCACAGAGTGAGGAAGGAAGTTAGACAAAATAAACATGTCTAGAGTAGGCGTAAGGCTAGAAGTGTTTGTCGGTATCCACGGTGTAAAGAGTGTATGTGTCGTATAGATTGACATACTTCCCTTTTTAAGATGTTCCAATTAATACATGTACTATTCTTTGCTTTTTAATTTCATTCTCAAAACAAACTCTCTGATTATTTATACATTGTTGTTTAATGGTAAGGCAAACTTGTTGGATCCTCTTTTGAGTAGAATATTAAAAATGACTTGTAATTATATTTTTCAGTAAACATGGCCTCATAATGCTTAAATTCAATTGCAAATATTACAACTGACATTATCCGCTTGCAGTTAAGGCCCGCGCTTCAGAATAGGTTTCAAAATCGTTTGTTTCAATTCGCATCCGCGTGACTGGTCACCCATACTTGAGGAGACTTATATGGAGGATCAAGTCATACTTATCTAATCCCTTGGACCAGTAAAGTTGATTGGATTGGATCATTGAAGACTTAGCTATCAACAATCCTTGTTTACATTACATGTTATTATTATATTGCATTGAATTTATTTAGTTTTTGTTTAATAGGGATTGTGATAGATTTTCTTTATGTTAGCAAGTCTTGAAATATTCTACATAATTGAGATACTTGTATAGGTTATTATATTGAGAGATAGAACACTTAATCTGTTCAAGTGATAAACTTTATTTTATGAGTGCATTATGATTGTAAAACTTGTATTGTTGTGGTTTTACATGCTAAGTTCATAGAGTGAATTTAATGGTGAGAATATCAATGTTTAAGGTGAAAAGGTGAGGAAATTGTCATGGGTGTATGATAGATTTAGGTTCACTTATTGTAAGAGTTGAAGATAGTGAATATTTCTCACTAAGTTAGGCTTCGCAGACATAAAAAAACCGAGTTTCACAAACAATCCTTATGCCCCTTGTTTTATTTCAGTTATTGCAGTGCTTGAAGAAGTGTTCACTCCCTTAGCCACTTCTCTCAAGCACTTGTGTTTTAGCAATTGTTAACAAAAGCATTAGCCACTATTGGTTAATCATAAAATTAGAGTTTAATATTTTAACCCAAATATTTTAATAGCAATTAAATCTTATCCATTCATTCTATTACTGGTTGGCAATAAAATAGATCATATATAATGATCATCATTTTATCTAATAAGGTTACACATAGATAACTTAAAACCTTCATTTTTAAGGGTTTAAGTAACAAAAATAAAAAAGGTCAAGAGAGAAATTAATTTTTTATAATATTCTTCGTTAAATCCAATGGTCAACTCCAATTCAGCATCAAGTAATTCTATATATTTATTAGATTCTATAAATTATTATTCATACAATATTAGGTTTCTCTTTAAAGTTAATTCGAGATCTCTAAATAAACAATAAAGAATCTATGCGCAAATTAGTGAAGGCGAAGCAATGTCGCTGAATGTATGACAAAACAAAAAATGATATCTTGAAAGGCCTGAGGATCATTTATAGCTAGCAAAAATAGTAAGCTTGATCGAGGACCGAACTTTGGAGGTATTAAACAATGACCTCCACAAACTTTTCCACTTTGCATGGCTCAACTTTGATTATGTACATCTTTTCCTTTGGAAAAAAATTCAAAGTGCAGTTTGCTTTTTTCATCTTTTTTGTTTTCCTTTTTACACTATGTTTGGTTCAATGTAATGGAATAGCCATTACACCTCAATTCAATGGGCCCACCACAATCCTTTGTTTGGTTGAATGGAATACTCATTACAAGTGTATTCCATTACAACCTAAGGTAGAAAAAAATTCCCGTTTCTATTCCCTTCCCTCTCCACAGAATCCCCATTCGTTGTTTAGAGCTCTCCCATTTTACCCTCCCTTATCTCTTTCAGATTTCTCTCTTTTGTTTCTTTCATCTTCAACTCAGACCAAAATAACAATCTAAAGCTTGCTTTCCTCCTAATTTATTTCTCTTCTTGGTTGCCTTGCCTGCGCCTAGTTATCGCCATTTCTGCTTCTTTTCAGGCTCCACTGAAGGCTTCAATTTATTTAATAGGAAATCCAAATCCATTTCAGGTCAACTAAACATATTTCTTCTATGTTTCTTGGTTTTTTATTCGAATGATATGGGATTCATTTATATGAAATTATGTTTCCATTTTTTTTGTGTTTTTGATTTTGGGTCTCTGCAAAATTTGTACTTTTGGAGTTTTGAATTCTTTTTATTGTTATGTTTAGTTAATCCTTGAATTTTTATTGTTTAAAGATGGTGAATTTAACATAAAGCTTTGTTTCTCTGTTTTTCTGTTTCTCTTTTTCTCTGGTTGGTTGCTGAGGAAGTAGACCCTTGTGTCTTGTTGTACATGTTTCATTTCCAGCTATAACAATATTTGAGAAAATTACTCTTCTTTTTGGGTTTGATTCAAAAGTTGATTCTTTTTTTGGGGGGGCAGAGGCTTAAGGGTGTTAGGAGCTATTCAGTGTTAAGCAATGATTAATTGAGAATTAACGGGGTTAAAGATGTGATTGTTGTTGCTTCTATTAAAGGTGGTGTAGGTAAGTCTACCACTGTAGGTGATCTATTCTTTTCAGATTTATGAGGTAGGAATGCCATTTCTCAGGGGTTTCCACTTATATTAGTTGTTTTGCAATCTTTTGCAGTTAATTTGGCGGTTGCATTAGCTAACAAGTGTGGATTGAAGGTGGGCGTGCTTGATGCAAATGTGTATAGACCATCTGTTCCAACCATGATGAATATCCACCAAAAGCCAGAAGTTAATAATGGTAACATTTCTATCTTCCAAAGGATGATCTTTCTGTCAGTGGATGAAAATGTGGGCGAGGAGGGGAGATTAAAAAAGTTCCATTTGATAGTGCTGAATGTGTTTCATTGTAGATTTCAGTTACGTATGAAATCTTACATAACATATTGAGTCTTCAATGATCAATTAACAAATGGTTAAAGATCATATTCTGTATCTGTTTCTCTAGTTTAATAAGAATTGGATCGATGCATGCCTGAGTCAAAAATTGTGTGGCCTTTTAGAGTAGCTCAGAAAGAATCATTGACAGCAGAATTTTAGTTGGACAGTTTACAATAATTTCTTACCTTTTATATGAGATATGTTTTAAAGCTCTCTCTCTCTCATACATACATGCACAGATATGAAGATTACTCTTGAAAACTAAGGAGTGAAGTGTATGTCAATGGGATTCCTGGTGGATAAGGATGCACCAATTGTCTAGAGAGGCCCCATGGTATTCTAATTTATAAAGTTTCTTGTTCTTTTTCTTTCTCTCATTCATGCTGAAACATAAAGATTGTTATAGCTTCTGTGTACAAAGTGGCCACAATATGGTTGGGTTTCTAGATTCCTATCCACTAATATTAGTAACGCTCAGTCATTAGAGGTTGACCTTTCTACCGAAGAAAGCAAAAGGCATCTGTTTAACAGGTTAATATTACTTCAATTTCCTTTTGGGTACTTTTTTTGGTTCTAATTATAAGAAATTTAACTACCATTTTGTTGGGTTCTTCTTTTCGATAGATTGTTATATAGGAGCAAACAGAAAGGATTTTTGGAGCTGGATTTGGTTCTGGGAAAATGGGTGGAGGAACATATCTACTCGATGGATGAAAATGGAATTAAAACTCTAGTTCATGTCTTAGATTTGGTATTCTCTGTTCTTGAAAATGTTAATTGTTGGTTGGCCACTATAACTTACCAGCCAAATTTACATGCATTAAGCTCTTGCTTATGGTGGATGATGATACATGGATTCATGGTAGTTGAGCAATATAATACAATTAAAGAATCCTTGATTTATAATGCTTTTTCTAAACAATTTAAGTATGAAAGATTCTTAATCTAGGTTACTGTTTACTGTTTTCAGTTGTCTTTCCCTAGTTGATTTAAATTTAGAGCTTATAGGTATGAAATTTTGATTTTTTATTCTTTTAATGTCATGTAATGATACTAGGTTCCTTTGGTTAAACATGTAATGTAAGTTTGTCTGCATACAAATCCAGGTCTCATATCTGGTAATCTTCTCCTGTTAACAATAATAAGCCTTTACCTAGCCGAGTTAACTCAGTCAGCTGTTGATCATTGCTTTTTACCAATCATGGCCTGTTGCAATTCTATCGGTGGTGAAAAGTTTTTATGGCGAAATCTCAATTCCATTTTGGAATAAAAATAATTTTAACTTTCTATTAATATTTTGGACAATAAAATAGGCTTTTGAGGTCAGATGACTCTTTACATGAGCTTGAAAATTTTGAACTCGGACCATAATCCATCTTCACCCATTAACAACTTTATAATTAATCTTCACCCAAAATTTTTGAGGAGTTAAAAGGAAATGAGTTCCATAAGAAGATGTTGCGTTGGTTGCTTGTACGGTCTATTTGCACAATGTTGAAACCTTTTTTATGTTATAAAATTTAACATATAAATTATGACATATAAGCTAATGGCATCATGTAACTTTTTGTTAATGTATGAACATTATGTTTGAATGTAAAATATAATTCTCAAGCTATTTATTACTTCTAATCCTTTACTTTTTAGTTTAGAAGATAATTAAATTATTTGTTTCGCTAATGATATTTAAACACATTATATATGCATTGTAGTTTAAAACTAATAAAGTAGGTTATATATTATTTTTCTAATATTATATATTATGATTTTTACTAATTTATATTTTAATAATAATTATATTAAAAATGTTAATAAATTATACATTATTTTATTAAATTATATTTAATAATTATTATGTTAAAATATAATTAAATTATTTATTATTTTTATTAAATTATATTTAATAATAATCTTATTAAAATTTAATGATAATAATATCTATCTAAAAAAATTCTGCTAAGTGTACTTTAGTCATTTATACTTTTTTTTCTTATGCTATTACAGCACAATTCCATTCAACCAAACACAAGAATAATATTACAGTTCTATTCCATTCCATTCAACCAAACAACTGAATTACTAATTACAACTCTATTCCATTACAGCGAACCAAACGTGATGTTAAGATTTTACTGTCAGTGTACACTTCACTAGCAAATTATCCCCATTGTCTTTTCTTTTTCTAATCTTGTGTTAAAACATGGAAGCAATGTCTTACCTGTTAATGAACCGAAGAGTACTAATGGTGTAACACTAGTTCAACATAGAAAAGTCATTATTGGAAAATTTAGCAGTTCTAAGATATCATCTTCAGTTTTTATTTGATGCAGATATTTTGGCATATATTTTTCACCATGTGAATATCTTTGGTGGCATAATCTTTTTGAATCAATAAAGCATGAAACCACAACCAATGCTTGCTTGATATAGAAATTGACAGAAGATACTGTGACTTGAAGTAATAGAATATAAGCATGCTCAAATTAGAATACTACAAGTCGCATGCTGAGAGGGTACCACTGTTTAAGGTAAAGTGATAACTCTCTTGACAATATTGTATGTTGTTTTGCATGTGGCTAAACTTTGGACCCTAGACCCTACCCTAATGGATGGATTAAATGATATTCTTCAAGTTTTCATTAGGCATTGATGAGCTTAAAACATGAGTAGAATATGGCTCTTGCCTTATGGGAATAGCAGTGGGTATATGTTGCTTTCATTCCAATATTCACTTATATATTTCTATCTCTCTCAATGTCCTAACCCTTTTTTTTTATATGTGATTTCACATAATGCTGCTTTTTCTTTTGTGGCAGCAATAATCATGTGCTTGTCTAGGTGGTGCATAAGGGAATCTTCAAAATGGGGCTAGCCAGAATTTTATTATTGGATCCTTTTAACATTCACCGCCTCCAAATTTGCTCTTTTCTTTTCTTAAAGATAAGTCTAGTAGGCCATCCCATTCAGCATGGCAATCTTTCTTTCCTTGAAACTATAGCAAAACATGGAATGGTAAGAATTAAAGAATGGATATCTGTAATTGCAAAGAACTAAATTCCAAAATTATAGATATACATGCAATTACAAGATACCAGTAGCATGATTTAGACGATCAAAAAGATCACTAAACATATCCATCTAATTGATTCAGACCAATTATATTAAGAGAGATAAAGTATCAGCATTAGAGCTTTACTACTAACTCCATTTCTTGCTGCATTTTAAAAAGAAGGTACAATGCCATATCCAGTTATTACTGTCGTGGAGAACATCTGATCCACTTCAACTTCCACGTCGGTTCTCTTGACAAACCGACCCTTGATCCGAGGTCTCATTTCTGCATACGCCTTTCTTGAAGCATACCTTATTGTCTTTTCAAACTTTCTTGTCTTCTTCTTCTCTCTATATCTTAGGACTCTGGCCTCCCTTTCCATTGGTGCAAGTTGGGTTGGCATCTGAGTCGGTGGTCCAGAGAAGAGTTCAATTGTATCTTTAGGCGACCTTGTGTGGGAGATTGAGATATCACTCACGCTTGATTCCGGCACAATGCTGGTGTCCCCAGAGGAAAGGGATACCTAACATGGTTCAAGGAGTAAGAAACATATCATTCTACCCTGAGTTGAAACCAAAAATCAAAGGCATTTATCAATCTCATATTTTGACAAACATAGGAAAAACCAACCACCAAACTTTCTTTTTTCTTGTTTTAATGTTTTTTCATGCTACAAAGCAAAAGCTGTCTAGTTTTAGGACTTGTTTTGAGTTAGAAAATTTACTAGTCTTGGTAGACCTTCTTAGCTTGAGAAAGTGAACATGAAAAGATAGATTCTAAAAACTTCCCACTCTCTCAACTGTTTTCAGATTCTTGAAATTCTTTTGCTTTTGTGTTTCAACGGGAAAAACAAAAGGGGGTTTTCTTTATAAGAGTCCTCAATCATTGTACTGTTGACACTTGACAGTTGGATTAAAAGAGAATTGGAGTACAATATAAATGTATAAAGAACTTGGAATAGAAATCAAATTCTATGTTTAATAACTGAGCCACTTGGTATAAAATTGTTGGGAGTATAGCTTACAGTGCAAGTAATGGAACCGTTGTAGTTGTATGCAGATTTTGAGGCATCGTAATTCGGGCCATACTGAAAATTACTCTGGTGTTGCTGCTGCTGAAAGTGATCTTTTGCTTCTCCAGATTGAACTGGCACAACGCTATCACCACCATAACTCTTGTGCGGAACACCGTAATGTTGTTGTTGATGTTGATCAATGAATTGATTCTCCACGCTTGAATTGTATTCTACGAGGTCCAGATAGTCGTCAACCTCCCTAGCAAGCATGAACCCGTTATTCTGGTTGGTGCTATTTTTCCCAGGGTTCAGCAGTAACCATGAAGCTGCCTCATCCTCATCCTCGGCAATTGTGTCATCTTCGTTTGTGCACATAAAACCATCTTCAGTTTCAATCGCTGATGTCATTTTTCGACAGCCATGGTCAGTGAGCAAGGGGCCATATAGACATCCTGAAATTGGAAGAATGGGGACACGCTGGTGGCGACGAGCAAGCGGATTGGCGGAATGGATTTCGGCATCGCAAGTAGTACATAAGGATGCAGTGTCTGCCTTGCACAACAGGGCAGCAGGGGCACTCTCACATGCCTCGCACACCCATACGCGTTCATGGCGCGAGGCGACCCTGTTGGCAGCATGCACTCGGGCATCACATCCAGCACAAAGGTACGCGGAGTCGGCACGACAGTAGACGGTGCAAGCTGCGGAGCGGCATGTGTCGCAGACACGCGCCCAATCGTTTCCACCACCAGCATCACTAGTATCTTCTTTCAACATCTCTTACACTTTAGGTATCAAAAGCTGAAACTAAGTAGTAGTGTATGAGCAAAGCAGATTGAAGTGAGGAAGGGAGGGTCTTAATAGTATGGAAGAACCCAAATGGGAGAAGAGAATCTTGGTACAGACACATGGAAGCAACCTAGTGGCTGCTAAAAGTTGTTGCATTATCTTGTGGTTAGCTTAGTTTTGGTGTTAAAAAGAAAAAAAAGAAAAGGATATTGTCTTATTTGGCTTAGTTTGGTTGCATTATCTTGGCAGAGTGAACCCACACATCTCTTCATTGGCTTTTGGGAATAATAAGAAGATGAAAAAGATGGTCCGTCCTGAACATTTTAGCTGATGCCACTTTGCAATCAACCATGACTTCTAGGCCCACTCTTCTGCGGACCTATGTTCCTTCTTCCCATGTGACCACGACTCTCACCCTTAATATTTACACCATCTTTTCTTTTCTTTTTCTTATAGTTTTATTTTTCTTTGTCTTCTTAATTTTTAAAAAAATATATGAAAAAACTCAAAATTATTATCTTAAAATTTGAATATTTTCAGTTTTATATATTTTTAATCAAATTTAGTTGATAAATTTATTTTTTAAAACTTTTAGGTGAAAGGGTCAAAAAAATTTTAAAACTGCAAAAAAATCAAATTACACCATACACCAATTTTAAAGTTATATTTTTTAGAATTGAGATTAAATTGACACAATATATAAATATTGAGGAATAAAGTTAATAGAAGCTACCACTGTTAGCCAATTGGTGACGAAAAAAAATAAAATTAAATAATTAAATGATCATTTTATAATTTTTCATAATTTGATGACAAAAAAATTCTAATAGTTTGGTACTACTAGCATAGGTTACCCAAAATTTTTCGATAATCCCCTATAATTTTTTTGTACTTTCTCTTTTTTTTATATAGTCCATTGTGATTTTTGATACACCATCATAATTTTTTTTGTACTCTCTCATATTTTTGGTGGTTTTTTATAAAAATAATTAAATATGAAAATGAGGTGAGGAATAGATTAATTACAAAATGTAATATTTGCTATAATAATTTTGAGTGTCGTTTAATATATTGACTGTATTGATAAATTTAGTTTTTTTAAAAAGTATAACAAGAGAAAAAAAAGTTGAAAAAGTGAAATAATTTTTTTTGTGATGTCGCTTGATGTATTAACAACACCAATAATTTTATTTTTAAAAAAAATCTTATAAAAAAAATAAAAATCAAAAGTTGTGATTTCAACGCCAGACAATTAATGCCTCACTTTTTCAGTAGTCAATGCTTCACTCCCAAGCTTTTAATGTATTTTCCCTGCATCTCCATTTACCAAATCAAACGTGAGAAAAAAAAAGAAGAAGAAACCATTTTTTTTATTTAATCAAGGTGGTGTCGGTTGATACATTGGTAACATCAATTAAAAAAATTCACCTTTTCAACTTTCTCTTTTCTTGTCAAGCTTTTTTTTTTAAAGTTCATCCGTGCCATCAATTAGGGGTGAATATTTGATCGAGTTGAGTCAAAAATTTTTGAGTTAAACGAGTTGACGAATCTTATTTTAGAAACCAAACTTAATTTGAATTTTTTTCGAATCGAATCGAATCGAGTCGGCTTAATGAATCATATTATTTATACTCAACGTTATGTTTACATGGATCGATCATTTAACTAATAGACGAAGTACAAGATTATTTAACTTTATAAACAATGTAACAATTTTGTCTTTTAACTTAATGGATAAATATTTATCAAAGCGACGTAATTTTACATTTTCTTATTTGAATTTTCGAATAACTTAAATTGTATAATTCATATTCGAGTTAAACTGAAAATTTTATTTTTTATTCGAGTTGGTCGTAATAACTCGAACTCAAATAATTCAAGTTTTCGAATTAAATCGAATTTTGGTCACCCCTATTGTCAATGCGTCAGACAGCACCCAAAATTACTATAGCAAACACCTCGTTTTTGTAATTAATTTGTTTCCCACTCCATTTTTGTATTTAATTAATTTTTTAATATTACTTTTTATATAAAAAGGCTTTTTTTGGTATATTATCATTATTTTTGTTAATCCCTCGTAATTTTTTTACTCTCTCATATTTTTTAATACACCCTTATAATTTTTTATACTTTCATAATTTTTCGTACTTTCTTATGTTTTTTTTAATCACTCATAATTTTTTGTATTTCCTAATTTTTTTTATATTCTCCCATAAATTTTAGCATGTATTCAAATTTTTTCTATGCTTTAAAAATTAGGATCTGACATGAAAAATATACATCTTCATGTTAAGAAATTTTATTGGGGATTTGTGAACCAATATTTCATAATTTTTAAAATAATTAATTTTAATTACTAATATTTGGTATTAAAAATATTATATACAAGGAAAAGTTTTGAAAATTTGAATAAATAAATCAAATACTATAAAGCGAACCATTATTTGGTAGTCCACTCATTTTTTTTTGATAATCACTCATAATTTTTTTTATATATATTTTGATAATTTTATATCTTGCGGTTCTTTTTATGATTTTTTATAGTCCCTCATGTTTCTCAACATTTTTAGTAATATTTCATAATTTTTTTGCACTCTTTCATGTTTTATTGGTATGCCCTCATATTTCTTTTTGTATACTTTAAAATTAGAATTCGGTATGAGAAATATTTGTTTTGGAGTAAATATAATGATATTTTTGCATATTAAAAAAATTGAATAAATAAAGGAATTTTATAAAACGAATCATTATTTGATAGTCCCTCATATTTTTTGGGTATTTCTTCATTTATTTCGTACTTTTCATGTTTTTTGATATTTCCTCGTAATTTTTTTGTACTTCCACAAAATTAATTTTATAAAACTCTGAATTTTATCAAATTACATTTTAAAAAAAAGAGATTATATAATAATAAATAAGAAGATTAAATTTTATATTGAATTAATTTTTATTTGAATTATTATAGAAAAAAAGCTATATTTAATCATTGTATAAAACTGAGATTTAGTATTTTCATTCAATTAATAGCTAAAAATGTTAGAATTTCATTATTTTTTTCATAGGCATTTGCCGGTTTACATTTCTTTTATGGATTTAATATTTAATCATCAAAATAAATAATTATTTTTATTAGGTTGTATAAATAAAAGAAATTTAGAAGAATAAAAGCGTAAAATTAGATGGCAGAGGAAGGAGGACCGCATGGGGTTTATGGTTTCCTGAGAGTCTGCTGTGTTGGATGAAACAACGATCTAATCACTTTTGGTTTTTAATGGAAGAGCAGCAGTCACCCGTCTTAATCCGCATTTCCAACCATCCTTTTCCCTGTTAATTATTAGATAGTGACCCCTTCCAACTCCTTTATCCACACACCTATTTCTGCTTCATCTCTTCTCATCAAAATCCTTCTAACTTTAAACCCCTTTGTTTTTGTTTTTTTTTTTTTTTTTTTTTATCTGTGATCGAGATTAAATTTTAATTTTTACGATAACAAATACATAATATTTCATCATTTAAATAATTTATTTTTATAATTTTTAAAAAATTAAATCAATTTAAAGGAAATAAAGTGCAATTTTATTTTTACGAATTTAAAATTTTTATAGATATAAATGAAAAATATTTCATTTTAGGGGCTTGCCCTCCCCGCTGATCACGAAAGAAAACAAGTGTTCAAGCACTTCATTTGCTGACTTGGGTTGTAGGGCTTCCAATATAGATATGTAAATCAACAGCCTTAACTTGATAATGAAGATGCTGACTTGGAGAACATGGATGTATTCATTCGAACTCCCGCGTATGAGGATGCAACCACACCGCAAATTTGAGATTGTGAATGTAACGCCCCTAAAACCATTACGATGCAAGCAATATTATGCCGAGAATATATATGGTAGATTTCTTGAGTAGTTGAAATGTGATACATCAGTGTTGACAGAGGAAGTTATTGGATATCGGAGAAAGTTGAAGTAGGTGATATATCCTGAGATATTAATTCAGGATATAAATTAAATCGTAAAGTTGTGAAAAGTGATGGGGTAAATTTGTAAAATTCAAATGATATTGGATTAAATTGAATTGGTGGGAAAACTGGAAGGGCTAGAGATGAATTTTACCAAAAGTAAAAATTGGCTAACGTATATCTCGAAAATTATATAGGGCAAAATGGTCATTTTAAAAATGAATATATTTCTAGTAATATTACCAAAATACCCATGAACATGTGTGACTCATTAGATTCACTTGATAAAGTGGAAACTGATGTGGACCCTTGGATTAAAGATATTTATATATTTATTATATTTATTAAATTATGGAATTTTGGCAAGATTTGGGGCACTGGATCTTAATGAAAAATATGATTAAATATTAGCCTTTGGATTGAAATTATTAGGTTTACATATTTTATTATTTTTATTAGATAATTATTATGGACCAAATTATCCATGCATGAGAGAAAGAAAGAAAGTTTATTCATTTTTTGATTTGGTCCTTTTCCATCCAGTTTCACATTCTCCACTTAAAACCACCATGTTTGGTTGAGGGGAATACAAATTTGAAATAACTATGTTATTAACATACTAAAACTTCCATCGGTTTAAAACCATATTTCCAAAAAGAATGTAAAACTTTTAAAAATATATTACTAAGACAATAATGTAATTAAAAATAATTAAATTAAATTTAAAATACTTTAATAGTATTCATTTAATTTATGTAAAAAAATTTAAAAATTATTTCAAAGTAATAAAAAAACTTAATTATAATTATTTAAAAAATTAAATTAAATCATAATCAATTTAATAAATAAAAAAACACTTGTTATACATAATAGTTTAAAAAGCATATTAAAAATAAGAATATGGATTTTGATAATGGATATAATAATAGTTTAAGATTCTTTTTATACACTAGAATATGCCCTCGTTTCGTTTCGGAAAATAAACAAAATAATGTGATTATATATATATGGTTCGGATCTTAAATTGGTTTTTTAAATTTGGAAATATCAATATCGTATTAAATATGTCTTATTAGCCTAGCTAATGTTTAGGTGTTAAATGTTAGTTCAAATTTAATGTGAAACATATTTAAAATACGTGGATCAAATTGTAAATTTTTGTGTAACTATCGCATGAATAACTTAAATTTGATGTTTTTAAAATTAAAAGAAAAGAAAAGAAAATGATCCTCCTAAATTTTATTGATACCGCTTGTGTTACATCTCTAACATGTTTGTGTGATAAGTACACACACATTTACAATTTATTCCACGTATTTTAAATACACTCCATGTAACATCTAAATTAATGGCTAAGTTAATATAATGATTTGATTGAAACAACACTAATACTTTAAGGATTCAAATAGAATGTTTTAAAGTTTGGAGACAAATTTAAATTTTAACTAATAATGTAGGAACAATTACTTAAATTAACCCAAAGACAAATCATATTCTATAATTTCAAACCACCTTCGCATAGTAGTCCACAAGTGTCACCACCATCCACTTAATGGCTAACTAAATATCTAAAATGACCTAAATAAGTTCTTAAAAAGACATTGTTGTGTTGTCATGAAATTAGGTTATCAAATTCTCAAATCAAAGGAATTTTTTGAGAGAATTTTTATAGCAGGGTATAAACTTATTTAAAATTAAACATATGTCCAATTTTGTTCTAATTTCTTAATCACATTATTTGTAAAATGATAATTTTTTTAAAAAAAAATAAAAAATAATTTAATATATGGTATGCAAACTAGTCTATCAAATATAAGGCCGAATTCAAGAATTGGCCCTAAATTATATCATTTTTTTTATTTTAATACTTAAATTTTTTTAGCCCAATTAGGTACCTGAAGTAGGCAGTTATTACACTTTTAGTTGATTCTTTAACAAACTAGTGAGGACACATTGAGATAAAATCATATCTAGGAAAGTAATGTATATTCGATCGTGCGCTTTATATGTAATTAATTTCTTTTTGTTTCCCTTCTTTGTTATTCATATTATCATTCCACTTTATACTAATTCACACTTAATGCGATATTGAATCTCATTATGGATGATTAATCCAGGTAATATTATATTATAAGTTTGAGAGTTTATTAATTCAAATATATGATTTCTGTAAAATTAATATAATTTTATACACTTTCATATCATTTTGTTACGATTAATATTTTAACAATTTAATTGTCATATTTCATTCAACATTTCATATTCAACTCATGTAGATCGTACATGCCAAATTTAATTTAAATTTAAATTTTCTAATGATTTGTTATAGGGTTAAATCATTTTTTGAAGTTTAAACTTGACTACGATTCTCACATTAAGACTTAAACTTTTTTTTCTATGTTAGACTCTGAACTTAATAATTTTTTTCATTAGGACTTGAATTTTTTATTTATCCAAGTTAGACCTAAACTTGACAATTGTTCCTACATTGTGGCTTATTTTTTTTTCCAAGTGAGTCTTTGATATTTATTTCCTTGAAAACCCTAAAACTTAAACTCCAATATAAGAACAACTGACAAATTCAAACCCTAATATGAGAACGATTCTCATGCTCAAGAGCTAACTTGGACCAAAAAATATTCAAACCCATCATGGAAAGCCTAGTTTAAGTCTCAATATAATAACAAATACCAAGTTTAAGAACTAATTTGGACCACAAAATATTCAGGCTCCAATGGGAAAGTTGTCGCTAAATTCAAGTCCCAAATAATGATTTAGTCCTTTGCTTTATATAATCAACTTTTATCTATTGAATACATATTAGTATAAACAAAATTATAGTTTAATATGATAGAGATACTAAATTGATTAAAAAATTTGCGTTCATGATAAATACAACTATACTAATAAATTCAACAGTTTATCAATAGTTTGGCAACTAAAATATTAATCATTAAAAAGATAATGTTAATTTTATATTGATATAAGTGGATTCCTCCCGAGAATTTGATTGCTAGAATTAGAGTAGTTATAGGGTTTTTTTTATTGTTTTACTGCAATTGGGTACTTAATGAATCTATTCTTTAAAAAGAGGAAAAACTATAGAGTCCTAAACTTGAGTAAGATTTATGAAAACACAAGTTTTAGTCGACAAATATGACTAAGTTCAACAGTGCGGTTGAGTGCAAATTAAAGATGGAAAGCCTAGCAACCTAACCTTCACCAAACCATCTAAGGGTTCTCACATTCGGTAACTACAACAAAAGATGGAGAACTACAAGTTGAAAGATTCCAAATGCTAAAAAGCTAATGACTAAGACGATATCAAATTTTTTTTACATAAATTCAGAGTTGAGTATCAGGTATCGGTATGTATTTGATACGAGTATGATGAATTTTTCTAAATTCTTAAACATATTTAGAAGATTTTGGGAAGTCATATCCTCATATGACCTATCCATGTGTCAGGAACGAGAGTCAAATATGGATGCTTCAAAAAATTAATAAGAGACGGAGCAACATAGCTTCTAACCTACTGCACCATTATGCATGGGAAATTTTTACTCTCAATCTAACTTGTAAAGCAGACAAACAAACCCGAGAGCCATAACAGTAAATGGAAGTATGTTTGAATTGGCATAAAACTAGACTAACATGTTGAGTTTTGTAAGTCGACAAATGTATTGATGGAAGAGATTTCACTATCAAAGAATCATTTAAGTGTATACATATATAATCTGGTTCAGTACAATTCGTGCTTGACATCTTCAAGAACAAAACAGCAAATTTAAGAATAAACAAATAGTAAGCCTACTAAAGGGGGGGAAAGAACTAAAGATAAAACCATTAAGCTTTTCTCTGGCGGTTAAACTAAAGAATAGTGTAAATGTTGGTGAAATATAGCAAGCCAATATGAACAATTGCTAAAACTTCTATTTTTGTTACTTGATTATTGAGAGAGAAGCACCAGTACTCACCTACACTCCAAAATTGCATGTCTGCAGGAATTCCATGTCATTATCCACATATTTAGTCCAGAGATTCTTGTATTGGTTCATAGCAACGTCTAGCCAAGGTTTCATGTTTCCATTGTAATGAATGACTGCAGCATTGTTGATCACATCCATGCTAATGCTTGGATTGTATCCAAGTCCAAGCACGTGCCAGGATTTGTCCAGTGATTTTGTCAATGAGTAAAAGGTGATCAGGCCAGGCGGAAGAGTACCCGATTTCCACAGACCCCGATCAACATTCTGATCAGAAGATCAATTAAAAGTTAATCACACATCCACTTCCATAACTTCGATCCATAATTCAAACCATTAGCAAAACTGAGGTGTTGTATTTGAAACTTGAAGTTAATTAATTGGTTTTACTCCTAAAAGTTGTATTTATTTGTCATCATTTCTAATTTTCCATCCGAGACCACTCTATTACCATTAGGACAAAGGAGTCGTTTATTTGAAGTGTCTTATCAATTTTTTGCAGGTAAAAACATTGTTTCTCTTTCTCCATTAAAATCATGAAATGATCTGTAACACCAGTAGCTAACAAATTATTACTCCTATTTGTATCAAACATCATTAAGTTCACTTGAAAGAAAATAATGTACTAACCAAGTTTTGCCAGTTGTGATACGTTTCTGTGCATTTCTCACGCCTCCAAGCATCAAGATCAAAAATATTCATCCCATAAGCCCAAGCACAAGCCTTAGGATTAAACCTCTCCCTAATGAGAGGATGTGAAACGTTCAAATACTGAGAGAAACGGTGAAACGACCCAAAGCAGGTTTCTACAGCTCCATTCACCTTTCCGGACAAGTCTATCTTCCACAACCCTGTCAAGTCCTTCTGAACCACAACATCATCATCCAAGAACAAAATCTTATGCAACTTAGGGTACATTTCAGGCAAATAAAACCTAAGGTGATTCAACATTGACATATGCTCAAGATCCCTAAACTTCATGTTACTCCCATCTTTGGTTGCATTCTCCATCTTATGCTCCAAGTAAAATCTCTGCTTAGCAGACTCAATTTGCCTCAAAACTGGCACGTATGCGGAATTCATGAATTTATAGTCTTCTAATGCCCTCACCTCCACATGAGCACCCCCTTCCACAGGTCTCATTTTGAACCAAACTTTCATTGCAGCCAAATTCTTTCTATCGGTTACCACATGGAATACATGTTTCCAAGGCTCCTCAGCGTTCTTCACCACAGACCTCACCACCACAGAAACTGCAATCACATTATCAGAAAATATAGCATAATGATACAAATCGGGGTCCTCAAACTCAGATTTAGGCAAGTCTTCCTTGTACTTCTCCGGATGTGAAATTCTCTCCTCCACCAGCCTCATTGCCAAGCAATGTAAACTCTTAGGAATTGATTTGGCAGCAATTGAGCTCACAAAAGCTCCATTCTTTTTTGCCTTACCTAATAATTCACTAACTGCGAAAATAGTATCTTTCAACTTTTGAATTTTCAACTGATTATCATAATTTTCTTTAGATTCAGCTATTAACAACCTAGCAAATTTCACTCTATCTTTCACTTCTTTCTCAAACTGCCTTAGGACATCCTCATCTAAATTCTCATTGGTTTCAAACAAAGAGGATTTGTACCTCGGTTTAGATGTAATATCGGAGAAATTCTTAGCCAAATCATCAAACATTTTCAATTGCCTCGAAATGTCAAGCTTTAGTTTCCTTGCATAAGCTGCATATGCTTTCACTAATGTGATGTGATCATTGGCTTGCCTGTATATCAAATCTAACCTTGTTTTGAGAGGGTCCGAGTTCAATGCCACAAACGTTCCATGCACGTAAACATTTCCACCACTTCGAAACCTCTGCTAGAAAACCCCAGAAAAAAAATAGTTAGAACATCTAAAAGGGCATTTAAAACCCCAAACAGAATGAATTTTAAAGTACTGCAAGCTAGGCCCTAAAGACTAGCAGAAAACAACAATAAAAAAAAAGAGATTAGATTGTGAAGTATTAAACGCTCAGAAAATCGCCAAAGTGTATCAATAAAAGCCAAATAGATTTAAATTTTGAAGCACCGAATTAGAGAAATAAATGGCGTGTTACTGAGGCTAAAAAAAAAAAAAACCAAGTTAGAAAAAAGAAAAGGGTATCTGAAAAAGCCAAAAACAGAACAAATGATAAAGGATTTTGAAAAAATTGAAGGAAGAGAATGAAGGAGGAAAAATTTACAGAGTGGTGATGAGTTGTAGAAGGACGAGTAGTGAGGAGAACGGTGGCAGTGGCAATGAAGAGAAGCGAAAACATGGCCGAGACAAAGATCCTGTAAGAAGAAAAACTGCGGAAACCAGCTCCAACACCGCCGGATCCTCCACCGCGAGCTCCCCTGATAACCACAGCCATCGAAATTCAGCTATATACACTGCTTTTTTTCTGTCCGGCTCATAGACTGTTTAGTGGAACTAAATAATAATAATAAAAAGAATAAAACAGTAATGAGATCTGAGATTTGACAACGAAAGGGTTAGAAGATGTGATTGATTTATTAAGATTTGACTGATGAACTGAAGAAATTGATGAAAGTGGGGGTGGTGTAGGGATTGTTGGTTGAGATGGTTAGATTTTGTAGGGCTGACTGAAGAGGGTGAGATCCGTTGTTATGTAATGGGCCGGCCCCATATCATCCATAACTTTTTCAATTCCATCCATTCTCTTCAATTACTCATCCAACCACTTAAAAAAATGACCATAATAAATTGTAAATAATATATAATTAATACAAACATAACATATCATATTATATTATTTATAAAATTTTATATAAAAAATTTAAATTTAATAAACAATTAAAATAAAAGTAATATACTTTTTGTTTTTGTTTTTGTATTAATGTAACCACAATAATTTAAATAATATAAATTTGATTATTTATTTATTATATAAATCCATTCAATAAGTTTCTTTTAATAGAATCAAAACTCTTATTTATGAGTTTTCTTATTAAGTTCATTCAACCAATTATTTTAGTAAAATTAAAAATCTTATAAATATCATAAATATTATAAATAATAAAAAAATTATAATGACAAAGTCAGTAATATATGGGTTTATATTTTATGATATTTATATTTTATTATAATTATTTATGTAATTAATTATTATTAAAATAATTAAAATAAATTATATTAAAAAATAAAAATAAAAATCGTAATTCAAGTAATTATATAATATTAAAAAAATTCATTTTGTACAATGTTTAAAAGATATGTTGCATTTTCATACTTGTTATATTATCAATAATTAATTAATATTTCTTATAGCTCAAATGAATAAAAACTACTATTACATAAATTATAAATTAAATTATAATTATAAATATCACAGTATTTTCTTATATATGTTATGCTCAGAGTTTTATTCAAGTAATAACTTCATTTTAATATTAGCACAATTTTTTAATTAATAATTCTAAATTAAATTATAATTATTTTTAAAATTAATTTAGTATATGATGAAAAATAAAAGATATTCTTATCGGTTCCTCTAAATTCGTGCTTTTATATATAGATAAAAATGAGTTTTCAATGATGGGTAAATCATTACAATAAAAGGAAAGGAGCCACAAAGATCTATGTACATTTTTTAGAATCAATTTTTAAAGTGATCAAAATAGGATGAAACTTACTTTAAAGCGATCATGGGTGCAATTTACCCAAAAAAAATTCATACTCTCATAACTCAAAGTCAAATAACTCAAAATGCTAAAGAAAAAAACCTTAAATATCCCTTTATTGAGTGGGTCTCTAACCCTTTTTAAAAAAATTTATGGGCTTTTGACTAAAAACAACTCATAATTCTTTAAAAATATAAAAAAAATTGTTAAAATGCAAAAAAAAGGTAATTTTTTTAAAAAAAAATATCATAAAATCATTTAAAAATTTCATGAAATTTTAATATTTTCTAAAAGTCTAGATTTCCAAATAAACGATTTCATACCGGTGAGCACTATAATTCTTTTATATAAAGTATAATATAATAAGCTCTTTAATTACTATATATAAATGATCTCAATTAGAGTAGTCAGTACCATACCAGTGAGTATATCATTTTTATCTTGATACTAATACATATTGGTATGAGTGTGTTTTAGTGTAACATTTCGAGTTTATTGATATTTTTATTTTCATATATATATATATATATTCATAATATAATTTTTAGTTTCTTTACAAATTATATATAATACATACATGCAAATATATCTCAATTATTAATTTTTAATTTCTTAAAAATTACATTAATGTAAATATAAGTTCTAAAATTATTATTAAATTCAATAACTTAATTTAATAATTATAGATAAAAACAAAAGTTAAGTTTAAAATATAAAAAATTTATACCATCTGATATAAACGGATACAAGTTGATATTCGAACACATTAAAACGGTCTAAACACATCGCAATCTCAATCATAATAAAATTTAGATTACTTGGTATCGATTGAAGAACGGACGGATATATACTATACCAATTACCATAATCTCGACCATAATGAAACCCAGATTACTTGGTAGGAATGTGCGCGTTTGCCACCTCTACAACCCTTGTAAGTTCTAGCTGAAACTTGAAACGGAACTTGCATCCTACTCAAGAGTCGAAGAAGACACCCGCCAAAGCATGACAGCTACAAAAGGTTTTCAATGGCATATAAAATCTCTTACTTCTACTTCCCCAAACTCCTCTTTTGTCATCCCTCATCCAAAACACTTCTCTTTAAAGCCATCTCGGTTTCAACTCTAACAACAAGGCAACCAACACCCAGAAAGAAAAAAACATTTTCCCACATTTTCCAAGAATGTTCAAATCAGACATCGTTAAGTCCAGGCAAACAAGCCCATTGTCAAATGATAGTATCTGGGTTTGTCCCAACTGTCTTTGTTGCCAATTGTTTGATCCAGTTGTACATAAAATGCGGAGATTTGGGGTATGCTAATAAAGTGTTTGATAAAATGTCTCAACGAGATGTTGTGTCGTGGAATGCAATGGTTTTCGGGAATGCTAGTAATGGAATGATGGGAATTGCAAAGAGATATTTTGATGATATGCCTGACAAGGATGTTATTTCGTGGAATTCATTGATTTCGGGGTACCTGAAGAATGGTGAATGTTTGAAGTCCATTTTGGTTTTCGTGGAAATGGGGAGGGTAGGAGTTGGGTTTGATTGGACAACCTTTGCTGTTGTTTTAAAATCTTGTGCTGTTTTGGAAGACGTTGATGTGGGGATACAAGTTCATGGTGTCGCGGTTAAGATTGCTTTTGATAAAGATGTGGTTACAGGGAGTGCTTTAGTGGATATGTATGGAAAATGTAGGAGGTTAGATGATTCAATTAAATTCTTTTATCAAATGCCCGAGAAGAATTGGGTTTCTTGGAGTGCTGCCATTGCAGGTTGTGTTCAAAATGATAAGTTCATTACGGGTGTTGAATTTTTCAAAGAAATGCAAAGGGAAAGTATTGGGGTTAGTCAGTCAACTTATGCTAGTGTTTTCAGGTTGTGTGCCGGGTTCTCTGCATTTAGGTTAGGTAGGCAGTTGCATGGTCATTCCTTGAAGACGAATTTCGCATCGGATTTGATTGTAGGAACAGCAATATTAGATATGTACGCGAAATGCGGTAGCATGACTGAAGCTCAAAAGATGTTTAACTTGTTTCCAATTCGCAATTTGCAGTCTTTTAATGCCATAATAGTTGGCTATGCCCAAAGTGATCAGGCCATTCGAGCTTTGCATTTATTTCAACATCTGCTTGAGTCTGATCTTGGTTTTGATGAAATAAGTTTATCTGGAGCATTTAGTGCTTGTGCAGTCGTTAAAGGGTATTTGGAGGGCGTTCAAGTACATGCCTTAGCAGTCAAAACTACTTGTGAGTCAAATATTTGTGTGGCCAATGCTATTCTCGACATGTATGGTAAATCTGGAGCTTTGGCCGAAGCATGTCGTGGTTTCTATGAAATGGAGAGAAGGGATGCTATTTCTTGGAACGCAATTATTGCAGCACATGAACAGAACGGAAATGAAGAGGCAACACTCTCTCATTTTGTTTCCATGCTGGATTCCGGGATGGAGCCTGATGAGTTCACTTATGGCAGTGTCTTAAAAGCTTGTGCTGGTCAAAAAGCCTTGAATTATGGCATGGAGGTACACAATAGAATAATCAAATCTGGAATAGGATTTCATTCATTTGTTGGAAGTGCTCTTGTTGATATGTACTGCAAATGTGGGATGATGGAAGAGGCAGAAAAGATCCATGACAGAATAGAGCAGCAAACCATGGTCTGTTGGAATGCAATAATTTCGGGATTTTCTCTGCAGAAAGAAAGTGAAGAGGCTCAGAAATTTTTTTCCCGGATGTTGGGAATGGGGGTAAACCCAGATCACTTCACTTATGCAACAGTTCTTGATACCTGTGCTAATTTGGCTACTGTTGGACTTGGTAAGCAAATTCATGCTCAAATTATCAAGCTTGAACTGCAATCGGATGCATACATATGCAGCACTCTTGTGGATATGTATTCAAAATGTGGAAACATGCATGATTCCAAGCTTATATTTGAGAAAGCAACTAATCGAGATTTTGTAACATGGAATGCCATGATTTGTGGGTATGCCCAACATGGCCTTGGAGAAGAGGCCCTTCAAATTTTTGAAGATATGATTGTTAAGAATGTGACCCCAAATCATGCAACATTTGTTTCAGTCCTTCGAGCATGTGCACATATAGGGCTGGTAGAAAAGGGATGGCATTATTTTGGTTTGATGTCAAGTGACTATGGTTTAGCTCCTCAGCTGGAGCACTATTCGTGCATGGTGGATATAATGGGCAGGGCGGGCCAAGTTGACGAGGCATTAAGCCTCATCAATGATATGCCTTTTGAACCTGATGATGTTATATGGAGAACACTGCTTAGCACTTGCAAGATCCATGGGAATGTAGAGGTGGCGGAAAAGGTGGCGGATTCTCTTCTGCAATTGGACCCTCAGGATTCTTCTGCCTATATTCTTCTATCAAATATTTATGCTGATGCCGGAATGTGGGAGAAGGTTTCGGATATGAGGAAAATAATGAGGTATAATAAGCTGAAGAAGGAACCTGGGTGTAGTTGGATTGAAATAAAAGACGAGGTTCATGCATTCCTTGTTGGTGAAAAGGCTCATCCAAGATGCAAACAGATATATGACATGCTTGGTATCTTAGCTGATGAAATGAGATGCTACGTGGATGATATAGATTTTTTTGCTTGAAGAAAATGGTGACGAAATAAACGGCTCAATCTTTTTCTTATGCCTATATATATAATCTTTTAAAATCACACCAAAAGGAGGCCTACTTCAATGGCACCATTACTCCAATTATTTGGGAGCTTATAAAATGAAAAAAGAAACACCTGCAAAGGAGTTAAACATTACTATGTTAAAAGCAAAAGAAGAATCCTTCAATGATCTACATATCAGCACATCATTGCGATTAAATCTACAATGCCAGAGTAACAATCCTCCACGTTAACACAGCTCGTTGCCTATGTTTTTCCACCAGTCTTAATGAACATAAAGGAAAGCTATGAAAAACTGTTCTTTTACTGCAGCACGACTTCCGATGCATTCGAAGGTCTTCAATCTATGTATCAGCACCTCATCCCAAAAATAATTTCAAAACCGAGCAAAATTTTAGAGAAGATTGCATATACTAAAGTTTTCGTACCATTTTAGCTTAGGTGAAAACCGGATTCCTAACTTCAAAAGGATTTAGTGTAGAGAAAACGAGTAAAACCTTGTCAAGATTCAATAACAGAAAGGATGAATGTACATATCATCAATAAAAAGGGCTTTTCTGCTTCTGGAAATAATAAGCTGCTGCTGTTGAAGCTAGCAAGACGAGCAATGCCAAGAAAATGTGCTTGAAGCTAAGCAATCTTGCATCTATTGTCCTCACAGTCTCGTACTGTGACGTGCCATCTGCGGGTCTCACTTCGGACTCACCAACTGATTCAGTAGTCTTGTCCAACTGGAAATGGTACATCACACCAACAAAATTGAGAGCAACATATTTAATTTCAATCAATTTCGCAAAACAGAAATCTTTTGCAAAACACAGCCAACAAATAAAAGAACTTGTTGACAGAGGAACACTGCCTAAGGATTTTAGACATACCTAGCCAAGAAAATATGACTTTATCTAATTTTAGGAGGGCTAGATAGTCAATTAGTTTTCCAATTGAGGAGAATATAATACAGACTTTGAGAAAATTTCCCTCTTGTTCTAGCTTTCTTCTAGTTTTTTGTTCAAAAGTCGCTTTGGTTGCCGCTAAAATCGGATGTGATTTTTGTAGTGGTGAATTCCACAACTGGTCAATTCCCCTTCTCCTTTCGGGAACTCTCTTCTCTAGGGATTCCTATTCTATTTCTATTGACTCTTCGCCGTCTACAACACAAAAAGTTTTGGTAACTTACTTACTTACAGATTTTATATTAAATAAAAGAAACATCAACATCCTTTAAGCTAAGACTAAGGGATGGGGGGAACACTACCGATCCCGAGAGAAGGGATGCTATTTCTTGGAACGCAATTATTGCAGCACATGAACAGAACGGAAATGAAGAGGCAACACTCTCTCATTTTGTTTCCATGCTGGATTCTGGGATGGAGCCTGATGAGTTCACTTATGGCAGTGTCTTAAAAGCTTGTGCTGGTCAAAAAGCCTTGAATTATGGCATGGAGGTACACAATAGAATCAGTCCTTCCATAAACACATTCCTCAACCATATACTATCATAACAGAATCTAATTCACAGATGAGGCAGATAAATGGTCATAAACTTACATATATGAAGCAATTTATGTCCAACCTAGGTATCATCCCTAAGAGTATTTTATAACAATGAAGCATAAGATGGCAATCAAATTCATGGGAAGGACATATTAAACAACTGCACTAACTGATATGAGAGATGAATTAGGAAAACCCTACCTCAGAACCACTGACCGATGATTTGGTTATTTCTTCCTTAGTTTCTCTGGCAGAAGCAGCTGTGGTGTCTTGCTTTGAAGACAAAAAATCTTTGACATTTCCCTTATTCTCATGGCTCTGAATAATAGAGTGGTCCTTGTATATTTGCTTCAACTTTACTACCAAAACTTTATTTTCCTTGGCTAATCCAGATATCTGCTTAGCAAGACAGGCATTTCAGGTAGAGTGCTAAAATAATTAATTAAAGGTTGTCAAAAACCAATTCTATCCTCAACGAACATATTCGAATCTTTACTTGGTACAATTAGTAAAATCTGATAAAAAACTCTTAAATGGCCTCCGAAGGGAATGCATATTGGTGAAACAAATTTCTAGAATTTTTAGTTCATTTTTGGAATAACTAGTTCCACATGCTATCACATCATATTGGGCACTTCACAAAGGTTTCATGAAGGTTAAAGCAGGATTGTGTAGATTAACCAAAAAATTATTTGAATTTACTGAGCTGATTAAGGTGAACTAAGTAAGATAGTTACCGATACTTTTCAGTTTTTACAGTCATTTTCATTCTTAATATAGTCCAAACCACTTTTTTTTTTTTGGGGGGGGGGGGTGGTTACAATTTCAAGACTGTATAGAAGTGATGAATAGAATGGCCAACACGGGGCATATCTCAGTTAGAAATCCGCATTGAAAATGAAAACTGACTAAGATAAGTTTTAAGTAAAGCAAGCATACCTGCTGGTGAAGGCGCTCTCTTTCCATGCCCAGTTGCATGAGCAAATTTGCTATCAGTTGGGTACGAATGCCTATGTCCCTAGCAGTTGCCATTTTCATTTCCTCAGCCTGATTTAGAGATGCCTCCAAGCAACCCAGTCTACCCCTCAAGAAGCGCAATTCTTCACTTAGCTCTGCATTAGTTTCAGATAATATGATACACTTATCTTCTGCACTGTCAGCTCTATTTTCAGCTTTAGAAACCTTCAGCTTTAGATCCTCAATTAGATTTTCCATATCTCCAATGGTAGAATACAACATACTTTGCTTCTCCTGACTAGCTTCAGCAGAAGCTACAGCATTCAATAACCGGATCTCAGATTCCTTCAATTGCATCTCAAGAAACTCCACCTTTTCAGATGTAAAATCCTGGCCTTTAAGAAGACTCAGCTCTTCAATAAGTTCCGTGTTAGTCTCAACTATTAATTTGCATTTGGATTCAGCATTATGTGCTCTTTTTTCAGCTTCAAATAATTTCGCTTTCAAATCAGCAGTATCATTTTCCAATGTATTGATCAGAGAATATAAATTATCATTTTGTTCCCGACTTTCATCAAGAGAAGCTTTTGCATTTGACAAGTTCAATTCAGACTCTTTAAGTTGCTTCTCCAATGAATCTGCCTTCTCACGCATAGTGAACGCCTCAGAATCAGCAAGAATAAACTTTCTTTCAACTTCAGTGAACTTTTCTTTTAAGGTGTCTACCTGCGCTTGAACAAAATCACTGAGTCTAGTATCACTACTTTGAAGCGTCCGCAATGCAATTTCTTTGGCTTTCAACTTCGCTGTGCACTCTTCAAGCTTTGATCTTAACTCAGTTTCTCGATGAGTTGAGTTATTCAAATTAAACTGGGCAAGTTGGAGTCGACCCAATAGCTCCTTTGAGATCCCCATAAACACCGCCGCTGCATTCTGTGCTTCAAACAACCTTTCACTAACATCCATCACCTCTTCCTCCATGCTGACCATCCCTTGTTCTAATGTGAGTATCCTTGGTTTCAGCTCCTCCTCAGTTTGCCTAGATTCTGCAAACTTCTTTTCCAGGTCAATTTCCCGAGCCAAAGATTTCTCCAGCATTCTCAAAATATGCCTTTGCTGTTCAATAGTTTGCATTTTTATCTTTGTATTACCACTAGACAATCGATCACCTTCAGAGACATTCACACCATTTTCATCATTCCCTAGCAATAAGCGCATATTAGGAAAAAGACATAAAAGTAAAAAATTTTCTTATTCACCCCTTGTCCTTTCACAAAATATATATTCATAATATTTCATTGACTTTATCCAGAAACAGCAGAATAAGACTGGTAAAAAATAAGAATACGCTCTGCAAGCATTCAGTTATCATAAACTTGCATTCATTTTCCTTCTTTTGGACATAATCTTTTATATGTTGGTGGTCAGCAACAAAGACCAGTAGCATTAGTAAAATCATTCTCCCTACTCTTTTACATAGGTATTAGCAGGTTCTAAAACAAAGATATCTAGTCCATGTTATAAACTTCTAAAGCGTATGCCCATTGTTGGTTCTTTAATTCCATCAGTGGAAAAATATGAAAACAAAATAAAGTTAGTAACAGAGCTATAGCTTACTGTTTTCATTTCCATGAAGACATGATAAAATCCTGTAGAAATCAGCAGCCTGCATATTAATTTCTGAGACATTATCTCGTGACTGCTTCAAGGATTCTTCAGAATCAAGTAGCTTTTCCTCCATTTTGAAGAAAGTTTCTCCCAAGTGCTTAAATGAAGATATCGCTTCACGGGAACTAATAATGTAAGTTTCAAGATGCTCCATAAATTTATCCAGTTCTTTAACCTCTGAATCTAAAATTCCCAATAAGAGATCAAATTCCAAAGCTTTCTCCATAGATTCAACCTGCATATTGTCTTTTTCTGACATAAATGATTCAAAGTCAGTTTCCCTAGTTGCCAAATGCATTGTAAGTACACTTAAGTTAACCAATTTCTCAGAGGAACATGCTAAATCTAACTCCACTCTTGTTAGAATCTGGTTAGCCCTTCCAAGTTCTTCATTCACCTCTCCACTAGATGATATCCCGTCAAGTATGTCAGCTCTACTTGATCCTGCCTCCAGTTCCATACTATCGAATTCATCACCAGAAACACCTTCTTCGTGAAGGATATCAGAATCCATTTCAAGGGTCAGTAAGCTGCTCTGATTAAAAATCAAATATCATTAGCAAAAAAATATGGTCAGAGAATGTCAAGACAGAAAAAAAATACAGGATCTTTGTCAAATAAGATTATGAGACGGTTTCATTCTATTTCAAAATTAGACAATCCCATTCTAGGATTTAACTCAATGCAGTCTATTCTACTTTTTCTCTCAAGTTTGTCATGCTGGTTTGCAGAACAACTTTGCAAATTTTTACAGTGAAAGACCCTACATAGCTTGATACAAATTCAACTCATTTTTTCCAGCTGAAGCTAAAGAAACATATGGGTATGTTATGTTTCAAACCGATATTGTCCATGCTTCTCTAACCGAACTCTGCAAGAAATCAGCTTATAAATACAACCACATTTAGTATAAATTTGTCTAAATTAATACAAGCACACCAAAAGCTAACTCATTTGGTATAAATTAATTGTACAAATTCAGTGACAGTAATTGCAATTTCACATAAATTTATGACATAACAATTTATACAACTCTATGGATACAAACCTCTTCATCAAGTCACTAACTACTAACATATACATATTCTTCAGATGTAAATCTTTCTAACCAATATTTTAATTAAAGGTCTGTATTCTTTTTCTTTCTTTTTACTTAATTATAGCTAGTGGCGAATTGAATGTGAGAAATGAATAAATGAAAGTGTGATCCTCCGAAGAAAAAAAAAAGACAATAACGTGAGACAGTATCAATTTCAACAAGAAAATTCATTTCCAAATCAAATAAATCGAACCCATTTCTCTTTCTGTTCTGCAATTATCATGATTAAGTTAAAATAACAAAAGCCTATCTACAGATTAATAAAAAGATCATCACTTACGCATCTAGCGTACTATAAAAATGGAAGTGGTTTCAGTCAGTTTCTCAAGAAACCCAAGTCCAAAAACAAATAAATAAAAGCAGAGAAATGGAAATTTATTACCTTTTTGGAAAGTTTCAGGGAGTTGAGGGTTGACAAAGTCGCAGAGAAGAACAAGAAGAATTAGAGAAAAAGAAGAGAAAAATTTGTGAGGAAACCAAATCAATGAAAAAGGACTAAGAGAGAACATAGATTAAGGCACACAAACACTCCGCCGGTGAATTTTTGAAAACAAAATAAAGAGATTAAATTTATTCTTTCAGAATAAAGTGACGCATTTAACTTAGCTTTTTGCTCTGCTGTTGCATCAAATTAGGTTAATTGCATCCAACATCACAAAACTATGGCTCCAATTTTAAATTAGTCTCAAATTTTCAAATTGTTATAATTAAATCTAGGTTTTTTTTTTTTTTGTAATTAGGATGTGTTCTCTAAAGAGATAAACGATCGTTCCCACAAGCAAATTTAACATATTAATATCTTATTAATCTATTAATTTTTAAGGTTCTCAAATTTTATTAATTTTACCATTCCTGTATAATTTTTTAATTTTTGTTGTAATTCCAGTTACTCATAGATGAAAATAAAATATTTAATTTAATTTATTATAATTTTATTTTGACATGGAAAATATTTATATGAATATGAAAAATTAAATAAATAAAAAGTGCTTTTTGGTAATTTTTGTTTAAAATTATAAAAGTTTTCAACAATGCTACA
Organism: Gossypioides kirkii; assembly: GCA_005610355.1. NCBI lineage: Eukaryota > Viridiplantae > Streptophyta > Magnoliopsida > Malvales > Malvaceae > Gossypioides > Gossypioides kirkii. Next base: position 16,166,654 of record CP032254.1, on the reverse strand, counting down.
ATTTTTATTAGAATTTTTTTAATCAAAATAAAATTAAAAAATAATATATATAATATTTTTTTACATATTAAATCTCTTCATAAAGAATTATCTAAAGATATAAAAAAAAAATCATGGCCAGTTAAACTAAAATTCATATCAGATGCTTTTTGTGCTCAATCATTCACCTCATTCAAATCATGAATGATTTTTCTGCAATGTCTAGTTTTTCCCAATTCATTAGGGTAAGAAATAACCTTTACGACACTATATTTTTCTTAACGCTTAGATAAAATATTTTCCCATAACTTTTATAGTCAATCTAAAACCCTTTTTAATTTTTGTGGCTCAACTAAAACCCTTTAAAATTACAATTGGTGATAATAATGAAGTAAACAATAAAGCTTGAAGGCATATGATAACGATCCACAATCTGTTTTTTTTTTTGGTGAAATACAAAGGGAAGGCAAAACTCTAACAACAATGCGACTGGCGCGATTCGAACCCAAACCATACTTGGGACAATTGATACCCTTGAACATTTGACCAACACACGGGATTCATATGATCCACAATCTTAGCATAACCCAAACATCCAATTCAATAACTTGCCAACAACTTTCATATGAAAACAATCCAGTCTATCACAATTGGTGAGGGAAGAGGCACTCCCTCATACACTTTTTTTTTGGTATGAAAATAGAAAGCTTCTATAGCTTAATCACGATCAGTTTGAGCATACAGAATATCTTCTGCGAGTAAGTGCAAGCTTTGTTGTGGAGGTGCATCCAAGATTTCCAATCTGTTCATACTCCCTGCTGTTGTCTTAGCCAAAAAATCTACTATTCGATTGCTTTCCCGTAACGTATGTCTAAACCGAACCTGCCAATCTTTCTTATACCATTCATGTATTTGGCGAATTTCGATAATGTTACAAACAGCCGCAAAACTATTGCATATAGTATCCATTAGCAAGGAGTTATCACAGTTAACCTCATCCACTTCTTTAGTCTTTCCATTTTTTTTTGTACATTATTCTTTCACATTTCATTTTAGTCTGTTATTAATATTAAATATTATGACTCATATATCCAAATCATTTTCAACATGCATCATTTCTTATTATAAACCACATATACAAGTCCATTTAGGCAATTTAACCACTAAAATTAGAAGTATGTAATTTTCGAATAAAATTGAATTAATTCGTTTGGGAGTCAATTAATAATTTTTTGAAAGTTCGATTAACAGTTAATTTGATTCGAAATTGATCGGTTAATTAATTAACTAAATTAACCGAACTTATAAAATTATAAAATTAGCTCGAAGGTTGTTGCCTGGCAGCTTGAGTCTTTCTCACTTAATCTGTAATCAGACTCCTAATTTTGCCAATTTAAATTAAAAAAAATTAAAAATGTTTTCCCATTTTTTATTAAAAATTTTATCAATATACTTAGTTTAACATATATAAGATTAAAAAATGTATCATAATATATTTTCCATCTAAATTAAAAAATAATTACCATACATGAATTTAAATTAAAAATAGTGAAAAAAAAAGGGTATCATAATATAATCCAAGGTTCAGTTTTCACAATCCTGTATTCTTATCTATTTTTATATAATTTATTCTCAGCAAAAATGAATTTGTGTATATTTTTTTCACATGTGCTAATGTCTTATAGCTTTAGATAGTTTATGTTTAGCTTTCTTTGATCAAATCATTGCTAAATAATTTAAGGATTAAAATGGAGAATACAGTAGTATCTGATCAGATGAATAAAATGAAGGTGTTGAAGATGAAGATACGGTCAAGCATGGTATCCAGCAATCAATGGCATGAATTTGAGTCACCACACTTGATACCAAAAACACAAGTTGAGAGAATTTTTTGAACAGACCAATATAACTATTGTCTATTATTTTATTGAAGTAGAAAGAAAGTCAAAGAACGGGAGAAAGAGCTCAGCCATTACAATTGCTAATGCGCAACGGCGGAAAATTGATAACATGCATCATCCTTGAAATAAAATATCCCATTTCATTCTATTATTAGTACTAGATTCTAATTTTAGATTCTGTGTCTGGTGAAATTTTTATCTTCCTTTTTTGGGGTTATCTTCAATTATGCTTTTGGTGGTTTTATTCGATTTAATTCAAGGGACTATAAATTGGGTTTTTAAGCTTTTGTTGGCTGGAATTTTGCGTTCATATATCTGGAAAAGCTATACCTTTAGCTGCAGAAGAGAATTCTTCTCTTTTTCTCAACCTCAAAAGGGAATTAATGTTTTGGCACCTAAAGCTTTCGTCTTTTTTGTGCGAATCAGATTCTTGGAGCGTGCTCAGGACTGGTTGAGATTTTCTATAAAAAGAAAAGTTGGAAATTTTTAGAGTTTTTGGTGATTTTGAAGATGACAGTTGGGGATATAACACCGAATAAAGAGAAGGGTTCAGGGAGGAGCAAACATGTTGCTGATGAGAAAGCTCCCTTGCTACCTAAAAAACATGATGAAGATGCTGTTCATGATGAATTTAATGGAGCCTCTTTTACTGGGGCAGTGTTTAACTTGTCAACAACAATTGTTGGTGCAGGGATCATGGCCTTGCCCGCTACAATGAAAGTCCTGGGACTGATTCTTGGTGTTGCTCTTATCATCTTGATGGCATTCTTAACTGATGCCTCTATTGAGTTCTTGCTAAGGTTTAGTAAGGCTGGAAAAATTACTTCTTATGGAGGTCTTATGGGGGATGCATTTGGAAAGTATGGAAAAATCATGTTGCAAATCTGTGTTTTAGTCAACAATATTGGAGTTCTCATTGTGTATATGATTATTATTGGTATGGTTTCATTTCATCCAACTTCAAATTGCATATCTTGTTGTTCTTTTACATTCAATTGAGCTATAAACTTATTATGATTCATTAATGGTTTCATGAAGGTGATGTGCTTTCTGGGACATCATCAAGTGGACTTCACCATGCTGGTGTCCTTGAAGGTTGGTTCGGCCAACATTGGTGGAACGGGCGTACCTTTGTTCTTCTCATCTCAACAATCGGCATATTCTCTCCTTTGGCATGTTTTAAACGCATTGGTTAGTTGTCTTGTTGTGCTAATGTTTGCTGAATTTTATCTGTCTTACTTGTTCTTAGTAGATATATCGACACAATTAAAGCAGAAAGCACCCAAGTTAATCGGTAAACTTGCTGTTGTGCCTTCTTATATTTCAGACTCCTTAAGATTTTCGTCGGCATTGTCAATTGCTCTTGCTGTTGCGTTTCTTATCATTATTCTGGCGATAGCAATTTTCAAGTTGATTAGCGGAACTGTAGTGATGCCGAGATTGCTACCGGATGTCACTGATTTGACCTCATTCCTGAAACTCTTCACTGTATTCCCTGTTCTAGTCACCGCATTTATCTGCCACTACAATGGTATGCAACTTGATTAAAGCAACTTGTTTTTCATCTGGACTTGAGTGCAGGTTAAGATTCATGTTTTTTAACAATTTGCAGTTCACAATATAGCCAATGAACTCGAAGACTCAACCCAGATAGGAGCAGTTGTTCGAACTTCTCTCGCTTCATGCTCCATTGTTTACATAATGACAAGTTTATTCGGATTCCTTCTATTCGGTGATGCAACATTGGGTGATGTGCTTGCCAACTTCGATACTGACCTTGGCATCCCCTATAGCTCCCTACTTAATGATGCTGTCCGTGTGAGCTATGCTGTTCACCTCATGCTTGTATTTCCAATCGTCTTTTATCCGCTTAGAATCAACATAGATGGCCTCTTCTTCCCTTCCGCCAGCCCTTTACCCCAGTCTACCACGAGGTTTGCTTTTATTACTTCCGGACTCTTGATACTCATCTTCTTGGGTGCAAATTTCATACCCAGCATCTGGGTTGCTTTCCAATTCACTGGAGCAACCGCTGCAGTTTGCCTTGGATTCATTTTCCCTGCCGCTGTAACTCTTAGGTGAGGTTTTCAATTCCATTCACTTCATCATCTTTGGTTTTAAAGTTATTGTTTGGTTTCCATGAAATCACAGTCCATCCGGTTTCAGGGATCGGCATGTTATATCGAGAAAGGAGGACAGGATGTTAGCTATTGTCATGATTGTCCTTGCTGTGTTTTCAAATATGGTGATCTTATATGGTAATGCCTCGTCTTTGTTTAAGAGGAATCAATGAGCATGAGTCCTTATAGAGAATCCGAGTTATAGAATCATAAAACCCAGGTTTCTCTGAAGCCATTTAATTAGATCAACTTCTCTCCTCTTCAACAGTATAAAAAGGTTAGATTTTTAGGGAAGTGAATGTAATTTTTATATTTCATTGCACTGTATGCAATATCCTACTTCATAAAATTTTAAATATATCTCAGCTATTTTATACCAAACCGTTTACTAAGTTCTCTAAAGACACACTTGAATAACTCGACATTTTAGCATACCAAAAGATTTATCAATATTTCTAAAATTATAAGAATATATAAAGCTTTACCGAAATTTCTAATGTTGTATCAAGTCTCCTGAGGTTCTACCCAAAATTTTAAAAGTTTTCTTAATGTCTCATACTCGATCAACTCATTATTTTGTGTTTAAGGTTATACTAAAATTGCAAAAACTTTTAAGGTTATACCAAATTTTCTATGGGTTTATCGAAATTTTTAAAGATTTCGTTTGTGTCCCAGATTTAATCAACTAAAACATTTGGCATACTAATATTTTTAAGGATTTATCAAAATTTCTAAGGTTATATCAAAATATTCTTAGAGTGTATTTGGATGAAGAATTTTAAAATTTTAAAGATTTTTAAAATATTACCATTAAAGATTTCATCAATTCAAAATACTAGCAAGTCGTTAGGATTGGATAAAAAATTAGGTTATTGGATTTTTATGAAATAAAGAATAATTATAAAAGAAGAACATGGTTAAATAGGTTAAATATGTCAATTTTTTAATTGGTCAAATAGGTTATTTCTTTCAAGATTTAGAGGGAATAGGTCGATTTTGGAGAAATAATGTAAAAGCGTGTTAAACTGGAAGAGTTTTCCTGCTATTGATGCAAAAAGCTCGCTCGATTGGATAAACTTTCTCTATTATCAGGGGCGAAACCAGAAAATTTTTTTGGGGGGTCGAAGTTAAATTGTAATTTTTACGATAGTAAATGTGTAACTTTTAAAGGATTAAATTAAAATTTTATCATTTTTAAGGGAGACCAAAATATAATTCTATCTTTACTAATTTAAAATTTTAAAAAATTTTAAAGGTCTAAATAAATTTTTTTTCATTTTAAGGGAAACCAAGACCCCTGCCAACTTTTTAGTTTCGCCCCTACCTATTATGTCAATAAAAAATGTGCCTAACTGGATGCGCTTTCACACATTCTTTTTAGACTCTGCTTATATTCTTATATTTGGAAAAACAATTTATTTGAGGAATTAAAAAAACAAATGCATATATTATATATTATCTATGTGGCCGAAGAAGAGTTATAAACAATAAACCCCGGTCCAGTGGGTCTGGGGTTTCGATGTCCACATTTTTACTATTTTTGGGGGTTTTATTTGTTTTTCAATGGTTCAGATGAGTTGCTTTGTCATCTAAAGGCCCGTATTGTTTTGAGGTGATTAAAAGCTGAGTTTTCCTAAGAAAGTCATTCATTATACATCCTTGCTTAAAATTAAATCTCATCATTGGAGAAACCTAACGCAAAAATTACTTGGTTCCAGTCCAAGCCAGCCATGGCTGACAAAGAACCAGAAGTCCAAGACGACCTTGCCGAGTCGCTCAACGATCTCTTCGCCAGCCTCTCTTCAATGGTCAAATCAGAACTCCAGGTTTCCCTAAATCCCCATTTCAAATCTCTCTAAAACTCCAAATACTTCATTATAATTCAGATACCCAGGTTTTGTTTAACCTTTGTTTGTGCAGGGGACTAACAATGTTTTGGAGCTATTGGAGAAGATGAATCTGAGAGTGGCCCAAGAGTACAAAGGATTTGGGGATGTGGCATCTGGGTTAAGGGTATTTGTTGAACAGTTGAAAAACAAGAGTGGGAACTTTGATGAATATGTTCAACAGATTGATGCAATAGAACAGCAAGTGACTGAGTTCGAAGCTGTGATTTCAGTTCTTGATAGATATGTTTCTTTGTTGGAATCTAAAGTTCAATCTGTTTACCAACATCCACCTCCATAAAAATATTTTTTTTCCTTTCCTTTTTTAAGATTAAAACCAATTGTTGGTTGAATGTAAAATGTCTGCTTTTCTTGTCTTCTGGTTTTTATTTCTTTGTTATATAAACTTCTAAGCATTTGGAATGTAGGCCAAAATCTGTATGCCGTTTTATCATTATATAAGTAGTCTGGTTTCAAGTTGTTCAAGGTCCATATTATGCTTTGAAATTGTGGGGTATTAATCAGGAATTCTGATTCTTGATTGATTGACAAACCCATTTGGCCGTGGCTGTCAGCTGTATTTTCAGTTGAGTTTGGCAAATTTGGAATAACTATGAACCCAGAGGTATTGGTTATTCTTCTATCATAACAGCATTTGCAGGTCTGCAGTTCAGATGGTCTGCAAAGATTGTTACAATATGTGGTGTTCGTCCTCTGTATGCTAAATTTGGTGGTGCTACTAGAAGCAGACCGTAATTGCTTTGATGATCAAAGGTTAGTACTGTTCATATCCGCAATTATTTTTTCTATCTTCTCTAGGTAGTGTTTAACTATTTTAATCATAACGCTTGAAAACCAATATCCAAATCCTTACAGGTGTAGGTATAGGATAACTTAATTTTCAACTCTACTTGACATAGGAATTCCCATCATTATGGGAATTCATCTGATATAGCAGCAAAGAAGATGGGTTTAAACGAAAATGATGGTGTCTTCTCCGTAGAGTGCTTAGTAGATGTGGCTGTGGCTTTGGCTTTGGCTTCCATGGAAGAGAGGTTGAAGAAGGAAACAACGAGACTCACAATGCTATCAAATTGTCCGATTTCTCCATGAAACCCTTAGTAATCAATGCCAATATTACAACTGTGGGGGCTATTTTCTTGCCCCCTTGAATGTCAGAATCCTAGTGAAAGCTGAGTTAATGGCTATGGCGATTGCTTGGTGTAATAAGGAGAATTCTTGTCCATGGAGATTTTGGAAATCATTTGAAGAGCTTGGACAAATCCGTGAAACTGTTTTTTAGAGAGGCTAATGGCTTAGTTGATAGCTTGGCAAAAGCGGGTATTGGTCGTAATCAGATTTTTTTCGTTAATTTGAAGGATTATACCAATTACAAGCTTGAAGGATGCAAATGTAAATGTCACTCTACTTTTTTCAATCCATAAAAAGAATTTGTATTGGATTTTTTATTATTATATTTTTACAACGGTTTCGTAACTTCACTAATTTGTTAAAAATTGCATAATTTTTATTTTTTAAAAAATTTATATAGTTTCTATAATTTTCTATAGTTTTTTTTTATATTTTTTATTAATTTTTATAGTTTTCTATATTTCATCTTTAAGAAAACTTAAACAAGAATTAGGGATGGCAATAAGGCGGACAAATTTTTGCTTGCCCTGACTCAAAATTTGATCAATCCGTTCCAATTCCAACCTAACCTCATCTATTAAAAAAAAATTCGTCCCAAAGTTAAATTTTAATAAAAGATCCGATTTTGCTTGGACCTAAATCGAATTTAATTTAATTATTTTTGAAGTAAATAATATATTTTTTTAAAGTTTAAACTTAAAACTTAATATTTTTATTTTTATTTATATATTTATTTATTAAAGGCAAAAAACTTAATATATGTATTAATGTATATATGTTAGGGATATTTTTATAAATATATTGACGAGATTTACCTCAAATTCAATCCCAACTTGAATTTCAACTCGAATATTTTTCTAATTTCACCTAATTTAACTCACCCCGAACCTAATTTTATAAAAAAAAAAAAACTGATCCTAAGAGATCGGGTTGAGTCAAAACTAGTCGATTTTGAAAATTTTTTTCTATCCCTAACAAGAACGCAATATTTTGATGAGTGGATGAGATTATGATTTTAGAAATATCCAAAAGTGAATAGGAATTTAAAGATTTCAACCATGAAAAATAAGGCCCGCAAATGGAGACGGACTCAAGCGGAGGAACTCAATTATTTCAAGGAAGTGCAATGAATCACGTATGGTCAAGGGAGAGGCGTGTTTGACAACATTTCTTCTATTCTTTCCCTTAATCACCTTCCTACCCTTCTACTACCACAAAACCCTTTTATTATATTTTAAATTGTATTTTAGTTTTATCGAGAAAAATAATTATGTTGAGTGTTTTTGTGGAAGGTTAATTTCTCTATTTATATGATATGGTTTTTAGATGTGACGTCCTATGTAGATCTTTATGCATGCCAACATGTACCCTATCCTAAGATTAACATGTGTTCTCTAAATGTGGATTTGCTTGCATGATGATGTGAACTCACCACGTGTGAGTTCATGTAAGGATGCGAACTCATCATGTGCGAACTATGCAGGCTATCATTATTGAAGTAAAGTGGATCAGGTCGATCCCAATCGAATAATCGGCTAACAGGTTGGTAATGACGGATACCATAACAAAACAAACTGGTCCTTATATGTTATTGGTTATTTTCAATTCCTATACTTTTAGAATTTTAAAATTTTAGTCTTAACTAAATGATAGTTATAAAACTCATTAAGTTTTGTTATTTTCAAAAATTAATGTGACAAACATAAGATAACATGGACTAAGGGTGTTTTTAGCATTGCTTTTCAAAAGTGTTTCTGGGATTAAATATAATTTATATATTCAAATTAAATTTTATAAATAATTAAAATTAATTACTTAAAATATTCAAAATTTGTATTTCATATATCAAAATATTAATAATGAGTTACACTAAATTATTTTTATATTTTATTTAAATATGGTAATATAACTAATTTAATTTTTTTTAGTTTCCTATATCATGATTAAAATGAATATTTTATTTCTTAATTTTTTTTGACAACAATACAAAACACTCAAATTTTTAATCAAATTTTTTAAAAACAATGTTAAACTAACCCTAAATATACAACTTTACGCATAATACAATACTAATAACAGAATTTAACCAAATAAATTTAATTGTTATCGTTTGGTAATAACTAAAATTTCCAAAAGTATAGATCTAAAATTGACGAATTTGAGAGTATAAAAAGTAAAATTCATCAAATTAATATACCCTGGTGCATTTGAAAAATCTAACTATTGACCCATTGAAAAGTAGGTCAAATTTGGAAAGTAGAGTTAATTTCTTGGACAACACTTATATGTAAGGGGAAGCCCTATATATAAACATTTTAGGTTTCATCAAAAGTAAAGCCGAAAAGAATGGAAGAATCAATGACTCTGTACTCATTTCTTTCTTTTATATTTTTCATCATTTGTTTAAACTTGTGTCTTCAATCCAGAAGACACCGTAAAAACCTCCCCCCAAGCCCACCTTCACTCCCCATTGTTGGCCACCTTCACCTCCTAAAACCACCCATCCATCGTTTGCACCATACCTTCTCCCAAAAATATGGTCCCATCTTCTCTCTCAAGCTCGGTTCCCGGCTCATGGTCGTGGTGTCGTCCTCGACCGCAGCCGAGGAATGTTTGATCAAGAATGATATCGTTTTCGCAAACCGACCCAAGTTCATCATCGCCAAGCACTTAGGCTACAATTACACCACACTTACCTCCTCGTCTTACGGTGATCATTGGCGCAACTTACGTCGAATTGGTGCCACGGAGATCTTCTCCTCGGGTCGCCTAAACGCCTCCGTAAATGTTAGGAAAGACGAAACCAGGCGGTTGATGCTAAGACTGTCGACTGATTCGCGTCAGGACTTTGTCAAAGTGGAGCTGAAACCCATGCTTTCCAACTTGACCTTTAACAACACGATGAGGATGTTGGCGGGAAAACGGTACTACGGGGATGAAGTGACGAATGAAGAAGAAGCCAGGGAGTTTAGGGAGCTTATGTTGGAGGTAGCTAAGAACAGTGGAACGGGAAATCCAGCAGATTACTTGCCTGTGTTGAACTGGTTTGGTTTAGGGTTTGAAGGAAAGCTGAAAAAGCTTGGAAAAAGATTGGATGGATTCTTGCAGAAGTTGGTTGACGACCATCGAAGTAATAAACTGAAGAATAACAGTATGATTGATCATCTCCTTTCCATGCAAGAATCTGATCCTCTTTACTACACTGATGAAATTATCAAGGGGTTCATAATGGTTAGTTTCAGTCTTTTTACTCTGATCAATACTTTTTTGTAGGTATGATGAAATTAAGAATATTGCTGTGTCGTGTGCAGGTGATCCTATTTGCAGGAACTGATACATCATCAGTGACAATGGAATGGGCAATGGCCAATTTGCTAAATCACCCGCAAGTGCTGAAGAAAGCTAGAGATGAAATAGACAGCTTAATTGGTGAAGAAAAGCTGATTGAAGAATCAGATGTTCCCAAACTGCATTACCTTCAAAGTATAATATATGAGACACTTAGGTTATACCCTGCAGCGCCTCTTTTGGTCCCACACATGCCATCCACTGATTGCAGCATCGGAGGATACGACGTGCCAAGTGGCACGGTCGTGTTGGTGAACGCGTGGGCCATCCATCGAGACCCGAACGTATGGGATGATCCAACAAGCTTTAAGCCTGAGAGATTTGATGGCAACAGTGAGAAAATAGAGCATTCTCAGAAGCTCTTGCCGTTTGGGTTGGGGAGGAGGGCGTGTCCAGGGGCCAATCTAGCTCAACGAATGGTGGGGCTGACTTTAGGATCATTGATTCAGTGCTTTGAATGGGAAAAAATTGAGGGAAAGGAAATTGATATGAGTGAAGGTAAAGGGACCATCATGCCTAAACTTCACCCTTTGGAAGCTTTGTGTAAAGCTCGCCCCATCGTCCATAAGCTTTTCTATTAACATTTTTTCTTTTTATATTTAAATATTTGTTATAGGTTAGTTTAGTATTGTATTTAGTTCAAATTTTGCTATTAAACTTTGTACTTTATATAAGTTGTGAATTTAGTAAGCTATACTTTCATTTGGTCATTTTTAGTTTTTTGTTTTTAGGATTTGGAACTTTACATAAAATGGCATTTGGTGATTCTTTGGAATATGATTGTAGGTAAAACTCTTTCTTAATCCATAAATAAAAAGATCACTTCAACACACTCAACCCACATATTCCTGTATTAATAACAATGCCTATATCAATCAAGTTCAGATTCAATTTCTACTATTGCTTCATATTTGTGTTGCATATGTTTTCTAAATATAATAATTCATATATAAACTTAAGGTATATATAAAACTTATTTTGAAATAAATTAAAAAAATTTATTGAAATCACATTTTATTTTAGCCAAAAGCTAATAGCTACAAATAATTTCTTAGTCAGTAATTCTCAGCTCCTATATTCCCAAATACTCATTTAAGAAAATCCTTTTACCTTTTCTCCATAACACCAATTTCATTAGGTTGGAGTTGAACAAAGAAAACAATCTTACCCCTCAATCTCTCAGGCTCCAGACTTCAATGTGATTTAGAAGAGGTTAAAAAATAAAGACCATTCTCACCCATGATTTATGGTGCAAATATTAAATCTTCTAAGCTAAACTAGAGAACAACTTGCACTCAAGAAAGAGTGTCAGATAGCTGACGTGTTGATTTGCTAAGTTTAATCTCATTTTCTCGGTGGGCAGGGCAAAATGGTTGATGCATTTATTCATGCATCATCCAACAGGCAATATAGATGTGTGCCTGCATGTTCTTCAAGCATCAGATCTCATTGCTCAAACCAGTCACTACATTACATTCCATGCCAGTATTTTGGCCTAAAACTCAAATTTGGCATGATCAGATTGAGGCTTTTAAAACATAACATGCATGATGATCAGAGCAACTGAAAGGGTTGATTGAAACAATTGGAAAAGCACTAAGAATCTTCATCCTGCAGTATTTATAACTACTGTGATTCTTAAATTTCACTTCAGTGCCAGAAAACACTTCTAATAATTCTGAGTTCAGTGTATGTACTATCACTCACACACAAAAAGAAAAAAAAGCAAACATCTTCAACTTCAACATGCAATTCCAATTGAAATTGATGTTATAATTTCAGAAGTCAAGAGAATTGAGGAACAGAAAAGTAACAATGTGGAAAACGTGAGAGGCAAATATAAAGACTGATCAGTTTCTGCAAGATGCAATATGACTTCTCTAAACAGTTTGAAATTCATTTTTCGAAGCCGAGAATACTGATGTTGCCGGATGAAGCAAACAAAACTCAATTGATTTTGCTCAAAATGTTATCTAACCAAGGAAGAATAATGCACAGGAAAAATGAACCTAAAATGATTAAGATCTTATCTAATTGCTCTAACTATTAGGGGTGTAAATGAACAAAACGTTCGATGAACTGTTCGTGAACCGTTCTTATAACGTTCGTTTACTAAGCTAAATAAACGAGTATGAACAAAATTTTTATATTCATTTAATAAATGAATGAACACGAATAGAGATGTGTTTGGTTCGTTTATGTTCACGAACAAGCTCATTTAAAAGCTCGTGTATTGACTCGTTTATTTATTAATGATGTTTTCTTATAAAAATATTAAAATAATATTTTGTATGTATTTATTTATTGTTTATTATTCATTAACACTGTTCGTGAACATGTTCAATTATATGTTGATGAACATGTTTGTTTAATGTTCGTGAACATGTTTGATTAAGTTGAATGAACATGTTCGTGATCATTAAACAAACAAACATGAACACACATAATTTTAAATAAACAAACATGAACAAAAATTTGAAATTCTTAATGAACGCAAACTAAACACGAACAAGCTTAAAAATAAACAAACGAACATAAACAAAAGTTTGTTCGTTCAAGCTCGATTCATTTACAGCCCTACTACTCTGCAATTACCCATCCAATGTCATTCTCCAAGAACCTTGGGTTATTAAACATAAAATGCTCCATAACACCAATAGAATCTACTCAAAGCATTCTAGCAAATCTCCACAATAAAACATTACATTTTCAATTGTCCAAGTTAAGCTTTTAGTTATTGCTATCAAAAAATCTATTCATCCCATTTAATATTTAATAAGTCATTCTCAGATTCCTCATGACAATAGCAATTGAACTCAAAGAAACTTCATTAACATTAGAAGCTCACAATATTAATATATCAGATTTTTTATCAACAAAAACTCCAATATGAAAGAACATTGAAACCTGAACCAACCTGAAAATTAATATGCTATGATGAGCAACAGCAAGAAAAGTTAATCATCTCAACTGATTAGCAATAACCACCAGTTTTATCAACAATAACTACTGAATTCGAGGGAATTTCATGAACATTTGAAGCTCACAAGTATACCATGTAAAAGAAAAAAAAAATCAGACTTTTATAGAAAAAAACTCCAATATGGAAGAACATCGAAGCATAAACCAACCTGAAAATTTATCTACAAAGGGCTGGAATGTACAAATTTTGATCATCTCAATTATTCCACCAGTTTTAGAAGAAAACCTCATCGCCTAGTCAAAGAATTCTCGATAACCAGCCTCAGCCGCCTACCCAACACGTCAAACTCAGAAACCCTTTGCTCCTTCCACTTCCTCTCCGTTGTATCCATGCACACCACACCCTGCTTCATGAACATCATCCGAACCTCCTTGAAACACTCATCGAACGCATTCAACACGCTTTTCGCCAACACCCCATCAATAGTCTCGCCATTAATAACCTCATCCCTTCCCGCGGCAAAATCATAATGCAAACTAACCCCGTTAACCTTCACTTCCCCGTCATCATCAATTGTATCACAATCATCAAAACCATTCCCAGCAACGCCATTAAACCCGGAACTGTTCTTACCAAAAGGGGAAGAGGAAGCAAACTCAGGGCTCCAAAGCCTTTTAGAAAGATCAAACAGAGCTCGATCATGAAGAGAGAGAGAAGAAGGGTTCAAGCCCCGAGCCAGCCTAGAGGAAACGACCCTGAACTTTTTCCTAAGTCTCCTAAGCTTTTCGGAGAGTTGGGACTTGGTATAAGGTTGAGACATGGAGTGGGAAAAGGAGGAGTAGAAAAGAGGGAGGTCTTTGGGGAAAGAGAGAGGATGGGATCGGAGAAGGGCTTGGAGGAAACGGATCTCGTCGGGCTCTGACCAGATCCGTTGGAATTTGAAAGGAGGCGGTTGGGGTTTGGGTTTGGGGGGAGGAAGAATGATGGGTTGGTATTCAAGTTTTGGGGTGTAGAACTGGGGGTGGTGAGGGGCTTTACGCTTGATGGGGAGTTTCGAGGCAGAGGGTTTAGAGGGGTGGGGTTGGCTGGAATCCATGGCTAGTCTTTTTTTTCTTTTCTCTTTTGGGGGGGGTTAGGTTTTTTAGGACTTGGGGTGGAAGGTGTGTTGGGGTTGAAGGTGAACACCAGAGCGAGGGTGAGGCTGAGGCTCAGCTCCCATCAACCAACCGAAAGGGTTATTGCTTAATTAGAAAACTATCACGTTGCACAATTTTTCTTTTTCAAAAAATAAATTAAATAATATTCGGGAGATCTCAATTTTTAAAAAAGTTAGATTTTTTTTTTAATTTTTTTTACAAAAACTATAAAAATACATCTTCTTTTTTAAAATACATAAAATCCGAAAACAAAATAATATAAATATCTATAATACCTTGAATTTTTTTTTTATAATTTTCTTTCTAAGATTAATACATGTTGAGTGTTGAAGCAAAATCCGATTTGAAAATATCAGTTTTAAATTTATTTGTATTTATAAAAAATCAATCAAATTTCATTTTAATTTAATATTTAATGATTTTATTTGTTTATTTATTAAAATTTTACATTATAATTTTATATGTTATTATATATTCAGTTTTTGTGTGATTAAATCGCATCATATATAAATAATGTAATATATTGTATATTATAAAATTTGAATAGATAATGAAATTGGAGGAAATTTTTGAATTTAGAATTTGGCTATGGACTAGAATGGAATTGGAGTAAAACATGAGGGAGTGAGTCTGAAATTAGACCAAAAGTTAAAATGATTAATGGAGAGTTAAGTTATGGAAATGACTACTAATGCCCTTGAATTAGGTAGAAGAATGGATTAATTGAGGAGGTTAGCATTTTGGATTATGAAAAAAAGAATAGGAAATTATGAGGTTTAATTGATAACCATTGCTTTGCCTTTGGAAGTGGTCAAGTTGCATGCAAATGTGGCAATATTGTGTGATCTATTGAAACAAGAGTAATTAGGTGAAGGAAGATCATTTAATTTTATTTTTTTTTATAATTCATATTCGCATTCGTGGATGTCACTTGCAAAAATATCGTTTTCAACATTCGAAGTTGCGTCAGAATGCAATATGCCTTATCATTGTCATGTCAAAACATAAGAAGTTATAAAATAATTAAACTACATATAACCTAATACGATTAAGTTTTCTTTTGTCACCTAATTTTTTAAACTTTCAAAATGATCACCAAACTAATCGGATTTTTTTTTTGTCAATTTCCTTAAGTGTTGTTAAGTGTTCGATTAAAGGGTGAGGTGACAGTTCAAAAATTGAAATAATAACAAATTTAACTCTAAACTTTTATATATTGTGTCAATTTAGTCATTATTTTTAAAAAATTAACCTTCAATATTTACATATTTTTAAATTTTATCCTAAATCTAAAATATTCAAAAACATATAAAAATACATAAATTTTACAAATAAATAAATATTCAAACATATTTTTTAAAAGAATGAAGGTTAAGTTAAAAATAAATAAATGTTAAACAAAAGAGTCAAAGTGAATCCCAGACCACGTTATTAAATTAAGTTAATGAGTATTGAAAGTAAGGTTAATGGAGACTTTTGAAGAAGAACAAAGGAAGGTGTGACAAAGGAATTCATGGAAAAGGGAACAGAAGAGGAGAATTTTACAAGTGAAATGACATCTTACACCACAATTTCATATATTCCTTCCTTTTCTGGTTGGGAATCAGAATGGACCGCTCATTGTTTCTGTTTCCTTCTTTTATTTATTTGATGGCTGATGCTTTTTGTGTTTGATAATGATGGCTTGATTTAATTCTTATTTTATTGCTCCACTTTTTAGTTAGGTTTTATGTTTGGTTGTTTTTTTTTTTCTTCTCTTTTTTAATGCTCAATTTTCTTCTCAATTATGTCATTTAAATTATAATTCTGTTATTCGGTTCAATTCTTTACTTGTAATGGTGTTAAAAAATATCAAGTAAAATGTGTAACGTGATAATTAAGTTTATTTAAAAATTAAATCGTTAAATTTACTTTTAAAAAATATATTTGATTTTGATTCATAGTTGATCGGATGTTGATTAATGTTAACCACCGTTAATCATCATATGGTATATTAGAACACTTTATGTGTTTTTTTTTTAATATCATATATTATTTTGATTAAAAATACAAAAAAATTATATGTAATATATAAAAATTAAAAAAGTTTAAAAATAATTTTTATAAATTTCTAAAATATGTAAATATAAATTTTTAAAAGTCAAAATATATATAAAAATAAATTTTTTATAAAAATTAAAAAAGTATTTAAATTTTAGAATTTTGCAAAAAGAAAACTTAAATTTTCAAATATATATTCTAAAAAAACTTAATTTTTTTTATTTAGATATATTGTTTTAAATTTTTAGAATTTAAAGTTTTTGAAAAATAAAATAAAATTTATCTAGAATATATATTTGAAAATTTAAGTTTTTATATGAATTTGAATAAAGATAAATAAACAAATCTAAATTCAAATTTTATGTAAAAAAAATTAAATTCTAAAAAAATAAAAAGATTTTGAAATTTTAAATTAGGATTTACTTTAATTTGTATGTGTACTCTGATAGACATATACAAATAATTATAATAGCTAAATTTGTATTAAATATAAGGGACAAATCTCAAAATTATACATAACTTTGATTTAATGTGTAATTGTATACATGAACTTTAATTTAATGCAATTATACACATGAAACTCTAATCGTGATTCAAATGTATACTTGAAATTTTAATTTTGATTTAATCATACACATTTAAAGAAACTAGTTTCAAACCCAACGAGTGGCTCTAGTGGAAAAGAGGATGTTGTTCATCTTAGGAGATCCGGGTTCGAGCACCTACGTATGCAAGGTGTGTGTGCCTTGTCAAAGGGTTAAGAATGTATGAATAGATACTTGCCAAATACGAAATTATAGTATTAATATATCACCATTATTGAATACATAGAGAATTTGAGATTGAGATTATGAAATGTTTAGTTGATTAAGCTTAATTCATGATGTAAATGAGTTAGAAAAGTGGTGGAATTAAGCTTATTGAGTTATTAGGGATCAAATTATAAAAAATGAAAACTGTTGGAAATAAATACTATGGATTGATAGTTTGAGGTCTTCAAAGAATAAACGTGAAGTCTTGACTTTGTCCTTCCCTTGGAAATGCAATGTATATTACCATTACACCCAATCACTTGTTGGTACTGGTTAAGCTTTTGTTGAATATGAACTAATACCATTTTTTTGAATATATTGATGTGATTACATGGTATTATCTGTTCATACTTTCTTAATCTTTTGACAACAAACACACATCTTGCACACACAGGCGCTCGAACCTAGGATTCCTAGGATGAACAACATCTTCTTTTTTACAAGAGCGACTTGTTGGTTTCTAACTGATACCATTTTTATAAACGAATTATCCAACATAGTTTAATTTTAATTTTTATATATTAATTTCAAATTATTTTTTGGCCCCAATTGCGGGTGTCAACATCTAACACAATTGGCGGACATGATTTAAGAACTAATTAATTAGTTCATTGTCAATACCTAACCCAACCATGTCAACATCCAAACATGGTTTACAAATTAATACATGACTTATCTCTCAAACCACATTTATTTAACCTAAACTTTTATACAAATTAATTAATTAATTATCAGAGATTGTCGATGCTATGTTTTTTTTTTTTTTAATATATTCATTTCGGCTATAATTATTCAATATTATAAACATGGTATCTTAAAATATAAGAGCAAGCTCAAAAATTAATTAACAAAAGTTGTTGATTGCTAAAGGTTGAAAAATAAGTTTATAATTATTCAATATTATAAATGTTTTGATTTTTTATCTTGTATGGAAAAAAAGGAATTCAAATGGAATTCAATTCTTTTGATTTGAATTGGATTGACTTTTTTTTTCTTTTTAAATTTCAATTTCATAAAAAAAATAATCCATGGTGATGAAAGGTCGGTCAATAGAACAATGGAAGGGCTATTTCCATACAGCAAATTTTGATATATTCGATATAATTGATCATACTATCATGGTAGCTAATTTAGGTTGTCCCAAAGAGTTCAAATTGCATAGAGATCGAATCATTGAGAAGCTATTCACTTGCAAATTAACTCGTTGTTCTAGTAGTGATCAGGTCGAGTTGATTTTACCCGAATATGAGGATGATGATAACCCTACAGGCTAGCATGGGAGCCTTAAAAGAGAACCCGATGAAGAAGATGAAGCTCAAAAGAGATGAGCTTTAAGGCTTTTAGTGCAAACCCTATTTTCTTTCGGGGGTTTGGGGAGAATATAATTTTTTTTTTAACCATTTGTTACTTTATAAAAGTAAAACATTTATGTATATTAAATATGTTATTTCTCCAGCATCCACTATTTAATGGATCTACAAAATATGGAAAATTAATTACTGAGTTCACTCCTAGATGCTTTGAGAAATAAAAAAATATATTATTTCTTTTTTTAGTTATCTTTTCACAAATAATTTATTTATTTCATTTAAATATATGATATGGAAAAAATAATACATGTGTCGAAGTCGGATTGGTCAAGGCTTTTTTTTGTTATTTTTTTTCAAATAGCGTTATTCACTTGAACTAAAAAAGTTAACGAAGTTAAAGTTTAAGCATTTATTTGGGACAAAAAAAATACCTATTTAAAAAAGGAAAAAGTTTGAGGACTAAAATGTAAATAAAACCCTTTTGATAAGTGCTTTTGGAGTCCTAAACATTTTTGAAGTTAAAAATGCTAAATATATAATTTTTGGAGTAAAAAATGCTTTTCAAAAATGTTTTTGAACCTAAATGCAAAAACTGTTTTTTCTTGACTTTTACTGTTAGGAAAAGTGCTTTCTAACCCCTATTTATAATTTAAAGTATTTTATGTAATATTTATATTGGATATAAAATTATTTTTTTATTGGATATATAAATTATATATTTAAATTTGTAAATGTTATATTTAATATTTATAATATAATTTATATATTCCAATTGAATTTTACAATTAAGTAATATTAATTGTTTAAAAATATTCAAAATTTGTATTTTATATATTAAAATATTAATAATAAGCAATAATAAATTATTTTACATTTTTAATGAAATATTGTAGTATTAATAAATTTAAACATTATTTAAATAATTTTTTACTTAATTATATTATGTTTAAAATGGATATTTTATTTCTTTAAAAGCATTTTTTGAAAGCAACATTAAACACTTAAATCCTAAATCAAAACTTTTAAAAAAAACTTTTTCACAATAATTTTCAAAAGTATTTCTCAAAAGCAATACTAAACTAGCCTTTAATCCAGTTTTGAAACCAATGAAAACATTTCCCAATTTCCAAAAATTAAAGTGTAAAAGGAAAAGAAATTTCAACAAGTCTTTCGATCATCCCTAACCCTGTCTTATTTGGCTCTCTAACTTTACAAAAAAAATCATTTTAACCATTCATTTTATCTTGAAGTAGCGTCGTCAACACGATATTTTGAATTCTTTACAATTTGGTCCTATCTCGTTGTCGGGTTAGCATTGGAGCTTTCATAAGTCATATAAGATTCGAGAATAATTATATATCGTATCAAATAATTAAATTACCTGCATTTTCATGTTAAATGGTGTTAATCGATTATGTTTTAACCATAGTTGCATCGACAACGAATGTGATATCTTGTAGCTCGAACCCAACGATCTAGTAAAGTATATAGTGTTATAGAGATAACATCATAAAAACTTAAATACCACATACACTATGCTTGCTTAAGTCTAGAAATAGACCTATTAAGCTTGCAAACCAAATGTTCACCAACGATTGAGATGAACCTATCAGGCTTCATATAAACCTTTTTCCTCTAAATCTTCATTAAGGATGGTCATTTTCATATCCATTTGATGTACATGTAAGTGTTTCCTTATAATTTATCCCTTTTTTTTTGAATTACAATAATAAGACAAAATTCAAACAATAAATGGATTCAATTTGTCCCTTCTTTGTAAGTGAATTCTTTAGCAACAAGTATACTTTGTTTCTCTTAATGTTGCTCAATGAATCTCTTTTGGTATTAAATATCCAATTACAACCAATAGAGTTCTTTCCTTAAGCAAACTCATCAAGGTCCCAAAGTTGATTATCTGACATGGATTTCATCTCATCATTTATAGCATCATACCACAATTTAGGTTAACTACTTTCCATAGCTTACGATAACATATCTAGGTCATCTTCAATGTAACACTTCAAAAATTTTGGTATTGTAAAATTCTTGAAGAAGTGGATCATTTTTATTTATTTATAAATTGTGAATATATAGTAGACACTTAGGAGGAGAATTAAAAAAAATGTTGGGAGTGTAATTAGTAACTTGTGAACAAGGAAAAATAAGAACTTGGTGAACTAGGAGGGACTTATTTGTAATTGTGCAAAAAAGGAATAGAGGACTAAATTGATAATTTGACCATGCTAATTCATAGTATCATATAATGTACATAAAATAAGTTCCAACCTGTTTGTTTGTCATTAGGATTATTCTTAAATCTAAATTGTTGAATATCAATATAATTGTAAAAGTGTTTTAAAATATGAAGATGCTATTTGATAAACAAAAAAAAAATGAATTACTAAAAATTTAATATTGAAATTTTAAGTTATAAAATATTTTTGGTATATTATTATTTAAAATTAAGTATGAAAAATGTTGGAAACTTTGACTGTCTTGTTCTAACATAAGTTAAAGCAAACTATTTGGAACAATCAATATTTTGAGTGTTAGCCTATTTGACTTTTTTAATGGTTCATATTTTAATATTAATTTACTGAAAATAATAAGGGAATTTCGTGGTAAATTAGAATAGTATCATCATCTCTTTGATTAGCCTTGAAGAAGAAAGAAAGGAGTTTGAACATTGGTGAATACTCATCTTTATCTTTCAGAGTATTTCAAGCTGTTAGAGAGTTTTTTTATAAAAGGTTTTATGTGATAAATATTTAACTAATTAATGGGATAAAATCAACTTTTAAACGAATGCATCAAACCTGTAAGAACACGGTTAGATTGATCACTTGAAGAAACTTATAAATAAGTTATTTGTGTCGCCCACTGTTATCATACTCGTATATGTATTTCATGATAATTTGATTTGAAAATAATTAAATAAATTGTCGTACTAGTTTTATTTAAATATATATATATATATATATATATATAATATTTTATTTTAATATTTTTTTTATTTTTTTATTTAAAACCCGATCCACAAGTTAAACTCATTGGTTGGTTTAGTATCTCCATTCAGTCAACTAAGGACAAATTTTTAAAAATAAAATCATGTAATAATTGTTTTATATGTTAATGGAAATTAGTATGGTTTCTACTCAGCGATTCACGATTGATTATTTATTAGTTAAATTTTATAGAGTAAAAATTTAAAGTTGTTGTATTCTTCTTATATTAAGAATTTAATCTTCATAGTTTTATTTTCGAGAATTCAATCTCTCTATTTTTTGAATTTAAAAATTTAAGTTCATTTGTTAACACTGTTATAGTTCTTTTATTAAATTTATTGATGTGACATTTTAAAAATTTTAAAAAATACTCACTCATACCATTGTAACAAAAAAATGACATTCTAATATACTTGAATTTAATAAATAATTTTAATTATATTAATCATTCTTAAAAATTCGCATCAATATTGTAATCAGAACAAAAGGATGTCATTTTAAGGACTGAAGTACCAAGTTATATCAAAATTAACGTATAAATATTAAATTTCAAATGTGAACACAATATAAAAATCAAAATTAAAATTTAACCATTCTTACATAATTTCAGAAAAGCAAAGGGATTAAAACTGAAATTTAATCATCATCTTGTTATGTCATGCAGGGAAGGCCTTTACATATAGAGTTGTATAGATTAAGTAATTAAGGCGTTGATCCACATGTCGTTGTATTATTGACTTGCAACGTCAATTTAGTATGTATACCCAAATTGATGGCCAAATTTAAAATATCTAAAACAATTTCTTCTTAGCAATTAAACGGGTTGGTCCCCCAATAATACACGCATATTAGGCTACGTTATTTTTATTGGGGATAATGAGTTATTTATTCTTTTAATTTTGTAAAAAAAAAATTTAATTTCCTATTTAATTTTTTTTTCTTTTTAATTCTCGACTATTCTTTTTATCAAAACAACATGAAATGAAAGAAAAAAATTAACAAGAATTAACTTTGCTGACATGATATTTATGTGGCAGTACACATGTATGCCACATCAAGTAAGTAATTAATTTTTTTTAAATTTCCAAAAATTATAGAATATTTTTAAATTTTTGTAAAGATTCAAAATATTATTCCAAAATTAATAAAATATTAATTTTTTTAAAAAATTCAAAAAAATATTAAATTAGAAAATATTAAAAATTTATAAAATTCTTCCATGATAATTTTAAAATATTCTATAAATTTTAGAATTAAAAATTTAATTAATTAATGATGTGGCATACATGTGGACTATCATATGAATGTTATGTCAACAAAATTAATGTTTGTTAACTGTTTTTTGTCCATTTTGAATTGTTTTGACAAAAAAAAATGTAATTCAAGGGTTAAAATAATGAAATATTAAATAAAGAATTAAATTTATTTTTCTATAAAATTGGAAGGCTAAATAAATCATTCTACGCGTTTGCACTATCTATTTCAAAGAATTGATCTCTGTTATTTAAAGGTAGGACAAATATGATGATAGTTTTATGTAATAAAATTTTTTAAATACTATGAAATGTTGTTCATCTTAAAAAAGTATGTGTAAGGTGTGTGTTATCAAAAGATTAAGAAAATATGAATAAATACTATCATATAATCACACCAATATATTAAAAAATAATATTTTAAAAAATAAATAGGCAAATGTAGTTTTTAAAAAATATTTTAATACTATTTAAAAGTTATTTAGTATAGCATATATCTTTTGGATATATTATTTTTCAAATACTTTATTTTAACTCTTTACTAATATTATTTTTCAAACTTGTTAATTTAACAAAATAAAGTGAATTATTTTAAAATATTTTAATATTTAAATACAATAATTCGTGCATCACTCAAAAATAAAATTAGTATAACATATTTGATACTCATCATCATCTTATCATTCCACTTTAACGAGTTGTCAATTATACTACCAATTCGTCTATAGACATTCAGTTTGTCCTCACTAGTCATTCCAGATTCATTTAATTCGATTGCTCTCATCGTTATAGCTTGATATAATTTTCACCACAATAAATATCAACATGGAGGGATGAAAATTTAAACCAATTTAATCATTTAATATATAAATTTGAATATTTTATTGGGTTAAATATTCAATTAGCCCCTATAATTTTTAAACGTTTATCACTTTGATATCTAAAAGAAATTCAATATTAGTTTCATACTTACATTCCATCCACCATGTTACACAACTCGTTTTTCCAATAAAAATAACTTGAAGATGCAATAAACAATCCAATAGAAACTTGCCACGTGTACAAAAGACCAGAACAAAGCGAAAGCATCAATGTCAAGACATAATAAAAGGAAATTTTCAAGAAAAAAAGTAAAACAAAGACCTACAAAAAATCTAAATAAATTTTAAAAATTCTCTGAAAATTATAATAACGTAAAAAATTTAAAACTCGTTAATTTATAATAAAAAAAGTATCAAAATAATCTGAAAAAAAAAAACTAAGAAAAACTATGAAATCATGAAATTTTTAAAATTTTCAAAGCCTTTTTTGAGTATTCCAGAAAAAATTTTGAAAATTTCCGTTTTTGGATTTTTTTAAAAAAATTATGAAATATTTTAGATTTTCTAAAGTCTTTCGGATAAAATTCTGAATTTTCAGGTTTATTGGAATTCTTTTTTATAGTGTTAGAAAGTTTTGAGAAAAAAAATCTGAAATCTTCATATTTTTGGAAATTTTTGAATAATTTTATAATTTCAGTGTACTTTTCAGAAAAAAAAATTAATATAGTTTTAAAAAATGAATTATTTTTAAAAAAATTCTGATTTTTTTTACGATTTCAAAATTTTAATATAATTTTAAAAAAGAATTACTTAATAATTGATAATGTAGGTTTGAGGTGACATGTACATGGACAGATTTGTATTGATTATTTAGCTTAATTTAACAGAAAAATGAAATAAGATAATATGATTGGATGAAATGAAAAATAAAATATTAAATGGTCTTTTCTTTGTCGTAGCAACGTGATAATAGTCAATGCCAGTCCGTCTTATTTTAATTTTTCTTTAAATAAGATTTCAATTCTTTCGAACAAGTCAAACAAAATGTCCTCTTCTCTTTTGCAACTTGATCTTTTAATTAACATTCAAACTTCACGCGTAATTTTCTTTTACTAAGCATTATTTTCTCTCGATTTTTCTATAATTTTATTATAAATTCTGATAATATATATTTTTATAATTTTTCAAATCCATATTTTTTTATATTAGTAATAATATCTATATCAATCGAATTAATACTCAAAGTAATTTCGATCGGAATTACTAAAACTTAATCTGACAGCGTTTTGGGTAATTCGATTCGAATATAAATAGCAGGCTTGGTAGTTTGGGTCATTCCATTAGCCAGCAGCCAGCAGTGAGGTCTAGTACCGCCCTCCCTTTTCAACGCAGCTTAAATAATCCATAATTCCATACCAGAAAACAGAGTTAAGCCAAAGTTTCTCCTTTTTCATTTCTTACAAATAAAAGATGGAGAATTTGCTAGGGTTGTTGAGAATTCATGTTCAAAGAGGGGTGAATCTTGCTGTGAGGGATGTTGTGAGCAGTGATCCATATGTTGTTATCAAGATGGGAAAACAGGTAATTTATTTTTCTCATCTTTTTTAGATTCTGGGTTTTGTCTGTCCGCTTTACCATTTCCAGGTTCTAAGTAATAATCTTTTTGAGTGTGCAGAAATTAAAGACTCGCGTGATCAAGAAGAACGTGAATCCAGAATGGAACGACGACTTAACTCTTTCAATTGCAGACCTAAGTCTTCCAGTTAAGCTTGTAAGTATTTTAATTTTCAATCTCAAGCTTGTTTTTTATTTTTCTCTGTTCTGATGATGATGATTATACCTTTTGGGCAGGCGGTATATGATAGAGATACGTTCAGTTTAGACGATAAAATGGGGGATGCAGAGTTCGAGATTGATCCATTAGTAAATGCTGTAAAGATGCGCTTGGAAGGGCTTCCCAATGGAACTGTAATCACTAAAGTTCAGCCAAGCAGGCAAAACTGTCTGTCACAGGAGAGTTGCATAGTTTGGAACGATGGGAAAGTTGTTCAAGACATGTTCTTGAGGCTTAGAAATGTGGAGACTGGTGAAGTGGAGCTTCAATTGGAATGGATTCATGTTCCTGGTTCAAGAGGACTTTGATTTCTCTAAATTATGGGTCTTTCATGTATATTTCAAATATGAGTAACATAGGTTAGATTAGTTATTTTAAGCTGTTTTTTTTTTCTTTTGGTCCTTTTTCTTTTGGGTCCTAATTAAGCACATAAGATGCTTATATGGTAGTCTTTGAGTGTCCTAAGCTGGCACCATTGGACAGTTTCTTCATTGTTCATATATATCCTTATTAGTACTCTTTTTTTTTTTGAATTCATTGTCTTGCTGGATGCTTTCTCGATGTCTTGTAGTATAGGATTGCTAAAACTATGGTAACTATTAAATAAAAATTTACTTATTAGGACCATTTGGAAATTCGGACTTGGAAAGTATATGAATTTGGATTTTCATATTCAATTACTTGGATGCTAAATTAAAATAAAATTATAAGTTCGACATCATAGACGAAAGGGCAAACTGTCTGGTTGATCACCCAACTTTAGAGCTCTTTCATTTTGGTCATCCAAGCATTAAAACCCCTAATAGTTGATTGTGCATCCCAAGTCAACATTTTTTTACCAGTTTCTGACCTCACCACTCTTCATCTTCTTCTTCCTTAACCCATTTCTTTTCTCCAAGCCACCCTCCCACACCCCTGCTTCCTTATCCAAATATGAATGTTAATGATCTGCAATATACACTTGGAATTAGGCTGTCAACCTATCACTTAAGTTGGAGACCAGCAAGTCTTTGAATTAGTGATGGTTTCTTCCTCTTTAGCTTCTATGGCTTCCCTTTCCCAACACAAGGAAAATATATTCTAAAATTAGGATGAAGTTTTATATCTCTTCATATTTGGTCCATGTTAACTAGCTGCTCTCTAACGAGAAATGCTATGGCTTTTGGTTCCAAAATGAAGCAGTGATGTTCCTTGACTATGGTTCTTTTTGTTGAATAACTTTTGCATTCATGTTGCGTATGACATGAATTTTTACACCTTGTTGTCAGGCTAAGCATGGTCTCCAATGAATATTTTTGGTTGGAAATAATAACTAGTCATTTCCCCCAACTTCATAGATTCAAGAGGGGTTACACTATAATCCGTACATTCTCGGGGGAGCAATTTCCATGCCTGAAATTCTTATTGGTGGTGTTCAAAAACCCTTCAATATATTGCATGTGTTTTTGGTGAATGGGGCTCACTCTTTGGTATTGTCATCATTTAGACGGGGGAAGATGTGGTTGCATTTTTTCATTGTCAGCCGAACCTGAAATGGAAGAAACAAAGCTGGTGCGTATTATTATAACAATGGATTCATCGAACAACCAACATTTGCTTAATGAACCTATTTCTGACATTTTTATAATCTCAATAATCAAAGTACAATCAGTCGGAAATCTGATTTCTTTAACAGCTACATAATCTTCATAGATATTTCAAGGGTGATTTGATTCACTAAAATCCAATTCAAACATTAAATGCCATGGATCGACTTTTCATGAACTATTATCTTCAATAAAATAGCACATTTTATTAAATCGTAAAACCAAATAAGATTAGTTTTTAATCACTTCAATAGCAGTTTGTAATTGGTACCGTCAAATGCCACTCAGCAACTCTTAATTCATTTTGTCTCAATAATGTCAATTAGTAGTCACCCGATTTCTCTCATGCTAATTTGCTTTTTTTAGATTTGGCAATAATAGATTATAGGAAGCATAGGTGTGGGGGGGTGGGGGGGTGGCCTTGAGGAAAAAAATGAGTTAAGGAGTAAGAAGATGAACAATAATTAAGGTAAAATAAATAGTAAAAAATGATGACTTGATGTGCACAATCAGTTGTCATTAAGAGATTTAATAACGGTAATTAAATTATAAGAAGTTTTATTTGGATGATCAAAATAGAAATACTCTGAAAATTAGATAATTAACTACATAATTTACACTTGATGAAATTTAAAATTTGAAATTACTTTTAAAAGTGAGATTTCATGAAACCTATTTCTTCGGTTTTTTTATTCAAATAATATAAAAAAATTTAATAATCACCAAATTAGTATCCCCAAATTATTATTTACCAAAATGGTATGTTTAGTTAAGTGGAGGGACACTAAGTGGCGGGATCAGGGAGCATTTTTGACACGTGTTTTTTTTATATATTTAAAAATAAAAAAAATATTATTTTATTAGTGGAGGGATTTAAAGTGACGGCACTCAAGGGTTTTTTATAGAAAAATACGAGAAAAAAAAATACCTGACACCAGTGGAGGAACACCAAGTGACGACACCAATGGAGGAATATCAAGTGGTGGCACTAAGGGGTGTTTTGCTACTTGGCAGCACCCCATTGTGCCGTGTGTGTATGTGTTTATTTTATTTTGATTGTGAAAATTAATTTGAGTGGTTTGGAATTTTTAGGGTTTGTGATAAAAATTAAATGAAATAAAATTTTTGTTATAAAATAGGAAAGGGGCGGAGCAAATAAACGGGAAAGAAAGAGAGGAAAGAAATAAAGAAAGAAAGAAAGAAGGAGAGGAAAGAAAGAAGAAGGAAAGACAGGTAATGTGTTTATTTTTAAATTTATTTCAGTATGATATCTTTTTAAAATCGTATTTTATTTATTTATTGAAATTTTATTTAATTTTTAACAGATTTATTGAAGATGGATAATCAATTTTTTGTAAGCATTTATTTTGATAAAGTAATTTTGAGAACATCAGTTGGATGTATATTTGATTGTCGGGAACAAATAGGAATGAGATTTCGTCGAAATATCTCGGTTGATGATATGAAAGCAAGGATTAGTGCAAAAATTTTTAGACATTGTGGGAGAAGGATCTCGAAACTTTTCTATAAGTTTCCAGTTTCGACAGATCCCATCAAATTCACCGAGATGGAACTTGTAGACGATGAAAACGTGGAGACAATGATCGCTCTTTATTGTTCAAATCAAAGTGACCCAAATGTACCGGTTCAATTGTTTGCCGAGTTAGTTTATGTGGAACCTGTACAAAATGAAGATCCAACTCCATTAGAAAATGAAGATTCAACTCCGTGTATGGTGGTTCCAGTATCGTACATTAAAAGTCAATCAATCGTACATAGGGTAGACATCAATCTTAATGCTGCTGCGCTCGAGAATTATGCATATCAAGATGATAGATATGATAGTAGTATTCCTTCTGATAATGAAGTCGATATTGATAGTGATCCGGATGTGGATGAGGTCCCAAATGATATTGACGATGAAGGGGCGAATGACGATGAAAATCCAGTCGAAAATCCAGTCGAAAATCCATTTGCACATATTGTGATGCACAATAATCCTTCTGGGGCACACATGTCGCTTATAAATCCCGATGTGACACATACCGAGTTCGCGAAGTACCTTGAAATAGTACCTGCTCACCGATTGGCTGTAGCAGCAGATTGTAAAGATTATTTGTGGGTCAAAAATTTGAATCCAAGGAAGAGTGCATATTTTCTATTAAGCGATATAACATGAATGTGTCGATAGACTACAAAGTCGTAGTGTCTAAACCGACATTGTATATTGGAGAGTGCTGGAAGTCGACGGAAGGTTGCAAGTGGCGGGTGCGAGCTGCATTTATCCAGAACTCGCAGATGTGGGAGATAAGAAAAATTGATGGGCCTCACACATGCAGCTCAACACGTTTGTCAGAAGATCACCGGAAACTTGATTCCAGAATCATCTGCATACATATCATGCCAATGGTTAAGAACGATCCGACAATCAAGGTTTTTACATTGATTGTGGACACGCAATCACGATTCCATTATCGAGTTTCATATCGAAAAGCATAGATTGCGAAACAGATGGCAATGGAACAATTATTCGATGATTGGGATGCATCGTACAATAAGCTGCAAGGATGGATAGCCGTAATGAGACTGTACGTGCCGGGGACTGCGATTGAGTTGGTGACACGACCTTATTATGGCTCAAATAACAACATACAACTGGGAAAAAGAATTTTTCAGTATATATTTTGGACGTTTGATCCTTGAGTTCGAGCTTTTCCTCATTACAAGCCATTTGTCCAGGTAGATGGGACGTGGCTATACGGGAAATATACGCAGATCCTGCTAATTGCGGTGGCTCAAGACGGGAATCAAAACGTGCTCCCGATTGCATTCGCTATTGTGGACAAAGAAGACATGGAATCCTGATAATTCTTTTTGAGAAACCTGCGGAGCTATGTGATTCATAACGATAATATTTGCATCATCTCCGATAGAGGGAAGGGTATTATTGAGGCCATTAGGCGTACTGGTGTACCATGGAAATCAGTTTACTGCAGCCGACACATTGCGGCTAACTTCCAACGAGAATATAAGAATGCAGACTGGCGGAGACGACTTGTGAAAATGGGTAAAAAATTAAGTTTCAAATTATATATTTAATATTTTAATTTTAGACTGTAACTTATATTTTCTTAATATTCCTACAGCGTACGAGCTAGAGCCACACCGATTCCGAAAAAGAATGACCTGACTTGAGCGTGACATGGAAGGTCAAACGAGTTTCTCGTCCTACCTGACTTGTCCACATGGGAGGTACCTCCGACGACTTTCGAGCTTATCCTGAACAAAAGTTTACGAATGAATCCGAAAAGTTGTCCTCATATCACCAGAATCCGCAACGAAATGGACATCATGGAGAAAACAGACGGCGGTAAGCTGTGTGGACTGTGTAGGCTAGTTGGACATACTCGACGTAATTGCCCTCAACGAACCTATCATATTAGTCAGTCATCCGGATCGAGTAGGGCTTAAGCTATTTGTATTAGACATTTTTCATTTGAAATTAATTAAGTTTATGAATGAATTTGAAATTAATTAATAATTTTTATATTTGTACATTGTTTTGGAATTAGGGTTAAGGATTTTTAATTTAAGGTTTTGGATCCTAATGTTTAAAATTATCACAACCTCGAAACTTTTCATTTATTGTCTCTATTTGTGATTTTTTAAAAATGTTTCATGTATATGATTTGTGGTTTTAGGGTTTAATGCTATGAAATATAAATAAATGATCAAATAGGTTAAAATTCATCAATATTCAAATTTAAACACTATTAGATACAACCCTAGTATCCATGATTAGATGGTGTGGTTCTCGGGGTATATTTTCGTGTTGGCCGACGTCTACGTCGAGGTTGCTCGTCAAGCTCATTGTTATCATTAGGATCCAATTGCCCCGGAGGAGTAGAGTATTACCCGGGAGGAGTAAAGTATTACGGTGGCTCGTCAAACTGAGGCTGGTATCCTTAGCTTGAAGAGCTATGCATATGCGACAATCCCGTAAAATCAGGACGATTAGAATCATCCTCATCCAATGCCTCTTCCTCCTCTTCCTCCTCTTCTTCCTCCTCTTCTTGTTACTCTGGCACTAGCTGTGGGTTTGGGGCAGGAGGTACATGATAGGGGCGATCTTGTCGAGACATGTGTGGGGGAATTATCGTCGATGAAGCACCAAGTAAATATGGTTTTCCAACCTCAATAAACCACTGCATGTACTATACCGATGGTTACAAATCCGGTGTGTACTCCATCGGAGGTACTCGCATCATTCGATTATTCCACACATAAACATATTGTCCATGCACACTCCCCTAATCACAATTTGCTTTCCCTTTCTTATCCATCCCATGGATAGACCCTAATTGGAATGGTGGTTATGGGATAGGCTGTTTGCAACCAAACTACCGAAGCACTCGATCCCCGGCATACCACTCTACTGTTTGAAAAGTGATTATCGGTGCGTTAATGCACCATTGGTCTGAGTAAAGGAATATTGAGGCGAGAATAACAGCGATGATTTTTGACTGTATATATGGGGTCCAGATGAACTGCACAATTAATAACATGTCATTAATAAGAGTAAAGTAATATAATTTAGTAACATGCAACCATATTAACACAAGTTAAGTAATATAATTTAACATGTTAATGAATAACATACCCCTTCCCCGGCATATTGCTCGAGCATCAAACGATATATGAGAACTGTGTACTGCCTCCCGATCCCCGATTTTGTTTTCCATCTAAGAAAACAAAAAATAACTTGTTAGAATAATATAATTAATAAAATATATCAAAAAATTAAAATTTTGGGTATATGGTAATCACCTGTTAATGAGTGGAAAAACATATGTTTGGTGCGTAACGGATGCCAAAAATGGCATCCGATAAAGTGCCCAAGATTGCAATAGCACTAGGCATCCACCTATATCCCAGGAAGAAGGGTGTGTGGCGCGATAAAGTTCTCGATATAGCATGGCAAGCACTGCAGAACCCCAACTATATTCATGAATTTTTCACACATCCCTTAGTAGGGGCAAATACATCAAGTGGATCTTGTTGTTATTTGCATCCGGCATTAGTATGCCCTCTATCATTAGCAAAATATAGGCTTTAACGGCCCAACAAACCTCCATTTCAGTTGCGTGTTCGGGCAAGTGCTGAAAATTACTCTTCAACCATGTAAATAACAACGACGTGAAGTCATTGTTATTACTAGGTGAGCGACCTAGTAACTGCATGCACATCATTGCCAGCTCTTGAAACGCACTAACACCGGTCACCGGTACACCATTTATTGGTAGCCTTAGTTGAACCGCAACATCCTCCAATGTCACAGTGCACTCCCCATAAGGCAGATAAAATGTGTGGGTCTCCGGGCGCCAACGCTCCACCAATGCACTGATTAAGTCATATCTTAACTCAAATTTTTGGATCAATGCTACTGATCCAAATCCAGCATCACGCAAGTACGGAAACAGACGTTCATGAGGGGGAAATTTGAGGCCCTGTGCACGACCCCTCAATGAACGATACGCGAGCTCTTCCTGTTAATTTATAAAAATAGTTAGCATAAACAAAATTAATTTTGTAAACAAATAATAATATCGTGAATGACATAATGAACGAATAATAATTTTTTTACATTCATATTGGCTTGGTGTGTATCTGCATTCACCGATTTGGCTATGTGAGGACGTTCCGAGTTAGTTAATGAAACCATTCTGCAACTTGAAAAAAAATTATCAATTAGTTCAATACATAAGTTTACTAATATAATACAAAATAATAATTAAATACCAAAAATATTTTATTTACTAAAATGGTACAAAATATATTTTTATATGCCAAAATAATATCCACACACCATTATTTACCAAAATGGTACAAAATAAATATTTATTTTGTACCATTTTGGTAAATAATATGATGAGGGTATTATTTTGATAATTAATTATTTTTTATATTATATTTTGGTAATTAATTAGCTAAGTTTAACTTTTTGTGAATTATTAAAAATCTCTTATTTTTATAAAATAATAAATTTATTGGAGTATTTTTTTATCTTTTTATCTTTTATATAATTTAAATTTAAAACATACATATATTCACATGATATCTAAATTAAAATTATTAATTTTACCATTTAAATAAAAAATATTTAAAATATTATATTATTTTTTAAATCAATAAATATGAACAATATTTTTTACTTACTACTACTAACAACAAAATAAAATTACTAACTAGCAAAATTTAAACATTATTAAATTTTAAATCAATAAATATGAACAATATTTTTTACTTACTACTACTAACAACAAAATAAAATTACTAACTAGCAAAATTAAATTAAAGTAAATTAATAATAACATAATAACGAAACTTACATTTTTTCTTCTCCTCTTAATTTACTCAACTATAACAACATTAAATAACAAATCAATTAAAAATTAAATTAAAGAAAATAAAAAACTTAAAATAAACAAATTAACTAACCAATTAAAATATTTTAAAATTAACCAAACTTAAAATATTCATTAAACTTACCTTTCTTTCACTCCTCTTAATTTACTCTTTTAATCAACCTATTAAACAAATAAAATTATAATAACAAATCAATCACATTACTACTACTAACTAATAAATTAAAATATTTTAAAATTAAATTTAAAAATAAACATATTACTTTTTTTTTTCTTTCTCCTTCTTTCCCTTATTCTCCTTCTTCCTTCTTCTTTCTTTCTTTTTTTCTTTTTTCTTTCTTTTTTCCCTCAATTTTCGTTGGTCCCCTCCCTCCCCCTCTATTTTATAACAAAAAAATTATTTTATTTAATTTTTCACCAACCAAAAATTCTCAACCACTCAAATTAAATTTCATCTCTTAAAATCCCACCCAAACACACACACGCGGCACAATGAGATGCTGCCAAATGACAAAACACCCCTTAGTGCCGCCACTTGATATTCCTCCATTAGTGCCGCCACTTGGTGTTCCTCCACTGGTGTCAGATATTTTTTTTCTCGTATTTTTCTGTAAAAAACCTTTTAGTACCGCCACTTTAAGTCCCTCCACTAATAAAATAATATTTTTTATTTTTAAATATATAAAAATAAAAATAAAAACAAAAAAACACGTGTCAAAAATACCCTCTGGTACCGCCACTTAGTGTCCTTCCACTTAATTAAACATATCATTTTGGTAAATAATAATTTGGAGATACCAATTTGGTAATTAATAAATTTTTTTATATTATTTGAGTAAAAAAACCTATTTCTTCGGATGCATTTATGTTGGTGATAAATGTATAATTTATGTTGTGAAATCTAAAAATATGATTTTTTATAATTGGATTTAAGATATTTTTATAATTTTTTTTACATATTAGTAATTAGTTTTTTTTAAAAAAACTTTTGCGTGTTTATACATTTGTATTGTGTTCTCTTCTTTATGTTGTGTCATGTTTTAAATTTTTTTCATATGTTGTATTTCACGTTATAAAAGTTACATCGAAGAACTTGAATTTAATTGACAATATCCGATAACTTTCTTTATTTCATTCGAGTTAACTTTTATTTAATAATTATTTTCAATGTAATCGATAAAATTTTAATTTGATTGGTATGATTATTATTATTAATGCAGAAAGACGTGGATTCGAACAAAGGCGTATTTAGAGGATTGGTAGGGGCACGACCCCTTAAAATGGTTATTTTATTATTTTGGCCCTTTAATTTTTTAAAATTTTTAAATTAGTAAAAAAATTACACTTTGATCCTCTAAAAATGATAAAAATTTGATTTAATTCTCTAAAAATTATAAATATATAAATAATTTAATTTCGCCCCCCTAAATTTTTTTTCTAGCTTCGCCTCTGAATTCAAATAAGCTGAAACGTATAATTTTCCTATTTATGAGTTGAGAAGAAGACATTACGTACAAAAGAGTAATTATCAAAACCTATTATATAAAAAAAAAAAAGGTTAAACATTTTGTGGGAGCGGGTTGATGAGCCCAAATGTCTTAACTCCGTCCAACACTTCCGTTTTATTCTCACAATGACCCTATTTCGTAAGCTGCTCATAATAAACCTAAAATTCCTTTAAAAACAAAATTTCAGTAAGCAGTTCTCCTTACTTATATGTAATATGTAAAATTTTTGAGGGACTTATATTTAATTTAAACATTATAAAAAAAATATTTCACTAGGTGGAGGAGAAATAAATTAAGGAAAGGGGTATTAAAAGAAAAGAAATGCAATTAGCCAAAGACTTCAAAAAAACACTACAACTCATTGCAACCACTTTGTGGGTTATAAAATAATATCTTTTAAAAAATAAATTTATAATTGTTAAGTAAATAATTATATTTTAAAAGTGGGAAATTATAATTTCTCATATGGGTAGTTATCTTTTCTTTTAAGAGACCTGGGTAGTTTATAAAATAAAACTAAAAATACGTAAATATCCTAATTTTATTACTATTTAATTTAAAATTTATTGATTTATTATTATTTTTCTTTAACTGAGCTGTTGTCCATGGCCTGGACAGATTCATGGGGTTGTTCTATCATAAAGATGATGTTATTGTTCTTGTTGTAGAATTTCTTCGCGGAAGGAATTTTGCCCGCAGAACTCATTGCCACCAATCTGATCCTCATTGCCATCAATCTGGAAGGGATGGTTGAATTCAAACCCATAGAGTGTTGTAACTTTATTATAAACTCATCTAAAGTATTATTTTCAGGTGTTAATTCAACTAAAAATTTACTAATAATCAGATGACTATTTATGCAGTTTTTCCTTTATATTATCATCAAGTTTTAAGTTTTTTTTTTTATATTTTAATAATGATTAATTTTATATGTTTATTATGCATTTATAATTATTAATATTAAAAACATTTTATATTCAATTAATGTTTCTAAAATTTTATATCACTTTATAATTGAACATAAAAATGTATTATTAATTACTTTTGTTATTAATAAAATTTTAATATAAATGGATCTTGGACTCGAATTCTTATAGCTCGAGCCGTCTTCTTGAAATTCGTGAACCCACTTCTTTGATGGCTACTTCAACTGTGGACCCTTGATTCACCCACGTCAACATTGGGCATAAGCATAAGCCTCAAGTGTTACTACAACCTTGTCTTTGAACATGAGCGAGCATGGTGCAACAGAGCTCGGAGATGCATGGGTAACACCTGGCTCTGTCACGGGGGCTATCCTTGCAAATTGCAATGCTTCATTGATTTTGTGACACTTTACTTATTCCTTACTGATGAGAGACTCAACATCCAACAGGATTCTTTGTTCTTTTTCTTGATGTAATGATAACAACTTGTTGGTAGTTAAACTGTTACCTCTTGTCTTTTAATTGCTTTCAATGTTCGGTTTGTCTATTTGTAAGAACAGAAAGTTCCTTTCATTGGCCACAATTTTTTCTTCCTTTGCTCAGTGGGCTTATCTAATTAACAATCCAATCACTCAGTATTGTCTGTTTATTAATCACATCATCACCCGAAAATGGTTCAAAAATTTTACAACTTGGAATTGCAGTTGAACAAATTTAGTCAGTCACAGCTAATGGAAAATCACACGTTCAAATGAAAATCAGTGGTTTTTCATGAGAAATACAGAGGCAGAGGGAACCATGGTATGTACATACAAACCAGCTTCATCAGACCCCTTTTTCCTATTTACACTTCAACACTTTTCTTTTTCTTCTAACGCCTAAAACTTTCTGGTCAACCAAGCAACAAAGAAAAGGGTGTGGGTGAAAATTAGTTCCATGTTTCACCGACAATAAAGGTGATCGTCATCCTCAAACTCCGAAACTCCTAGCATTGCCAAGGCTAAGTGACTCTTCATCTCACTTTTCGAATGTTGTAATTGAGAGTAACAATCAATGATTCCAGAGAAATTGGACTTCTTCCTAATCGAGTAGAATGGTTCTTCTTCACCTCTCAATATCGCAATAATTTCATCGATGGCTGGCCTTCGTGATTCTTCATTGCTTATGCAGGCTGCTGCAGCTTGTATTGTTCGTGCTATTTGAGTTGAATATTTCAATGTACATTTGAGTCTTGGGTCGAGTAATTCTTCGATGGCTGACATTCCTCTATGCAATAGAGGTTTTGCCTGAAAACGGAAACAAACTTAAAAGATTATAAATACAATTTCAATTTTACAGCTAATAACAAACAAATTATCATGAAAACGTATATGCTAAGCTAAGGATGAATGAATCATATCAGCTAACTGCGAAGGAGCTCCTAGGCGTATCATGATTTCGTGCCAAAGCACTGAACCATTGAAGCACAAAAAACCGACAACATCGATGTCTACATAGGATTGAGAACCTACGAAAAATGCAGAATACAAGATTTTGATCGATAATAATATGCCAAAAGGTTTCCACAAATTCCGTGATAGAGCTGTCTCACCACAAGAGTGCTCGATCAAACTTAAGATCTAATGGTTCAAGAGAGCAAGTGGCCATTTCAGCTCTGTGGACCACAGTTGGGAGAAATTTCATTATCAAATAGTCATCATCCATAATGGGTTAAGTATTTTCAGTACTGTCACTTCTGATGTAAAGAGAGGACCCCTCTTTTGCTCCCCGAAAGCTGTTAAGGGGAACCATTCTTTCAACTTTTATGAATTCAATGCAAAGCACGGTGAGTTTTATGAGGAATTAATACAAAAACCTACCCATAGGACCAAATTCTCTTCTCCTGGAGGCCGTCTTGACTCGATTGGTTTGCGTCCGGTTATCAGCTCCAACAAGACCACCCCAAAAGCATAAACATCTGTTTTATCAGATACTTTTCCGTGTTGGAAATACTCAGGTGCCAAATACCTACACATACCGAATAATAAATTTTACCAAAGCAAAGAACACATAAAAAGGTTTTTAGCTTCTCTGAGAAACTGTTGTTGAAAGCATACCCAAATGTGCCTTTAACAGTTTTGCAAAGGAATGGGATTGAGGGTGCAGATGTCCAAGTTGCTAATCCAAAATCACACAACTGCAACCATTAAGAAGTAGAGATATGAGATACAAGAATTGGTCTTAAAGGAATCAGACCAAGATGTTTACCTTGGGTGTTCTGTTGGAAGAAAGAAGAATGTTAGAGGGCTTGATGTCTCTATGAACAACACATCTTTCAGTTCCATTGTGTAGATATGCAATAGCCTCTGCAATTCCCAAGGCAACCTTATACCTAACAGACCAAGGAAGAGTTGAAGGTCGTCCTTTTGCTCCCTTCTTATCTGCAAAATAGCATCCCTTAAATCATTCAAAAATCATTACAAATCTAAATAAAAAAGTTCCACAAGAAACCAAAGTGAAGAGTTACCATGAAGATGGCGTTCTAAGCTTCCACCAGACACAAACTTATACACCAAAAACAAACCTTCCTCAGGATCAATACAAAACCCCAATAGAGGGACAATGTTTGGGTGATGCAAGGAACTAGCAATCATCAGTTCTCTGCAAAAGGCCTTTGCAGATTCCTTATCTTCTTTATCCAGCCTCTTAATAGCCACAGTTGTCTTCAATAGTCCAACTTTGCCTCTAAAAACAAAGCTCAATGCTCCTCTCCCCAAAACTCTCCCTACACCATTGATTTTCCAATAAAAAACCAATCAAAAACAAAAACCCATACCAGAAATAGGAATAGAATTATTTTTTTTGAAAAAAAAAATAAAAGAGACCAACTTCATGAAGCTGATACCTTTGGAAAAATTTCTAGTAGCTGAAACAATTTCACCATAGCTGAATCTGACCAAAGACTTGGCGACTGGTGAAATACTTCTTTCCAGAGACTCAATCCTTCTCCATTTCAATTCCGTAGCTCTATCATCACTAACCCCATTATCCAAATTCACCATCAAAACAGTAGCTGAATTCAAAGAATTTGCAGTGATGGCTTCGAGTTCAACTTGAGAACAAAAACTAAACCTGAAAGATGAGTGAACTGATTGTGGGTCAGCGCTTGTCAACTCAGCTCCTCCGCCTGACTCAGCCAACAACCAAGCCTTATTATGCTCCAAATTGCTTCCCTTCTTTTCACCATTGTTTTTCTGACTCTTTCCTGAACCTTTTTTCCTCTGACAATCAGGAAGAAAACAAGCAAACCCAAAATCCCAAATCATTTTTGTGAAGAAGGATTTGGTTTTTACATCATTGTAATCACTATGGAGATCTGTAGATGAAGTTGCACAGAGACCAATCAAGCCATTTTTTGAAGTCCTAGAGTTAGTGCAGGTTTCTTCAAAAAAACCCATAGCTTTGAAACAGATCTCAATGTAAGCAACAAGAAGCACAGGTTCCCAGATTCCAAAAGGAGGAAAGAGAGAGAAAGCTAAAACGAAAGGTTGAGTCTTTGAGAATAAAAAAAAGGTGAAAGCTGCTTTGCTTGAAGAGTGGGGGAGAATTTTCTGAGAGAAAAAAGAGAGGAATAAGAGGGGTGGGTGACTAATATAAAGGGTATGAGGCAATGCAGTGCAATGCAAACGCAAAATCATCCAAACAATATTATAAATTTTAAGACAAGATTAATGCCATGTTAGTGGGAGAAGGTGAAAAATGTAAAGATCAGACAATAAGACTGGGATTATATTTTTGGTTTATGTCGAGGAAAGTGGGGGAAATATGAGAAAACCTGATGTAGATTCATCTTATTATTATAAATATTTTTCATAATCTGGTGTTTTATTTGTATGATTCAAATATTAATTATGTAGTTAAAGAATAATAAATTGAAGATATTGAAAAAGTAAATGACCCTAATTTGAATCCCTTTTCAAAATTACAAGTTTTATTCTCTATCATTTTATTATGAATTTTATAGTTTAAAAAAAATAAATTTTTGAAATGTTGTCTTCTAAGTAACTGACTAGATCTTCGAACAGTGAAGATATTGTATCCGAGATGTTTATACTCAATTTTAGCCTCGGGTTTTTTATCTTCCTACCACGTACTTGGTAGTGTTCTTACCCACTAAGGACATGGATTCGAGCCCTTTTGGCTCTCCTTAGAGTAGAGAGATAAAAGCCTGAAACTAAAATCGAGCATAGACATCCGACCACATATCTCTTTTATTTGAAGATCTAATTAACTACTCAAAAAACAATACTTCAAAGACCTCTCACAATAAAGAGTCGAACCCTTGAAAATGTTGGATTAAATTTTTTTTTAACTGTTAATATAAACTTTAAAAAGAATAGCATTCTCAACCAATATATTAGAAACATTAAATAGATTTGTAAGTTTGAGTACAAAATAATATATT
This sequence comes from Gossypioides kirkii, assembly GCA_005610355.1. Taxonomy (NCBI): domain Eukaryota; kingdom Viridiplantae; phylum Streptophyta; class Magnoliopsida; order Malvales; family Malvaceae; genus Gossypioides; species Gossypioides kirkii. The sequence continues at coordinate 16,126,224 of CP032254.1, read as the reverse complement.
TAGATTGTAAAATATAGTTAACATATTATCTTATAAAATAATTTTCCAATGTGTAAATTTAGTTTAATTTTAAGCTGATGTCACTAAATTTATCCTTCTCATAAAATGAGATTATTGATAGTTCTAAGCATTATGTAAAAAAAAGAAGAAAATATAATCAGAATCTATAATGAAATTTAAAAAAAATACTATTTAATATACTTTTAATGAGATATTTTGAATTTACAAACAAGTTTTAAATATTCCTACATGTATGTTTTCTTCCAAAGAAAATAATTGATACAGAAGTTTTTATATAACACTTCAAATGGAATATAAATCACTTTGTAAACATGAAAGAGTTAAAAGAAAAAGTAGAGAATGTGGATGTGAAGAGTAAAGTGGAGAGGGTAATATGCTCTTGGAAACTGACAAACATAAAACAGAGACAGGGGATGAGACACCAACTCTAAGAAAAAGGGGAAGCTTGTGGGATAATGATGATGGTGTTTTTTTAATCAGATTGGGATAGGGATTAAGAAATGATTAGGTTAATAAACACAAAACATGGTTCTGCCAAAATGAAAGAAAGGGAGACGGGTGGGCATCCAAGAACCTCTCTCCAACCACCACCTCCCCTTATTTTATTCACAAGCACTTAACCTTCTCCATATTTCCACTTCACATTTAAACACAAATTAATTTGTCTTTATGCTTATAATTTAACACATTTCCATTGTCTTCGTTTTTATATAATTAAAACCAAAATGTTATCTAACACCTACTTCAATTCAAATATCTAGTTTTATTTTATTTTTAAAAATCTTTAAGAAGTCATTTCCATCATATCATGCTTGAATAATTTTTTATATTTTTATTATAATTTAAGTGTATATTTTATGTATCATAATATCAACAAATTTAAATATATTTTTTTACAACATCATGTCTTTAATAATTTCTTTTTATTTTTTTAAAAAAACTTTTAGGGGAATAGTAAACCCTTAAATATTTAAGCCAACTTTTTAAAAATATTTTTCACCATCCATACTTAATTGATCTTAAATTATGGCATATTCATGATGGCGGTGAAGAAAATTTTAGTATGTGTGCATGTAACATTAATGAGGTTTTGGATAAAATGACAAGTTTTAAACTTCGCTTTATAGAGTAAAAAGAAAATTGGAAAAAAGAAAAATTGAAAGGGTGGAAAAATAGACATTTTAATTTGCAATCTACTAAAAGGAAAAGAACAAAGAAAAAATAATAAAAAATATGAAGTTAAAAGTAAGTTTCATCATTTCTTATTCAAAGGAAAATGAATAGATAGACATGCCGATGGAATATTTTTTTTAGTGAATTGCAAGAAGAAGGTAAAGTCCTAACAGCAACACGATTAGTGCGACTCGAATCCAAATCATACTTGGAGTGATGAACACCTTGACCATCAAGCCAACATACGAGATTCAATGAAACATTAAATTATGATAAAAAAAGTGCAAGACATTTTAATTAATATTAGGTTATGTGTTCCAGTATAGAGAATATGTACAAACTACTATATTTAATTGTGTGCAAAATACTTATATGTCTTAGTATAATTGAGTGAATCAAAATTATCAAAATTTACGACAGTTTAGTATGCACTAAAAAAATCTGAAAGAGACGATGAATCCCAATAATCTTCATGAGATTGATTTGCTTAAGTGAAACAATACATATTGCCCCAACATCCACCAACCGTGAATTGAATATTGGAAGTTGTTATCAAAATATTATGGAATGTGCACCAAATATGAATGACAATTTCACATTATTGTAAAGAAATAAAAATTTTGGAAAATTCAATAGACATGATGTTAAATTTTACAAACAACAAATCACCTTCAACATTTAAATCAATTACAAACCACGATGTCGTAGATGGTGAGATTAATTAGCTATTAAAATTATATATTCATGTTTAAGCATGGTCTTTCACAAGTGTTTAAGTAATATATGAGAAATAACCACAACAAAATATTAACCAATATACTAACATTGTAACAGTTCACTTTTTAGTAGTGTCAGGATCACAACTCCGACGAGTGAGCTAATAGATGTTACTATCAAAACAAATGAATAACAAACAAAATGGGAAGCTCAGCTCATCCAATTCTCAATCGATTCCAGCTCACCAGACATAACAAATTCACCTCATTTGTTTGTTACAAAATGATTTGTTTCTTTTATAATTTTTGTTATATTCCTAGTATATATTGTGTACTCAAGCACCTGGAATGACATGATTAAAAGAACAATTCCCCTTCTCATCATTATTCTCTTATGGTATCAGAGTCAAGTTGAGGTGACTCCAACAACGTTGGAACATCCTCAAAAAAAGCGATCATTGAAACCTTAGGGGCATCCACACATGTAAGAGTAGCATAAGCATTAGTATCAATGAAAGTGGTGACACTAACATTGCCAATAGTATGGTCCATCGATGGTTGTGTACACCATCCACTTGACTCAACAGAAGGTCCAACACATACATACTCTATAACACCCAAAACCCAAAAACTATCGTCGGTTAAGGTTCTGGTGTCTTACTATTCATTTATCACTGTTCATCTTTACATAATATTATTCAATCTTTATTTCTATTAAAAGATTGTATTCCACACATTATAAATCATTATTTGATTATAAGCACAAATCAATAATGGCAAAAAGGTTATTTCTGACATTTCTAAAGACTTCTATCGGGACCTGTTAGACAAATATCGGTAGTTGTCAAGTCAGTAAATAATTCAAGAATAGTGTAGATTTGTACCGATATAAGTGACAGTTTTACTAATACAAGTGACTCCTCTACCGATACAAGTCTTACCTCTACTGATACTAAAAACTCTAGAGAGCTAAAAATCTTATCCTGCTATTTCTACCGATACAAGTATGCAAACTATCAATACTTTTAAACACATGACTATCGATACTTGTTATTCATCTACCGATACAACCCAAGTCAATGAACAACCTCTCTCCTACCCTGTACTTCTATCGATACATGCATGGGTTCTACCAAAATAAATATGCAGAATCACACGAATCATGCCATAACACAAGTTTACCAACTCAAAACATTCATGACATCAATATGCATTAAGTTAACACGAAATACATAGATTCTAAACCATATCATAGTGTTTTTAAGTCTATATTCCAACTTACACGACATGCATTTACTTCATTCATCAACATAAGAGGATTTTCTCAATCCAAAGTACATAAGCAAAGAAAACATTATCCTAGTACATGCCATAAGATCGAGTTATGCAAAAACTACCAACAAGCTCCGCGATAGTGTGACTTCGAAGAGATGACGATGATCCGATCTTCAATCAGCAAAACGATCTATAAAACAACAACAACATCTTTGGCAAGCTTCATAGCTTCATAAGTTCGATAGTTTAAGGAGTTACCAAACATTTGTAATAAGCAATTATAGTTCAACCGAGCCAGGATAATCCCATTGTTTCTTGAGTTAAATACAACTTTCATTTCCCTGTCTATAACTTTCTGTTACCAGTATCAGATATTACTCACACGAGATGTCAAGGACTCGCAACATATGCGGTACCTCAACCACCGGTACGGTGTTTGTTTGTAAACTGTCCCCTTAATGATGTTGCTCACACGAACTGTCGGGAGTATGCATAAAGCATAAGTTCCAACCATCGAAGGGCCTATAATTAATTTAGAATTCATCTCTTTTTCGAATCACAATGCTGCTCACACGAGCTGTTGAGGACTCGTAGTATATGCGATGCCCCAACCATCGGTACGATACTTTTTCAACGGTATAAAGCCTACTATATTTTTTGTTTCATTTCCTTGATCTCTTCAATGTCAAATGCTTTCGATTTGTTGAACATTTACAATATACATGCAAGAAATATTAAGTAAAATTTACATTACGAATATACTGGACTAACTTGCAGTTACGATTAGACTTCAAAGATTACTTTGCTAATTTTCCTTTTCCGTGATATGAAGCACGATCGTAGTCTACATCCTCAAATCATCCAATTCTCACATTAAATCACATAATTGAGTCATTCAACACAATTTAATCTTTTTGGAAAAATTACAATTTTACCCTTAATAATTTCCTTTTATTCATTATAGTCCTTCCAACACAAAACATGCAAAATAACCCTTCTCTTACACAATCAACCTTAATCGAATTCTCTAGGGTGCTCATCCAACCCCCTTCACACATTCATTTGCACAACAATATATGTATTTTCATTATTTTTATATTTTAGTCCCTAAACCCTAATTTCATTAAAAATCTATTTACAAAAAAATCTAACCCAAGTATCAAGCATTCAAATCTATTAAGAGCTTTCAAGAACAACTATTTTCAAAAATGGCAAGTTTCATAACATTTGACAGATTTACAAATTAGTCATTGCATAAGCTAGATTAAGCTGATACGGACTCAAAAAAATAAAAATTACTAAAAACGATTAATATTTACTTACTCAAATCAAAGTTCAAACATTAGGGATGGAAACGCTAATTCCTCTTGCCCTAGTCGTGTAGAAGAAGAAGAAACAAGTAAAATTTCTATTTTTTTCTTCTTTTAATTTCCTTTATATACTAAAGGATAATTTTATAAATAATTAGACTTTCCTAATTAGTTTAATTAATCACTTACTTAACGTTAATAAATCTTAATTTTAATTATAATATCCCATGATAATCTACCCACTAACATATTTTAGGTTAATTTACTCATTTGGTCATTCTAATCAATCATCTTTACTTTTACACCTATTACAATTTAATCTTTTCTACTCAATTAACTATTTAAACATTAAAATTTCCTTACCAACTTTTAATACGATGCTAGTGAAGTCATATTCAAATAAATAAATTAACGACTCGACTCGACTCGTCGAAATTGTGATATCGAAATCACTGTTTTCGTCACCACTGAAAACCAAGTTGTTACACTCTAAGGGACAAAGGAGATATTATCACCACCAACAACTACTGTAGATAGTCCACAAAAGGAACTAGCACCAGGAAAATACAAGTGGGTGGTATACACAACGATTGATGGGTCATACTAATGGCGATGTCAATGTCACCACTTCCATTTATACTAATGCTTATGCTACTCTTACATGTGCGGATGCTTTTAAAGTTGTAGTGGTCACTTTTTTTAAGGATGTTTTTATATTGTCGGAGTCGCCTTAATTTAGCTCTGATACCATGAGAGAATAATGATGAGAAAGAAAATTGTTTGAGTCAAAGCTTTCTAGAGCTCAAATGCATACGATGAATTATCAATTAATTGATTCTAGAAGGAAGCACTAACAGTAGAAAAAAGCCACATCGAGAGAGAAAATTCTTGTTACTCAAATTGAATGAATGTTGAATTTTTCACGGAAACACCATCAGCGTTGGTCAGCATTCGAGATGAAATTTTAAATGAGCCATCAATGTGAGAGTAAAGGTGATAAGTTTTGATGACAAGAAGCACATGCTACTTCTAAGCGAGGAAATTACTGTCATCTACAAGAATGGTAACCTTTTAAGAGATAGATGTAACATGATTAAAAAATTGTAAACACAGAGTTTGAAAAACCAGAATCCATACCCGAAAGTGCAAAAATGTCACTTTGATACCGTGAAAGAATAATGATGAGAAAGAAAATTGTTCTTTTAATCATGTCTAGAATACGAAAACTTTTCGCTACTTTCAGTTCTTAGCTGTTGACTCGATCTCCCTTAATGCTCTTTCTCGCTCACGGCTTTTTTCTCTACTGGTAAGATTTTGAGGTTTTCGCATCTTCAATTTCGTTATAATTCTTGTTTCTACAAATAAGCATTAATTAAAGGTCTTTGCTTTGATATGGTAGTTTCGGTTTTCCTTGATTTTTCACTTTAGCGTTTTCTTTTTAATTGGAACTAGGTTTTCTTCTTTTAAACAAAAAATTGAATGTAGTTATTGTTATGATCGATTATCTTTTAATGATATGGGAGCCTTGATCTTAAAAATGGGCTTTATATTGCACATCAAATGAATTTTAAGCTCAGATTGGAACAATCACCTTTTGTTTTTTATTCTGATATGTGGTTTATGAACCGTGAGAGATTGAGATTTCTTTCACAAAAGGTTTTCTTTTGGCATTGGACTTGGCTCGTTCTTGACGCGTAAGGTTTTTTGTTTTGATTATAATATTTGATTTTGCTACTTTGCTTGAAGAAGCGGAATAATAAATTTTGTTGTTCATATTCTCGTGAGCCATTCATTTGTTATTGGATATTGAGACTCCAAGTTTTAGATTTTTCTGATTCGAAAAAACACATTGTTGTTGGGTTTTCGATTTCACCCCCGCTGATGTAGAACTTGCTATGTATTATGTGAAAAGAAAAGTATTAGGCCAGAAACTTTTGTTGAATATGATTTCTAAAGTTAATGTTTATAAGTTTACTCCCTAAGACTTGCTTAATATGTCTTTTATTAAGAAAGTGGATCTTAAAAGGTACTTTTATTGTCCTATTCAGAAGAAATATGTCAGAGGGAATAGGGTAAATCGAGCTATTATATTTGACTATTAGAAAGCCAAAGAAAGGATCGACCTGTAAAGTACAATGGCGAAGTCATTAGAATGATCAAGACCTTGGTATTTCACAAAGGTAAAGCTCCACGTGGGGATCAAACAGACTGGGTTATGCACAAGTATAGGCTGGAAGAGAAAATATTAGCTGATAGAGGGCCTATTCAAGATATGTATGTGCTTTATGTTCTTTTCAAGAAGGATAGTGTAACCCCCCAAGAAATGGTTTCCAATACGAAGCCTCATTTAAGGAAGAGGAGTGGAGTGACGATGAGTAGGCAGATTTTTCTGGTGCTGTTTCCTTTTGTGGCATGTCTACTGTAGCTGTTGGTGGTGATAATAGCTCCTTTGTCCTCGAGAGTGTATGTGTTAGACTTTTTGTCAAGTCAAGTGGGTAGTATACACAATTATCGATAGGTCATACCAATGACGTTGTCAGTGTCACCTGGTTCTAATACCATGAGAGAATATTGATGAGAAAGGAAATTATTCTCTTAATCATTTCATTCCAAGTGCCTAAGTACACAATATATATACTAAGGATATAAGAATTTGTAAAGGAAACAAATATTTCATAACAAACAATGGAGGTGAATTTGTTAAGCTTGGTAAACTGGAATCAGTTGAGAATTGGATGAGTTCAGCTGTCCACTATATTTGTTATTTATTTGTTCTGATATTCCCCTTGCATTGCTTTGTTGAAGTACTTTAAGGGCAACAACATCCATTTCTTCTAATAGTTACTAACTAATATTCATAAGTTTAATAAAGTGTCATATTAAAGTTTGGTCCAATGATTTTGATGTTTAGTTGGTCAATTAAGGAAAAAAAGACTAAATCGTAAAAGTTGTAAAAGTTAATCGATATTGAATTTTATTAGTTAAAATGCATAATTAATATTTGTTTGAGGGTCTAAGTGATAATTAAGCCACTTTCATATAGTTGGATTGTTAGTGCCTAAATTTTTAAATGTTTTATATGTTATAATATTATTAAGTAAAAAAATAAAATATGTTAAAATAAAGAAAATAACATTTCCATTTTCATTCTTCTTTTTCCTCACCTTAAATTGCCATTGTTGAAGCTCTAAGTTCCGGTCAAGCTAACTTAGGGCCTATTTCGTAAAATTGTCAAAGATTTTAAAAGTTACCATTATTGTTTTGAAGTTTATTTAGATGTTAAATGGTAGAGTTTGGAACTTTGTTAGGAAATAGGACTAATTTGTAAAGTCATTTTGGATAATTTTGAGTTTAGGGACTAAAATGTTAATATGTTAAAATTAATTTCCTATAGATTTAATTGATTGAGAGCTGTTAAAAGATGGTATTAAAATTGGCTTAAAAGTTTAGAAAATACTTTAAAATATTAAATAAAGATTCATATGCATATAATTATATTTTGTAAGTATTTGAAGTTGGTAATTGAATTAAAAATAAATTATAGATCAAGAGACGGATTAACCATTAGATAAACGTGGAAAAGAAAAAATTGTTGAGTAATCTTTGTTGTCATATTCGTTGTTGTTTTTGACTAGGTAAGTTCATATAATGATTAGTTTGAACTATAATTGTCTTGTGATTTGGTATATATGCATATCTTGTAATGAGTAGTTATGGGATAATAATTTTTAAATGCTAGATGGACTAAAAGTGTGAAGTATAGTATAGATGATGTATGTGATTAAAAATGAGAATTTATATAGTTGAATTTTCATGCGTATGTGATAATGTTTAAGAACTGAAAGAGATGGATATGAATTGAGGCTCATATGAACTTAGTGAACGACTAAGATACAAATGACATGTCATTAGGGTTATTATTGTTTTTGGTGTTAGTCTTGGATGTTTTACCGATGGGTAAGGTCCTACATTTGTTGCGAATTCTTCACGGCTCGTGTAAGCAGCATCGTGTAATATTACCATCCCGACCAACAGCTCATGTGAGCATTTCTATCTCAAGTATCCATCGTTATTTCGCTAGGGTAAAAACAAGACATATGGAATGGAAATGATAGTATGATTTTGTTATTTGTGGATTGTGAAATGTGTATTAAGTATGCTTGTGCGTGATTCATAAGAATAGAAATATTATTCACAGCTCGTGTGAGTATTTCTATCCCGAGTATCCAATGTTATTTCACTATAATTAATCGAGTAAAAACGGGACATATGGAGTGAAAACAATAATATGATTTTTTTTATTTTTACATAGGAGCTTTATTATTATTATTATTTTTGCCAAAGTCTAAAGGCTTTTTTACCTTTTAAGCCATTATTTAATAAACTATTCTTATCAAATTTACATCAACGCTAAAAACAAATTAAATTAAAAATTCAAAATATTCTTCATTTAATATTAAAATCAATAATAGAACAAAAAATCATAAGGTACAAAAAATAGTATAAAAAAATATTTAAACAAAATGTAATAGTTGAAACACTTTTTTTCAAGACTTTGTTTAAGAAAAATGCATTTAACGAGCTCTAATAATGAAAAATAAAAAATTCATTAACTATGATTATAACTTATAGTTGATAGACTCCCCTCCTAACACCAAATCTTTATTATTATTTTAAATAAAGAGAAAGGGTTTTATGAGATGAGTCAACACTCAAGCTTTACCTAAATTATTTTCAACCACAATTTAAGTCCAATGTCAATGGTTGTTTTGAAGAAACTATGCCAATTGGGACTAATATATTGGGTTCTGGTAAGGTTGGTTACTCCTAAATTTTTTATTTTGATTGGTCAACAATAAACCTTAAAATTTTCATGATTTTGATCTTCACAGATTTGGTACCAAATTAGGGCCTACAAATTCTTAGCTTAGAATGATTTCTTATTAACACATTTTTGCAAAAACTTATTATCCTACTCAGCAAAGTTAACAATTAAGGTCAATTTTTAACAATTTCAAATATAAAAAATGATATCCCAATTGTTATTATGGCTTAATGGAGGTTTAATACATCTTTTGGTACTTGAATTTATTGAGCTAAGCTTTATGTGATAAATTATTTTGATATAAAAAAGAAAATGTTTTTGAATAAAATTCGTTTTTGAACTAAGACTTAATGAAGTTCAAAGTCAAAATTTGTCAAACACTTTGAGAATCACTTAGAACACTTAGAAAATATTTTGGATAAATTTCAAACTTCTTAAAACAAGTGAAAAACTGCTCCCTAATATTTATAAAATTGTTTTTAAGGTTTGAGGTTCAGAAACATTGAGAAAAATAAAATGTATCGATACTTATCATTAAGTACCGATACCTATACGACACTCATGCCTAGTATTGATACCATAATATTTTTATTGGTATTTTTTCTAGTAGTGATACGAAATTGGCATTCTAACTTCGAGGGAAATTAAGTAAAAGTGCTAAGCATCGATACTTGCAATTAAGTATCGATACCTATAAAAAATTTATCAATACCCTCCCCTGGTATCAATATGATTTTAAGGTTCGATGTTTTGAAAATTTTCAAGAAATTGCTCTAATATTATCGATACATTTAATCAAGTATCGATAAATCTCTCCAGGTATTGATGTGAAAAAGGGCCAACGATCACTAAATTGGACATTGAATGCTTTAAGTATCGATACCCATAAAAAAGTACTGATACCTGTTGTTACAAATGACATTAATGCTCTAATCTTTTACATCCCAATGACTCTATTCAATTTCACAACCACAACAATAGTTAGAAATTAATTTGAGAGTATAAATACCATCTTCAAAAGGTTCAACAACAACAAAAGAGTGCAAAAAGATCAAAAAGCTATCCCACCAAGATTCAACCATATCTATTCTTTTTGACAAAATACTTAGAATTACCCATAACCCTTTTCAACCCATAAATAGGAAGATAATGCACTTCAGCGCACTCGAATCCACGTCCTCCTACATTGATAACAATGCTCATACTAATCGAGCTAAGACTCAATCAACATATCACCTACAAATACAATTAAAAAAAAATACATCTCACCAAAAAACTCATTTAGCAAAACCATGATGTATTAGCATATTGCATTGAATTTAATGCTTTCTAGTATAAATAAGGAGCTAAAAAACTGATAAATGCTAATGGCTCCCTAGTTGCTACAAAATATATTCACCTAATTATTAAGATAATAATACTCATTTATGTATCATATTTAATATAAGAATTTATTATATCAATTTAATGTTAAAAAGGATAAAAAAATTTAATACCCTATTTATTTTATTAACGTTAGTTGAATTTTTTTTACTCTCAGAAAAAGCGTTACTTGAAAGCTAAAATAATATACTAAATCTAATATAAAATATATATAATGAAATTTAAAAAAAAAAACTCAGTTTTTTTTCTTCACGTTATAGTTGGTTAAAAGTAATCAACCACTCCAAAGAAAATTAATCTTTGTTTAATTTAATTATATGAAAAAAAACAATCGAAGATAAAAAAAATTAATATACTTAATAAGGGTTTTGAAAAGTATTTTTTCGTGTTTAAAAAAGTGAACGAAAAATGAGATTAATGGCAAATTTGATAAGGAAGTTAAATTTAAATAGGTTAAATGCATTTCGCTAGAGGTAAACACTTATCCAAACGGATCACAATTCTGACTTAATAAAAAAATAGGTTAGGCCCACTTTTAGGTTTGGGGCTAGACTCAACCTGAAAAATAGGTCTAATATTTTATCTAGGATTGAACCATATTAAAAATATTAAACTCGAGCCTAACCCGACTCGATTGTAATAATTTTTTTAGATTATTATTATTTTATATACAAACAAATTTAAAAAATAAATCAAATACACCAAAATTATTAAAACAAATATTTTTCAACAAATTAGAAATACAAAAAAAAAAATTCAACCATGTGATTCGGACTTGAACAAAAAATAAACTTATATTTTGAACAAAATTAAACCTAAACTTAAAAAAATTAATATAAATACTTTTTCATTAGTATAACCTAATTCCAGCCATGAACACCTATAATTGTGGCATGAGCAGGGGGAGGTGGATGTAACATACAAATCCTAGTGATGCCAAAAGCATGGTGATACCATAGAGAAGTTTCAAATGATTAGATATTGCAATTTATAATCTACTCTTTCATTTATAGATGTATGAGTATAATATAAAGGAGAATCTTGTTTTAGATTTAGAAAAACACATCATTACTGTCACTGTCATTGTCACTGTCACTGTAATTTGGATAATCATGGTTTATTGGGACCAAATTAAAAATTATTATGTTTGTACTTTCCACAATTTGGGAGCCCCATGTTTTCATTAACTTTTTATATATAATATTTTTTTGTTGAAACTACGTAATTCCCAATATGGTTTCATACTACAAACATGTCTTTTTTTTTGTTAATAAAATGGAATTTATATTTTTTTAATTTACCGTTAAATTTAACTCTCAATTTTTTAAAAAAGAGTGAATTTATTTTTTTAATAAAAATGTTAACAAAAGCATTAATTTTTTAACGATGTTAATGTGGTAACCTATATAATTGTTCACATGTATTTTCATATTGATATGATTAAAGGTGTTCAAATGATCGGTTCGATTAATACCCTAACCGAATTACTATTAATCGAATTATTCGAAATGTAAAAATCTTTAACCGTTAATTGAATCGAAGTTTTTTCAAATACGTTAATTGAACCGTAATATTTCGATTAATTTGATCAGTTAATCGAAATTTATAAATTTTTCTTTTGATTAAAATAAATATAAAACATATAAAAAAAATACATTGCTGATGGTCATTTTCTTTTATTTAATAGTTTAAAAAACTCTAAATGGATGTGAAAACAAAAAATAAGGCATTAGAAATACTATATAAGTCTTTAATATTCTCCTTTTGCATCCATTTTTTCTCCCAAAAGATCTCTATTTGTATTATCCCTGCAAAATATGTGCAAAAAATGAGTATATAATAGAAATATATGCATTTAAAAAAGTCAAAAAATATAAATAAATGGATCAATTGTAAGTTAACAAGAATAAGATAGCAAGCATACTCTTCAACTCATGAAAGCTCATGAATTTAGGTAGGCTTTAATGCATTCCAAGAAAAGTCTAAACATTAAAATGATTAAATTAAAAATAAATATATAATTTTTAATCTTGTCAAGCTTTTGGATTTGTTCTTCAATCTTCTTGATGTCTTTTTGTAATGATGATTTTTAAATCCAATCTTGAGCACACACAAGAGTTTGTACAATTTTAAGGGATTAAAGAACTTTTAAATTGATCAAGCACACGCCCCCGATGCTACATGAAGACTATGAAGCAATCGTAGAAACCGATATAGTTAACACATCTCTGATCGTCTTTGAAAGAGTGAAAAATCTAGAGTCATTCACTTTCCACCACGATAAAATATCAAAATTTTCAACAAAATTCTCATTAGTCAGAGCTAGATATTTATCCAATTCAAACGTTTTGTCCTCATCACCATTTTCTAGCTCACGCTTTTTATACAAAGCTTGATCAAACCTTTTCATTTTTTTTTGTGGTCATTGAGGGAAACATGTGCTGCCACACTTGATTGGCTACAAGCACCATGAAGTGGAGGTTTATACTAATCAAGCAATTCATACAAAACTTCCTTCAACTTTTGCATCATTTCATAAGTTTTTTCAACATTAGATATTTCACTAAGTGCAAATTCAAGATACTTTAATTTTTATCTATGATTTAAAACATAAGCTCGATCCGGGTCGAATTCAACTTAAATAATAAAAATATTTTAAATTTAATTATAAAAGTATATAAAATATCAATTAAAGATTTTATTTTTTTTATTTTTTGAATAGTGGAATGGATATTTTGGACAAGCTAGGCTGACCAAAAAATGAGCTTGAATTTAAATTTTTTTGAAACCGATCTTTATTTCAATCCGACCCATAAACACATCTAAATATTAGTAAAATTTTTAAGCGTTATTCCTTTTGTCCCCAATAAAACTCTAATTGATGGGTTAGTTTAAATTTTCTAAATTTCCTCTTAATCTCTTATTTTCTCTGCAATTTTCTCTATTTATCTTCTTATTTTGTGCTTGTTTTTTGTCTTACAGAGGCCACTACATCGAACTGTTTATACTGCATAATTAATATGCATTATCAAGTCTTAAAAAGGAAAAATATATATTAAATATGGTTAGAATCTTATGGGGATGAGAGAGAAGGGTGAAAAGAGTGAGGCAAAAGAAAGTGAAGCCCCAAACTAATGTGGCTCAAGATGGTTAGCTATGGGGATTCGAACAAGGTTTTGGAGTGGGTCAGAAAAGGTAGCCTCCGTGCCTTATGATGTAGGTTGGGATTTTGTGCATTTTGAATTTTTCAGCACACAAAAACCAATAACCTAGAATGAGCGTAAGAGAGTGTGTGACGGAAATGCCGCAACGGCAAGGGGAACTCGTCTAAGCCAAAAATTTAAAAATATTTACACATTATGTCAATATTTATACACAATACATAAAATTTTAAGGATAAATTTATTATTATATCAATCCAAATTTTATATAATTGACGAAAAATTAATTTTTTAGAGGGATCAATTTACTACTCAATATCAAAGTTAAGAGAGTCTGAAAAGGTGTTTTTACCATTTTGTTGTATTTTTTAAAAAGATTCTATAATTTCTTACCATTTTTATATTTTTATAATTTTTAGTTTTTAAAATTTCTACACTATAAATACTAACTTGAGAGAATGCATCAAATTTAGGAGGCCAAATATGTATTTAAGCCAAAGAAAATAAATTAAATTCGCTCAAAACAAAAATTACAAGGACTAGTTGTACAATTTCACCTGAAAATTTATTTGAAAGGATGACATTAATGTGACATATCAGCTTGTTGTTACATACATCCTTAACAGAGGTTAACAATAGAATGATCATAACGTAATAAACCGGTAATGATAGTGACTATCAAGTAATCTTTAAAAGTTTAGCAATGAAAACATAATTTAAAAAACATAAGTGATTAAACTTGCAATTTACCCTAACATTCAACTCTAAAAAAAACAAAGAGAGAGAGAGAGAGATTCAAGGTCCCAACTAATTTATTTCCATGGTGAATATTTCTTTTAAACCACCAACAATAATAACATAAAATATTTGATTCTGTCGGTATTTAAATAGATGTAAATCAAAGCAAATGTCCAATGGTTGCTGATTGCTTAGCCACCAGCTGACAATACAGATGCCAAATTATTTTCAAACCAATCTTTGTAAACCTTCCAGAACTCCTTTTCTAAATATATATTCATATATTTATCCCATTCAAAATTTTAAAATATTAAATATTATAAAAGTGTGTAAAACCGTTTTATTTTTTATATAAATTTTTTTTATGTTTTCATTTATATTTAAAGTCACATCAAATTTGATCTATAAATGTTGAGTAATAAGGTAAGACACATTATACATTCAAGAAAAAAAATCGAAATTTAGATTTTAGAGATAACATTGTTCTCAAAAAATAACTATGAATTCTGAAAAAATTAGTATTCGTGGATTGTAAAACGGACATGGTGAATACCTTAGTTCCACCAAGTATGAATAAGAATGAGAAAAATAACTAAAACACAATATGATTAAAAAAAACTCAAACACTATATAAAAAGATGCATATATTACAATTATATACATATATCTTAAATTAATATATGTTATTGTGTGATATTTGATTTGTTGTTATTTTTTATTTTAGTTTTTTAACATTGTTTCCTCAAAAATAAAACCCATAAAAATAATGAAAAATTAAAAAAAAATTAAATTATCGGTTATGATTGACCGAATTAATTAAAATTTATTGAGAGAAGTCACAAAATACTCCATAAAAAATCTCTATAAATAACTCATTTATTTCATTGGATCAACTTTTGATTTCTTTGATAAAAAAAATAAAAACAAAACAACTTTGATTTTATTCTTATCACAATCTAGTTTAAAGTTTTGGAGTAAACAAAAAGGTGACTAAAGACATTTTATTTTGATCATTAAATTTTTAGTTTTTTTTTTAATTTTGGTCACTAAAACTTACAAAATTTAATATTTGAACGTTGTTTTTGTACGTTGGTGGAGGGTAATACATGCCTCCAATGACACCACCCGGCGGTGGGGAGTATTGTTGTTGTTGTTGTTGTTGTTACTCCCGGATTGAGCTGGTGGTGGTTGGAGAGTAGTAGTAACTGCCACCACCACTAGAGCTGGATGGAAAAGGTGGTAAAAATTAAATTTTGACATAAATTTATTGAATTTTTTATATTTAGGATAGAAAGTGTAAACATCATAGGACTAGATTTTTTTATTCCACCAATAAAAAAGCCCACCGCAGTGTGGAAGAATTAATCCTCAGAAGAAAACCACAGTTGGGAATTGAAGCAAGCTAAACGGCATTGTGCAAGGATTCATCCATGCTCTCATCATCGTCCCCCCAATTAGTTTCCTCCTCGATCAATTTCAGCAACAATTAACTCTGTCACTGATGGAGAATATAATGAGGGAATATTTGAACCATTACCCCCCATTGGCTTGCATGTCAGCTTTTGTGGGTTCCTACTTCTCATCCATTCTAACCACTCTATGCTTAATGTTGCTTAAAGAGGTTACAACTTGGGTAGTACTGAACCCATCCCAAGCACCATAATCAAAGTTGCTCTTTTTGCCTTAACAACAAACCTTATACCAAGGTACTTAAAGACATCCTAATATTTGTTATATTGAGATCAAAGAAGGCAACATGCTGTCACTGTGGTACTATGGAAATACTGTCCAACAATTGGGTTATTGAAAAATCTACTAATTCTATAATTTGTTTGAATTAAAATAGTTGATGAGATGAAGGATGTTAAGGTAGAAGGGCATCTTCCATTCTTCAAGGTCGTAATATTCACCTTGCATGTGATTGATTCCGTGGGGAAGAAGGTGGTAATAATTTCCAGCCTAAAACCCACATGCCTTGGATTTCTTTAAAATGATTCCTTCTCTCTCCATCACATTGAATCATGTGTTAATGATTTTGCTGGGCATCGTGTTTGTTTCACCATTTTCAAGTTTCAATTTAATAATATTTAAACATTATCCAGAAATAATATTTTTTAATATTTATTAGACATTAGTTCATTTTTTTCTGGGATTCAAGTTGGTGTTTTTTAAAAAGTATGTATATATATATATATAAATAGTAGTTAATAAAGTAAGTTGGTACTTGCGATGCAAGGCATTGATCAAAAGAAAAAATAAATTTTTTTTTTTGAAGATAAGGGAGGAAATGAAAAAAAAAGAAAAGAAAGTAAAGCCTTCTCTTTTCGGGTTCAAAAGACCCGGTTTGAACCCGAAACGGATTACCCAGCAGGCCATCAACTCGCGAGGGCCACTCTATCTTCTCAGGTTGGCCCAGCAAGCTTTTAGCCCAAAAAATTTGGGCTTGAAATAATTCCTTATTTTAATGGCCCACTTTTATTTAATTTTAATGGTTGTATTTATGTCATACTAATTATAGTTATGTGAAATTAATTTTTATAAATTTATAACGTATAATGACATGTGAATTAAAGTGATTCTTTTTTAAAATATTTTCTTAATATTGCATGAATATGTATATTTATTTACATTTTTTGTACTTATTTTCTTTATGTGATTATGATTTGTATATTTATTTATGTTTAACTCCATGTACCCATCCATATGTGGTGAATTAAATTTATGATTGGTTAAATTATTTTCAACTGCATAAGGCAACATTTTGATTTAATATAGATCCTCGTCTATCAATATATTAGCCTTGGGTGCGATTTCATTGATTTTTATATTTACCATAATACAAATTATCATAATTTTAAAAATTAAATATTTATATTATTTTAATTTTTTTTCAATCATAGTATTACTGAAATGTTACAAATATTATAATAAATTTTTAATAAATAAATATAAA
Source organism: Gossypioides kirkii (assembly GCA_005610355.1). Lineage (NCBI taxonomy): Eukaryota > Viridiplantae > Streptophyta > Magnoliopsida > Malvales > Malvaceae > Gossypioides > Gossypioides kirkii. The sequence goes on along the minus strand of CP032254.1, from coordinate 16,108,669 downwards.
ATATTATAATTGATACATGCAATTTAACTAGTGCATTACACGGGATAAAATAATTAGTATATAATATATATTTAGGGTTAGCATTTGGTACATTGATAATATGCTTTTTTTTTTAATTTTACAAACAAATTTAATCAGTGTATTGATTAATATTTTTAAAAAGTTGGATAAATTTATTTTTCTTTTTCTCCAAATTTTAATATATTTAAGCGCGTTTAAAGTTATATCTTTATTAATTGAATTAAGAGAAATTACATATATTTAGAGTATGTTGCCTTTATTTGTTTAATAATGTTTTTTGTTTATCATTTACTGTGTAAGCAGGCTAGTTTTTGACATTTTTTGGGCCTTATGTGAAACAATAAATTGGACCCTTTTTAAAAAAGTATAAAATATAATACGATAAAAGTTGAAAAAATTTTAGACCTTAGGAAATAAAACATTTATGGTAAAAAATTGAAAACCCTAGGCATTTAATTAATTTATTTTCATCTGGAATTTTTTTTCCACATTAAAAATTAAAAATTTATTTTTTTTGAGCCCCTTCTAACCCTGAATCCTGAGCGGCTACACACTCAAACAACAACAGAAACAGACCTGTGTGTAAGTAATGTCATTTTAATTTGTACAATAACGATTGGGTAACAAATATAAATAATAGTACAACTATATTAAATAATTAGGTAATAAGCATATTAAACACAGCCAATTGCATGTTAGGGGTGGTGAGATATAGACTTTGCATATGATTCTAAACTTAAATCTATAAAGAATTTAACCCAAAAACAATAAGAAATCCTTGGATCAAAACTTTCTCACTCTACCTTGAAGAATGCTCTAAAATGGAAGAAAAAAAATTCCCATTTCTCAAAGTTTAGAAATAATAAATTTTAGTTGGAAAACTTTGTAGAAAACTCAAATACTATACAAAGAAATCAAAAACTCAAGCTTCTCCTTTGTTCTTCCAAACTAGCGTGAGCTTGGAAAAAGAAAAAGAAAATGTTGAATAATTTGATCATAAAATATTATTCTAATGAAAGAATTTAATGAAAAATCAACTTGTCATAGGATTTGAATCAATAGGAATAATAAAAAATTAAGTTGAAAAGATTAAAGAAAATCTTTGTTCCCTTGCAAATAAGAAACCAGCTCTCCATCCCTTTTAAAAACTGCCAAGGTCTAATTTCTATCAGATCCTTGTCCAAACTTTTAACATCTAATTTCTGTAAATTTACAAGTCTATCTCAAAATTAGTCCTACTCACTATTCCCACTAGTTATCTCTAATTAAGACACCTTAATTAACAACTAATTAATTATATATGACCTAACTCAACTCTAATCCTAGAAAATCTCTCGGTTTGACTTCCTGAAATAATTTGGTTCACAATTTTAGCCCAAAATTAACACTTTTTGACATTGACAAAAACCTGGATGCTTCAAGTTGCTCTTGAGTGCTTAAATCGGAGTCAAGATAATTTTTGGGGTAATCAAATAGAGTGAGAGAAAAGAATTAGTTGTTATCCTAGAGTCAAAGTGGGTATACTTTTGTCTTTTACATAGGAATCATGGTGAGTATCACAATTGTGTGGGAATATGGGAAGTGTGTAAGGCATAACCCCGACTCTAGCTGATGTCCTTGCTTGGTAGAGGTGAGGTGATCCTACTATTTTCTCATTCCATCATGGGTACCACTGCTACCAGATTTGTTCTTCAAGACCACCTTTATTTCTGGGTTGCTTCATTTACAAGGACTTTCTTCCTCTTTGGATGGGCCTCTATTACATTTACATGTCATAACGTAAGTGAATCAATGTTTTCATACAGAAATCTGATTTTAAAATGAAGCCCAACCCTTTGATCGACATGTTGCTCGTTGCCCCATTACTTTTTATCAATTCATCAAAAATCCAGTAAAAGAAATATATCATCTGAGTAGGACCTAATATTTAGGTATAATATCCAAAATATTCAATAAAATAATTTAATTAAGTGAAGCTATTAGCTGTCAATTGAGTTTTAGCTCGATTGGCATGGGTATTGCTGTCAATGCTGGAAGACGTGCAGGCCCGTTCTTGACATTTTTGGGTCTTAGGCAAAACAATAAAATGAGATTTTAGGTTCCTTAAAAGTTGGAGAAATTTTTTTTAGATCCCTTAAAAATTGGTAAAAAAAATTTTGAGCCCTTAAAAACTAAAAAAAATAAATTTAAAAACCCATTTGAATTCATCATTATGAAATAATTTTGAGCTCTTAAAAGTTGGTAAAAAATGCACTTGGTAATTATGTAATAATAAAAAATAATGTCAAAAATACTGATTAGGATTTTTTCTTTAAAAACACCCATTTGAATTCATCATTATAAAATAATTTTTTCCATTGGAATAATGTTCTTAAGAAAAGTTGACATCAACATTTTGAATAAAATATTTAAAAATATTAATTATTTAGACTAGCTAATTATATTATAAAAATAGAGAGATTAAATTATGTTAAAAATAAAAGTAAATAGATTAAATCATGAATTTTAACATAGTATACAGGCGAAAATTGAAGTTTGATTTTAAAATAATGACAAAACAATGCAAACTTAAAAGAAATGAGAAGCCACATGTCAATTTCTAAAACTTTAGGATATTCAAATGATATATAACCACATAATATTTTAATAAAAAAGTCAACGACATTAATTATTTAAACAAATTAATAATGTTAAAAAAAATGTAGGGACCAAATTATGTTAGAAATTAAACTGTAAAGACTAAATCTCAAATTTAGATAATAGAAGGACCAAATTTGAAGTTTAACTATTTTCTAAAATGTAAAAAGAAAAAGGAAAAAAGAAAAAGAGAACAAAGGTGGACACATGGCAGATGGACAACAACATGGACACTGCTTTGATATATATAGGTGCAAATATGGTTCTCAGCGGTTGATTATTTGTTTTTGTCAAATTATAGAGTAATAAAATTGAAGATTAACATATGCTTTATGTTCTATACATTTTGTACAGTTGAAATTTAGTTATATATTTTTATTTTCAAGCTTTTAGTTTTTTTACTTTTTAAATTTGAAAATTTAAGTTCATTTGCCACCATCGCTATATTGGTAATCATGTAAGAAAAAAAAATGATGTCTAAAATATTTGTTATGATTTTTTCTTTAAAATATCCATTCAAATTTGTCATGATAAAAAATATTAATCGGTTGGAATATTTTTCTTAAGAAAAATTGATGTCAACATTTTGAATGAAATAGCTAACAATAGTAACTATTAAGATTAACTAATGGCATTATAAAACTAAGGCATAATTATTTTTTTTCTCCTCCAACTTTATAAAAAGTCATTTTAGCCATTCATTTAATTTTTACCTCTTTCAACTATTGAATTTGTATTGAATGTCAAATCACTCAAAAATTGATGAAAAAATTAACATTTATTAACTTTACTAATATGACATATATGTGAATTGTCATGTGTAAGTCATATTAACAATTAATTATTTTTAAAAAAAATAAAAAAATCAAAATAATGTTACATTTTTTATACTTTTTAAAAATTAAAAAACATTTAAAAAGATTTTTTTAAATTATATTCTTGTAGTGAATGTTAATAATAATTTATAGTAGGTGGTTGTTGGAATAGAGGGCCTTGGACAGAGTTAGTGACAACTATAAAGTACAACTAAGTTGTTGAAGCTATAAATGTAGTGAATCGAACATCTACCAAGTCATCACCAGCTTATTTAATAGCATTTGACTTTTTTTTATAAAGCTTGAGAGTAAAATAAATTATTATGTTTAATTAATTAATTATACTTATATGGGTGTTTTACAAAAATAATATAAAAAGTTATTTAATTATAAAAATGTGTCGTTTGTTACAATATTTATCGATGTCGTCTGATACATTGACAGTCGTTTGACACATCAACGGTATTACCTCTCTTTTTCAACAATCATGACATAATCATCAAGTTTCTAAAAAAAGAATTTTTTTACCGTTATTGTGTCAAGCGACACCCGTATGTATTTTTTAAAATATCCATAAAAATATTAGTACATACAGTAAGAAAAAAATTAAAAAAATAATTTTTTTAATGGTGTCACTGATATGTCAAGTCACCGGTGATAATTTATAAAGAAAAAACTTGATATAAAAAAAGGCTTAAAGAAAAAAATATTTTTTAATTGGTTGGTGATATCGATAGCTTTTAAAGAAAAAAGTCTTGAAAGAGCAAAAAAGCAAAAAAAATAATGGGGAAGCCTATGACCAATCCATCACATCGGAGGTAGGGTGTTAGTCCAGTGCCACACCGATTGGTCACGGGCTCCATCTGTTCTTTTTTTTTTCGATTATTTTTCTTTAGCTATATAAGTTGGTCCCCTCTCTAGTCATTCAAGTCTGTGTTAGAGAAAAAATTGTTTTTTCTCGCTATGGCTAGTTGAAATTTGAGGAGAAAGAATTGTTTGTGTTGATGTTTTAGGGAGAAAGTGTGATTGTTTTGAGGTATATTTTTATTGTTTATGATGTATGTGCTGCACCATATCTACACTCAACATGTTAGCCATAGGATCATTGAGTTTGACAATGCACCGAGTCAGGTTCCCGATTGAATGGGCGTATACATTTTTATCATCTTCCGCGCTTTCATCATCGATATCATCCAGGACCTCATCCAAATCAAGGTCACTAAAATCTTCACCCTCGTGATTAGAACGATCACCATTATTAGGTCCTTCACCATCTGTATTGGTCTCAATCACCATCGAATGTTTTTGTAAACAAGGACTTGGATTAGGGTTGTTATACGTAGTCGGAGCATGGCATGGATTTTCGACCCATGTCAATGTTGCTCCATAACCGCATTGCTCTGCCTAACCAAAATTCATATCAAAGTCAAACACGTGTACAGACGGTCACCTATCAGCAGGCACTCTCAAAACTTCCATACACGGGTTTTGAACTCCATCTTGTTGACTTAATGGAATGACATTTTAAACGGGCTCTACATCTGTTAACTTAGCAACTAGTTCAGCGTTCACGTTCCCAATCGAGCAATAAAGTGTGACACCCATTAAAAAATATATATTTTTGTCTCAATTATTTTTTTCTAACATCTATTTTTTTCTAAATTACCACTGATTCCTCCTGACATACCGACAACACTAGTTAAAAATAATAATTTTTTTCTTCTTAACCTTTATTTTTCTTGACAACTTTTTTTTTTGGTGAATCTGACAACTTTTTTTTTAAAATTCTCCTGTGTGGCTTGACACATCGATTGCACCATTAAAAATTATTTTTTTCGTTTTTAAACCCGATATACCTGTATTTTTTGGTTTTGGTCTTTTGCCCCCACAAATCCCTTTATTTTACCTTTATATTTTATTTCTTTAATAAGTAACGGAATTTAGATTACATAATCTCTAACAATACTATAAACTTTTGTTGTAGGCTCTTTTTGAGGAACATTTTCAAACCACATAAATAGATTTTGAATTTTTGGGATGATGAATTCCTGCATTGAATGAATTTGTGGGCACATCCTTTTCACAGTTAATTTAGCCCAAATATGCTGCTGATGAGGTTTGATTCACTCCATTTATAGTTTCAACAACTTTGTTGTTGTGTCTAAGGCCCAAATATGTCAACAACCACCTTACTACAAATTATTAATATTCACTACAAGAATATGATTAAAAAATTTCATTTTAAATATGTTTTTTTTTTGTGAATAAGAGAGAATAAAACCCTAATAATAATACGATTGACACAACTCGAACCCAAACCACACTTGAAATAATAAATATTTTTTATCATCAGACCAACACATAGATTCATAGAAATATGTTTTTAAGAAAGTGTATGTAGCTTCTCAGTATATAATTGGCATCGGCTTCCATATTAATATATTTATATGTATATATACAAAAGGAAGGGGCTTGACATGTGGCTACCGTGGGTCCTATCTCTCTTTTACATCTTTTTATTATGCATAAGTTTGAAGTTTAATATTTATATTTTAATTTTTAATATAATTTAGTTATTATATTTTTATAATGTTATTAATTAATTTAAATAGTCAAAATTATTATTTTTTCATCAAAATATTACGTGATTATATATAATTTTAATGAGTCATAAAGATTGATATGCGGTTTCTCTTTTTTTTTAGATTTTCGTTATTTTTTTACATTATAAGACAACTATCAAATTTAATTTTGATCTAGACTATGTTGAAACTTGAGATTTAATCTTATATTTTAGTTTTTGGCATAATTTGGTTTGGTCCCTCTAATTTTAGGCGTAATGACTTATCTGTTCCTCCAACTTTACGAAAAAAATTATTTTAGTCCTCCATTTAATTTCTCGCTTTTTTACCCCTTAAACTTGTGTTGTTTGTCAAACCACTTCAAAAATGGATGGAAAAGTTAATAGTTATTAACTTTGTTGACGTGACATACATATGGATGTCATGTCATCAATTAATTAAGTTTTTAAAATTTAAAAAACTCAAAAAAATAAAAATAATATTTAAATTTTTTTATTAAATTTATTAAAAAATTATAAAAATAATAAAAGATTAGTTTTGACATGAAAATCCACATGTATGCCATGTTAGCAAAGTTAACAAATATTAACTTTTTCATCCATTTTGGGGTGATTTGACAAACAACGCAAGTTCAAGGGCTAAAAGAGGTGAAAATTTAAATGGCTAAAATGACTTTTTTGTAAAGTTGGAGGACCAAAAAAGTCATTATGCCCTAATTTTTAGAGTCATTAGCTAGTCTAAATAGTTACTATTATTAGCTATTTCATTCAAAATGCTGATATCAATTTTTCTTAAAAACAATATTCCAACAGGCAAGGGTGAAACTATAAAATTTTTTTAGGGGATGGGTGAAATTAAATTATAATTTTTAATAGTTTAAAGGATTAAATAAAAAAATTTATCACTTTTTGGAGGTCAAAGTGCAATTTTAGTTTTACTAATTTAAAATTTAAAATTTCTAAAGAGCCTAAATGGATAATTTTCTATTTTAAGGAAGGTCGAGGCTCTTGCCAACCCCCTAAATACGTCACTGCTAACATGTTAATTTTTTTATCATGACAAGTTTGAATGAGTAATTTTAAGAAAAAAAAATCATAACCAATATTTTCGACATCATTTTTTTCTTACCAATATAGCAATAGTGACAAATGAATCTAAATTTTTAAATTCAAAAAATAGAGGAATTAAAAGCTTGAAAATAAAAATATGTAACAAAATTCCAACTGTACGAAGTGTATAGAAACATAAAGCATATCTTAATTGTCAAATTTTTACTCTATGATTTGACACAAACGAATAATTAATCTAACTTGAAGTGCGGTTTAGTAACCATAGTTCCACCCATATATAAAAGTAATGTCCATGTTGATGTCCATCTGCCATGTGTCCACCTTCATTCTGTCTTTCTTTACAATTTAATTTCTAACATAAGGTCACTAATATTTTTTTATATTATTAATTAGACTAAATAGTTAATAACATTAACTTTTTTCTTAAAATGTTACGTAATTATATATCATTTAAATACCCTAAGATCTTAAAGACTGATATGTAACTTCTCATTTCTTTTAAGTTTGCATTTTTTTTTATTATTTTATGATCAAATTTCAATTTCGCTTGTATACCATGTTGAAATTCATGATTTAATCTATATACTTTAATTTTTAACATAATTTGATCCCTCTGTAATTTAAAATCTTTTTTTTTTCTTTCAAAAAAATATAATTTTTGTTCACATTTACAACGTAGCTTTGTTTATCTATCCACATGCAGGTTGTAGAACTAAATTCTAATTAGTTGAAGCACTCAAGACGTCCCCCAAACTGCAAGATCTCATGTACACCAAAAGATCATCACTCGGCTAAGCGAACTCAGATAACAAGACAAATGAGTTGTTTTAGCAACAGAAAAAGTGAGCATGAGGATCACAAATCATAGACCAACCAAAGTTCCTTTCCCCAACAATTAACAGTGTTTCTTCCACTTCGCCCACTATTGGCTCACTTCAACAAAAGCTCCTACGATTGGAATTTAAGCAATTACAAATGATGGAAAAACACTTCACCATACGTTTTCATACAATGCTATATATATGTATATATATCTTAGAAACACCATCTAAGAACCATGACCAAGGTTTTCAGTGCCAAACCTTACAAAATATATGCTACAAAGCATGCAAGCGATGGGCGAGTTTCATAGAGCAAGTGAACATGGTGTTGTTTGATTGAATGGGTTACCAGCAACTACCAACCTGCAAATGAATACCTAAATGTTAGTAAACATAGGCAAACTTCTACTTGACCTCCAAGGTCCCCCCAATCACCCTCCCTCACTTATTCTTTCAAGAAAAGAAAAGAAGAAAACCCCACTGGGAAACAAGAAATTGACTGACCTCATCCAATAATACCAATTTTTTGATAAAATAAACGTGATGAATAATGACAAACAAATAGAAGACATGGACCAGCAATGTGAATATCTGAACATAGCACACATCATTCCTTCGAGGAACTAAACGGTATTATGGCATGGCACCTTTGACGATTACAAAATTTAGTACAGTTGCATCTCTCGTGTAAGTGACTAATGCAAATTAAATTATTAGAAATGATCTCACCCGCCATCCACAAAGTAGGTTGGTAGGATGACAAATATACTTTAGAGTATACTAAAAGAAATAATCTAAAAAACTAATAAGAAAATGTTAAACATATGCAAATTAACACTGCTTGTGGAGTAAAAAGATTCACTACTAGTGCACCAAAAACAAAAAAGACACCAAAGCTCATCATTAGACATGCAGAAAACTCTTTCAGAAGAACGACACAAAACAAGGTCAGACACAACATTGAAGATAACAAACCAAAGCTTACTGAGTATTAGAATTCAGTTTAGCCTTTTTCTTCTTCTTGCGTTGTTTTTTTGAAGAGCTTTCACCAACATCTGAACCCTGTCCACTGACTGCAGGCACAAAAGCAATTGGAAGATCAACGCAAGCAGTACCTTCTCCTGATTTTGGAATCTTGAACTCATGGCGTGGATGTTTCGCTCCAGAGCTTGGGTGTGTAGTATTTGGAACATGGTTAGTGACTGCAGTAATTTCAAGCTCTGTATTGTTATGATTCAGTCTGTTTGCCCCAGCAAGTGTAGTGTCAAAACTGGGATCCTTGGCTTTATTCAAGGCATCATAAAGCTTAGCTTTGGATTTTATGATCTCTGAAACAACAGTCCCATACCTATCATCAGCTGCATTAGTGATCCAACAAAGAGATGAGAATTTATCAAGATAAAAAGTAGCTTGAAATTAGGGTATGTTTACACGTGCGCACGCGCATATATATGTTTGAATTTTCTTAAATAGGAAAAGAAAGATACCAAGAAGTGATTGTATGACAACACGTGCAGCTAATTGTTCAGCTTCCTTCTTGTTTCTACCAGTTTCCCCTCTATAAGTCTCACCATTGAAAACTAAAGTAGACACAAAAAGGGGAAGCACTCCTCCTGACTGAATGGTATTGTATGTTGGCATATCTAGATTCATCTTCACCACAAATTCATTTAAGATAGACTTGCAAAATACTGTATCCTAGAGCACAAGCAACCAAAAGATTAGCGAACCCCAAAACAATTATCATACTTCTGTTTGATATGCAAGTATGATATACCTATTTAAGAATCCTTAGTTATAGAAAACATTTTTCATTTCTTATTCTCATTTACACTTTAATGCCTTGTTTGGTTATCTAGTGTATTTAACATAACGAAATAAGTAAAAGAATTTCCTTCCCTTTGCTCAAAACAAGTCAAGAGCGTGGCTAAAAATTACAAAGCAAAGTTAATTTATTGCCAACTCATGCACCAAAAAGTGTTGAAAAAATAATACTTTTCCTAAATGTAGCAAAAATAGAAAGATAAAGGGAGATAAATATATTTGAAAATCCAAAAACCAAAGATCCTGAACGTAGTTAGAAGTTTATGTCATTTATAGTAGTGGTTCAATACAATTAAAAATTGAAAAGTAAAGATTTCCAAATTTAAATTGATAGTTGAGGTAGAAAATGGAAAACATTTTCAAAAACTAAACGACGCTCTCTTTTCTTCATTCCTTCTATTTGGCTTTTAATAGGGCACATCTTTACTTATTTGCACTCTTCACAGTGTTATCTTCAAGCTTGTACACTCAAAAACAAATTTCCAATATATTTTCCACTAAATAGCAAAAGAATACTAAATCGTCGAAAAATTTGCCTAATTAGGGTAAAAATTGCATGATATCAAAGTCCAAAAACCTCTTTAAATTCTGTCCTCTTTTTATCCTGGACTAAGATGTATGATATAAGGAAAACAAATACCTACTAATTTGACTAGTAAGTTTCAAAACAAACAAACAGTTATGAATAAACGTAAAACATTTGAAGATGTCAGAACGCAACAAACCTCACGAATGAGAGGACAACCTTCATCCTTCAACTTCTTTGATATACACTCCAGTGCATGTTTGGCAACATCCTGTTCGGCTGCTTTTCTATTAGAAAAAGTGGTCTCAGAAGTATATGTTACACCATCAACTAACACACTTGACCGAAACTGGGGTGCATGCACTGATCCTTCATTAACAGTTTGATACACAGGAAGCTGTATGGATGATCGTTGAGTAAACTCTTGTAACCTATTCTTATACATAAAGGGTTCAGGAGGCCCTAAACAAAATCAAGCATATGAATAGTAAGGGATTTTGACTTTCAAATAAAGAAATAAAGAAAAAGATGATAAAAATATAGCTTACAAGCAAGCCAAATAAAAAAAAAAATTGATTTGTATAACATGATCTCAACCATAGAAAGATCATAGAGAAAAATTTTGAACACACAAGAAACATCAAAGGTGCATGACAGAACTTCACATGATAGTCAAGCTCTTAAGCATACATTAAATAACAAAGAGCGTCTTCATTTTCAATCATAATAAAAATAAAACCATAATCCAACGTGAGAAATGCCATAATATCATATTCCAAAAGGACATTTTAAAGCATCAAACAATGACAATTTTGATGTGACATCATACAACCCAGTTGGACATTGCCGAATACACTAGAACTATCTAATATCATTAGAGCTATAATAGCCCTTAATAATACTGTTATTATACATTTCAAAAATATTAGATAAAATATTGAAGGTATAATTATAGAACGAGGAAGACGGCAGGCTACAAGAAATGTTCCTGCCGCTAATACAGTGGCAACAAGTGTAAGAAGCGATACATGAGTAGGCTCCTCCATGGCATGAGGCAACCATACGTAAATGTTGTCAAGGGTGCAAGGCGCACTCTGGGAGCTAGAACCCTTATATTGCCTCAGGTGTAGAGTGCAAAAAATAGTCCTAACCTCAGTTAAATAAAACGCAACTTTGAAATGTAAAGCCCACATTTCAAAATCATTTCCCCTTTCCTTTTTTCCTTTTTGTATTTTTTATCGTTTGTTTACAGCCCATTAAGTCTAAAACCCAAGAAAATTCCAAGCCCCCAAAACCATATAAGAATACTAAAATACCATAAATCAAATTCAATAAAAAATCCCTTTCAATCGCATATAAGAGAAAGCAATTACATCTAAAGAAAACCTAAAAAAAAACTTGTAAGTATGAAGCAGAAATTGACTTTCTGTTGCCAAAAAGAAAATTGGAATCTAATACTTACTGGAAGGGCAAGGTAAAGGCGGCACATTGGAAGAAGCAAGAGGATGAACCGGTGCTGAAGATTGATCAACATGTTCAGGTTGAGGAAAATGTGCTAAAGGATTCTCCATTTTATGGAATTTTTTCTCTTTCTTTACTTTCAGTTCAGCCGAGTCAGAGACAGAGCCACCGGGTCAGTCTGGATAATAATAGAATTTCAGCCATTAACCCTCGTCACATGAAAAATAAATGCTCCCCAAAATTTTCAACTTTCTCTAAATTTTTGGTTTCGTAAAACATTCTCCACACTTGATTAGCCTTCTACGAAGATAGTATCCTTACCCAGTGACACCAGAGATGCTAAATGCTATCAATTTTATTTAAGGATTTCATAACCCTTGATCTCTGAGTAGTATGAACATAAAAAACCCTCCTGATTGCCACTAAGTTGAAGACAACCTAAGACTCAATATTTTCAAATAAGTGAACCTTTAGCACAGGATTTGAAAAAACCATATCCTCGAAGCACCGAATCAAATATGTTTCTTGCAAAACTTCCTGGTAAGAATTAAGTATACAAGACCAAAAATTCATAGAAAAATTTATAATATAAAACTATTTTTCTTTTAGATATCGATATACTGTTAGTGTTTTTTTCTCTCAGTCAATTGAGCCAGCTTAAACGAAAAAAAGAAGAAGCCAACTTTTACCAACAGAACACTAAAACTCCCATTGTCTATAATAAACTGAACACAACACCCCTCCAATCAACGAGAAATTTTATTAATGAAAAGGAGAAATGATAACGTTTTGAATATTCATCCTCATCTTCAAGAACTCCTAAAGCCGACCAAAATACAAATAAATGATTCAAGAACCCATAACAGTAGACCAAAATGCCCATAAAGTAATGATAAAGCACAAGAAATAACAACAAAGCTAAAACAAAACGAACATTTCAAATATTCATCTTCATCAGAAAATTTTGAACACCTATAACCATGGTTCACCAGAATATTTTGAATACCCATAGCCATGCTTCACACAAGGAATCAAATAAAACGAACCAACAACCAAACCCAGCCCTTCCTCACCGTGCCCAAAACCCTATCACCTTCATCATCTACCCAAAACCAGCAACCAAACCTATTACAGCGCTCCATTACCAAAACCATCCCCAACACATAATATTCATAAAAGGAAAAGAAGATAATATCAACATCCAAAAAGTAAAAAAAGAGAGAGGAAAGGAAGCCACGACTTCACCACGATGGAGCAGAAGCTGATGATTGACCTTCGTCGAAATATTTCGAAGACCAACCGCAAACTTCACTGCAAAGAGACCTACAGTTTGCGAGACGAAAAGTGAATAAAAAACCTTGGTCTAATAATGGGGTTTGGATAACAAGGATTTGGGTTGATGAACGGAGATTTGAGGTTAGGGATTTGAGTCTCACCTTTCCTAGTTCTTACCTATTTAATTTTGATGAAGTTTTGTTTTGGAAATTTGACTTGAGATTTTGAGATAGATAAAAAGAAGTCTAGGATTTTAGTTTCACTTACAGGTGCTCAATGCCGGGCCCCGGCCGGGTCGGGTTCAGAAAAAATTCATATAAGGTATTTTTTTTTAATGGTAGTTCATATAAGGTATTAAAACTAATTTTTCACGTTTGAGTTTAGTTCCGTTCTAAAAATGAGTTTATTTTATTTAAATTATGTTTCAATTTAAAAAAGGCTCCCACTTACATTATGATAAATAAATAGAAAGCTAATACGTATGGAATACGAAAAAAATGTCTCTCCCTATAGTTGATTTCTCCATTGGCTCCTCTGCGTTATCAGTGGATGACAATGTTAGTCGGGCGACTAAGAAAGTCCGATGACTTCTGCTGGATCCTCCAAATGGTGATGATCATATGGTGGATGGTAGTGGGGTTCGAGTAGAGGCAATTGAGGCACCAAAAATGTCTTTCAAAGAGAAACTTATGGGGTCTGGGTCAGCGACTCAAACAAACAAAGAAGAGGAAAACTTTGAACTTATGGAAGGAGATGTGGTCACTGAGATGGTGGATAGGATCTCGTATATTCATTTTTCTGACCGAGTAAATCAATTCATTGAAAAGCAATGGCTTTGTCAGTCGTCATTAAGTTGCTTGGTCGTAAATTGAGTTTTACGGCATTAGCAAACAAAGTGCAGGGTCTGTGGAATACAACCAAGCCATTTCAGTTAATGGACTTGGAAAATGACTATTATTTAGTCAAGTTTCAAGACAAAGAGGATTATGTGAACGCTTTAACACAAGGTCTTTGGACCATATTTAGGCAATATCTCACGGTTCGTCCTTAGTCGCCATCGTTCTCAACACAAGAGGAACATCCTTAGAGTATTGTGGTTTGGGTTCAGTTGCCTGGTCTATCGAAAGGATTATACAAAAAAGATTTGCTGAGGGCGATTGGTCCGGTGCTGAGAATTGATTTTAACACTGATAAGGGAATCCATGGTCGATTTGCTCGTCTTGCTGTTAGTGTTGACCTACGCAAACCTTTAATCTCTAAGCTTAAGATTGAGGGGAGAACACAAAGAGTGGAGTATGAGTCCTTGCCCAATGTTTTCTTTGAGTGTGGGCAGTTCGGGCATAATAAAGATCTTTGCCCAACAAAGTTTGTTACCGATCCTTCGAATAAGGGTGTGAGAGAACCAGTTAGCAAGGCACATGATTTTTATAAGAGAGTGGAGGAAGAACACTTTGGACCACGAATACTGGTTGAACGGAAACAAAGACGTACTACACAGTCGGCAGCTTTCAAGAATTCTACGGTGACAGGTAAATCGACTAGAGGATCCAGGTTTGGGGTGCTTGGCGAGGATTTAGGCGAACAAAATGGCATAATTAAAGGAAACGGTCAGATTATTTCCCTAAATACAACTGCTCAAATGGAAAGGAATTTCACATAGTTATTACCCCAAGCTAATAAAGGGAAGTCGACTAGAAAGGTGGTTGCAAAATCAATAATTAATAAAGGGAAAGGAAAAGGGATTGCTATCTCAAGTGGGGTCAAACCAAGTTTGAAGGTGGCTAAGTTAGCAGGCCATAGGGTTAAGAAAGTTATGGGTTTGGGCCTTGCGCCCAATGAGATTGGACAAAATATCCAAATAAGTCAGAAATAGCAGGTCAATTCTCTCCTTCTATTTCAAGTAGTCAGGATGGATACTACATTAATGGGTACAAAACATCAGGTGGTTAAAATGATTGATTTAGGAAAATAACAGCAGCAATTGAAAGAGAATTCTAACCCGAATGTGCAAATGCTTGAGGATCGTACGAATGAGAATCATGGACAAAGGCCTCCTGGTTTGGCGTTAAAGGATGGCTTTGTTATAAACAAGCAACAAAATATGGGTGTTGCAGAGGCAGTGGAAAATATTGTTCGTAATTTGGGACAAAATAGTGATAACCATATGGATACTGATGATGAAGGTGACCTTATGGATAGTTTTGAGGATGATGCCACGAACCAAGATATTAAAGATAATCCGTAGTTAGCTTCGAGTTTGCATTTCTTCTTCTTTATCAATACTTTTATGATTAGTGATCTTAAATTATTATTTTGGAATTGTTAGGGGTGCGATCATCCTCGATTCCACAATTTTATTAAAGAATATGTTTGTGAATTCTATCCTGATGTAATTGGCTTGTTTGAAACGTGTGTTAGTGGACAAAAGGCAGATATGGTTATTTTGAAAATTGGTTTTCATAACTACTTTCGAGTTGAGGTTATGGGGTTTGCAAGAGGATTATGGCTCTTGTGGACGGATAATGTGCAGGTTGAGGTTATTCTCTCCCATCCACAGGTATTCACATGCACATTACGGATAGTGTTGGTGCCATGTCCTTTTTATACACTGCCATTTATGTTAGTCCTCATTCGATGAAGCGAAGAAAGTTGTGGGATTGTTTGGGTGCTTTAGCAGGAATGGTTGAAGGACCATGGTTTTGTGCTGGGGACTTTAATGCAAATTATTGACTCAAGTGAGAGGAAAGATGGTTCACAAAATAGAAGAGTTGGGTGTAAACAATTTCGGACAATGATTGAGGATAATTTCTTAAGGGACATGGGATTTCAAGGGTCTTTGTTCACATGAAATTGGGGGGATTTGTATCAAAGACTCGCCAGAGCCATCTGCAATGAAGAATGGTTGACATGTGCTCCGAATTCATCAGTAAGGCATCTTCACAGATTGAAGTCTGATCATAGGCCTTTTTTAGTATCCACAACTTCTACTGTCTCGCCAAAGGTTAATTGTCCATTTCGGTTTTTGGCTAGTTGGCTATTTCATCTTGAATTTGGTAGTTTAGTTCGAGATAATTGGAAATCGAGGGATGATTTGACAGTAAATATTCATGAGTCTACTGAATCGATCAAAGAATGGAACAACAGGGTGTTTGGAAACATTTTTGCTCGGAAGAGACGATTTATGGAAGAGCTTCGAAAGGTCCAAAATAGCCTTGGAAAACCAAAATAGTCAAAGGCTAAGGGATCGTGAGATTGAGTTGAGAACAACTATTGAAGATACTCTCTAGCAAGAGGAACTCTTATGGTACCAAAATCTAAAAGCACATGACTTGTTCAAGGTGATAAGAATACTAAAGTCTTCCACTCTCGTACTCTATCCAGAAGAAAGAGGAACTGTATTGAAGCTTTTAAAATAGAAGGTATAGGGTGGTGTTTTGATGATGCCTTATTACAATAACACACTATAAACTTCTATCAACAATTGTATTCCTTAGAGAATAATTCTAGATGTAGACAGTTTCTTGTAAAGGAATGTTTTCGAAGTTGTCAGATGATGAGATTGCATTTCTTGGTTCCGATGTTTCAGCTGAGGAGATAAGGAAGGCCTTTTTTTATATGGCCCCTTATAAGGCACTTGGGATCTATGGTCTTCATGCGAAATTCTACCAATCTCAGTGGGAAGTGGTAGGTGAGAGTGTGGTGCATTTTGTACAAAGGGTTATAAGAGGTTTTACGATGAATCCAAGCATTAATTGGACTCTTCTGGTTTGCTACCAAATATGGAAGATGTTGAATCGCTATCATAGTATCGTCCAATAAGTTTATGTAACGTTTTATACAAAGGCATTACTAAAACTATTGTCAATCAGTTACATTCTGTCATGCAAAAACTGATTGCTCAAAACCAAACCAGTTTCATAGCGGGGTGAAATATCTCGGATAACATTGTTATCGCCTAAGAGGCGATTCATACGATGAAATCTACCAAGAGCAAAAAGGGGTGGATGACCATTAAAGTGGATTTGGAGAAGGCGTATGATAGAGTACGTTGGGATTTTTTAGAAGATTCTTTGGAAGATGCGGGATTGTCGACATTGTTAGTGAGGGTGATTATGCATTGTGTCAGTTCAGCGTCTATGCAAGTCCTTTGGAATGGTGCTACAACGAATGTTTTCTTTCTGACTAGAGGTGTACGACAAGGAGACCCACTGTCTCTGTACCTTTTTATCTTGGGTATGGAGCGTCTTAGACATCTCATTGAATCGGCTCTTCAAAATAAAGACTGGGAACCTCTTCTGATGTCGCATCGAGGGTCGAGACTATCTCACCTATTCTTTGTCGATGACTTGCTGCTATTCTGTTGAGCTGATGTAAAAAAGGTGCAAATTGTGTTAATGATTTGCTCAACTCTTTTTTTGCACATTTGGGTCACAGAGTAAACAAGAATAAAACTCAAGTATTCTTTTTTCACAATACTTTTGAAGATACAGCTCGATTAGTTTGTAATACATTTAGGTTTAGTAGAATTGATGACTTGGGAAAGTATTTGGGCATGCCTTTGTTTCACTCTCGAGTTTCGCCTGTCACCTTCCAATTTGTGGTAGATAAAGTTCGAGGAAAATTATGTCATTTGGAAGCATGAAGGCTCTTTTTAGCTGGGCGTATCATATTAGCTAAATCGGTATTACTCGCGATTCTAAATTATTTCATGAACACTACCAAGCTTTCAGTCACCGTGTGTAATGAAATTGAGAAAATAGCAAAGAATTTTATTTGGGGTTCAAGTGAAGTGGAGAAGAAAGTTGCCCTTATCAATTAGGAAGAAGTTTGCTTGCCTGTTGAAAAAGAGGGTCTAGTAATCTATAAACTCTAAGACCAGAACTTGATTTTTCTCTTGAAGATGGGTTATAATATTCTAGCTAATACAGATGCTTTGTGGGTTCATCTTTTGAGAAGCAAGTATAACGTCCATGGTTTCCTACCTACCACTATTGACAGAGCTTGCTCTTTTAATTTATGGCGACAGCTTTCCTTATGGTGGAAAGAGGTTTTGGATGGAGTTGTATGGTCAGTTGGTAATGGTAGCTTGGTTAACTTCTGGAATGATTGCTGGATTAGTGGTATTGGGCCTTTGAAGAGGTTGCATATAGGGGGTGCTGCCATAGATGAAACTCTAAGGGTATGTGACGTCGTAACTGCATCGGGATCGTGGGACTGAAATTGATTGAACTCGCAGCTACCTCGTAATGTCCTTGATTTTGTCGCTGTAGTCATGCCTTCGTCCCTTGATAGTAGGGTGGATCATCTTGTGTGGAGATGAATGTCCAATGGCAAATTTCCACAGTTTCAACATACATGAATTTGATGAGCCAACATGGAGTTGCTGAGTGGGAGCATAATGCTACGGTTTGAAAGATGGCTGCTCCTCAACGTGTTAAGGCATTTATGTGGCTGCTTCTAAAAAATTGTCTTCTCATGATGAGGTGCGATCAAAGAGATGAATGACCAATGACTTGGGCTATCCGAGGTGTGGCGCTATAGTTGAAACAACCCTTCATGCTGTCCGAGATTGTCCATTTGCTACGAACATTTGGAAGTCCCTTGTTCCGTGTCAACATTGAGAGCATTTCTTTGCTGCTACTTTAGATGATTGGGTGACAGTGCTACTATGCAATGAAAAGTATATGACAGGTAATGAGGTGTGGTCAACTTTGTCTCCAATTGTTGCTTGGCTGATATGGAAACATAGAAATGATTTTATTTTTCAAGGTGCAAGTTATAGTAGTATGGAGCTGACTGCTAAAGCCATAGCATGGGCACGTAGCTTTAATAATTTCATCAAGAAGAATATCAACAGCTGTTGCACCTATACAGGGAAGTTTTGGTAGCCACTAGTCGAGGGGTGGATCAAAGTTAATGTGGATGGCAGTGTTTCAACTACGTCTTCCATTGCATCTATAGGAGGCGTTATCCGAGACCATTTAGGGAATTGTTTCCTTGGGTTTTGGATGCGGGTTGGTGTATCAAGTATTTTTCAGACGGAAGCACGTGCACTATTTGAAGGCTTGATGGTTGCGTGGGATAAAGGTTTTCGTCAAGTGGAAATGGAGAGCGATAATGCAACCTTGGTGAAGCTACTTAGCAATGGATATGCACTTGATAATAATCACGGGGAATTTCGTCTCATCCATTCTATGCTCACTCGGAGTTGGCAAGTGAAGTTCCGGCATATTCCATGTGATCAAAATCAAGTGGCAGATTGTATAGCTAAACTAGCATCTGGAGATCTGGATGCGAGGTATTTCTTCACTGAACCGCCAGGGCGTGTGCTAGTTTTAATAGAGAATGATGTCCAACAAGCACAAATAAATCCAAACTCTTCTAGAGTCATGTAATTAGAAGATTATTTCTATTTTATTTTAACCAAAAATAAAAAATAAAAAGCTCCCACTTAGTTCATCCATATTTAATTTGTTATTTAAAATATATTTTAAAAAATATAATACACTAAATATACTAAAAATATTAAGACGTATTAAAATTATTTATATTAAAAAAGATTATCATAATTATAATAAATATTTTATTATATTAAAAAAAACAAATAAATATAGTAAATATTTTATTATATAAAATATAATTTGAAAATTTTATATTTTAAATTGGGTTATTTAGTTGGTTAAGTTTTTTTTTCTTCAGGTTTTAGATAATGAATTTAATTGTTATAAAATGATATTTTGTCTAAGCTCTCTCATTTTTCAAGAGGACATTCGAGTTTGAACGAGTGATTTGGCCAATGGCCAATGAACAAATCTACTTTTATTTAACAAGTTATAAAATAGTATTTAATTTTTTAACAATTTTTTGACTCAATGACTAAAACAATATATTGTAAGCATAAAAACCTGAATTCAATCTTAAGTAACCATAAGTTAATAGCCCCATTTCTTTTTTCATTGAAAATTATTCTTCTCGACGAAACATAATAGTTTGAGGGCTAAAAAAAAAGGTAAATTTAAGGATTAAAATAATTTTTTTAAAAATTTAAGAATGAAAAATATCATTATGCTATTAATTAATTTATATTATATTTAGTTTTTTGAGAACTGATAAAAGAAGATGGAATTAGATAAAGTGAAGGAACTTAACAAGAATTTATTCTTCTACAATGGATATCGTTACTTTAGAATTATTTATGTTCATACTGTTGAATCCCTTTTCATGACCAAATTATCGTTGAATTAGAAACATATGTTCATATCCAATCAATTATTTTGGTAATCAAGAAAATAAAATAAATAGTACAACATTTAATTAAGAAATTAAACCAATAATAACAAACCTACACACATTTATCTTCCAAAATGGAGAATTCTACAGGATGCTCAATAGATAGTGAAGAGCCCCAACAACCCATAGCCAGATAAAAGCAACGAAACCCCCCACAAAATTCCGCCCAGCGTTTGAGAAATATCTCCACCTATCATCTGGATCAACTCCATACAGCTGACCGGGCACACCGGTCACGTAGTAGAACCTTGGAGGCGGTGGAGGAGCTGGAAGTGTATTACAGTATGTGAACCTTGGCGGAGGAGGAGGAGGAGGAAGTGACTGTTGGCCGCATGGGTTCACACAGGGACAAGCTCCGCACTTAATTTCTGTAGTTGGTGCTTGGGGGACGACCACCGGTACCATTTCTTCTAAAATCTTGTTGGAGGCATTGATTGGAACAGCAAATATAATTGAAAGAACTGGAAAGATCGTAAGAACTGATTGAGGGTTCTTGGGATGTGAATGCCGCACCATATTGTTTTGCTGAGAGAACATGAAAGAAAGAGGTGGAGAACTCAATTCTAATCTCTCTCTCCTATATATAAACTCCGAAAATATAAAAACATTTCAATTAAGTTTTGGCATTTGAGTATTTATTTAAAATTTACCATTTGTAATTATACGCATGGGTAGTTGAGTTTTATTTTTCTTCGTGTTAATTAATCAAATTATTTCGTTTAGACAATTTTAAAACTCTTTATAATTTTCATTTACGGTATAAGCATGTTCAAATTTATTACAATAACAATGATATCAACCATAAAATTTTAATCAATTATCTATATTATTATTTAAGCTTTTATCTGGGTTGGTGTCACGAGTAACCAAACACCAACTAAAATTGAACAAAAATTTATTTGTACAATTTAATAATAATTATTATTATTAAATTAAAATTTTATTTTGATTTATTTGTACAATTTAATTTTATTATGTATTTTCTATTACCTCCATCAATTATATATATTAATAATATTTTATGATTAATGATAACATACAATGATTAGAACTAATAGTCCCTCCCCAATCATTAAATGGGAGAATAATGCGTTTTAGTACACTCGAATCCACGTCTTTCTACACTGATAATAATATTAATATCAATCGAATTAAGACTCAATAGATTATTATGTTATGATTAATTTGATGGTGGTTAAAACGTGTCTCTAAAACTAGTAGCTATTTTAAACAATGGAAGTTAAAACGTGGGGCTGTGAGGCTTGTTTGCCTCACGTTCGATGCATGGTTATGTGATTATAGGGTATTTATTTATTTTGGAAAATGCAGATAGGAGTGGGTGAGAGAAATTTAGGGTAAACTACCATTTCTCATTAAAATATGAATATGTTTTCATTTTGGTCACTTAATAAAAAAAGTTATAATTTGGTTATTAAATTATTTGAAAGTTTTCATTTAATTCATTAAATTATTCAAAAATTTTTATTTAAGTCACTGAGTTATTAAGTTTTTTTTTTTTAAAAGTTTCACCAGCGAACTTCAAGCGACGATTTGATGATTGGTATGGTGGATCAATATTCATCGGTGAGTAGATAAATGTACCTTAGATCCAAGTGGATCTAATGATCACTATTGGAGATAGTATAAAAGAGTTGTTTAAATTTTGGTTCATAAATTTGTGATGTCCAAAATTATTTCATGAAAAAAAACCTGAATTGGAAGAGAACTTTCAATTGCTGCAAATAGTGTGAAACAGAGGAAGTCATGCAGTGGTAGAGGGCAGCAAGAGCCCAACCCCTCGCCTCCCCAAATGGAAAATTTTCTATTTAGGCTCTTTTATAATTTATAAAATTTTAAATTAGTGATAGTAAAATTGCACTTTGATCTTCCAAAATGATAAAAAATGATTTAATCATTTAAAAATTATAAAGATATAGACCATTAAAATAGAAAAATTGTATTTTTGTTATCGTAAAAATATACAATGTAATTCCGACCCCCCATTTTTTTTTTTGACTTCGCCCTTGAAGCCATGTAACATCGATTTTAACATCCAATAGTTTAAATGGTAACTTTTAAATAGTTTAGTGACTAAAATGAAAACTTACTCATAGTTTAGTGACTAGTAGTAAAGTTACCCAAAAATTAAAATTATGGGATTTGAACGTGTTGGCTATGGTTATGAAAGCGAATGGCATGTGGATGTTGTAAATGTAAACCCTACATCCAACCATTTTTTATTTTTATTTAATTAATTTTCATTTTTTTCTTTTTGAAAATTAGCAGTTGAGTTGAATATTTTAGGATACCATTTTTGTGTTAAAAAAATTGCAAATTTTTAGATTTAATTCTTCAATATTCTCTGTTAAGAGTGATTGTATAAGTTAGATAAATTAAACACTAAGGTGTGGAGAAAAAAAAATCTAAGGTAATTTATCAATTTGGTAAAATATTTTTGTAGTTTTTTTTAATTTTGATATTGAGTAAATTGATCACTCTAAAAAAATTGAAATAATTTAATATATATCAATTTTGAAAGTGAATAATTAAGAATAATTAATTACGACATAATTTTTCGTCAATTATATATGTAAATGTAGTCATAAACTAGCTTATGTTAAACTTGGAAGAATACTTTCTATTGAAGTCTGTCTAACACTACCATGAACCGAATCCATTGTAAAGAAGAACTTATCCAAAATGTGAACCCTTACATCCATGACAAAGCATTCAAGCATATAGGTATATCAGACTTTAGGAAAAGTGAAAGCCCTGCCATTATTCTTCAGCTTTGTTTTGAGGCATAATTCAATTAAAAATATTAGTATATTAACTTCAAATCATGCATCATGCATGCAATGATTAAATGGGTTGTCTGTAAATGATCGAAAATCCCAAGAAATAAGACGAAAACTAAATAAAACCCTAATAAAGAATGCCACCTCAACAGTTGAAAAATCAAATGAAGTGGTTTATAGCAAGAATGAGTTTTAAGGTACAAATTAAGAAGAGAATCCTATACCCTTGGAATCGGAATACCCCTTTTACCTGCTTTTTCTCTAAAGCAGCGCCAACCATTCTATCTATTTGATGGAAATTCTCACTAGCTACCTATATTTTCTATTTTCTATTGGGTTGAATGTAATTACTTTTGTTATCCCGTTATTTATGCTACAATTTATTTTCTTTTTTAGATAAATGGTGTATTTATTCTAGTGTAAAAACAACGGTGATGACGATAATTGTATTGCACAACCAAAATACGGGTGTAAGTAATAAAAGCCAACTAGAAATAATGTCTAGATATTAACAAGTTCGACTAGCTTCCAACAATATAAGACTCTAAAAGCTTTTAGTAATCTAAATGACATGGTGAGAAAAGAAAAGCCTATCCCACAAACCATCTGAGTCTTTTGCCTTCCTCTTCAATCTATTGAGCAAGTCATGGAAGGCTTTCTTCCACCCAAAAATGATCGCCATCGAGGGAGAGTCCATGCTAAGCCAGAAGATGCACAACCTGATTTGTTTCTCTACAAACAAAGCAAAATGAAAAAGAATGGAAGCCAGATGTAAGATATTTTGCCACCAACAATAAAAAAAAGGATAACTAATCAATCAAATAATTTCTAACTTTCAAATAATAGTTAAACTATCTCCTTCTAATTCTATTATTTGGAAACCATGTCTAGAGTAAAAAGTAAATCATGAAAGACAACATAGACTTCTGTTGCAAACGCAAAAGGGAAATGGGTGACGCATAAGGTGCATGCCCTAATCATTGGGGTTGAATGATCGTGGATTAGAATACCCACAAAGTCAAAACCATTATATTGCCTGAAACCTGCATCAAAGTTAACTTTGTAGTTGCCATCAACAAGAGGGGACCAACATTCTAAATGGCGAAGATCTTTGAAAGGGAGAGATGCTTGGACATTTGAGAAGTCCAAAAGGTAAGCTTTTATAAAAAGCCATTGTTTATGGAATTAATTTAAGTTCCCTTCATGGAAAATTTGGTTGTGCATATGTCATAATGCCCGTACAGTGATTGTAATTAGAGAACATGTGTGTGAATCATTATGGTTAAATACAGAGGAAATCCAATCTTTGAAAGTAACATTACTCAATTCTTGTGGCCATGTAACGCTGAGATGAACCCAAACTAAACTAAGAAAGAGGCAATTGCGGGTGATATGGACAATGGACTCCTCAAATGATTGACAAAGTAAACAAGCAGACTCTGAAGGCCAATTTCATGAAAGAAAATTATCACAAGTAGAGGGATAAAACCCATGGAAAACCTCCACATTGTGAGAATAATTTTGTTAGGCGGAAAGAGATTAGATAGCTTAGAGAAAAATTGTTGATCTGTAATGTCTGTTAAAGTAGAGGGCAAGTAATTTGTGTTGTTGTTGTAACCTCTAATTGTCTTGTACCTCGATTTAGCACTATACAACTTGAGTTGTCTTGCATTTAACTATTTATACAGAATTTATCAAACTGTTTCTTCAACAGACTAACCATCTAACAGTTTAGCAGTACTAACTGCCTCTACCAGACTACTCTTCTTAACTCTAATATTGCCACACCAACAAGTCATCAAGCCACGTATTAGAGAAAGCGATACTAAAAATGAGGTTCACCTGATTCTAGTCAAAATGTAGTGGGTTGTAAATGGATTTTTCGAATTAAGCATAACTCTGATGGTTCCATTGATAGGTACAAGGTACAACTAGTTGCAAAGGGGTTTCATTAACATCTAGGAGTTGACTATCATGACACTTTTAGTCTGATAATCAAACCAACCACCATCCGTCTTGTTCTTAGTCTTGCAGTAAGTCGTGGTTGGTCCCTTCATCAGCTTGATGTCAACAATGCCTTTTTACAAGGCCATCTCAGTGAGAATGTGTTTATGAGCCAACGCATATGTATGTAAGCTTCAGAAAGTTATCTATGGCCTAAAACAAGCACCTCAAGCTTGGAATCCAGAACTCCGCAATTTCCTACTTCACTCAGGCTTCAAAAATTCACATGCTGATACATCTCTATTCGTCTTCAAATCTGATGGCCATTCATTGTATCTACTTGTTTATGTTGACGATTTAATTATCACTGGGGATAATGACATAGTGGTAAATCAATTTGTTCATTTCTTAGCAAGTCGATTTTCACTTAAGAATCTAGGTATGCTTTCTTACTTAGTGTTGAAGTTCTTCCCAACAAGCCTGGTCTTTTGCTTTCTCAACGACTTACTTGTTGAACATTCTTGTTCGTGCATAAATGTTGGATGCTAAACCAGTACTTCAAACACCACTACCAACAAGCTCCTCACTATCACTACACGTTGGGATTGCTTTATCTGATCCTTCAGAATTTTGAGTAATAGTGGGTAGTCTACAATATTTATTACTTATGCTCCTTGACATTGCCTTTGCGGTTTAATAAGTTGTCTCAATTTATGCACAAGCCAACCACTGAACATTGGGCCCTTATTAAATGATTACTCAAATATCTTTGTGGCACTCTTCATCATTAAGGGTGAACAAAACTTGATTCGACTCAAAAAAATTAAAAAAATTTTTAAATTTCGAGTTAAACGAATCGAGTTAATCGAGTCAGCTCAAATTCTTTTTTCGAATTTCGAGTTCGAATCGAGTTGAGTTTTTGAATTCGAATAACTTGAATAATTCGAATAAACCGAATATCAAACTATAATATTTTATATTTTTACCTCAAACCTCAAATTTTTTTACTTTCCACCAAAATTTTTACTCCCATCGCACTCTCACCCCATCTACCTCAAACCCATTTTTTCCCAATTTTTTAAATATTTTTCTTCTAAAATTGTACTCTCCAATTTACTTTTCCCCAAAATTTTACACTCCCAAAACTCTCAAAACTTTTATTTTCTCCCAAAACTTTTACTCTCTCCCACTTCCTCCCTAAAACTTCTACTTCCCTCCCATCCCCATCTACCCCAAATCCATTCCCTCCCCCCCCCCCCCCATTTTTTTTAAATATTTTTCCTCCAAAATTAATCTCTAAACCTAAATAGTAATAATTTTATTTATATCTACTATTTATATTTTTAAATTAAATTTCACAATTTATATTATTTATATTATTGAGTTATTTAATCATATTGAATATTTATATTAAAATTGAATTATTAATGATGCCATAAATATTCGTGTTAAAATTTTATATTGGTATTAATTTCACATTTTATCTTTAAAATAACTTTTATTAAAAGAACTCTTTTTTTACATTTAATATATTTTTTAATTTCAAAATACATAGTGACAAGAATCATAAGATAATTGAAGCAACTAAGCAAGCAAAGAAGCTAACCCGTATATAAAAGATTAATAAATAAATTATGAGGTGATGAAAGTTAATAACAAATTTGATTACGGTGATTAACAGTGGTTACAAGGATCCAAAGTTATTATTTTTTTTAAATTTAACTCGAACAAATATATTCGATTCGAATTTCATCTCACTCGACTTGATTCGAGAAAATTTCAAATCGAGTTAGGATGATAAAATAGGATTCATCAACTTGATTAACTTAAAATATTTTCATTCGATTCGATCGAAGGCTCACCCCTACTCATCATGGTCTCCAACTCTATCATGACCCTCTTACTTCCTTGCATGCATTCTCTTATGTTGATTGGGCTAGAAACGTCAATGACTTCTCATCCACCAGTGCTTACATCGTCTATTTGGGTTGCAACCCCATCTCTTAGAGCTATAAAAAGCAAGGAACCGTTGCTCGTTCCTCCACTAAGGCCGAATATCTATCCGTTGCTAATACTACTGCTAAAATGAATTAGGTTTGCTCTCTATTAAATGATCTTGGCCTTGAACCTTCCACATGTGATAATGTATTGTGACAATATTGGGGCAAACCAATTGTGCTCTAACCCAATTTTTCATTCATGAAACATGTGGCTATTGACTTTCATTTCATTCGTGATCAAGTGCAAAATGGTATTTTGTAGGTTTCACATGTATTTTCCGTTGATTAGTTCATTGATATTTTAATAAAACTATGCACTCCCTCGGACTCACTTTCTCTTTTTTCGGGATAATATTGGACTCTCTTGTCAAGATCCATCTTGAGGGGGCCTAACAGAAGACTTCCATCACGAGACTGATTCCTATGGAATCCCATCAAATTTGTTTGTATTTCAAATTTCTTTATTTTTGTTTTCTGTTTTGATGTACTCCTGATATATAGAAAATTTCGAATTTTTTTTTATCTTGTTTTCTATTTTGATGTATTCCTGATATATAAGAGTTAATTTTGGGCTTCATATGTGAGTTTATATATCATTGAAAAGAAAAATGAAAGGTGTAGAATTCCATTCTTTTGTCCGAATATATATTTTCTTTAAAACATTTTTATTCAATATACTTTTGGTTTTCCTTTTAAGACTTCATGTTTTTCTTTTCTCTTATGAAGTTTAGAGCCTAAACCCAAAAAATAGTTTTCAAAACTACTCTTCTCTTTTTTTCTTAAATTTTTTTAAGGATCTTTCATTTTGTTTAACACCCTAATCTTTTCATGCAAATAAAACAAAGATGAAAATCTCTTTACGCAAATAAATTTCTCTCAATCATTTCGATTCTTTCTTAGAAACAATAAGTTTTCTCTTTTCTTGAAGAATGAGGGAGTTGTTGACTTTTCATGCAAATTTCGATATGTGTTAAAAATATTGATATTTATTAAAAAAATTTGACATTGCGTTATAGATTTTGGTATTTTTATAAAATTTGATATTTGATTAGGATTAAAAGTATTGTTTTATATCAAAACTATTAATTTTGAGTTAATAGTGCATGTTCAAACTTTGGACATTTAAGTGATTAGACTTCCAAAATCTATCGGTCAAGTCAATGTCAACGTATAAAACACGACGGTTCGATGTAGTGTGCCACGTCACCACGCGGTTGTTGACTGAAAAATTGACTACCCAATTCAACATTCACTCGGCTACTGGTATAAATCTCCATCATCAATGTGGTGTTCAACCCAAAGCTTTTAATTACAGCATTTAGATTAAGGCTAAAGAGAATTATTTCTTCGATGGCAAGATGTCTTCTTATCTTAAGGCCAAGCCTTCCCATTGAAAACCCTTCATATTCAGCCATAGCATTTCTTATTTTAGCAGTTTTGTGTGTAGTTTCGATCACAACATTCCTTTGTGTATCAAACAACAAGAGGGGATTCGAAAAGAAGGAAGAAAGCAAGCTGCTGTCGAAGATAAATAGCAACCTTGGAAGTAAAGCTCAGCAGATGGTGAAGCTGATTTCCTGGAGAAAAGTGCAGGCTGAGGAAGAAGGAGGAGGTTATGGTGGAAGTGATGAAGCTGTATGGAGGAAGACAATCATAATGGGAGAACGGTGTCGTCCGTTGGATTTTTCAGGGAAGATTTTATATGACTCTGAAGGAAATCTTTTACCTGCAGCTGATCATTCAGCTCCACCAGATACGAATAATAATAATGTAATTCCTTCGGGAAAATGTTAAGAAAAAAATATAAATTAATCTTTTTGTTTTCTCTTTCATCTTCTTCATTATGTTTTTCTATTTCTCTCTTTCTTTAGTTCAATAACCAGAAATTTGGTAAGTGTTTACAAAGCCAGAAATTCTAGTTTTACTTTGGGTTAACATGATTAATTTATAAGTAAAAGAAAATGTTGAATTTAAACAGGATTAAAAGTGTGTTTAGTATTACTTTTAAAAAGTACTTTTAAGAGAATAGTATTCTTAAATAAATTGTCTTTTAAAATCGATACAGAAAATGAGCCGATAACTAATATAAACTGAATCCATTAATTTTCAAGATCACACAAATATTTCAAATTTTAAAACTTAAAGCTTCAACATATAACCTTAAAACTTGTACAGTTTTTATTTTAAACCCTAAAACTTTTAAATTTATAAGATTTAACATATTTATAATCGAAATACCTAATTCAAATATCAAATCCATAAAATCTAAAGAACAAATCAATCCAAAGAAAATAAGGAAATAAATTCTTTTTCAATGATTCGACATGACGAGGCTCGGACGTCACTTGTTAGAACAATAAAACAAAATATGATATAAATTTAAAATTGTAAACCAAGATCTATCATGTCAAATCGTCAAGAATAAAATTAGATGCAAAAGCATACCTGATTCATCGATTTCTTGAAATTTACGGATCTTGCGATTAGATATTTCAATTTAACACACAAGTAATTTGACCATAACACTAATATATAATTTTTGGCACATTAGTCCTAATTTCTAATTAGCCCATCATCAATTAAAAATTAATTACTAAAATATCTATACATATTTGACTTATATTTTATTTAATAATTAAAACCTTAATCAAATTAAATCACTTTTAATTTGAACTAACATATTATGATAATAAATAATAATATGTAATTATTTTTATTATATATAGTGATGTTCATATTTTCCATCATTATTATCGTGGCCATGTTTACTGCTACTTGGCACTTGAGATTGGTACTGTTTACTCGTGTTTGTTTCTTGGTTGCATGTACTCTTTGTGTGGCGTTTTTTTCTCTATTAATCAAAGATTTTTAGTTACTTTCCAACAAAAACTCATGCAATGGAAAGAAATCTTAAATTTTAACTAAAATCCATGCATAAAACTATAGATTTTTTTTTTATCAATCTCACCAACAACGAAGAATAAGTTAATTGATGAGAGAGATTATCAAGAGAGAAATGATCACTTTTTTTTTTTTGAATTATAAGAGGAGGGTAAAGTTTTAATAGCAACACTAGTAGAGCAACTCGAATTTCGATCACATTTGGAGTGATAAACACTTTGACTATTAAGCCAACACACAGAATTCAAAGGTATCACTTCTTTGAATTGAAGAGTTTATTCAAAAAATCTATTTATGTAATTGATTTGTTAAACAATAAATGTATTGAGTTAATGAATTTATTTAAATCAGATTATGGGTACAAGAATAACACATTTAAGTGCCAAAATTAATCCCAATAGACATTTGAATTAAATAAAATAAAAATCAATTAAAATATAATAAAAAGTTTAAAATAATAAGAAGAAAATAATTAAAAGTTGAATAAAAAACAAAAGAGTACGAAGAGGCGGTTGGGTCAAACATATCAAGGATCTCGCTTGCTCTTTATTTCACATGGCTTGGTTTTGGCATATTTTGAATTTTTCATTTCTCTTAAAATAGGAGAAAGTAGAAAAAAAAGAAAAAAGAAAAAAGCTTTATATATTTCCCATGGGACTTCATATAACCATTGAGAGTTAGGTTACAATTTTTCTAGATTCTCCAAGATCTCGTCCCCTGAATCTCCAATAATCTTTCTCGATTTGAGATTTTCATCAGTAATATTGTTCCCTTGATTCTTGTCTAAAATTTCGAAATGTCAACCTTCATTGCATCCGCCGTCTCCACCATTCCCTCGACTCTCCATCGATTGTGACCTCTGTCTTTGTCTTCGTTCCACTAGCATCCTAGTTTGAGCTGCTCTTTCTCAACTTTTTTTTTTTGGGATTTCCTCAATCATTGACAATGATTGATCCAACTTCTCCCCCCTCGATGATGACGTTCCAGATTTTAATGGGCATATGTCTTGGTTATGGCCAACTCTTCCATAACTAAAGCAAACATTAGGAAAAGATTCATATTCAATATCCTGAATTTTTCCATATGTCGGATATAATACCCTTGATCCGATCTGATATGTCAGATCCGAATTTTGGATAGTACCACATAAATACAAACACAAATTTAATTTAATAATTACAACTTACTTAATTAGATAATTCAGACTAAAATACATAAATATATATCGTAAGTAAATACAATTGCAATACATGGCAATTAAGTTACAGGGTTTTTTAATTTAAAAATCCTAACTTATTACAATTATCTCCATAATATGGATTCTAAGTAACTTATCAACTTTGAACACACCACCTAACTAACTCTGTATGCACAATAGCCCGATACGTCACTCTTTTGGCGTGATCCTACTATCGTCCCTCCTGGCATTGTCTCACATTCAAACCTATAGCATAACACAAACAGATAAGTTCATAAGAACTT
This sequence comes from Gossypioides kirkii, assembly GCA_005610355.1. Taxonomy (NCBI): domain Eukaryota; kingdom Viridiplantae; phylum Streptophyta; class Magnoliopsida; order Malvales; family Malvaceae; genus Gossypioides; species Gossypioides kirkii. The sequence continues at coordinate 16,077,222 of CP032254.1, read as the reverse complement.
AGTGAGGAAAACATCATTTAACTGAGTTAGATATGTACATTGCAACTGATAATTTATATAGATGATCTCATCGTTCTCTTAACTTTCAACTTTGTCTCTGGCGAATACTTCCTCAAATTGTGTTCTTTTATACTCGTTTGTTACTATACCTTACCCTTAAACTATTTCCTTCTCTTCAATGTCTTTGATACATCACTTACATCCTTCAAACTTTGAGCCATCACCTCATCACAATTCAAGAAAAAGCACATACGCATATGACAGATTCTTCCTTCAAACATAAAAATTTACATCCTCATTCAAAATGCATTTTTATTACTAACCCATTATTTCTCTATATCTCTTCAATTCATTATTCCTGATCGAGCCTTAATCTTATATAATTCTTTACCCTATGGTGCATATATATATATATTGTCCTTACTGATTTACTGATCACGTTTAAGAGCCGTATAGAAAATGTATAAATTTAAAGAAATGCAAAGAATTGGTAAACAAGAAACGTTATTCAATATATTCGTGATATAAAAAAAGAGAATATTTATGATAAGTCCAAATGGAACGAAGACTTGACTAGTCACACCGCTTGTGACAATTTTAATTTTCTAATAGAAGAATTACTTAAATTTGAAAAAATAATTATCCATTTGTGTTTTTTTGGGTGAATTACAAGAAGAGGGTAAAGCCTTAATAATAATGCGACTAATGTGATTTGAACTCAAGCCATACCTAAAGTGGTAAATATTCTGACCATCAGACCAACACACGAGTTCTTTGAAGTTGTGTTTTAAATTACCATGATCTCAACATAACCAACAGCTGCTGATTCAAGAATCAATTACGGAAACGTAGCATGACTTTATTAATAGTTTCTCACCGACCTTCATTACTATACCATGTTCCTCAACAAAAGAAAATATAAACCTGAAACCGACCAACTCCTGTAGATATAAATCTACCAATATTTTATTTGCAACTAGGTGATTAGCCATCTGTCAAGCTTTAATTTAATGTCATTTGAGACCTTCACATTCATGTCTATAAATAAATTGTGGAACGCATAGCTATAACATCCATCATCCAATCTCTCGTTTAACTGCATACATTTTTCCAAATTCAACTATGGAATCAGCTTCTCTTTCTTCCTCTTCTTTCCTTCCATCTCTACATTCCCGGAAAATGTTTACCCCACGGTGGCACGATAAAAGGTCTCGCTGCGGTCTGGTTTTTGCGGCCGGAAGAGAGTCTCAACAATGGAATCACAGTGGACAACTGGTGAATGAAAGCTTGATCATGTTAAGGAAACGGATTCATGATTTGAAGATTATTGAGAGAAACTATGAGCCACCGGCGGATTGGATGGAGTGGGAGAAGCAGTATTATACATCGTACAACGAGTTCATTTGCCAAATTGTGGGGTTATTGCAATCGTATTTGATGAATACCAAACCTAGCTTGGCTCTTGGGATTTTAGCATTGGTTACAATCTACTTGCAAGCATCCATAATCATGGTTTTAGTGCACTTGGTTCAGGCTGCCAATGGAGTCTTGTCTACTATCCATTTCCATTGACATTTAAATTGTATATAAAGTCGTAGGCTCGGATCAATAAATTGTAGATATTAAATCGGGTTAATGTAAAAACTTGTCTAGAAATTGAAATTTATCATTATACTTATGAACTTTAAGTGTAAAATATGTTAAATATATAGTTATAACAATTTTATAATTTTAAGATATACATTATTATGTTTGTCATTAATGTGTATGAGGTCAAGAGAAGCATTAATTGAGAGTAAGAGATCTAGTGTGAAAGTGATGATAATATGTGCATTTTAATATTAAGTAATAAGGGCTAAATTGTAAAACGTGTGGAAATGTTATATAAATTTGAAGGAATGAAAGAAATTGATGTTCATGTAATTAGTGTTGCCATCTAGATAAAGATTAAAACTTGTTGGATAGATGACATGCCATTAGGGGTATTAATACGCGCAAGTGAAAGTGACACTATGGTGCATAGTGTAATAGTACCTCGATACTTTAATGACATTAGTATTTCGAGGCTCTAAAGTGTTTATGCACATTTGTGCTAGTGTAATAAGTGATGATTTAACGTAAAGTTAAAAGAAGGTAAAAGAAAAAAAATAAATTGCTCAAAACGAAAAAATATAGAGATTGATTGTATAAATTAATCTAAATTTTTTATTTAAAATTATGGTTTAACGTGCTACGTCAACTTACCATTACACTGTTAACGATAATTAACGGTTCAGTGACTAAAATATTACAATACGATAACGTAAGTGACTAAAATGTAACATTTCAAATATAAATGATTAAAATATAACTGAGATAAACAAATATGACTATTTTAATAGTTCACCCATATTTAAATTATCTTTTAATTATCCTTAAAAAGCAATTTATCATAATTAGTCTAATCTTTTAGGAAATCTGAAATTTCCAAAAAAAAAAAGAGAAGCAAAATTCAAATTAAACGGGGTCCACACGTGTTCAATTTGGATGGCTTCAAAATCTCTAGCTCCCATTTGACTAGCGCTGGCCTCCGCTTCTCATCATTCGAACCCCAAACAAAGGTCCTTGCAGTCAAGGCTTAATGGTGGTATTATTTTGTTCCTATTTTTGTAACGTATATGAATTAATTTATTTATTTTTTAAGTCATAAAATCAAAATGTAGTTCGAAACGTAATAAAAAAAACTTTTATTATACTTTCCCCGGAACATTTAGAAAATCTAAAAAATATCATAAAGATTTGTCACTTAATCTTTTTTGGTTTAAGTCAAGGCTTATGGGTCTTAAGAATTTCAAAAAATATGAATTAAGCCTCTTCCAACTTTTTGAATCAATTGAACTCTTGAACTTACAAAGTGGACCAAATAAGCAATTTGGTTGACGTTGACCATAGTTTTTAACAGAATCACCGATGTGGCTGTTAACGATTATTGAGTCAATTAATGGAGACTAATGTAGCGATCTGTAACATCCCTTACTTAGATCGTCAACTATTCCAAACAAACGATGCTACACTTGATGCCTGGAGGCACTTGTAGTTTTTATTAACATATTTACAGAGTTTGAGAAACATGTTTTGGTGATAACAGTAAGTAAAACAAATTTTCAAATTCACGCGATTCAATTCAATTACCAATAGACGATGGTGTCACATGAATTACAAAAGTCACTTATACAAACATATTAAAACTCAATAACACATTAATACTTATGTGCATGCCTCACTAGCATTAACTTATACAATATAAAAGGACTCAAACATGTTTACACTTTTGTGTGATGTACTTGGCTCGATGTAGAACTTCTGCGATTATCTCCTTGCGTCCGATCTTCAACCTACGCATTGAAAGACAATCCAACGCGCTAAGCATACCTTTATGCTTAATAGTACTCAAGTGAATTCCAATAAACATACATTTTACAAACTTTATAAATTATTGAAACATGATATAAACAAATAGAATGCGCCAACTTATAATACACAAAAAAATCATTCTCACCATTAAAACATAATTGATTTATTTACACAATCTACACTCCAATATAGTAATGCACCAAAGTGCTCCAACCAACACTTCAAATTAAAATTATTATTATTATTATTATTATTATTATTATTATTATTACTCGGTCCTCAATGTCATTTAAAATACATGTGTGCATTTGAATATAACATATGGTAAATAATTAAAACGTAAAGTTTAAAATTAATTAATAATAACACATATAAAATCCCATGTGATGACCTGATGGTCAAAGGTGTTCACTGTCCCAGATGTGATCTGAGTTCAAATCACGTTTGTTGTTCGGGCTTTGTCCTGTAATTGTAATTCATCAAAATAATAATAATAACACATATAGTATGTACAATATTTTATTGAACAAATTTAGATTAAATTGTTAGTCCAAAAAAATTTAAACACATAAAAACATAATATTAAATATACTAAATACACTACAATTATTTATAATGATGTAATTTAATATCTGAATTTGAAATAATGACTAACATCAACTTCATTAGAATTTTTATATATAGTATGAAATATAGATTGTATAAAAAAAATTAAGCATTATGGAAATAATTTTTCAAGAAGCGAAGTAAATTTTAGCAAATAAATATATACTTTTCAGGGCGTGTATCACTTCCATCTCACTCTCATGGGTGCAAATTGAACAAATTTTAATGAGCCAGTAGTCACTATCGTGGTTTTAGGGTCAACAACCAATTTGCTTTACCGTTTGGTTTTGTTGTTTTGCACCTTTTGGTGCTTTTAGCTTATGCTATCATTTCTACTTGATGACGACTAGAAACACGATGATTGAAGCAACTGGATGTTTTGATTAATACAATGGTTATAAAAAATTTGGAGTTGCAAGGTAGAGGAAAGCAAAGAGCAGAAAGAAATGGATGAAGTGTTGTTGGGGAAGAGGGAAGGGAGGAGATGGGGGTTGTTCCTGGAAGAGCTTAAGAAAGTGAGTTCGGTTGCAGTTCCTTTCATGGCGGTGGCAGTTCGCAATACCTTCTTCAGGCTGTGTCAGTGATGATGGCAGGTCACCTTGGTGGACTCTCACTCTCTGCTGTTGCAATAGCCACCTCTTTCCGCAATGTCACTGGCTTTAGCCTCCTAGTAAATTTTACTTCCTTCCACTTCTTCTCAATTCCGAATATCAATTTAAACCTTACTAATTTAATATATACACATTAGATATGTTGATGTTGAGATCCGCTACAGCTCAAGTTGAGTTTTAGGGTGTGCATGGGATGGAACGAGAGAGTGGAAAAATGAAAAGAAAATAAATTTTGAGATTGCTTAATTGGGAAGAAAAGTGAGAAAATATAAAACATGAGCGGTGATCATTTTTTCATCATAATATATGAAAATCAATTTTCTCACTTGCAATTTAGTATGAACCGGTTGAGGTAAACTAAAAAATGGTTTCAATCAATGATTTTATAAATTTTTAAATATTTTAATATTTTTTAATAATTAACTTATTTTGAAGGGATTGAATTCAAAACTATAGTTTAACTAATTCGATCATTGGTTTGATTCCAAAAACATTGGTTCGAAAAAGTAGTCATGTGGATGTCATACTAATTAACACCGGTTATTTATCTGCTGAGAATTGAAGTCGGGATTTGCTGGTGCCATGGAAACCTTATGCGGTCAAGCTTACGGGGCAAAGCAATATCAAAAGTTTGGAAGTTATACTTATTGCGCAATAATGTGTCTAATTCCAATTTGTCTTCCGGTGTGCCTGCTGTGGGTATTCATGGACAAGCTATTAGTGCTAACGGGGCAAGACCTTGAAATTGCCAAGGTGGCTTGGAGATACGGGATATGGCTTATACCTGCGTTATTCCCCTACTCCATTCTTCAGTCTCAAGTTCGATATTTCCAGACCCAGAGATTGATTCTTCCAGTGCTCTTTGTTTCACTCGCAACTCTATGCTTCCATGTTCCTGTTTGTTGGGTTTTGGTATTCAAATCCGGGTTAGAAAAAACAGGAGCAGCACTGTCCATTGGCTTGTCTTATTGGTTAAATGTAATCTTGCTTGGTTTCTACATGAGATACTCAGCCTCCTGTGAGAAAACTCGTTGTTTCATCTTCAAGGATGTTCTCTCGAGTGTCAAGCATTTCTTTCGCTTTGGAATTCCTTCTGCTGTAATGCTTTGGTAAGTCATTCCTTTTGGCTCAACTAATGGTGATTTTGTTTTGGTTCCCTTAATAACAATGATATGCTCTCGTTTCTTTGTTACAACTAGTCTTGAATGGTGGTCTTTTGAGATTCTTGTACTCCTTTCCGGACTCCTACCCATGCAGAGCTCCAAACATCAGTTATCTCTATATGGTATGATGATTAAGTGTATACATATTCAATTATGTTCTTGGTTATTGCATTCAACTCCAATATCCATTTGTTTTTTAATCTGCAGCTTTACAACTTCGTATTAAGAAACTTAAAGAAAGCTAAAACGATAAGAAGAAACAATTCTTGAAATCATAATACTTGTATTTGCAACTACACTAGCTGAGCCATTTTATAGACTCATTGTATAACTGCCGATATATTTAACTATAGACTATTAACTACTTCAACAGACTAACCGTTACTAACTGTCATTAACAATACTAACAGCAGTAACTGCAGACTATACTAACAATCTCTACATTACTACATACCATTTGGGATTAGTGTTGCTGCAAGGTTATTTGACCTTATTCTTTTCAGTTAAAATTATATGTTTATAAATAAAATAATTTCCCCATCCTACAATATCGTGCAGCACTAGGGTATCGAATGAGCTAGGTGGTGGAAACCCAGAAGCAGCACAAGTTTCTACCATTGTTGTGATGCTTGTTACACTTGCAGAAGCAGTAATTGCAAGCGTAATTCTTTTCTGTTGCCGGCACATATTCGGATATGCATACAGTGATGACAAGGAAGTAGTCAAGAACGTGGCAAAAATGGTTCCCCTAATGTGCCTATCAATTATCATGGACAGCTTACACGTGGTACTTGCTGGTCAGTTCCCAACAAATGTGTAGTTCCCAATTGCTTGGATAGGTAATACCAAACTAAATTGATGATCGAAATGGCAGGCACTGTGAGAGGAATTGGGTGGCAGCATATTGGAGCTTATGCAAATCTTGGGGCATATTATCTTGTTGGAATACCAATGGGAGTATTAGGTCCATTTGTTTTGCATTTGCGAGGGGAAGGTCTTTGGCTTGGAATGTTGTGCGGATCCACCGTACAAGGAATCCTCCTTGCTTTAGTATCCATTTTCACAAATTGGAAAAACCAGGTTCTTCTTCTCAAGCTTTTCACCATCATTTTATGTTATTCAGATGTCCCTTCCAAATATTTTTATTATTCCTAGACTTGGATGGTTAATTGGAATGCATGTATGATTATTTGCAGGCAATAAAGGCTAGGGAGAGAATGTTAGATGGGACAGATGTTCATGGATCATTTTAAAAAAAAACCCATCACAGAATGCAGCTCCCAACATAAAAGAGCAAGTTCTGTTTTTTCTTTCACTAAGCTAAGCTCGAATCAAACTGATGTTATGTTTTATTTACTGTAAAAGAGTGTCCACTCTAACTACGTTGGTTTGATCTTAACTTCATCAGGATTGTTACCTTGTAAGAATCGACAGCTGAGAAAATCACAATACGAGTGAAGCAGAGGCAAACAAAAGCAACCCTAAAATGATTGTAAGGGAAGTGCATAACAAATCGGCTCTTCCACCTGCTCATTGTTGAACATCATCTATTTTACAAAATAATTTGATATCCAATCTACTACCATTTTTCTGGGGGAAAAAAAAAACATAACAGCATCGTCTTTTTTCTGGGCAGCAAATATATAAGTACAAATAAATTTCATAAGGTTATTAGAAAACATGAAAAATTACAGACAGACCCGGGAAAAGGAAGAAGGGTAAAAAAGCCTACATAACCTCTAATTGCGTCATAGGGAGATAAAGCTCCTTATTGTGCTTTGCTCGTAGACAATTATTTATAGCTAGCTAGTACGGTGGAGGAGGGCGATTCCAAGGCGGCGGTGGTCTATATGGATCAAAATAAGGTGGTGGAGGAGGTCCAGGAGGTGGTGAATAAGCATGAGGCGGTGGCGGTGGACCTGGTGGATGGTGGTGATGAGGTGGTGCTGGAGGAGGAGGTGCAGCATAGTAAGGCGGAGGTGGAGGCGGTGCCCCATATAAGTGCGGTGGTGGTGGTGCAAAAGGATCTTGTCGTGGTGGCGGTGGTGGTGGTGGTGCAAAAGGGTCTGGGGGCGGTGGGGAGGGTGGGTGCCTACGGAAGTCCATTAAGTGGCAGGAGGAAGTGGATTTGGAGTAAGGGGGATTTGCTTCTATATAAAAATATAGTAGAGATAATAAATTCATATGAGACTGTTAGCTGGATGACTGATGGACGGACGTGCATTTTACTTAGCCACAAAGAAATTAATAGCTGAATTACAGGTGTGCAAGTTTTCCAGATTTTTCCAAGGTTAGAGCTTTTCTTTTCCAACTATTTTTTTGGTAAATTATCAAAATAATTACTTTTATTTGTCTCAAGTTACATTTTAGTTACTTATATTTGAAATGTTACATTTTAATCACTTATGTTATTGTGTTGTAACATTTTAGTCACTGAACCGTTTATTATTGTTAACGGTATAACGGTAAGATGACGTGACATGTTAAACTATCATTTCAAATGAAAATTTTAGGTCAAATTCTACAATTGGTCTTTAAATTTTTTCATTTTGGACAATTTAATTTTATTCTTTTATGTTCTTTTAAAATTTCTTTTTTTCTTTTCTCTTCTGCTTCTCTCTCTGATTTCCTCCCTTCCTCATTTCTTTTAACGTAGTTTTTCTACGTTTTCCATTTGTTAAAACTACTTCACAAGCTTGCCTCACTTGAAAAAAATTAAATTGTTCAAAAAATAAAAGTATAGGGACTAGTTTTAACAAATAAAAAATATTAAAAAATTACATTAAAAGAAATGGAGAAGGGAGGAAAAAAGAGGGAGAAGCAGAAGAGAAAGGAAAAAAAAGAAAAAAAAGTTAAAAGAACATAAAAAAATTACTCAAAACGAAAAAAAATGTGGGGACCGATTGTATAAATTAACTTAAAATGATGATTTAACATGTCACGCCAACTCACTGTTACACCGTTAACTGCAATTAACGGTTCAATGACTAAAATATTACAACAAGATAAAGAAGTGACTAAAACGTAACATTTCAAACATAAGTAACTAAAATGTAACCTGAGATAAACAAAAGAGATGATTTTGGTACTTTACCCATTTTATTTTAACTTTTCTATTTGGCTGGACTTCAAAACAATCACGGATCTATAAATTCTAAACTTTCTTTAGTTTTTATATATTGATATAATCAGTGTCTGCTTTTGTTTTACAATCTCAATTTACCAATCAAAGTGATATTAACATAAAATTAATTCAATTAAATATATAATAAGAAACATTTTTCAGACTAGTAAATAAATTATGAGTGAACTATGCAAATTTTATATTGGTTTGATGATCAGATTATTCACTACTTTAAATATGGTTTGAATTCAAATCGCATTAATTTCGTTGTTGTTAGAACTTTACTTCCATATTATTATTAAAAAAAAAAAAAAACTATTACCACTATATTCTAATGGCGGTTTGAATTTTTGAATTTTAGAATTGAAAATTTCATGATGGTTTCACTAATTCTAGTCATACCCAAAAAACTCTTGTTATTGGAAGGTGAAAGTTTTGAAGGCTAATTCCAATTTTTAAAGTTGTGTGATAAAAATTTTTGTTAAAAAAATAAAATATAGGTGATAAAATAATAGAATCTGCGAGGTGAAAGCAATAACCCGCCTCATATCTCCATTAAGTTTAAGTATAAGAAATTTTTTTTAACAAAAAACGTGATTTTTAGGATTTGGGATGATCTTTTTATTTTCAATTTATGAATTTTAAAGAGTTTTTTTTAATAATTTTGTATCTTAAAAAATCACATGAAAAGTAATTTTTTTTATGAAGTTTTAAAAAATAAAATGTTAAATTGACAAAAATTATAAATGCTGAAAACTAAAAAAAAGTTATTTTGCCACTCTTTACAATATACCGACAACCAAGGCCAAAATTGGATGCAAGTTAAAAGGACCAATTTTTAAATTAAAAAAGCACAGGATTTACTTTTTCAAAATTAAATACGAACATTTATTTTGAAAGTCTAGACTAATTATACAAACATATTTGGAGTCGAATTTTGATAAAATTTGGAGTTAAATTTTATTTATAAATTTTGAAAAGAGTTATAATATTTTAATTTTTCGATTATAAAGAAAATTTATTTAATTTTTTTTGGTTGAACTTTGACTCAAAGATTGTTTAAACTTGATATTAAAATGATACAAATCACTTTAAAAATAATCGAAATTATAATTAATTAAAATTCATGGATTAAATTGTAAAATTTAGTTGCTATAGATTTATAATTAGAAAAATGTGTTACGCAAAATCTAAAGAGAATATTAAGAAGGAAGTATTAAATTGAAAAGTTAAAAAAAAAATTGTGCTTTGAGTTCATTTCACTGCTATGTGTTCTAGTTAAGTTTATATAAAATTATTTCTTATAATTTGAATTTGAATTAATGAGAAAATACCTGAATTTGGGTGAGAGAAATTGTGAGCAACAACGACTGACTCATTTATTGTAACATAAAGACGATTATTTCACTGTCATGCACTTACAATAATGTTCAAATGGAGCCATCATACAACATTCAACATAACAATCTTATTTATTGTTACAATCCTATATGTATCTAATCTAATTTTTATGCTATAGGCTAATATGGGGGTGGCGGAGGATGATGCCCCGGGCCAGGAGGTGGAGGAGGTCCTCGTGGATCTGGAGGAGGTGGAGGCTGCCCAAACAGAGGTGGAGCCGGATGCCCTGGCGGTGGTGGAGCAAAGGGGTCTGGTGGAGGTGGTGCTGGATGCCTTGGCGGTGGCGGAGCAAAGGGGTCTAGCGGAGGTGTTGCCGGAGGTCTAGGCGGAGGAGGTGCAAAGGGGTCTGATGGAGGTGGGGGATGCCGGTGGTGAGCCATTGTGGTGCACGAAGTAGTTGTGTAGATGAATGGTTGGGGCAGCACCGGTTTATAAACAAATGGTAGAAGAATGTAGAAGGCACAAGTATAGTAGACAGACTAGTAGTTGAGAGTTAGGAAAATGGGTGGAATGGCACGTTGTAAAAACACAAGCAAAAATTTGGCAAAGCTGGGGTTCCAAATCTTTGTAACGTTCAACCGCTATGGCATTTGGTAAATACTGAATATATGGATGGCCTAGAGCCACATGTTAAGTTAAAACTGGACATACCACAATCCATTTTCTCGTCTTCAATAGAGAAGAGGTTAGACACAATTAGATGGTCGGGGGTCTGATCATGGTCTGACCTTAAGTTCATCATATTCACCATTTCATTCTTTTATAGTGACAATTACATAATTTGAATTTAGATGGGATGAAATCAGTCAAAATCTAGCATAATTCAAATGAATAAGCGAACAACATTAATTGAACATTCTCGTCCAAAATCCCTGAAGAAAAAGGGAGGAAATTTGAAAGATTGACTAGATTCTGCAGGTTTCGTGCTCAAATTTCCCATAGAATGTGAGATCCCTCACTCACAATAAAAGCAGCCAGCCTGAGATTTTTTTTATATCATAACAAACAGATGAGATCAAGAAGAGCTTAAAAAAAGAAGAACAAATTTACAAAGATACGACCTTACTTCCTTCCATTTCCATATATAAACAAAGCAAGAAAGATGTAAGGGAAAGGGATTAGCCTCTGGAAATCACTGGAATGGGTGGTCTCGGGAAGAACTTCATTTTATGACTAAAACCATGAAAGGCTTTCCAATGGTTCATCCCAAAGACCCCATTCCTGTAATTTCCAGTAGCTCCAATTCCCTTTCCCCTCTCCTCTGGTTTCTTCTTTTTCCGGCTCCGCTTTTGCTTTGAGCACCCTGCACACATCTGATCTGATCTGATCCGAAGTCTATTTAATATCTTTACTTAGGGTTTTAACTTTTGTTATTTGCTAGCTGGTCCTTTACGTTTCAAAGTTTTTCCTTCAAGCCCACTTGTCTTTGTTCTATGCCTTTTTCTTTTGTTGATCATGACTTTTTTTTCCAACTATTATTTCCTTTCCACTTTAAGACATATATTCATTAAAAATATCAAGAATGCAAATAAAATTCCTTCAACATCTTTAAATACTTATATTCATTTTTGCTAAATTAATCATTTTCAATAACTAAACAATTTTGTTTTAATAACCTTAATCTCATAAAGTTAAACTTGTTTTTTTATTTAAGAAAAAAATAAAAAAAGAGCTTGAGATTCTTATACAAAACCCTAAAAACTTTTTTTTCCAAATTATTTGTTTTTTATCTTTTGTTTTTATGTTTTTTTTGTTTTTCGATTGTTTAATAAGTTTTTAGTTTTAGAAGTTTTTGTTTGCTCTTTTAATATATTTTTTAATCTTGCTTATGCATGTAATCTTCCTTTTGCAAGTGATTTTAAGGATGATTTTGTTGTCGTCCTCTCTAGTTTGGAGAATACTCAATTCTTTTGTAGATTTTTGCTCGTCTCTTTGGATCATCCAGGGTTGCTTTTCTGATCGTATTAAGTGCTTGTAATTACTCCAGAAATGTCGTGCTTGAGTTGTGACAAAACCAATTGTCAACGTGTCATAATGTTCTATTGGTGCTAAAGTTAAAACCTTTGTTGTGTTAATAGAGCTTGTCCTCCACCATCTACGACAAGTATTGTTATTTTTCCTTGAATTATATAGTTTTATTCATTGAATGAATTAATGAATTTACCTTTAAAAAATATAAAAATATATTTTTTATTTTGTTTATTTTTGTTTCGAACAATATTAAGAGTAATTGCCTTTTTAAGCTTTTTTTTCCCCAAAAACATATTTTTTTGTGAAAAAAATATTGCTATTTTAAGCCAACAGATTGTGGGTCTAAATACTCTAAAGCCCATAAAATAAAAGAAGACCTTAAATTTAACATTCCTCATAGTGCAACCCTTTCATCCACTTGTTCTCTTCTCCTAAGGTTGAAGGTTTTTATTTTTTCCTTTCTTTCTTTAGGTTCCCTAAACCATAGAGATTTTGGCATATACATTTTCTGTTATATTTTTATATTGATTTTGTTATAGCAATTAGGTTTATAGAAAGCTTCCACCACTACTTCACCTCTCTCGACTTCTGCCTCAACTTATTGCCATCGCCTTTATCCAACCACACCACCTCCTTATATCAATACAATGAGACAGTAAACTATCTTATAATCTTAAGGGAAAAGTATCGCACAAAGCCCTAGGTTATTCAGTAGGGAGCTATTATTGACTTAATCGCGTTGTACAAAGTACAAATATAATTGTGCTTAATGTTTATTGTTATAAATATTAAAATGGCTCAATTTTAAAAAAAGATTTTAAACTTTCGTTGTGCTTTAAAATACTATTTTCTAAATCGATTTTTCCAAAACGAAGATCCCTTATTTTTCTCTATTGACCTCTTAAGGAATCTTTTCATCTTCTTTTTGTTTTATTTGTGGCTTATGGAGGAACGTATCAAGCATGCACCAATATACTGAGGCTTCCAAAGGTCATGTGCCACATTCTGAAACTTTTCTACTTGCCCTTGCAGCATTTTAAAGGCTGAAAAGAATCAAGATGAACAGAAAATAAAGAAACAGAGAACAAGGGGAGTCTGAATCTGAAAACAGAATGAATTTTATTAACAAACCGTAATACAAAATATGCATCCCCTTTCTTCTTCTTTACTGCTGTATTTAAAGCACTCGTTATAGCTGCCCAACGGCATAACTGCTCATAACAGAAAACTAAGCCTTGATAACCAATTGTAACTACTCACTCTGATCTGACTGTAACTCTAATATTCACCTATCTACACCAATTTCAAGACCCGTAAAACTTTCGAAACTGACAAAAGTAAGAAGCTGACAAAGGCTTGGTAAAAATATCCGCGACCTGATCACAAGCTGAAACTTCACCAAGCTCAATGGACCCGTCATGCACTTTCTCTCGAACAAAAAACAAATCCAATTCAACATGCTTAAACTTGGAATGTAACACAGGATTAGCAGCCACAGCAACAACACTTGAGTTGTCATACCAAATTGTTGGTGTATCAGCAGACTTAAACTGCAACTCACTTAACAACGATATTAACCAAACAACATCTGCAGTAGCAACCACTAAACCATGATACTCAACCTCAGCTGTTGATCGAGAAATAACATGCTGCTTCTTAGAACACCAGGAAACAAGATTACCTCCGAAATATACACAGTAACCAATTATAGATCGTCGATCATTAAAGTCCAACCCCCAATTAGCATCTGCATAGCCAACTAACGACAATCGATCAGATGGTTTTAGAATAAGACCAAACTCAACTGTCCCACTTCAAGGCACTATGATGATCTCCTGTAGGATTATGCATAAACTGACAAATTCTGTTTACCGTATATGCAACATCAGGATGAGTCAACACCACATACTGTAATGCCCTTGCTATGCTACGATATTCACTGGGATCACTAACATGAGTGCCCATGTTTTTAGACAAATAACACGAACTAACCATCAGAGTATGTATAGACTTGGAACTCAGCATCTTACATCGTTCAAGTAGACCAAGAACATACTTTCTTTGACACAAATGAATTAATCCATTAGACAGTCGAGTAACCTCGATTCCTAAAAAATAGTATAGATCACCCATATCCTTTAATGAAAATTTAGCATTCAACTGTCCCACAAACTGTTCAACATCGTTCTGATCACTACCTGTGATGATAATATCATCAACATAAACTAACACATACATGCGAACATCACCATTAACACGCACAAACAACAACGCATCTGACTTTGACCCTTCAAAACCAACCGTCCAAAAAAATGCTTTCAGCTTGTCGAACTACGCTCTCGGAGCTTGACGAAGCCCATACAAAGCTTTTATTAACCGACAAACTAATGGACACCCATCGGCTCCATACTGAACATACCCAAGTGGCTGCTACATATACACTTCTTCACTAAGATTACCATTTAAAAAAGCATTATTAACATCTACCTGTCAAAGTGACCATTTCTTTGACATAACAATCGAAAGAATTGTCTGAATCGTAGCAGGCTTAACAACCGGACTAAACGTCTCCTTAAAATCACACCCTGGAACTTATGAACAACCTTTGGCGACCAATCTACCTTTCCGTCTAGCTACAGACCAACCAGGATTACGTTTGATCTTAAATAACCACTTACAACCAATGGCCTTCTGTCCTAGTGGAAGAGAAACAAGCTCCCACGTATGATTCCGTAACAACACATCATACTCTGCCTGAGCCACCGCACGCCATTCTTCCGTAGCAAATGCTTCTTCAATCGTGAGTGATTCAAATTTTGTAACCTCAACCGTAAGAGCCTTAGGTTTAAAAACCCCTACTTTAGCACGAGTGATCATCGAATGAGAATTAACTGGTAACCGTAAAGGCTCAGTAACAGGAACAACCAGTTCGGGTGTATTTTCAGTCGAACAGGACACATCATTCGTAGTTTGATGTAGATTCTCATCACTCTGATCAGTCTTCTCATCAATACCTTGAGGTTCGTCATTACCAAGTGCTATAGGAGGATCGTTTAGAGACACTACATTATTAGGAACACTCAACAAAGAATTACTATCTCCAACACCAGACACAGATGTTTGTCGAACTATCGGAACATATGTAGGAACACGTGTATCGACAGACGTATCAGGAACATTTTTCGAGTACAAAAATCGTCGCTCATCAAACACCACATGACAAGAAACAATAATCCTTCCATTCAGTGTGAGATATTGATAGCCCTTATGACTCGGACTATATCCAAGGAACGTACACAGTTGTGAACGATATTCTAACTTGTGAGAGTTAAACGGTCGCAAATAAGGGAAGCAACAACAACCAAAAACCCTAAGGTAATAATATGTTGGTAACTTATTATACAACACAAAATAGGAAGACTTATTTTGTAACACAAGAGTAGGAAGTCTATTTATTAAATGTACAGCACACACAAAAGCAAAACCCAAAATCAAAGAGGTAAATTAGCTTGAGTAGGAAAAGTTAAACCAACCTCAACAATATGTAGATGTTTACGCTCAACAACACCATTCTGCTCCGATGTGTATAGACATGTTACTTTGTGTGTAATCCCTTATCTCGTAAGCACAGCAGTAAATGTACGATACTCACCTCCCCAATCACTTTGCAACTATTTAATATCTCTTAAAAACTGAGTTCTAACCATCTATTGAAATTGAACAAAGTACTAAATTGATTGAGACTTACACTGAACAAGATAAATCCAAGTAAACCGTGTAAACATATCCACAAACGATATGTAATACCACTTGCCAGTACATGCAACACTAGTTGGACCCCACAAATCAGAAACTACCAACTCTAATGAAAAATTGTATACAATATCAGACTTAGCAAACGATAACTTGTGTGTCTTTCCTTTTTGACATGAAACATATACACACGCGTTATTATTTTTACTTGAAGCTAAATTACACTGCTTCAATACACTATCTACTATACACTCAGCAGGATAACCCAATCTTTGATACCACAGCTCGAAATCACCATCAACACCAAAGCTTGACTTTAAACACGTACTATTAGTTGTCGGAGTATTACCAACTTTATTGGACACCACGGGTGAAAACTTGTATAACCCTTCTTGTGTACGACCCTGCATTAAAACAGCTTGAGTCTCGATGTCTTTAACTAAACAGTGGTACGGATGAAACTAAAAAAATACATTGTTTTCCCTAGCAAATTGCGAAACAGACAGTAAATTTTTTCGGATACTGGGCACATGTAGCACATTGGAAAAATGTAATACTTTCGATAACGCATCTACCTCAAACTTACCCACTGAAATAATTTTAGTTCGAGTACCATCACTTCTTAGAATTGGAACATTACCTGAATACGGTATAGCCTCAGTCAGAGCAGTAGCATCCTTGCACACATGATGTGTCGCACCTGAGTCTGGGTACCACTCGGTTGCCACCGATGCATATGAAACATCTTCAAGAATTTTAACTCCTGCATTATTAAAAACACCACCACCAACAGATGGACCGGTAAGATATCTGGAAATTAAATTTTTCATACCACCACCAAGAGATGGTTCATATACAACCTGTGCTCTTGGCTTAGTAAAATATGGCCTATCATTACGCTCATCCAATCCAAGCTCTCAATTTGTCGTTCGACCCATTTGAACGCAATTAACATTGGGATTGGACGGCTCACTTTCATCCAACTTGTATGCTTCCTCAACCGTATCTACCATGGTGAAATTACTCACCAAATTAGCATGTGAGCCACCACTCCCAAAAGAGCCAACACGCTGCTGCCCACATGATCCATAACCACCCACCTGCTTGGGGTAAGCCACTAACTCATTTCTCTTTCCATCATACCTATAAAACTCCCATCCTTGTGACGACATGAGTGGCACCGTTTCTTCATAGTCCCATCTGGATGTACGTCTCTCACTCAATAAACCATACTCACGACACTCATTCGGTGCACCCATATTCACTTGTTGCACTTGTTATCGAGAGCCACCATACGCCATTACAGATCCAACACCGTGACCAAGAGCATAACCACCACTCATTTGCAACGGAGCAAACCTAGGCACCATGTCTGTTTGTGACTCATCCCTATCATACCGGTAATAGCACTTTTGTGCAAGATGACCTACACGTCCACAAATCTGGCATTGCGGACGACCCCTCGCGAAACGACCACGACTAATGACCAAAGCACGGCCACCACGAACTACCACTAGTGAGTTAGTTTTCTCACCCTCTGGTTCACGCGTGCTGACCAGATTTACCTGGATCGAGTCATTAAAGGCCATTCGCTGAATGCGTCCTTCATATTACATAAGCATGTCAATGATCTTTCCCATGGATAACGGTTCAGACGTGAATGAGTCTTAAGCAACTACAGCATCAAACTCCAGCGTTAAACCGGTAAGTATGACCTCTACCTTCTCTCCTTCAGTAATTTGATGGCCTACAGCTTCAATCAAAGCACAGGTATTCTGAATTTTAGCAACATACTCTTTTATTGACAAAGTACCTTTCTTAATCGCGTGAAGGTCATGCTTCACTCGAGACAATCGTGAGCCAATTACAACAGTAAACTATCGGTTTGCAGTAGTCCACACATCAAATGAGGTCTTCACACTAATACAGCAAACTAGGATAGTACTACTAATCATGGAGAGTAAACACGACGCAAGCAACTTATCTTGCTGTTGGAAGTAAACATGCTCAGGATTCCTCGTCAAATTACCATAAAGACCAGTCAAAAATCGAGGTGGACACTCCAAAGATCCATCTACAAGCTCGGTAAGTTCATAACCTTCTATGATAAATCTGACATGTTGTTGCCATTAAATAAAATTTCCTTCATCTAATTTCATTGTATCATGACGAGGAAATACCTAGATAAGTCTGGATCTACCTGAACCACCAGTCTGAACAGTCGCATCAACCTCCTCTGAAATACCGTCTTGATTCATCGGAGCACTAGGAGCAACTGTTCTAATCTTGGATTCAGCCGAATCAACCATCGTGCATAGCAAACAAATAGACTAAAGAATCACACACCTCAGGATCGACCAGCGAATGATACCATGAAAAGAATCAAGATGAACAGAAAATAAAGAAACAGAGAACAAGGAAAGTCTGAATCTGAAAACAGAATAAATTTTATTAACAAACCGTAATACAAAATATGCATCCCCTTTCTTATTCTCTACTGCTGTATTTAAAGCACTCGTTATAGCTGCCCAACGGCATAATTGCTCATAACAGAAAACTAAGCCTTGATAACCAATTGTAACTACTCACTCTGATCTGACTGTAACTCTTATAAAGGCTAAGATGTTACGCTCAATGGTTGCACATGTGAGCTTGATATGGGATGGTTCTCCTCATGTCCTTTTAACTCTTGATGATAAAATGTAGCATTTTCTATGCTTATATCCGATAAGGAGATCTAGGGAGCCACCATGTTTAAATGAAGGGAGTCATTAAGGGATCCCTTCACTACCTCCCATTGAAGGAAGGCCTTCACTTTTACATGTCTGAGTAGCTACCTTTGTTTGTGATTATCTTCCTCTCCTATCAAACCATTTCTCAATAAGCTATCAAGCATTCTTGTTCTAATAAGGAGATTTGAGAAGATGATCCGATGTGGTGTATGTTTCCTTCGTGTGCCTTAGCCTTTCCATGTGCTCACTTTGACATTACTTCTCTTGGCATAAGCAAAGTATTCTCACTTTGTCTTAATAAGGAAGTGCATCAAACTACTCCGAGTCTTTTTCTTCCTACAAGCTCGTGCACCTTCTGTCTTAGAAGGCACTCTACCTTTATTTTGAGCTGCCCTCTTTGCCTATTCATTGGTAAGTAACATTTTCCTTCACACAAAGGGTTCGCGTTGTTGGCCTCACTAACCGCTCGATCTTAGAGGGAACCTACTCGCCATTCTCTCGTTTTTGTCTTTATTTTTAAAAGGAGGTGGTTGTTGTATGCTAGCATCTAAAGACTCTCTTATATTTCATCAATATTTTGAGGCTTTTGGGACTCTTTTTACCACGATGTCTCCCTTTCTCCTTTTCGAGAGCAAGGTCTTCATTCTATGAACCTCTCCAATTGGCCTTTCCTTACATCTACTTCAATGGCATTCTTCAAGTTGAGGTAGTCATTTGTTGTGTGGCCTTTATTATTGTGACATAGTCACTCAGTTGTAGACTTCCTCCTTTATGAATTAAACCATATCGGCAAAAGGTTTCCTAATATTCCTTTACTTTCACCAAGAATTACTCTTTGTGAGGCATTCAAAGGCATGTATTGAAGGAAGAGTGCCAGTGATAGTTTCAGTGTCCTACTACAGCTTCATCTTTACTCCATTGGGCAGAGTGTTTGGTTTCCCTGTAAGTCAAGGTTATACTAATGTTCCAAAGATCATCTTTGAAATTGAAAAGATTCTTCTTCTTCCTTTCTCAGCTTCTCATTGTCCTTTTAGGCTCCTTTCGGGGCACATTCTTGGAGTTGAGCCAAAAGAAACTCATTTTGGGCTTGTAATTCTCTATACTATTGGGTTGTAGATCGAAAATCCTCTTTGATCCTTGGATGTTAACAATTTCCCTCCTCTTGATGATCAATAAAAGGATATGGAAGAGTATGATGGTTGTCCCATCATTGAAATTGTGGGAAAGATGGATGATAAACTTTTATAGTGTCGTCATGACCTCTAAATTCAAGATCACCTTAGCGCTGATAGTGGCTAGCATCTTGGTCTTCTTGCTTCTAATGATGATAGCTCCCTAACGGTAATCATATATGTTTTTGTTTGTTTTTCATAGACAACGTCAATTGTCATAACAATTAAGTTATACAAAATGTTAAGGAATACAAAAGTGATGGTTCACATCGCTTGTGGTGTGGAAAACCACTAAGGATTGAGGTTTGGAGGGTTAGAGGTGATACTCAAGTTTAATGTGAGCTATATGGTTGATCTTGTGTGTCTATCCCTTGTCTTGGTGTCGAGAGGAAGTATTTACAAAGTGAGATCAGCTTGGTGTAGTTCTCACTCATCAAGTGTTTTACTTCATAAGTGTAAGCGGTAGAGTGACGAATTATTAGTTAAAAGCTTGTCGGTGTTGATGTGAGATTGAAATATCATCAATTCCATAGAGATGATAAATTGATAAGTATTGACAGGATCTCTTGCCCATATATTTTCTAGGGATTGTGTGTGATTAATGTGATGTGATGTTTTGGTGAGACCAAGTTGGGACTATGCTTCTGGAAAGGTTACAAAATTGAATTTCATCCAATTTTACTCGACATTGGATGGCTCAACGATGGATGAAATGGCAAGGGTATAACGGTTTTAATTACCTTTTAATGTAATATTTTTATCGTGACAATATTAAAACTATGTACAAACGGCATATTCTATGAATAGGAAAATATATTCATTTATTATTATAAAATAGATAAGACACTCTTTATCAACGTAAAATAATTATGTATAAAATAACTGTGGATTTCAATTTTCTCTCACAAAGGCTGCTTCTTCATATTCCACATACGATTGCAATTTTTGTAATCAGGCAGCTTCATTCACTGCATGCATAAACAAGAGAACCAGTCATGTATACTATATTTAAAGGCAAAACAAATAAAAATAAAATTAGGTCTATGAACTTATCCCTTACTAGTTAATATTTTCAAAAGCATTATATAAACTAAAAGTCCCAGATTTTCTTCTCTAATTGGACCCATTTCAAACCTAATTATTGTTAATTCACAAAGTTGTGCAAAAGCGAAACTGTATTTCATATTAAATATCATATACCTTAATCGAACTCATGAGAGGACACAGGAGGTTTAATCATATATTGTTGAGCTTCTGGGCTCCTAATAACCTGCTGCTACGAAGTAAATAAATAAAAATAGAATTAAACCACAAATTTTCTAACAATAAATCAAATAATTATTTTTGAGCTCAATCTAATTCTCACGGCATTCATGTCCAACATTGGAAACTGCGGTGGGTTAACAGGATGATACTCATTTTCCTCGTGAAATTTCCCATCATCATCATCCTACAGATGTTGCACTTTTTATATGAATTTGAAGATCATGCAACTTTGGCTCATTGATAGTTTTGTAGCATTTGAATGTAGTATGTACTGCATTGATATATAAAAGGACCTTGTGGTTAATCATCGGGACGACATCAAATAAGAAATGGAGTGCCTCCTCTTGCCTTATCGCCTTGGCAACGTCACAGCGCTGTAGGGTTCGGCGTTTGCCTTCTTCAGTATGCAGCCATGCACGAAGGGCGAGCTCTAGAATGAAGAGCTCACAGGCCTTGGAGAACAAGATAGGAGTGTCTGAACTGATCATCTAGTGCAACATATGAAATCTTGGTAAAAAGTCCATCAAAATTGAAAATATAAAATAAAATCATATGAAAACTAGTAATAAATTAACCTTCACATCTTTATTAGATTTCATAATCCTCTTGATCCTTGCCAGAGGTAGCTGATGGTGGCTCTTGAAAGCTTTCATTCAGTATAAAAGCAAACAGGCACACATCAATCAGTAAAAAAGCGAAATAACAGATGAAAAGAGAAAGGAAAATTATGGAGGGACCTGAAATGTTATAAATCTCCAACATTTGTTGGTACCAAAACAACTCTAGATTGCGTCTCTGGACCAGAAGATGTGATTGCTTCACTTCTTCACCGTCCTTCACCAAGACATAAGAAGATTAAAATGAATAATAATATGGATAGTACATATGATTTTCAAAGGAAAGAAAAAGGCAACCTCATTGGAAGGCTGGTGAAATGGTAACATGAAAGAAGTCATTGGCGTGAAGTTATGAGTCTGAGGAGAAGAAGTTGCAGAAGGTGTGAACTCCATAGGTTGATTCAAGTCCATGGTTAACCTTTCAAGCGTAGGCCTCTTCTTGTCAAGATTCAATGGTCCTTTAAATATATATAGTGCAGTCTGAGTAATCTGAAAGAAAAAAGAAGTTGATTCCTCTAATTTTAACCTACCAGGTGGAGTTGAGCATCTTTTTGAGTGAACTTCTGCTCAAAAAGGTTTCAAAGTCAACAACATACAGTATTAGCATAGGATGGGATTTAGTTTTCGCCCTTAAAAACTGCAAAACCTGTCTACTTTTCCTTTTTAACATTGCTTTCAGCTATGATTTCAACACTGTGTGCTGGGGAAACCAGAAGCAGTTAAATACCAGTTCATTTTAATTGCTTGTTTTCCTGCATTTATTAATATAATGTCAAAAACTATTGATTTGCACAGAAATTAAAGAAGATGCTTTCAATAAATGTTGTTTTTAAAGTGAAACCAGCTTTATAAGATGTTTAGAATGAATCCATAGAAATCCAGAAGAGAAATCCATTCGAATCTAGTAAATTTATGGTTCCTGCAATTGTTTGATATTTGGTCTATTTTACATTCTACATCTATGCTTCTCTATATAAAAGTAATGTCCCAAGGGTTTTAATTTAATTGTTTTCTTGTGTGTATGATTTGGAAATTTGAGATTTAAATTAGTTGAAATAATTTATGTGATTATATATAATTAATATGATTTTTTATTTTTTTGGAATTGTCCTTTTTTTTTTTACATTATAAGATAATAGTCTAATTTTAGTTTTGACCCCTATACTATGCTGAAACTTGATATTTTGTCTATATACTTTAATTTTGACATAATTTGTTTTTTGTACTTTAAAATGTCATTAATTAGTATTGTTAATTATTTCAATCAAAATGTTTATATTAATTTTTTAAGAACACTATTCCAAAAAAAAATTATCTTGATGAATATGAAAAGTTTTTAAGAAAAAAAAAATCAAAATTAGTATTTTCAATGTTATTTTTATTGTTACATGATGACCAAATAAATGTTTTTTTTAATTTCAAAATGTTATACCAGTGAATTTAATAAATAAAAAAATTAACGATGGTAATAACATGACCTTGATTTTTAAATCCGAAAAGTAGACGGACTAATTTCTTAAAAATAAAAATAGAGTGATTAAATTCCAAATGTATGGAATGTATAAGAACTTAAAGCATATTTTAACCTTTAAATTTTTACACTATAATTTGACACAAATAAATAATCAACCCAACGTAAAGTGTGGGTCGGGAACCATTCTAGTACATGTAATAATTAAATCATTATAAGATTATTGATTAGCATAAATAATTTTTGATATCCCTATAATGTTTTGCATTCTCGGTAACGACATCAACAACTTTACAACCTGCGTACAATTCACTTACAAAACATATATATTAACAGTGTCAAGATGTAATATAATAGTATTCTTTTATAATGAAATACTTATACAAGCATTTCAAAGATCATTTTCCTTAAGGATTGATTAGTAAACCATGAACTAGTTACACAACTTACTAATTAGGCAATTATCAACTTACCCTGTTTAAGGATTGTTAATGCAATCAATATCAAAATCATAAAAGAGTTAACCTAGATTGTTTACTAAGTAAGCTAACCTACAAGTCCTCTTTTTTTATTAGATTAATGCAATTAACAAGGCGATGATCGAACGTTCAACTAGTTACTAATTGAGTTGACATACATGTTTAGATTGTATCGATTATCATTCCTAATGGAAATCTCCTCTCAATCTCATTGACACTTAGGAACTATCGTCTAGGATTTCCTCTTGGTCTCACCTAGTTAATAGCTCACCTCTCGGTCTCACTACTCGGCATGATCATATAAAGGTTTTACATGATAAAATCTCCTCCCAGTCTCATCTATCAACATTTTCAATTAGAGGCGTCAATTCTGATTTACTAATCATCTTAACACGATCAAACAATAAATAAATCATCAAACATGTAACTCAACTACAATTAACAACTAGCGTTCCAATCAACTATCAAGAATTTCAGCACATCATGGTATTCAAAGCACAAGAAGCCATTCTAGACATTAAAATAATAGAAATGAATCAAAGAAAAGAGTTTAGAATTGCTAATTCATAAGAAAGATGTCACACCCTAATTTGTTAGGTCTTAAGTTGCAAGGGGGGCTGCAGATTAAATTGAAAGGTTTTCTATGCTGGTGGATTCTTTTTGTAATTAAGAACAAGTGGTGGGCGAGTTGAGAAAAAGTTGGATTCCAATCATAGTCCGGTTGTTTTTGAACTAGATAATCTCTTAGTTAGAGACATGATGATTAAGGTATTTTCAAGTGACCGTGAATTAATTTTGACGAATGAAGACTGGGAGTACAATATATTGAAGAGGCATTTTCCTCTGGGAGGCTTCTTTTATTTTATTTTCTTTTTCTTTTTTCTCTGGTTTACCATGGAAGAAAGAATAATTAAGGAGTATCCATGCATGAATGGGAGAGACTGAGATTTAAGTCTTAGAAATTGGGAACCTTGTAAGTTGGAGGCTCATGTAGCAAGAGAAAAAAACTTAGTAGATGGATTTAGTGTCAACTTCCAGCTGAGCTTTAGAACTCAGCTCTTATATGGATCGTTTTTGTGATAGTATCGTGTGCTGAAAATGTTGTATTCAGTGTTATAAAAATGACGAATCTACCCGTGACTGAAAGTAGAGATATTATGTTGCTTGCAATATGTGTTAAGCTATATACTAATATTTAACTAGTGTTTATCTAATGTTGGTTCATTGGTTATCTAAAGTTTAACTAATACTAAGTGGAATTATGAGGTTGGATTGTAATACGAAAAGTCAGCTTGTATGAGTAGATGAGCCAAAACATGTTCATAGTCTAATCGAAAATGAGCAAATTGATTAAAAGACTAATATGTCGTTTATCAAGTCCAATTGGGGAGATGTTTTGTCTTAAGCACCAGAACGGATGACTTCTAGAAAATAGAGACATAAGTGTAACTGACTGGATTGATAGTACATCAGACATGACACAAGTGGAATAGTTATTCTTAGATCCATTTATGAGTTTATTCACTTGTGACAATCATAATGTGACATACTTTAATCCTAAGTGGATGATAGACTAGGTATGTGTGACTCGTATACTTTAATATAAGTAAAAGTCTGTTTTCCTGTAGTGTGAGTTCAAATAAATAAGGAACTAAAAGCGCCGTATAGACCCAAAAAAAGGTCGCTAAAAACTTTTTTTCCTGTAATGTAAGTTCAAATAAATAAGGGACTAAAAGCGCCGTATAGACCCAAAAAACGTCGCTAAAAACTTTTTTTCCTGTAATGTAAGTTCAAATAAATAAGGAACTAAAAGCCCAATGGAACAATTCATAGCCCAACTAATGGGTAAATGACATCCTCTCGTCAATATTACATGATAAATGAAAAATAAAGGTGATCAATGATCGTTTGTCTTTGCGATAAATGACTTAATTACTATTTGATAATAATTGACTTTTCATAAAAAAAAGATGTAATAATTACCGTAAGATAAAATAGGATCATATTGAGTGAATAGGATCGGAGAAATTTCTCATCTGCAACAATTTTAACGATTTAAGGTTTATTTAGTTTATACAACTATTATTTTGCAAACTTGAGTGTATCTTTAATCTTTTTTTTTTGATAATTTTATTTGCAAATAAAGAGAGATTATATATTTTTTTCAGCAAATGTTTATTGTATTTGCATTTTGCTATCGAGATAATATGATATAGGTTGAAATTGAACTAACAAATTATGAATTAAAACAAAACCATTTAGGTTATAAGTTTATTAAATTATTTTTAAATTATACCTAATTTTGAGTCGTTTGTTCATGTCATTTTGAGTAAAGCAGATAATATCTCCCACAAAAAAAAAAGGAAATTAAATCACATAAACACTTCGTTCAAATTTAAAAAATAAATCACATAAATTCAATAAGTGAAAAATTATTGTCTTATAATTATGACCTTGAACAGAATGAGTTTCCCGCAGATATTTCTGATATTATTAGAATCCATATATTTACATTTCTCTGTTTAAGCCAAATAATTGGTATTAAGGCGGTGGTTGTTATTCGGTAAGAGAGTGACGGAAGTGGCACCTGTGACCGTAGGGACAGATCTGACCAGCGAGGACCATCCGACAAACCTGGGTCTTGTACCTTGGATGCCTAATCACAGGGCGTAACTCGGTGATGCCATGGGCAAATTGGCAATGCTTACCGTAAGGACATGACCCTATCTCTTCCCATTTATCACACAGTTCTGTCTTCGCCATTCCTTGATTGTATACATCCAATTCAATCGCCTTTTCTCTCCTCCACTCAGACGACACTTGCACCCCAAGCTGTAGATTTGCTGAGTTATTATTTATTTTCTTCATAAAGCCATGGTATTTGCATGGCTAATGCAAATAAATAATAAGATAAAAGTATTATGAAAGTTTCTGTATTAAGAATTATATTGTATTTTGTCTTTTTACTAAAAAATAAGTAAATTAGTTTCTTTATATTATGAAGATTTCTGTATTAAGAATTATATTATATTTTATCTTTTTACCAAAAAATAAGTAAATTAGTTTCTTTATGTTAGCATGAAGTAGATGTAGCACGCTCGTATCACTGTTTGATTTTTTCGTCAACTTTGTTAATTTTTAAGGGAGTATAGTTTTTTTCCTTTAAAAAAATTCTAAAAAATGAAAGATATAAAGGCTTTTATTGTAGTTTAAGTATCTATATATTAAGTACTTGATTGAATTGGTGTCATCAGTTAACCAAGCACCAATGATCAGTTGAGTGATGGTGGAAATATCCCTACTTTACAAAATAAATTATATTATTTTGATAAATTTTTTTATCATTTTATATAGAAAAAAATACATATAATTGTATTTAAACCCAAACCTCTATAGTTTTCAACATCTATACTTTACCATTCAACTAAAGCCTTGTTTTTTATTTATAAATATATTTATTACATAATTCCATTTTCCTACATCATGAGTATGCCATAATCTAATTAATAATAATATATAATATTATAATGTAAATATTTAAAAAAATTGTTAATATGGTTATATATAAAATTTTAATAAATGAAGTATATATAAAAGTATTAAATATTAAATTAAATTAATATATATTTTTCAAGAAAGAAGTTAATATTATTGGCAGGCTTAAAATGAGTTTAGATTAGGTATTTTGCAAATATAAGTTAGTTTAGGCAAAATTTAGACCCATATTTCAAGTAAAGTCGAGCTTGGATAAATATAAGACTTAATGACAAATTTAGCCACTAACATTTACATGTTTTGTCAAAATAGTCTAATTGTATTTTTGAGCTTTTTTTGCCATCAACCTTTGTTCTTTTTTTAATATGATTTTTTAACAAATTTAATGAAAATATTGTTAAAAAAATTAATGGGGATGATGTGAAATTTCATATGTGGAATATTTTTAATGAGATGTAATTTATTACTTAGGTAACCCAATAAGATAATTACATGTGAAAAATAATAAAAATAAATAAATAATACATTAAATTAAAAATAATAACTCTTAATTTAAAGAAAATAAACGTGATTATCTAAAAAAATTAACTTAGTAGAAAAACTTTTCGGTAAACAAACGTATGAAAGATTAAAATCTTTTGAAAGAAAATAAAGATTGAAACCTTGAATTTATTCATTAAATCTATTAGAAAAAAACATATTGAAAAAAAAAAACAAGGTTATAGAAAAAAAAACTCAAAAATATTAGTGTCATTTTGATAAAACATGCTAACATTAATGACCAAATTTATCATTAAGCCTAAATATAAAGTATGTTAATATCATGCTTAAACTCCGCACAACTCTTTTCAAATCTAGTCCAAACGGGTCCATAAACATATCTAACTAGAAATATAAATATAAATAAAAGAATATGTAGAAATAAATATAAAAATCCTTTTTGAAAATATTTAATTTAATTTGTAACAATTTTTTTTAAAATTTAGTATAATTAATCTATACAAATATATAAGGAAGACCCTAAGGCCAAGTGTCCATTGTTTTATTACATAAAACAACAATGGGTAAATTTATATTTCGTTCAAATTTAAGATTAATCTATATATTTTAGTTTTGATATAAATTGATGCCTCAACTTTTATAACGTCATTAGTTAGTTTAAATATTTTATTCTAATTAAAATGATGATGTGAATTTTTAAGAATTGTTAGCACCATAAAATTTTGTATTAAATTTAAGTCCGTTACATTTTTTTGTTACATGTATATCAAGTGAGTATTTTTTTTAAAATTTTAAAATGTCAAATCAACAATTTAATAAAAAAATTTAACAATGTTAATAATTGAATTTAAAATTTTAAATTAAATAAGTAGGAAACTAAATTTTTAAAAATAAAAGTATGGAGATTAAATTTCAAATTGTAACCTTTAATTTTTTTCTTCTATGATTTAGTAAAAAAAAAATAATTAACCCAATATGAAACATGATTGAAAACCATACTAATTATACTATCATTATGCTAATCTAAAAATTTAACTGTGAATAAGAAAATTATTTATATTAAAATATGGCAAACCTACTATGTGAGTAAAAACTAAAAATTAGAAATACATGGAAAAAAGTTATTAATATTTATTAAAAAAGGGTAAACTACATTAGTAGTCAACTATGGTTTTTCTCTTTTTTGTCATCCAACTACAAAAAGTTACAAAATGGTTACTCAATT
This sequence comes from Gossypioides kirkii, assembly GCA_005610355.1. Lineage (NCBI taxonomy): Eukaryota > Viridiplantae > Streptophyta > Magnoliopsida > Malvales > Malvaceae > Gossypioides > Gossypioides kirkii. Next base: position 16,048,242 of record CP032254.1, on the reverse strand, counting down.
ATTAATAAAATTCTTTTTTAGTCACCCTCTATGAAATATTACAAAATGATCACTCAATTATTTAATTTTATCTTTTTTGGTTACCAACTATCTTAGATTTTTTGGTGTTTTCATTTTTACATTAGTCAACTGGTAACCAAAAAAGATAAAATTGAATAGTTGAGTGACAAAAAAAATACTAATAGTTGAATGATCATTTTGTAATTATTCATAATTGAGTGGCCAAAAATAAAAAAAAAATCATAATTGAGTAACCTCTACTATAGTTTACCCTTAAAAAAAGTAGGTAGCTAGAAAAAATGATTTTTTTTTTGCAAAGGTTACTTTTAATTTAAAATAAGGAAAATTCATATATAGAGAGAGAGATACCTTTATAGTTATATATTTTTATTGTACAATTTGAGGTTTTTTTTTTTTGTAATTTTATTGATTAACTTACTACTCATATAAAATTCAATAATTTTTTTAAGTTTAATTTTAATCTATATTTATACCATTACTTAATTCCTAATTGAGTTGATATCATGAATCAATTGAACAACAACACAATTGAAAAATTACTAAACTATCTTTACATATTTTGAAATAAGGTATATTCTAACAAAGTTGTGTTTTTATATTTTCAATCAAATCGGTATAAAATTTGCCTATATTGAAATTTGAACCCATGCCACCATTTTTTATAAAATGTTTTTTACCATTTCAATCAAAGATTTATTTTGATATTTTTAAATGGTTTTACACAAATTTTTTCACTGACATTGTTTGTATATATTGATAATATCGTTAATTGAAATAATTTCACAAATCAACTCAAAAAAAATGACAATACGATGACGAAAAAATAGAGTGAATTTAAAATTCTTAATTTGATGTATTTACTTATTTAAATTTTCTTGAATATTCTGGTGTGTTTATCTGTTTATACTTTCTTAACTCTTTGACAATGCACACATAGGTATTCGAACTCGGGTCTTCTAGGATAAACATCATCCTCTTTTTCACTGGAGTCACTCATTGAGTTCATTAATAATTTATTTTTAAACATACTCTTTTGTTTTAACTGCATAATTTCTATACAAATACACATGTAAAAGAATTTCTTGTATATATTTATATCATTGAAAAAAAAACTAAGTTACATCAATGTAATTGAAAAAAAAATCAGATATAATTACTTTTAAAAATATAAAATCATAATAATTTTCTTTTTAAATGTAAAAAAATATCCATATTTTATTTCGAAAATAGCATCCATTAATGTATTGTGTATATTAAAAATGTCAACTTGATCATTTCTCGCTGGCAGGAAATGAGAAAAAAAAAAAAAGACAATTAACTCACCAACGGATTAACGACTCGCTGCTGGTTTCTCGAACGTTCTTGTTGGTTGAGCTTAAGATAATTACTAGACCTCACAGAAACGCTCTTCGGCAGTTCTTTGCGTTGCAGGTTCCGGTTATTCATGGCAGCCATGGACGAGAGGCTCAAGAGCTTCATCAACTCATTGTTGGCCACGAGAAGATCGCTATTTTCTCTACGTAGCGCCTCAATGTCTCTATTGAGAGCTTGGAGACGAGCAAAGCAAATGTTATAGTGGTCGCAAAGTTGGTGGTACTCGAGGACGAGACGAGCCTGGTTGAGGCGGTGTTTGGTGGCTATGGCGTCGGATGTGAGGTTGAGATTAAGGTGGGGGTCATTGGATGAAGAGGAAGAGGAAGAGGAAGGCGAGAGGGAAAGGGAAAGGGAATGAGGTGGGAATATGAAGTTGTACATTGAAGAGAAGTCGGCTGCTATATCTTGATGGCACTGTTGGTGGTTGGTTCGAAATGGCGATGGCGATGGTGATACATAGTTTTGGTCGACGATAGTGGCACATGAAGTGGGTGTGGCGGCGAAAACGGTGTCTTGATCAGAAGATAAAGATGTTATTTTCTCCATGCTGAATATCGTGCTGCACTAGGTAAGAACGAGACCAAGCATCAAAGTAGAAAATAAATTAGAGCATGTATAGGAAACAAAGATGAAATCATTTTTGTATTCTAAAACCAAATTTTGTAGCTAGGAATTTTCCAATTTAGAAGGAGGAAGGATTGAAAAATCCCAATAAGGAATCTTGAATAAATAGTAAAAAAAAAAAAGAACAAAGGGGATGTGGAACAGTTGGCGTAGAAGGAAGAATATAGAGAATTTAATATGGGAAGAGAAAGAGATTGGTTGGGGAGAATGTTTTGGCGTAGTAAGAAAGAAAGTGAGTTGGAGAAGAGATTGGTTAAGACTTAAGAGGGGATTTTTGCTGACTATCATTGAGTTAGCTAAGATTAAGAGAGGTGCTTTTTTGAAGTAAGGTTAATAATTATCATTGTTTTGTTGCTTCTATTTCACAGCTTTAACTAACCATGGCCCCCCTCATCAATATCTTATTCTATAATCAACAACCACTACCACTATTCTAACTTTATGTTTGGATTGAATTTTCTAAATTTAAAAAAAAAAAGTCAAACTAAAAGGAATTCATTGGAGCAAGTTCAATGATAAATCCTTTTTGCGTTTGGTAAATTTATTAAAGGGGTAGACGTTAATCACGAGTTCTAAAATTACTTCATATTCAAAACGAGGATCGAACTTTCAATCACTAATTAAAGTGGAAGAGACCTTTTAATTTCACCTAATTCTGGTAGTTAAAATAGAATGTTTGAAATGAAATATGATATGTTTTTTTTAGTAAAAATGAGTTTGGGACAGTAAACGAAAGGAGAATATTATGAAAATTTCTGTTAAATTATGAAAGGAGATTAAGAAGATATGCTATAATATACGTCTTTATGGTTGGGTTGGCGTAGAATTATCATATGATATTAATAAAAATTATGATTTTTTTTAATAAAATATATACTATATACTCTTACAAATTTACATGTATTACACACTTACTCTCTCTCTCACACACACACACATATATATATATATAACATTATAATGTAAATTATCTAGTTGGTGACTCAATTTTTGGAGCATTTTCATTTTGATAATCTATAATAAAATTTTTGCAATTTCATCACTCAATTTTTAAAGCATTTTCATTTTAGTCACCCAACCGTTAAACCTTTAATAGCAGTTGACTATACATTGTCACATCATGTTTACACTTTCATTTTGGTCACTCAACTTCTAAGTCACTTTTATTTTAATCATCCCAAAAAATATTTTTTAAAATTATTGGTCAAGATAAGGAAAATAATGATTAAAGTGAAAAGCGGTAGAAACTAAAATAATGCATTAAAAAATTGTCAAATTATATTTGTTTATTGTAACAGCGCGGTTTTCAATGGTGTCGGAAACAATGATTTCGGGATCACAACTCCTACAAGTTGAGTCGATTAATTTATTTATGCAAATATTTACGACTTCGTTAGCATCTTATTAAAATTTGGTTATGAAATTTTAATGTTTAGATAGTTAATTGAGTAGAAAAGATTAAATTGTAATAGGTGCCAAAGTAGAGATGGTTAATTAGAAGGACCAAATGTGAAAATTGACCAAAAGAATGTTAGTGGGTGGATTAGCATGAGTTATATTAAGTATAAATAGGTTTAATTAAAACTAAAAAGGGGTAATTAAAATTTAATGATGAAAGTCTTAAAATTTACAAAATTGTCATTAGTATATATATTAAATTAAAGAAATTTAAGTGAAAAATTTCATCATTTCACTTCATCTTCTTCCTTTCTCACGGCTAAAAGAGAGAAGAGCTAGGGTTTTTACATTCAATCTTTGAGCTTTGATTTGGGTAAGCAAACCTTGCTTGTTTTTAGTAATTTTTATGTTTTTAAGTATGCTTTAGCTTAATCTAGCTTATCTAAGACTAATTTCTGAATCTGTCAAATGCTATAAAACTTGTCATTGTTAAAAATACTTATTCTTGAAAGTTTTGTATAGATTTGTATGCTTGATGAATAGATTCATTGATTTTGTAAAGTGATTTTGAATGAAATTAGAGTTTAGGGACTAAAATGCAAAGGTGAAGAAATTGTGTGCATTTGGTTGAAATAAATGGTTTGTAAGGATTTATACTTGACTATGAGTGTTCGGTTGGAATAAACCTAGAAGAAAATGGGTGTTTTTGCATGCTTTATGTTGAAAGGACTAGATTGAATAAAAGGAAAAATATTAGGAGAAAAATTGTAATTTTCCCAAAAAGATCAAATTGTGTTAAATGATCTAATTGTGTGTTTAATGTGAAACTTTGGATGATTTGTTGATTTAGATTACGAGCGTGCCACGGATCGTGAAAAAGGGAAATTAGCATAATAGTCCTTGAAGCCTATCCGTAACTGCAATTTAGTCTGGTAAGTTTGTTGTAACATCCCTAAAATTGATATATAATAAAAGAAGTAATAAGTTGAATAATGTATAATTGATTTTTTGGTAAGATGAGGAAATGATATAAAAGAGAGGATTGAGGAGTGTAAAAAAATTAATAATAATAATAATTAAGAAGTAGGTTTTAGTATATTGATTTAAAAGTAAGGATTAAATCGTAAATATGTGAAAATTTTTGGCTCAAGTGTAAATATTCAAAATTTAGGGGATCAAAGTGTAAAAATGAGAAAGTTAAAGGACCAAAAGTGAAAATATACCAATTTACAATGATATGGAATTGGCATGAAGGGACCAAATTGAATAAGTGAAGAATCATGAGAGACTAAATCACAATTTTTCTAAATTAAGTGATGATTCAATTAGCAAGAGGGAGAATTCTAGAATGTAATGATGATATTGATGATATTTTGGAGATATTTTTCAATAATTAATTAGTTAAATATTATTTTATTAATATTTTACTTAGATATTTATTATTATTTTATTTAGAAAATGGTAGTATAAAAAGAAAGGAAGGATGAAGGAAATTTATCATCCTTCCAACATGAGTAAAAGGGTGAGAAAAAGAAGTTTTCTTTTCTTTCTTTCTTTTTTGCAATTGGGTCCTTTACATTGAAAACCTATCTTTTTACCCAATTTTTTTTAAAATTTCCTTAGATATTAGAGAGAGAAGATGAAGTAGAGATTCTAGAGAATCTGTTCATCAATTTAGAAGTAAGAAAATAGAAGATGAAAGTGAAGAAAATAAGAAGAAAAAGAAGGAAAGTGGTGAAGAAGAGAAATGCATGAAAATGAAGAAGAAAGGAAGAAATTCTTGACAAAGGAGGTAAGTTTTATATTAACCTACTTGTATTTCAATACATGTATTTAATCTAATACTAGAAATAGAAAGTATTTGATGAAGAATAAAGGCTTAAAAACACTAAATTGGTAAGAGAGAATGTGATTTGTATGGTGAAAAGTACTAAGATTAAGAAATGAATATGTAATCTACACATAAAAATAAGTGATTAAATTGCATAGTAATCAAAAGTATGGAAATTATGTGTGATTGAATGAAACATAGTGCAAAGAAACATGAAAAAGTAAACATTTTCATTAAAACAGTTTGGACAGTAGCAGTGAATTAACTTTGAAAATTCACCAAAACTTATAGAAATTTAGTTAGAGCTTGAATTAAATATTTAATTAAATTTTTTGAGTCTAGTTTCATATGGAAGAAACAGTGAAAGAAACGGAATTGTATATTTTGAGATATATTAGTTTTTGTGGAATAAGGTAGGAGTAGATTCGGGTTTCTCTGTTCTGACTTTAGAAAATCATTAAAAATTGTAGAAAAATGATTAGAGGCTGAAATTTATATATTTAAATTCTTAAAATGAGTCTATTTTCTAGAGAAATAAACAGAAACATCATCCGAACCCTATACTAATAGATAATTAATTTTTAGTAAAGAAAGGTCGAAACTATCAAGCAGCAGAAAAGGAGAAAATTTGAAGAATTTTCTGTACTGATTTGCTAAAGTAGAAATTCTGAAATTTTTATGGTAAAAGATATTTGAGTCTAGTTTCAAAAACATCAAGCGAATCTTAATTTTAAATTCTGTAGCTCAAGATATAAATAATTTAGTGAGTATGACTCAAGTGGACAGCTTTGAAATTAACACATAAGTAAATAGTAGAATTATAGATAAAGTATTGTTACATATAAGCATGCTATATACAAAAAGCTAAAAATTCTAATAAATATATATATACATAAGGGATGTGGAATGGAGAGGAGGAGGAGGAGGAGGAGGAAAAATATATATAGTAGATAAATTTGAAATGTTTCGAAATGGTTATAAGTGATGGAATGATTAATACATATGAGAATATTTAAACGAATTGATAATAATAAGTAAATAATTGTTAATTGATGTGATATTGAAATCATTATTAAAATTTTATGAAGAATTAAATTGAATGGAAAAATTTAAAAATAAGTATGCAATATACATAAAATGGGTAAACTACTTTTGAAAAAGTCCTCCAATGGTTTTATTTGTAAAACTTAAATATTTGTGTTAATTTTATAAATTTCGTTATCTTTGATTAAATATCATGTTTTTATGAGAACTTGAGCTTATAAATAGATGTTAATGGATGTTATGTAAAATGAAGTGGTTATTATGACATATGAATACGGTTTAGGTAATGAAATAAAAATAAATAAATAAAAAGTGTGGAACTTGTAGGAAAATGGAGACGACGTCATGACGACAAATTCTCCATGTCACAACGTGAAACCCTCAACGTCGCTATGATAGTCCAAAATTTTTATAGACTTTACAATTTGGTCTTTGACCAATTGTGGATGTTTTAATAAGTTCCTTTAACTCATAATTAGTGTTGTCGTAAATTCAATATTTACTAAAATGAGTAAATGATCTATATTAATTAAATAATATGATAAATTGATTCTAAAATTTTTAGTAGTTGCTCCAGCAACGAATATGACATCCCGGTGCCTTGACTCAACGATTGGGTCGGGTATGGGGGTGTTACATTCATAATCTTAAATTCTTACTTGTAAATGCTTATAACTACCTTCTTTGTGGATGTTGAAAAATGGGAAACGACAATTGAAGATGTGTAAGATGGAAACGATGGAAGGAGAATTACCCGACCTTGTGCCAAAGTTTCAAAATGGTCTGATGGCTAAGATCCTGCATTTGTTGCGGATTCTCTACAGCATCGTGAGTCACTATAAAGTGAATAGAATCCAAGATTGGATTACAGGCCCTACAAGGGCTGAGATTTATGCTAGTTTGCATATTCTCGTCAGCTTAGTGTGAGCAGCATCGTAGGGAACAGTTATACCGTATCAATGGTTTAAGTACCGCATGTGATGCGAGGCCTTGTCAACTTAGTGTGAGCAGCATTGTATACTGGTAACAGAAATGACCTTTAGGTCAACAGGGATGAAATCGAATAAAGATCACTGAAGTATAGTTCTGTTTGGCTCAATTGATTTACAGATTGTACCACACTTGTTATTCGGTAAATTTATGAACTTTACGAACTTGCTAAGTTATGAAAGCTTACATATGAAATTGTTGTTGTTTTGTAGATTATTTTGTTGCTTGAGGATCAGATCGTCTCTAAGAAATCACACTATCGCAAAGATCGTTTGGTAGTTTTTCATCACTTGGTTATATGGCATGTACTAGGATGAAGTTGTCTTGTACTACTCGTATGGGATTATTGAATTCCTTATTGTGAATTTTAGTTAAATCTTGAACATATTTTGTATGTTAGTTCAATGTGATATACATACTTTATTAGATGTCTTGAAACTATGCACAATGTATTGGCATGTTGTACTTTGAAGTTATGAAATGATGAATGGTTGATAAACTTGAGTTTATGTATGATTCATTGAATTCTGCATACTTGTTTCTGTAGAACTCATCCATGTATCAGTAGAAGTATAGGGTAGGAGAGAGGTTGTTCACTGACTTGAGTTGTATCGGTAGTTGTATAATAGGTAACAGTAGTTTTGTTTATAGTAGTATCGGTAGTCTATGTACTTGTATCGATAGAAGATGCAGGGTAGGACTTTTAGCTCTCTGGAGTTTTTAATATCGGTAGAAGTATGACTTGTATCAGTAGAAGTATGCATTGTTTCTTGAATTGTTTACTAACTTGACAACTACCGAGACTTGTCCAACAAGTATCAATAGAAGTCTCCAATAATCGTGGAAATGACATTTTTGCCCTTTTACGTTGTATTGATATTCATTTAATGATTTTTAGTCGTGTATGATGTAATATTTCTTTAAATATGCTTGAAAGGCTTTAAAATTTTAAAGATAAATTGCAATAGATGATTAGAAGACCCTCGGAACCCTAACCGGCGACGATAACGAGTTTTGAGTGTTACATTTATTCCATTGCAAAAAAGAATAAATTTCTATTTTTTAATATTGAAATTTTAAAACATCAAAATTAATTAAATAACTTGATGAAATTTTTTTATCCCTTGATAATATCAACCAATTTGTTACTATAATATTGAAATTAATTAAATTAGTTAATTTAATTTCCTTCTAAATTTTATTTTATGTTTTCAGATTATTCTTAATGAAATCAACTCAAATAACTCATATTTAATAATTGTTTTATAAACTTATTATATAATATTGGATCTTCTACTAAGCTAAACACAAAGAAAATCCTTGCAATTAATTTAATGCTTGTTCTTCATTTGGGTAAAGAAGTGATGAAAAAGTTTTTAAGTTTTGTTTGGCATGGAAAATAAAATTAATTAATTGCAAGAATTTTTATTTACTTTTAACTTAGTATGTAAAATTCAAGATCATATATAATAAAAAAATTGAGTTTCATAGACAATTATTAAATACGAATTATTTGAGTTTATTTTAATTTGGAAACATAAATTAAAAATTAAAAATTTAGAGGAGATTAAATTAATTAATTTAATATTATAGTAACAAACCACCTAACACTATCAAGGGATTAATTTTTTTTCAATAATATATTTAATTAATTTTGATGTTTTGAAATTTAAAATTTCAATATTAAATGGATAGAAATTTGGAGCTTTTAGCAATGGGGCAAACAAGTACAATTTGATCATTTTTTAAAGCATTATTTTAATTTCGACCTCTTTTTCACTTTAATCCTTAATGTTTTCTACCCCAATCAATACTTGAAAAAAGGATAGTTTTGTGGGTGACTAAAATGAAAGTGACCTAGAAGTTGGGTGACCAAAATGAAAGTGTGAACATAATGTGGTGTATACAGTCAATCGCCATTAAAGATTTAATGATTGGGTGACTAAAATGAAAACACACTAAAAGTTAAGTGTTGAAATTACAAAGATTTCAATTTTGGTGACCAAAATGAAAGTGTCTTAAAATTCGGTTAACCAACTAAGTAGTTTATCTTATATTATATTACAAGGTCTAACACTCAAAATTGATGTGAACAACTTAGTTAACTAACACGTGAACAATTTACTTTTATGTTAAATTATTATATTTTTCAAACGATTTTAAATAAATAAAACTAAAATAGGCTTCAATTTCAAATTCTTGATTTTATAGAATATTTTTTTTAAAGATTTATTTGAACTTCATCTAAACATATCTAATATAATATCATAAAATTAAAATTGATAAAGTAGGCGAATTTTTTGAAATATCTAAATTTAAATATCTATAACTACTTAATTTTGTTATCTAGCACGTCTCTTTCTGCCTCTCTGGCTCGTTTCAAGGGTTTTGGTTTTTTTTCCTCTTTGCCATCGGCTTGGATCTAGGGTGGCGGCTTCTTTTGAGTGTTTGTCATTTTGTTTCTCTTAATGTGTTATGGAACGAGAGTTGGCAGATTTGTCATTGGTTGAGGAGGATGAGCGGGGTTTTTATTAGACGAAATTTGGCTACTGTTACAACAGTTAAAGAGTATGATTTGGTGGGCTGTTTCTTAACGGCAAGTATGGTACATTTTTCGATAATTAGGAGCACTATGGCGAATGTTTGGCACCTGGTGAAAGGGGTTTAGATAACGGATTTGGGAGAAAAAAGGTTTTTATTTAAATTTTTTCATTTAATGGATCTGAATCGGGTCGTTAATAACGCTCTGTGGACGTTTAATAATCATTTGCTGATTCTTCACAAGTCGGAGAGAGGGGAGAATCCGTTACAAGTTTAGTTGGTTTTTGTTAATTTTTGGGTTTAGATTCATGGTTTGCCCATGGAGTTATTTTAAGAAAAGATGGCAAGGTTGTTGGGAAATTTTATTGGTGTTTTTGTTAAGTATGATACGAAAAGTATTTGTGAAGGGGTTTGCTCTTTCTTAAGGGTTAGGGTTCGTTTGGATGTGAGAAGACCTCTGAGACGCAAGAAGCTCGTGTTTGATTCGGGTAGTCACACATATGTCAATTTTAAGTATGAAAAGTTGACTTTATTTTGTTTTTAATGTGGACGGTTAGGGTATAATGACTCTTTTTGTCAGATTCGGGTGGAAATGAAGGAGAAAGTGTTTGAGATGGGGTGGGACCTTTCTTTGAGGGCGCAATCTAGGAGAGCATCTGCCACGGAGAGTGTTTGGTTGGTTGGGAATGGAAGTGGGGGAGGGCATAAAGGGAGATTTGTTTATCTAATGGTGGGTATTAATCTTAGGAGCCCGTCGGGTGGTGGGCTGGATATAGGGTGTGTGGAGGGTTTTATAGATGTGGACCATAATGGGGAGGAGGTTTCGTTGGATGGTGTTGATGGTAAAAAAAAGACAAAGGTTGGATGCTGAGATTCAGTGTAATGCTGGGGAGGAAACATTAGTAGCAATAGTAGAAAGACCAGTGGGGAGATCCCACCTTATGTCAGCGGCTACCAAGAGGCAAGCCGATCGGTCGCAATGAAAGTCCTTAATTGGAATGTACGTGGTTTGGGGTGGCCTCGGATTGTTGGTCATCTCAAGAATCATTTTAGACAGCTAAAGTCCTAGCTTTTGTTTCTTATTGAGACAAAGGTGAGTGCACGATGTATGGAGTAGATTCGAAGAAAGTGTGGTTTTATATGTGGAATAGATGTAGGCGCAGATGGTACTAAGGGTGGTCTTTGTTTAAGGTGGCAAGAGAATTTGGATGTTAGCCTTCGCAGTTTTTCTACGTCCCATATTGATGTTGATGTGAAAAAAGACCATGATGGGTGAGTTTGGAGATTCACCGAATTTTATGGTGCCCCTTTTGAAAGTATAAGAAGTGGTTCATGGGACTTATTGCACCGTCTTGGTGAGGATCATAGTGTACCTTGGCTAGTTTTGAGAGATTTTAATGAGATATGTTATTCATTTGAAAAAAGGGGTAGGAGGCTCAGGTTAGAACGACAGATGCAAGCTTTTCGCGATGTATTAGAGGACTGTGAGCTATGTGATCTTGGTTTCTCTGGGTAGTGGTTTACTTGGGAGAGAGGTCATACTGTAGAAAATAATATTAGGGAAAGACTGATAAGGGGTTGTCACTCAAGCCTGGTGGGATCTTTTTCTTGGGTTCTCAGTTCGTCATGACCAACATAGTTTTTTCGATCACTGTTCTGTTGAGGTTGACACTGGTAGAGTTTCAGATAATAGGCATGGACCAAAGGCTAATTATTTTCGATTTAGTGTTGATTGGATTTTGGAGGATGGATTAGAGACACAGTTAGAGGGATGGTGGAGGGCTAGCAGGGATTCTATTTCGGTAAAGCTTGCGAACTTGGGTTCGTTTTTGTCTGATTGGGCTATGGTGGTTAGAAATAGTCGAACTCAACATCGATCTTTGTTATCAAATTAGTTACGCACGCTTCTTGAAGAGGAGCCGAGTGATGTGATTTTGGGTGAATTGGTTGATGTGAAGCTTGGTTTAAATTTGGAGGTTGATAAGGAGGAACTTTACTAGGCTAAACGGGCAAGGGTGAACTGGATTAAGAATGGGGATTGAAATACGGCTTTTTTCCATACTTATGCCACTAGTAGGAAGAAAAGGAATACTGTTAAATGTCTGAAGAAGGATAATGGGGAATGGGCGAAACGACAAGATGAACTTATGGGTGTAGCGACGAATTATTTTAGAACATTATTTTCCTCTTCGCAACTAGTTGATTGTAGTAGGTTGATGAGCGCAGTACTAGTTTCAGTGTCGGATACGTAAAACCAACAGCTAATGAAGGCTTTTCAACGTTCTGAAATAGTGGATGCGGTCAAATCTATGGCTTCTCTAAAAGCATCTGGTAAGGATGGGTTTCCAGCACTTTTTTATCAAACATTTTTGCATGTGATTGGGCTTGAAGTTGAGGATTACTGTTTGGAGGTTTTGGCTGGTGAAAGGGATTTTTCTAAAATTAATGAGACTTATCTAGTTCTTATTCCTAAAGTGGCAGTACCAGCTAATATGGGTCAATTTCTTCCGATTAGTCTGTGTAATATCATTTATAAAATAGTTTCAAAGGTTATTGTTAATCATTTTCGGCAGATCCTCAATGTATGTATTGATGATTCACAGAGGGCATTTATGGCTGATAGATAGATCACTGATAATGTTATTATTGCTTATGAGATTTTGCATTCTTTTAAAAGGAAGAAACAAAGTGGGATTGGTTCTTTTTCTCTTAAACTTGATATGGCTAAAGCCTATGATCGAGTGGAGTGGGTTTTTGTGGAAAAAATGATGCGTGCTATGGGTTTTTCTGATGCATGGGTTTCCCTAATTATGATATGCATTTTAAGTGTTATGTATTTAGTCATTTTTAATGGTGTGCAAGGAGAAAAATTCTAGCCTTCTCGTGGGTTAAGGCAGGGGGACCCGTTGAGTCATTTTTTGTTTTTGATTTGTGCAGAAGGCTTTTCCCGAGTCGGGCAGAATTCGAGGAGCTCGAGTTGGAATGGGTGATTTATTTATAAGTTATTTGTTTTTTTGCCAATGATAGTGTTTTATTTGGGGAAGCATCGAAAGTGGGAGCAAGGGCTATGAAGGTAATAATTTCAGATTATGAGCAAATGTTTGGTCAATTGGTGAACTTTGATAAATCCCTGATCTTTTTTAGCAAGAATGTAGAAGATACAATGCGTTTAAGTATTGGCAGTATTTTTGGTGTTCGTATTGTAAACAACCCGGAGAAGTATTTGGGGTTGCCTACGATGGTAGGAAAACGAAAGAAACGTGTGTTCGTGGAGATTAAAGAGAAGTTCTTGTTGCGAATTAAGAAATGGAGCACTTGTCTTTTATTGATGCGCGAGAAATAAGTTTTTGTTAAAGCTGTGTTATAAGCTATTCCAGTTTATTCAATGCAGTGTTTTAGGTTCCCAATTACATTTTGTCGTGAGTTGGAGAACTTAATGAGTAAGTTTTGGTAGAGGAATTCGAAGTCCGGTAAGGGCATACACTGGTGTAGCTGTTGAGCTTTGTGTTGTCCAAAGGTGCAAGGGGGTTAGGTTTTAGGGATTTTAATATGTTTAACAAAGTCCCGTTAGCTAAATAGGGGTGGAAACTATTAACGCAACTAGACAGTTTGTTTGCACGAGTTGTGAAAGCAGTATATTTCCCTCGGGGAGATTTTTAGTGCACGTTTGGGATTTTACCTTTCGTATACGTAGAGGAGCATTTGGGGTGCGCGAGAATTGTTGAAAGATGGCTTGGGTTGGAGGATTGGAAATGGTAAGCCTGTTAACATCTGGAATGATGTTTGGTTACCAGGTCTTGGAAATAACAAACTTCAGTCCTAGAGCATTAATGTTAATTTCTCTACAGTCTCAGATTTGATCAATGAGGATGGAGTCACCTGGAGAGAGGATGTTATAAGCCAAATGTTTGGGGAAGATCAGCTTCAGTAAATTTCACTTATATCATTGGTGAGTAGTGCTCTGGATGATATTCTGGTATGGCGTGGTGATAGAACAAGAGATTATACAATTAAAAGTGGTTACAGATGGTTTTTACATACAACACGGAACGAGTCCCTTCCTACTCTATCACCTTTACATAGTGAGCCAAGATGGTTTTTCATAAAGCTCTGGGATTTCAGTCTTCCTACTAAAATTAAAATACATTGTTGGAAAGTTTACAATAAATTTTTGCCAACGAGGCACGTTCTGAAGAGCTGAAGGTTGCATATTTCACCTCTTTGTCCAGTTTGCCTTAAAAAGGAGGAATCGGTAGTCCATTTGGTCTGTGACTGTCGATTTCCTTTCAGGTTTTGGAAGGTTTGGAATTGCCCATCTTGTCCATAAACATGCAGCAAAATTTACAACACTAGTTAGCAGACACATTTTCACAGTTTAGTATGAGTGAATGTAAAAAAGTTGATTATTGCATTTTAAGCTTTGTGGTATAATAGAAATAAACTCTATCATGATGGCATTAGAGAGACTGTCAATGACGTGATAAGTTTTATAAGAGCCTATTTTTAGAGATAGAATAATAAAACAGGGTTTCTTTATCTTTGCAAAGATCTGAAGGTAAGGTTTGGAGACCTTCGGAAGGGGAAGTTATTAAGTTTAATTTTGATGCTTCTTTTTCTAGGAGGGATTTTACCTCGATTTCAGGAGTGGTTGCTCGAGACTGTAATGGCTTGGTTTTAGGGTTAGTAGCTTACCCGTGGAAGAATGTTCCCGATCTAACGGTTATGAAGGCCAAGGCTTGCTTGGTGGCTATAGTTTTTGCGGCGGATTTGGGTATTCGGGAGATTTGTGTGGAAGGTGACAGTCTCATGATCTTTCGGAGGATTAATTCTTTGGAGATTGATAGATCTATCATTGGTTCAATCTTGGATGAGGTAAGGAGAAGTGCAACAGGGTTTCGAAGATATGAGTTTAAGTATGTACTTCGAAGGGCGAATGCAGTGGCTCACGGGATGGCAATGAAAGGCCGTTTTCTCAAAGAACCGCAGTATTGGATGAAGGAGGTCCCGTCGGCGTTGGAATGACTTTTTGATAGAGAGCGTAGAGGGCCAATGACGAATGGCCTGAGTCCGGATCAAAGCCCTTATGGATATTCGACGAGCTTAAGAGTTGTGATCTAGTTTTTTTTCCTGATGCCGATTGAAGTTCTGTGACTAAAAAGGTTGAGGTGTTTAAGCTTTTCATTTTGGTTTTATTTTTGTGCCGTTTGGCCTGCTTTTTTAATTTGTTGTTTCTTTATTTTTATGGTTTGTTTATATGAGTTGTTGAAATTGTGGGTAATTTTTCTAAACCATTTTTGTTCCATCCCATGCACCATTGGTATCTCCTATAGAAAGGGGACAAGTGTTGCTTTTTGTAATGGTCTTTTCTTTGAAATGGCATCAGTAGCTTTTATGATAAAAAAATTGATAAAGTAGGCTAAAGGGGTATATAAGCCCTTGAACTTTGGCATAGAAATCAATTAAACTCTTTTGCGAAAAACTCATTCAATTTAGCTACCTCCTGTTTTGTAACACCCAAATCTAGAACACCGTTGCCGGTAAGGATTTTCGATGTCACAGAAATCATCTATCACTGTTCAATCTCAAATACCATGACATTCAATCTTACTTTATCAAAGAAATGTTCTCAATACATCATACTACATCATTTATTTATAATCGTAATACAACAAGGGTAAAAAAGTCATTTCTAAGATTTTTGGAGACTTCTATCGATACCTGATTGGCAAGTATCAATACAAGAGAGGCAACTATCGATACAAGTCATGATACTACCGATACTAAAAACTCAAGAGAGTTGAGAAATTCTACCTTGCAACTTCTACCGATGCAAGCACTCAATCTACCGATACTTCCACATACCGTACTATCGATACTCATAATTCAACTACCGATACAACTCAAGTCAGTGAGCAACCACTCTCCTACCTTGCACTTCTACCGAAACATGCATGGGTTCTACCAAAACAAGTATGCAGAATCTTAAGAATCATACTAAACACAAGTTCATTAACTTCATTCATACACAACTTCAATTATGCATTTAAGCTAACACAAAATACATGGTTTCCATGTCAATACAAGGTACTTTTGAGTTTACTTTCCACATTACAAAATCATACATTTCTACTTTCAACATTTCATCAAACATAACAAGCTTTTCAAAATCTCAATGTATATAAGCAAAAGATAACATCATCCTAGTACATGCCATAAGACCAAGTGATGTAAAATCTACCATACGAGCTCCACAATAGTGTGATTTCCTTGAGATGATCCAATCTTCAAACAGCAAAACGTATCTACAAAAAAAATAGATTCACGAATAAGCTTATTAAGCTTAGTAAGTTCGCAAGTATGATTTCCTTACCGAATAGACAAATCAGTTAAAAGATGATAACGAGTATGTATTCATAATCATGTACACAATAACGAACTTAATCTCTTTCAATTCTCCAGATTTTTAACTTATTACAAGCACAGGCAACTTAGCCCACACGAGCCCAGAATGGTTAGCTCTTACGAGCCCAGAATCAGAATGATGCTCTTTCAAGCCAGAGTCAGAATAACGCTCTTTCGAGCCAGAATCAAAATAACGCTCTTTCGAGCTAGAATCAAATTACTCCTCAAGCCTTTAATCTCGATCCGCCATTAGGAATATATTCAAAATAAATATATAATTGTAAATATCAAATTTTAAAGTTAATAGTACGAACTTACCGGATGAAATTACAGTTTGGCTAAACTTTAGGGACAATTTTGCTAATTTCCCTTTTTCACGATCTATGGCACGATCGTAATCTAAATCAATAATTCATCCAGATTTTACATTAAAACACATAATTAAACCATTTAACACAATTTGGTATTTTTAGAAAAATTACAATTTTACCCTTAATACTTTCCTTTTATTCAATTTAGTCTTTTAGCATCAAACTTGCAAATTAACCATTTTTAAACAAAATCAAGTTCAACCGAATACTATAGTACTTCAATATAGCCCACATTTGCAATTATTTCACCTTTAGTCCTTGCAAATTTATCACTTTAACATTTTAGTCCTTAAACATTAAAATCATCAAAAACTACTTTACAAAATAGTCCTATTTAACAACCAAGCTTAATAATCAACCATAAAACTTCAAGAATACTCAAAACTCATCAATGGAAAAATCCATAATCTTTAACTATTTTGAAAACAAAGACACGAGTTAGTTGGACCTAGTTGCAACGATCTCAAAAACATAAAAATCACAAGAAACCGATTAAAATCAACTTACCAAATTGAAAGACAAGCTTGACGAAAGCTTTCCAAACCTTAACAATGGAGTTTCGGCTTTCTCTCAAGAAGAAACTAAAACAAAATGGCTTATTTCATAAGTTTTATGATTAAAATCGTATTATAATTTGTTTATTTACAAGTTTACCCTTTATTCACACCTAATTTCAATCAAAATTTAAGCCAAAGTTGTCCACCCAAGTCACTAATGGTTATATTACCATTTAAGTACCTTGATTTACCTTTCAATTAATAGAATTTAACTTTTGTACCGTTTACGATTTAATCCTTTTTACTTAATTAACTACCTAAACGATAGAATTTCTTAACCAAAATTTAAGACTATTCTAATGACCTCGTAAATATTAAATAATTAATATTTATGATCTAACACATCAAATTTGTGACCTCGAAACCACTATTCCCGAGCATACTAAATTAAATTAATTAGTAAATCCACATTTTATTAGGATTTAATTGCAATTTACCAAAATATAATGAGTTTCATATCATTTCCATTATTAGGCCCTTTAAATAGAGTCTAATTTCATATTTGGTCCTTTAATCATATTAAATTTTAATTAAACAAACTTGTTTATAATTTAGTCCTAAACTAATTAGGACTTACTGAATAAATAACCCAAAAGGTAGTGGACGGTAATCATATCCACCACTGCTTGGAGTTTTTGACCATGGTGTAATTACCACTTTGGTTCCTTTTATTTTTAATCAATAGCAATTAACTTTTACCTCTTTTACAATTTACTCCTTTTTCCTTAATTAAGCAATTAATCATCAAAATTACTCAACCAAACTTTAATTCACATATAATAAGACTCAGTAAATATTTAATAAAAATATTTACGGCCTTTAATTTTAGAAACGAGATCTCGATACCTCATTTTGTAAAACCACTTGACTTTTAAACCAAACCACTTACTAACTTTTAATTCAATAATTAAAATTTGTCAATTCGAAATTTCATATGAAATTATTATTGACTTATTTAATCTAAACACTCATTATAAAAATTTTCCCGTCAATTTTGTGGTTCTTAAAACCACTGTTTCCGACACCACTGAAAAATGGGCTGTTACAACTCTTCTCCCTTAAGAAATTTCGTCCTTGAAATTTTTACTTAGCAATACCTTTAAACAATTCTGATACATTTTATCTGACCTATCAAGTTTATCCACAATTAGTATATTAATCTGGCGTTTCCACTAATTCATTTCCATTCTCCATTTCGAAAGTAATATATATCTTCAATTAATTTTTTTCAGAATAATTATCAAATTCATAATTTAATAGTAACATTAATCAGCAAGAACTCCTTATCCCGAACCTTCAGAGGCATCTATCCCATACTAAACTAACTGTGACACTACGACCCCCAAAGGGTTTGTAGCTAGTATTTAACTTTCATCGACTCGATAGACAGATTTTATCAGTTATTATGCAATATCGATATAAGAATAAATCCATCCTAAATCGTTCAAAGTATTCATAGTTATATAAAGGATAGAATTTACCAGTCATCTCATAGGATACAGTTGCCTCTTCTTTTACTTGAATAGCATAGGTCCGTGTAGGTGCTCGGACCTCGGGTCTGTTTGTATTTTCTTTATCCTCATTATGATTTCCACCTGTAATATTGCTCTGACCAGGACGTCTACCCTTTTGTGGTTTAACTGGGGGTTTTATACTATGATTCTCTTCCCCTTCTTGTGATACTAGATAATTTCGTGTCATGTGATTGGTTGCGCCACATCGGAAACAGGCTCCTTTTTCCAATGATACTCACCCGGATGAAATCTTCCACAATACTCACAAGCTGGGTTAGGTGCATTACGAACACTGGCTACATTATCTACAAGTATATTCTGAAATTTAGCTTCAGGTTGTGCCGACCCACTCTTGCTCGGGTAACCAGATGAAACTGTCACTCGATTCTCATTTTCTTTGAATTTCTTCGACAGTGGCAAAGGGAAAGTTTTGGAAGAAGTTTTCTTACTGAATTCTATAGACCTCTTTTCCCTCTGACTCTTGTGATTGTAAATTTCCTCCATTTTCTGTGCTTTATCCGCCAAGATAACAAATGGTCGTATTTCAGAACCACCTACCATCATTTTAACCTCATCTTTTAACCTTTCCTCAAATCGAACACACATAGCCTTGTCAGTAGATACAATCTTCTGTGCATACTTGCTGAGAAATACAAATTCTCGTTCGTATTCTGCCACTGTCTTGTTTCCCTGTCTCAACTCTAGGAATTCCTTCTTTTTATCCAAGTACCGTTTACTAATGTATTTCTTTTTAAACTCTGCTTGGAAGAATTCTCAAGTAACTTCATTTTCTAGCACCACTGTTACTATCATCCCTCACTAATTGTATGCTTCGTCCTTTAGTAACGACACAACACACCTAACATAGTCTTCAGGCGGACAAGCCATTTCATTCAGTACTCTCAGAGTGTTTTCCAACCAATATTCAGCACTGGATGGTTCATCCTCAGCATTTTCGCGGAATTCTTCTGCCCCATATTTTCTTACTCTATCCGTCGGTATACGACACGTTTCTTCTATCACAGGAGGAGGTGGAGGCCTCACGGGAGATGCCATAGGTCGAGCAGCAAACTGTGTAGCCGGAGGTAGGAGGGGTGGTACCATAGGATATTCTTCATAAATTCTGAAAACCACTGTCCCATTAAGCCGAAGAACATGTTTTTGACTTCACTTTCAATCATTGGTATAATTGGTACTCCTCGCGTCAGAATCAGTAGTTGGAACATTACTATTTTCATCGTTGGTCTCTTCTTGTTCTGAATCAAACATTTTTCTTATCTGTAAAACAGTAGTTAGATCGGATCCATATATATCACACTGTCACAAGTTCATATGGCATTTAGTTCTAAATCATTTCATATAATCAATGTAGTCCAAGAAATGGCTAAATTGTAAGCTCTTATACCATTAAATGTAACACCCAAATCCTGAACACCGTCGCCGGTAAGGATTTTCGATGTTACAAAAATCATCTATCACTATTTAATCTCAAATACCATAACATTCAATCTTACTTTATCAAATAAATGTTCCCAATACATCATACTACATCATTTATTTATAATCGTAATACGACAAGGGTAAAAAGGTTATTTCCAAGATTTTTAGAGATTTCTATCGATACCTGATTGGCAAGTATCGATACAAGAGAGGCAACTACCGATACAAGTCATGATACTACCGATACTAAAAACTCCAAAAAGTTGAGAAATTGTACCCTGCAACTTCTACCAATGCAAACACTCAATCTACCGATACAAGCACTCAATCTACCGATACTTTCACATACCGTACTACCGATACTCACAATTCAACTACCGATACAACTCAAGTTAGTGAGCAACCTCTCTCCTACCTTGCACTTCTATCGAAACATGCATGGGTTCTACTGAAACAAGTATGCAGAATCTTAAGAATCATACTAAACACAAGTTCATTAACTTCATTCATACACAACTTCAATTATGCATTTAAGCAAACACAAAATACAGGGTTTCCATGTCAATACAAGGTACTTTTGAGTCTACTTTCCACATTGCAAAATCATACATTTCTACTTTCAACATTTCATCAAACATAACAAGGTTTTCAAAATCTCAATGTATATAAGCAAAAGATAACATCATCCTCGTACATGTCATAAGATGAAGTGATGTAAAATTTACCATACGAGCTCCGCAATAGTATGATTTCCTTGAGATGATCCGATCTTCAGACAGCAAAACGTATCTACAAAACAACAACAGATTCACGAGTAAGCTTATTAAGCTTAGTAAGTTCGCAAGTATGATTTCCTTACCAAATAGACAAATCAGTTAAAAGATGATAACGAGTATGTATTCATAATCATGTACACAATAACGAACTTAATCTCTTTCAGTTCTCCAGATTTTTAACTCATTACAAGCACAAACAACTTAGCCCACACGAGCCCAGAATGGTAGCTTTTACTAGCCCAGAATCAAAATTATGCTCTTTCAAGCCAGAATCAGAATAACGTTCTTTCGAGCCAAAATCAAGTTACTCCTCAAGCCTTTAGTCTCGAGCCGCCATTAGGAATATATTCAAAATAAATATATAATTGCAAATATCAGTTTTGAAAGTTAATAGTACGAACTTACCGGGTGAAATTACAGTTTGGCTAAACTTTAGGGACTATTCTACTAATTTCCCTTTTTCGCGATTTGTGGCACGATTGTAAGCTAAATCAACAATTCATCCAGATTTCACATTAAAACACATAATTAAAGCATTTAACATAATTTGGTCTTTTTTGGGAAAATTACAATTTTACCTTTAATACTTTCCTTTTATTCAATTTAGTCATTTAGCTTCAAACTTGCAAATTAACCATTTTTAAACAAAATCAAGTTTAGCCGAATAATATAGTACTTCAATATAGCCAAAATTTTCAATTATTTAACCATTAGTCCTTGCAAATTTATCATTTTAACATTTTAGTTCTTAAACATTAAAATCATCAAAAACTGCTTTACAAAATAGTCCTATTTAACAATCAAGCTTAATAATCAACCATAAAACTTCAAGAAAACTCAAAACTCATCAATGGAAATATCCATGATCTTTAACTATTTTGAAAACAAAGACACGAGTTAGTTGGACCTAGTTGCAGCGATCTCAAAAACATAAAAATCACAAGAAATCGGTTAAAATTGACTTACCAAATTGAAAGACAAACTTGAACAAAGCTTCCCAATCCTTAACAATGGATTTTCGGCTTTCTCTCAAGAAGAAACTAAAACAAAATGGCTTATTTCATAAGTTTTATGGTTAAAATCATATTATAATTTGTTTATTAACAATTTTACCCTTTTTTCACACCTAATTTCAATCAAAATTTAAGCCAAAGTTGTCCACCCAAGTCACTAATGGTTATATTACCATTTAAGTATCTTGACTTACCTTTCAATTAATAGAATTCAACTTTTGCACCATTTATGATTTAATCTTTTTTACTTAATTAACTACCTAAACGATAGAATTTCTTAACCAAAATTTAATACTATTCTAATGACCTCGTAAATATTAAATAATTAATATTTATGGTCTAACACATCAAATTTGTGACCTCGAAACTACTATTCTCGAGCATACTAAATTAAATTAATTAGTAAATCCACATTTTATTAGGATTTAATTGCAATTTACCAAAATCTAATTTATGTCATTTCTATTATTAGGCCCTTTAAAGAGAGTCTAATTTCATATTTGGTCCTTTAATCATATTAAATTTTAATTAAACAAACTTGTTTGTAATTTAGTCCTAAACTAATTAGGACTTAATGAATAAATAACCCAAAAGTTAGTGGATGGTAATCATATCCACCACCGCTTGGACTTTTTGACCATGGTGTAATTACCACTTTGGTCCCTTTTATTTTTAATTAATAGCAATTAACTTTTACCTCTTTTACAATTTACTCTTTTTTTCTTAATTAAGCAATTAATCATCGAAATTACTTAACCAAACTTCAATTCACATATAATAAGACTCAGTAAATATTTAATAAAAATATTTACGGCCTTTAATTTTTGAAACGAGGTCCCGATACCTCATTTTCTAAAACCACTTGACTTTTGAACCAAACCATAACTTTTAATTCAATAATTAAAATTCGTCAATTCAAAATTTCATATAAAATTATTATTGACTTATTTAATTTAAACACTCATTATAAAAATTTTCCTGTCGATTTTGTGGTTCTCAAAACCACTGTTTTCGACACCACTAAAAATGGGTTGTTACATGTTTGACTAAGAATCTTGTGTTTCTCTCAATAAATAGAGATTATGGACTAGGTCAAAACATATTCTTGAATGCAGTTACTTTGTCGAAATTTAGTGAGATCTTCTTTTAAAACAAATTTTATTTTTTTGAAGAAAACTTCTATCAGGTTTCTAGCATATAGAGAGAATTTGATTTTTCCTACCAAAACACATATAAGTTTTCTTTGTGTTATCAGTTCTTGAATTTAGAATCCACTTTCTAAGAAAATCGAGGATTTAAAAATAGAAGATAATATCGAATGGATAAAAAGATAAGAAACGATAAGCTCGTTTAACCCCAAAAGACAAGTACTAATTTGGTAAAGGATTTATTATTATAAATAACACAAAAGCTTAATTTTAAGAAAATAAATTAATTTTCCATTGTACAACAAAATCATTTTTTAAACTAATTTTTTCAACAATATACATTTTGATTTGTTAGGATGGGTAAAGAGTGTTACAGAACCCCTCAAGCTATTATCAATGTAACAATGCCTCATTAACCTGTCCAACCCCCATATATCATTTTTATCGGTGACAATGGTAATAGCTACATTAACGAGATGGGGTACATAGTCTTCATTCAAAATTTCGATGAAGAAAGCAAACTCCACGTTATTGTTATCCTCTTCAAGGACATGGTTTACGTCCATTGCTTCCGTGGATGTCTGTACCTTTTTCTGTCTCAATGTTGTCGTTCTTGCTCTTGCTTTGCTTGATTCTGCAAGATTGCCCTCATCCTCTAAAACTAGTCTCCCATTTGATGAATCTCAGGACATTGTTAGGTGGTTGATTTCTCACACTTCTATAAGCCTTTGTTTGTAAGTAGCTGCATCTAGGAATGGAAGCATCTGATATGAGATGAGATTATGTCTGCCTGTTCCAATTGGGGCTTATGGATTTGGGGTATGAATGAATTCAAAAGACCCCTATTCCTCGATTACTTGGAGGTAGACCGAGATTGAGTTGGTGAACGGGTTGTCTTGACGTGTTATTTCTTGATTTTCCACATAATTGGCTTAGGCATCTCTTGCTAGATCATGTGGATGTAATCAGGCTCTTGGGCTTTTTCAACCCTTTCATCCTGTTTGTTCGGGGGTTCTTTCTCCCAATCAGATTAACTATCGCATCATGGGAATGAAACGAAGGGCCAGACTCAAAAGACAAGGCATCATTTTCTATTTTCTTAAGCTTTTGGTAAAAATTTGAAATAGATTCTCGCTTCATTTTAAAAAAAAAAAAAAACCTATTCTAAAATAGCACATCATTGACTCTAGAGTTGACAAACAAGCCCGAGCTTGAAAGCCCACTCCTACTAATCCAAGCCTTTAATCATTCGAGTCCGAGACAACTATCCATAATAGGTCCGAGCTCAAGAAAATTCTCAAAACTGAGAAAACTTAAGTCTGAGAAACCCATGATCAAGAAAATTCGAGCTGGACAGAACTCAAACATGTAAGAATTCAAGTTCGAACTGATTTTACCTAAGCCCAAAATAAATCGAACCTAAAGCCTGAAAAAGCTTGAATCATATATATATTGTAGCCCAAAAAATTTGAATCAAGAATGTCCAAGCTTGAGAAAATCCAACCCTTGAAAAACCCGAACCCGAAAAAATCCGAATCTAAAATTATTCAAGCCCAAAAAATACGAATCCAAAAAAAAGCCCCACCCAATCCCACTTGTTTGCCACCTAAAAGAAAGATAAATCTCAAAACTATACATAAACTATGGTTGAATATGCAATTGTATATATAAATTTTGTTTTTGTGCAGTTGTGTACTTGAAATTTTGATTTGATACAATTCTTGTAAATTATTAACACAATTATTGATATAACATTATTTTATGTTTGTATAGTGCAATAATAAATAAATATATTTATCTAATATAAAAATAAATTAATATATATTTATTACATATTTATGATTAAATCAAAATTAAAATTTTAAGTATACATTTGAACCTTAACTAAAGCTTCACGTGTATAATTACATTAAATTAAAGTTCATGTATATAATTGTACATTGAATCAATTTTCATATATAATTTTAAGATTTATCTCATTAAAAAATAATAAACTTTTTAGACAAAATTAAAAAAAAAACAAAAATAAAAATAAAAACCCTTGTGTCATCCTGTTAATATGTCGTCCGTAACCTAAAAGGCTGTAGTTGTAATAAACAGGATAATTTTCCTTCATATTATCCAACACCACGATTAATAAAGTTCTCAATTTCAAGTCGCCCACGTCCCAACCCAATCTCCTTTGGCTCAATCACATGAAAACCAGATCCAAAGACGGAAATTCCTTGTGGAAATGGAAAGGAAACATGAAGAGGAAAAAGAAGGACGAGCAATTTCCAGTGTCAGAATTCCTCCGTGAAAGCCGCCAGAAAGTGGAGGAGAACGTATTAGGCCCAGGTGGCGGTGCTGGGATCGGTTGTGGCCTTGGAGTTGGTTTCGGCTTGGTTGGGGGAATTGGATATGGCGGGTGGCCTTGGAACCATTTGAAGCTTGCGTTTGGGGTTGGAGCTGGTTGTGGTATTGGGTTTGGGTTCGGATTTGGACAGGGTATTGGTTATGGTTTTAGTTTAGAATCTTTGGAATCCAACTTCTCTAAAGATAGTTCCGATTCCAACAGAAAGTTTTTAATTTCTTAGGAAGCTGAACAATGTTGCTATGTTTCAATTGTGTTGAGCTGCTGTTCTTTTCAAACCTCAAATTACTGAATGGATTTGTACTGGTTTTCAACGAGTATTTTTAATTTTTTGGTCAGAGTTGCATGCAGCCCAGGTGTTTGATATATTGTCAACATAATATAGTTTACCCCTTTAATGTAAAATAATGTCAGAGCCAATGTCACTGACTTTCAAACAGAAGCGACTAGACCAACTGTAATAGTCATACCCAATGAGTACAGAACACCACTTATCCAAGAATATCAATACTATAATGTATTTCTAGAAATCCAAAAAAAGGGAAGTAAAAAAAATCAATTGAAAGGAGGAAAGAAACCCAAGTCTGAAGCATTCATCTGAGGGGGAAAACCAGGCATCATTTGATAATAAATGCATGGAAGCACAGGGGGGACGTTAGGGTCGTAGTAACCCATAGAGGAATTAGCATTCTTGTAATGTGGTTGTATCGAAGATGGATCAACATAATGAACCGGCAATGGAACATAAGGAATATTACTGCTATTTTCAAACTCAGGATAGCTAATAAAATTTTTCAGGCTCTGGTGTTGTGGGGTTTTAACCGGTTCTTGGTAGATAACAGCTTCCTTTCCCTTCCCCTTCCCCTTGTTCTTTGGTGATCCAGGTCCTCCCTTAAGATCCCGTTTTGATTGAATTACGTTCATAACAGCAGCAATCTTTGCATCCAATTCGAAAATTAAGTTTCGAAGTTGATTCTCAGAGTAGTGATTGATCATATTCTTGTGATCCGATATATCAAATTTGTCACCAAATCTTTTCCCCTTACTTGCGGAAGAACCACAAGCTGTTCTAGTACGCCGCTGCTTGAACCACTGGATGATTTGTTCAGCTTCCACATTATTATGGGGCCAAATCTCAGCTTTTTCTTTACCTTGTTCATAGATGATGAGCAGTAGCTTGATATCACAAAGAATTGATAACTCCTTGGCCTTCTTTAACAAATTAGTCCTTCTCTTTTCGAAAACTCTCTTACGAGCCTTCACATTCTCTATCAGCTTCATCTCCGTCCTACGTTTGCCCATCTGTTCTGATATGATAAACTGAATTTCACACACACACACACAGAGATATATAAATAAAGCTTTATAATTTACTGACAATGTAACAGAGACAGACTAACAAGCAGTAAGGTCGGAAACAGAAAATAAAAAATTAGCTTACTTTGCTTTTCTGTCGGAAACTTGACTGCAGGAGAGCTCTTAGGAGGGTGGGACAGAGGGCTTGTGAGAGGTTTGTCTTGCGGCGGGGTTGTCTGAAGAGAGATGAGAGTAGTTTGGCAATTTATAAAGGAAATTTGTTTTCGATTTGCAAATTTATTAGTATCTATATCTATATTTATACTAATATAGTTTTCCTGAGTTTTTATATATATTTTTGGTCAAAACCGACCTTCATATCATAGCTTAAAGATACTGATTCAATTACGTAGATAAAAAATAATGTTAAATCAAAAATATTATAATTAAAAATAATTATATCTCTTTTAAGAATTTTTAAAATTAAATCTTTGCATTGTTTTTAATTTTAATTTATATTTTCTTGTTCATTGTTTTTTGATTCTTGTTTTGACTACTTTGTTTTTTTTAAAAGCAGATGTGATTTTATTTTTAGTTTTTAGTTTATAGTCTGTACTGGTTTATTTATGAAATTTATCAATATAAAGATGCCGTCAGATGTGATAGTAACTATTTTCAAAGAGTTTTATCATAGATCATAATGATAGTGATAGATTCAAGATAATAAGAAGGATTAACCATTTAAGACGTGGTCTTTTGTGCATCATTAATGTGGTGAGTCTCTTAGGGCTTTTGGCAATTGTTTTTTGGTTGATTTGTGTTCATCGTCAAGTTAATTTGATGATGGCGGGAATAGAGTGCAAATTCAAATGATTTGATCAAGTTGATGCATACCTGATTTCTTTTTGAATTATTTCAGTTTTGCAGTTACGGTTAGTTTGTCTTTTCTTCTTTTTTGAGATTATTATCCAGACATGATATTTTTACATTAGTTTGTAATGATTTATTTATCGTACTATGTGTCATATTTTTGCATTCTTTTAGTTCATGGTTCCCATTAATAAATAGTATTTTATTTTAAAAAGATATTTAAATCTATATTGTTAGCTAATTGAGTTTTAGCTCAATTTGCTTTATTACTGTTGAAACAATTAAAAGAATATAGGTTCAAGCGCACTTAAGTATGCTTTTCTTTCAATTTAAAGGTTGAGAGAACAATCAGCACCATTCGAGGCTAAACAATCATCACCACCAACATTCAGCACATCTTCAAAGCTAGCACCAAAAGGAAACAGCTGAAGAGGTAGGACCTTCAATTCGAGATGATGTGAAGGATAAGTTATCTAAGACTTGACATTTTGTGCATCATTAATGCGGTGAGTCTCTTAGGGCTTTTGGCAGTTGTTTCTTGGTTGATCTGTGTTCATCGTTAGGTTGTTTTGATGATGGCGGAGCTAGAATGCAAATTTCAGTGATTTGATCAAGTGGATGCATATTTGTTTTCTTTATGAATTATTCTAGTATTGTAGTTACTATCAGTTTGCCTTTCTCTTTTTTCAAGATTATTCTGCAGACATGACATTTGTACATTAGTTTGTAATGATTTATTTATCATTTGTATTATGTGTCATATATTTGCATTCTTTTAGTTCATGGTTCCTGTTAATAATAGTATTTTATTTTAAGAAACAATTTTTTTTTAAATCTATGCTGCTAGCTAATTGAGTTTTAGCTTATTTGCATTATTATTATTGAAGCAATCAAAAGGATACGAGTTCAAGTGCAATTAAGTATGTGCTTCTTTCAATTTAGGGGTTGAGAGGAGTTATAGGTAAAATTAGGCATGATATCATGAGTCAATTAAGCACTAATTCAGTTGAGTAATAAAAAAATATCTTTATTTTATAAAATAAATTATATTATTTTAAATGTGATTTTATCATTTTATATCTTTCACATAAAAAATAGAAAAAAAAAATATACAGACTTAAACTCAAGTATTTACAACTTTCAACATTTGTATTTTACCCTTCAATCAAATCATTTGTTATTTATATTATTTGTATAGATATATTTATTAATAATTCTATTTTTCACCCAAATTGAGTTTATAATAATATGATTTTAATAAATAAGGTAATTACACAAATAGTCACGTAACTATAATTTTTTTATTTTAAGCACTTAAAATAAAAAGTTTAAAATTTAGACATTTACATTATAGTTTGTTCATTTTAATCACCCCTTAAAAACTCTAACAAAAATCTGACATAAAAATATTTACACTAAATAATTTCGTACTATAGAAATAATTCAACAAAAATAAGTTTTGAAAAAAACAAGTGAAATAAAAATAAAAACAAGAAATAAATGAATTAAGTAACAAAATATATTATTTATTAAAACACCTTTTGAAAATATTAATTTTTTGAAATTAATAATTAACTAAACTAAAATAAAACGATTTAATGTTGAAAACAATGTGGAAGCAGAGGGACTTGATAGGCAATATTTTCTTGCCCAAATTTAAAAATTCGAATGAAATAAAAAACTAGAGGGAGCAGAGGGGCGATTTTGAAATGCAGTACCCCTTAAAAACAATCTCAAAAACGAGGGAGCCCCTTGTTGCAAATTTTCTTTTACTTCACACCCAAACCTCTCAATGTTTTTAGGCCGACTTGATTTTTCATTAAACCTAAAGATTTTCTTTAGAGAGCTTTTAAAAAATTTAAAGAAGGGAATCTGACACTGTTTTTTTAATTATTAAAATATTTTAAAAGTATAATATAAACTATAATAAATAGTGGTTTAAGTGTGTATTGCAATTAGTTTTGTACGAGGGAAATAGATTGCAGTTATATTTCTAGAAATAGGGATGAGCTTGTACTCTCTAATGATTATGTTGCTTATTTTGATTTATAGAATTTTTTTTTTGAATAATTTGATTATAGATTTTGGTTATATCTGTTCTTTTCGACAGAATGCTTAAAATTAGGTATAGTTCCTTCTCAACCTATAAATAAAAGGATAATGCGTTTCTACGCATTCGAATTTACATCCTCCTACATTGATAGCAATACCCATGTCAATCGAGTTAAGACTCGATTGGCTGATTTACCAAACTTCAGAATGCCTAATAGAGCCAGTTATGGTGCTATTAACTAAGTTATAATATGTTCTTTTTTAATCAAAAAAGGGTGCACTAAATGCAATTTAACTACTCACATGACAGCAATCCAAAACCTAAGAACATTTTAGAACCTAAAAAAAGAAAAAGAAAAAGGGGCTCCACTAAATTTGGGCTTGGAACAAATTTCGAATTCTCACTCAAACTTGGAATTGGGCTTTGACTGAACTGATCTTTGGACCTTGAATATGACTTGGAATTGGACTTTGGACTTTAAACTGAAGCGGGTTTTAATCATCGGGCCACACCAATATTTCCTTTTCTTTAAAAACATTACTAAGCCAATCATTAACAATATTAATAATATTAATAAATTAAGCCCTCCACGTTATATTGTTTCAAATTAGCGGCCACACCAATTGCATTCTCATTATTTTCTCGTGCTTGCTGATGTCATCTTGCCACATTAACAATTAACTGCCTACCAGGGGCTCTGGTGAAAAATTAAATTATAAGAGTTCAATTGAGTGTAATTCATGATTCAAAAAGCTTAATTAGGTGTTGATTTTGATTAGGGACTTAATTACTTTTGTAATTTTATTTGATTTTTAAATATTATTTAAAAAAAATTCAAATGATGATATTATCATAGACATATGGTGGAAAGCAATTGACTAGAGGCTTCTAGTAGTTTCTTTATGCAAAAAGGACTGGATTAAACATTGCATTAAGCCTAAAACTTAAGTCTTAAATTATCAGCATTATAATTTATTTATTCTTTTAATTTTATAAAAAAAAGTCATTTTAGTCATTCGTTTAATTTTTCTCTCTTTTAATTATTGAACTTGCATTGTTTATCAAATTACTCCAAAATAGATGAAAAAATTAATGTTTGTTAACTTTACTGACATGACATCCATTTGGTAGTCCATGTTTATACCACGTTAACAATTAATTAATTTTTTAAAATCTAAAAATATTTAAAAATATTTTTATAATTTTATAAGTTTTAATAATTAACTGCTTATGCATTCATGTGGTAATCCAAATGTATTTCAAATTAACAAAGTTAATAGACGTTAATTTTTTTTATCCATTTTAGTGTGATTTAACAAACATAGCATCTTTAAGGTTTAAAAAAATTAAACAAAAAATTATTATAATTATTTTTTGAGTAGACTGGTGTGACTGTATAGTAGTATCTGTTTATACTTTCTTAATTCTTTGACAACACACGCATCTTGCACACACAGACGCTCGAACCCGAAACTCTTAAGATAAACATCATCATTTTTTTCACTGAAATTATTCGTTGAATTAATTATAATTATTTTTTTAAAATTGAAGGATAGAAATAAATTATCATACCTAAATTATCAATGTCAAGCGTTACATTTCTATTCATCCCTCATAAATGAATTAAATTAATAAGTTAGTTACTTGTTAGTAAGTAACCTTCTTCTACATAAATGAGGCTATTAATGTGAAAGACCATCTGGAAACTACCACAGCCTCTGATTTGAGATTTTTTTAATCATTAATTGTGTATGTATGGTTCTTATAATTTCAGGTTATTTTAATTTTTTTAAATAACTAATTTATATATGGTGAGATTTAAAAGTATTATTTATATTGATAAAATTTAAATTTTATTATTGTCGATTGGATTTTAGTTCAATTGACAGAAATATTATAACCAATATAGAAGGATGTGAGTTCGAATATATTAAATTGTATTATGGTTTCCTATTTATGTGTTGAGGATGGGCTGTGTAGTTATAGTTATTGTGTAAAAACAAAAACAGATATAATTAGAATCTATAATTACATTGTTCAAAAAAAATTACCGCTCAACTAATATTTCATCTTGTAATGTTTGTACATTTTAATTTTATTATGCAGACTTTATTATCTCTTTCAATTATATATCAATACTATTTTTTTGGTGAATATCGATACTATCATTTAAAACCCTAAATATGTTGGTATTACAAGTTAACTCAGAATTGATGACAACAACATCATAATTAATTGTAGTACATTTAATTTTCTTAATTTAATGTATTTATGTGTTTAAATTTTGTTTTACTTACATTTTAATCTAATTTTTCTATTTTTATATTATTCAAATGCAAGTGTTATTAACATTAATTAATTTTAAATCACACATTTTATTATTATTTTTTATTTTATATTTAAGCACTTTTGTGATTAATTTTTTAGTTTTAAATTATATATTTATAAATCAATGCATTTTATTTTTTATAGGCTTAACCCATTAAAAAACTAGTTGAATATGTTTTTTTCTATTTTTAAATATACATTTTTATGAATTTTTAATAATTTATTTGATTGAACTGGATAAACTAATCAAGTTAAAAATTGATGGTTTGATCGATTTTACCATTTTTGAATTTTGAAAATCTTGATTAAAACCATAAAACTCAAAATGCTCACACTTGTAAAAAAAACTCTAGATGAGATGAAAAAGAAAGGAAAAAAAATATAAATTAAAAGAATATATGTAAAGAGAATAATACTTTGTCTATTTTTACCACGTTGTAACTTTTAACTAGTTATTTTTTAAATAGAATTAATAAATTGATTAACAGTTGAACTAATAGAAGTATCAACTTGGGAGAAAAAATTGTTTATATATCACGTGTGACCTAAAAAATGCTTAGATACCCAAAAAAAATAATAATTTAAGTACTAATTTATGAGTTATACTTTTTTTTCTTTAAAATATACTTAATGATTTGAATATAGGTTACCAAACAAAAAGGCTGACCATGTCCACCCTTATAAACATGATTAAAGGCAGCATCAAAATTTCGGTAGTGGTGAAACATCCCTCATCTCACTAAACACCGGTACTTAAGCTAGTGTATGGTCTTATGCATTCTAATCGTTCCTCACAAAGTGTCAAGTTTCTTGTGTTGATCTTTTCTTCCCATTGTGCAATTCATTATTTCTTCCCCATCTTGCTTAAGATAGTGGGCACAATATGTACCATCCTTTCATTTCCTTGCTTCATCCTTACAGATTTTACTAACCCACTCTCCAAATTCTTGTACATATTTGGAGTAAAATAGTCATACCATCACGATAACCGACCTTAAGAATAATAACTATCAAAGTTTGATTAACCAAAGACATACCCACATTATCATTCCAAATTTATAACATCTTTACGAATCTTATCTCAATAAATTATAAAAATAGAGCAGAAAAGCCATCGTAACCAAATACGTTGTGGGAGTCCATTTGTGCATAACCCTCCATAACCTCTTTTTCCGTGAGCTTATCATTCAATTCACCTCTCACACATTGGTTTATGGCCTCCAAAATGTTGGTATCCATACTCTCCCTGCAAAGTGATGCAAATTAACTTCATTAATACCATGATCGTAACTATCAAAGTCACCATGCGCATTCCTAATATCCTCCACCACTTCCTTTTTCGGCCACCATTTTCTTAAAAATTAATAAAACAATACTTACAATCTAAATTGTTAATTTATTTTAATTTATAACTTGCAAATTGTAATTATTAATTTTTATTGTCATAGAATATGCAATTTCAGCTTATATTATATAATCTTGAAAGCAAATTGTAAATACAATAAAAATTTAGGGTGCATTTGGAAAGTCATTTAGTAATTTGATTGGGTTCAATTACTTGTAATCACACATGTGTGTGCCTGTTTGGGTAACCCTTATAATTTGTGGATATTAATAAGTCAGTATAATTGGAGCATCTTAATTTAACATTCTAACTTTTAGAGGACAGTGAAAATTTAAGTAATTGTACGGTCAATTACAAACAATTACACTTAAATCCAATCATCTTATGGATTTTCAAACACATACGTACATGATTGAAGTCTAAAACTTACTTTTATACAATAATGGTAGTTTTTTTAATTTTAAGACATATATATTATTTTTGAAAATTTAATAAAATGTTTTTTTACTAATTTTTTAAATAATATGAAACTTTTATTATCGAGAGATAAATTTTAATACATTATTGCACTATAAATATTAACTATATTCCATAATATTTATTATCTATGTAACATACCTCACTTGTCTCAGCATATGGTACGAATGAGATATATTATCGAAGCACATACGAAACGAAAATCTCGAAGTTCTTTAAAGTTTCAAAACTTAAAACATTTTTATAAAATCATAAAATTAAGTTTAGGATAATTTTAAGGAGTTTGAAAACACCTTAAAATAATTTGGAAGTGGTTTAGGGGTCATTGTAGGTGTCCGAGACTTAAATGCCTCTCGAAAGTCAAAACAAGCTAAAATAGAGTAGTTGGTTGAGACTAAATAGAGGTATAGGTACCTCTAAAGAAGTACAAGTACCTTGTGGGTGAAGTTTAGGTACATCTAGAGAAGTACTGATACAACTTCCTCAATACACCAAAATTTGCTCTAACTTAGTGATACATACACAGATGTGATGAAATTTATTAAAGTAAGTTCAATCAAACTACTAATTTTCATGCCCATGTGGAATGGTTCAGCCCGTGTGGCTCATGTAGCTTGCTCTGATTTTCTTATTTTCATTCGTTTTTTGCTTCTTTTGTTCCCAAGTGCTCTATAAAACATTAAAACATGAATTTAAATGATCATGAGCATAAAATCCACAATTAACATTAATAATCATCCAAAAAATGCATTAAAAACAAGGTTAAAATGTGTTATTTTTAACACTTATCAAATATTGTCACACTTAAGTGTTTACTTGCCCTCAAGCAAAATTCTTAAGAAAAATTCTTAAGATAACTAAGTATTTGGACTTTGTAGAGGGTCGGATACTTTAAAATAATTTTTGAAGAAAATTTGAAAATCATATTTTTTAATTTTAACCGGTCCCAAAAAAATAAAACCCAAAAATAAAAATAAAAATAAAATCTTCAAATAAAATCTTCCAATTACAAGCCAACAGAAATAGGATCCAAATTTTAAAATTAAATTAATTTTGGAAGTCCATTTACAGTCCCAAAATTACAAGCAGACCTAATATTAGCAGGCCTAAATACCCAAAAACACCCAAGCCTAAATTCACTCAAAATGTTGAAACCTTAATCTGATTAAGGTTTATTGCTCTAGTCGCCACATGCCACATCAGCACCGACCATGTCAGCGCCACGTCAGCCATGTGACCCTTCATTTGCTGACCATTGACTGCTCCTTTGCCCGAGACTCTCCCTCTGCCCGAAACTCTTCTGCTGCCCCGAGGCCGTTCCTCTGCCCAAAGCAACCTGCTGCTACCCCTTGCACCGAAATGGCAAGGGCACTCTCCCCAGTGTCGGTTTGACCACAGAAGATCACTACTCCGATGATACCTGCAAAAAGGAAAGCAAAAACAACAGCAAGAACAGAGACAGAGCAAACAATAATATTGTGTAATATATCTTAGTTATAAAAGCCATTACTTTGAATCTGCAAACACACGAAAATATCAAAAAAGGGAACACAAAAAAATACAAAAATTTCAATCAATAGAAAATTAGAGATTATAGAAGAAGTAGATTCAAATACAACCACCAAGAATCCATCGATTTTGTAAGGTCTATCATCTCACAAACGCATACATGTATATATTTTTCATTACTTCGAAAGCAAAGCATATACATACTTTTTATCTGTTCGAAAGCAAATTTGAAACAAAATGAAAACCCAAATAACCCTATTCCTTTTGTAAATCTGTAGAAAACCAAAACAGATCTAATAGTTTTTTTAAAAAGGAAATAAAAAACTAAAAAATATAAAAAAAAGGATTTAAAAAAAAAGAAGTATAAAAAAGAAATAAGCAAAAGGGCAGGTCAGATTCGATTTAAAAGTTTTAGAAAACTCTTTTTCGTTTTACCTTCAAAGATCTAAGTAAGATCTGTTTGAATCCATCCTTAGATCTATTTTTTTTAAAAAAAAAAAGAAAGAAAGAGAAACTAAAAATGATCTTTTTACCTATCGGTCATCGTGCACGGCGGTGGATGGGACAATCGACAACGAAAACACGACGGACCGACGATGGCTCTCCATCAGAGTTGATGGTCGGACAATGGGGGGATTTCAAAGTTTTTTGAGAGAAAAAAATTGAAGAAGTTAGGTTGTTTTTAAAAAAGGGTTGTAAAATGATTTTGTTTTAAAAATTTTTGACTTTATAATGTAAACCAAACGTTGTCGTTTGGGCTTAATCTGATAAGCTCCAAAACGACGTCATTTCAAGGCGAAACTCGAATACTCAATCCAGATCCGAAGGAGATTCGCGTGTTTTCATAAGTTGTTTATTTATTTTATCAGTCCTTCCGCATTATAAACATTTCTAATCTCATCCCTTTCATGCATTTTCATGATTTTTAAAATCTTTCCCTTGGATTTTTTTCTTTTTCAATTTAACCCCTTTGCTAGGGAATATTTGGACACGATGTCGTTTCAAGTCCTATTTCAATGGCCACGGAAAACAGTCGTTTTAACAATTGATTTCAAAAGTAAAAAATGGAAATTTTCAACAAAGCCCCTCTTTGTTTTATTTTTTTAAAAATTGATCTATTTAGTTTTTTTAATTTAGTAAACAAATTTTAAATTTCTTCCAATTTAATCCTCAAACTCTTAAAACATATATATATATATAGAAAATTCCAATTTAAGCCCCTTTCCTTTTTTTTTTCTAAATGTCGGATTTAAATCTTAAAATTTTTATCTCAAATTTATCTTGTTTTAAAATTAATATTCGAATAACTTTTTTCATTTTCAATTTGACTGCCTTCATTCTTTTTGCTAAACTTAAGTTTTTTATATATTAAATTTTAAGCCTTTTAAATTATTTTATTTTGCTTATATTTTACTATTCGTT
This sequence comes from Gossypioides kirkii, assembly GCA_005610355.1. Taxonomy (NCBI): domain Eukaryota; kingdom Viridiplantae; phylum Streptophyta; class Magnoliopsida; order Malvales; family Malvaceae; genus Gossypioides; species Gossypioides kirkii. The sequence goes on along the minus strand of CP032254.1, from coordinate 16,011,545 downwards.
ACACTATAATGTTATTTTGCATATCTTTGTTTTATAAATCATGCTTCATGCGATTTATTTTTATGCTTTTAGCTACTTTTACCCTATTAATTTGAAAATGAAATGCATATTTATTCAAATGTTTTTTTCTCTTTTCTCGTTTTTTAAATGGTTTGGCTAAGTTGCTTTTCTAAAAAATACATAAATTATCCTTTTTAAGGCAAAGTTCTTTTATTTTGGGGAATTTGGAAGTTAGTATCCTAACGTATTGGGTATTATTTTTTTCGAACCTAAAACATCGAACAACCTCTTTAAAATCGATAATGGTTATTTCATTTGTAAAATTATACATTTTACCCATCCTTTCACGAGATTATTTCTAAAAAAAACAATGATAAAATGTACGTCCTTTTTCAAAATATGTAAAAGCAATGCTCTTTTATTTAAGGGGAGTCGAGAGATCGTGCCCTAACGTGTTGGGTGTGATCTTTCTTGAACCTAAATAATCGGGTATCATACTCAAAATCGATAATTGTTCGATATTCTATTGTTTTAGGGGATTCAAAAATTGTGCCTTAACGTGTTGGGTGTGGTTTTGCTTTGAACCTAAATAATTGAATATTTCGTTTTAACGCCTAATTCATGAATGACATTTTGAATTTCTACTCGAATTTTCAATTTTCAACAATTAAGATACTAAATAATCGACTAGGTACCAATTTTGGGCTTGTAAGGGTGCTAACCCTTCCTTACACGTAACAGACTCCCGAACCTATTTTTCTAGATTTTGAAGACCAAACATCTTTTATACAAAACAAATTTAAACGTTTTAGGTGATCCAATCACATCTAAATTAAAAGATGGGTGGCAACTCTCATTTTTCGATTTTAAAATAATTTTCGAAACTCGTATATAAAAAATGGTTTCGACAGCTTGGCGACTCCATTGGGGACCAATAAGAGAGTCAAGCCGTAAGTCAGTTATTTTGGGTCTTTTGATTGAAAATCAAAATTCGAGTTAAATTTAATTTGTGATCCTTTCATTTTATATTCATTCTTTAGTTTAATTTGTTCGCTATCGAAGTGAGGGTTTCATGCATTTGCATTGATCGATTACTTTACCCCTTAAGTGGAAGTGTGAAACTATACCTTCGTGAGGTCTTCACCTCTGTATAGGATAGTGGATTGCTTTCGAGGATAGTGGATTGCTTTCGGGAATACATCTGTACCTATGTTTTCGTGAAGTTTTCACTTCCGTGCAAACATATGGGAAATATATCCCCCTGAACTGAACTCGTCCGTATGAGCCTATAATGGGTGAGGATAGAGGAATCGGCTGGTTCAGGAACCCGTACTTTAGAACTCAAACCGCATGTAGTTGACTTTAGAAGACTACCAAACATCGCGACAAACCTTAGCGGTCACCTAAATAGGAGAGACGTGTTATTATTTCTGCTCTTAATTAATTTCATGGTTAGATTTTACCCTTATGTTTAACATACTGGCATGTTTTATTTTATCTTTGTTTTATTTCGTGCATTGCATTTCCATTATAGAAAAGGTGTTGGTTCATACTCGATTACCAAATAGAGAGCTTTGACATGAAAAACGGGTTTCTTGATAGAGTGGAAGACAATATGGCCGTGTGGGAGATTTACCCTATCTGCTCGAGGTAAAAATAGACAAGCACCTCTTTCGAGCTCTCACCCAACATTGGAAACCTGCGTATAGTTGCTTTTCCTTTGGGAGTTTCGACGTAACGCCTACAGTGGAAGAGTACACCGTATTGATCCATTGCCTGAAGATTCAAGTTAACAAGGTTTATTCTAGAGCTGCGTGTGTCTCGACCTTTCTGAAAAGGTTGATGAATATAACCGGGATGAGTAAACAGTGAGTAGCATTCAGGATCAAGGTGAAAGGGGATAATAAATGTATCACTTAGAAGAGTCTGAGGGATTTGATATTAGCACACCCGGATATGAAGAAACGTGTTGACCTTTTCGCTTTGAGCATTTATGGGCTGGTTATCTTCCTGAAAGCATTAAGGCACGTAGAGGATGGAGTTGTGGATCTTTTCGATCGTCTTAGTAGGAGTGTTACACCTGTCCCAGTAATCCTCGCTGAGACATTCAGGTCGCTAAGTGCTTATTTGAGAGAAGGCGAGGGAAGATTCATTGGTTGTGCACCACTTCTAATGGTCTGGTTTCATAGCCATTTTTGGAAGAAAGAAAGGATTTCGTATAAGGCATATTCAGTGGATTATTCGCCTTTGAAGGAATTTATAGCGACGCAAAAGGAGTTGAATATATCTGAAGAGAAGTGGATGGCAGTTCTTCAAAATCTCCAAGAGGAGGACGTAAAATGGAAGGCATCTTGGCTTATCATCGATGAGATTCTTTATCGTTGTCGTAGTTTTGACTAGGTTCCCTTACTCGAAATATGGAGAGCCGTAGGATATGCCCCTCTACTTGTATTAAAGTAATACAGGTCAAGGCAGTTCATACCAGCAACACAAGGTTTGGCCTAGTGGGAGTTCACCTACAGAGGGGATAACTACAAGAAGAGGGTCAGAGAAAAAACAAATGTATAGAGGCAAGTGCATAAGATGAAGGTATTCACCATAAATCCGATGACGACACTGGAATATGATTGGTGGAGGAGTAAAAGGGTCAATGATAATATTTCAACATCGAACCCGGATGATACCAGATCAATAGAAGAATACTTATAAGTAATTCCATCAAAATTGGACATCGTAAAGCAGGATTTTGAAATGAAGAGCTTGGAATTTGGGAAAAGGATAGAAGTCTTAGAAGAGGATAAGATGAAGTTAAGGTTGGATGTAGTCATTCACAAGTTAGAAGCTGAAAGGTTGAGGAAAGGAAAGAATAAAGCCGAGGAAGACTTGAAAGATTTGAAGAAACATTACAAAAAACTTCGTCAATCCGTAAAGAATGCTGGGCTTGGTAAAATATTCGAACAATGGCAACAAGAGATTCGGGAACAAGAAGATCGAGCGGAGCAGTGGAAAAGGAATGTCGAAACCACCTCGAAAACGAAGGTTTCGAAAAAATTTATTTTAAAATTTTGGAAAATAAGGAGTAAAAAGGGAATAAAAAGGAGTCACCACCAATCTTTTATTAGGGTGCGATTGGATCACCACAAAACGTTTAAGATGCTAAAACGTCGGTCCACGAAATCCAGAAAAATGGATTCGGGAGTCGGTTACGCACGAGGAAGGATTGGCACCCTCGTACGCCCAGAATTGGTACCACATGATTATTTTCGGGATTTAATTTGTGAACCTTGAAAACTCGAATAAAGTTTAAAATACGATCCTCGAATGCATGAGTTATTTTAAAAGAAATTAAATTTTCGTTTGGAAGTCTCGCTATTTCAAAATGATCGAGGAAGAAAAATTACACCTAGTAAGTTAGGACATAATATTTCGAGATCCAAAAAATAACGAGCTTTCCTTTGCAAAACTTTTTAATTTAAAAAAAGAGGATATTTGATTATTTCGATTTAACGAAGGATTGCACCTAGTGAGTTAAGGAGCAAATTTTCGGAATCGAAGATAAGAAATATCGCCTTGGTTAAAGGTATTCGATTATTTCGGTTTGAAGAAAAATTACACCTAGTAAGTTAAGGCGCAAGATTTCGAAACGCGAAATTAAAGAATGTTGCCTTGATTTTAAAATTTTGTGAAAACGATTTTTTAAACAAATAATGAATGAGCAATTTCATAAATTACACGAAGTGAACATGAATACAAAGTACGGGGCATGACAAATAAGATTAAATGTAAATATTATTAAAGAAATGATTTAATCGGGATTAAAACAAGGCTTTTTGGATACCCGAGGGTAAAATGGTAATTTGGGTTTTTAGGGGTAAAATGGTAATTTTTGTGAAATCGAGGCTAAAAATGGAATTTAAGGAAGTTTGAGGGTGAAATGGTAATTTTTGAAAGTTTTGGGGTAGAAATACAATTTTTACAAAAGTTTTGGGGTCAAAACATAATTTTGGAAAGGTTTTGAGGTTAAAATGTAATTTTGGAAAGGTTTTAGGGTTAAAATATAATTTTGGAAAAGTTTTGGGGTTAAAATATAATTTTGGAAAAGTTTTAGGGTTAAAATGTAATTTTGGAAAAGTTTTAGGGTTAAAATATAATTTTGGAAAAGTTTTGGGGTCAAAATGTAATTTTGGAAAAGTTTTAGGGTCAAAATGTAATTTCTGGACAATTTAGGGGCTTATAAAGCAATAAAACCAAAAACAGGTGACACGTGGCAGCCTCACAGGCAGCCAGAAGTCAAGGGACTAATTTGAAAATCTTAAAAATTTTGGACCAATTATGTAATTAAATAAAAGTTAATTTAAGGACTAAATTAAAATAAATTAAAAATAGAAAGGACTATATGCATAAATAAACCAAAACATAACACGTGGCAACCTCTGGTACAGCCAAACAGTTAAAGGACTAAATTATAAACCAATTAAAATTACAGGGAAAAATTGCAAATAATTAAAAAAAGCAAAAAAGGACTAAATTGAAGCAAATAAAAATGCGAAAGGACCAATTGCACAAATAGACCATTTTCCAAAAACACGCGGATCCCAGAGTGGGTCGGGTCGGGTCGGATCGGTCCAAATGGGTTGTATATATATATTATTTTAGGTTAAATTTTTTTTATTTTTTTCATTTTCTTTAAAAAAAACACCCCACCCTCTTTTTACTCTCTCAACCTCAAGGCCGGCCACCGTTCGTCCCATCTCCGGCCACCGTTCGCCCCGCGCGTGGGGGCGCGTCTTCGACGCCCCGGCCTCGCGCTCTAACGCCGGCGTCTTGGGTCACCCACGTTCGATCACCCTTCGACGCCATCTTCAGTCACGCGCGCGGGTTTTTGTTCTCCGATCTCCCTTTTTCATAGCACGCGCCGCCGAGTGGGATGTTTTCAGGTAACAGACTCTCCTAAAACTTTGACTCCCTCTTTTGAAACCTAGATCTAGTTTTAAAACCCAGATTTCCTCAAGAAGTTGGAACCCAAATTCCACCTTTTCAAACGGTTTTTTTCTCTTATTTTAGATCTGTTTTTTTGGTTTAATCTCGCATTATCCCATTGTTATTTTAAAGCAGATTTAATTATTACTCATATCCCATCTGTTTTGCATTCGTTTGTTAAACCGTTCGCGTCGAAACATGTGTGGAGTTCGGAGGCAAGGGGATTCCGGCGACGACAGTCGAAGAGATGTAAACTTCTGACCTTTCATCTCTTTTCTTGTTATTAAAACGTTATATTAATTATTAATGGTCATTATTAATTACTAAATATTAATAAAAAACGTTATTTTTATTATGAAAATATTTATTGATGTTATTATTACTGCTGTTGGTTACCGAAACTGATTTTATTGATGCGTTTTGGAATATAACAACATTTAATGTTAAGAAGAGATTAAATACATTATATCAATGCATGTATGGGAAATGAATGGGGTTTTAAATAAAACTTTAATTGTAAATGGTAATAAACATTTATTGAAAATACCTGGATGCTTTAGTAATTAAGTGCTACGAATCTGGTTCGCTCTTGCTTCTGTAATGTTATACCTTGTCTTGTTCGAGTGTCTTTGCTTGCCAACTCTTTTTTTTTATTTCAATACTTTAGGAATCTGTTTGTTTATATGAGTTTGTAAAAGAAATTTGACTTCTGGTATTGATGCTTAGAAAAGGTTTGATATTTTTTGAAAAGGGTTTGTATTTTCGATTTCCAGGATTGGGTCCCCCTTTGTACATTGACTTGAATCTGGTTTTATAACCAGATTTTACAATCATGCTAAATTGTTTGCTCTAAATTAATGCTTGTCTTTTCCTTCCTTTTTTGCAAGTGATGGTGGCATGGTGGAGCAGGTGGAGCTGGTGGGCAGCAGCAGAGGCACGTGGGGATCAGATTTAGGGTCTGATTTAGTCCTAGGCATTGGGTCTATTTGGGCCATTGTAATTGGACTCTGGACTTTAATTTCATTTTTTTAGTTTAAATTTATTCCAAATTTACCAAATTTAAATTTAACACAAATTTAAATTTAAAAATTGATTTAAATTTAAATTTTAAGATAAATCCAAATTTGTAAATAAATTTAGAATTAACTTAAACCAAATATAAAATTGGAAGTTGATCCAAAGTTTTGGGCCCGGACAAATTGGGCTTCAACAAGGAATTTTCAAGACGGTCAAGCTCGAGAAAATACCATAAAAGGAGAATTGTTGGAAAGCCAAGTTGAAAAGGCTGAATTAAAAGCCCAAATAACTGAGCTGAAGGCTAGAATCGTCGAATTAGAGGAGTCCCTGCATAGACACCATAGCCGAAATTCTATTGTAGAACTCAAGGCAAGTCAAGCCGAAAATAGAGAGTTGAGGAAACGAGTGCAAGAGCTTGAAGCTTTATTCCAGAACAAAGAGATAAGGATTGAGATTCTTGAAAGGAATTTGGAAGGCAAAGTCATTTATGTAACTCGTTCTATGTAAAGAAATTTATCTTCTAGTAAATTTGATCTAATGGAATTGAATTGAGAATCAATGCCTTCTCTTACATTGTATACATGCATTCATTCGCATTACATTTCACATTTTAACACAACAACTCTAACTGAAGAAAATTTAAAACAGTTAAACCCGAAAACATAGAGAACTCACATCCTTACGGTACCCAAAAGGCGATGGATCAAAGAATAAAGAGATTGAAACAGTTACAAAAAAAGATGCAATAACAAATGCAAGCGCAGCTGCAAGACCAGTTGGTGAGGGTCCAACAGGAAATGAGAGACCAGATCATTGAGTCTCAGAGGAATATAATCAATCGACTGACTCAACTATTACAAGAAGTAGAGAAAGGAAAAAACCCTGTAGCAAGCCCAATGGAGGAGAATGAAGACCTCTGATACCCTATTGGCTTTACCCCCGTACACAATCAGGTTCCACCGGAAACGTATTCGTGAGGAGCTCCCATCTTCATCAGAGCATAGCAACATCCCATTAGTACCTCAGGCCAAGCCAATTATCTGACTGGTTCAGGGTCTAATCCAAGGGAAAATGCCGCAAATCCCATCAATTCTGATTTTGACGAAATCATGGAGACAGAGAGAACAAAACTAGAACTTTCCAAACAGATAGAGGAGCGTTACAAGTGGCTGGAAGATAAAGTTAAGGCAATGGAAGGAGCTGACGCTTGCTGTGGGATGGATGCTAAGGAACTGAGTCTAGTCCCAAACTTAGTACTGCCCCCAAAATTTAAAGCTCTGATTATTGATCCACTGTTTCCAGGACAGTTTGGTAGGATCCGCGGTAAAATGGTACAATCAATTAAGTCGTGCGAGGATCAGTTCATGGAAGGACTTGGCCCAGACCATCATGAAATAATACAACCATGTCACTAACATAGCTCCTGATAGAATAACCTTACAAAACATGGAGAAGAGGCCGAGTGAGAGTTTCAAGCAATACGCCCAACGATGGAGGGATATGACCACTCAAGTGCAGCCACCATTAACGAAAAAAGAGACGACTATGCTTTTCATCCACACGCTGAAAGTACCTTACCTCAACCACTTATTGGGAAATGCTACGAGAAGTTTCTCGGATATGGTTATGTTTGGAGAAATGATCGAGAGCACGATCAAAAACGAAAAGATTGACACCGGGAAAAGTGTAAAGAGATTTACCCTCAAAAGAAAAGACGCTGAGATAAATAATGCAGGCATGTATAGGCCAAACTATACAAAGTCAATCATGATGACGCAATTCAAAACCCCTACAAGTAACTACCAAAATCCTCCGAGGTTGGAACCAAGCTTAAAGAAAAACACCGAAAGAATTCAATTCACCCCCATTCCGGTGACATACAAAGAGCTTTACCAGCAGTTATATAATCAACATGCAGTGGCTTCATATTACACGGATCCAATACAACCCCCATTCCCAAAATGGTATGATACAAACACTCAATGAGAGAATTATGAATGAGTAGTCAGACACTCCACCGAAAATTATTTCGCCTTCAAAAAGATAGTGGAGAGACTGTTAAGGGGAAACGTATAAGATTCGATGAGCCATCTAGACCTAACGTGGCTGGGAACCCTTTACTTGCTTATTCCGATCAAGGGACAAATACGATCGCGGGAGCAAAAGGTAAAAGGGTTAAGACCAATTTCGGAGAGGTTAAATCAATTTTGAAATGAGTGTGGCGTCAAATGATTGACAGAGGTGTAATCACACGGAATGGTAGAGATGCAACGATGACAGCCAAAAATTATTGTGATTTTCATAACACTGAAGGACACGAGATTCAATATTGCACAGAGTTCAAGGCTTTGGTACAAGATCTGATGAACCGTAAAGAACTGGAGTTCTTCGAAGAAGAAGAAGAAGAAGTAGAGGACTTTTGTGCCTCCGAAGAAAAAGGAACAAACAGATCCGATCGCCTTGTGATAATTATCTCCACACCCAAGGTTACCGAAATAAGGAAGCAAATGACACCCTGTGTCATTATACAAAAACCTGTGCCAATCCTTTATGAGGATAGCAGGAGGGTCCCTTGGAATTTTGGGTGTAACATAATAACACCTAAAGAAGAGTAATCCAAAGAAGATATAAGCTTACTCGTAGTGGAAAATTCTACGATCTGAAAGTAGAAAAGAAAGAAGCAGCAATAAGAAAGGCCTTGACGGTTGAACCAAAAAAGAAAGAAACCAACAAGCTTGAACCAGTAAATAAGCTAGTAGCAGAAAATGAGGCGAAAGAATTCTTGAAATTCTTAAAACACAGCGAGTATAGTGTGGTTGAGCAATTGCACAAACAACAGCACACATATCAATCTTACCCTGTTGCTAAGTTTGGAAGTCCACCGCAATGCACTAATGAGAGTACTAAATGAAACGTATGTGGCTAATGACATATCTGTGTGTAAGTTAGATCGCTTGATTAATAACGTCAGCGCTGACAATTTTATTTTCTTCAGTGACGATGAGATCCCGCTTGGGGGAATGGGGTTGACAAAGGCTTTGCACATCACTACTCGCTGCAAGGGGTATATCTGCCCGGAGTGCTCATTGATAACGGCTCAGCTTTAAATGTATTACCATTAGCCACCCTGGAAAGATTATCAGTCGACAGCTCCTATATGAAAACATGTCATAACATGGTCAGAGCTTTCGACGAAACGGAAAGAAAAGTGATGGGTCGAATTGAAATACCGTTGCAGATCGGCCCGAATACATATGAGGTAGACTTTTTGGTAATGGACATTAAGCCCTCGTATAATTGTTTGTTGGGAAGACCTTGGATCCATTCAGCGGGGGTGGTACCATCCTCACTTTATCAAAAGCTTAAACTGGTAACCGAAGGAAGATTGGTTACGATAAATGTAGAGGAGGATATTATCGCATCCGTGACAAGTGACGCCCCATATGTAAAAAGAGATGAAGAGGCTGTGGAATGCTCATTTCGATCATTAGAGTTTGTTAATGCGATGTTCATTGTAGAAGGAAGCAAAATCCCTAAACCAAAGTTGTCACGAACTATGAAGATGGGTCTACGATTAACTATTGGAAAAGGGGCACTGCTAGGAAAAGGGCTTAGAAAATATCTACAAAGGGCAATCAATATACCGGCACCACTAGGAAAATGAGATCGTTTTGGTCTAGGGTACAAGCCAAATATGAAGGAAAAGAAAAAAGAGTTAGAAAGGAAGCGAGAAAGGAGAAAAACACGACTGGCCGGGGAAAAAATCAAGTGAGAGCTAATGATTTTTCCCCATATATCAAAGACTTTTGTTTCCGGTGGAATGAGGATCGAAGAAGAGAAGAAGACTGAGAGAGTTGGTATAAACCTGGATATTAATGCCATCTTTGAAGAAGACGAAGGAAGGAGCTTATCACAAATTTGCCCATATACGCTAGGAAGCGCTCTAGACAACTAGACTGAAGAGGAGCTCCCTGTAGCCTTTAGGATCTTTTTAGAGTAATACTTAACGCACACCTATTGCTCTAGGCTCGAGAGCAATAAAGGTCCTTTATAAAGGGTATTTGACTTTTTAATGAAAATGCATTTTATCCCATTTAGCAAATATCTCTTTATATTCTTTCATTCCATTCAATCAATTTGTTTACACTTAATCTACACAATTAACCATTCTTGAAATTCTGTATACATATACTCATACTCATACCATACAGATCTTTGGATATCAATGACATGAGCAACTCTGTCACTGACTCTGAGCCTCATTTTAAGCAAGATATGTGTCTCGAAGAGCCTCAGGACTTTGAAGATGACCAAGCTGGTAACTTGTCTCCCGATTTGCTGCTAATAATGGAACAAGAGGAAAAATAGATCTTGCCCTATAAAGAGTTAATCGAAACTGTGAGCATAGGGAATGAAGATGAACAGAAAGAGGTAAAAATTAAAACCAGTATCTCGGTAGAAACACGAAAGGATCTTATAGAGTTGCTCCGAGAATTCAATGATGTCTTCGCATGGTCTTACCAAGACATGTCTGGGTTAAACACTGACATTGTAGTCCATAAGCTTCCCACAAAGAAGGAATGTAAGCCTGTCCAGCTAAAGCTTTGAAGGATGTGACCAGATGTATTGTTGAAAATAAAAGAAGAGGTTTAAAACCAGTTTGACGTAGGTTTTCTCCAAGTGGTCAAATATCAGAATGGGTGGCAAACATAATCCTTGTTCTTAAAAACGATAGAAAAGTACGTATGTGTGTAGATTATCGAAACTTGAACAAAGTTAGTCCAAAAGACAATTTCTCACTACCTTACATTGACACCTTGGTAGATAACACAGCAGGTCATCCATTATTCTCTTTCATGGACGGCTTCTTTGGGTATAACCAAATAAAAATGGACCCTGAAGATATGGCGAAAACTACATTCGTTATAATGTGGGGGACATTCTGTTATAAGGTGATGCCATTTGGACTTAAAAATGTAGAGGTAATATATCAAAGAGCCATGGTGACATTGTTTCATGATATGATGCATAAGGAGATCGAGGTTTACGTCGATGATATGATTGCAAAGTCACGAACTGGGGAAGAGCATGTAAAGGTCTTGAGGAAGTTGTTCTTAAGGTTAAGAAAGTTTCAGTTAAAGTTAAACCCGGCCAAATACACCTTTAGAGCTACTTCGGGCAAGTTTTTAGGCTTTGTGGTCAGTCAAAGGGGAATTGAGATCGACCCAGACAAGGTTAAAGCCATACAAGAATTACCACCACCCCATACGCAAAAAGAAGTTTGAGGTTTTCTCGAGAGATTCAATTATATCGCTCGGTTCATCTCACAATTAACTGAGAAATGTGACCCCATCTTTCGTCTTCTTAGAAAACACAATCCGGTTGAGTGGGACAATGAATGCCAAATAACTTTTGACAAAGTTAAGAAATATCTATCCGATGCTCCAATCTTAATACCACCAAGTCCCAACAAGCCATTGATCTTGTACTTAACAGTTTTTGAAAATTCTATGAGATGTGTACTAGGCCAACATGATGAGATTGGAAAGAAAGAAAGAGCCATATACTACCTCAGTAAAAAGTTTATCGACTGAGAAGTAAGGTATTCATCGATCGAAAAGCTATGCTGCGCGTTAGTTTGGACTACTCGAAGATTATGATAGTACATGTTGTACCATACGACTTGGTTAATCTTGAAATTAGATCCTCTTAAATACATGATGGAGTCAACCGCATTGAATGGAAGAATGGCTAGGTGGCAAATCCTACTTTCAGAGTTCGACATAGTCTATGTAAACCAGAAGGCAGTAAAAGGGAGTGCGATAGCAGATTTCCTAGCTAGTAGAGCTCTAGAGGATTATGAGCCAATAAATTTTGACTTCCCAAATGAAGACCTAATGTATGTTGCAACCATTGAAGAAGAGACCTCGTTAGAGCATCCTTGGTGATTAACTTTTGATGGTGGTTCAAATGCCACGAGCAATAGAATCGGGGCAGTTTTAGTATCGCCAGAAGGAGACCATTATCCCTTCACTAGTAAACTCGACTTCGATTACACAAATAACATGGCAGAGTACGAGGCATGCATTATAGTGATTCAAACAGCCATAGAACGAGGAATCAAGGTCATGGAGATATACGGAGATTCTGCACTAATGATCTACCAACTTAAAGGAGAATGAGAAACAAGAAACTTCAAGTTAATTAATTATCGAAAGATGGTCCTCGAATTGATCAAAGAATTTGATGAGGTTATATTCTAGTACCTCCCATGTGAGGAAAACCAAATGGCTGACGCTTTGGCTACACTAGCCTCAATGATAAAAGTAAACAAGCTAGAGGATATGAAGCCCATTCAAATGAGCATTTTCGAGACTCCAGCCTATTGCTACGAGATTGAAGAGGAAGAAAAGGACAACCATTGTTGGTATCAAGACATCCTCCAATATGTGAAAGACCGTAAATATCCCGAAGAAGTTACTAAAAATGATAAAAGGACATTGAGAAGGCTTGCAAATGAGTACGTCCTAGATGGAGAAATTTTGTATAAGAAGAGGAAGGATCAGGTGCGGTTAAGATGTGTTGATATAATTGAGGCAAGAAAAATCCTAGAAAAAGTCCATAAAGGTATTTGCGGAACACACGCCAATGGATTCAAAATGGCTAGGTAGATCATGAGATTTGGATCCTACTGGTCCACTATGGAGAGTGATTGCATCAACTATGCTAAGAAATGTCACAAATGCCAAATTTATGGAGATAAAATTCATATACCTCCGTCACATCTGCATGTCATGACTTCTCCATGGTCCTTTTCTATGTGGGGCATGAATGTTATTGGGCTAGTTTCACCAAAGGCTTCTAATGGGCATGGAAGCTGCCTCTTACGCCAACGTTACAAAGTTTACGATTAGCAAATTCCTAAAAAAGGAAATCATATGCCAATATGGGATGCTAAAAAGGATTATATCGGATAATGCATTGAACTTGAATAACAGCATGATATCGGAGGTTTGTGAGCAATTCAAGATCAAACATTATAATTCATCTCCATATCGCCCAAAAATGAATGGAGCAGTGGAGGCGACAAATAAAAACATCAAGAAGATCGTGGCAAAAATGACAAAAACCTATAAAGATTGGCATGCAAAATTACCATTTGCCCTTCTTGCTTATAGAACTTCAGTCAAAACCTCTACAAGGGCAACACCGTTCTCACTTGTATACGTGATGGTAGCCGTTTTACCTATCGAGGTGGAAATTCCCTCTCTCCGAATCTTGTCAGAGCTAAATTTGGATGAAGCAGAGTGGATCCAAGCCAGATATGATCAGTTGAACTTAATTGAAGAAAAGAGGTTAAGAGCTATCCGTCATGGTCAGATGTACCAAAAGCGAATTATGCGAGCTTACAACAAAAATTTTTGCCCTAGAGAATTCCACGAGGGGGATCTAGTCTTGAAAAAAATACTCCCCATACGCAAAGACTCTCGAGGAAAATGGATGCCCAATTGGGAATGACCGTATATGGTGAAGAAAGCTTTCTTTAGAGGAGCTCTCATTTTGACTGAAATGGATGGCAAAGAACTATACAACCCAGTAAATTCAGACTCGTTGAAGAAATATTTCACTTAAAAAAAATAAAGAGGCCAGGTGAAAACCCACAAAAGGCATCTTGGAACCGAAAGGGTTTTTGAGTTGAAAACCCGAAAAGGGTAGCTCAAACATAAGGCAAAAGTGGTCAATTGTTCCCTCAAATATGACAAGACAGAGAAACTTTACATTTTGGGGCATCAATGAAGTACTCCAAGGTTTTTAGACACATATCGAGCAAAAAAATGATCCTCAGATCATAGAAACTCATATTATGATATCTAGGCATCTAATATTGTTCCTTGTAATCATTTGGCAATTGTTCTTTGGCCAATGTTTTAAATTCTTTGAGCTTTGACTCTAATGCAATCTCATCCTTTCCCCACGCTGCCCAAGCATTTTCATACTAAGATAATGGATTATAGACTAATATCACAAGGTATGCAAAGATTTGCGAGTGTTATTTTAAAAATTTCCTAAATAATACAGGGACCCTAAACAGGGTCACTAGTTAAAAAAATCAAACCTGAAAGGAATAATTCGAATTTAGAATATTCTGCCAGATCACGTCGTAGATTTGAGAAGACATAAGGAGATAATCCCAAAGCAAAAGAAATTAACATCAATCATGCACATTCATTTAGTTAGGAGCGTTTGACTCAACCTGATCATGACATCCTTGCCTACATAAAGGCCAATTAAAGCATATTTTACAGGTTTTATTACCGTGAAGACATGAAGGGAAAGATTTAAGCCGCAACGGCGAATCGAATACCATGAAGATATGAAGGGAAAGGTTTAAGTTGTAACGACGAACCTTGTACCTCAGAAGCATGAAGGGAAATATTTAAGCTGCAACGGCGAATCCAGTACAATGAAGATAATGGAGGGAAGGGTTTAAGTCGCAACGGCGAACCTTGTACCTCAAAAGCATGAAGCAAAAGATTTAAGCCGTAACGGCGAACCTTATACCTCAGAAGCATGAAGGGAAAGATTTAAGCCACAACGGGGAATCAAGTACCACGAAGACATTATAGCCGCAATGGCAAATCTCATACCCTAAAGCCAAAAAGGAGCATATTAAAGCCATAACGATAAATATTCTACCTCGAAACTACAGCAGATCAGATCAAAATAGCAAGTCTTTGTCTCTCTGATGTTGTAGTAAGAGCAAGATGAAGCTTCGACATCAAAACCTATCTACCTGAAGTTCTAGCAAAGTTGGATCAAAACTGCAATAACAGATCTCAGTGGAATGTAGTGGAACTACAGCAGTAAATTTTATCATTTTAGAATTACCTTGGGGCAGGATGGAATCATGACATCAACTCCCATTTTCCCAAAATCACAAAGAAGCAAATACAGTACAGCTGAAGTGGCCAATAGTGGGGCCGAGGCTCGACAAGATTGGACAAAATTGGTCCTCCTTTAGTCTTTGCTTCGTTCCTATTACACAGCAATGAGCAAAGAGGGGCAGCTGTAGAGGCCCAATTTTAACCGGGCCTAGAAAAATACAACCCAAAAATAAAAATAAAATCTTCAAATTAAATCTTCCAATTACAAGCCCAACAGAAATAGGATCCAAATTTTAAAATTAAATTAATTTTGGAAGTCCATTTACAGTCCTAAAATTACAAGCAGACCCAATACTAGCAGACCCAAATACCCAAATACACCCAAGCCCAAATTCACTCAAAATATTAAAACCCTAATCAGATTAAGGTTTATTACTCTAGCCGCCACATGCCACATCAGCACCGACCACATCAACCATGTGACCCTTCATCTGTTGACCATTGATTGCTCCTCTGCCCGAGACTCTCTCTGTGCCCAAAACCCTTCTGTTGCCTCGAGGTCGTTCCTCTGCCCGAAGCAATCTGCTGTCGCCTCTTGCACCGAAATGGAAAAGGGCACTCTCCCCGACGTCTGTTTGACCACAGAAGATCGCTACTCCGATGATACCTGTAAAAAGAAAAGCAGAAACATCAGCAAGAACAGAGACAGAGCAAACAATAATATTGTGTAATATATCTTGGCTATAAAAGCCATTACTTTGAATCTGTAAACACACGAAAATATCAAAAAAGAGAACACAAAAAATACAAAAATTTCAATCAATAGAAAATCAGAGATTACAGAAGAAGCAGATTCGAATACAACCACCAAGAATCCATCGATTTTGTACGGTCTATCATCTCACAAACGTATACATGTATATATTTTTCTTTACTTCGAAAGCAAAGCATATACATACTTTTTATCTATTCGAAATCAAATTTGAAACAAAATGAAAACCCAAATAACCCTATTCCTTTTGTAAATCTGTAGAAAACCAAAACAGATCTAATAGTTTTTTTTTAAAAAAAAGGAAATAAAAAACTAAAAAATATAAAAAACAGATTTAAAAAAAAGAAGTATAAAAAAGAAATAAGCAAAAAGGGCAGGTTAGATTCGATTTAAATGTTTTAGAAAACTCTTTTGCATTTTTCCTTCAAAGATCTAAGTAAGATCTGTTTGAATACATCCTTGGATCTATTTTTTTTTAAAAAAAAAAAGAAAGAAAGAGAAACTAAAAATGATCTTTTTACCTATCGGTTGTCGTGAACGACGATGGATGCGACGATCGATGACGAAAACACGACGGACCGACGGTGGCTCTCCATCGGAGTTGATGGTTGGACTATGGGGGGATTTCAAAGTTTTTTGAGAGAAAAAAAAGTGAAGTTTGTTTTTTTTAAAAGGGTTGTAAAATGATTTTGTTTTAAAATTTTGACTTTATAATGTTAACCAAATGGTGTCGTTTAGGCTTAATCTGATAAGCTCCAAAACGATGTCATTTCAAGGCGAAACCCGAATACCTGATCCAGATCTGATGGAGATCCACGTGTTTTCATAAGTGATTTATTTATTTTATTAGCCCTCCCACGTTATAAACATTTCTAATCTCGTCCCTTTCATGTATTTTCATGATTTTTAAAATCTTTCCCTTGGATGTTTTTCATTTTCAAATTAACCCCTTTGCTGAGGAATATTTGGACACGGCGTCGTTTCAAGTCCTATTACAATGGCCACGGAACACAGTCGTTTTAACAATTGATTTCAAAAGTAAAAAATGGAAATTTTCAGCAAAGCCCCTCTTTGTTTTATTTTTTTTAAAATCGATCTATTTAGTTTTTTTAAATTTAGTAAACAAATTTTACATTTCTTCCAATGTAATCCTCAAACTCTTAAAACATATATATATAGAAAATTCCAATTTAAGCCCCTTTCCTTTTTTTTCTAAATGTCGGATTTAAACCTTAAAATTTTTATCTCAAATTTATCTTGTTTTAAAATTAATATTCGAATAACTTTTTTCTTTTTCAAATTGACTGCCTTCATTCTTTTTGCTAAAATCAAGTTTTTTATATATTAAATTTTAAGCCTTTTAAATTATTTTATTTTACTTATATTTTACTATTCATTACACTATAATGTTATTTTGCATATCTTTGTTTTATAAATCATGCTTCATGCGATTTATTTTTATGCTTTTAGCTACTTTTACCCTATTAATTTGAAAATAAAATGCATATTTATTCAAATGTTTTTTTCTCTTTTCTCGTTTTTTAAAATGGTTTAGCTATGTTGCTTTTCTAAAAAATACATAAATTATCCTTTTTAAGGCGAAGCTCTTTTGTTTTGGGGAATTTGGAAGTTAGTATCCTAACGTATTGGGTATTATTTTTTTTCGAACCTAAAACATCGAACAACCTCTATAAAATCGATAATGGCTATTTCATTTGCAAAATTATACATTTTACCCATCCTTTCACGAGATTATTTCTAAAAAAACAATGATAAAATGTACATCCTTTCTCAAAATATGTAAAAGCAATGCTCTTTTATTTAAGGGGAGTCGAGAGATCGTGCCCTAACGTGTTGGGTGTGATCTTTCTTGAACCTAAATAATCGGGTATCGTACTCAAAATCGATAATTGTTCGATATTCTATTGTTTTAGGGGATTCAAAAATTGTGCCTTAACGTGTTGGGTGTGGTTTTGCTTTGAACCTAAATAATTGAATATTTCGTTTTAACGCCTAATTCATGAATGACATTTTGAATTTCTACTCGAATTTTCAATTTTCAACAATTAAGATACTAAATAATCGACTAGGTACCAATTTTGGGCTTGTAAGGGTGCTAACCCTTCCTTACACGTAACAGACTCCCGAACCTATTTTTCTAGATTTTGAAGACCAAACATCTTTTATACAAAACAAATTTAAACGTTTTAGGTGATCCAATCACATCTAAATTAAAAGATGGGTGGCAACTCTCATTTTTCGATTTTAAAATAATTTTCGAAACTCGTATATAAAAAATGGTTTCGACAGCTTGGCGACTCCATTGGGGACCAATAAGAGAGTCAAGCCGTAAGTCAGTTATTTTGGGTCTTTTGATTGAAAATCAAAATTCGAGTTAAATTTAATTTGTGATCCTTTCATTTTATATTCATTCTTTAGTTTAATTTGTTCGCTATCGAAGTGAGGGTTTCATGCATTTGCATTGATCGATTACTTTACCCCTTAAGTGGAAGTGTGAAACTATACCTTCGTGAGGTCTTCACCTCTGTATAGGATAGTGGATTGCTTTCGAGGATAGTGGATTGCTTTCGGGAATACATCTGTACCTATGTTTTCGTGAAGTTTTCACTTCCGTGCAAACATATGGGAAATATATCCCCCTGAACTGAACTCGTCCGTATGAGCCTATAATGGGTGAGGATAGAGGAATCGGCTGGTTCAGGAACCCGTACTTTAGAACTCAAACCGCATGTAGTTGACTTTAGAAGACTACCAAACATCGCGACAAACCTTAGCGGTCACCTAAATAGGAGAGACGTGTTATTATTTCTGCTCTTAATTAATTTCATGGTTAGATTTTACCCTTATGTTTAACATACTGGCATGTTTTATTTTATCTTTGTTTTATTTCGTGCATTGCATTTCCATTATAGAAAAGGTGTTGGTTCATACTCGATTACCAAATAGAGAGCTTTGACATGAAAAACGGGTTTCTTGATAGAGTGGAAGACAATATGGCCGTGTGGGAGATTTACCCTATCTGCTCGAGGTAAAAATAGACAAGCACCTCTTTCGAGCTCTCACCCAACATTGGAAACCTGCGTATAGTTGCTTTTCCTTTGGGAGTTTCGACGTAACGCCTACAGTGGAAGAGTACACCGTATTGATCCATTGCCTGAAGATTCAAGTTAACAAGGTTTATTCTAGAGCTGCGTGTGTCTCGACCTTTCTGAAAAGGTTGATGAATATAACCGGGATGAGTAAACAGTGAGTAGCATTCAGGATCAAGGTGAAAGGGGATAATAAATGTATCACTTAGAAGAGTCTGAGGGATTTGATATTAGCACACCCGGATATGAAGAAACGTGTTGACCTTTTCGCTTTGAGCATTTATGGGCTGGTTATCTTCCTGAAAGCATTAAGGCACGTAGAGGATGGAGTTGTGGATCTTTTCGATCGTCTTAGTAGGAGTGTTACACCTGTCCCAGTAATCCTCGCTGAGACATTCAGGTCGCTAAGTGCTTATTTGAGAGAAGGCGAGGGAAGATTCATTGGTTGTGCACCACTTATATTTTACTATTCGTTACACTATAATGTTATTTTGCATATCTTTGTTTTATAAATCATGCTTCATGCGATTTATTTTTATGCTTTTAGCTACTTTTACCCTATTAATTTGAAAATGAAATGCATATTTATTCAAATGTTTTTTTCTCTTTTCTCGTTTTTTAAATGGTTTGGCTAAGTTGCTTTTCTAAAAAATACATAAATTATCCTTTTTAAGGCAAAGTTCTTTTATTTTGGGGAATTTGGAAGTTAGTATCCTAACGTATTGGGTATTATTTTTTTCGAACCTAAAACATCGAACAACCTCTTTAAAATCGATAATGGTTATTTCATTTGTAAAATTATACATTTTACCCATCCTTTCACGAGATTATTTCTAAAAAAAACAATGATAAAATGTACGTCCTTTTTCAAAATATGTAAAAGCAATGCTCTTTTATTTAAGGGGAGTCGAGAGATCGTGCCCTAACGTGTTGGGTGTGATCTTTCTTGAACCTAAATAATCGGGTATCATACTCAAAATCGATAATTGTTCGATATTCTATTGTTTTAGGGGATTCAAAAATTGTGCCTTAACGTGTTGGGTGTGGTTTTGCTTTGAACCTAAATAATTGAATATTTCGTTTTAACGCCTAATTCATGAATGACATTTTGAATTTCTACTCGAATTTTCGATTTTCAACAATTAAGACACTAAATAATCGACTAGGTACCAATTTTGGGCGTGTGAGGGTGCTAACCCTTCCTTACACTTAACCGATTCCCGAACCTATTTTTCTAGATTTTGAAGACCAAACTTCTTTTTTACAAAACAAATTTAAACGTTTTAGGTGATCCAATCACGCCTAAATTAAAAGATTGGCGGCGACTCCCATTTTTCGATTTTAAAATAATTTTTGAAACTCGTATATAAAAAATGGTTTCGACAGGCTTGTTATTGTTAACAACCTTAGTGGTTGTTGTTCAATCGGATTGTCATCATTAAGGAACGTTAGTTAAAAAAACCAATTTTATTCCTTGTAGTTTACGAATTATTTAATTTTAGTTATTGTACTCTTCAAAGTTTGTAATTTCAGACCTGATCAAATTGTAGCAATTAAATTTATTTGGTTAAAATTTTCCACTAGTCTTGAACTATGCCTAAAGTTTTAGATTTAGTCAATGTTCTCCAATTAAACTATTATTAATCTCTATAATTTTGGGATTTTGAAATTTTAATCTTAATGCAGACGACAAATTTTAAATCCATAACTAATTTTTAGTGAGTAATATGTGAAAATAGTTAGTTGACATGACATATATATGTGACAAATTTTAGTTTTGGGGTTCGGAGGTTCGACATTTACTTAGCAGGGAGGAGGAGTTTTTGAAAGACTAGATCGAGTGCTCGGTAATGCAGCCTGGCTACAAACCTTTCCAAAGTGCATGGTAACCCATTTAGTTTGAATCAAATCCAATCATAAACCTATACTGATTAACCTATGCCTTGAATTAAACATGGCAAGAGGACGTCCCTTTCGGTTTTTGGCGAGTTGGGCACAACATCAAAATTTTTTAGGCACTGTGAATAGTCTATGGCAATACAATGGAAATATGACTCCTACTTTAGGGAATCTCATAACAGACTTAAGACTGGAACAAAAACGTTTATGGACACATTAGGACTCGTAAGAAGTAACTTCTTTAAATCTTTAAGTAGAATCCAACAAGACATGGAAAGGGCAAATTCGAAAATACTATTACAAAGAGAGATGGACATTAAGGAGGAGCTTGAAGAAGTGCTCAATCATAAAGAACTACTTTGGAAACAAAAGTCAAGATGTGACTGGCTCTTACTAGGAGATAGGAACACAAAGTTCTTTCATAGTCGGACAATGCATAGAAGAAAGGTCCATATTAGTGCAGTACGCAATGGAAACAGTGATTGGCTATATGATCCAAACGTTTGACATAGCTCCTTTAAAAGCTCCAAGAAGTGATGGCTACAATACCTTCTTCTTCCAGAGCTAATGGAACAGTATTAAGAGCACAATCTGTGAGTGGGTCTAAGAGATCTTCAGAGGCAAGCCCATAGACTTAGAGCTGAACAATACTCTTATAATGCTTATTCCTAAAGTTTGTCACCCTAAAGAGATATCCCAATTTCATTCCATTAGCCTCTGTCCGGTATTATATAAGCTAGTCATTAAAGTTATGGCGAACAGATTCAAAGTGGTGTTTCCCAAACTTATTGTACAATAGCAGGTCAAGTTTATTACTGGGAGAAACATATCTGATAATATCATCATAGCCTAAGAGGTCATCCACTCCATGCGAGGGAAAAGCAAAAAGTAGATGGTTATTAAGATCGATTTGGAGAAAGTGTATGATAGAGTTCGGTGGGACTTTATTGATCGCTCCATCCAGACAACAGGGATTCTAGAGTTTTTATGTAAAGTAATCATGTCCACCATTTCAACATTTACTATGCAGATCCTATGGAATGATTGATTTATTTGGGGGTCTAGTGAAGGGAAGAGAAAGGTAGCATTGGTTTATTGGGGTTCTATTTGCCAACCCCGTACATATGGAGATTTGGGCATTCGACAGTTGGAAGACCAAAATGCATCTTTCTTACTAAAATTAGGTTTTAACCTTGTTTCTAAAAGGATGCTTTATGGGTCCGCATACTACGATCTAAGTATAGAATGGAGGGCACAATACCCGAGAGTATAATGCGAGAGAACTTCTCATCTGTATGGAGAGGAGCTGTGAAAGTCTGGCTATTACTAAAAGAAAACTTATGCTGGGCTATTGGGTTTGGAGCTTTAGTCCTTTGTTGGGAAGATCTATAAGTCCCAAAAATAAGCCCACTCAAAGCACATATGACCCTTATAAGGACAATAAACATGAGTGGTCTAGTTAAAGACTTCGTAACAGATGAAGGATCGTGGGACTTGGAGGCGTTCAGGGTGCGACTATCGGAGAAGGTGGTTCAGAAGATTCTTAACATTCATCCCCTACATCCTTTAGTTGGCCCGAACAAAGTCTTTTGGGTGCACACATCAAATTGGACTTTTTCAGTCAAGAGCGCATACCAAATGTTAAGAAGAAATACATGGAAAGAGCAAGACATTAGGCGAAAGACCATGTGGAAATATAATGGCCCACAACGAGTCCGTTTCTTTTTATGACTGATAATTAAAAAATGACTACTTACAAACCACAAATGAGTTCGAAAAGGTATGGGCCACCATGAAGATTGCCCAGCTTGTCAACATGAGACAAAGATATTTTACATGTTCTTAGGGACTGTTCGGTAGCTAAAAAAGTTCGGAGGAATATAGTGCCAAGAAACGACCAAGCCTAGCTCTTCTCTATTAGTCTCATAGATTGGCTCAAGGCCAATCTAGAAAATCCTAGGTGGTTATCAAGGTTATAGGCCCTGTGGCAGACACTCTATAGTTTTTAACGTGGCGTTTATGGAAAAATAAGAATTTTCTTGTGTTCCAAGGCTTATCCTGGAGTTTTTCGAAAATTATTAAAGTGTCTGTTAGCTGGGCAAAACAGTACATTACGATAGACAATATGTAAAAGTCAGGCAAGAGATGTCATATTGAATAGAAAATCAGCATATAAATATACAACCTAGTGACTTATGCTATCTTCTACAATGAGGAAACAATATATACAAATCTCATAAATTACTCCTAACTTCCCTAATTACTTGTAACACCCCCTCAAGGTGGAGCATGGGGATTCACAATGCCCAACTTGCCAAGTAAAAAATCAAAGTGTTTCTTGCCTAAAGCCTTAGTGAAAATATCTGCGAGTTGAACTGTTATAAGAATGTAAGAAGGCGTAATCAAACCCTCTGTTATTACGTCACGAACTAAGTGGCAATCCACTTCAATATGCTTTGTTCTCTCATGATATATCGAATTTCTAGCAATATGTAAAGCTGATTGGCTATCACAAAATAAGGGAATAGCCTTGAGATGATGAACACCCAAGCTAAGTAACAAGCCCTTAAGCCATTTTAACTCACAAGTAACAATTGCTATGGATCGATATTCTGCTTCTGCTGAAGAACGCGAAACAGTGTGTTGCTTTTTAGTCTTCCACGAGATAGGAGAATAACTAAGGAAAACAAGCTAACCTATCAATGATCGACGCATAAAAGGACATGCAGCCCAATCAGAGTCACACCATCCTGTTAGCGTCAACTCACTATCCGAACACAATAAGATACCTTGACCCGGAGTACCTTTCAAATATCGCACAACGCGCAAAGCAGCTTCCTAATGCTCTACGCGAGGTTGCTGCATAAATTGAGATAAAGTGTGTACAGAGTATGCCAAATCTGGCCTAGTAACAGCCAAATATACTAGACATCCAATTAGACGATGATAAGACTCCAAATTTGTGAGAAGAGCCCCGGAAGCATAAGCAAGTTTATGGTTTTGTTCAATAGGAAAGCCAGTCGATTTTGCCCCTAAGAAACCTACCTCTATGATAATATTGAGGGTATACTTGCGCTGACACAAAAATAGGCCGGAGGAACTTCTTGCAACCTCTATGCCAAGAAAATATTTAAGGTCCCCAAGATCCTTCATATGGAAACAATCACTCAAATAGGCTTTGAAAGCCTTTATTGTAGTGGAATCGTTGCCAGAGATAATCAAATCATCAACATATACTAAGACATTAATCTGAACACCACTCTTAGTATAAGTAAACAAAGAATGATCAGAGTAAGATTGCAAGAAACCATACCCTTTCAAAGCTGCAACAAGCTTGGCAAACCAACAACTTGGTGCTTGTTTTAAGCCATAGAGATATTTTCTTAAACGACAAACCATATTTGAATTGGAGGACTTAAACCCCGAAGGCAATTTCATATACACCTCCTCATCTAGATCACCGTGAAGGAAAGCATTGTGAACGTCCATTTGACGAAGTTCCTAATTTTTTTAAGTAACTGTAGCTAGAAAAACAAGAACCATCACCATTTTAGCAACAGGAGCAAATGTCTCATTATAGTCTAAACCTTTGATCTGATGATTTCCAAAGACTACCAATTGAGCTTTTAATCTCTCTATACTTCCATCGACATGAAACTTTATGTGATACACCCATTGACTACCCAAAGCACGCTTTCCAGGGGGAGGTACTCCATTATCCAAGTACCATTGTCTTCTAATGCCTTAATTTCATTCTACATAGCACTTCTCCAACCTTCATCTTTCATGGCCTTTTGAAGGACCGAGGTTTATGTCCTGTAGTAATGGCTGCAAGAAACTTGTAATATTTGACAATAAAATTGTCATAACTTATATAGCGTGTTATTGGAAAAGAAGTACCTGAGGTAAGCTATGGAGAGGAAGCAGCAGTAGATGAACTCTCTTTGATAACGATATTAGTGACAAAATTGCGAAGAAGAACTTAAGGAGTCTTTTGTCACAAACCACGACCTAGAACCTCATCCGAAGCATTAACGGCCAAAGTAGGATTTGAAGTTGTCTCAGAAGTGACAACAAGAGGTTGGTCGACTGAAGTAGTGGACTTAACTTGAGATGACACAGTTGCAGTAGGTGCAGAAGAACTCGGTGATACAAAATTTATGGGATTATGGGGTTGCATTTCATCATCTAAAAAATCAACGAAATCAAGATCAACATCAACATTTGTGTCAAATGTGTTGCTGGGTTCAACATGTGTAACCTCAAAATCAATAAAGGGAAAATTATTCTAAAAAAAATTTAACATCTTGTGAAACAAAGAACTCTCGTGTGTCAAGGTCGAACAACCTCCATCTCTTTTTGCCAAATGGATAGCCCACAATAATACATCTGCGACTTCTACTTTCGATCTTGTCCCATTTAGTCTTTTGATTGTGAGCAAAACACAAGGAACCAAAGAATCTAATAGCATCATAAGAAGGTGAGTAGCCAAACAATTTTTCAAAAGGAGTAATATTATTGCCAAGAACACTAGAAGGGGTTCTATTGATCAAATGAGTTGCTGCTAAAACACACTCTCCCCAAAAGAAAATAGGTAAATGAGCATGAAAACGTAAAGCTCTTGCAACATTTAGAATGTGTTTGTGTCTGCGCTCAACTCTCCCGTTTTGTCGAGGGGTACCCACATAAGAAGTTTGAAATAGAATACCAGTTGCTGAAAAATAATCAAGTAGACAATTGAACTCTATTCCATTGTCACTCCTAATTATTTTAATCTTTTGTGAAAATTGTCGTTCAACCATGGCAACGAAAGACATAAACATTTGAAAAACTTCTATTTTATCAACTAACAAATAGACCCACACTGCACGAGAGAAATCATCTACGATAGTCAAAAATATTAAGCCCCACAAGAGGACTTATGTCTATAACAACCTCACAAATCAATGTGCACCAATTCAAAAATACAACTAGCTTTATTGTCGCTTAAAGGAAACCTATCTCTAGAGTGCTTAGCCTGAAAATAAACTTCACAAGCGTTATTCAAACTACCCCTACAATTACGAACAGGAGGAAGTAACTTCACTATTTTCTCTGAATGATGCCCCATTCTACTGCGCCAAAGAGCAAAAGAAGATGTCTCTCTGTCAATGGTGATTGCTTGAATAGAACTAGTTTCCTCCTTGAAGTAGTAGAGTCCATCTTGCTTACTTCCCATTCTTTCCTCCTTGAAGTAGTAGAGTCCATCTTGCTTACTTCCCATTCTAATCAGCTTCCTCGTATGGTCTTGTATAACGCACATATAAGAGTTAAATTGGACAATTCTGTTAGTATCATCACAAAATTGTGAAACCGAAAATAAGTTGTAGTTTAATTTTGGAACATAAAGGACATTTTGTAAAGTGATGGCAGAAGACAATTTTACAAATCCTTCCTTGGTCGCAGTAATCTTTCGACCATCAGGAAGACCCATAGGACATTCAACAATGTCTTTTATATCAAATAAAAAAGAAATATCGCCTGTCACATGATTGGATACACCAGTGTCAATAATCCAAAGTCTTTCATTGAACATACCATTCGAACGATCATTGGAAATAGTCAAATTACCAAACAAGCTTGCGAGAGCTTTCCATTGATCACCTGTAAATGCTGAAGGAGGTGCTGAAGTGGTGTTATTGTTGCTCAATCCTACAATACTATCAAAAGCAGTAGCAGCTGCTGCATTGGCACGCACTATACCCCCCCTCGATTACGACCAGCCGATTGCAATGATGAAGCAAAAAGTCGACCATGCCCTGCTCCACCAGATTGTTTCATTCGTTCCTCCCACCACTTCGAATAGCCTATTTTTTCGAAGCAATTACTGACCTCATGGCCGATCTTCTTGCAGTGAGTACATAAGAGGTGAGATTTATCAACCTTTTCAATTCGCCCACGACCCCTTCCACTCGGGCGCACAGCAAAACCAACAACTGCAGGCTTTTCATCTTTCACTTCGAAAGTCGTTCGCACCCGTTCATCTTGAATGGGCAATTGGTATGCACGATTAAGTGAGGGTAAAGGATCCTGAGCAAGTATGTTCCCACGAAGCTGTCCATAGTACTCAGCATTTAATCCCATTAAAAATTGATGCAGCATGTCATTTTCACGTCTACTCTCGTGAGTTTTACCGGCAGTACAATTAGAGCAACAGGAACATGTAATTATTGGTTCATGGTGATGCAATTCTTCCCACAAAGTGGTTAGTTTTCCATAATAGGAAGCAACACTCCTTGATTTTGGTTGTTCACAACGAGCAAGTTCTTATTTTAGTTGTTGAATTCTCGGTCCATTTACAAGAGCATATCTTTCTTTCAAAGTATCCCACAAACATTTTGCATCTTTATATTTCGAAAGAGTAAGCTTTACCTTGATAGTAATGGTGTTCATAATCCATGAAACAAGCATGGCATGAATGGCAATCCAATCTGCATTTGTACATGGAGGAATGGGTGTTGTGATCATGCCATCGAGAAATCCAAATTTCCTCCGTGCTTGAAGAGCAGTTTCTATTTCAGCCGCCCAATCATCGTAATTGTCGTCGTTGAGGCTTGTCGAAGTAAGAAAATCTCCAGGTCTTTCTTGAGGATCGAGAAAAAAAGGTGAGGATATATATATTTTAGGTGGTGGTTGTGGGGGCATGTCTTTGTCTCCAGCCATTGATCAAAGTTTTGAATCGTCAAAGCTCTGATGCCATGTAAAAGTCAGGCAAGAAATGTCTTATTAAATAGAAAATCACTGTATAAATATACAACCTATTAACTTATGCTATCTTCTGCAATAAAGAAACAATATATACAAATCCCATAAATTACCCCTAACTTCACTATTTACTTCTAACTTCCCTAATTACTATCAACACAATAGGACTTCCATTAGGGGAAGTGGTTTAGATGGAGAGGATTTGCTAGAAAATCTTAGGAATGGTAGGGAGATATGTTGTTAGTTCTTGTTAGAATTCATTGTAGGTTTTGCTTTTTTACACACAAAAAAATCATAAAGTGTTGGAACTAAACTTTACCAAATTAAAGTACAAGACTACAATCACAACTTATATATATTGCATGAAAAAATAACAAAACTCAACCTAAAAACTATTTAAACTAAAATTAAGTTGTTTTTTATTCTTAATATTACGTTTGAATCACTGTCAGTTTATGGTCATGTAAATTCCATGTTTGAATAAATTTTGGTTTAAATTTGTTTTTAATATAATATTATGGGTTGGGACGTAGGCAACAAGATTCAAATCTGTATTAAATGAATATATGATAAAAAATTTAATTAAAATCTTTTAAATTAAATAATTTGAAATTGGGATTAATATTATTTAATTAAAATTTCAATATGGATGTAATTGAATAATGAAAATTACAGCTTGACAAAAAAACAAATGAAGATGGACATGTGTGAAGGGGCCTTCCTCCCATTTACTTAGAGAGTATAGATAGTGGGATCTACCTCCTTCAATTCCACGAAGTCCCACTTTTTCAAAGTTGAAACCCCGAGAGAAGTTTGACTGATGATGTTTTAACATCCGTAAATGATGGTGCAAACTGTAACGTCTGAGTTACCAATCCCAACTTCTATAAATTGTGCCCCAAATCATCCCCCAAACTGCACCGAATACCATTTAACTTCTTTGCTTTCTTTGTATTATAGCAGCTTGTGAAGGGGAAAAGAAAAGATGAAGAGGGTTTCCTTTGTTGCCTTGTGTGTGGTGGCACTGGTGGTGGTGCTGTTTTCGGGTGAAAGCCGCACGGCGGAGGCAGTGACATGTAATCCCACGGAGCTTTCCGCCTGCTTGACAGCGCTGACGTCGTCCACGCCTCCAACAAACGCTTGTTGCACCAAGCTGAAGGCGCAGCAGCCATGCCTCTGTGGATACATTAAGAACCCATCACTTAAACAGTATGTCAGCAGTCCTAACGCTAAAAGGGTTGCTTCGGCTTGTGGAGTCCCATATCCTAAGTGTTAAATGTTGCTTAATGGTGTATCTACTATCTACTGGCAGCAAATCAGTGCTTGTTTTTGCTGTCAAGTAGTGTTCTGAATAAAAGAATAATGATAAAATGAAGGTAATATTTTACTTTTTATGTTGGAAGAAATTATAAGAAGAGTATGGCTTACAGTTTCTCCGTCCTGAAAACATGGCTAATCTGATCATTATTTTCCCTCTTCGATTTGATAAGCAACACTTGAACAACTAAATTTGTCGTGGATTCATGGACTCTTCTTTCTTTTAAAACACTTCATAGAAGCTTAAAAAACCCAACACTAGTTAAGTTTAATTTGGATTAAGTTATGTTATACGTCCAAACAAAATAAGCTAATTAAAATATTCACCTGCTTTATTTCCATTGAAATTACCATTTCTTCCTCCACCCAATTGATGAGTCAATGTCAAGTCTTGGGGAGAAAAGTCCGTGGAGTGCCGAGTTTAGCTTTCACATTATCACTAGTACACATTAATTGAATTTGGAAAGAAAGTAGACAATCCTGGAATTGTTGGGGGCTGATGCCTTTTTCTTCCTAATACTCTTAATTCCTTTTTCTTTTAATTATTTAAAAATTAATGTGTACATGCATAAATTAATTTTTAATCAGTAAAAATAAATAATATTTTGAACAAAAAGATCATATTGCTTTTTGATAAGGAATAATTTATTATTTTTAATTAAAAAAAAGAGTAAAATACAATTCTCATATTAAGGGCCTTTTATCGTGGCAATTTTTCTGAACAGTATAAGATTTGAGGCAGGGATGTTTAACACATGTTTCGGTGATTTGGTGTATTTTGAAATGTGACGTATATAGCATGTATTCATCTTAGCGCAAATCATGTTTCTGGGATTCCACCCATGCCTAACTTTAACTTTAGAAGGTGTCACATTTGTTCTCTATTTGTTATGATTAGGAGCGTATATTCAATCGAGTCGAGTAAAAATATTTCGAGTTAGTCGAGTTTATGAGTTTTATTTTAACAATTAAACTCAATTTGAATTTTTTCAAATCAAATAAAATAGAGTCAAAAAATTTCGAGTTAAGTCAAGTCGAGTTAACAAATACTATTATTTATATTCAATGTTGCATTTACATGGACCGATTATTTAACTTGTAGACGAAGTGAAAGATTATTTAACTACATAAACAATATAATGATTTTACTTTTTAACTTAATCGATAAACATTTATCAAAACGACATAGTTTTGTCTTTTAATGGTTTTAACTTTTAACTTTAGAAAATGTAAACATTTATCAAAATGATGTAGTTTTACTTTTTCTTATTCAGATTTTCGGATAACTCGAATTGTGTAATTCATATTTGAGTTAAACCGAAAAACTTTATTTTTTATTCAAGTTGATCCAAATAACTCAAATAACTCAAATAACTCAAATTATTTAATTCAAAATTTAATTTTTTTTATTGAATTTTTTAAATTAAATCGAATTTTACTCACCCCTTAATTATGATTTACCTAGAACCCAAAAAGTAAAAAAAAATAGCTTTACTTTTTTATCATTTTAGTTTTAAGTTTTTAACGCTAAGGGTTATAACCTTTCAAATTTTAGGCAAAGATGGAGGGTGAAAGTGGTTAAAAGAATTGAGGGTAAAAGTGACTAAACAATAAAATGTCAAAACTAAATTTATTATTATGATAAAATAAAAAAATAAAGAACATAAAAATTACAATAATCAATTACATGTAATATAATTTGAATAAACTAATTATTAATAGACTAATAATAAAAATAGATTTACAAACTTACAAATTTCTATGATGTTTACTTTATCATTAAGGTCTTGTTTATCATTGCTTCTCAAATAAATTTTTTAAGCTAAATTAATGTTTCAAATTGACTTTAAAACAAATAAAAAAAACTGACCATTTTAATTTTATCATGTTTAAAATAAATATTTTAACTTTTCACAATTTTTTTTTGATAGTAATGTTAAACACTTGAAATTTTAAAATCTCTTTTTAAGTAATGATAAATTAGATTTGAGCCAAAGCCTTGTTAACCTTATAATTGTTTAAATGTTACATACAATATCATTTTATTTTTATATATACAAATGACAATATGCAATCCAATGGTTATTTTTTGTTTACTTTTTTTTTTCAAATATTCATGCACTTAAAAGTAAAATAGATTTCAAAACATAAGTTACATCTATACGTTAAGGGTTGGGATATTCATCCAAATCTAAAGACTCAATTAATATTCAGAAGGGTTTGGAAAAAAATATTAGGCCTAAATGTCTTTTAAATAATTCATTTGTTTATAATCTTATTAACCAACACGAATTTAGAACGGATACACAGATCCAAAACCCCAGGTTGTTCAATAACAGTGACACTATAACGATACATAATACCACCCAAATTGCCGGACAATAATGATTTTCTCAACTCAATCAATCTGTCAACCCAGGTTGTTCCGCAATGATGACTCAATGCATAATATCTACAACCCTGGATTGCCCGAAAACGATGGTTTTACACAGTATTCTGACCCTATGGCATGCCAACTATATCCGACTTAGTCCAAATAGCTAATAGGGTATTCCATTTTTTATTCATTATATATAATTCAATTTACAATTCAATAATCACAAATCAATCAACATATCACAATTCCATAACTTATATAACATATTCAACACAATTCCATACCAATTATCAAATATCAAGCATATTCTAAGTTTTGTACTTTATTCAATTTAGTCTTTATCTCGAAAATCAATCTCAAACACATCAAATCAGTTCAAGTAATCCTCAATAACTCACCTAAATATATATGATGTAAAATTACATGAAAATGCAACAATTAAATTGGTCCTGAATAATAGAAATACAAATAAGAAATTCATAGCTATTCGTCGACGATTTTAGATTTTCCTTTCCCTCTTGGTGAATTTGGGTCGACGTTAGTTACGGATTAACATAAAACATATCACGCTATAAAAAAATCAACCAATTCACAATAAATAATCAATTTATACGAATTTTATAATTTTTCAATTTAGTCCTAAAAATCGAGACTGTAACACCCCTAGCTCGGCCCGGTCGTCGGACCCAAGTCTCAGGAGGTTACCACGCGAACTCACAAGCATTTACATACTTTAAACATACATGGTGGAACATGCTGCAGATCAATAGGTGACGGATCATTTCTAACATGTGCAAATTTTTAGATGATTAAACTACGAAATATTTCGCGGATGTCCCTAATTCAAAAAGTAAGATAGACATTGAATTGAAACATTTCTTACGAATACTTTAAAATGGCAAACTGTTTTGCGAAAACCCCACTTTGCGATAGGCCCTGTGGAGTTTAAGACGCTATACAAAACAGAACGAAACTTTTATTTTATTATCATAAATCACCAGAAATCAAAATATTCACCTTCAATGTTTAACAGTTTGTTTACAAATAGCCCAACAATTATATATACATGCCACTTAAACTGACTCAAATAGATCGAGAGTCTACCATAACGTCTAGCGGATAGTGTGAGCTCCTTGCTAATCCGATCCACATATTCTAAATATTCCAAAATCTACAAGGTAAAAATAATCTAAATATAAGTATTTAAAATACTTAATAAGCTCTTACAAATTTAATAATCTACTTACCTTGCAAAAATATTATATAAGAACTTAATAATACGCAATTACGGTTTAATTATCCGCCAACACAGTTGGCCAACAAGGCAGGTGCATATAGATTCATTTATACATAATTTATCAAATACAACATAATACAACGGCTCTTCTCCTCTTAACTCCATCTCAAACCTTTCGTTATTCCGGACTTCAATTATAATAATTAATTCTTTCATTAACTTTCAAAGTTTCACATTTCACATACTTCACATTACTTGATGAATGTCGTAAAAGATTTCAAAACACAGGTACACTCCACATCCGAAGCTTATTCGAGCTAAACACATATAGATGTGTCAAGTTACTCGTCCGAGCCAAACATTTATCGGCACAATGAAAGCCTGACCAAGACTATATACATGTAAAGTTACCTAGTTAAGGCTAAACTTTTAAAACGACATCATATTACCAGTCTAGCCTAAATTTGTGACATATGTATCTTCGAGTATGAAACAAATGCTGGATTTCAGAATCATCAGAAAATAACATGTAATCATGTGTATGAATCTTTTACTAAGTTCATCGGAACACTGCCATTTTGTAATTCCATTCGCATTCTTTCATAGCATGTTTCAATATTCTCACCTCTATACATATATATTTAGCAACTGCATTTATTTAGCACATTTTTATTTATACAATTTACGAAAAAAACGAAAGAAGGTTAAATAACGCTATAATTGTAGGAGCTTACCTGGCAAAATGATAACTCGACACAATAGTCTACTCTACTACTTTTCGTTTCCCGCGATCTTCTCTTGGCAGACCCAACTCTTGATCATGCAAAGGTGAAAGCTGAAGAATTTCTTAAAGCTTTTTCTTTCTTCCAACCACGGTGAGATTTTAGTGGAGAAGATGAGAATGAAGATCATTCTCTTTCTTTCTCAAGATATTACATGATTAACATTTTAATAAGTGTTCTTCTAAACTAACATTTGTTTCTTTACGTGCATGTTTCTTTTGGTGCTTCAGTAATGGGGACAAAGAGAAGGCGTGGTTGGATAGATAGGGCGAGAAAGGCTTAAATACAAAGACCTTGTGTTCAATTATGCTCTTCCATATGACGCTATGGTTTCTAATCATTTAGTAGAGGATATATCTACATGGGCCAAGAACTCGCTTCGATCGTTTTTAGATCGATATTATGGATTGTATTTTGATTATTTTACTTATGCTTATAATAGTGATGACGTATTCAATTGGGGCCATATGTCGAATGAGGTTTATTCAACTAGGTTTGGTTATAATTGATTACTTTTTAATTTGCTGGGGGTATGGGCCACACAGGGATTATTGAAAGGAAATTTGGAAATTGAACACACTAACTAAGATCAAGTTATTCGCTTGTGGAATGGGCATGAGATTCTTCCAACACTGTGAAGTGTGCCCCTTTTGCTCTGTTTAATGACCCTCGGTGTAAGAGAAATGGTGATCCGAGAAAGCATATTGTACATGGAATCTGTGATTGCCCTTTATTCAAAGAGGTGTTGATTTTGATTGGTACTGACAATAACTTATTGAGTGCTTCTTTTTAGGAAGTTGATTTATTGGCTACAGTTTGCTCTGAGGAAACTCAACAAGGAGGCTTTCACAAGCCTTTTAATGGTCTTATGACAGATCAAGAAGCAAGGAACTTGGAGATCATTCAAGAAAAGACTATGTACTACATGATTCTTTGATTCGTGCTCACACTCTCCAAAGGAACTTCAAGATGCATAACCTCTTATGCACACCTTTGTTGCCTAGGGGACTAAGTATTTAAAGGTGGGAGGCCCTGAGTGGTGAGCACTACAAGATCAATGTTGATGTGTCATGGTTGGATAGGAAATGAATTGCAACCTTTGGAACAATGGTTCGTGAGTTAGAAGGAATGATACGCATAGGGTGTGCTAGACAGCTTGATGGTGCATTTAATGCTCTTTCAACTGAGGCACTTGCTATTGTCAACATCCTTAAGATGACTAGGGATTTGGACTTCTACGACATTATTGTTGAGTCAAATTTTTTAGTGATGAACAAACTTAATAGTAGTAGTTTGGACTTGTCTATTTATGGTCAAACCATTGAGGAGGCTCGTACTTTGTGTGAGTGGTTTGATTTTTGTTTCTTTTTATTGTGCTTATAGTTTGATCAATGGTGCTACCCATCTTGTAGATCTTTGGGCCCTTGATGAGAATGTGGGCATTTCTTTTGGTTTGGATTATCTGAGTATCATCCATTGGCTTATGTTAGATAATATCTTATCTTAATTTATGACATTTCGCTTTAAAGGAATTTTACTTTAAAGGAAAGGTCGATTTTATTCTCTTTAGTTTTCGAATTAGTCAATTTTAGTTCTTGTACTTTTCAAATTTTAAAATTTTAGTTTTGATCAAGCTGTAGCACGTAAATCTGTTTGGTTAAATTTTACCATTAGTCTTGTATTATGCCTAAAATTTTAGATTTAGTCGATGTTCTCTAATTAAATAATTATTAATCCCTATAATTTTGGAATTTCGTAATTTTAGTCTTGACACAAACGATAATTTTTAAACCCATAATTATTTTTTTTAGTAATATGTGAAAATAACTAGTTGACATAACATTATATATGCGATAATATGTTATCACATTAAATTTTTTAAGTTAATAAATTTAATAGTTATTACTTTGTCATGATTTAAATTTAAAAATTCATAAAATATAAGTACTCAACTATATCAAATTAAATTACAAAACTGTCAAAACTTACACATATTACAAAAACAAATGACAAACTTTAACCTTAAAAAACTATTTAAAATAAAATTCAATTATTTTTATTTTTAATATTATGTTTGAATCTCCGTAAGTTTGTGGTCATGTCCCATGTTGGAATAACATTTTGTTTAGAAAATTTTAATTATTATGATAATTTGAATTCATATTAAATGAATATTTAATTTTAACTAGAATCTTTTAATTAAATAATTTCAAACTGAAATTTATGGATTAAGATTATTTGATACGGGTGTTCTCCAACTCTGATAATTAAATCAAATTTGAATTTATTTGGTTGCCTTTAATCATCAAATCTAGATTTCCACACTAGAGGTCAAACCTATTGTTTTGTCGATTATGAGGAGTGACGACAACTAGTAATTTCGATTCCTTGGCAACGTTGCTCGTTACTTTAACAAAGTAAGACAGGTGCCACCATTTTAGCAGATTCCCATTACCCTAATTTTTTTTTTTTGTAAACATTCTATCCTTACTTCGTTTGGGCTAAACATAATACTACTCCAATCAATTTAATTACAAATATATTTTTTTTAAAAATTCACCCATCATTTTAATTAAAAAAGTTGAGGATGTTAACAATTTCGACAATATCACATTAAAATATAAATATTAATTAATGAATGCTTGGAAAAAATGAAAGTCTTCTTTAAATATTTGTATCAAGTTTAAATATTAAAGATGATATTATTGAAAAAAATTTATTTGAATATCACCGACTAAATTTATAGTCAGACCGTAAAAAATCAAAATTACTTAGAGAGTATAACACCCGTAAATCATAGTGGGAACTGTAACATCTGAGGAGTTACCAAACCCAACTTCTATAAATTGTGCCTCAAATCATCCCCCAAAATGCACCCAGTACCATTTAACTTCTTTGCTTTCTTTGTATTAGCAGCTTTTGTAGTGGGAAAAAAGATGAAGAGAGTTTCCTTTTTTGCCTTGTGTGTGGTGGCACTGGCGGTGGTGCTATTTTCAGGTGAAACTCGCACGGCAGAGGCAGCGACATGTAATGTCATGAGGCTTCTCCCCTGCATGTCGGCGCTCACGTCGCCCGCGGCTCCATCAACCACTTGTTGCAGCAGGCTGAAGGAACAGCAGCCATGCCTCTGTGGGTACATTAAGAACCCAGCTCTTAAACAGTATGTCGACAATCCTAACGCTAGAAGGGTTGCTTCGACTTGTAACGTCCCATATCCTCAGTGTTAAATGTTGCTTAATGGTGTATCTACTATCTACTGGCAGCAAATCAGTGCTTGTTTTTGCTGTCAAGTAGGGTTCTGAATAAAAGGATAAAATTAAGATAATATTTTACTTTTTTATGTTGGAAGAAATTATAAAAATGAGTATGGCTTACAGTTTCTCCATCGTGAAAATATGGCTAATCTGTTCATTATTTTCCCTCTTTGATTTGATAAGCAACACTTGAACAATTATTTTCATTATTAAGGTCTTGTTTAGAATCACTCCTATTGAATTTGAGCATCATCCTCGATCGATATACTTGAATGCGCAAAAGCCGATGTTTATAATTAGCCAAAACATGTAGGGTACTACAGAATAAAATAACCAAAATTAAACTATAAAATGAAATAATAATAGTGAAAGAAACGAGAAACTAAAATGGACAGACAATAAGAAAGAAATGATGAACCTTCATCCAGGTCATCATGAAGCAACTCCTCCATATCCCCCTACTCTCATCACTGTCTTCTTCCTCGTGCTCAAGAAGTATCATCACCATTTATTTCCAACTAAAGATTAAGAAATGGATTCATGGCCTTAGGGTCATGGTTTAATTAACTTAATCTAATGATTAATTAGTGAGTTAATTATTATATATATGCATGTGAAGTGGGAAAGAGAGAAAACATATGTCTTCATCATCTTCTTCTCCATAAACCGATTTTAAAGAGAAGAAATAGGCCAAGCTTCACTCTTTATATTCAGCCATCAAATTAACAAGGTAAACATGTATTTTTCTTCTTAAATTTCATAGATTTCTCTAGTAGGAAACTAGTTCTAGTTAACCCATTGTTCAAATGTTGATATTATATGAACTAATTCAAGTTACCATTGTACGGTATATTGTGAAATTAAATTGAAACTATGAAATTTTAGTTGTTAAATTTGGTGCATGTGAGAACTGAAATAGATGATGTAGGAATAAGTTTGATTTAATTGTTGAAATATTAAAGATTAAATTGAATAGAACAAATTTTTTTTTTTTTGGAAGTTTATGCTATAGATTGATAGTTAAGGTTCTTATAGTATATTTACGAAGTTGAATTTAGATTCGATCAGGAAAATTTAAAGATATGAGCATGTCGGACTTTAAGGTTAATAAGTTTAATTTATGTTTGCATTGTTAGTTGTGCCTTTTTTAATTGTGCACTAATGAATTTTCATAATCGATATCAAATATAGCTAAAGACGATATTGAGACATCTAAAGATAAAAGAAAAGAAAAGAAAAGGCCATCCGCGAATCCATAAAATCCGTCCCTCCCCTTTCATCCAAAGATTCCTCCTCTCTCCGTCTAACCTTCTTACTTGCCTAACCGAGTGCTCCTCCCGGTCATTCACTCATTTTTTTCAGACCATAAATTTATCTTTAGTTTATGAGTTCAAATATTAGTAAGATGATCTTGTTGATTCAAACATTGGTACATGATTATGAAATGTAAAATTTTCATAAATAATTTCACATTAATGTGTGATCCAAATGACCCCATATTATCATATTCCTTTTATTTTGAAAAAAATTTATCCAAAATAAAAGCACAATAGTTAAAATTGATAAATAAAGAGTGAAGGGTTAATGTTACTTATATGAGAGCAAAATTTATGATTATATTTTTTTCCTTGTATTGAATCAATTAACAAATAAATTAAGAACAAAAGTAAATTACCTAGTTGGTCATTCAATTTTTAGAGCATTTTTATTTTGGTCACTTTTAAATTTTTTTTACAATTTTATCACCCAACTTTTAGAGCGTTTTTATTTTAATCACCCAAGCGTTAAATCTTTAACGACGACTAATTGTATAGGCCTAATCATCTCCACATTATGTCTACAGTTTCATTTTGATCACTCAACTTCTAGGTTTCTTTCATTTTGGTCACCGAATTTTTTTAAGTCTTGGTTCAGGTAAAAGAAAAGGATTAAAGTGAAAAAACGGTAGACATTAAAATAATGCAATAAAAACTTGTCAAATTATACTTGTTTATCCTCTTGCCAAAAGCTCTAAATTTATTTTAAATATTTCAATATTATAGTAATAAATCAGCTGATACCATCAAAGGATAAAAAAATTCAACAATTAATTTAATTGCTTTTGATGTTTTGAAATTTAAATTCTCAACATTGACAAAAAGAAAAGAAATTTAAAATTTTTTGCAAAAGGATAAACAAGTATAATTTGACAAAAATTTTAATATATTATTTTTTTTTCACTTTAATCTTTATTTTCTTACCCAAACGAAGACCTAAAAAAAAGTGAATGGGCTGAACACGGATGGCGGCAAAGGAATACGCATTAAACGGCATAGACCTTGCGGAAGTTTCTTGAAGAGAACGTTCGATACTGCGTGCGTGACTTTGTGAAATTTTTTATATAAATAATTGATTGATAAAAAGGAAAAAAAAAATTGGTTTTTTTTAGTTGGACTTGACGTTCATAAACGCCTATAAATATGGAGTTGAGTTGAGAACATCAATTCAGAGCACCTCCTCCGTTTTTTTAACCTACCTTACTTTAATTCATTCACAAATCCTTACCCTAAATCTATTCTATTTTCTTAGATTTAGATTTCTCCTACCCCAATACAAAAAATTAATGGAAGGAAACAAGTCATACGGCAATGGGTCATCATGGGCAGACCAATGGGACTACTCCGATCCAGCGGCTGCCGCCAGTACTGCGAACGAGAACAAAAGCAGCAGCGGTGGGGGCACCGCCAAGTACAAGCAGAAGGTCGGGGATGGGCTTGAGAAGACCAAATCTGTGGCTTCAACTGGGATGAAGAAGGTCAAACAAGGAACCTCTTCTGGGATTCAATGGATCAAGGACAAGTATCATAAAACTACCCACAGGCATTAGGATTATTAGACTTTGTTTATATTCCTTATGGCTTTCCTTTAACTGGTTTTAATTTCATTCATTCATCTCTATCCATAATGATTTATTCCTTTGTTTTGATGTAAAACTGCAAATTATATCATAATAATAGATCAATATTGCTTTCCTTTGTTTTGATGTAAAACTGAGGTCAGCGGCAATCTCGGGCAGCCAAAGATCTCAGTCTGCGAGTATTGTATGTATAACCGATGGCGGCTAAAGCTAACCCGGTTCACCGTCTCTTTTAATACAAGGTGTTCTAAATTCTAATTCTTCAAACTGAATTAGATTTTCATGTTCCCTGTAACTTAAAATTTGTTCTTATCATCGACAAACAGGCAGGAGGTATCGGTTATCTAGATTGCACTCTGCAACTGCAGTGATTATAACTCTGTTAATGACTTAAAACTGTTTTGATATATGAATCTGCCAGTTTTGAAACCTGAAAGGCTGAGTTTTTGGTGTCTCTCGGTACAAGTTTATTAATTATCGATTCATCTGTTTGCTCCTGTCGGTTTTAATCATGTCAGGCTTTGTCAAGTCTCCCAGATCTAAAGTAGGATATAATTTGAGGTGGTAAATACCTAGACCACCTTCAGAGGAGTTTATTGTTTTGGAAACTCAATCTAAAATTGGGTTATTCATCAGAGAACCAGTTGTTCGTGTTTGGTTTGAATGGGCAGAGCTCAATATGGCTAGATATAAGCCAAAATATTCAAATTTTCCCTGAGGAAATTGCTAGGCCAAACTTCAACCAGAATATATTAGGCCAGACTTCTCCATTACAGTCATAATATTTACATTAGTAAATAGTGTTGGAACTCTTACAAAAGGACAGCATTTTACTATTTCAAATTTACAAACGAATATACTACCCTCTGGGCATAATATTTACATTAGTAAATAGTGTTGGAACTCTTACAAAAGGACAGCATTTTACTATTTCAAATTTACAAACGAATATACTACCCTCAGGGCAACATATGCGACATGCACTTCATCATTAGTCTCTTTATCACTGCAAGTGGCGACCAGAGCTTTCTGGTTTTTCTTACTGTTGGCACATCCTGAGTGAATATGGCCAAACCCTTTGCACTCAAAACACCGAATAGTCTTATTTTTTGGCTGTGAATTCTCCCCCTGCATATGAATCCTCATTGTCCCACCAAAAACTGATTTATTTCCCTTCTTAGAAGATTATTAATCTCATCAATAACCTCCTCATTCTAGTTTCTTGTCTGAACAACTGTTTGAATATTAATTGAAGGCAACGTCTGTTTCAAGTTTCAATTTGTTACACTTTCCTTCTTCTACCATTGTTTTTGTACTAATCACAGGTAAACTCACTGCTCTTCCAAAAAAGCTCTAATAAAATTACAATTTCAAATACAACAATTCACTGAAGTTGATAGGGGAATAATGAAAGAAAGTAAAAGGAATGAAAAAAAGTTATAAGGGAACAACTTTTTGGCTCTTTGATTTTTTTTTTTGAATTTCATATTTATTTTACTGTTTATATTTGGGATTCGTGGTAATCTTTTTTAATAATATAACTTTTAATATCCGAATCTAGATTTTTCTCTTAAAAATGTAATGTATCTTACTATTACACTCAATTATTATTATTATTATTTTGAAATGTCCATTACACTCAATTACTTATTAATTTTTAGTTTTTTGACCGTGATTATAAAGAAGAATA
Source organism: Gossypioides kirkii (assembly GCA_005610355.1). Classification (NCBI taxonomy): domain Eukaryota; kingdom Viridiplantae; phylum Streptophyta; class Magnoliopsida; order Malvales; family Malvaceae; genus Gossypioides; species Gossypioides kirkii. The sequence goes on along the minus strand of CP032254.1, from coordinate 15,970,585 downwards.
AGTAAAAGTAATGAAGATAACCCTTAATAAACGATGTTTTTTATTGATTGTTTTATTTGTCGGCAAGTATTGATTTTTTTTAATCATGAGCAATAGGGTTTTTTATTGGTTCTCTTCTTCATTAATATTTTACTGCAGATGTGATTTTTGTTATAAATAAGTATTGTCACAAGATTCTTTTCTTTTTTGAGAATAGGAAAAAGTCAATTGAAAATAAACTTCTTAACTTAACTACAAACTCCCATTAGATTTTTCACCAATTTATTTTCCACGTGTCATGATTATAGTAGAGGGGCATAGAATGGGTTTAGGAGAATCTTATTCCTCTTTTGAAGTCTTAATATTTGAGGTTATGTAAAATTTTGTATTCATCTAATGATTAAAGTATTTATTGTCTCAAGTGTGGTTTGAGTTTAAGTCACGTTATTATTAGAGTTTTATTTTTTTCTTGTAATTCACTAAAAAAATTATTTGGGGTTGTGTAAATTTTTTAAGATAAATTATATTTAAAGTTATTAAATTATTAGTTAATTTACAATTTAATCTGTTATTTTTAAAAAATTACAAATAATCATTAAATTATTTAAAAAAAATTTATTTAAAAAATTAAACTATTAAATCCTAACCTATTTTCTCTAAAAAAAACTAAAATTATTAAGAGTTCCTAAAAAAATCTAAAACATAGTAATTTAGGTTAGGTTTTATTAAAGGATAAAAAAAGCACTCAAACCATTTTTTTTAAGCCAGATGAAAATTACATAGATAATATTATATTATATAAACATTTATTTAACAGTCACATCAATCTTCCATTAAAGATTTAATAAGTATTAACAAATAGTTGAATATAATGGTAAGACATATTATATTCTCAAGGAAAAATATTTAGGTTCGAACCTTAGAGATTACATTATTGAAAGGGGTAACCACGTATTTCGAACATGAACCGTAAAATAGACATAAAAAAATAAAAAAAAATTTAACAAATTAATACTTAAAAGAAACTTTCAAATAGTTCATTGATAATTTTATATTTTTTAAAAGTTAATGATTAAAATATAATAATTTAAACTTTTTTATAACTTTTTAAAATTAAAATTTATTTTTCACATGTTATTGTTTTAATTTGATTTAGAATGTTCAATAAATAATTATTAGAGTCTCATGTTTTTGGTTTTGGGAATGTTATTATTGGTAGCAGTTGAAAATGAACACCGTTGCAGAGGAGCGTACAACGACGGCGTTTCTGGTAGCAGTGTTTAATAGCATATTTTCTAAAAAGTACCTGAATTTTCAGTTAGAACAGTTCAACGGATATGTAAGAGTAGTTGAAAGATAACATTAACGTCGGAGTCAAAATTTTATTTTTTGATATTCGAATTAAATTATATATTTTTACTATGATAAAAACATAATTTTTTTATTTTAATAATTTATGTTTTTATAATTTTTATAAGATTAAGTCATATTTATGTTATTTTTAAGAGATTAAAATATAATTTTATTATTATTAATTTAAAATTTTATAAAATATAAAAAAATTTATTTTAAAAGATAAGAATCTTGTCAACCCCGTTGGTTTCGTCACTGGATGAGAATATGTTTTGTAGTTTGAAGATGAGTAGGAAAATATGTATAAAATATCAAAAGGCGAAGGCATACGCAATGACGATTGCGGAAGCTTCTTAAACAGAAGTTTGGATACATCGTGCGTAGCCGTGTAACGTAAGAGATCACGGTCAATTTAATCCACCCAATTCTTTGGATAATTCCAAAACCCCAATACAACTACGCGCTTCTTCTCTTTTATTTTTCTTAATTAATTGAAGTTTATGCGTTTGACTACACTACCCTTCCTGCTTTAAAAAAAAAAAGAAATATCCTTTATCCTCTTTAAAACTTTAAATAATATATCAATATTTAGCATTAAATTTATTATTATACCAATTAAAAATATTAAAATAACAATTAATTGTCTTTAATTGTTAATTCTATAAGTGGAATTGAGTTTTTATCACGTATTCTTAAGTAGTATTTAAAAACAGAGTTAAAATTTTATCACATGTTTTATTTATTTTATTTTTAATTTTTATCACATGACAAAATTTCAATCCCTTGTGATGTTAAAATTTTGCACAATTTGTGTACTAAATAATTATCGATTAAAAAATAAAAATAAATAAAACATGGCATATAAAATAAGAACTTTATGTATATTAAAAATGCCCCTATTTTAATTTACCAAACCTAGTATACTAAGAAAAAAGGGGGTTATTTTTGGAATTTCGATTATAGATAATATAATAATACAAATTGATTAATTGCAGCTCGGTCCCGTTCCTGGATACAGCCCAGTTTTCTTTGTTGGATTAACGCCTATAAAATAGGGACTTGAGTTCTCATCAAATTCAAACCACGCCTTCTTCCTTATTCCCTAACATTGATCACCAAAATAATTCCCAATCCTTGCCCTAAATTCAATCTATCTATTATTCTTAGAATTCTCAGTTGAAAACCGACCCCCCCCCCTCCTTTTCAATCCGTCATTTCCGTATGGAAGGAAACAACTCTTACGGCAATGAATCATCATGGGCAGACCAATGGGACTACAGCGATCCAGCGGCTTCCAAAGGTGCTGCAAACAAGAAGAAAAGCAGCAGCGGTGGGGCAAGCGCCAAGTACAAGCAGAAGGTCGGGGATGGGCTTGAGAAGACCAAAGCTGTGGCTTCAAGTGGGATGAAGAAGGTGAAACAAGGAACCTCTTCCGGGCTTCAATGGATCAAAGACAAGTATCATAAAACTACCCAAAAGCACTAGGATGATTAGACTTTGTTTATGTTCTTTAACTGCTTTTTATTTTATTCATTCATATATCCATAATGATTTATTCTTTTGTTTTGATGTAAAATTGCAAATTAAATCATAGTAATTGACCTCTACTGCTTTGCCTTGTTTTGATGTAATAAATGGATGTGAAGGGCAGAGGCAATGGTTTTTGAATGTGAGATGTGTAAATGAAATCATGTATGGCTGATGAGGGTTAAGGCACAACCTAATTCTCTGTTATTATTTCCATGTTTAATTCACTACTTAAATTATACGACTTATTTTTTAATCCCGTGTGTTAGCTTGATGGTAAAAAATGTTCATTGCTCTAAGTATAGCCTGAGTTTGAATCGCCCCATTCACGTTGTTGTTAAGATTTTATCTTTTTGTTGTAATTCAAAAAAAAAATTTATACAACTTTTTTACATTTTGATTCTTAATATTTTTTTTAAACTATAACCTAAACTAGTAAATTTTCCCATATTAGGTTAATTGTTAGTCAAACTAAGTTAATTTTAAAATACATTTTTTACCTTATGCTTTTGGTACACATTTTACATCTAAATGTTATATGGTTAAAAATTATTTTGAGTTCTTTTCTTTTTCTTTTTCTTTTTCTTTTTCTTTTACTTTTATTTTACATTATTTTTCTCTCTTTAGTTTTTTTCTTCTTTCATAATATCTAGCAATACCAAAACTGCTTCAAATCCATCTTTTTCAGATCGAGGTATTGACGATTAATTCTGTTTTCAAATTTCATCGCCTGTTTGCTTGACTTGACAGGATCTAAAAAATTTCTTCATCGATCAAAACCAATATTTTCAGAGCTAGATTGGTCAGTTGAATAGGTTGGATTGGAAACCCGATCGAGATATCAGTTCGAAGGTACCAATTGAACTAATTGACCAGATATAATCCAATTGAATCGAGCTAAAAAATTGGTTTAATCGATTTTCTCTATTTTTAAAATATTTTTATTTTTATGAATTTTTAATAATTTATTTAATTAAATTGGACAAACTAGTCAAATCAAGAATTGATGGTCTGATCAGTTCGACTATTAGTCTAGTTGTGAAAAACTTGATCAAAATCATGAAACTCAAAATGCTTACACTTGTAAAAGAAACCTAATGAGAGAAAGAGAAAGAAAGAAAAAAGAAGAAGTATTAATATGTGTGTGAAAAATAGTTTTGGTTCTACTTATGATTAAGAAAGAGTTTAGATACTAATTTATGGGTTAAGTGATTAGATATATTTTAGCCCTCAACTTACTAATATTAATTGATATTTAAAGGTTTTTTTTTCTCATTTCTTACTTGAATTTTGAAATAGTTAATTAAGTTTGTACCTTTTTTTAGGTACTTGGTTGATATGTTTAACTTTTATATTGACTACTAAAGAAAGAGTTAATTGCACCAGACATCTTCAAACTACGATTTTCATTTTAATTTGGTTGCTAAATTTTAAAGCATTTTAATTTATATCTTTAAACTATCAATGTTATATCAATCAAATTCTTTCGTTATTAAAATTTTAAAATGACACGTCAATTCTTTTGCAATAAATTAAAATGAAAAAAATATAACATTGTCGTATAACTTTTAAAAGTAAACACCAAAAATATAGTAAAAATGAAAAAATAAGGAAGAGTGAACGATAAAAATTCTATAAAAGCTTCAAAAACCTCAAAACTAGTATTTTTAAAACATTCATTTTTACAATATTTATTTTTCCTTAAAATATTCATTTTAAATTATGTCACATAAGATTTGACTTGTCATTTAACAGTTAAATTAATGATTTTAATAACATGAGGACCTAATTGACATAACCTTGATAATTTAGAGATGCAATTAGAATGATTTGAAGTTTAGGGACTAATTTAAAATAAATTCATAGTTTTGAGATGTTTGGTACAATTAACTCACCAATAAAAATAGTGACATATGTCTTAAACAATTTTAAATAATATTTTTAATATAATTTTTTATTTTTCAAAAAAATATTATTTGAGTTTTTTTATATCATGTGCATAATAAATCTCTACAGATGAATGTTTAGAACTAGATGAATTTAGACGAATATAGATTTACATGAATGGACGTCCAATTATTCAAGTACATGTGTTTTTAATAATTTTATATTTTTTTAATTTTTAGAAAAACCAATGACATATAAAAAGCATGATATATATAGTTTTAAAAGAATTCAAATATAAAAAAATTTAAAAAAAAATTAAAAAAATCTCAAATTCCTAAAATTACTAGTATAAAACTTTATATTATTATGGATCATGTTATTGTCAAATTATCGCAGTAGTGTAAATTGAACATTTATTAGATAAATATTTGTCAAAAATAAAATTTAAGTTAACTTTTCTCCTATTATTCACTTAAACCATGAAAAATAAAAAAAAATTGATACAAAATAAAATAATTAAAGACTTAAATAATACAATTCAAAGAGAAAATAATCACAAATAAATTGAAAATTATGCACTTATCATTCTTATTTAAAAAATCAAATAAAATCTCATCAAAATTTTCACCAAATTGAGTTTTTATCAACGAAATAAACAATCAATTAAGCCCTCTAATAAAATTGACAATGTTGACAGTTATATTTTGTTGACATGACAAATAGTGACATAAAATTATGATGCATGACATATCACATGTAGTTAATGTTAACGTGTCATTTTTACACGTAATAAATATTTTAAATAATAAAATCTTAAAAATTAATAAAAAGTTAAAAGGAACTAAAAATGCAATCAAGAATGAAACTAAATAAATAATCAACTAAGTTCATTTGATCTAGACAAACATTTGTCCAGGGTTATTATGGATGTGATTTTTGAATAATATTATATGTTTTTATAATTTCAAAAAATATTAATTTCAAAATAAATTCTCATCTTTTTTGAATTATTTAAAAGAATAGATTTAAAATAAATTTGGATAAATAAATGGTTAGATACTAATGAATTTAAACATTAATTTCTCCAAGTTTATTTTATATTTCTAAACTTATAATATTAATTTCAATTTTTATTTTTTAAACTTATAAATTTTAAAATATAAAATTAATATAATATTATTTATTAAAAGATCACATCCAAAATGAATTTGGAGAAATAAATATGTAGATCGATTTGTCTATGTTAATTCTAGACTTTCAGTTTTAGTAAATTTAAAATATATTTTTTTAAGAACCCAACGAATGGTTCTAGTGGTTAAGAGGATATTGCTTATCTTAGGAGACTCAGGTTCGAGCACCTGTGTGTGCAAGGTGTATACACGTTGTCAAAGAGTTAAGAAAATATCAACAGATACTACATCAAAATATAACATTATTTAAAAGATTTAATTATTTGTTGTTTTTATAAATAAGGGTTTTCTTCCCCTAAAACCAATTTAATTAAAGACGAAAAGTGGATAAGTGAATGGGGAGGAGTCTTTTTGGAAAATTAAAGTGTGTTTGGCAGAAGGTGGATATGTAAATGAATGAATAGGCTCCTAAATTTCAAGGAATGCCTAACCCATCTTCTTCAATAAATGATTTAGGCTGAATTTTTCTTTTTTCAAACAGTTATTACTACTACTATTATTATTATAAGCTTAATTCATGATGTGGTTCTTAAAGCATATTCATTTTCACATTTGGGTATTTAAATTTTTATTGTTTCAAATTGTTATTTAAAATAATTCACATTCTGATTTGATATTTAAAGAATGCTTCTGTTATATTTTTTTGTCTTTTTTTTGACATAAATTTTTTTTTTATAATTAATTATAAACCGTCACATGTTTTTATTATTTATATATTTATTTTCTAGATTATATATATTTTTTTAATGTATATATACATTTTATAAAAGAAAAATATTTATTTTTACATAAAGACGCCATGTGATATTTTGTGATTGACTATAAGATTTTTTTTTAATGTTTGTAAAAATAATAGACTAAAAAAATATAATAGAGGCATACTTTAGGTACCAATTTAGGCCAAAAAAATTAGGTACCAAAGTGGATAACCTTAAATTAATAAAAAATTCACGTACAACAAGTAATTCGAGTTTTGAGTTCAAGTCGAGTTGAATTTTACAATTCGAATAACTCAAATAATTTGAATAATAGATTGATATAAAAACCCTTTTGATCCCTGTCAATTTTGAAAATGAGTAAATAAATCTCTCTTAATAAAACTTACAAAAAAAATTAAAATAAATTTTCAAAAATTAAAAATAATTTTTAAAATTCAAAATATTTATAAAAATTTCAAAATTTATATATATATTTTTAAAAAAACATGAAAATTTAAAAAAATTGTAAAGAATGTATAAAGAATTTTTAATTTTTTTTAAAATAATAATTTTAAAAAATGTAAGATAAAGTAAGGTTTGGTAAGGTCAATAACTTCTATTACAGATGGTTGACATGTCATATGTTTTGTTGGAAGTTTTTCCCTTTTAAGTGGGCAGGTTATGCTAGAGCTTGATTGTTTGTCATTATTCTTCTACACTCTCTTTTCTTATTACTTTTTCTGCTTAAATCTTTGTCAGTTTGTTGCATTACAATTATCGAATTTATCCACACACTCAAAGTTTGTCTTTGTACTGAACTCCATACTCTAGCAATTCTTCTTCTTGCCAATATCATCTAGGTGATTTCAAAATTTATTTATAAAAATTTAAGGTTTCACCCCTCCCCCTCTTAATTCTCAATTTTCACTTTAAATATTATTTTTCTTTAACAGCAGTGCTGGTTCTTAGTTACAATCTAGTTAATTTATAATTATACTTGCTGTTTGTCAGATCACTCAAAACAAATGGGCACATCCCTTTATGCATCCGGTTGATGTTGAAGGTCTTGGTTTGCCTGACTATTATGAGGTAAAGCTTATTGATTGTTTCAATATTTTCTGATTGGCTTTCTCATGTATAAGAAGACATATTTTCTGTCTTTATTGGTCTTTATATTTGAGACCCTTTTCTGTGCTTTAGAATTTTGCTGTGCTAAGTTTTTTTCTTAAGCACATGCTTGCTCATATACACCACTCACTCATCCATACTTCTTAGGAGGATGCTTTGTTGACAAAGACAAGGGAATCAAAGTGGAGAGCATATTTCGCCACTTCCTCAGTAGTTTTGAATTCTTACACGCATCTCAACAATAATACATTTCATTTATTGATGTATAAAATAATTGGGAAATGTAACTTTTTGCCTCTGAATTTGGCAAGATTTACATAGGCTTCTAAATTTTTTTTTCTATTTTTATCTTTGATTTTGAAAATCGTTATTCATTTAAGTTTTTTTTTGTTAATGATCATGAGAAAAAGATAATATAATTTTTGACTCTTGAACTTAGTAAGTAAGTTCACATTGACCCTGAACTTGACAATTAGGTTCACTTTGATACCTGTATTTTTTTAATCCATTTTGAAATTAACAATTAGGTCTATTTTGATCCTTGAACTAGAAAAATCTAAAAGTTTGATGATGTGATACTCTATTTTGAAAAATATTTTTTTATGTCATATTCAATTTTTTAATAATCAAACCAATGGTTGAGTAAGTTAGATCACCAGTTCTCAATTCAACTAGTTTAAACGGTTCACCCGTTGGACCAACAATAATTAAATAAATAAAAAAATTCAAAAAAATCTAAAAAGCCAAGTAAAACTTGTTTTATCTTCTTTTTACTTTTTACTTTGGATTTTGAAGATGAAAGTGAAAATAAGAGAATGAAGGCTATTGATATATGAGTAATTTTTGAGCAAACATGGTCAAATATGTCATTCTACATATCTCATTTCCAATCAACTAATGAAAAAAATTACCCATTTAAACTTTTTTTTAGAGGTTTTAGCTCAACAAACTCTTATAAAACTTCATTCACCAAACATTACAATTATAGAGAGTTTGACTACTCAATCCTTCATTCGTGCCCAAATCAACTAAAAAAATTCAAAACTCTATTTACCAAACATCCCGATGCGTTACTTTTGATTTATTTTACAAAGACCAAAAATTAATTTTTTATTTTAATTATCAAATTTTGATTTTATAGTGGGAAAGTTAAAATTAGGAACGAATAGTGAGTGAGATTAAAAGAAAAAAAGGGTAAAATATAAGAGAAAAATGGTCCAAAATAGAAGTTGAATGGGCTTAGGATAAATTAGAAATGAGAGCCCAAAATTTGTTTCAGGGGCTCTCTAAAGTCTAACATTACTCGGAACTCAGCCTCTGTAACTGCGGCCCGGTAAGGCTATGCTAACCTAATTATTCCCGCAAACCTTCCTAAGGCTTTTCTGCTTCGCATATATTTGTGTATATATATCCAAAAGAATCTTTATGTATATATTTATGTAACCCTAGCAATCCATGCAAACGGAATCACAGATGGAAGCAATGAAGGTTGAAGGTTTTGGTCCTGATTCAGAAGTGAAGGATTTAGGGCGATGCGTTGATGAAATTTCCACCACTGTCAGTCAGGTAAACTCCCCGCCCCAGATTTCCTAAGGTTGAAGGTTTTGGTCCTGATTCAGAAGTGAAGGTTGAAGGTTTTGGCCACGATTTTACATCAGGTAAGCATAATTTATTTTTAAATTTTCTTCAGAGGTATCAATCATATTGTCTTGTTTCACCTTCTATTTTGAAAGCCTATCTATTCCTCCTAGTTTCTTTCTTATAGATTTCAATTTTGTTCATCTGATTGTTTTCTGATTAAAAATTACTAATTCGTTACCTAGACTAGGCAAAGAAAACAAAGTTCTTATTAGAATATTCTGAAAGAATGTTAGTAAGACATTAGCTTGTTTTTTTAATCACGGATCATTTTACATAAATAGTACCTTAGTTTTTATTAGAAAATTTGTATGAATGCTAGCAAGACATTCTCTGGTATATAAACTTATATTACATGCCAAATGGTTTCTTGGAGGTTTTTCCCTTTAAGTGAATAAACGGGAAAAGGGAAACGGGGAACGGGGAACAGGGAACAGGGAACAGGGAACAGGGAACGGGGAACGAAGGACCGAGGGAAACGAGGAACGGGAAAACGGGGGACCGAGAAAATGAGGGATCGGGGAACGGAGACCGAGGAACGGGGAACTTGGAGGTTTTTCCCTTTAAGTGAATTTACAGGGAACGGGGAACAGGTTTTAGTGCGCAACATGAGTGATGTGTAGATAAAGTAAGAGGGCTGGTGAGCAAAAAAAGTAGGAATTGTATAAGGTGTTAAAAAGTAGAAACAAATTCAGTCAGATGTGTTGTTTAATTGGTACTGCACTTAATAACCTGTCCTTCTTCCTATAAGATGGCATTTACTGGAGGCCATGATTGGGAGAGGTGTGGTGAGATTACAGTCAATGCATTCATTGATGTAAAGGATCATTCTGGTTTTTCCCATCAGTACTGATAGAGGAATTTCATTTCATTTGATTTTAACATTATGAGTTTGATAAACTTCTTTTAAGTTTAATCATCACACTGTAGTAAGTGTGATAATTGTTGCTTGTTTGTGGTTTCTTTTCTTTTTAATTCACTTAAATGAACTTGATAACATATGCCCTTTGCACAGTCTTTACCTCTGGAATTTAAGGTCATTGAACTTATTCTTCTCCAACATATGCACATAATCAATGATTGTTTGCATACCAATTAAATACATGAACTGTTCATATAAGTTAGATCTTCTCTATTTGTATGCGGGTGTTCTTGATTACTGGGAGGTATTCAATGAGATTATATGTTGCATATAATTGTATGTATATATTTTGGGAATGTTGCTTGGGTGTTACCGTTAAGGGGGATATTTGATTTATTATATCCAATTTCATTTTTACATTCTAATTCTTTAGTTTGAAAACTTAAAATACATATTAATTTCTTGAGTTTGAAAACTTACAATACATATTGATTTCTTGAGCTTGAAAACTTACAAAGTGAGTTGTGTTTCTACTTCAGTATATCTGATACTAAACGGTTTTGATATGAAGGGCAACTTGATATGCTTTACAATCAGACATTCAACCTCGATCAAGTTGCTTTTGCTTCTGAGGGTCTTAAAGATGCTCAACAAACAGTATATGGTAGCCTTCAATTTCATTGTTATAAATTCCATTTTGTATATCTGAATGTGGACTTGTTGTAAGTGATAAACTAGTATATATATTTTCTTATATGATCTTTCATTGATAATTGCTCCTGTGTATGCTTTTCAAGGAGCATAGGCAGTAGTTTGTTCGTGATATTAAATGTTTATTCCATGCTATGGTGGATTTATTGGGGCTGTGGTATATTTACGGTAAAACATTTGTGTTTCTTGGTGAGCTTGGTGAGTAGAGGAAAATCAGTTTAGTGGCTGTTGCATATTGTGACTCATTGAAACTGTTTATCATAGATGGATGGAAGACTGAAGTGGGGAACTATTTATGTAATTTTAATTCTTTTTCTGCAAATGGTGTGCTGAAAGAAATTGTTTTGGTTTAGAATATAGAATTATGTGAAGAAACCTAATTTAGCAATTTATATAACCCTAGCAATCCATGCAAACGGAATCACAGATGGAAGCAGTGAAGGTTGAAGGTTTTGGCCCTGATTCAGAAGTGGAGGATTTAGGGTGATGCGTTGATGAAATTTCCACCATTGTCAGTCGGGTAAACTCCCCGCCCCAGATTTCCCCCTTTTTTTAATTTCTAATTTACACCCCAGGGCTTCTATACAGCTACAGATATTCAATTATTATTCTTTCTTTAGAAAATTGGAAAACTGGGAGCTAGTACCTAAATACAACTCGTAATGCATGTCAAATATCGTTGTAATTGCCTGCTCGAGCAAAGAGTTATTGATGTCGAGCAGTTCTACTTGACTACAGATAATATGGAGTTGACTATTATGCGGTGAAGCTTATTGATTGTTTCAATATTTTCTGATTTTCTTTTTCATGTATAAGAAGACGTATTTTCGATTTTTATTGGTCTTTATATTTGACTCTTTTCTGTGCTTTAGAAATTTGTTGTGCTAATTTTTTTTCTTAGGCACATGCTTGCTCATATAGACCACTCACTCATCCATACTTCTTAAAATTTGATTGTTTAATTTATTTATACCTTACTTTAACTGATGCATCATAAGATTGTGCATTTTAGATTGTTCAGAAGCTTATGGACTTTGGTACAATAAAAAGCAACATGGAAGCTAAGGATGGTACTGGGTACAAGAATGTACGCGAAATTTATTCTAATGTTAGATTGGTTTTGAAGAATGTCATGAAATACAATGATGAAAGACATGATGTCCATATAATGGCCAAAACTCTATTGGAAAAATTTGATAAGTGGCTGCAACTTTTGCCTAAACTTGCTGAAGAGGTAAGCCATTATCTGAGTATGATGAACTTCAACTGGTAAATAGTTAATGATTTATTAGACTTGTTTTCAGAGGTCTTTTGGCCTTTTAGCTGGAGGTTAGTATAAAGTTCAATTAAATTTTTGTCTTTTAATTAATGTATAAAAATTAAATTGTAAAAGCGGTGAAAGTTAAATCACTCTAGATTTTTAGTTGTTTAAGGACTTATTTACTGATTGATTAGGGCCTAAAATGGCAAATAAGCCAATTTAATTATGATTGGACGGTTGGATAGCTCTAAAAACAAAGTTAAAAATTATATTATAATATGATGATAAATTATAATTGATAAAAAGAAATAAAAAGAAACATGGATGGAAAGAGAAAACACCTCTCTTTTCTTCATCCTTGCACCGATTCTCCATTGTTGAGGAAGGAAGAATTCGGCCAAGCTTTGAGCTCTCAATTGGTGAGTTCAATTTAATCTTTTATTTTTTTTGTAATTTTTATGTTTTGAGATCTTGGGAGCTAGATTTAACTAACCCATATGTTATTTTTCAAAATTGTTAAAATTTTCAAAAGTTGTCATTGATGATTTCTTGAAGCTTTTGGTATTAAATTGTTAGATTTTAAGCTTAAAAATGAAAAGAGACTAATTTATAAAGTGGAAGTTATTAGTTTTGAACTTAGGGATTAAAGTATAAATATTTCAAATTGAGTATCATATTTATGTAATTATAGATATTAGAGGGCTGTGTAAGGAAGGAATTGAGATCGATTTCAAAATCAAAGCTCAAAGTTGAAAGTTATAACAATTTCAATTTTAGGAATTAAATTGAATAAAATAAAAAAATTTAAAGAACATTTGAAAAATTAAATTTGAACTGTCACACGCATAAAAATTGAATTTGAAGTTTATAATTGAAATGAATTAATATTATAGATCGAGAATTGAACTAACCGAAAGATAATGGAGGAAAGAGAAAAATTGCATATTAATCTTTGACATTTTGTTATTGTAGTTTTTGCCAGGTAAGTTCATATGGAACTTATTATTATATTGATTGCTATTATTTGCATATTATATATATGTATAAATTCTTGCTTGAATATTGAGTTGGAATGAAATATAATTACTTTTGTCATTAGATGGACTAAATTGTAAAGTTTGAAATATAGGAAAATTTTTAATAAGTACAAGTTATCCAACGAGTGTGAAATATATAAATGTATAAATATGATTAAATCTCATTTTTGACTTCTTATTGTATTTTTCTGTTATATTTTCCCGGGGAAAAAAAATAAAAGCTGAATTTTCTAGGAAAAATATGCACGATAATGGAGCAAATTTTGAATCTGATATTGAAAAAGCTATATTGAAAATGGTGTTCTTCACATATTAATGGACAAAGTATATCGAAAAGCTATATTAAAAATTCCTGTACTTAATTTATTGATGATTGAAGAATCAAACAGCCGATCTAACAGGGGAAAAAACAGGTTACGTTTGGTATTCGGCTAATTTCCTGACGCCTACATCATACATTCTCTTTCCCCGCTTTCTGCAATCCTATCTGCTCACCCTGAATTCCTATCAATGTCTGCAACACTTGTTCCATGGAAGGTCTCATATCCCTCTCTTGTTGTAAACACCGTGACGCCAGTTCTGCAACTGCAGTCACCATTTTTTTTGTGGCAGAATCGTTCTCGAATCGAAGAGATGGATCAACCAATTCATGCAATGCATGGTTCCTGATTCTGCTCATACCCATGTTAGCCAAATTAATATCATCTTGGTGCCTACTGGTGTCCACTGCCTGTTTTGCGGATATAAGCTCAAACAAGACCACTCCGTAACTATAAACATCACTCTTCTCACTCAGCTGGTAGCACTGGAAATACTCGGGGTCGACGTAACCGGGTGTGCCTTGTGGAGCAGTTGAGACATGAGTAACACCACTAGGAAACAAACGTGAAAGACCGAAATCAGCTACTTTTACTTTGAAACTATTGTCTAGGAGAATGTTAGCCGTCTTAACATCGCGATGTATGATATCCGATGCATGGAGGTGAGCCAGTGCATTGGCAGTCTCTACTGCAATGCTCAGCCTAATAGGCCAAGTAAGGAAACCGGTGACTGATAGCTTCCCGTATAAATGATCAGCCACGGTTCCATTAGGAATGTACTCGTAAACAAGGAGGAGTTCTCTGCTACGTTTCGATGTACATCCATAGAGTGTGACAAGGTTTGGGTGGCGTATTCGAGGGAAGATCTCGATTTCATTCATGTACTGATCAACACGCTTGAAATTGGTCTCGTACAGGCGCTTAACCGCAACTTCACGCCCATCATTGAGCATACCTAATGATGAAGCAAATACAAGGAAATGAAAAGTGAAGGAGGAGTTATGTTTGAGAAGTTAATGTCTTACCATAATAAACAGTGCCAAAGCCTCCTTCTCCAAGTTGTTTAGCAGGATTGAAATTAGCAGTGGCTGCCTCAAGTTCTTGATAACTGAAGACGTGAGTTCCAAAGTAAGTGTTCCCTTTTTCTATGTCATAATTTGAGGTGGGATAGGAAGGGATGGATTGAGACTGATCAGTAGTAGAAATAGTGGAGGGTCGTGTACTTGAGGGAGGTGTTGGGAGGTACTTGTTCTTAACCCCGGCTGCTGGTTGTCTTCGTTTGAAGCTTAAAATCCCGATTCCAATAAGTATTCCAGCTATAACTGCACCAGCTATCCCAAGGCCTAAAGAAGAATATAAAGCAAAGTGAAAGTTCAACTTCTTTTTCTATAATAGAGTAAACCATCAAAATAATTACTTGTTTACCTTAAATTACATTTTAGTCATTTATATTATCGTTTTGTTACAAAATGCACTTTGCCGTTAGGATTTGTTACCTCTCAAATGACATTATGATGTGGCAGTGAAAATGTGTTTTTAATGCCAATGTGGATGTCTAATTGGGATGAGAAAAGATAAATTTTTTTTATGAAAATAGAATACAAAATTTTGGGATGTCTAGTGTGAATGGTTTGGGTTTTAGAACGAACTTTGTATTCTATTTTCATAAAAAAAAAATTAACTTTTCTAATCCCAACTGGATTTTCATGTTGACATTTTAAACCCATTTTAATTGTCACGTTAAATCGTCATTTGGAAAATAACAAATCTTAACGGTAGAGTGATGATTTTATAATAAAACGATAATATTTCTAAAACATAACATTTCAAACGATAACGTGACTATTTTGATGATTTATTCTTTACGGAAATAACACTTTGTGATAATGGTAACCAAATAATACCTACTCTAAGGCCCACATGCTTCTTTTTGCCTGCCACAGTAAAAACATCCTAAATTAGTAATACGATATGGAAAATTAATCCCACTGTTTGCACTATGCTAAGTAAGGTTCATTCGAAGAGTGCTTAACTTTTGGACTTCAGGTACAGTGATGGAGCTCAATTCCTATCAGCTTTAGGAGCAAAAAAAAAATTGAAAAAAAAAAACCAGATGGAAGTTTGTTTAGATTTTAATTAAAAAAATATTATAATTTATTTATATATATATTTATATATATATATTAAAATTTGGTTAAGTATATCATTTGATTATGAATTTTTAATCAATTGGTTTAATCTATATCTATATATCCATATATATTATATTTAAAATTTTGATTGAATTAGTGTCAATTATTCTCAATTATAAAATTATCGCTAATTAAATTTTAATTTGATTGACATAAAAATTGTTTTAATATAAGAGGATGTAAGTTTAAATGCATATTATCTTTTTATTTATAGATAAAAAAAAATTACGAAAATATTATTTTAAGGATAATTTTAATTTTTATATAAAATCTACAAAACATAGTGTAAAACACGATAAACATGAGAGTAAACAAATGAGAAACAATGCACATGTGACTCTAGCCGTCAAACAATGGCGTAAAATACCCAACACAAAATTCCATTAAAAATTCCATTTCCACATCACCTAGTTTTTATATTTTATTAATTTAAAATGTATGAGTTGGTCTGATCAAATACCTAAATTATCATAAAACTCTTTTACTTGGAAAGGTACTGATATATTATTTGGTATATGAGTCTAATTAAATTGAATATTATAATCAAATTTAAGTACTAAATAAAATAATAATTTTTTAAAAATTATCAAAATTATTACGAGAGTATTTTTTTATGTTTTTATATAAAATCTATAAAAAAAATTTAAATCAAGGAAACTTGAACATAAAAAACATTAAAATTCTTAAAACTTCAAATTTATGAGTTGAATAAAAACCCTTTTTTTATACCTATATTGTTGATAAATATATTTTTTCACCCATGCGGTCATGTGTTAATGCCATATTATTTAAGTAATTATGTTATTTTTTCACTCACGTCTGTTTACTAATGCTTATTTAAGTAATTATATTATTCTTAAACAAGATGTTTTAGTCAAAAATAAAAATAGAAATTTTTTACTTTTGTTAAAGCGAAAATTCAAAATAATACACTAGTTCCTCAAAGAGAGAACATAATCCGCCTCAATTAAACATCTAATAGATTGTGAAGGCTCTTCAAAACCATTGAATTTTTGTGAAATTTATCGCCATACGCTTGACCATATGATTAACTATGTTATTATAAATTAAAAAATTTATCCCAAAAATATCTTTAAAAAGTATTGCTAAACAAAGCTTTTATTCTTTTTATTCTAGTTCACCAAAGCATAGTAAAACTATAAATGGAGAAATTGTGAACCCAACAAGTGATTCCACTGAAAAAGAGAATGTTGTTCATCTTAGGGGTTCCGGGTTTGATCACCTGTGTGTGCAAAGTGTGTGTTGCCAAAAAGTTAAAAGTATAAACAGATATTACTATGTAATCATCATGGTAGAAACAATTACCCATAGATATCTATTTGAAATTAATATTAATAATTAAGTAAATTTTAAGTCAATTTATATTTTTGCTAGTGAGCGATTAAATAACTTGAATCCACTTTAGCATGTTTATTTTATGATTTGAGAATCATTTTAGAATGCACAAAAGTCAAATATGATATGCTGATTGAGAACTTTATTTTAAAAAATTATATAATTAATGCAATAATTTCTTTGTTATTCAATAAAAGGAAAACGTTAAAATTATTTTTAATATGCTAATTAATAATTCTTAACTATATATTTATTAAATGATGAATGTAAAAGAGCGTAATGGGACATGATTTGATTTGATTTAATTTGATTTGAAGTAAAAGAGATTTTCATTTCAAAGATTGATTGATAATAATTATGATTAATTTAGAAAAAGAAACTGGTGCTTAAAGTGGAGATAAAGAAATTTAATTATTGGATGTTTAATTCGAATTATAATTTTGTATAATTTTACATATTAATTATTGATGTAATTAAAATTTTACAAATTAATGATATAATATTATTTTGTATTGATATATTATATAGATAATAATTATATTTATTTAATATAAAAATAAAATAATTTTGATCTTTATCCCTTCAATTAACAGCAAGCTTTGAATTTTTATTTTTTTATTTTAATTTGGGTCAAGGGCAAACTTCTACAGTAATGGCAGGCGGAGGACTTTTACATTGGGCTTTGAATGAGGATAGAGCTAGAATGTTGATTGTTGATGGATGGAACTTGTGGGACTGAAAATAATTCAATAGCTGTGTCAAATGCATTGAAAGATTATTGGGAGTTTTGTCAATGATAGTAAAACCTTTATTCTATTTTGCGTTTGGGAAAAGTAATTTCTCTTTGAAAGTTTGGTAACCACTGCAAAAATTGGACGACTTTCAGTATCCTATACGACAATATCTACTTATGGAGCAACATCAAATTTAAAATAAACCTGAAACCATGGGAGATGTACGTACCTGGCGGCGTTAGACGACAATCGCGGGGATAAGATCCATCTGAACAGTAACATATAAATTCGGCTGTGATGAGATCCTGCCCACACTGCCCACCTGAGTCTTCGCATGACTTACACATGGAATCGTTTGCTGACCAACGCAGCTCAAAACCAAGGCTAAGCGCTTCTTCTAAACTATCTGAATTTCCAATCTCCTCCAATGATGGAACCTCCGAACTCATTACTGGAATAGTCACACTGTAATTGCAAGATCCCAAGGTGTCAAAGGACGTTTCACTCACATTTCTCGTCAAATAATAATAACCTATGATATTTGTTTCGTTTATTCTGCACTCAATTTGACTAAAAATCCCCTGAGTCGATGTAGAGTTATTTTGTGCATCTGTCAGACGCTGACAACCGTAAAACAGCCTTATATCCAGGGTACTCTCCCTGTTGTATGCAAAGGGGGTTGAATTGAAACTGGAGTTGAGGAGATACGTGGGACATAGACTTTCGGTGTAATCCATTCTAGCTACTTGGAGGAGTTGTGAAGATGTATTTATATGAAGGACTCGATATGTGGCTGAAATGATTGTGATCTCTGGGTTATCGTCATTGCAGTTCAGCCTGAAACCAGGGTAGCCACAACTTTCTGGTCGATCCAATCCCCAGAAAGGATAACCAATGTCCTGAATGTCTCCACAACGGATTCGTGCACTGCAGCTTGAAACATTCCCATCATTGGCTGACATTGATTTTGGGGCAAGACTCAGGATCATGGTTAAGATCGAGATGAACCAAGGGGGAGGCATCATTTCCGGAAAGAGAGAGAGGCTGGATAATTGGAAGATGAATTGGTTTTAAGCATCATATATAATCAAATTGATGGTCATTGAGTTTCACAAATTTTCAAAGGGAAGCTTCTATTGGCAGCATTATTCTCCGGTCAATGGAAGTTTAGGTAGCCTAGGAATACTATATTACATATGTACGTAAATTAGTCTTATAATTTATTGGTGAATTGTATTGTATTTTCCATGAGTTGCTAGGGGTAAATTTTGTAATATTGTATTTTATAGCTATCAAGACTCACAAGGTATAAACTGAGTTTTAGTTTCTTAAAAAGTCAATCAGACACATTTGATAATTGAATAAATCAAATATTATTATAATATAAACGTCGATAATGACAATAGAATGATTACAAAGTAATAAGAAAAGAAAATATAAAACATATAGATTTTATATGGAAACTTTATTCTAATCAATGATCAAATAGAAAAAGTGTAATTCTATATGGATTCTATTTGTGCGGCATGGTTCGCAGCCTTCTACCCCCCCATAGATTCCTTTTTTTTGTCATTGTATTTTATTTTTTTAACAAGTGATGGGATTCGGACCGCACAACTCTAACAAATATCAAAATCAAATTAATTGGACTATATAAAGAATTCTTACTGGGTAAAGTGAACAAATTTTTGTTGATAGTTGGGTTATATTATATATTTTTATGAGAGTTAAAATACAATTTCATCTTTATATTTAGCTTGTAATTTTATAGTTTTTAAAAAGACTAAATTGAAATTTATTATTTTTAGAGTCAAATTATAATTTTATCATGTATTAACTTGAAGTTTATAAAATTTAGGTGGTCTAAACATAATTTTACCGATTTTGGAGGTACTTAGGGTCTTGCCTTCCCCTCCCTTCGCCCCTAAATTCTTAATATGCTCTGAATGATTATTACGGTGTTCGTATAAATAAGATAAAACTCTACTTCTAATAAACATTAGAGTCCTAATGTATATTGAACTTCTTATCATGATGTATATCAAACTTCTTATTCTAATGGACATCTACTTCTATTATAACATAATATTTATAATACTCCCCTTTAGGTTTACATTGATAGATAATGTGTCCCGTTAAAATCTTGCTAAGATAAAAGTCTTATGGGGAAAATTTTTAAGTGAAGGAAAAAGAGTAAACATATTTATGATACGCATAACATGTTACTGCATTAAAAACCTTATTAGAAAAATCCGGTGGGATAAAACCTTGGTTAAGGGGAAAATAGCACAATTGATAAATCATATTTTACATATTAAATCTTAAATACTAGCTTTTCAAAAGATAACTTGAACGGTGTTTGATAAACATTTATATCATTACTCTTCTAGAAATGATGAATGATGAAGAATTTTGAAAAAATATATTTTAACCTCTTCAAGAGTTCTAACAATAATCATAGTAAACTTTGATCATACTCCATCTATAATAATACATATAGGTATTTTAGATCATTTTATAATCTTCTTTCAACTACTATTTATTGAGTCGAATTTATCACATATGTCCAAATCAATTTAATAAATACTTACACAAATATATTGAACGAATTCCGAAACCTTTAAGGATTTTAATACAAACTTCCACTATGTAATGAATCATAAAAATGTTGTAACAACAAACATTAGACACATATCAAATTTTCATGAACTGCTAGACTAATAAGATATTTAAAGGTTATTGTATTTACCACAAAAAAATATTATATTTTTCATAATTAGTGCTAAGACTTAGCGAAAAACTTCTTTTTCTTATTTTCTTTATGCAAAACTACGCATTTGTACTCTTACTATCTTTATACCTTTAGATGTTTAGACTACTAACTTAGAAACTTCACGAATTTAATTATACTTGAATTGTGCCTTTCCATTTTGATCAATCTATTCTATGTCTACATTTCTCAATAGATTTATTTAATATACTCATTATTTCAACAATAATATTGCATGCAAAACCGTTATTGATAATTTTTTATTTGAATCCATATTTTTTTGTATTGACATAACTTATCGAGATATATTTATTTTCACTATTTCAATCTTCAATTTCAGATACTTGAATCTCTTCTAGATTTTAATTATTAATTATACCTTGGGCCTTTTCTGGAGCACTCGCCTCCATTATATGATTATCTTGATTTATTATTTTCTTTTATAAGAATTTTTATCTTTAGAACAATCAATCTACCATGATTCAGATATGCATTATGCATTACTTTCGTTAATTCTAATAGGTTGTTGGAAAAATTCAATTTAATAAATGGTTTTTTGTGATAGCAAAAAATTTAAAAAATTTGAAAACTGAGCTAATTTATGATATTTATAGCAATAAATTTTTCCCAAAAAATATTTGTGCTTTGTGCAAGACGAATTCTTGACGATCTCGATTTTTAATCGAACGACTTTCTCCATTATTCTCGTAACATGAATCGTTTCGAGTGCAGGCTCGAACAATCATGAATCAACACAACCAGAAAAAAGTTTCTTACTTTCAAAAGAGGTTGAACGTTGGGAATGTTAGGTTGCTGAAACTTTAAAAAAAATCCCTTTTTTATTGTCTTGGAAGGTACTTATAGAATAAGAGATCTCGTGCTCAATGAGATCACATCATCGATAAATATGGGACATCGTTGACTGGTCACCAAGTGGTGCTATAAAATGCTGGACCACCCGAGTGCTCTTCAAGTGCGTAATAGCTAGGTGTTATGAGAGGAAGGATCCATGAGCTTCTCTCGAAGGCCAGCTAGATAGGAGGAGATAACAAATTGCCATTCGAACTCACAAGTAAAAAAAAAATACTAGATATATCATTTATTTTTTGTTAAAAATAATTACATAGAACTCAGAACTGCTCACGGGCAACATCGCCTGAGATGATGTTTCTGAAATGGATACATGTATCTAAAGTACATTAATGGCCAGAAATTTAGGCATTGGACCCCTTTTTCTCTAACAAAAGAAAAACTAAAATTAATGTAGACAGATAAAGTCCACTCGGTGGACAAATTCACATGAAATGAAGCGAATAAGACAAAACAAAGGGACCCCCCAGACATAACAGACCCAGGTTTCCTGTGAGTCTTTCACCAAAGATTGATAAAACGTCTATTTTTATTGACAACATAAGCACATGACCCCCCCCCCCCCCCCCCCCCCCCACACACACACCCCAGAAGATTCATAGCGATTAGCAAGCATTGTCATTTACGATGCCATTTAGTTTTCTTTCCAAAACTTCAGAGCAGATCTGCCCCATCATATGGTAGAATGACATAAGATCAGACAACTGTTCAACCGACATTTTCCCCATTACATTTCTTGCTAATCTGTCCCGTTCTTCGTTTAACTTGAGCTTTTCAATGTAATGGCTCCCGTTTCTCACTGTTGCCCCCATCTGCTTCAGCCTGTTCTCTTGTTGCACGCTCAGAGCTGTGTTTGACTGCAAGAGGCAACCAAGTACTGAATCTATGAACACATGTATTTTATATTTCATACTCAAAATCACCCAATTAGTATATATACCTCCAGAAATTCTGCTCCAGCTTCAAGTTCAGTTTGTTTAGTAGGATTCATCTCAATTCCTGCAGTGTATAAATTCTTTGCGAGCGAGAAGCTTCGGACTATGACTTTCCTTTTGTTTTCCATTTCTTTGTTGAGCTTCAATGGCTTTGGCAATGCTGTTGAGCTATTCAGTTTCTTCTGATAAGCACGTACCGCCTTCACAAATTCCTGCACAAATCGTCACCCAGAATCAGAAAAAACCTGTTTTTCATCAAATTCCAAAATCAAAATAATATCGGGATGAATTGTAAGCAAACCTGATAAGCAGATGGGCATCCTGGATAGTCAAATTCTTCAGAATCAGAACGCCTCATTCTCTCTGGATGGAATTGAAGTCCCATTATGAATTTACCCTCTTCAGGATTATAGGCATCTGGGTCATAGAACCCTTCAATCAAGCCATCTGGTGCGAAAGCCATGGGCACAAATCGTTGTGCCAATCTCTTTACACCCTGATGATGATAACTGTTGACCAAAATATCCATCTTCCCTACTTCCAAAGAATCCTTAAACCAGCAATGCAAAGGGGTATTCTCCACCACCTTCACCAAGTGCCTATGCCCATCATAATTATCATAATCCATGTGTACTACCCTTTGCTCTTCTGGCAATTTCCTTGTCAATTCTTTGCCAATATCTTGATAAAGGGTACCGCCGCAAGCAACATTCAGAACCTGGGAACCCCTGCAAATCCCCATATAAGGAATGTTCCTTTCAAGGCAAAGCTTCGCTAGCCTTAACTCTATTGAATCTTTCTCTTTATCCACGGCTGTATCACTCGCATGCATTCTCCTGATTTCTTCAATTTCTTCAGGTGAAAGCCCTGACGTTTCGGGTTCGTACAAAGATGGATCGATGTCTTCGCCTTCGCAAAGAAGAACACCGTGGATTGGCTCGAAACTATCCAACAACATATGAACCCCATTGACTCGAGGCACAATCACCGGAACTGCACCATAGGTGACTATAAGATCAAGATGGTATTCACCTGCAAATTCCAACACCCAAAATTAATAAGTCCATCCGAAGGGAAAAAAAACACAAGATCCCAAAACAAAACAAAAATAATAAAAATAAAAACCTACCAACAAAATCTACAAACTTATTCTTGCGAACGCTACGTCTAGAGACGATAAGAACACGAGGGAGAATGACAGAGAGATCATTGTTGAAAGCCATAAATAAAGAGTGAAAATATGGGTGGATCGGGTAAATTGGATGAAGATTGAATTGTGTTAGCTCTTGTTTGGGTTCCAAAAGGTATTTATAGGAGAGGATTTAAGATGGTTAAATGCAATGGTAAGCGTTATTATGGAAAAAAACCAAAAGAGATTAAAATAAGAGAGGTGAGCAGAGTCCTGGCGCCGCGTGCTTCCCTATTTTCCTATGCTTCAGCCTCATTTGACACGACTCTCTTTTTTACTTTGAAATTCTAAAATTGCATCATGGGATTAAAACATTGCATTTTATCAATTTTTACCATTCAAATCTACTTATGCTGTTATTCACGGAGTTAATGTAATAATAATTTTTCAATATCACTAACTATAAAAAAAATTAAAGAAAAACTATGATATTCATACTGAAATTTTTTCATTACAAAAAAAAAATATTGAATGCACGTATCATCATGGTAAAAAGACATTCTTGAAGACGGCTGAAATGAAAATGAAGTTACTCAATTTTATAAAATATCTTTGACCAATTTATTTAAAAAATGTTTCGATCAAATACTTTTTAATACACTGAGGTCTTTGTTTAGCAGCCCGATGTTTAAGTTCTAATTTCATCAATATAATTCTCTCCAATACCCCAAAAAAAAAAAATAATTCACATCTAATACATTTCAAAAGAATTTAATTTATTTTCATTTATCTATTCCCTCATGTAAGGAAATGACGAAGGCAGTCGTGGATTTAAATAAATAAATCAATCCATCCATTTTTCTATGTCTAGTATGAAATCTTATCGCTTGGGAAAAAAAAATTGGTAGGTATTAGACAAATTTGGGAGCTTCATTCATTTGGTAGTCATCAATTAAAAGCATTCCCAAATTGTGCTTTACCTCTTCTATTTTATTTTCTGGAAAGGTAACTCAAAGGGAAAATAAATATACCTATTTTAGCTACTCCAAGAGAGATTCAATTAGCCCTAAAAAATGCATTGGATGGAAAAATATGTAAAAGTATTTGAGTAAAAAAATTTAACTCTTTTTTATGTGTAAAAGAATTTTAAATTATTTAATATATATTAATATAAATAATATTTTAAATCGATATGATTTTAAATAATAATAAATTAAATTAGATCGAAATTAAACCACTAAAACTTATTTTAAGCTTGTAGCGTAAACAGGTCTAAAGTATGCGTAAACTTAGATTATATAATATTATCTTAGTGCAAAAAAAAAAGTCAAAACTTATTTATAATTTATAGGATAAATATGTATAAATTTAGCATTGTTATGACTTGTGTGATTAACGAATGTCTGTGTTTGGAAAGAAACTTCTTGTCATTTGGTAGTCCTTAATTGACTAAACAGATTGGAATCATATATTTTAGATTACGTGGTTGGTTTTTAATCAGAAAAAAGAAAATGTGTAAAACGCAAAATTAACTGAAAACGTCACTTTGGATTTCATGATTCACGATGACTTAGCAACACAAATTTGATAAAAATTTATAGTGTTATACAATTATAATTAAATATATAATTATTCGATTTAAAATATTCATAATTTAAGTAAGTTCAGATATTATATTTGAGAGGTTTTGATTCTATTTTTCAAATTAAGACATATGTCTTTATTTTGATCTCCGTTAATATTGTGTATCAACATAATAATTTGATATAAAATTTATATTATAGATAATAATTAAAATTTACAAAATATACCTTCGTAAGAAGCAAATCAAATATTTTTTTAGAAAAATAAATTCTTATAAAAATTTGAATTTGTATAATTCATTTTTTTTTTTTGGTCATTCAAGTATATTAAATTGTTGATTGTGTGAAAGCCGACATGAAAGGGCTAAAAAATAGTGGATTGGATTAGGATTAGCATGTGATGTGGAGAAGGGTGCGGCTAATCTGGTTGCTGCCTGCACTTATCCTGTTTCCCAGGGTTTTCTAGGAAGCTCAAGCACCCTAACTATTAATAAAGAAAATATTAAATATCAATTTGGCCCCTTAACTTTTTCTCACCCAACATTGTGGTACTTAAACAATTTTTCTTCTCAATTTGGTACTCTATATTGCTGTCAAACAAACCACCCATGCGGTTACAGTCACTAATAACCAATGAAAGAGCGACACATTTCGCATAATTAAAAAAAATGAGATGGGAATATCGTGTGTTGACTTAATGGTCAGAATGTTCATCTCCCTAAATATAATTTAAGTATGAGTCGCGCTAATCGCATTACTGTAAGGACTTTATACCCTTGTAATTAAAAAAATTTGAAATGACACTAGTATTCCACATGGCATGCCATTAGAAACATCAAAATGAAAAAGAAAAAAAAGACCCACCATCATCCAACTTCTTGTTTTGAAAATTACATCTCATTGACTATTAGTGCCACATAAATTTATTGTAAAAAAGTAGAGGTTTAAATTAAGAAGAAAATTGTTTAGATGCGACATTGTTAGTTGAGGACCAAATCACAATTAAACCCAAAAACAATATATATAATTAGGATATAGTTAGAGCAACCAACCAGCTTCTAAAAAATAAATATTAAAATAGAGATGGTGACTTACCAATTAATTTTTTAAAGGATAAGGATTATTGGTTTATTATTGTTTAATGAATAGCAATTATGGCTAAAGATTACTTTAATTCATATAAAAGCAAGGCAGATATTGACACCCTTATATACACCTCCAATTTTACAACTTTAAACTCTCCCAAATAGAAGCTCCCTCGGTTATAAACTCTCTCACTAAAGTTTTAATCATGATATCAATGTAAATCATTTATTCGCATATTCTTTTTAGCTACTATTTTTTTATATATCCAAATATTAATTTCAGTAACAAAATCACTGACTCTCCATACCTTCCACCATTACCGACATCTTTTCTTTTTCTTCACACTTATTATTTTTCTCATTCCATAACTTCCTAATATTTCCTAGAATTGTGATCTGACTTGAAAATCTATTCAAAAAATGAGAGAGTTTAGGTGAAAATAAGCTCGGAAAATGGGTTTGATCAAAAAAATAAAGCCCGCTTAAAAAACACGCAGAGCCTCGGATAGGACTTTTTAGCTCGAACCCGACCCTAATTAGCGAAATGATGAAAAATCTACTATTTTCTTGTTGTTTTGTTGTTATTTTCTCATTGTTTTGCTACCATTATATTACTACTATTTTGTTGTTATTATTTGGATAACTTTTATTTTATTGTTAATTTTATTGCTATTTCAGAGACATTTGCTTGTTAAGTTACACATATCTTAATGTTATTTAAGTATAAATATTATTTTCAATTTGTTGGGAAACATTTATTTTAATGTTTTTAGTATTTTTGATGTATTATATTTTTAAATTTTTTATATAAAAAATTTAATTCAGACGGGTCGGGTCGAGCTTGAATTTTAGCATTTTTATTCGAGCCGAAATAAGACAAAAATTTAGGTCCATTTTTCGAGTCGGACCTAAGCCTAACAAACGAACCTATAATTTTGATAAGACCCAACTCAGGGACAAATCTAATATTCTGTGATTGTTTCCTTTTTTACTCGGTAGGGATATTTTTTATTAGATTTTTAAATTATTCATAACTCTTAGAATTTTTAAATTCCACACCTAACTTACATTTTTTTATTGTTGTAATAATAATGATATTAATTGCATGTTACTTTTTCTTTTGTAATGTGTAACACTCTAAACCTGACCTAGACGGAATGACTAAGTCAAGAATGTTACAACATCATCATAGAGAAAAACCACGCCAAAGTAAAAGCAATACTTCACAATTACATCATAACATAAGCAATACAAAAATGAAAATATAAATCCAATACCAAGTTAAAAAGTATAAACATATATTCCAATAGTTCTAGACTTTAAGTTTCAGCTGCAGCATACTATCAATCATAAATAAAAGTCATTAAGAGTCCTAAGGATGACCGAGTCTCTCATTCGTCAGCTGTCAAGTTTGAGAAGATATTGAAATTCCAGTACATAAGTTAGTGCAACATATAATGAAGTCTTACACTTTCTATATACAACATTATAGAAAATAACCATTACAGTTCAGATAAAGTATTCAGTAGCTTCAGTCCGACTGATAACAATTCTACAGTTCATTTATATAGTTTACAGAGATCGAGATCAATCTAGATTCATATTCAGTTACAGATACAGATAACATTATGCAACCTCATCCCTGCACACCATTAACATTCAGCCCAACACACTAATATCCAACCCTACACACCATATAGTGTTGGTCTGACACATTGCAGTGTTCACAGTTTCATTATTAGTTCAATTATAATTTCAAGTGGTTTAACCACTGAATCAATTCAGTTCAGATACTTCCCTCATTTCACAATCCCAACCCTCATGCAAATGCAAAACAAATATCAAATTTTTACACACACACACACACACATATATATACACACATATATCTATGCACATGTCAGATATAACAAATATTGATAGTACATAGATAATCAGTTATTGACACTTATAGAGGGATTCAAACGTGCTTAATAACTTCCACAATACAATTTAGGTCATTCAAGTACTATGATCAACTTACAGTCGCTTTATACAATGTTTACGGACAAAAACATGATCCACATAGCCTAGCACACAGCCATGTGTGACACACGGTTGTGTGTCTGGCTCGTGTGACCAATGCACCTTTAATAGCAAAATAGTATATTCACATGGTCTGGCAAATGCTCGTGTGCCCAACCCATGTATAACAACTCGGTTTTCAGTGGTATCGGAAACAGTGATTTCGGGATCACAACTCCGACAAGTTGAATCATAAATTATTTTATTTTAAATTTATGATGTCATTTTCATCTTATTAAATTTTGGTTGAGAAATTCTAGCGTTTAGATAGTTAATTAAAAAGAAAGGATTAAATCGTAAAAAGGATGAAAGTTGAATATTATTATTCAAGTGCATTAAATAGCTTAAGGGAGCTAAGTTCAAGGGTTTATATGAAAATTAACCCAAGTAAAATAGGAGTGGACGATTAAAGGCTAGTAATTGGTTTAATTTGAGAATTACAATAAGGGTAAAATGGTAAATAGGTATTTAAGGTAATTAAACTAAAAATAAAGAAGAAATGAGCCATTTTTCTTAATCTTCTTCAATCTAACTAAGAAAAACCCTAAAAGAAAAGGAGGTACACGACCAATCTAGGTATTTCGATTTGGTGAGTGAAACGTCGCCCGTTTTTAGTACTTTTTATGTTTTTGAGTCCGTATTAAGTTAATCTAGCTTATGCAAGGATTAATTTGTGAATCTGTCAAATGTTATGAAACTTGCCATTGTTGAAAATGCTTATTCTTGAAGGCTTTTGATATATTTGAATGTTTGATACTTGGGTTAAACCTTTTTGTAAAGTGATTTTTTATGAAATTAAGGTTTAAGGACTAAAATGTGAAATTGGTGAAATTAGATGTATTGTTGTGAAAATAAATGTGTGCATGGGTTGGATGGATACCTAAGAGAATTCAATTATGGTTGATTGTGTGAGAGAATGGTTATTTTACATATTTTGTATTGAAATGACTATATTAAATAAAGGGAAACTACTTGGGGTAAAATAGTAGTTTGCCCAAAAAGGACTAAATTGTGTTGAATGATAAAATTATGTGACTAAATATGAGAATTGAATGATTTGTGAATGTAGACTACGATCGTGCTATAGATCGCGAAAAAGGGAAATTGACGGATTAATCCCTGAAGTTCTTCTCAAACTGCAATCCAGTCCGGTAAGCGTAATGTTAAATTCTTATTAATAATTTCTTATAACTTCCTTTCTAATGAATGTTAGAAATGAAAAACGATGATTGGAAACGTGAAAGATAGGAACGACGAGTTGAGAATTTCTCGCCTTGTGCCAAAGATAGAAAATGGTCTGGTGCTTGAGATCTTGCATTTGTTGCGAATTCTCTTCAGCATCCTGAGTCACCATAAGGTGAATAGAATCCATGAATGGATTACAGGTCCTACGATGGTTGAGATTTATGCTTGTTGTATTTTCTCGTCAGCTTAGTGTGAGCAGCATCATAGGGAACAAATATACCGTATCGATGGTTAAGAATAACATCGTATACTGGTAACAGGCATGACCTTTGGGTCAATAGGGAGCAAATGAGCATCATGATCTTTGTGTCAACAGGGAGTCAAACGAATAACGACTTTTGAAGTTCAATTGTGCTGGCTTGACAGATTTATAGAGTTGCTTATCACATAAAACTTGGTAAATTGATGAACTAGTGAACTTATTAAGCTATGTAGCTTACCAGTGAACTTGTTGTTGTTTTGTAGATTTCGTTTTGTGACTTGAAGATCGGATCATCTTGAAGACATTACATTATCTTGGGAGTTCGATTAGTAATATTTACATCACTCGGTTATTTGGCATGTACTAGGATGATATTAATCTTTGATGTTGAACTATAGATGTTGAAATCTTACTATTTTGATTGTGTAAATGCATGAAATAAAACTTACATGTTTAGGCTTAAGATGCTTGTAAGAATTTAAAAGTTTATGTGTGATAACTTAATGCATAACTTGTATTGGAAGTATTTGAATGTTAAACTTGTGTATTAGCTTAATTCTTGAGATTCTGCATACTTGTTTCGGTAAAACTTGTGCATGTATCGGTAGAAGCACAAGGTAGGAGAGAGGTTGTCCTCTGTCTTGAGTTATATCAGTAGTTGAATAATAAGTATCGGTAGTTTTAGCTTTGATGTATCAGTAGAAGTTACAGGGTGAGGATTTTTGCTCTCTGGAGTTTTTGGTATCGGTAGATGCATGAGTTGTACCGGTAAAAACCATACTTGTATAGGTAGATCTAGCACAAGTACTGGTAGAAGTCTATACAGTTTCTAAATTGTTCACTGACTTACTACTACCATTACTTGACCATCAGGTATCGGCAGAAATCTCCTAAAATGTTAGAAATATCTTTTTTTTCCCTTGATGAAATTTTGTAATGCATAAAGATTAAAATATTTGACTGTTTTTAAAAGATGAACAGTGTTACATGAATAGTAACACTGAAATCCTAATCGATGACGATGTTCGGGATTTGAGTGTTACATTTAGTGATATCAGAGCTTGCAGTTTAGCTGTTTCTTAGACTATAATGACGGTGTTTTATGTTTTAGAAGTACATGCCAAATGAACCTGTGATAGTGTGATATAGATGGATCCAATCTAACCATAGTTCTTGCAGATAAATATGAGATGCCCGACTCAGAAAGATAGGAAACCAATGAAGTAAACAGTAATGTCGTGACTAATGATTCTGGAGCTAGTCATGAGGCACTGATATTACCGATGATAGAAAACGAAGCAAAGTATATGTTTTTCGGACTGATAGGATAATGGTTCTTGGAGTTCATGAGGAACAACCCGATGACACCACCTCTTCCACCTTCTGTTGCACAACCTATCACCCGACCAGTAGTGCCTCCCGCTATGCCTCCAACTCCTCCAGTGGTGGAACAGAGACGTCGTGCTCTAACGGACAGGGATAAAAATTATGGTGTAAAAGAATTTCGAGAAAACATAGAAGATGATTTTTCCAAAGCTGAATACTGGTTAGAAAACACACTAAAAGTTTTAAACGAGATGGCTTATCCTCCAGAAGACTACCTGAGGTGTGTGGCTTTATTGTTGAAGGACGAGGCCTATAATTGGTGGATGACAATTTTAGCAGTGATGCTTAAGAATGAAGTTATTTGGGAGTTTTTCCAAGCAGAATTCAGAAAGAAATATGTCAACAAAAGGTACCTGGATAAGAGGAAGAAAGAGTTTCTAGAATTGAGACATAGGAACAAGATAGTGGCAGAATATGAACAAGAATTCATACAACTCAGTAAGTATGCCTGGGAAATTGTACCGACAAATGAAGTAATGTGCGCCCGTTTCGAAGACGGGTTAAATGAAAAAATAAAGATAATGGTAGGAGGGTCCGAGCTGCGATCGTTTGTGGTTCTTACGGATAGAACTCAAAAGATGGAAGAAATTTACCACAACAAGAGATAGAGAGAGAAGATGTTTTGAGAATCTGGGAGAAAGAACATCACCAAAACTTTTTCTATGCCGCCACAGAAGAAATTTAGAGAATAAAACTCGAGGAGTAGTCCTTTTTGGGTTTCTGAGCAGGAGTAGATCGGAACCACTAGAGTTTAAATTTCAGAACCATCCAACAGCCAATGTAGCTAGTGTCCGAAATGTGCCAAACCCATCATGTGATCATTGTGGAAGGTATCATACGGGTGAGTGTTGAAAGATAAAAGGGGCTTGTTATCGATGTGGGGGTACAAATCATTTTATGCGAAACTGCCCAATGATTTCGAAGGTAAAAGAGAACTAGAATGTGAAAACCCATATTTTACCGTCAAAAGGTAAATGCCCGGGACAGAGCAGCAGTACGTGTGAAAATCGAGGGGATAATAGAGGTAATGTAACCCGACCTGAGGCACGGGCACCTGCACGGACATACGCCATCAAAGCTAGAGAAGAGGTTACCGCACCTGATGTCGTGACCGGTATATTTTACCTTTATAATAATATTGTGCATGCTCTGATTGATCTAGGCTCAACTCATTCATATATATGCACTGCATTAGCAACTGATAAAAAATTATTAGTAGAGTTAACTGAATATGATGTGCAGGTTACAAACTCGTTGGGTCATAGTGTCATTGTTAATTTGATCTGTCGTAAATGTCCACTGAAAGTCCAAAGTTGTGAATTTTCTGCTGATTTAATGCTATTGCCATTCACCGAATTTGACATAATCTTGGGTATGGATTGGTTATCTGAACATGATGCAATAGTAAATTGCAAGCAAAAGCGAGTTAGTTTGAAATGTCAGACTAGCGGGATAATCATAGTGGGGTCGGGTAGACTGAACAATGGAAGCAGGATGATTTCGGCTATATCAACACAAAAGATGGTTTATAGAGGCTGTAAAACATTCTTGGCATATACACTTGACACTTGGGGTTCAGGTACAGAGTTGAACCAGGTACCGATTGTTAAAGAATATATAGATGTATTTTCGGAAGAGTTATCGAGTTTACTGCCAGTTAGAGAGGTAGAATTCGGTATGGATTTACTATTTGATATCGCTCCGATCTCAATTTCACCATATAGAATGGCACCGATCGAATTAAAAGAGTTGAAAGCTCGATTGCAAGAACTGTTAGACAGAGGATTTATATGACCTAATGTATCACCTTGGGGTGCGCCTGTATTATTCGTGAAAAAGAAGGATAGTTCGATGCGGATGTGTATAGACTACATGTAATTAAATAAGGTGACGATCAAGAACAAGTATTCGTTGCCTCGAATCGATGAGTTATTTGATCAGTTAAAATGTGCAACTGTATTATCTAAAATTGATCTTCGATCAGGTTATTATCAGATGTGAGTGAAAGATGGTGATATAATGAAAACGACATTCAGAACTCGGTATGGTCATTATGAGTTCTTGGTTATACTGTTCGGGTTAACTAATGCCCCCACAGTATTTATGGACTTGATTAACAGAATATTTCAGCCTTAGTTGGATAGATTTGTGGTTGTGTTTATTGACGACATATTAATCTACTCCAAGACAGAGTCAGAGCATACCCAGCATCTGAGAGAGGTTTTGCGGATATTGCAGGAAAAGTAATTATATGCGAAATTCAGCAAATGTAAGTTCTAACTTCAAGAAGTTGGATTTTTGGGTCATATAGTATCATCAGAGGGAATTCGGGTTGATCTCAACAAGGTTTCAACTATCCTTAATTGGAAGATACTAAAGAATGTTTTTGAAGTACATAGTTTCTTGGGGTTAGCAGGTTATTATCGTCGATTCGTGAAAGACTTTTCCATCATAGCTT
Organism: Gossypioides kirkii; assembly: GCA_005610355.1. Taxonomy (NCBI): domain Eukaryota; kingdom Viridiplantae; phylum Streptophyta; class Magnoliopsida; order Malvales; family Malvaceae; genus Gossypioides; species Gossypioides kirkii. Next base: position 15,936,985 of record CP032254.1, on the reverse strand, counting down.
TATCGATTACGAAATTGCTATAGAAAAATATTCAGTTTGTTTGGTTTAAAAGATGCCAACAAAGTTTAAATCAGTTGAAAAGATTACTAACTGAAGCTCTGGTCCTGACGCAACCAAAGTCGAGAAAAGAGTTCATCGTCTATAGTGATGCATCTTTGATGGATTAGGATGTGTTTTGATGCAAGATGGGAAAGTAATAGATTATGCTTCTCAATAGTTAAAACCGTAAGAAAAGAATTATCGGACTCATGATTTGGAGTTGGCTGCTATAGTCTTTGCATTAAAGATTTGGCGTCATTAACTTTATGGGGAGAGATGCCATATTTTCACTGACCATAAGAATCTGAGGTATCTAATGACACAGAAGGAGTTAAATTTACGACAGCGTTGGTGGTTGGAGCTGTTAAAAGATTACGACCTTGTGATTGACTACCATCCGGGGAAGACTAATGTTGTAGCTGATGCCTTGAGTTGAAAGTCAATGTTTTCTTTGAGGGTAATTAATGCTCATCTATCATTGGAACGTGATTGTTCTATCACCGTGGAGCTTAAGACGAGACCGTTATTTCTACAACAGATTCAAGAATCTCAAAGGGACGATCCAAAGCTCATAGCTAAAAGGGAGCAGATGCAAAGTGATGCCACTTCAGGGTTTACAGTAGATGTTGAGGGAATGTTATATTTCAGGGGCAGGGTATGTGTTATGAATGATGCGGATCTGAGATGAGACATTTTGATGGAAGCTCACAGCAGCACTTATTCAATTCATCTGAGGAGGGTGAAAATGTATAACGACCTGAAAAGAATGTATTGGTGGCCAAGCATGAAACGGGAAATCTCTGAGTTTGTAACTAAATGTCTAATGTGTCAGTAAGTAAAAGCTGAGTATCAGGTGCCATATGGATTACTACAGTCTATTACCATTCTGGAGTGGAAATGGGAACGAGTTACTATGAATTTTGTCACAAGGCTTCCGGTAACCTCTAGAAAGAAAGATTCGATCTGGGTAGTTGTTGATAGACTGACAAATTTGGCTCATTTCATCCCTATTCGAGTATACTACTTGCTTGAGAAGTTAGTTGAGTTATATGTGTCCGAGATCATACGACTACACGGAGTACCAGTCTCTATTATCTCTGATAGAGATCCACTCGAGGTTCTAGGGTAAGTTGCATGAAGCTTTAGGAACCAGACTGAATTTCAGCACTGCATATCATCCGTAAACGGATGGCCAGTCTGAGCAAGTGATTCAGATTCTTAAAGATATGCTACGGTGTTGTATACTCAAGTTTGAGAGAAGTTGGGGAAGATATCTGCCGCTAGTAGAGTTTGCATATAATAACAGTTATCAGTCCAGTATTAAGATGACACCGTTTGAAGTATTATATGGTAAAAAATGCAGAACACCCCTGTATTGGTCAAAGTTGAGCGAACCTAAGTTGATAAGAACTGACTTGGATCATGAGACTGAGGACAAGGTGCGAGTAATCCGTGATTTTTTGAAAGTGGCGTCCGATCGACAGAAATCATACGCAGATCTTAAAAGAAAAGACATAGAATTTGTAGTAGGAGATCGAGTTTTTCTAAGAGTTTCACCTTGGAAGAAGGTGCTGCGATTTGGTAGAAAAGGAAAGTTGAGCCGACGGTTCATTAGGCCGTATAAGGTCGTTGAACGGGTTGGCCCTATAGCATATAAGCTGGCTTTACCATCGGAATTAGAGAAGATTCATAATGCATTTCATGTTTCGATGTTAAGACGGTATAGATCGGACCCTTCCTATGTGATTACACTTTGTGAGGTTGAGATACAGCCGGATTTGACATATTCAGAAGAGCCGATTAAGATTTTAGCTCGCGAGGTAAAAGAGCTAAGAAATAAAAGAGTACCATTAGTAAAGGTACTATGGAATCGTCATGGACTTAAGGAAGCTACGTGGGAGACAAAGGCTTCGATGAAATCATAGTACCCTAACCTGTTTACTAGTAAGAAATTTCGGGACGAAATTTCCCTAAGGGGGGAGAGTTGTAACAGCCTGATTTTTAATGGTGTCAAAAACAGTGATTTCGGGATAACTCTGACAAGTTGAATCATAAATTATTTTATTTGAATATTTATGATGTCATTTTCATCGTATTAAATTTTGGTTGAGAAATTCTAGTGTTTAGATAACTAATTAAATAGAAGGGATTAAATCCTAAAAAGGATGAAAGTTGAATATTATTATTCAAGTGCATTAAATAGCTTAAGGGAGCTAAGTTCAATGGCTTATATGAAAATTAACCCAAGTAAAATAGGAGTGGACGGTTAAAGGCTAGTAATTGGTTTAATTTGAGAATTACAATAAGGGTAAAATGGTAAATAGGTATTTAAGGTAATTAAACTAAAAATAAAGAAGAAATGAGCCATATTTCTTCATCTTCTTCAATCTAACTAAGAAAAACCCTAAAAGAAGAGGAGGTACACGGCCAAGCTAGGTCTTTCGATTTGGTGAGAGAAACCTCGCCCGTTTTTAGTAGTTTTTATGTTTTTGAGTCCGTATTAACTTAATCTGGCTTATGCAATGATTAATTTGTGAATCTGTCAAATGTTATGAAACTTGCCATTGTTGAAAATGCTTATTCTTGAAGGCTTTTGATATATTTGAATGTTTGATGATTGTGTTAAACCTTTTTATAAAGTGAATTTTTGATGAAATTAAAGTTTAAGGACTAAAATGTGAAATTGGTGAAATTACATGTGTTGTTGTGAAAACAAATGTGTGAATGGTTGGATAGACACCCCAGAGAATTTGGCTATGGTTGATTGTTTGAGAGAATGGTTATTTTGTATATTTTGTGTTGAAAGGACTAGATTGAATAAAGGGAAACTGTTAGGGGTAAAATAGTAGTTTGCCCAAAAAGGACTAAATTGTGTTGAATGATAAAATCATGTGACTAAATATGAGAATTGAATGATTTGTGAATGTAAACTACAATCGTGCTACAGATCGCGAAAAAGGGAAATTGGCGGATTAGCCCCTAAAGTTCTTCTCAAACTGCAATCTAGTATGGTAAGTTCATAATGTTAAATTCTTATTAATAATTGCTTATAACTATCTTTCTAATGAATGTTAGAAATGAGAAACGACGAATGAAAACATGAAAGATAGGAACGACGAGTTGAGAATTTCTCGGCCTTGTGCCAAAGATAGAAAATGGTCTGGTGCCTAAGATCCTGCATTTGTTGCGGATTCTCTTCAGCATCGTAAGTCACCATAAGGTGAATAGAATCTATGAATGGATTACAAGCCTTACGATGACTGAGATTTATGCTTGTTTACATTTTCTCGTCAGCTTAGTGTGAGCAACATCGTAGGGAACAGATATACCGTATCGATGGTTAAGAATAACATCATATACTGGTAACAAACATGACCCTTGGGTCAACAGGGAGCAAATGAGCATCATGATCTTTGTGACAACAGGGAGTAAAATGAATAACGACTTTTAAAGTTCAGTTGTGCTCGCTTGACAGATTTATAGAGTTGCTTATCACATAAGACTTGGTAAATTGATGAACTAGCGAACTTATTAAGCTATGTAGCTTACCAGTGAACTTGTTGTTGTTTTGTGCATTTCGTTTTGTGACTTGAAGATCGAATCATCTTGAAGGCATCACACTATCCTAGGAGCTCGATCGATAGTACTTATATCACTCGGTTATTTGGCATGTACTAGGATGATATTAATATTTGATGTTAAAATTTTACTATTTTGATTGTGTAAATACATTCAATACAACTTACATGTTTAGGCTTAAGATGCTTGTAAGGATTTAGAAGTTATGTATAATGTGTGATAACTTAATGCATAACTTGTATTGGAAGTATTTGAATGTTAAACTTGTGTCTTGGCTTAATTCTTGACATTTTGCATATTTGTTTCGGTAGAACTTGTGCATGTATCTGTAGAAGTACAGGGTAGGAGAGAAGTTGTCCTCTGTCTTGAGTTGTATTGGTAGCTGAATAATAAGTATTGGTAGTTTTAGCTTTGATGTATCGGTAGTACGTATGCATATATCGGTAGAAGTTGCAAGGTGAGGATTTTTGCTCTCTAGAGTTTTTGGTATCGATAGATGCATGACTTGTACCGGTAGAAATCATTCTTGTATCGGTAGATCTAGCATAAGTACTGATAGAAGTCTGCACAATTTCTAAATTGTTCACTGACTTGACTACTACTGATACTTGACCATCAGGTACCGATAGAAGTCTCCTAAAATGTTGGAAATATCATTTTTTCCCTTGATGAAATTGTGTTATGTTTAAATAATGATCTAAAATACAAGAGGTGAATTTCGCAATGTATAAAGATTAAAATATTTGGATATTTTAAAAAGATGAACAGTGTTACATGAATAGTAACATTGGAATCCTAATCGACGACGGTGTTCGGGATTTGGGTGTTACATCGTGTCTCCCCAAACAGTATGCACATACGATCTGACGCACGCCCGTGTGTCCCTTGAAGCTTATTTTAATGGCACACGACCCGGACACATGCCCGTGTGCCTTCGAACAGTGCCGATTTCTGGGTACAATGTAGAAAAATTTGCAGGAAAAGAAAGTGATGTCAATTCCTACTTGTTACTCAACAATAAAGTTGACTCCAAATGCAAATTCTAGCCTAAAGCAAGTTCCAACAACCAATTTCAACAACAATCGCAATGTAAATGATAAACACAATCAATGCTCGTCGAACATTCAACTCAAACAAAACAAACTAAGAATTCACTCACTGAAGTATTACGACGTCCTATCTCGTTCTAGACAGCGTGAGGAACGTTAGACGCCTCTCGATTCTCTCCTAACACATCGGAACACAATTAACGGTTAAGAGCAATTATTCACTACTTTGAACAATTCGAAAAACAAAACCATATGATTTAACCAACCTTAATCCGTACCGAAGTAAGCAACAATGCAACACACGACAAAAATTAACACAATCGAAAGCAACAAAAAGAAATTCAATTAAGAAAATGAAGAGTCAAAGGAGGGAAGCAAAACAAAAAGAAAGAAACAATAATGGAGTTCTTTTTGAAAGTTTTCATGTTAACTAGAAACCAAAATTAAAAGCCAAGGATCAATTTTACGGTAAAGAGCAAAAAAAAAATATTTCTCAACACCCACATGAATGCTCGAACATCGAACCAAAATAAAAAATAAACAATTACTTAACAATCAAACCATGAGACTCATCGTTGAAATATTAATGCACCGAAATTAATTTATATCCAAATCTCAAATTCTAAGGTTCAGAGAAAGGAAACGCAAAATGTTAAGACTACATCTCAAACCTCAAGTAAGCAAATAAAACACATAACCATAAAAGTAAAGATAAATTCGTTGACATAACTCAAATAAAAAAATTTAAATTTTTAGGGCTTTATATAATATATAATATAATGGTAGATATTTGTTATTTATCAAAAGTATAGTAGTTGTACACATATAAATAAATTTATTTAAATATTTAATTAACATTAATTTCAAGTTTAATTTTTAAATATTTATCAACATGTATATATATAATAATCTCGAATCATAAAATTATAAATAGTAATTATCGTTACTCATCTAAAATTCTTGTCTTTTCTTTTTCTCACGACGATTGGACGTCGTCTTTAGGTTATGAATTTGCAATGGTCATATATATATATATATATATATATATATATATATATATATATATATATATATATATATATGCAAAGTTGAAGTTTTTGTTTCTTTCCCTTTAATGGCTACGACTTGGTGGAGAAAGATGATGAGATTTCATCTTTCTTTCCACTTACTTTGCTATTTATATTATGATTAAGATTAGTTTAATTTTAATTAACCATAATTATAACATTAATTAAATTTATCTTTATTCTTTAATCTTAATTATCCTATTTTGAATGGTCATAATCATCATAGTCCACTAATTTTAAAAGAATAATAGTTTAATAATCATTTGGTCTTTTAGACAATTGTTATTTAGGCTCTCAAGTCATTTTTAAATTAAAATTTAATAGCGATTGGATTTTTACAATTCAGTCTATGAGCTTTAATTAATTATTCAACCAAATTTTATTTTAATTTTATATTAATTCTGTAAATATTCATATTTTATATTTGTAGACTCAATTTATGAAAATGAGGTTTCAAAATCGTATTTTCCGACACAACTAAAAACCGGATCGTTACATGTTCAAGTACCATTAATGACAATTTTTATGGACCATCTACTCACAATTAGAGGCGGATTTAGGGGGACTGGCAAGGGCCCGGCCCCCCTAAAATGAAAAATTTTGTCAATGATCCATAATGCAACAAACTATCTCAGTGTGGAAACATGTAAACCTCAACTACCCATTTAGGTAACGAGGTAGCCTGGAGTATTGTGGCAAACCAAGGTTTGAGTTAATTTGTGATGCTGATAATAAGCCCATTATTACGATCAATTCACAAACCTACCAAGTTCTTGCATTCAATCTCTCCCTTCAATATCTCATTGTTGCACCCATTAATATTTCCAACAATTTGGTGTGTCCATAGCAACCTGTCAACACCTCCTTAAATCTAAGCCCTTTCCACACAGCAGGGAACACCCAAACATAACATCAATTCCATTGCAATTCAGTCTAATCATCAATTCGATTGCAGCATGAACATGACTGGTATTGTAGGCTATTATGTGGTCCCATCTAGCTGTTACAAGCTCTAAGGTGAAGCAAAGGATACCTTATAACAACCCGAAAATTAGTGGTATTAGAAAATGTGATTTGGGGATCTCATTTTCGTAAATCGAATTTAAGGAGTTATTGTTTAGGTAAAATAAAATTTTGAATAAGTAATTTTATCAAATTGGTGATTAATTAAGGTTCAGTGACTATATTGTAAAGTTAAGTTGCTATAGATTTTAATTAAAAAATAAGTAAGGGGACTAAAGTTTGAATTAACCCAAAAGGCCTTAAGTGGCAAGTAGCTTTGTTGAAAATTTGTACATGATGGTTTAAATAAGAAGAGGTGGGCCTTAATTATTATTAAATATATTAATTAATATATTTATAATATAGTGATAGTGGAAGAAAAAGTTTTTTTTCATCTTTTTAATGCTCCTGTCGAAACAAGAGAAAGAAAGAAAAATCTAGAAACTTCAACTTTTTTAGCTCAAAATTAGAAGTGTAATTTAGTCTGTTTTTAGTAAATTTTATGTTTTTAAAGTCGTGGGAGTTTAATATAGCTGACTCATGTGTTAATTTGTAAAATTGTTAAAGTTTTGAAAAGTTGTCATTGATGATTTTTTTAAGTTTTAGTGTTAAAATGTTGGATTTTAAGTTTGGGTATGAATAAAAACTAGTTTGTAAAGTTTAATTGATAATTTTTTCACTTAAGGGTTAAATGAAACAAAGTGTATAACTGCTATGAAATATGACTAGAAATATGTAATAGAGAGTTTATAAAGGATGAGATTGAAATAAAATTGTAAAACGAAGCTCAAAATTGAGAGAGATAACTATTTCGGATTTAAGGATTAAATTGAATAAAATAAAGAAGTTTAGGGGACATTCAAAAAATTTAAATTAAATTGATACATGCTTATAATAGGATGATATGAGATATTTGAAATTGATAAATTGAATTGAATTACTTTATAGATCAAGAATTAAACCAAATCGAGGCTAGTTGCGAAAAAGTAAAAAATTGTCGAGTAGTCCTTAAAAGCTCATTTGGTTGTTGTTTTGTCAGGTAAGTTCATATGGAACTTACTAAGTTAATTTATGTAATGTTTGTATTTCTATAAATTGAATAATTATATTTGTTACATACTTATTTTGTTTTGCAAAGTTTGTAATCGAGGTAAAAAGAAAATGATTATTTTAGTTTCAAATGCTATGTTTGAGATTGATTATCTAATTAGAAGACTAATTTAAATAGATATAAAAATTTGTGTACCTTAGTGATTATATGTTTTGACGTTGAATTTAATTGGAATGCATTATGTTATATGAAATGAGAAAAACTGGTAGTGTAACTTTATGGACAATAGTGGTAGTACAACTTTGAAAATTCACCCAAAAAAAATGGTATAAAATATAACTTGAGGTAAAAAAATGATAATAATCGATGCCTTTTAAGTTGTTGCCCAGAATAGGTCTGTTGTGCTTGAGGGTGGACATGATTGGGGATATATAGATGAAGATAAGGTCTTGAAGACCCAGTGGGTGGAAGGCCATGTCGAGTGGAAGGCCATGTCGACAGCTCTACAATCGATTCATAGTTCAAAGGTGAAACGATAAAGGATGCGAAAATTGAGGGGTTCAAAGTAAGGATTATTGGTGTTAGTGTTTGTGGGCAAAGGTGGTGCCAAACACTCGACAAATCTAGCAAAGGTTATGGAATAATGCCAGACATATAATAAAAAATTATTATTTATACAATAAAACTAAAAAAGGAAAATTTTGAATCTAATTTAAGTTTTGTGGGTTTTCAGAAAGAATATTTTATTTATAAAATTATTATTTTAATAAATAAATTTCATATTAGAAAAATAGGAAATCGAGTTTTCTTTTATTTATAATTTTATATGTATTTTATAAAAAATTGAACATTTAAAAAAAATATTTTTAAAGTTTTTTTAAATTTTAATTTTGAATTTTTAAGAATTAAGATTAAATTGACGGAATGTGTTATATTATTTGTAGAATCAAGACTAAATTGGTTTGTAAATATTAATGAATTAAGGCTGTGTTTGTTTGCCTGTAAAACATTACATTTTACAAAAAATGTTTTCATTGTTTTCCACCGCTTGTTTGGTGGAAAATAAATTCCCAGGGTAAAACGTTTTATAAACACGGGGAAAAGAATGGTTTATTTTAGGAAAATGTCTTACCATTTTCATTTTCGTAAGACATTTTCCACAATTTTTCTCTTCACCAGCAAACGAAGCCTCTTCCCCTTCCCTCTCCCCCTTCCTTGCGACACCGATTTAGTGTTTGTCACCAGCCAGCAACAGCTCTCAGCACCAATCGTCGGCATGGATATTTGATTTACCCCTTTTCGCCTTTCGTCGTTGAAATCTGCACAACATCGGTCAACGACGGCGCTCATCTTCCTCTTTCGAAGGTGAGAAAGACTGAAACTTTCATGGATAGTTTACTTGAAAAAAATGAAAAAATAAACATGGAAAGCAAGAGGCAGTCCCGAAAATGAAGCCCCTTAGGAATCTGCTCTGTTAATATTCTGTGAAAACCCAAATTCTCAAAGCTAGTAACAATGTAATAATGGGCAAAGCAATACCCTATAGCACCATGTCTTTATGTTTGTTTGTTTCCATTTATTTGTAATACATTTCTAAACTTAAAAACTATGGCGAAGTGCCTTATTTTCTCTGCTTCCCCTTCTTTTGCTATATGTATGGATGAGACATTTCTTTTGAACCACTCTACTTCCATTTCTTCTTGTGACAATAGAGACAAACTTGAATTAGAAGTGGACTTTAAGAGATTCTAGGAAGAGTTCCGATCATCGAATTCTGAAAAGGTTCTTTCACATCTATATTTTAATTCCCGGCACTCGTTTATGTACCAATTGATTTTCAATGATGTTTGTATTGTCTTTGCAGGAGAAAGAATCAGCCTTGAATTTAACTGTAGATGCCCTTTGTAGATTAGTCAAGCAGCATGCTAGTGTAGCTCAATTAAAATATTTTATTTTTATAGAGGGCCAATTAGAGCCTATGGGTTCTGTGTACTTTCCTTCTTTACTGAAAAGTGGTTGCACTGTTGATATGGAAGTGGATTTCTTATTTTTGCTGCATAATAAATTAGAGAAAATGCGTTAGTCACTTGGATTAACAGGTTAATTGCCTGCTAAATAGTTATTTTCACATATATATTCCTTTCTTTTCTGTAAATGCATTTTTGTTGTATTGTTGTTATTATACTCTTGTAACTTATTTTTTACATTGAGCCAATTGTGTGCTTAGATAATATGTTCTTAACTTTTTTGTTTATTTATTTTTATGTGATATTGACTTTTCAGTCTTCATCCGAAGTAAAATGCAATATGCTACTCTAAGTGCTTTGAGGAGATTTTCTTTGGATCTAGGAAATCCAGCATTTTTGCATCATGCTGTGCAGGAGTGATTCTTCTATTCATTCTAATCTTGATTTTTGTTGAAGTCTGCTATTACTTTAATGTGTTAGACGTCAGTTCCATTAAACTGCATCTGTAGCATATGAGTACTTAAATATTTGAGTGAGATGGGTTTTGATATGTAGTATTCAGAATCTGGTTTCTTGCTAAAATGAGATCTTGAGTTTATCTATTTATTTTTATTAGTTTTGTTATCTGTTTTTTTGTGAAAAGTCACTAATTTGTTGCAATTTCTTAATAGGGGTGAGAAGTTAGTTTTGAAATTACTTTTAGCATCAGAAATATCAAAATTCTTTTTACTCTACCCTATCTTTATTCTTATTCGAATTCGGTGTATTACAAATACATTATTCTACATTGGCCTTTTGTATATATATTATATATTCCGTATTCCCTTGGTTTTTTTTTTCAATTATTAGAACTTAGAATATTCTAAACTTGTTTCTTGAGTTAGCATATTGGTTAAAGTTACTATATTTGTTCAATTGCATTCCATTGGTGTTCCAATTTCTTGTTTTTTGTTGATAAAAGTTACTATATTATGATCGTATTGTTTGTGGATTTCTTTTTGGAGTTACATTCATGTGTGCTGATCTGCAGGGTGGCTTCTGTCTAGGTTCAAATTTGTTGGCTGTTGTTGAATTCCTTGTTTCTAGGGTATATCTCATTAATTTTTATTGACTTTAATTGATGTTCTATAGATGGAGTCATGTCATCGTATTTCTTGCTTGGAACAAATTTGTCTCATTTCTCCCACCACAAGATAGATACTATAACCTGTTGTCTTTGTTGAAGAACATTGCTTCACTGTTATCTCAATCTAAAGGTGAAACTGATCGAAAGAAGAAGGAAGAAGCTGCTATTGCTGAAAGGAAACATGAAGAGGAAACTGAACCATATTCAATAAAATTGGAGGTAATCAAACAAGCATTTAAGAACAAAGAGACAGTAGCTTAAGATTTGAAGCTGAAAGTTTGAGGTAATGGAGAAATCTGTTGTGGAAGCAAAAAAGAAAAAGAGTTTTTGGACTTTGGCCTCCTCTGCAACAACTCTTTTGGCTGTAGTAACTTTTGCATATGCTGCAAGACGGTTTTAAGTGATTTGGTCTGTTTATTAACTTTGTGTTAAGCACAATGTGATAAGTCAACATGTATTGTTTTGCTTAGGATAAACAATATGCTTATTTGAAGTAACCTCAGTGAATGAAAATGATTTCTATGTGTTAATGCTTCATATTTTTGAATTATCTTGGTTTGTTGTCAGCTTGATCTTTACCATGTTGCTTATATTTTATATACAATCAAATCAATAAATTAAAACAAAAGTTTTTTGTTTCTGAAAATAGAGCATTAATTTGAATATTGTAGTTGTTTTAAGTACTAGGCATCAACTGATTAGGAATGATTATTAATATATTTAATTTGATCTATTTATCTATAAATAAATTGTTGTTATATATGTAAAAACAATGTAAAATATAAATTTAATAGATATAAAATAAACTCAATTAAACAATGAAAAAAATAATAAATTCTCACATGTATGTTTGTTTAATTTAAAACAATTTTTCTGAAATATTTTCAGAGAATCTACCAAACAACAGAAAATATTTTACACAAATTCATCTAAACTTCAGAAAATATTAACTTTTTCAGAAAAGTAATTCATTTTCCAGAAATCATTTTCCGGAAACCATTTTCAGTCAAACAAACGGAGCCTAAATTTGTTATTATAACAATAAAAAGGCTACATCAACATTTCATTTATTTGGTTTTCCCATTGGTTGATATTATGTACTGATTTGATTTTCCTCCAATATATTTGTTATTTTCTAAATAAATAAAATTTTACAATCAGCATGTTTAGGGTTTTTACTGTCCAAGAGAAGTGGAGGTTATGACTGGACAACTTCCGCTTAGTTTAGCATTATTTTTTAATAATTACTTTAAAATATTTTTGAAGAAAAAATAGAATTTTTTTATTGGCTAAAAAAGTATTTATGTAAAATATTTTTTTTTCTCAAAAGCAGTTTAACAATATTTTTATCTCAATTTTTTTTTAATTTTAAAAGTGTTTTTTAAAAATAATGTTAAACTGATTCTTATTTGAACGATAATTGGATCCAGTTTGATAGCATACTAGCATTATAATTTTTTTTATGGTAATATCTGTTTATTTTTTTTTAACTCTTTGATAAGGCACACATACTTTGTACATATATGTGTTTAAACCCAAGTCTCCTAAAATGAATAATATCCTCTTTATCACTGGAATCACTCGTTGAGTTCTGTGACCGATATAAATATTGTTTTGAGAGTGCAATGTGCCTTACCACTTCAGTTAATACTTGTTTATAAAAAATATATATAAAAATATATTACTTTTGAATTCTTTTTAAATTACATTACGTACAAAAACGAATTTTAATAAAAAAAATACTTTTTAAATTCAACCATTATAAAATTAAAAACCAGAGACAATCAGAAATGTTTTTAGTTTTTTTTTCCTTCGGAATCAATTACTCTCTTCCTCCGCAAAAACAGAGCAAGAAAACAGAGAGACCATAAAAATTCCAAAAACAAAAACAATGGTAGGGATCAGGGATTGTTTGCGGCAAACCTATCAGCCAAATTCAGCTTTGCAATCACCTTTTCATGCAGTTGACCCAATTTCTCTCATTCTTTCTCTGAATTCAAGCCCCAGTAACCCAATTCCTTTGAGGCTTACAACAGAGTTATATAATGGAAAGAGGTCCCAGCTACAGAGCATATGCACAGTTGAGAGAAACAAGGCTGAGAATGAAAAGTGGGAAGCAACAAGAAAGGGAAGAAACTGAATTTAAACAAACCCCCAAAAAGAAACTAGTTAAATTTAGTTCAAGTTTGGGGATTTCTAGGCAAGGGTCCCCTGTTTTGGGTCAATCAGAGCCTGATTTCTCAGCTAGTTTGCGGAAAGAAAACCGGAAGCCGCCGGTCACCGGTGGGATAGAGTTGACATCATCAGTAAAGAATTGGTCAAAAGGGAATGAGGTTTGGCTGTTGAACTCAAGGGGGACTATGTCTGCAAATTCAAGGGAGAAGAAAGGAAGGTTGACGATGGCAAGGAAGAGTTTCGCAAGAGTATAAACTTGATGATACGACACAATTTTATTGATACTTAAAAACGATCATTTTAATATAAATTATTCTCTAATTTGTATATATCCTTTAATTTTTATTTTTTGTAATTACGGTATTATTATGTTTGTTTTATGGTTTGTTAATATCCTTTTGAGGTTCATGATTATATCTATTCATAGGTTAGGTTATTCGTCTAAGTCTTAAAACTACTTGAATTTAGGAGGGTTTAGACAAAATAAAGTAGACCCGAATATAGGCTTGCATAAAATTAGATTTGTTCAAAATATGAATTGGGCTTAAAATGAACTTGGGATTAATGATACAAATATAGGCGAGCTTGAGCAAAATTTTAAACATATATTTCGGTTTGAATCGAGCTTAAGCTAACATAAAGTTTATAATATCATGCTTAAACTCGACCTAAACTTAACTTAACCCTATTCATGAATATCTCTATACGTGTTTGTCTCTCTCAATAATCTCATTTCTAAAATTCAATTTGAAAAATTTTATCTTATACAATTTGCATTACCATTGCAACTAACATTTATTGTTGTGCATCTATTTTTAATCCCTCAACATAAACAAAACAATTTATCAATTAGAATATCATACTTTTCAATTTTTAACATAGATATCTATACAACTATATATATAAAAGGAAGCCCTAGACACATGTCCAATGTTTTCTTTTGTTTTTTACATGAGAAGATAATATTGGCTAAATTTCAATTCAAATCCCTCTAAGTTTTTATGGTTAAATTTTAGTTTTGATCTTATATTTCATTCAAACCTATAGCTCTAAGGCCGTTCTTGCATGACACTTGTCCATTTTTTTTACATGAAAAGATAATGGCTAAAATTCAATTCTAATCCCTTTAATTTTTTATGGTTAAATTTCAATTTTGAACCCTATATTTCACTCGAAATTTTTTACATGAGAAGATAATGGTTATATTTCAATTCTAATACCTCTAACTTTTTATGGTTAACTTTTAGTTTTGATCCTTATATTTCACTCAAATCAATCCCAACCTTCTGTAAGTCCAGTGGAATGGCCTTCGACGGTCCGGCCAACATGTGTAGCCTCTCGTGACTGTCTTTTGTGCCCATCGTCCCTACAACAACCCTTTCTTGACTTGGATTTTAGATTACAACAATGGAGTGATTTATCCCCATTTAGCACCTCACTCACCTTCTATTTTGAAACCCTCATTTGACTAGCTAAACCACTACCCGATTCATTTTAATGTCTCTTGCCCGCATCTCTTATTACCACCTTATTAGAAGAACCCATTGATTGGCCCAATCTCGACAGCCCAACTCCTCTTTTATTGATCAACCCACCAGCTTTAAAAAAATTCGTCCCATTCACCAACACTTTTTTTTCCTTTTGATGAGACACTTCTTTGCCCAGGCCCAACTGTTTTCAACCCATCTATCACCCCAAATCCATTACTATTTTCCCCTCCGTCAACAGCTCTGTCCAAATGCTCTGCACACACAGGTGCTTGAACTCGAATCTTTTAAGATGAACAAAATCTTCTTTTTTACTGAAATCACTTGCTTTAATTTTTATTTTTATATTAAACGAACTAAATTTTTTTAGACTATATTTTATATTTCATCTCTACATTTCAAAACAAGAATTTATATTTTTAATCATTTTTTGTTATCATTTCACTTTATTATATCCAATATGACAATTAATACATTAAATCTCCACATAACATCATAAAGTTCCATAATATTATCCAACCATGTAAAAATTGAATTTTAATTTTTTTTCTCAACAAAAATAGAAAATTTACAATTTGGTCCTTATACTTTTTATTTTATTCAATTTAATTCTTTTTCTACCTTTCCACATGCACGACCTTATTCATAATTCTCTGACCACAACTTATTATAACTCCTTCAAAATTCTCCTTAATGTTCTTATTTTCGATTTTCTTTTAAATTTCAGTAGAGTGAATCTTGAAATAGTGCCAAATATTGTACTAGAACATTTGGGGGGCATTACAATGAGATTCTTTTGATCAAAATTAACTGAGATCATCTATGGCTCTCCGTTTTCAATTCTTTTGATCGTATTAATGTTTTTATAAAAAAAAAAACCCGAAAAGCTTTTTTTAAATTTCCGAAAATCTTCAAAGACTTGATGATTTTTTAGAAATAAATATGCATGCAATTTAAAAGAAAAATTTGTCAAAAAATGGAGGAAAATACCTTACTTTACATGTAAAGTAAAAATAAAAATATTTTAAAAATAAGTACCCAATAAATTTGGTAAAAATATTGTTTGTATTGATTATTTTTCAACCGGTTAAAAAAAAGAATTAATTTGCTGAGATGTTAAGCAAATAAAATGTTGAGTTGTCAAAATTATAGGCATCCCACCCATTTTTGGTTGAAAACCTTACTTTACATGTAATAAAAACCTCCATGCATTAAAGTATATTAGGTTTGCATGGCTCATGCATATGGTAAATATGAACACAAATTTGAGAAGACAAAACAAACAAGTCCACCTTAACCTAGACAATAAAATGAATTAATCTGGCGGCAGAATGGGCATTTAAGATCTAAATCGTATCATCTTTGGATATATTCCCTGGAAATAAGAAATAAATTACATGCAATGGATTGGGAAGTCGGTGCGTAAAAATTAACCTCACATGATTATAAAATAAATGGTCAAAATACTTTAGAATAGCTGCAATATTAACTAACTTAGTTAAAGATGTCATCGATGACGGAAAGTGATTAGAGGAATATCAAAGAATCATAATGTACTAATGATTAAAGGGCTTTAAATTTGTTGACAAATGGGTCAAAAAGGACGGGGAAAAGGGACATGTGCATTGGATTTCTGCACAAAACCCTTTCTAATGAAAGCAAAAGGAACATATTCCAACGATGCTATTGTTTGGGGGTAGTCTGCCTCTTAGCCCCACCCAACATAAGCTAGAAAAGCAAAAAGTTTGATCCTCTCCCATTACATCTTGTTCTCAAGTATAGATGCATGTACGGTTGTGATTGGATTGGACTAAGTATGTGAACACAAGGACATGTTTTTCTTCTCACTTTTATTCGTTAGTTAACTTCTTTTGCAACGGTTTAGAATAAGTGGTGGGAATCACAGAAAAATCATAAATGTCATTCAAACTTCAACTTTATCTGGTGATTTAGGGTAGGTTTTGTTATGGGTTTAGGAATTAGAACCTATTCCTTTTTTAGGTTTAACTTAAAAGAGTAATACGGAGAGTTGAAACGGTCCAAATGCAATGCTTTACGAAGTGAAAGGTAGGCAAAAGGAAACAATTTAAAAGATAAAAAGATGCTAAGCTTAGATATCCCATTCTAGAATGCCGGTGTTTTGTGCAGGGAGTTCCCAATATGATCTATTGACCTGGTTAGCTACCTTCCCAGTCAGCAAAAGAAGCAATTGATTGAACTACAATTGCTGGAGAATGTGAATTCCTTAGCCTAATCCGCCACGAAGTTGACAGTCTATTGCCCAGTCACTTTCAAGGGGTAGAAAGAGAGAGAAAATATATCAATACCCTTAACTTACTTGTCTAATTAACCACTTCTTTTTTCTCAAGCATTGAGGCCAGCAAGAAGAATCGGCTACCAATACGCTGCAAATATAAGTGTAACACCCCAATTTCCCTCGGCCTAATAAATGAAGCCCAATTCAGATAAAATAAATAAAACTAAATAAATAAATAAAATTATTTATTTACCAAAATCCATTTTACATACCCAAATTAAAACCCCCAAAAAATAAATATACAAGCCCAATACTCAATTACCTAAACCTAAGCCCAATCCAAACTAGCCCATAACCTTAACAAAAAAAGGAAACCTATATCTACCTAAGACTACCAGCGCCGCTCCTCTCCACGTTAGCATGTGCCATGTCAGCACCACGTTAGCCAAATCATTCCTCGACTGTCGACCCCTTGTTTGTTGACCATTGACCTCTCGGCTCTCGAAGCCTCCTCATCTGCCCCTTGCATCGAAATGGTAAGGGTGCTCCTTTCAATGCCGTTGACCCTGACGAAACCTCTGCCACCAGCACGAAAATGATACCTGCAAAAAAGAAGAACAGACAAAAGCAGAAGCAAGAACAGAGCAAGCAAATACTATTATTTTGTAATTTATTTCGATTATAAATAAGCTCAACCACTAGATCTGTAATTTTTAAACAAGAAATACAAAAAGAAAAAAAATCAAAAAACAAAAGAGCAATCAAGATTTAAGGTAAATAAATGTTGCATTTTTTATTTCCATATATCCATATATTTCGAAATAGGCATTTAAATATAAAAAAATTCAAAAAATATAAAAAGAAGGAAGGGATTAAGGTTTACCCATCTCTCCGATGTCGTTGCCACTGTGAACGATCGAGGACACCACTCCCAATGAAGGGTGGTTCATTTTTCGAACACAGATCTTCCAACAATCGATGTTTGTGAGATTTCAAAAGAAAAAAAAATCAAAATAGAGTTTTCTGTCAAATCTCAAAAAAAGAAAAAGAAAAAAAATTAGTTTTAAAAAAAAAAAATCAAAATAGATCTTGTTAGATCTATTTCTAAATCTAAAAAAATAATAAAAAAATAAAAAGAGTTTTAAAAAATGACTTTTTGGCTCCCCAACCGCCGCACGGGACGGTTGCCGGCGTTAGTGGCTAACGGACCGACGGTGGCTCTCCATTAGAGTTTATGGTCAGATTATGGGGGGTTTCAAAATTTTTTAGAGAACAAAAAGGGGTGTTTTGGCTGAAATGAAATGAAAAATGACATTTCATAAAAAAATTTGGTTTTATATAATATTAGAAACGACGTCGTTTAGGTTTAATACAATAAACGCTAAAACGACGTCGTTTTACAATAACCCGAGTCGGACCTGATCCAATAAGAGAGGATCCGTGCGTTTTTCATAAATGGTTTATTTATTTTTTAGTGCTTTTGCATTTTTCAATATTTTCAATCTTGTCCTTTTTGTATTTTCAATTTCACCCTAGAATTTACTCCCGTTTACATTCAGGTCCATTGACCTTGGATGAATATGAGAGTGACACGTGTGCAAGCTTGGGATTATTACCCATTCGATCCCTAGGTGTTTTAAATATAAAATTTGAGCCCCAATTTTTTATCTTATTTACATATTTCGCTATAAAATTTTATTTTTGCTTTCGATTTAATCCTTAAACATTTTTTAAATTTTTTATTTTCTTTTTTTTTTAAATCAAGACCTTTATTTTTACATTGCTTTCTTTTTAAAAAAAAATATTGTTACTCTTTTATCCCATTTTTTGTTTTAAAATTTAACCCTCTTTTGTTAACTTTTATTTTTTTTTATCTACATTAATAATTAAGTCGTATTTTTATGGTATATTTACTTAGTTAATATTCACGCATTTTATTTTAATCACTTGCTTTTATTTTCTATTTGCTATGTCGTCGCTAATTACACTCCATTTGTGTATCCATATATGATTTTTTTTACAAATAAGTATATATTCGTTAATGCTTTGTAAAAATAAATGGTATTTTAAAAATAAATCTAACTTATTTTTTTAAAGGGGGGCAAATACTCTTTTATTTTAGGGAATTTGAAAAGTGGCACCCTAACATGTTGGGTGCGACTTTTCTTTCGAACCTAAATAATCGAATGTGTCGTTTCAACTCAATAATAGTTATTTTACTCGTGGATTACATGAATTTACCCATTTTTTGCAAAGCATTATTAACAAAATAAAATGTACACCGTTTTTTAAAACACAAAAATTGTTTTAAAAATAAAGTAATGTTTTTAGGAATTCGAAAAATAGTGTCTTAACGTGTTGGGTGCGATTTTTCTACAAACCTAAATAATCAAACACCTTATTTCAAATTGAAAAATCGCCATTTTGACTTGTAAATTATCCGGGTTTACTTATCTCTTTCACAAAACATTTTTAATAAAATATTTTTTTTTCAAAATCGAGGCAACGTTCTTTTACTTTAGGGAATTCGAGAAATTGTGCCTTAACGTGTTGGGTACGATTTTTTCTTTAAACCTAAGTAATTGAACATCTTGTTTAAATTTGACAGATGTTCTCTATTTTCGAAGATTCGAGAATGTTGTGCCCTAACGTGTTGGACATGTTTTCTTTCTCTCGATTAATTTGAAACAAGAGCGCATTTCTTCACAAAATTCGATTTTTTTTAAAAAAACATTAAATGAATCGTGCATTTAGGGATCGCATTTTAACTTTTATCCGAGTTTTCAATTTTCAACAACCAAAACCACAAATAATCGATTTGGTACCAATTTCGGGCATGTGAGGGTGTTAATCCTTCCTTACACGTAACAGACTCCCGAATCTATTTTCTGGATTTTGAAGATCAAATTGTTTTTCATAAAATAGACTTAAATGTTTTAGGTGGTCTAATCACACTGAATTAAAAGATTGGTGGCAACTCCCACTTTCGATTTTAAAAAAAAAATTGAGACTTTTTTTACAAAAAAAAAATGGTTTCGATAGCTTGGCGACTCCACTAGGGACAAAATAAGAGAGTCAAGCCGCGAGTCGATTATTTTTTATCTTTTTGATTGAAAATTGAGAATTTGATTTAAATTTAATGTGCGATCCTTGCATTTTGTGTTCATATGTTTGATTTTTAAATTTAATTTGTTCATTAACGAAGTGAGGGTTTCATGCATTTACATTGATCGGTTACTTTACCCCTTAAGTGGAAGTGTGAAACTACGCCTTCGTGAGGTCTTCACCTCCGTGCAGGATAGTGGTTCGCTTTCAAGAATACATCTGTACATATATTTTCGTGAAGTTCTCACTTCCGTGCAAACATATGGAAAATGTATCCCTCTGAACCGAACTCGTCCGTATGAGCCTATAATGGGTGAGGATAGAGGAATCTGCTGATTCAGGTACCCTTACTTTAGAACCCAAACCGCACGCAGTCGACTTTAGGAGCCTACCAAGCATCGCGATAAACCTTTAGCAATCACCCAAATAGGAGAGCCGCGTTATTGTTTTTGCTTTTAATTGCAATTTTATTGTTAGATTTTATCTCTGTGATTAACATACTGACTTGCTTTGTTTTGTCCTTGTTTTTATTTTTCACATTGCATTTCTGTCATAGAAAAGGTGTTAGTTCATACTCGATTACCAAATAGAAAGCTTTGTCATGGGAAACGAATTTCTTGGTAAAGTAGAAGACAACATGGCCGTGCGCTTATGGTCAGAGGAAAAACAGCGTGAGAAGGAAGATAGCTTAACAGAGGGGCATTTATCAGAATTTTGGGATCATACTCGAGTAAACGTGACCCAAAATAGTGTGCAAGAGTTGAGAGACATTTGAGGTTAGTGGGATGATGAGACGAAGCAAATGTTCTATAAGGAATACGGAGATCTACCCTACTTACTTGAGGTGAAGATAGACAAGCACCTCTTTCAAGCTCTCACCCAACACTGGAATCCCGCATACAGTTGTTTGACCTTTGGAAGCTTTAACATGACACCCACAGTAGAAGAATACACTGTATTGATCCGTTGCCTGAGGATTCAAGTCGACAAAGCTTACTCGAGAGCTACATGTGTCTCGACCTTTTTGAAAAGGTTAATGAATATAACCGGGATGAGTGAACAGTGGGTTGCATCTCGGATCAAAGTAAAAGGAGATAACAAGTGTATCACTTGGAAGAGTTTAAGAGATCTGATACTGACACGCCCGGACACGAAGAAACGCGTCGAAATTTTCACTCTAAACATGTATGGTTAGTTATTTTCCCAAAAGCACTAGGGCACATAGAAGATGTAGTTGCTGATTTTTTCGACCCGCTTAATAAGAAGGTCACGCCAGTCCCAACAATACTCACCGAGACCTTCAGATCGCTAAAGGCTTGTCGAAGAGAATGAGAGGGGAGGTTTATCGGTTGTGCGCCATTTTTAATGGTTTGTTTTCACAGTCATTTTTGGAAGATAGAAAAGTTTTCGTACAAAGTATTGTTAGTAGATTATTCACCTTTGAAAGAATTCATAGTCAGACAAAAGGAACAGAATATATTTAAAGAGAAGTGGATGGTTGTCTTTCAAAATCTTCGGGATGAAGACGTTAAATGGAGAGCACTTTGGTTTATCCTAGATAAGATTCTCTACCGTTGCAGAAGTTTAGACTGGGTTCCCTTACTCGGAGTATGGGGAGCTGTAGGATACGCCCCTTTACTTATGTTAAGGCAGTACAAGACAAGGCAGTTTATCCCGTCAACACAAGGTTTGGCCAAGTGCGAGTTCATATACAAAGGAGATAACTATAAGAATAGGGTCAGAGAAATAGTAAGTGCATGGAAGCAAGTGCAAAGGATGAAGGTGTTTGCTGCAAACCCAATGATGACGCCAGAGTACGATTGGTGTAGAAACAAAAGAGTTAATGATAACACTCCAGTACCAAATCCCGATGATATCCAACCACTAGAAAATTACTTGCAAGTGGTTCCATCAGAATTGGACATTATAAAACAAAACTTTGAAAAGAAGAGCTCGGAATTTGGGAAGAGAATATAAGTTTTAGAAGAGGAAAAGATGGAGTTAGGATTGGATGTGGATATCCACAAGTTAGAGGCTGAAAATTTAAAAAAAGGAAAGAATAAAGCCGAAAAAGACTTAGAAGATTTGAAGAAGCATTACAAAAAACTTCATTTATCCATGAGGACTACTGGGATTAGCAAAACGTCAGAATAATGGTAACAAGAGATTCAAGAATAAAAAGATCGA
This sequence comes from Gossypioides kirkii, assembly GCA_005610355.1. Lineage (NCBI taxonomy): Eukaryota > Viridiplantae > Streptophyta > Magnoliopsida > Malvales > Malvaceae > Gossypioides > Gossypioides kirkii. The sequence continues at coordinate 15,914,894 of CP032254.1, read as the reverse complement.
GCGGAACAATGAAAAGGAACTTCCAAGATGGTCAAGTTTGAGAGAGTGTCATAAAAGGGAAATTGCTGGAAAGTCAAGTAGAGAAGGCTGAACTGAAAGCCCAAATAGTCGAGCTAGAAGCTAGAATAGTTAAGTTAGAAGAGTTTTTACATAGACATCACAGCCAAAACTCCGTCACAAAACTTAAGGCAAGTCAGGCCGAAAGTAAGGAGTTAAAGAAAAGAGTGCAAGAACTTGAAGCCTCATTATAGAATAACAAGATACGAATCAAGATTCTCAAAAGGAATCTAGGAACAAGTGAATGGCGCTTGCAATAGGCTCAGAGGCAAGTTAAAGATAGATATTATGTCATAGGCGAAACACTCTCTCAAATACAAGAAGTAGCTGATCACGTGTAAATGCTAACCGTTGAAGCTGATATGCTGAGCATGCAATATTAATCAAAATCAAATCGAGGAGAAAAACTAGCTAGACTTCTTAGGAAAATTAAAACTTTAGGCATTAGAGCAAAGCCGTTTATGTAATTTGCTTTATATAAATAAATTTGTCTTCTAGTGAAGTTGTTCTAATGGAATTGAATTCAGAATCAATGCCTTATCTTACATTGCATACATTCATTCGCATTGCATTTTCATATTTTAACACAACAACTCTAATTAATTAAAATTTTAAATAGTTAAACCAGAAGCCATAGAGAATTCACATCGTTACTGTACTCGAAAAGCAATGGATCAAAGAATCGAACGTTTAGAACAAATCCAAAAGGAAATGTAAGAGCAAATGCAAGCACAACTGCAAGATCAATTGGAAAAGGTGCAACAAGATATGGTGGACCAAACTATAGAGTCTCAAAGGAGCTTTATAAGTGAACTAACTCAGCTGTTAAGAAAAGGAGCTGATAAAGGAAAAAGTCTTGCTGTAAGTCTAAGGGAGGAAAGTAAGGAGCCTAGATATCTCCCAGGCTATACTTCTGTGCATATTTAAGTACCGCAAGAAATGTACCCACGTGGGGTACCCATAACAATAAGAGCACAACAACATCCCGGTGGCATGTTAGGGCCAGCAAATTTCCAAATGGGATCTGGTTCCATCGCCGGAGATAATGTAGCTAATTTCGTCGTCCATGCCTTGGATAACGTAGAGGAGACGAAAAGAGCAGGCCCTGAGATCCCTAGAAAATTAGAGGACAGATACAAATGATTGGAAGAAAAAGTAAAAATGATGGAAGGTGCTGATACCTTCTATGGGATTGACGCTAAGGAGTTAAGCCTTGTCCTAGACCTAGTACTCTCCCCGAAACTCAAAACACCGGATTTTGATAAATACAACGGGACCAGTTACCTCAAGGCACACATTACTATGTTCTGTAGGAAGATGACTAGGCATGTCAATAAAGACCAGTTATTAATATACTGCTTCCAGGATAATCTAGCGAGATCTGCTGGAAAATGGTATAATTAGTTGAGCCGTGCCAAAATAAGCTTATGGAAAGATTTAGCACAAGCATTTATGAGACAATACAGTCATGTAACCGACATGACACCCGATAAACTGACCCTGTAGTGAATGGAGAAAAGTCAAATGAGAGTTTCCGACAATACGCCCAAAGATGGAGTGACATAGCGACCCAAGTACAACCATCATTGTTGGAAAAAAAACTGCTATGTTGTTCGTTAGTACTCTAAAGGCCCCGTTTATTAACCATATGCTAGGAAGTGCTACTAAGAGTTTTTTCGACATGGTCATGTCGGGAGAAATGATCGAGAATGCGATCAAAAGCGGAAAGCTCGATTCAAGGAAAGGTGTTAAGAGGATAGCCCTTAGGAAAAAGTAAAATGAGATCAATAACACGGACTTGTACAAGATGAATTATTCGAAGCCAATGGTAATGGCACGCCCAAGACAACAATAAATAACTATCAAAGAACTCCGAGGCAGAGGTTTGGCTTGAGGACGAATACAAAATTCACTCTCATCCTTGTGACTTACAAAGAACTATACCAGAAATTGTTTGATGAGCACGTCATATCACCAGTCCATCTAAAACCACTGTTGCCGCCATTCTCAAAATGGTACAATGCGAACACCTGATGCGAGTATCATGCAAGAATAGTCGGGCATTCAATTGAGAATTACATTACCTTAAAAAGGTAGATTCAATAACTCATCAATGTTGGGGGTACTAAGATTCGAGGACCATGCATGTCCAAATGTATCACGGAATCTGCTACCCAGTCATTCCGATCAAGAGGTGAATGCAATAGTCGAAGAAAAAAATAGAAAGATCAAAGATCACCGTTAAAATGGGTTTGGTGTGAGATGGTCAAAGTGGGTTTGATCACCCAAAGTTCAGGGAAAGTAGTAAGAATAGGATACTATTGTGATTCCACGATAATAAAGGACATGAAATCCAAGAATGCGAGGAGTTCAAAACCATTGTACAAGGTTTAATGGATAATAAAGAGTTAAAATACTTTGAAGAAGATGAAAAGGTGGAAGAAATATGTGCTTCCGAAGAGGCACAACCAAAAGAACATTTGGGGTCAACCACCCAATGATAATCATCTCCCGATCGGGGAGCGACGAAACCTGAGAAAGAGCAGTGCCCAAAGTAATAATTCAAAATCCCATAGCCTTTCCCTATAAGGATAGCAAAAGGGTACATTGGAATTATGATTGTAATGTGATGATATCAAAAGGGGAAATTCCAAAGCTATATCAGAAAGAGCTCAAGATGTGAGTCTTATCACATGTAACGGGAAGAGCTATGACCTCATAAGTACGAAAAACAAAACATTTGAGAGGGTAACCCTGACAGAGCCTAAAAAAGGAAAGACTGAAGGACCTAAGTCACCAATCAACGAGCCAATAATAGAAAAAGAAGCTAGGGAATTCTTGAAATTCATAAAGCACAGTGAATATAGCATGGTGGAACAGTTGCACAAGCAGTCAGCTCATATATCAATTTTAACACTATTATTAAGCTCGAAAGCATATCGTAATGCACTAATGAAAGTGTTGAATGAGACCTATGTAGTTGACGATATCTTAGTGAACAAACTAGATTGCTTGGTTAGTAATGTAAGCGCTGATAACTTTATATTCTTTAATGACGATGAAATACCCCTAGGAGGTATGGGGTCGACAAAAGTTTACATATCACCACCCGTTGTAAAGGTTACACATTACCTGGTGTATTGATTGATAATAGTTCAGCTCTAAACGTTCTGCCATTAACCACACTGACGAGGTTGCCGATCGATAGTTCTCACATGAAGGCATGCCATAATATAGTGAGAGCATTCAATGGGACAGAAAGAAAGGTAATGGGTAGGATCGAGATACCATTGTTAATCGGTCCAAACTCATACGAAGTAGACTTCTTGGTAATGGATAGCAAACCAAGCTACAACTGCTTGCTTGGGAGACCATGGATCCATTCAGCAGGGGCAGTACCGTCATCACTACACCAGAAATTAAAATTGGTGACTGAAGGTCGATTGGTCACAATCAATGCTAAGGAAGACATAATTGCATCAATAGTAAATGATGCACCCTACATCGGAGCGGACGAAGAGGCCTTGGAATGTTCTTTTTGATCATTGGAATTTGTTAACTCAACCTTCATTGCCGAAGGAAGCAAGATCCCCACACCCAAAATATCATAAAACACAAGGATGAGTTTGCAAATGACGGTCGAGAAATGAACGTTAACAGGAAAGGGACTAAGAAGATATCTCCAAGGGAGGATCAATATGCCAATATTGGTAAACAAACGAGATCGCTTTGGCCTGGGGCATAAACTAGATATGAGGGAGAAGAAAAAAGAGTTGGAGAAGAAGCAAAAGAGAAGAAGAGCACGTTTAGCCGGAGAGGAATTGTTGAAGCCCAATTTTAATTGGGTTTGGGCCTTTGGTTTTAATTAAAAGTTTAAATTGATTTTAAATTTAAATTTATCTTAAATTTAAATTTAATCAAATTTAAAATAACATTTAAACTTAAACTTAAAATTAAAAGTCCAATTTAATGTCCATTTACAAATAAAGCCCAAATTATAAGTTCAAGTTTACAAGCCTAATTGGACTAAATTTGGCTAGCCCAAATCCAAATACAATAAACCAAATTTGGCTAGCCCAAGTGCCCCAAATTACAACAGCCCAAACAGAAACCCAACCACTTGCACTGTTGACCAGCCACCTCCCATTCCAGCCTATCAAGCACGCCACGTCACCATCAGCCATCACCTCCAAGCAAGTTGCTTCCGCCACAGCTATCATCTTCTTCAACTAGCTGCTCCAACCGCCACTGACAGTAACCGGACCTGCAAAAAGAAGAAAAGATGTACATTTAGTTGCATAAGACAAAAGGGAATCATTGTAAGACAAGGCTATAAAAGCCGAATTCAATTAATAAAAAGAGGACCCCTTTTTCAAAAAAAAATCAATATACATTCATCCCTTTTCTGAACAGAAGCAATCAATTCCAGCACAGTTATACGAACAACCTCAAGGCACAAAAGCAGGGTACAAACCAGAATATTGCATCCAATATCTTCAAGGTAAATTAAATATGTGCATTAATCTTTTATTTATTATACTTAATGCTTGAATTTCAAAACTGCTTCATCGCAAATGCATACATTCACCCATTAATTACACTACTATCATCATTACTGTATACCATTTTCAGTTATTGAGATGCATTAAATAAAGCAGTAAATATAATATTAATAATAAATAATATTAGCATTAATAATAATGACTGTTTTAATAATAAAATAATAATAAATGACATTACTAATGACCATTAATAATTAATAATATTTTAATAATAATAAAAAATAGAACCTGAAGGGACAGAAGCTCCCCTGTTTTGCACTTCCGTCACCGGACGTCATCTGGTCGCGCCGTCGTTGCCCACGCCATGCCCATCGCCGGACTGCCCACTCCGTCGTATGCAAACCCGCAAAAAGAAAGAATAAAGTTGTAAAAAGAGGGAAAATGAGTGAAAATTTCCAGATCTGGTTTAAAACCAGATTTGGGTTTGAATGAAAAACAAAAAGGTTTTTAAAAAAAATATCAAAGAAGGTTTTTCTAAAAAAATGGAGTAAAGAATGAAAAAAAAAAAAGAAAAGAGGAACTTTTACCTTTGGACGGCGATCGGACGATATGGGTAAGGTCCGACGATGGCGGCCACGCGCGCGACGGCTTGGTGGACGGAGACACGTGGAAAACCCCCGGCGGTGAAGGAGCGATCAACGTGGATGTGCGTGACCGGGAGCGTCGACGACGCACCCCCACGCGCGGGTTCAACGGTGGCTGAAGGAGGGCCAGCATGGCCGGCCAAAGAAGAAAAGGGAGAGGGGAAAGAGTTTTTTAAGTTTTTTTTTAAAAAATGAAGAAATAATAAATAAATAAATAACCTAAAATGTTATTTATATAAGACCCATTGACCCGACCGGATCCGACCCGAACCGTCCTAGGATCCGCGTGTTTTCGTTTAATGGGTTATTTGCGCGTTTGGTCCTTCCGCATTTTTTAATTGTTTTAACTTAATCCTTTTCATACTTTTAATTATTTTTAATTTGACCCAGTAATTTTGTTTACTTTTCAATTTAATCCTTTGACATTTTGAACGCACTAGAGGCTGCCACGTGTCGCTACTTTGGCTTATTTGTGCAATTAGTCCATTTTATTTTTAATTTGTTTTAATCTACTCCTTAAATCAACTTTCGTTAAATTACAAAATTGAACCAGGAATTTTCCAAGATTTACAAATTAGTCCTTTGACTTCCGGATGCCTGTGGGGCTGCCACGTGTCACCTTTTTTTGGTTTTATTATTTTATAGGTCCCTAGAATGCCCAAAAATTACCATTTTACCCCTAAACTTTCCAAAATCCCATTTTTAACCTCGATTTCACCAAAATTACTATTTTACCCTCGAACTTTCTAAAATTCCATTTTAACCCCAATTTTACCAAAATTACCATTTCACCCCCGAACTTTCCAAAATTCTATTTTTAACCCCGATTTCACCAAAATTACCATTTTACCCCTAAACTTTCCAAAATCCCATTTTAACCTCGATTTCACCAAAATTACCATTTACCCTTAACTTTCCAAAATCCTATTTTTAACCCTAATTTCACCAAAAATTACCATTTTACCCCTAAACTTCCCCAAATCCCTTTTTTAACCTCGATTTCACCAAAATTACCATTTTACCCCAAAACTTCCCAAAATCCCATTTTTAACCTCGATTTCACCAAAATTACCATTTACCCCTAAACTTTCCAAAATCCCATTTTTAACCTCGATTTCACCAAAAATTACCATTTTAGCCCCAAAATTTCCAAAATCCCATTTTTAACCCCTATTTCACAAAAAATTACCATTTTACCCTTAAACTTCCCAAAATCCCATTTTTAACCCAGATTTTAACAAAAATTACCATTTTACCCCTAAACTTCCTAAAATCCCATTTTTAACCTTGATTTCATCCAAAATTACCATTTTACCCTCAAACTTTCTAAAATCTCATTTTTAACCTTGGTTTCACCAAAAATTACATTTTTACCCCTGAAAGCCAAAAAATTACCATTTTACCCCCGGGCATCCAAAGGTCCCGTTTTCGACCCCGATCGCATCATCTTTCTTCTTTACTAAATACTTGCATTTATATTAATCATTATGCATTTGCATTTTACTTTTGCATTCTATTTATCTGCTTATCATCTTGCTTCTTATTTAATTTCTCTTATTAATTGTTATTCGATATTTCAAACTTATACGCTCATTTTTAAAGTATCTTCAAAAACGAGGCAATGTTCCTCTCGTGTGAAAGCTTCAAGAAATCATGCCCTAATGTGTCGGGTGTGATTTTTCGCAAAACTCACAGGCGTCGAATATCCTTTTTTAAAATTTTTTATACCCGTTAAACCCGAGATTCTGAGAATATCGTGTCCTAACGTGTTGGTCACGATTTTAATTCTCCGTGAAAAATGAAGTAAACGGGTATTCCATATTTGAATCTTTTAAACTATGTGTCCGAGGATTACATTTTAAATTCAATACGAAATTTTCAAACTCTCAAAACAATATATCTATATCACAAATAATTTTTAAAAAAATGAGGCAATGTCCTTTCGTGTGAGAACTTCAAAGAATCGCACTTTAACGTGTTAAGTGTGATTTTCGTAATTCATGCGAATCGAATATCCTTTTCAAAAGTTTTCAAAATACTCTTCAATCTAATAATTATATACAAAGCGGCTTTATAACCAAAACAATAAACAATGGTCTTTCATGTGAAGATCTCGAAATATCGTGCCCTGACGTATTGGGTGTGATTTTCGTATGGTTCACATGATAGAACACTCTCTTTAAAATGTCTCGAAACATCCCACGGTTTTGAAACTCCGAGAATTTAGTGCCCTAATCTGTTAGACACGACTTCTAATTCTCATAAAGGATCGAAACACGAGGATGAATTTTCCTTAAAAGTTTTCCTTTGAAATTATACGAAGCCGTCTAAAATAAACATCGTATTTTAAACTTTACTCGAGTTTTCATTGTTTTCATAAAGTAAGACCCGAAAATAATCATGTGGTACCAATTTTCGGGCGTATGAAGGTGCTAATCCTTTCTCATACGTAACCGACTCCCGAACTTGTTTCTCTGGATTTCGAAGACCCACTTTTTTAACGTTTTACGTTTTATGGTGATCCAATCACACCTAATAAAAGATTGGTGGCGACTCCCATTTCCCTTTTATCCCAAAATTAATTAAAATGATTTGTTTTTCGAAGCCCCGTTCCCGAGGTGGTTTCGACAGGAATCAGATGGGAGCCAATGGTTTTTCCCCATATATCAAAAACATTCATATTAAGGGGAATAATCAATTCAAGGCTAAAATTGGATAAGAAGGAGAGGAGAATGATTAAAGTAGTAGGAATAATGAAGGATTTAAGCATTAACGTTATGTCTGAAGAAGGAAATGAAGAAAGAAGCCTGTGGGAAATTCGTCCTTACACCCTCGGGAGTACTCTGAACAATTGGACTGCAGAGGAATTCTTTGTAATTTTTAGGGCTTTTTTAGAGTAATGCTCAAAACACACCTACTGCTCTTGGCCTAAGAGTAGTAAGGATCTTTGTAAAAGGGCCCATTATCATTATCAGTTATTTTAATAAAAATACTTTTCTTTTTACATTTCACGATTCTATTTATTTTTACCAAGTTTGACAAATATTTTTATTCAATTTGACAAGTATTTTTACCCTAGTCAAAATGTTCTTTTCATTCAAAATCATACCATATAATTAATCATCTTTAAATTCAGTGGTATCTTTAGATCTCCTCTTATCCCTCTAACAGGTCTTTTGATATCAATGATATGAGCGACACTATTATTGACTCGGAGCCCTTTTTTTAGCAAGATATGTGTTCAGAGGAATTTTAGGAATTTGAAGAGAACCAAGATTGTAACTTGTCTCCCAATTTGTTAAGAATGGTGGAGCAAGATGAAAAACAAATCCTGCTGCATAAAGAGTCAGTAGAAATCGTGAGTCTGGGAAATGAGGAAGAAAAGAAAAAAGTAAAAATTGGGATGAGCATTTCCGTAGAAACAAGGCAGGATCTTATTAAGTTGGTTCAAGAGTTCAAAGATGTTTTTGCGTGGTCTTATCAGGCTATGCCTGGGTTACATACCGATATTGTGGTACATAGACTCCATATAAAGGAAAGATGTAAACCTGTTCAACAGAAGCTTCGGAGGATGATGCCTGACGTGCTATTAAAGATAAAAGAAGAGGTCAAAAAGCAGTTCGATGCTGGTTTCCTCCAGGTGGATAAGTATTTCAAATGGGTAGCTAATATAGTCCCAGTCCCTAAGAAGGATGGAAAGGTATGAATGTGCGTCGATTATCAAGATTTGAACAAGGCAAGCCCGAAGGATAATTTCTCGTTGCCCTATATCGATACCCTAGTTGATAACACGACGGGTCATTCATTATTCTCCTTCATGGATGGTTTCTCCGGATACAACCAGATAAAGATGGATCTTGAAGATATGGGGAAAACCACCTTCATCACGATGTGGAGAACGTTTTGTTATAAGGTGATGTCATTTGGACTTAAGAACGCGGTAGCAACATATTAAAGAGTTATGGTAACCTTGTTTCATGATATGATGTATAAAGAGATCGAGGTTTACGTTGATGATATGATTACAAAATCTCAAAACAAGGAAGAACATGTGGAAGTCTTAAAGAAATTGTTCTTGAGGTTGAGGAAATACCAGATAAAGTTAAACCCAGCTAAATGCACCTTCGGAGCTATTTCAGGCAAATTTTTAAGCTTCGTGGTCAGCAAGAGAGGTATTAAGATTGACCTAGATAAAGTCAAAGCCATACAAGAGTTACCACCACTGTGCATTCAGAAAGAAGTTCAAGATTTCTTAGGGAGATTGAATTATATTGCAAGATTTATTTCACGATTAACCGAGAAATGTTACTCAATCTTATGTCTTCTTAAGAAACATAACCCAGGTGTGTGGGTTGAGGAATGCTAGATCACATTTGACAAGATTAAACATTATTTGTCAAATGCCCCAATTTTAGTACCATTAAGCCCCAACAGATAGTTGATCTTATATCTAACAGTCTTTGAGAATTCTATGGGATGTGTGCTAAGCCAACATGACGGGTCTAGAAGAAAAGAAAGAGCGATATATTACCTCAGTAAAAAGTTTACTGACTGTGAAACAAGGTATTCGCTAATTGAGAAGAGAAGTTATCTAGTTTGGACCACTCGAAGATTAAGGCAATATATGTTGTATCATACAACTTGGTTGATCTTGAAATTAGATCCCTTAAAATACATGATGGAGGTGACCGCACTAAATGGGAGAATGGTTAGATGACAAATCTTGCTTTCTGAATTTGATGTAGTCTATGTGAATCAAAAGACAGTAGAGGGAAGCGCAATAGCAGACTTTCTAGCCAGCGGAGCTCTAGAGGATTATGAGCCCTTGAATTTTTATTTCCCGAATGAAGACCTAATGTACGTTGCAACCACCGAGGAAGGAGCTCCAAAAGAACATACTTGGAGGCTGATTTTTGACGGCGCTTGGAATGCTAGGGGTAGTGAAATTGGAGCAGTTTTGGTATCTTCAGAAGGTGACTATTATCCTTTTACTAGTAAGCTCGACTTCGACTGAATAAATAACATGTCCAAATATGAAACATGTATCATGGGAATCCGTGCAGGCATAGAACGAGAGATCAAAATTCTGGAAGTTTACGGAGATTTTGCACTAATAAAGCTCAAAGGAAAATGAGAAACAAGAGACTCTAAGTTAATTGATTGTCGAAGGTTGGTTCTCGAGTTAATCAAAGAGTTTGATAACATTACATTCCATTATCTCCCACGAGATGAAAACCAAATGGCTGATGCTCTGGCTACTCTTGCTTCAATGATTAAAGTAAACAAGCCAGAGGATGTAAGGTCTATTCAAATGAGCATTTATGAGGCTCCTACCCACTGTTACAACACCGAGGAAGAAGAAAGGGATGACCATCCTTGGTACCAAAACATCTTATATTATGTAAGAGACCGTAAATACCCAGAGAAAGCTACCGAGAATGATAAGCGGACATTGAGAAGACTAGCAATTGATTATGTCTTGGATGGAGAAATTCTGTATAAAAGGAGGAAAGATCAAGTATTGCTACGATGTATTGATGCTAGGAAAATCCTGGAAGAAGTTTATGAGGGTGTTTGTGGGACGTATGTCAATGGTTTCACAATGGCTTGAAAAATAATGTAATTTGGCTACTATTGGTCCACTATGGAAAGTGACTGCATCAACTATGCCAAGAGGTGTCACAAATGTCAAATTTATGAGGAAAAGATCCATGTACCACTTCACCTCTTCATGTCATGACTTCCCCATGGCTCTTTTCTATGTGGGGCATAGATGTCATTGGACCAATTTCACCAAAAGCTTCTAACGGACATCGATTCATCTTTGTGGTCATTGACTACTTCATCAAATGGGTAGAAGCTGCTTCCTACGCCTATGTTACAAAAACTGCAGTTAATAAATTCCTGAAAAGAGAAATCATATGTCGATATTGGATGCCAGAAAGGATTATATCTGACAATACTTTGAATTTGAACAACAGCACGATAACGTAGGTCTGTAGTCAGTTCAACATCAAACATCATAATTTATCTCCTTATTGCCCAAAGATGAATGGAGCAATAGAGGCAGCCAACAAGAATATCAAGAAGATGTTGGAAAAATGACAGACTTATAAGGATTAGCACGAGAAGTTACCATTCACCCTTTATGCTTATAGAACTTCTGTCAGAACTTCTACTAGGGCAACACCATTCTCATTAGTCTATGGGATGAAAGTAGTTTTACCTATTTAAGTGGAGATTCATTCTCTCCGAGTCTTGTCAGAATTAAAACTAGATGAAGCAGAATGGATCCAATCCAGATATGATCAGTTGAATCTGAAGAGATTGAAAGCTGTCCATCATGATCAAATGTACCAAAAATGAATGATGCGAGCTTACAACAAAAAGGTCCTCCCTAGAGAATTTCATGAGGGAGATCTGGTTGTAAAGAAGATACACCCTATACAAAAGGATTTCTAAGGAAAATGGACACCCAATTGGGAAGGACTTTATGTGGTGAAGAAAGCCTTATCTGGAGGAGCTCTCATATTGACCGAAATGGATGGAAAAGAGTTCTACAACCCTGTGAATTCAAACTCAATGAAGAAATATTTCACCTAAAAAAACCAGAGAGGTCAAGATGAAAACCCGCAAAAGGCATCTTGAAACCAAAGGGGTTTTGAGTTGAAAACCCAAAAAAGAACAGCTTGAATTTGGAACAAAGAATAGACCTATAATGATCGAGGAACGTTACACCTCGAGGCATAAACAAAGCACTCCAAGCCTCCTAACACATATTAAGCTTAGAGTGGGTCTCATCAAGTCTGCTTAGGAAGCTCATACATTGATATTTAGGGCACCTGATTTTGTTTAGTTCACTTTGTAGTTGGCAATTCTTTTTAAAAATGTCCGCCACTTTCAATCTCTTCTTCCATTCGAGCTTTGTCTCCAATAAAATTTAAATTTGTTTACCTCATGGCTTTGTCCAAGCATTTTTGCATTAAAATAACAGATAATGGATTAATGTGATAAAACACACTAATCTCTTACCCTGATCATGGGGCAGATTGAAGACACACCAATCTCTTACCCCGATCATGGGGTAGATTGAAGACAATCCAATCTCTTACCCCGATCATGAGGCAAATTGAAGACACACCAATCTCTTACCCAAATTATGGAGGAGATTGAAGACACACCAATTTCTTACCCTGATCATGGGGCAGATTGAATCATCCAATGTTTTACCTTAATCAAAAGGCAGATTGAATCATCCAATCTTTTACCTTAATCAAAAGTTAGATTGAAGACACACCAATCTCTTACCCCGATCATGGGGCAGATTGAAGACACACTAATCGTTTACCTCGATCATGGGGCAGATTGAAAACACATCAATCTCTTACCCGATCATGGGGCAAATTGAAGACACACCAATCTCTTACCTCGATCATGGGGCAAATTGAAGACAATCTAATCTCTTTCCTCGATCATAGGGCAGATTGAAGACACACTAATCTCTTACCCCGATCATGGGCCAAATTAAAGACAATCAAATCTCTTACCCCGATCATGGGGCAGATTGAAGATAGGTTGCGAAGAGAAGACAATATTCAGTAGGATCGGGTGAAATTGGTCTTTCTGGAAGTCTTTGTTTCATTCTTGTTACATGAAAATGAGCAAAAAGGGGCAGTTGTAACACCCCAATTTCACCCGACCCAATAAATGAAGCCTAAACCAAATAAAATAAATAAAACTAAATAAATAAAAAAATTTATTTATTTACCAAAATCCATTTTACATATCCAAATTAAAACCCAAAAATATATATATACAAGCCCAATACCTAATTACTTAAACCTAAGCCCAATCCAAACTAGCCCATAACCTTAACAAAAAAAAGGAAACCCTAAATCTGCCTTAGGCTATCAGCACCGCTCCTCTCATGTTAGCACGTGCCACGTCAGCGCCATGTCAGCCACGTGACTCCTTGACTGTCGACCCCTTGTTTGTTAACCTTTGACCTCTTAGCTCCCGAAGCCCCCTCGTTTGCCCCTTGCATTGAAATGGCAAGGGTGCTCCTTTCAATGTCGTTGACTCCGACGAAGCCTCTACCATCAGCACGAAAATGATACCTGCAAAAAAGAAGAACAGATAGAAGCAAAAGCAAGAGCAGAGCAAGCAAATACTATTATTTTGTAATTTATTTCGGTTATAAATAAGCCCAACCACCAGATCTATAATTTTTAAACAGGAAATACAAAAAGAAAGAAATCAAAAAACAAAAGAGCAATCGAGATTTAAGGTAAATAAATGTTGTATTTTTTATTTCCATATATCCATATATTTCGAAATAGAAATTTAAATATAAAAAAATTCAAAAATATAAAAGGAAGGGATTAGGGTTTACCCATCTCTCCGACGTCGTTGCCACCGTGAACGGTCGAGGACACCACTCTCGATGAAGGGTGGTTCATTTTTCGAACACAAGTCTTCCAACAATCGATGTTTGTAAGATTTCAAAAGGAAAAAAAAATCAAAATAAGGTTCTCTGTCGAATCCCCAAAAAAGAAAAAGAAAAAAACAAAATCTTTTTTAGTTTTTTTTAAAAAATCAGAATAGATCTTGTTAGATCTATTTCTAAATCTGAAAAAATAATAAAAAATAAAAAGGGTTTAAAAAAATGATTTTTTGGCTCCCCGACCATCGCACGCGGCGATTGCCAGCGTTAATGGTCGACAGATCGACAATGGCTCCCCATCTGAGTTGATGGCCGGATCATGGGGGGTTTCAAAATTTTTGAAAGAACAAAAAGGGATGTTTTGGCTGAAATGAAATGAAAAAAAATATTTCATAAATTTTTTTGGTTTTATATAATATTAGAAACGACGCCGTTTAGGTTTAATACAATAAACGCTAAAACGACACCGTTTTATGGCAAATCGAGTTGGAGCCGACCCAATAAGAGAGGATTTGCTCTTTTTCATAAATGGTTTATTTATTTTTTAGTCCTTTTGCATTTTTCAATATTTTTAATCGTTTCCTTTTTGTATTTTCAATTTCACCTTAGAATTTACTCCCGTTTGTATTCAGGTTCACTGACCTTGGATGAATACGAGAGTGACACGTGTGCAAGCTTGGGATTATTACCCATTTTGTACCTAGGTGTTTTAAATATAAAATTTGAGCCTTCATTTTTTATCTTATTTACATATTTCGCTATAAAATTTTATTTTTGCTTTCAATTTAATCCTTAAACATTTTTTAAATTTTTTATTTTCTTTTTTTTAATCAAGACCTTTATTTTTACCTTGCTTTCTTTCTTCTTTTTTTTTAAATATTGTTACTCTTTTATCCCGTTTTTTATTTTAAAATTTAACCCTCTTTTGTTAACTTTTATTTTTTTTCTACATTAATAATTAAGTCGTATTTTTATGGTATATTTACTTAGTTAATATTCACGCATATTATTTTAATCACTCACTTTTATTTTTCTATTTGCTATGTCATCGCTAATTACACTTCATTTGTGTATCCATATATGATTTTTTTTTACAAATAAGTATACATTCGTTTATGCTTTGTAAAAATAAATGGTATTTTAAAAATAAATCTAACTTATTTTTTTTAAAGGGAGGCAAATACTCTTTTATTTTAGGGAATTTGAAAAGTGGCGTCCTAACGTGTTGGGTACGAATTTTCTTTAGAACCTAAATAATTAAATGTCTCGTTTCAACTAAATAATCGTTGTTTTACTTGTGAATTACATGAATTTACCCATTTTTTGCAAAGCATTATTAACAAAATAAAATGTACATCGTTTTTTAAAACACAAAAATTGTTTTAAAAATAAAACAATGTTCTTAAGAATTCGAAAAATAGTACCCTAACGTGTTAGGTGCGATTTTTCTTTAAACCTAAATAATCGAACATCCTATTTTAAATTGAAAAATCGCTATTTTCAATTGAAAATTACCCGGTTTATTTATCTCTTTCACAAAACATTCGAATAAAATATTATTTTTCCAAAATCGAGGCAACGTTCTTTTAATTTAGGGAATTTGATAAATTGCGTCATAACGTGTTGGGTACGATGTTTTCTTTAAACCTAAGTAATTGAACATCTTGTTTAAATTTGACAAATGTTCTCTATTTTCAAAGATTTGAGAATGTTGTGCCCTAACATGTTGGACATGACTTCTTTCTCTCGATTAATTTGAAACAAGAGGGCATTTCTTCACAAAATTCGATTTTTTAAAAAAAAAAGGCATAATGACAAAATTAGCCCCTAACGTTTGGGTGTTTGGTCACTTTGACCATTAAGGTTTCTTTTGACTCACTTTCATACATAACCTTTTTTTTAATCAAATTAATTATTTTTTAACGGTTTTACTGACGTGACCATTAAGAGACTAACGACACTGATGTGGTAATTTTTTTCCACGTGGGCACTGCCACGCATGCAACTGTTGACGTGGCATATAAGACAAAATATGCCATGTCAGCAAAAAAAATTAATTATTTTTTTAAAATATAAATTTTTTAAAAATATTTTAAAATTAATTTAAAATTATTTTTTAAATATAAAATTATTAAAACCATCATCTGAGTCTTTTTTTTATTCCCTTTCCTCTTCTCCTTCTCTTTCACCTTCTTCTTATTTTCCTTCCAATGGGTTTTTTTCTAGGGTTTTTTTTTCTGTTCCCTTTCCCCTTCTTATTTTCCTTTTTCTTATTTGCCTTTTCTAGATAGATTTCGATAGACTTTGCTTATTCTGATCTGGGTTTTCTTGTTTAGGTTAATATTCCTTTTTTATTTTTTTTATTGAGGCAAATAATTAATCATGGAGTCCCTGGCTACTCATGATACTTATTTGGATTTGTTTCAAGTTTTGCTGAATAATTCTAATCTAAGTTTCTATCTTTCAAATCTCTAGAGTTGGTTCTACTTTCATTTGAAGCCATTTCATTTTCAAATCTCTTCTATCACCCCGTTTCATTGTTTACTGTTGAACTTGGATTGATAAAAAATATGGGATTTTGCTGTTAAAACTTTACAGAAAATCATCTTCAGAGAACACATTTTCCTGGTATGGTGAGAAAGAAAGCTTATATTTTTTACGATCATGGAAATTATTATAACAAAGAGTGGGATCTTGTTGAAGGTAGTGGCCAAAGAGTTTTGTTGGTACCATGTAGAACTTCCAAAAGGGAAACAAAAGCTGGTGTTTGGTTGATGGGAAAATGTAAGAAAATTTGGGAATTTCTTGTTGTTGAAGAAGGAGATGAAATTGGAAATAAAAATTATTTAATTTATAATAATCGTTTTTTTTCAATTGAGTGTTTATGTAATTTGGTTTCTAATGATTATAAGTTGAAGCTTTTGATTGTCAAGGAAAATGAGATTGATTGTTTGAAGAATTTCTTGGATTCAATTCATGGAAAGAGAAGGGGAAGGAGAGCAGAAAAAAATCCAGAAAAACTTAATGATGATGATTTTAATAATTTTTTATTTAAAAAATAATTTTAAATTAATTTCAAAATATTTTTAAAAAATAATTAATTTTTTTGTTGTCGTGACATATAGTTGCATGTGTGGTCCACGTGGAAAAAAATTGCCACACCAACGCCGTTAGACCCTTAACGGTCACGTCAGCAAGACCGTTAAAAAATGATCAAATTGACCCAAAAAAAAGTTATGTATGAAAGTGAGCCAAAAAAACCATAAGAGCCAAAGTGACCAAACACCCAAACGTTAGGGACTAATTTTGTCATTATGCCAAAAAAAATTAAATGAATCGTGCATTTAGGGATCGCATTTAAAATTTTATCTGAGTTTTTAATTTTCAACAACCAAAACCACAAATAATCGATTTGATACCAATTTTGGGCGTGTGAGGGTGTTAATTCTTCCTTACATGTAACTGACTCCTGAACCTATTTTCTAGATTTTGATGACCAAATTGTTTTTTTTCTAAAATAGATTTAAATATTTTAGCTGGTCCAATCACATCGAATTAAAAAATTGATGGCAACTCCCACTTTTGATTTTAAAAATATTTTCGAGACTTTTTTTTACAAAAAACAAAAAAAATGGCTTCGACAATAAGTAACTAGAACCAAAAACCTAACATATCAAGCATAATGGCATAAAAGTATTCCCTTGCATGTTGCTTTCAACACTGTTGCATTCTATTGTAAGTTACGGAAGAAATAGAAAAGATGCAAAACGGGAATGAAAAGAAAAAAAAATTCTGAAAACCCAATTGTAACAACTCGATTTTTAGTGGTGTCGAAAACAGTGATTTCGGGATCACAACTCCGACGAGTCGAGTCGTAAATTTATTTATTTTGAATATTTCTGGTGATATATGCATTGTATGAAATTATGATTTGAAAATTTCATAGATTAAATAGTTAATTGAATAGAAAGGACTAAATCATAAAAAGGGTAAAAGTATAGATGTTTAATTAGAAGGACCAAATGAATAAAATAACCAAATGGATATTAGTTAGTGGATTGGCATGGTTTACATTAAGTATAAATAGATTTAATTAAGATTAAAAATGATTAATTAAAGCTTAATGCTGAAAGTCTTAATAATTACAAAAATGTCATTATTATATATATGAAATTAAAAGAAAAGTAATTGATTTTCATTCCACTTTATTCTCCTTTCTTCTTCACACGGCAACAAGAGACAAAAGTTAGGGTTTTCAATTCAAATCTTTGAGCTTTGGTTTGGGTAAGCAGACCTTGATCGTTTTTGGTAATTTTTATGTTTTTGAGTTCGCATTAGTTTAATCTAGCTTATGCAAGGACTAATTTGTGAATCTGTCAAATGTTGGAAAACTTGCCATTGTTTAATTTTCTTGTTCTTGGAAGTTTTTTATGTATTTGAATGTTTGATACTTGGGTTAAATCTTTTTGTAAAGTGATTTTTGATTTTATTAGAGTTAAAGGATTAAAATGTGAAATAGGTGAAATTTCATGTATTGTTTTGAAAATAGATATATGAATGGGTTGGGTAAGTACCCAAGAGAATTATTCTATGGTTGTTGTGTAAGATAATGGTTATTTTATATGTTTTGTGTTGAAAAGACTAGATTGAATAAAGAGAAACTAGTAATCATCCCAAAAAAGACTAAATTGTGTTAGATGACTAAATTATGTAATTTAATGTGAAAATTGAATGATTTGTGAATGTAGACTACGATCGTGCTATCGACCATGAAAAAGGGAAATTAGCGGATTAGTCCCTGAAGTCTTTCCTAAACTACAATTCAGTCCGATAAGTTCATAATGTCAAATTCTTATTAATAACTGCTTATAACTACCTTTTTAATGATTGTTGAAAATGAGAAACATCGAGACGAGAATTCTCCGACCTTGTGCCAAAGATAGAAAATAGTCCAATGGTTGAGATCCTACATTTGTTGCGAATTCTCTATAGCATCGTGAGTCACTGTAAGGTGAATAGAATCCGATAATAGATTACATGCCCTACAATGGCTGAGATTCATGCTTGTTGCATGTTCTCATCAACTTAATGTGAGCAACATCGTAGGGAACAGATATACTGTATCGATGGTTAAGAATAGCATTGTATACTAGTAACAGGCATGACCCTTGGGTCAATAGGGAGCAAATTAGCAACATGACCTTTGTGTCAACAGGGAGTAAAATGAATAACGACCCTTGAAGTTCAGTTGTGCTGACTTGACAGATTTATAGAGTTGCTTATCTCATAAGACTTGGTAAATTGATGAACTTGTGAACTTATTAAGCTATATAACTTACCAGTGAACTTGTTGTTTTGTAGATCTCATTTTGTGCCTTGAAGATCAGATCATCTTAAGAATAATCACACTATCCTGGGAGCTCGATTGGTAGTATTTACATCACTCGATTATTTGGCATGTATTAGGATGTTATAACATTTAATATGGAACCAAATATGTTGAAATCTTACTATTTTGATTTTGTAAATGCATGAAGTATAACTTTGATGCTTAGGCTTATAATGCTTGTAAAGACTTAGAAGTTATGTGTCTGTTGTGATGTTTTAATGCATAACTTAAATGAGTTGTATTTGAGGTATTAAACTTGTGTCTTGGCATCATTAATGAAATTCTGAATACTTATTTCGGTAAAATTATTGCATGTATCGGTAGAAGTACAGGGTTAGAGAGAGGTTGTTCTCTGACTTGGATTGTATCGGTAGTTGAATTGCAAGTATCGGTAGTTCATGGTACTGATATATTGGTAGTATGTAAGCTTGTATCGGTAGAAGTTGAAGGGAGTAGTTTTTTGCTCTCTGGAGTTTTTGGTATCGATAGTTGCATGACTTGTATCAGTAGAAATTATACTTGTATCGGTAGAACTAGTACAGGTACTGGTAAAAATCTGCATAGTTCTAAAATTGTTCATTGAATTGATTACTACCGATACTTGACCCTCAGATATCGGTAGAAGTCCCTTAAAATGTTAGAAGTACCATTTTTACCCTTGATAAAATTGTGTTATGTTAAGATATTATTTTAAATTGTAAGAAATGATTTTTGTGTTGAATAAAGATACAAATAGTCGGATATTCGTAAAAGATGAACAATATAATATGAATAGTAAATACTGAAATCCTAATCGACGACGGTGTATGGGATTTAGATGTTATATTTAATGGTATCAGAGTTTTTGGTTTTGCCATTTTTTGGACTATAATGATAGTATATTATGTTTTAAAAGTACATGCCAAATGAACTTGAGATAGTGTGATATAGATGAATCTGATCTAATTATAGTTCTTGCAGATAACGTGAGATGTTTGACTCAGAAAGGGAGGAAACCAATGAACTGAACAGTAATGTCCCGACTAATGATTCTGGAGCAAGACATGAGGCACCGATATTACTGATAACAGAAAATAAAGTAAAGAATATGTTCTTCGAACTAATGGGACAGTGGTTCTCGGAGTTCATAAGAAAGAACCCGATGACACCACCTCCTCCACCTCCTGTCGCACAACCTACCACTCGACCAGTAGTACCTCCAGCTATGCCTCTACCTCCTCCTCCAGTGGTGGAACAGAGACGTCGTGTTTCTATGGACAGGGTTAGAAAATATGGTGCAGAAGAATTTCGAGGAAACATAGAAGATGATCCTTCTAGAGCTGAATACTGGTTAGAAAATACACTAAGAGCTTTGAACAAGATGGCTTGTCCTCTAGAAGACTACCTAAGATGTGTGGCTTCGTTGTTGAAGGACGAGGCATACAATTGGTGGATGAGGATTTTAGCAGTGATACTTGAGAATGAAGTTACCTGGAAATTTTTCCAAACAAAATTAAGAAAGAAATATGTCAGTAAAAGGTATCTGGACAAGAGGAAGAAAGAGTTTATAGAATTGAGACAGGAGAATAAGATAGTGGCAGAATATGAACGAGAATTCATACAACTCAGTAAGTATGCTCGAGAAATTGTATCGACAGATGAAGCAATGTGTGTCCACTTTGAAGACGGGCTGAATGACGAGATCAAGATGATGGTAAGAGGAGCTGCGACCGTTTGTGGTTCTCGCGGATAGAGCTCAAAAGATGGAAGAAATTTACCACAACAAGATACAGAGAGAGAAGAGGTTTCGAGAATCTGGGATAAAGAACATCCCCAGAACTTTTTCTATGTCACCACCGAAGAAACTTAGAGAAAATGAAATTCGCAAAGTAGCTTCTTCTAGGTTTCTGAGCAAGAGTAGATCGGGACCACCAGAGTCTAAATTTCAAAACCGTCTTGCAGCTAGTGTCCAAAATGTGCCAAACCCACCATGTGATCATTGCGGAAGGTATCATGCAGGTGATTGTCGAAAGATAAAAGGGGCTTGTTATCGATGTGGCCTCACAGATCATTTTATGTGAAACTACCCGATGGCTTCGAAGATAAACGAAAACCAGAATGTGAAAACCCGTACTTCACCGTCAAAAGGTAAACACCTGGAATAGAGCAGTAGTGCAGGTGGAAATCGAAGCGACAACAAGGTTACTATAATCGGGTCTAAGGCACAGACACCTACACGGACATATGCCATCAGAGCTAGAGAAGAAGCTACCACTCTTGATGTGGTGACCGGTATATTCTATCTTTTTAATGATATTACATGTGATTTGATTGACCCAGGGTCAACTCATTCATATATTTGCACTGCTTTAGCCACTGATAAGAATATGGTCATTGAATCGACTGAATTTGATGTGCAAGTCACAAACCCTTTGGGTCACAGTGTCATTGTTAACTTGGTATGTCGTAAATGTCCACTGAAAGTTCAAGGCTATGAATTTTCTACTGATCTAATGTTATTACCTTTCACCGAGTTTGATGTGATCTTGGGTATGGATTGGTTATCCGAGCATGATGTGATAGTAAATTGCAAGCAAAGACAGCTTAGTTTGAAATGTTCGATAGGTGAGGTAATCACAGTGGAATCCGACAAGTTGAACAGTGAAACTAGAGTGATTTCGGCTATTTCAGCATAGAAGATGATTCATAGAGGCTGTATAGCATTCCTGGCATACATACTTGATATTCGGGACTCGAGAATAGAATTAGGTCAGGTACTAATTGTTCAAGAGTATACAGATGTGTTTTCTAAAGAACTACCGGGTTTGTCACCTGTCAAAGAGGTAGAGTTCGGTATTGGTTTGATACCTGGTACCGCTCTAATGTCTATTCCACCGTCCAGAATGGCACCGACCGAATTAAAAGAATTGAAAGCTCAATTGCAAGAATTACTAGACAGAGGGTTCATACGACCTACTGTGTCACCATGAGGTGCACCCGTACTATTCGTGAAAAAGAAATATGGATCGATGCGGATGTGTATAGACTATAGGCTGCTAAATAAGGTGACGATTAAGAACAAGTATCCATTGCCTCGGATCAATGAGCTATTTGACCAGTTAAAGGGTGCAACCGTGCTCTTCAAAATGCACCTTCGATCAGGTTATTATCAGATGCAGGTGAAAGATTGTGATTTAATGAAAATGACATTTAGAACTCGGTACGAATATTATGAGTTTTTAGTTATGCCATTTGGGTTGACTAATGCTCCCGCAACATTTATGAATCTGATGAGCAAAATGTTTAAGCCCTAGTTGGATAGGTTTGTGGTTGTGTTTATTGATGACATATTGATTTACTCCAAGACAGAATCAGAGCATGCTCAACATTTGAGAGAGTTTTTATGGATTTTGCGAGAAAAGAAGTTGTATGCAAAAATCATTAAATGTGAATTCTGGCTTCGAGAAGTTGGATTTTTTGGGTTACGTAATATCTTCGAGAGGAATACGTGTCGATCCAAGTAAAGTCTCAGCTATTCTCGATTGGAAGGTACTGAAGAACGTCTCCGAGGTATGCAGTTTTCTAGGACTAGCAAGTTATTACCGTCGGTTCGTGAAAGACTTTTCCATCATAGCCTTGCCGATAACAAGGTTGCTACAGGAAAACATTCAATTCATGTGGTCTGAAAAGTGTAAATAAAGTTTTGACCAGTTGAAAAAGTTGTTAACTGAAGCTCTAGTCTTGACGCAACCAGAGTCGAGAAAAGAGTTCGTTATTTACAGTGACGCATCTTTAAGCGGATTGGGGTGTGTTTTTATGCAAGATGGGAAAGTGGTAGCTTATGCTTCCCGACAGTTGAAACCGCATGAAAAGAATTATCCGACTCATGATCTGAAGTTAGCTAACGTAGTTTTTACATTGAATATTTAGCGACACTACCTTAATGGGGAGATATGTCATATATTTACAAATCACAAGAGTTTGAGATATCTGATGACACAGAAGGAGTTGAATTTGCGACAATGCTGATGGTTAAAGCTGTTAAAAGACTATGACCTTGTGATCGATTATTATCCGGGTAAGGCCAATGTTGTAGTTGATGCCTTGAGTCGAAAATCGATGTTTACTTTGAGAGAATTGAATACCCATCTTTCATTGAAAGGTGATGGTTCTATCACCGCGGGGCTTAGGATGAAGCCGTTATTTCTACTGTGGATTTAAGAATTACAAAGAAATAATCCAAAGCTGATAGGTAAAAGGGAGCAGATACGGAGTGATGCTACTATAGGGTTCACAGTTAATACAGAGGGTATGTTGTATTACAGAGACAAAGTATGTATTCTGAACGATTCAGATTTGTGACGAGACATTTTGACAGAGGGTCATAGCATCACTTATTCCATACATTCGAGGAGTATTAAAATGTATAATGACCTGAAGAAATTGTATTGGTGGTCACATATGAAATGAGAGATTTCAGAGTTTGTAACTAGGTGTCTTATATGTCAGCATGTGAAAGCCGAATACCAGGTGCCATCTGGGTTACTACAATCGATTTCCATTCCGGAGTGGAAATGGGAAAGAGTTATAATGGATTTTGTCACAAGACTTTCGGTAACACTGAGAAAGAAAGATTCAATCTGGGTAATTGTAGACAGATTGGCGAAGTCCGCTCATTTCATCCCCATTCGGGTAGATTATCCACTTAAAAGACTGGCCGAGCTATACGTGTCTGAAATAGTTTGACTACACGAGGTACCAGCCTCTATCATTTCCGACAAGGATCCACGCTTTACCTCGATATTTTGGGGTAAGCTACATGGAGCTCTAGGGACCAGGTTGAATTTTAGTACGGCATATCATCCGCGAACGGATGGTCTGTCAATGCGAGTGATACAGATTCTTGAGGATATGCAACGCTGCTGTACACTTGAGTTTGAAGGAAGCTGGGAAAAGTATCTACCATTGGTGGAGTTTGCATATAATAATAGCTACCAATCTCGCATTAAAATGGCATCATTCGAAGTATTATATGGTCGAAAATGCAGGACACCTCTGTACTGGTCAGAATTGAGCGAGTTTAAGTTGATTGGAACTGATTTGGTTCATGAAAGTAAGGACAATGTGCGGGTAATTCGTGTTTGTTTGAAAGCAGCGTCTAATCAACAGAAGTCGTGCGTAGATCTTAAAAGGAAAGATATAGAATTTGTTTTAGGAAATAGAGTTTTCCTGAGAGTTTTACCTTGGAAAAAGGTGTTACGGTTCGGCTAAAAGGGAAAGTTGAGTCCACGATTTATTGGGCCGTATGAGATTATAGAACGGGTTGGTCCTGTAACATATAAGTTGATTTTACCGCCAGATAAAGAAGATCCGTAATGTATTTCATGTTTCGATGCTGAGACGATACAGATCAGATCCCTCACATGTGATTACACCCATGGAAGTTGAGATCCAGCCAGATTTGTCATATTCAGAAGAACTGGTTAGAATACTATCTAGCAAAGTAATAGAACTGAGGAACGAAAGAGTACCGTTGGTGAAAGTATTGTGGGATCGTCACGGGTTAGAGGAAGCCACTTGGGAGATAGAGGCTTCGATGAGGTCACAGTATCCTAACTTGTTTACCAGTAAGAAATTTTGGGACGAAATTTCCTTAAGAGGTGAGAGTTATAATAGTCCAATTTTCATTGGTGTCGGAAATAGTGGTTTCGAGACCACAGCTCCGATGAGTCGAGTCGTAAATTTATTTATTTTGAATATTTCTGGTGATATATGCATTGTATGAAATTATGATTTGAAAATTTCATAGATTAAATAGTCAATTGAATAGAAAGGACTAAATCATAAAAAGGGTAAAAGTGTAGATGTTTAATTAGAAGGATCAAATGAATAAAATAACATAATAGATATTAGTTAGTGGATTGGCATTGTTTAAATTAAGTATAAATAGATTTAATTAAGATTAAAAATAACTAATTAAAGCTTAATGATGAAAGTCTTAATAATTACAAAAATGCCATTACTATATATATGAAATTAAAAGAAAAGAAATTGATTTTCATTCCATTTTCTACTCTTTTCTTCTTCACACGGAAACAAGAGAGAAAAGCTAGGGTTTTCAATTCAAATATTTGAGCTTTGATTTGGGTAAGCAAATCTTAATCATTTTTTGTAATTTTTATGTTTTTGAGTCCGTATCAGTTTAATCTAGCTTATGCAAGGACTATATATATCAAATGTTTTTGTAATTATCTATAGCATCGTGAGTCACCGTAAGGTGAATAGAATCCGATAATGGATTACAGGCCCTACGATGGCTGAGATTCATGCTTGTTGCATGTTCTCGTCAGTTTAGTGTGAGCAACATCGTAGGGAACAGATATACCGTATCGATGGTTAAGAATAACATCATATACTGGTAACAGGCATGACCCTTAGGTCAATAGGGAGCAAATGAGAAACATGACCTTTGTGTCAACAGGGAGTAAAACGAATAGCGACCCTTGAAGTTCAGTTGTGCTGACTTGACAGATTTAAAGAGTTGCTTATCTCATAAGACTTGGTAAATTGATGAACTTGCGAACTTATTAAGCTATATAACTTACCAGTGAACTTGTTGTTGTTTTCTAAATCTCGTTTTGTGCCTTGAAGATCGAATCATCTTGAGGACAATCACACTATCCTGGAAGCTCGATCGGTAGTATTTACATCACTCGATTATTTGGCATGTACTAGGATGTTATTAACCTTTGATATGGAACCAAAGATGTTGAAATCTTACTATTTTGATTTTGTAAATGCATGAAGTATAACTTTGATGCTTAGGCTTATAATGCTTGTAAAGACTTAGAAGTTATGTGTGTATTGTGATGTTTTAATGCATAACTTAAATGGGTTATATTTGAGGTATTAAACTTGTGTCTTGGCATTATTAATGAAATTCTGCATACTTGTTTCGGTAAAAGTACAGGGTAAGAGAGAGGTTGTTCTCTGACTTGGATTGTATCGGTATTTGAATTGCAAGTATTGGTAGTTCATGGTACTAATGTATCGGTAGTATGTAAGCTTGTATCGGTAAAAGTTGCAGGGAGTGGATTTTTGCTCTTTGGAGTTTTTGGTATCGATAGTTGGATGACTTGTATCGGTAGAAATCATACTTGTATCTGTAGAACTAGTACAGGTACAGATAGAAATCTGCACAATTCTAAAATTGTTCATTGAATTGACTACTATCGATACTTGACCTTCGGATACTGGTAGAAGTCCCCTAAAATATTGAAAATACCATTTTTACCCTTGATAAAATTGTGTTATGTTAAGATATTGTTTTAAATTGTGAGAAATGATTTTTGTGTTGAATAAAGATGCAAATAGTCGGATATTCGTAAAAGATAAACAATTTAAAATGAATAATAGACACCGAAATCCTAACCGACGACGGTGTACAGGATTTGGGTGTTACACCAATGGTCTTTATTTCATTCAAGTTTTACTAGTGCAATTTTTGATCTTATCCCATAAATTCAGTAAGCTTTACATCAAAGGGATTATGCTACCTAATCAAATACAAACTAACATATTAGTTGTATGATGTTTGACTGCTTATAACTGCTTCGTCAAGCTACAAAATGATCAAAACACATTATATTCTTTATCTAAGCAAAATCTTAGGTATCTAACACTCTTCTTTGAGATTTTTCATGGAGGCTCCAAGTTGTGTCTAGAAAATCAATCTAGGCATTGAGACAGCCTTAGTTAGAACATCTGCAACTTGATCTTTAGATTTGTAATACACTGCACTAACTTCTCTAAGCCTCTATGCTTCTTTACTTGGATGGAATTTATATTAATATGTTTAGTTCTTCCATATTGGATTGGATTTTTGGTGATTGCTATAGTAGATTTATTATACACTCAAATTGCAGTAGCTTTATTAGTTTTTTTTTGTTCTAAACCAGTCAAGATTTTTAAGTGACCTCCTATAAACATGTTATCGTTTAAAATTAAATATCACACAAAAATATAAGAGTTAAGAATGGCGGTGTCATCAAGTGCATGAATCAAATTATAATATAGTTTAGTACAATGAAATACTTTGAAAGTATTCCGAGGATCATACCCAAGAGAGTATGAGATAAAATTATAAAAATATTTTTACAATAATAAGTCTAAGTAATATTAATTATTTTCTATATTACGATGAACCATAAAATAGATTAAGGGAATAAAAATAAATAAATAACGAAAAGAGATATAGGAGTTATGAATAAGAGTTAAAATGATGGTGTTTGGAAGTGCATGAGTCAAATTATAATATAATTTAGTACAATAAAATACTTGGAAAGTATTTCGATAATCGTACTCAAGGGAGGATAAAATAAATCTATGTCTAAACTATTAAGGTTTTTGAAGGCGTCTAGGATGACTTAGTTACATTAAACCCCTAATGTCTTATTTATAGAGGTGTTGGCAGCCTAAATTAGGTCTTTTTCATGTCCTAAGTCTTCGTATAAGTTTGATTGCGCGGACGAAATTACCCCGATAAACTTGGGCAGCACGTCGACGTGTGCCGTGCAACACCCCTTGCATGGCACGACACGACACCAAAATTCTGGCTTGTGTCGTTTGTTTTGTGCTTTGACGTTCCGGGAAGCTTATGCATCACTCGACCCTTGCTTCCACATCAAGTAGGCTATTATATCTTCATCCTACTCACTCAATTGAACATATTAGCACAACCTAATGACCGTGTCGGCCTGTTGGGTCACAATACTAACAAAATGTGTTAACAACACTCATTTTTATTAACTTTTAATCCTAAGCCTAAGTATTGAAAACATAATATAAAATCCTAAATTGCCTAGAAAACAAGCTCTTTAAGTGCATAATTAACCCGAATTGACTACTACATTTGACGGTAGGTCAAACATCCCCACACTTAAGTCTTTGCTTATCCTCAAGCAAATTATCCAAAATAAAATAAAATTGAAAACAAAAAATAAACATTCAAAGAAAATAAAAAAAATACATGAACTGACTTGATACACGAGATTAGATCAAAGCATCGACACTAGGAAGATTTGCCTATATAACTCTAGCTAAAAATTTAAACAATTCAAAGTTATTTACACCTAAATAGATTAGTTCAATAAATTACGAAGTAAACAATTAAAGAAAATTAAATATAAAGCTTCATCAAAATGTATATACAAATATAGTATTTATCTTTACAGAGTATAGTTAGTTTGAATACTTTTTCCTACTCAATTTTTGTCCATGCTTTGAACTTTAATGTAGTAATATTTTCCTGATAACCCTTTTGATTTAAAAAAAAAACTTATTTGTGCTAATATGATCGAGATTTTTCTCGGGTACTTTTTTATATGGGTTATACTAGTTATACTACACCGTTTCAATAACCATGAATTTTATTGAGTAGTTTCTTCTTAATTCGAAAATCCTGCGCTTCTACAAATATAATTACCTATTCATATCTACCTTTAACACTTGATATATTTAATCTCTTTTTCCTATTCACAATCTAATAGACTGGACTAATTAGTCTAAATGTAAACAACCTAAATTATTCCATTTCAAGCTAAATTTATAATCCTGCGCTTCTACAAGTATATGCTCCTAACCAATCACTTTTATTTCTACAAGCTCAAGCACAAACATGCAATTAAAAATAAAAATTTAAAATTACTAAAACAAAGAAAATAAAATAAATGAATTTTTTAAAAAAAAAATTTCTAAGTCACCCTCACACTTTATCCAACACAATGACCCTAATGTGCAACTAAAAAATAAAGGAAAAAAGTTACATAATTAGAGTGAAACGTGTAACTCAATTGGTGGGACTACTCCTTTCGGTTTTGGCTCGCAATAGTAGAGTTCTTTTTCTGATCAGCCTCTCAAAACAAAGATACAAGGCCCCTTTAAATAGGCTAAGATTAGAGTTCTAATCATAGTAAATTATCTTTGAAATAATCATAGTTTAAGTGGGAAAAGATAATTGAGCTTAATTAGGAGAAGAATACAAGGCACACCCCACAAATCTCTACTTTGACTCGTATTTATCATGCCTCCTTTTTCATTCTCCATCACGGGCCTAACTCGAATTTTGGAGAATGCCAACCAGTTCTAAACGGTGCTCGATTTTGGAAAATGAAAGAGTTTTAGTTTTCAAATCAAAGTTGTATAATGCAACAAGGGTCAGTAATACCCGAACAAGAGAGAAAACATCAACTCTCTCCACCTGACTGTAACTCCTTTATGACCAATTTTGCCTCAAAACATTCTACAAATCATACAAGTCCTTAAAACCAAAAGGGAATGTGATTCTTCTCTAAATCAGGCACATGTTTGGCATATGACTCGACTCCATCTTCAGTTGGATTATGTGGAGAGTAATGAATCATCACCCTTGTCCTCCGTCACATCAATTACCTCCGTAATTATCCGAAACTACCAGAAACTGAAATTTATGATCTATCAAATTTCTCGATATCCAAAATTATTATTCTGTCATCTAACAAGTCAATCTGTAAAAGTGGAATTAGGCTCTGATACCAGTTTAATTGGAGATCGACCCGTATAAACAACAAGATAATAAATGTGGAGAAAAATGAACACAAATATTTTACGTGAAAAACCCCCAATAAGAAAAAAATCACGAGCAAATGAGGCTTCGACTTTTCACTAAATGAGTAAATAAATGAGAGCACAATATGTAGAAAATTAACCAAATTTTACTAAATGTATATTATCCAAAACCCCGAATACAAAGCTCAACCTAAAAAGCAAACTAGTAAACAAAACTCTAAACCTCATAGGCATTCACAAAAAGAATATAAAATAGTCTCCATAATTACCACGAAATTATCAGAAAAACTCATATGCGACTATACCTTGTCGCTCCCAAAGGAAAGTCCTTTTTTTGATTGGCCTTTCAAAATAAGAAACAAGGCCTATTTAAATAGATTAAGATTAGAATTATATTCATACTAAAATATCCTTAAAATAATCAGAGTTTAACTAAAAAAAATAACAAAATTTAAGTGAAAAAAATACGAGGCACGCCTCACAATATTTACTTTACATTTAAATCAAATAGATGTATTTAAACATTAGCGATGAGCGTGATTAAAAGATGAGTGAATGGGTTCACGAATACCTTTACTGCAATTACTTCTATTCTAATTAAAAGCAAATTGACATTAAAGTCAGTCCATCTTACCCACTAAAATGCTAAAACAAATAATAGAATCTATTTCCTCATTTCAATTCTTTCAATACCTTCTGAAAAATGCATGTGCAATGAGTTGAGACAAGAATGCATGGGAAATTGATAATACCATATTTTAATGTTGAAACACTGCATGAAATGCCATTTATTGATATTCATGTATCTTCCATCCCAATAAAATAAAATAGTAAAAAGAAAATATTCATGCATCTTCTTTTGTCTCCCAACTTGCACAAATTTTAAACCAAATTTAATGAAAACTCTCTTTTTTAAGCTTACTTTTATGTTATATTTTTATTTTAATGATAAACATAAAATCTAATTTGTAGAAAATATTAGAAAAAGTTTATTTTTTAAAGAAATATGCCACCATTATTGTCTCTTTCATCTCAAAATCTAGTCGATTCGTAGAGAACAAATATTAAAATAATAAAAAAATTATTTGCACTTAATATAGATATATATATATATATATATGAATAAATTTTTATTTTTTAGTCAAATAAACTCTAGATTTTTAATTAAAGTATAATGATAGATTTAGTCTTTAATATTTATATTTTTTGTGAATTTGATTCATAATTTTTTAAAAGATTAAATTTGACCCTCAATTTTTTAAAATAGTCAAATTGTTTCTCTTAACGAAAGTGCCAACTGAAACATTAGTTTTTGAAGATATTGGCATAGCAATTCGTAAGACAATCTACATGTACTTCATATTGACATGACATTAACAAATAATTTAAAAATTGTAAATATTCAAAAAATAAAAATAAAATTTTTTATAAAAGTTTTAAAAAAATTAGTATGAAGTAAATGTTGATTGTCATGTTTAAAAATTTAACGTTTTAGTGAGTATTTTTGTTAAAAATAGTGATTTAATTATTTTTGAAAGATTGATTGTTAAATTAAATTCTTTTTAAAAATTAAGGGTAAAATTTTATTAAAAAAATAAGAATCAAATTTACAAAATATAAACGTTAAAAGACTTAATTTATCATTATGCCTTTAATTAATACCCAATTAAGTTATAACTTTTAACATTTCACCTGAAAAAAAATACTTAAACAAAAGTAAAAATATTAAGACTTGTTTAAGTGTAGACGAAATGTTGAAGTTTAATCTTATTTTTTAATATTTAACCTAAATATTAAAGAAAAATGTTTTCAGTGCCGTAATAAATAATAAACTAATCGTCAAAGAGCTATTTCTTTTATAGTAATTTGGACCGCCTGACGTTGAATATTTCAACAGATTTCCCTGGAAAAAATATATTTTTTAATTATTATTTAATCCTTATTTCCTAATTTCAGAGCCTGGGTTGACTTTGTTGGGAAATATAAAATGTCAATGGCCGTACAGAGTCAAAGGTATCTCTTCATCCTTTTCAACAAATTGACCCCAATAAGGCTTAAGCACTTGACAAGTGGTCGTATGAAGGAAACCAATAGCCAACCTAATGTTTGCCCTACAAAGGTTTATCAAATACATACCAATTTTAAAAATAATTCAGACCAATTTCTTACTTGTTTATTATATTTTGCCTTATACACATTAGTCTATCATTCTTATTTACACTATTGGACACCATGAAGGCATTGTTTGAGCATATTTTATTCTTTTTACATACAATTTTGAATTTATTGTCGTATTATATAATGCCCAAACTAATGAGTGCCTTTGATATTTTACTACTTTTGGTTTATAAATTTTATTTAACTATAATTGTATCCATTAATTTAAAAAAAGTTAAATTGTTGCCGATTGAGTCTTAGCTTGATTGGCATAGATATTGTTGCCTGTGCAATAGGACATGGGTTCAAATGCGCTGAAATGCATTATCTTCCTATTTATGAGTTAGAAAGGATTATGGGTAATTTTAGGTATTGTGTCAAAAAGAACAGATACAACTCGTACTTATAATGAAATTATTAAAAAAGGTTAATTGTTTAAATTATTAAAATAGCATAATTACTTAAGTATCAAGTTTTTTTTACCTATTACATTAATGAATAAAAATGTCTTTAAATATTCAATAGGATAAGGTTCTCGTTATGATAAACTAAAAATGAGTAATTTTAATTTCATAAAATAAATGAAAAAAAGTTATGTTTTGTTAAAGGGAAAAGCGAGAAGGAGTTTGAACAATATTTCAAATTGTGGTGTTGGAGAGTCGTAAGGAAGTCAATGGGTTGTCAGTCAAGTTCAGAGGTAGATGGGGAGATCACTCTTTAAGGTTAGAGAAGGATATTTATCTATGAGGGTAACCCTCCCTAACTTGGGGTATTGGAATGTGTACAACGAAAGTCTTGTTGGTCAATCACTTGGGAAGCATAGTAGTCTTTTAGTTCAGCGAGGATCAAATGCACTATGTGAGGTCTCATGTGGGAGCAATTCAATAGAGGACTCAACACTTGTCATTGACGACGTTGGTCAAAAGAGTTCCTTATGTCATATGCATACATGTTCATAGGGTCTAGCTCTAGTGAAGTGTTGCTCTTGGTGAGGTCGAAGTGTTCAAGGTTGTTATACAGTAAGGTGATGGCAAAGTCTATACGGGTTAAATATCTATAACAAATGCTCCCCCAATCGAGTTAGAGTTATAAAGTGACTTTCCATGAGACTATTTAACTTTTGTAGTGTGGAGAGGTGATTGCACGTACAATGCACGCTTGGTAGGAAGGTTGCACGCTTGGTAGGAAGGTAGCATGTGTTTTACAGATGAAGATGTTGTGTTGATCTTTTATTTGATTTTGAGAAGGGCGTCTTATAACAACATTTTTTTAGTGGTATTGAAAACAGTAATTTCAGAACAAAAAATTCGACAAGTGAGTCTGTAAATATTATTATTTAATATTTACGAGTCAAATATAATATTATATTAAATTTTGATATGATAAATTTTGCTAAATGAACGATTAGTTAAGTACAAGTAGTTTGTCATTTAAGTTAACTGGTTTTAGAAAATGAAGTATCGAGATCTCGTTTCTATAAATCGAGCTCGTAAATATTTTTATTAAGTATTTATAGATTTTTTATATAGGTGTATTGAATTTTGGTCTGGATATTTTAGTGATTCGATAGTTAATTAAGCTATAAGGATTAAATCGTAAAAATCGTAAATATTAATCACTATTGGTTTAAATGTGCTTAAAGGTTATAAAATCATAATTGGAGGGTTTTATGAGGCAATTAAACCTTATTTAGACATGGTGGACGATTATTGAATGACTTATGCATATAATTTTATGTTATTTTATATTAAAATAATGCTAATATGTAATAAAACTTTAGAGCAGCGTAGAAAACCAAAACAAAGAAAAAGCAGGAAAAAGAAGATAACAAAGCAACCATAGTAGCAACTCAATCCAAGTTAGGCCACGTCCAAGATTAAGCAACAGGTGGAGTTGGAAAACCACCCTTGTTCAAAATAAACACCAAAGAAGATGGTGGGTGATTTAACCAACCCTCCAAACACATCTCCAATTTAGCATGCTTAGCTACCCAATCCGCAGCTTCGTTAGCATCCTTTTTGATCCTTTGGATTAAAAAATTATTCACTTGAACTTTCAAATTATCAAACTTCTTTAGAATCAGTTTTAGTTTCCATCTTCTCTCAATCTCCTTTTTCATAGTATCCGAGAAAACAATCAAAGAATTAGTTTCCAAAATCACATTCCCCCATTTATTTTGAACAGCAAGTTCAACACCTTTAGTGATCGCCAAAGCTTCTACTACCTCAACCTTATTCGCGAACACTTTCTCAGCTACACCATTTATAACCAGTCCTTTACTGTCCCTACAAATGACCCCCACACCTGCTATACTATGCATAACATCAAAGGCTCCATCACAATTGATCTTAACCCAACCTTCAGGAGGACTCTTCCAAACTTCATCCATCAAATCCTTTTGCTTGAATTCTTTCTCCACCAAACACTCATTCCTAATCGCTAAGAACTCTTGAGTCGCCGATTTAATTCTACAAATTACCCCATTAATATCAACCTGCTTACCATCAAGAACAACCTTACACCTCATTTTCCAAATAAACCAGCAAATAAAGATGATTCTAGTGGACATACCCTCAATGCCCTCAACTTTCAATAGAATTTTAGCAAACCAAGCATCAAAAGAATGAATGTTTTCTCTAAAAATATGCAAACCAAAACAACATTCAAACCATATACCCCTTACCCATTCACACCCAAGAATGATATGTTCAATAGACTCCTCCACTCCACATAGCAAGCATAAAGGTGTAGGAGAGCAATTCCTCTTCCATAGATTAAGTCTCGATGGAACATCATTAGAACACAGTTTTCAGCGTAAAACTTTCAGCTTACTTGAGACCTCCATCTTCCATACCGCTTTCCACAGCTTGGGATCCACCTCATGAGAGCTAGAAGGCTTCAACACCCAACTCCTTCTTACGTTCTTCCTTAAAGCATGATAACCCGATTTGACAGAGTACTCACCATTTTTACTAAGCAACCATATAATTCGATCGTCCTCTTAAGTATCATAAACTGGGATTTTAGAGATTTCGCCAATCATATATTTATTCAACCATTCAAAAATATTAGACAAATCCTAACAACCTTCTTCCTTACGCATTATCTCAACTGCTCGCATATTAAGAGGCACATCTGGATGGCCAAGGTGCCTTGGTTTTCCATCGTAACACTAGGCACCCACCTGTCATTCCAAACCTGAACAGTTTCACCATTCAATACCTACCAAATCAAATACGACCTCAAAACATCCCTACCATCCAATAGACTTCTCCATACCCATGATGCTTTACCTCCCTTCCTCGCTTCAAGGAATGAACAATCAGCAAAAATATCCCTCGTAGAACTTTCACCCATAAAGCCTCAGGTTCATGCAACAATCTCCAACATTGTTTCGCCAACAAAGCAAGGTTACAGGTTTCAAGCTCTTTGAATCCCATCCCACCATCATGCTTTCCAAGTGTAAGTAGCTCCCAAGACTTCCAATGAATCCTCCTCTCATCGGCCTTCAATCCCCACCAAAGGTTGGCCACTGTAGCATTCATTTCAAGACACACTTTCTTAGGGAATTTAAAACAAAACATAACATAAGTTGAAATAGAACAGGCCACCATTTTTATTAACACCTCTTTCCCCCAAGAGACAAAAATTGATTTTTCCAACCCTTTAACCTCAACACCACCTTATCCTTCACATACTCTAAAGCTTTAGTCTTCGTTTTCCCCCAAAGAGCTGGAATCCCTAAGTACACTCCCGAATTGGTAGCCACAGTAATGTTCATCTCCGCTTAAATAGCTCAGCTCCTCTATAGTGTTAGAACTAAACACCAAGCTTGACTTTTCATAATTCACCCTTTGCCCCGATGCTTGACAATAAATCTGGAGAACATCAATCAAAGCCCTACAATTTTCCACATTAGCTTCCAAAAAAAAGAGTGAGTCATCAGCAAAAAATAAATGGGACATAACAGGACAATTTCTACTCAACTTAACCCCCTTAATGTACTCTAATTGGACACTTTTTAAAATCATCTGGGATAAAACATCAGTAACAATAAGGAAAAGATAAGGAGACAGTGGGTCTCCTTGCCTAAGACCTCTAGAAGGACAAAACTTTTTACTAGGCTTACCATGGATCTGTAAAGAGTAGGAAACACTTCTCACACACTCCATTATCCATCCTATCCATTTATTCATATCCAATTTAACCGCCACCACACCCTTCCTACTCTTCTTTCGTAACTTCAAATGATGAAACACCTCTTAGGCCACTATAATATTATCATGTATCATCCTACCAGCAACAAAGGCACTCTGATTTTGAGTAATCACAACTCCAAAAATTCTTTTCATTCTATTCACCATCACCTTAGAGATAATTTTGTAGGCAAAGTTACATAGGCTTATCGGGCGAAATTGAGTCACTAAACTAAAATTAAGTTTAAAGCCATTTCATTTTCATCTTTCTTCAACCTTCTTTACCGAAATTCCATGGTATAAGAACACAAAGCTTTCGGTCAAGCTATTCTCCCTTGCATGGTATGAAATCCAAGCTCGTTTTTAGTAATTTTTATATTTTTGAGATCGTTGCAGCTTAATTTAGGTAATTCAAAGACTAATTTATAAAATTTTCAAATGTTGTGAATCTTGATATTGATGAATTTGAAGTCTTTAGATGTTAAATGTTTGAGTTTGAAGCGTCGTTTTGATTTAAGACTATTTTGTAATGAGAATTTGGTTAATTTCAAGTTGTAAAAATTCAATTATGACTAAATTCGAAAAATCAAATTATATAGTCGAGTTGATTTGAAAAACTAAATAACTCAATTAGATTAGTTTAAAATTTTATATTTTTCAATTTTTTAGAGTCGAACTTACTAATAGGCAACATTCATCGATCAAAACACCCTACAATGAATGCCATACAAATTAGGACTTAATTGGAGAAAAAATAAAAGTTTAAATATTCAATTGGATACGATAAAATGATAATTACATGATTTTTTTTTGGTTTATTCATACTTGATGTTTGAATTATTTTTATGAATTTTTAATATATAATCACATTTACCATATTGCTAATAAAACCTTAAAAACCAACAAGTGTTATGTGTAATAATGAAGCACATTGCAATCTTTGATACAATAGTAAATCCTAAAAACTCATTTACTTATTAAAATTTACTTTTATTTTCTCCAAGAAAAATTAAGTTTTAGAAGAAATTGAGTTATTCACCTATCGAGAGGAAACCCAAGTTTATTCTTATAACTTAATTCTTTGTAAAAACCCACTTTTTTTCCTTTTTTACTAGAAAAAAACTAAAAGTTATTTCTAAGAAAAATTAAAGGAAATTAAAAAGACAAAATGGTTTTCCCTCCAAAAACCCAAGTAATTTTTTTTAAAACCCTAGGTTTTTTCTTGTGAAAAAAATTAAAATTAATTTTAAAAAGTTAAAGCAATTTAAAAAGTTAAATAGGTTTTCCATATAAAACCCAAACAATTTCCTGTAAAATCTAGAAATTATTTTATGGACCCTTTTTATTAGGGGTGAGTATTTGATCTAGTCGAATCGAATCAAGTCAAAAAATTTCGAATTAACCGAGTTGATGAATCCTATTTTAACAATAGAACTCAATTTAAAATTTTTTTGAATCGAATCAAATCGAGTAAAAAATTTTCAAGTCAAGTCGAGTTAACGAATTCTATTATTTATACTCAATGTTGCATTACATATACCGATTATTTAATTAGTAGACGAAGTACAAAATTATTTAACTACATAAACAATATAATGGTTTTGACTTTTATCTTAATGGATAAACATTTATCAAAACGACATAGTTTTTCCTTTCAACTTAATGGTTTTGACTTTTAACTTTAGAAAATGTAAAAATTTATTAAAACGATATAGTTTTGTCTTCTTATTTGAATTTTTGGATAACTCGAATTGTGTAATTCATATTCGAGTTAAACCGAAAAATTTTATTTTTTATTCGAGTTGATCTGAATGACTCAAACTATTTAATTCAAAATTTGAATTTTTTTATCAAGTTTTTCGAATCGAATTGGATTTTGCTCACCCCTACTTCCCACCACATCATCCATGGTCCCTTTCCAATTATTTAATGATATTTTAGCAAATTTTTTTCATGACATTTACATATAATTTTGATAATTTTTCTTAACTTGAACCCTTAACCTAGAAGTCAGAACCCTAAACCCGAACCATGAACCTTAAACTTGGGTTTTAGGATTCAAGATTTTGGTTCGAGTTCGAGTTCTGGATTCTTAGTAAAAAATTATCAAAATTATGTGTTTTAGGGATCATGAGTAATATGGTGGTAAAGGTCCATCAAATAATTTCTCCTGTAAAATCTCATGTTTTCCCCTTTTATTGGAAGAAAACTAAAATTAATTCTAAAAATAAATTAATTTTTAAAAAATAAAATGAGTAATCAAAAGGGTAAACTACAAAAATAGTCACTTTTGTTTGCCTCAGGTTACATTTTAATTACTTATGTTTGCAATATTACCTTTTAGTCACTTTAGTATGTTAGTATTTTGTTACGAAGTGATCATTGTGCCGTTAACTTCCGTTATCTCCCTAACGGTAATCCTACGTGGCAGTCCAACTAGATTTTAAGTACCAACTTGGATTTCCAAATGGAACGAGAATAATTAATTAATTAAAATTTTTAAACCCTAAATCTTAATTGAAAAAACCCTAAACTCATTTCTACACATCTCTCTTCTTCATCTTCATCTTCTTCCCTTTTGATTACAATATCTTTAGTTACAAATCTGTCTCAAAGCTTGAATATTTAAAACCCATTAACCCAAAGATTCAATATCTTTGATTCCAATATCTTCTTCCCGTTAAGTTTTTTTGGGTTAATGGGTTTCAAAGATTCAAGCTTTGAGATAGATTATAACTAAAGATATTGGAATCAAAAGGGAAGAAGATGAAGATGAAGAAGAGAGGTGTGTGGAAATGGATTTAGGGTTTTTTAGTTAAGGTTTAGGGTTTAATAATTTTAATTAATTAATTATTCTCATTCCATTTGGAAATCCAAGTTGGCACTTAAAATCTAGTTGGACTGCCACGTAGGATTACCGTCAGGGAGATAACGGAACTTAACGGCACAGTGATCACTTCGTAACAAAATACTAACATAAGTGACTAAAACGTAACATTTCAAACATAAGTGACTAAAATGTAACCTGAGGCAAATAAAAGTGACTATTTTTGTAGTTTACCCTAATCAAAATGACTGTACAATAATATCGAATTAACATGTGACCAAAATGAAATCTTATTAAAGTTAGGAGACTAAAATGAAAATGGTTGTTAATGGGAGTGCCCAATTTGTAATTTTTTTTATTTCCGATACTCAAAATGAAAATTTATGAAAATTGAGTGACAAATTGTATAGACTACCTTTTATGTACAACACAAGATGATATTTGAATTTTGAACCTAACGAGGGGCTCAAATGAAAAAGAGGATGATGTTTATCCTAAGAGTCCCGAGTTTGAGCACCTGTATGTGCATTATCAATGGATAAGAAAGTATGAATAAATACTACCATGTAACCACACCAATCTATTAAAAAAAAGAAAGATGATATTTGAATTTTTTTTGTTCTTTTGATAGAAAGATTAAAGGAAACTAGTAGAGTTTTTAGAAATTACAAATAAAATTAAGAGGTTGATAAATATTATATAGAGATATATATAATATTAAAATAATAAATATTAAAAAAAACGAATGACAATTTTTAAAATTATTTGTACCAAAATCTCACCCGAAGATTAATATTTGTTCAAATATTGAATTTTGAATATTTATAAAAACTCCTACATATATATTTGTTGCTCATTCCAAAGAGTTTGTATGTTAGTAAGGTCATTAAGAAGCAACTGAAAATTTCGTTTCCCCATACCTGGAATCACCACTCGGACTCAAACTTCCAATGTCATTTTTACTTCTCCATTTCCCACAAAAATTACCATTTGGAGCATCATTTGAAATGCTATTATTTTCGTTATTTAAACCTGACCATATTATTTTAAAAAATTTATTATCTATTATTAAATTATATTTGTAAACCCAAATTTTAAACCTGAACATATTATTTTTTAAAAAAATTAAAATATATTTATGTTATTTTTTAATTTTATAATCAATTTTTATATTATTTATTTATTAAAACTTTGTATATAGTCATTTTAATATTTTTTAATGTTTACATTATAATATATTATATATTACTATATATTTAATTTTTATGTGTTATAAATTATATAGTATATAAAAATAACATAATATAAAACATTACAAACTTAAAAAAATGAGCATCAAGCCTGAGCTCAACTCATATTTTAAATAAGCTTAATTTTTTTGCTGAAGCCTATTTTTCAAAGCTAATATTTTTACTCAAAACTTCCTAAATTTTGAATAGGCTTTCGAATTTGGACAAATAGCTCAACCCATGAGCAAATATAATTTAACTATACTACTAATTTACCCTCTTAATTTTTTATAGGATAAACTATAGTAATAGTTATTGAACTATGTATAGTTTTTTTGTTTTGATCACTCAACTGAAAATTACATGTTTTCGAGAGTTTTTTTTTTGTTTAGACCATTAAGTGACTTGCAGAACGAAGTTACAATTTTTTTTTTAATTTTTATAATAATAAATTTAGTTGTTAACTTTTATATTTTCTATCAATTTGATTTTGACTTTTTTTTAAAAATTATAAAAAATTCTTTAAAAAAAGAAAATTATAAAAATGCAAAACCAAGCACTACACCCTAAAAAATCTAAATAAAAAAAACAAAAAGATCAAGAAATATGAATTAAAAGCTATGTTGGAAAAATTGAACACAAATTTTTACGTGAAAAAATTCTTTTGAGGAGAATAAAAAATCACGGACAAAAAAAAATTCATTAAAACAGTAAATAATTAAAGAAGAGTACAAGATGAAGAAAATAAACTTAAAAAAGCAAAACCTAAAATTCGAATACAAAACTCTCTAAAAAACTCTCCCCAAAATTCTTTATCAAATCTCACATAAGAGATACCCTATCAACTTTTTAAAATAGGGTTACAAAGATCTTTTAAATAAGTTAATATTAAAGTCCCAAATATGGCTAAAATATTCCTAGATTAATCAGAGATCAAGTGGGAAAAAAATAGTAGAGTTTAGTTGACAAAAGAAACTAGTATTTATGAGAACACGTCGCCATGTCGCAATGTCCCAACACTTCTCGTTGTGATGTCGTCCGTCATCGTGACGTCGTCTTTGTTTTGCCGTTTCAAACATTGTTGCTCGTCTCGACGTCCCGCGCTTCTAATTGTGACGTCGAATCTATTTTGAACCCTCATCAATTACTCGTCGATCTTCTTTCTAAGTACGTACAAAGAATCCAATAAATACAAATCACACTGCTCACATTTTAAATAAAAACAAACACTAAATCACTTAAAAAGCTTTTAATCGGGTGTATCCACGGTTAAAGCTGGACCACTAGTTGAAATGATTTAAATTACAAATAAATTTTAAGTTGAGCTTTGATGACTGGTCCTAATACTGCTATTATTACATCCAACCTTTAATTACTTAGAATAATAACTTGCAAGCATGTACATATAAAAATAAAAATTTGGAATCTAACGAGTGGCTTCAGTGGCTAAGAAAATGTAGTTCATTTTAGGATACCAAGGTTCGAGTATTTGTGTGTGCAAGATGTATGTGCATTATCAAAGAATTAAGAAAGTATAAACAAATACTACTATATAATTACATTAATTTATTAAATTTTTTTTAATAAATTACATGCCTAATCACTAAACTATGAATAAATTTTTGTTTTACTCAAAAGTATTTCATAACAGTTACATATGGAAGTGTAGCATAAAAACTTTGAAAACCCAAAAGGGATTTGCATTCTATTCTAAACCTTCCTCAATAACAAGAATAAGCCAAATGAAAGGACTTAATTATCACATAGTTTCACAATCATTTACTAGAAGTCCATTTCTGAAAACCAAGAAGAAAAAAGTTCTTTTTGGAATTTTTTTATATATTTTAACTTTTTTTTTTCAAAAATTTGAAATAAGAATCTTAATGTCTTAAATTTAACTCTGATTATATGTGATTTTTTAAAATTTATTTATAAAATATTTTTAAATATTTTTTATTAAAATTGATATCTAATTAACGAATGATGTGTAGAGAGGATGTGAATAAATAGATTTTTTAAACTATATATACCATGGCCTTTGGTTACTATAAATTTGCTTCATTCCTAGCGAACATTTGTAAATCAACGAGGAAAGTTCTCATTCTCTTCAAAACTGTCTTCTCTCTTTTGACACCGATTTGATAAAAGATTTTTTTTATTGTCGTGTAATTGAGATCGCCGCCATGGCTGCTATGGTGGTGTTTCTGATTACCCTTTCAGTTCTTTTCATGATATTCTTGGTGTTTAAACTTGTGTTTGACACCATCTCATGTTACCTGCTGAATCCCAGACGCATAAGGAAAACCATGGAGAAACAAGGAGTGCGTGGCCCGAAACCCCGCGGAGTAACCGGCAACATGCTCGAGATGTTCAAGCTAACTTCACAGTCAACCTCGAAAGAAATGGGAACCATCCACCACGACCTCGTTGGCCGGCTTTTGCCGCATTATGTCAAATGGTCTAAATCATACGGTATTTATATTTTTAATTAATCTTCCCATACATGGCGACACTTAAGACAGAGGGTTTTCGGTGTTAGTCTTACGGTTTTCCTGTGGGTATTTTTGAACAGGGAAAAGGTTTATATACTGGCATGGGGTGGAGCCAAGGATGTGTCTGACAGATACTGAACTGATAAAAGAATTGATGACCAAACACCACCTTGTAACAGGCAAATCATGGCTGCAACAGCAAGGCTCAAAACATTTTACTGGGAGAGGTTTGTTAATGGCGAACGACCGGGACTGGTACCATCAGCGACATATTGCTGCTCCAGCATTCATGGGAGATAAGCTTAAGGTAATCTAATTTAATCCAATCCAACCATGTATGTTTTGGGTTGTGATGGTTTGAAATTGAATTATTTCTTCTTTTTTTTCAACAGAGTTATTATGGCCACATGGTGGAGAGCACCAAGCATATGCTCCAATCACTGCAAAATGCAGTAAATTCAGGTCAAACCGAGTTCGAAATCGGAGCATACATGTCTCGGCTTACTGCTGATATAATCGCAAGAACCGAATTCGATAGCAGTTATGAGAAAGGGAAACAAATATTCTATCTTCTAACA
Organism: Gossypioides kirkii; assembly: GCA_005610355.1. Taxonomy (NCBI): domain Eukaryota; kingdom Viridiplantae; phylum Streptophyta; class Magnoliopsida; order Malvales; family Malvaceae; genus Gossypioides; species Gossypioides kirkii. Next base: position 15,871,796 of record CP032254.1, on the reverse strand, counting down.
TCTCTGCAACACCTCTGCGCTCAAGCAAGCAGGCACTTGTGCTTTCCAGGAAGCCGGTGAATATTTTCCTTTTTTCCGATTCTGTCTAGGAAGTATGAAATGAAAGAGAGAATGTACTCATTAATTTCATTTTCAGGTTTTTCCCAACAAAATATAACAGAGAAATGAAGTCCCTGAAGATGGAGGTGGATAGATTACTGATGGATATTATACAAAGCCGAAAAGATTGTGTAGAAATTGGTCGGAGCAGTTCATATGGGAATGATTTGTTAGGTATTTTGCTTAATCAGATGGAAAATAAGAGAGGAGACAAATTCAAACTAAACCTCCAGTTGATAATGGATGAATGCAAAACTTTCTTCTTTGCCGGCCATGAAACTACTGCTCTTTTACTTACGTGGACTGTCATGTTACTGGCCACCAACCCTTCTTGGCAAGATAAGGTTCGAGCTGAGCTCAAAGAGGTTTGCAATGGCGGAGTTCCCTCTGTTGATCAACTCTCTAAACTAACCGTGGTAAGCCCAATTTTTTTTTGTCAAGTCTACAAAATAAATTTATACTTAAAAAGTAATAAAATAAAATTAATTTGACTTTATTTTAATATTGTAGCTACACATGGTTATAAACGAGTCATTGAGACTCTATCCACCAGCAACAGTCTTGCCACGAATGGCTTTCGAGAACATAAAATTAGGTGATCTCTTCATTCCCAAGGGACTATCGATATGGATACCAGTGTTGGCGATACATCACAGTGAAGAACTATGGGGAAAAGATGTAAATGAATTCAATCCTGATAGATTCAACTCCAGACCCTTTACTTCCGGTCGGCATTTTATGCCCTTTGCAGCCGGACCCAGGAATTGTATCGGTCAATCTTTCGCTATGATGGAAGCAAAGATCATATTATCTATGTTGATCTCACGGTTTGGCTTCACAATTTCACAAAGTTACCGCCATGCTCCGGTCATTGTCATGACTCTAAAGCCGAAACATGGAGTCCAAGTGTATTTGAAGCCATTGGATCCTTGAAGCAGGCTGATTTTGAAGTGGAATCCACAACTTAGTTTTGATTTATACTTACATTACTACAAGTTTTCGAAATCGAGATGTTTAGATAACCCAAAAAAAAATCTAGAAAAAGGAAGTGGCAGAGTGAAAAGTTTGTTTTTGTATTTTTTTGAAGAAGTAGAGTGGAAAAGGCTGTTTAATTAGTTACTGGAGGGTGCTTCATAACACATAACTAAACTATTGTTTAAATCCACCTTTTCCATCGTATTTCTTTTTAATTGAAAATTTTACAAGGTGCCCAGCTTTACAATATAATTTGCCAAGTTGTAATTGAGAAGAGCAGGGACAGAATTTTATTCAATTTCTTTCTGGTATTTCAAACAATGCTTTATTTCTTAGCCACCCCACATCTGTTTCCACCAGTCTCTGAATATGCTCCTCCACTACAATATTTCCTTTTTTTATTTTTCCTTCAAACCTCTATCTATTTTCTATTATTATTTTCTGTCATTTGTGAAATGCACTGTGTACGAGAAATTCCTATACACATGCTCTCCCTTTTTTTATTACCGCGGAGTAGTCTTATTTAAGGGTCGGGTTATCCAATCCTTCCCAAAAATTCGATTGAAAAGTGATAAAGTTTGGGTAAAAATATAAGTTCAAAAAATGGATTTGAACAAAAAAAAAACTTTTAGAAAACGGGCCGGGCCTTGAGTAAGGCTTTTATGGTTCTGAGCCTGACTTGAATTTGCAAAAAAAAAAAACTTGTTGTTTCTTTTTGCTATTTTTTTTATTGTTTTCTCATTATTTTTCTATCATTTTACCATTATGTTGTTATTATTTGGATATTGTATAACTCTTGTTTTATTGTTAATTTTGTTACTATTTTAGAAGCATTTGCTTGTTAAGTTGCACCTATCTTAGTATTATTTAAATATGCATATTTTTTAAAAATTATTTTTTGGGAAACATTTATTTTAATATTTTTAATTTTTGATGTATTATATATTTTTTTAAAATTTATATAAAAATAATATAAAAAATTTAATACGGACGAACTGAGCCGAACCTAAATTTTAGCATTTTTGTCCGAATTGAACTTAAACAAAATTTTATATCCATTTTCCAAACCAGGTTAAACCCGAACCTAAGATTTTGGTTAGACCTAACCCAGTTCATCAACACCTCTAAAATTGAGGTAACAACTCACTCACCAAAACTAACATGATACAATTTTATAAATTTGTTTTGAGATGAAGTAATTATTTAACTTTCATTCGATATAATTATATAGAAAAACTTTGATCTTGTTTTTATTTTATACAAAATTTTAATTTTAATTCAATTTTATTTCAAAACAAAAATATTTTTCAAAGCCAAAAATAATATATTGGAGCTAAGAAAACTTAAACTAAATTATAATTTTTTTGACGGATCAACATATAATTTTATGGTATAAAAATATATTTAACACTTAATGTTATTTATTTTATCATTTCGATTTTTCTTTTCTTTTCATTTTCACCTTCAACTTTTAAAATTTAGTTAAATTGTTTATTTTTTACGAAAAAATTGATTGAATTATTAAAATTGTAGTGGCATTGATGTGATAACTCACGTGACATTTTATGTATACTTCACTACTAACATGAATAAATTTTCTAAAAGTTTTTATGATTTTTTTAAATATTTTTATTAATATTTTTATTTTTATGGAGTATATGCGTACTGCCACGTTAATAATCATATCAATACTATCAAAATTTTAACAGTTCAGATAATTTTTCTGTTCAAAACCAAACAATTTAATTAAATTTTAAAAATTAAAAGTCAAAATCACCTTAAAATAAATAAATAAATGTTAGGGATAAATATATTTTTATGCCTAATTTTATGTCATAAACCAAAAGGAGTAAAAGCTGTTGGTAGTCAGTGTTAAGAAGTAAATCAAATTTAAAAACAACTCTCTTTTATACTTTTTTTTAATATATTAATGTGATTATAGGATAGTATCTGTTCATACTTTTTAACTCTTTGATAACACACATTTTGCACACACAGATGCTCGAACCCGAAATCCTTAAGATGAACAACATCTTCTTTTTCACTAGAACTACTTATTAAATTCTCTTTTATACCAATTAAATTTATGATATTTAAGCATACCCAACAAATGTGTAGAGATGCTTTTTGGCAGATATATTTCACCAATAATATATATTTTCTTTTTCATTACCTTATCAATAGTAGTCCACTTCAACATATTTTCTTGGTTGTTTAATTTCTTATGCTTATCTCCCTATTGTGCTCAATAGATAAATATAAATTTGTAGATTTGACAAATTGGATATACTTAAAACAAGCTTTTCTTTTTGTTCTTTAAAACTAGATGAAAATGTTGGACCACATAACCAAGATTGTATAATTTTATATAATGTTAGTGAATTAAATTTAGAGACATCAAAAGTTTTTAAAAATAAACAAAAATGGTTTTATTTTTAGAGGAAAGTACAACAGTTATTTAACTTTGATTTCAATAACAAAACAATTATTCAACTTTCGATTCAATCACTGAACTTTTAAAAAATAACTAATAAGTTACTAACGTAATCGAAAAGTGACAAATCAGTCACCCACTAACATTTTTCGTTTAAAGTCTAACTGGACAAATGACGTGACCGATTAACTAGCTGACGTTGTATAAATTCTATGGTATTGACATTGTATGTGTAACGTTTGAAGCATGTCAGTAGTATAAATTCTGCATCTGATCTGTAAATCTGAGAAATCTGTTAAAGCATGATTCATCTGTGTGCATGTATTATGTATCAGCACGTGCATTGGGGTGGGGTAATTATGTGACGGAGGAAGTGTTGGCAATTTAATGATCTATCTTATCTGGTGGTTTAACCACATATCTATTTTGGAAGCTTGTCTGCAATTCTAATGGCTTGATCACACTTATCTGATTCTGACGGATTACCGCATTATTTCTAATAGCCTCGACCACACATTTCTGTACAGTGACATACGATCACTTATTTGGTTTGTGGGGTTGGATGGGTATTTATTACCCTAATTGGTATGTAAGGATGGACAGAGATAGTGTGTAGCAGATGGGGTAGAATTTGTATATGATATGTGGAATGTGTTGCATAGCATGTTATGCCATGCCATCTGTATCTAATTGCTTAATATGTTGCATTGCGTAAAAATGTCATGCCAGTTGTGTCTGTTCAGTTATTAAGTCTGTGTTATTATCTTATATTTGTTATATATGCATGAGGGCTGAGTTGCACACTTAGTTTTGTTAGCTCATCCTATATTTTTTTATCTTTTCAGGTAATCAAGAAACTTAGGATCGAATGACATGCAGGAGCTCGGGTTGGATTTTTAGTAATAAAACAGTTTTTAAGAGACTTATTGTTTAATATGGACTTTTTGGACTATTGATACTTTTGGATTTGTTTTTCGGTTTTTGGTTTATTTTGTTACCTGTTATGCATGAGGGTTGAGTTGCATACTGAGCTTTGTTAGCTCACCCTATATTTTTTAACTTCTCAGGTAATTTGCAAACTTAGGAAGGGACGACATGTGGGAGCTCGGGTTGAATTCTTAATAATAAAACAGTTTTAAGATACCTATTTTTTAATATGGACTTTTTGGATTGTTAGTACTTTTGGACTTATTTTTTGATTTTTGGTTTATTTCGTTAGACTTTTTGATATAATTAGCATCGTTAAACTGTAAAATTGCACAATTTCACAAATTAGAACCACAATTTTCAAAATTAACAACTTAAAAATTTTTGTTGCAAAATAAAATAATCGCTTAAGAGTTTTCTATAAAATAAAAAACTTCAACGAGAATTTTTCTAAAAACTTGTAAGAGATTTGCCAAATTAATATTGTAGAAACTTTTTAGTTAAAATTTGGAGTTCAAAAACGAGACTTTATAATACTTCAAGATTCGACTATAACGTCTAGATCGAATGCGGGGTGTTACATAATTGTTCTTATCCTCAATGGTGAGGTGCTTTATGGCTTAGCCTTGACAAGTTAAGCCCAAAAAAGTTATTTAGAAATTTTATAAATGTTGAAATAAAATAGTGAAATGTAAAAAGTTAAATTGAGTAAAATAAGATCCTTTAAAATGTATGATTAAATCTATAAGTATTTTATAATTTTTTTTTAGATGATAACCGTCAACTGTGTCATGTTACTAGTAGATGATATAGTGAAAAGAGAATAATTAACATCAAGATAATATTAAAATGAAATTTACATTCCAATGAAAACAATCGGGTTTAGCTCCACTCCATTATTTTTTATCCATTAATATCTGATGTATATTTAATTATCATTTATAAAATGATTTTCACACTTAGTAGAAGGAGTAAAGTGGATATTAACCCCCAAAAAATATTAAATTTAAGGTAAACTACATTACACATCACTCAACTATTGTCTTTTTTTTAGCCAGTCAACTATTAATATTTTTAATTTGGCATCCAACTATTATCTTTTTTTTTATCACCCAATTACCATTTTTTGTTAATTTGGTCACCCAATTAATTGGGTTTTTTTTTTCTATTTTGGTTAGGTATCATTAAATCTTTGACTGGAGGATGACATGGGAGTTAAAAATCGGTATAATAACAAATGCAGCCTTCAATTTTCACATATTATATTAAGTTAATCATACTCAAAATTTACAAATAGTTTCAATTTCATCCTCAAAATTTGCCTTCCTTTTCTACTTCCCCCACTGCCAATACCATGGTAGCCTCTACCTTTCCCCAAAAAAAAAAGTACCCTTTTTGTCTCCACCTTTTTTAACCTCATTCAGGGTGGATCTAAGGGGATGGCAAAGTCATGGCCAGCTTAAAATGGAAAAATCGCCATTTAGGCCTTTAAAAGTTTTTAAAATTTTAAATTATTAAATGTAAAATTCATTTTGGCCCTCCCTAAAAATGATAAAATTTCGATTTAATTCTTTAAAAATTATATTTTTACTATCATAAAAATTATAATTTAATTTTAATCCCTCTAAATTTTTTTTCTAACTTCGCCCCTGACCTCATTTATCGTTAAAAAGAAGGTTCCAGTCTCACTATGGAGCCTCGCACCCTCCTGAAGCTCTCTACAAACTACAGCGTTTCGAGCATGAACTGAAACAACGGAACCAAACATAAAAAGCCAAAAAGAAATCGATAACAAGCAGGCCAACCACCACCAATGAGTGTCCAACCGTGGATACATTACCACGTAGCTTCATTCATTTCTCTCTTAACGTTGCTGCAATAAATTAAATAAATATAATTTTGTTTAGGGTTAGAAAGCAAGAGCTTCAGTGTGTCAAAACAAAGGAATGAAAAACAAATAATATTGTGACTACTTAATTTAATAGATTTAAATTATGTTCTATATCTAAGACGGCATCAAAGTAATATGCGTGATATAAAATCACTTTTAGGCAGATATAAAGTAAGAGCCCTAAAAGAGATTATTCAGTAATAATCCTTTCTAGAACCCTTTCACAAGTGATATTAAGGGTCTATTTGGATAGTACAAAGTAATTGAATAAAAATGTAATTGTTAGGGTATTAATTATACTCTCTTGTAATTACGAAAAATTATAATTCTTTAGACGTGTTTGGTTGACAAAGTATAATTACATTGTAATTTCCTATTTCATATTTGGTAGTTAAATTTGTAACACCCCTCGTCCGACCCAATCGCCGGATTCGAGCTACAGAATGTCACATTCGTTATTGGAGCAACTATCATCAATCATACAGATAATAATCATTCCAAACATGTAATTATATGTTAAACACATCTACTTTATGTTAAATAATCAAACCTGAGCTTCAATCGAACTTACGAAAATTCTATTGTTAACCCGAGCACGAAATAGAATCAAATTGTAAAGTTTTAAAAATTCAAGGTCGACGTTATGATGTCGCCAAACAATCTGTCACATCGTGACCTTAGGCCATACGACATCGTGACGTGACTCACTATCGAATGACACTTAATTTAAATTTTTAGGACATCATGTTATGATTATTAATTGGTCCGCATGAACTCTTGTTTTTATTAAAAACAACTAGATATATATTACCTTCCACTACTAAATTATAACTAAATTTTATGAAATAATAAATTGGTATTTAACTAAGTTTTTTTACCAAATTAAATAAATGTTTAAGAATGATTGTTTTCAAAATTCCAATAATTTATTGGGTTACTTCAATAATTAATGTAATCTTTCAAATTTGGGTCTAACATCTAGATTAGATTGAAGAGATTACAAATTTTCATCTTCGTTTCTGTTTGAATTGAGAGATTTGAGTGTTAGAAAAATTGAAAGATTCATAAAAGAAATTCTTTTGGGTGTTTGTTTTGATTAAAAAAAGATGAGAGTAGTTTTGAAAACTATTTTTTGAGTTTAGAGTATAGATTTCACAATAGAAAAGAAAAAAGATCGAGTCATTGAAGGAAACCCAAAAGTATTTGGAATTTGTTTCTAAATTTTGGTGAGAAAAGAAAAAGATGAAATCTTGAAGGAAAACCAAAAAGATTTGAAAAAAAAAAGTTTGTTCTTAGAAGAATTTCCAAACTCCAATTACTGATATTTGAAAATTTTAAGTTTTTTTTCTGAAAACTTTGAATTTGCTTGACTAGAGTTTTGAAGAGTGAAGAACATGAATTTTTTGTACCATGTTACATATATTGAGAAATAATAGATTCTACTAAAATTTCTAACGAATACAAAAATTTGTATTTAAATATCAAAGTTTTTAACTGATACTAAAATTTTTAATGGAGGATGTTAGGTGTTTTGGTATATTAAAATTTTCATTTTCATGCATATGTGAGGGGGCCAATAATTATACCAAATTTTCTAACCAAATATCAAAATTTATGAAGGATATCGAAATTTGTAACCAAATACCAAAATATCTAACATCTTTCATTAGAAATTTTGATATTTGTTAGGGATTCTAGTATTCGTTAAGAAATTTGATATATGTTAGAGGTTTTGATACTCGTTAGAAATTTTGGTATTGGCTAGGAATCTTAATATCCTGTTAGAGATTTTGGTACTCTTTTATAAATTTTGATATGTCTCGTAAGCAAAAATTATTAAAAATTTGTTAAAAATATAAATTATTTTGTAGCGATTAGAAATTGTATGACTTGAATCCTATCACTTGTTAAAGAAAGAAAATACTGAGGCAAAATAAGAGGTTTGTACGGGCTAAGTTGAATCCGTATAGAACTATACTTCTTTTATTTTTTGATTAGAATAAGGTTTTTCAACCCTTAAATAGATATAGTCGAAACTCCACTTGCATCATTCGTATTTCAACATTAATTAATTTCTCCTCCTCTGCCTGTGATTTTTTTCGGGAGGATTTTTCACGTAAAATCTATGTGTTCTTATTGACTTGCGATCATTCTACCTACCGTTATTATTGACGTTTATTATAACAGTAGCCATAAAATATAAGTATTACATAAAAAAATATTAAAATTAACTTGCAAGGGATTGTGAAATGGTAAGTCAAAAGTTTGGGAAGGAAAAATAATTGTGAAGGTGTTCTTACAATGATCGAAAAGACAGACCCTTAAAAGATCTAAAAATGAATTCAAACTGAAATAATTAATGGTTTTCAAATGATTAAAAATATCATCTACGATAAGTTAAAACCACCCAAAATATTATAAATTAATCAGATATCATATCAAATCATGTGCCACTACCACCATCTCCATCTCGTTCTCCCCACTCTCTCCGCCCCTCAATCAATTCTTAATGCATGACATTGCTATTTATTATTAATTAACCTATCTGATCTTATTCAATATCAACAAGTGCTTCCTATTTTTCTTTAAAAAAAACACAAGACAATGTTTACTTTCTCTTAATTCTTTGGAATATAAAACATATAATTTAGGTGGGTCTCGTAATTTTATTTTGAAATAAGTTTATAGTGTTTGGATTTCAACATTTTATTATTTCGTAACTTAATTTTACAGTTATCTTGTAATATAGGATGTAGTTTCATTACAATCTCTTTCTTATAATTTAGATTTATGGGCGAAATCTAAATTTCAAGATAAAATTACCCTCTATTTTTATTATATTTATCAATACAATCCTTTTTTATTACATTTTAAACCAAAATATCTCTTTTTTTTTTCTTCTCTTTTTCTCTCATGGACATTCACATACGTCACGTAAGTTTAATATTTTCAATTTCTAATTGTGTTTTCATATTGCTTTGTGGTTTATCACATTGGGAAATTTTTATTTTTATTTTTCAATATCTATTGTAAGCTTCATGTTTGTTTATTGTTGTAGTTTTTTTCAATTTATGTTGTAAGTTTCATGTTTGTTAAGAGCTTGTGTGTTATTGATTGTTATGAGTTCTTTCGTTTATTTTTTTTTAATCTCTAGCATTCGAATGTTATGAATCTATATTTAATTAATTAAAGAGAATATATAAAAATAAGTAGAAAGAAGAGACCTTGTACGATGGCCACCATCGTCATCTCTTCCTCTGTGTTGTATTGTTTGCAAGCTTAAATTAGCTTTCAATTTTTAAATCCCAAATTTCCTTTTGTTGTAAAAAATTATTTTGTCAAGAACAATTGTTAACATTTATTCGATTAATTTAATATTACTATTATAGATTGGAGTTTGAAGCTTATTTCCTTTGTTGTTTGTAATTTAAATTACTGTTTTGATAGAAAAATTCGAAGTGATCGTAACTTTCAATCAAATTCTTTTCTTTGACAGGATTTTAAGGTTTTTTTCTTCTTTTTTTTTCACCTAATAGGATTATAGAATGATTGATAATTTTGTGGTCTACCTTGCTCTTTAGCATCCTCTCAATACTTAACTTAATTATTTGATTAATGGGTCCATAACTTATAATAAAATTTGCGTTTAAATAATTTTACATTTTATCAACCAAAACATTTAAATTTTATATTTCAATCAAATAAATTAAATAATATAATAGCACATCCCACCCATAATTCTATTACAGAACATTATTTAAGATTCCACAAACAAAACTTAATCATATTAGTTTTCTTATCCTTTATTAAAAATACAGGTTTAAGTGGCTAACCATCATTACATATTACTTTAAGTGACCTCAAGAGACTATCATTATTATTATATTAATTGAACCTCACGCTTTGCTCTAACTATTGGCTGCCTCTAATCAGGATTTAGGGTTAGTTTAACATGCCCATTAGGTTAGTTCGCATGATTATTATGTTACAAGTGAACTAAATGCTTAAAAGTCAACCATAGTTTGTCAATGAGATTATCTCGATGGCAAGGATATGGTTCTCAAATCTTTAGATTTTTTTTTAAATTACAATAATAAGGCAAAATCTGAAGAATAAACGCAATTAACGTGATTCGAACTCAGATCATATCTGAGACGGTGACACCTTTAACTATCAGGTCATCACATGGAATTCAAATCTTTAAATTTTATGTCTGGTTATATTTGAGTCATTAATTCGTGTACTTAGCTAAACGAGAAAGTATAGAATGAAAAATAGAGGGGAAAAAATTGTTTAGTACTCATCATATAGAAAAATTTGTACCCTTTCCATTTAGATTTATGTAAATTTTTAAGTGAAATATTATATTTAGTTATATAATTAGTTTATATTCTCGTGTGATGTATAAATTTATTGTGTATATTAAAAATTTAATATTTGTATACTATTAATTTTTGTTTAAAGTTTTTAATGAATTTATTTAACAAAATCATTAATATTAATATATTAATATTTAAATAACATTGTTAATAATTTCTTACAAGTTTTTATATTTAATTTATATATTGTTAAATTAATTTGTTTCCTAATAATTGATTTTTTGTAGGTTTATATTTATATTTATCTATTTTAATCAATGACCGTAATTAAATTTTATTTATATTTAAAAAATATTATTGTAATTTGATAAATATTATCAATACGCGTCTATTTTTAAAAACTATATTTTAAGCTTAACAATTTAATATTCATTCATTTTAATATTATAACATTAAACGTTAATTTAATTAAGTAAAGTGTTAAAATAAAGAGATAATTTATTTAAAATAACTTTATATTTAATATATAAAAATTATAAAGAATAGTTTAAACAACAGGCATGGAATAAGTTTTTAAAAAAATAAAAATAAAATAAAAGATAATGAGTAAAAGAGTAATTTATTCAAATTGTAAATAAGTGTTTCAAATAGAGAGTGTTATGTGCCAAAAAACACTCTAATTTATCTCTTTTCAAATATTGATGTTATTATTTTTGCTTGTTGTATTAATACTTGTTATGAACTAATTGCTCATTTAGTGGTGGAATATATCGAAAGTTAATGGATTATTAATTGACATAGGATAGAGATATATTTAAGTTAGTGTTAATTGTTTAATTTGTTTTTTATTATTACCCTAAATGATAATTAAATTAAGGAATAATTTGAGGAAGAGTTAAATATCCAAAGTGTTTGCTTAACCTTAGCAATCTAGTTGAATAGTTACATACACCCGCTAGGATATACAGCAACTTAGATAAGGGGATTGGATACTTGGGTACAACAAGAATTTGGGTTGGTGTTCTGTCTTTAATGTAAATTTATGGTATCTTTAATGACTTGAAGATTTTAAAAAATCGAAAATATGAAGGAATGTTAATCAAAACAGATAGTCGGGAGAAACTATATTGGCTATTCAGGAATTCTTCTCAAAAACATCTTCCTCAGCATTCATCCGACGAATTCAACAGAACTTGCTGGACATTGGTCAATGAAGGCTCGAATTTATTCCTCGCGAAAATAATCTAGAAGTTGATGATATTGCTAAGTTGGCTTTTGACCGGAATGAAAGCGAAATTCATGGTTAAACTCACATCAATTAGGACCCATCACTACATGGAATCAGCTAGCGACCTAGTTCTTGCTCAAGTACTTCCCACCAACGAAAACTACGAAACTCAGGAACGATATCATCAACTTTACATAGTTTGAGAATGGGTCATTATATGAGGCATGAGATCGTTTCAAATATATGACTAAACGATGCCCTCATCATGATGATATGCCAGATTAGATGATGATTATGTGGAGTAACTTTAAGAAGTAAACCTTGTGGGAAATAGGCAAGGGAATATTTTCTCTCAAACTTATAATCCAGGTTGGAGAAATCACCCAACTTGAGTTGGAGAGGTAACAACAACCAGATGCAATAGTACAATCCCTCGAAGCAAAACCTGCAACCATATATATCGACTTCCTTGCTATCCACAGCGTCAACAAAAGCAAAGTATTTTGGAGGCAATATTACAGCCACATACTGCGAGCTTGAGAAATATTGAGACTCAACTGACCCAACTTGTTCAAGTAATAGCGCTTAGACCCATCGGTGATTTCCTTGGTAATACAAAAGCAAATCCAAGAGGGAATGAGAAAGAACAAGCAAAAGCCATGACATTATGATCTGGGAAGTGCTTAGCCCAAGGAAAGGGAAGTAAAAATGATGCTAGAATGCAGATAACCAATGCCGACAAACTAGAATAAAATGCTGAAATTATTGAAATTGTGGATGATGTCGACATTGAAGAACTGTAACGCCCCTAAACCCACCATGATGTAAGTGGTACTATACCGAAATATGCATAACAGAAGTGATATATTGTGAGGTATTACTCTAGGGTATAGACTACATTATAAAGTTGAGAAAAGTAAGGGGTCAAAATATAAAATTCAAAAAATGTTGGATTAAATTAAATTGGTGGGAAAAATAGGACTAGAGTTGCAATTTTTATCAAAAGTGAATATCAAAGATTATAAAGGGCAAAACGGTCATTTCCCCATGAGAAGATATTTTCAGTAAAATTACCAAAATATCCTTGGATATCTGGATTAAATTGTAGTCATTGGATTTACTTGAAAAAAGTGGGAATTGATTTGTTTCCTTGGATATAAGATATTTAATATTTTTATTAATTATAAATTATGGAATTTCATCCAAAAATTAGCCATTGAAGTATATGAAAAGTGAGAGAAAATCTTGGCCATTAGATTAAAATTATTATGTTTAGTTTTTTTAATTAGATATTTATTAAGGAAATATGTAGAATTTTATTCTTTTTCTTTATGAGAAACGTCAAAGAAGAAAGAAAGAAATGAAAACTTTCATTTTTGTTTTCAATTTGGTTCTCCTCCATCCAACATACCAATCTCCACCCAAAACCTTTGATTTCTAAGGAAATTTTCAAGTGAAATCATGCTTCCAACACTAGAATAAGCTTAGTTTTCATGATGGAATTCATAAATTCATAGGTGGAAGTGAGAGAAAGTTGAGAAAATGTGAGAGAGCAAGATTGTAAGGTGATGGTTCTTGATAAATTTTGACTATGATTATGTTGTGTTCGTGAAGAGAAAGAGAGAGAAAGTGATGAAAATGTTGTAGACAATGGAAAGGAAGTGACAAATAAGTTAAAGGAAGAGAAATTCTAGACAAAAATAGCTAAGTTCTCTTATGAATTCTTTTTACTTTTCTTGGAGTTAACTTGAAATATATGGAAAATTTAGTGTAGTAATTTTGAATTTAATTAAAAATAATATGAGTGTAAAAGAACTAATGAGAAATAATATTAGAAAGTATAAGAATTTAAAGTTAGTAAATGATATATTAAGGGACATGATAAAGTATATTTGTATGAAATGTTAATGTGTCTGCAGTATGTTAGAAAATGGGACTAAATTGAATAATACTCAAAAGTGCAATGAAATTTGTAAGCATGTGAATTTAAGAAAGATATTACTATGTGAAAGTGAATTAAATAATAAGTACAAAATTTAGTGAAATGGAATATAGTTAATGAAAAATATAATGTGAATCTAAATTATGAATACGCATAAATGAGACATATAATAATTTAATTTTTAGTAATGTCCAAAATAGTGGTTTCAAAATCTCATTTTTTATGTTCTAGTCCATAAATATTATTATTTAATATTTATGAGGTTAGTATAAATGTTAATTAAAATTTGGTCCCTTAATTTTGTCAAATAGATAGTTAATTAAGATACAAAGGCTGGATTGTAAAAATAATAAAAATTAATCGCTATAGATTTTTAAATAGCATAGGGACCAATTGAGAAATTGGACCTAATAAATATTAATTTAATTTTAAACTTTGAATTTAAATAATTGAGTAAATTATACCACATGTCACCCAACTATTGTCTATTTTTTTTATCACTTAACTATCAATTTCTTAATTTGGTCACCTAACTAATTGAAATTGTTTTTTGATCCATTTCCGTTAAGTGCCATTAAACGTGCGACGGGAGGTAATGTGACAGTCAAAAATTAGTATAATAATAAATTTAATCCTTAAATTTTACATATTATATCGATTTGATCGTAATTTAAATAAAAAATAAACTCTCAAAATTTATAAATGATCTCAATTTGATCCTTAAAATTTACCTTCCTCTCCCACTTTCCCCACCGCCGCTATCATCGTTGCTTCCACCTCCGTCTTTCTCAAAAAAAAAAGAACTTACCTTTTTTCTCCACCTTTTTCTTTTGAGTTCTCAAAATAACCAAAATTTATACAAACAAACCAAAAAATCCAATGACCAAATATCATTAATTAACATAATATATGTGAACCTAAAGATCTAAACTTTAAGAACATAAAAATCGAAATGTTTCACAACAATTTTATGTTTCGTAACATAAAAATCGATATAATATGTAAATGTTAAGAGTTAAATTTATTATTATACCGATGTTTTGATTATCACGTCATCCTCTCATTAGAGATTTAATGGTACTTAATAGAAATAGGCCAAAAATTAATTTCGATTAGTTGAGTGAACAGAAAAGAAAATGAAAAATAGTTAGGTGATCAAATTAAAAGAAATTAATAATTAGTTTACCAAAAAAAGATAAGCGACAATAGTTGGGTAACCTATGGTGTAGTTTACCCTAAATAATTTTATAAAATTATCCCAACAAAAAAATTAATCAACTATTTTTTTAATTTTTTCATAAGCCAAATTTATGTTTTTACATTATTTAAAACTTTATTTCGTACAAAAGGAAATTATTTAAAAACTTTGTTTCTAAAATTAAAAAGTATTAAATATATATGAATTTCAAAATAAAAAAAATAAAAAATGTCTTTTAAACTTTATTTTTAAAATTAAAAATCATTCTAAACTTTATTATAATAGTTTTATTTTTTCAACTTTTCTTTCTTATAATTAAAGCATAAATTATATTCATAATATTACAAATATTTTATCTTTCAAAAATTGAAATATGATTTCATCAATAATATTAATCAATATATATCTATTTAAATAATAACAAATTCATAAAAGACATGAACAATATATATAACAAACTCAATCCAAAATATTACTCAGCCATACCCAAATCCAAAATAAACAATACCAATTTATTCAAAGTCCAAACCCAAACAAAATAAAAAAGCACAACCTAAACTCATTTAATACAATTTAAAAAACCTATAAAATTTAATCAAAGGCCAAGCCCTACCGAGCCTTCGTCGGTATTCTATCATTTCCCAACATCCAGCCTTCTCCCCGCAGGATAGCGGCGTTACCGTCTATCAGCTTCTCTCGTCAGCATCAACAAATACTGACCCTTTCCTGTTTATATTTTTCCTCCATATATGTACACCTTTGGTTTCATATTGTTTGGGTGATTGATTCAATGTTGCAAAATGAAGTAGATATAAGGAGATTATGCAGGTGAATGATGGGTTGCTTGCTTGCCAAATAAGGATAACTTTGTACACTGTATGTGTTTATGATGTTTGGACTTGTGTGTATGTCAATGATGTTTAAGTCCAATCATAATTGTATCATATCACGTAAGTCACTATGTCCACGGCTATAGTACGAGGGTACAAGTCCCCACTTCTGATTACATCTCCCTCCTCCTTGTCTCCCAAATATCCATTTTTGCTCTCCGCTCCTTCCTGAAATTTAGATTTTGTTTTAAATGTCTTCAACTTCAATTGGTTTAATCTAAATGCTCTCACATTTGATTTCTCAATGTATTCAACAAAGTACGAAATTGGTCTTGATTGTTTCGATAACGAATGTGATATCTCGCATTTCAATAAAATGGTCAGGATTGATAGGAAAAATTTTCCATTCAATCACCTATGATAGCTCAAAAAATTCTAAATTAAATCATTTATTCATTTCATTTTCTTCAAAATAAATGTTTTTTTTTATTATTCTTCCTTCTTTATGTTTCGGCCCTGCTTCTCTGCTCTCTGTATCATTTTTCTCTCCGGCCAAGTTCCGCCAATCTTCGTCGTCGGAGACCTGCCCATAATGGCCGGTAAACTAAAAAAACTCCTTGCCTTCTCTTTTTTCGAAATATTTTGAAATTTTCTTATTTTCTTTCAGATCTGAAACTTACCAATCTGCTTCGCTTCGCTTCTCTTTTTTTTTTCTTTTTTAAATTATTCAGCATTTTTCTGGGTTTTTTTTTAAATATTTCTCGCTAAAAGTCTTATATAAACTAAAAAAAATTGCTTATGGTTGCATGCGTTTTTCTGATTTTTTCTTGAAATCAGTTCAGCGTATTTTTGTAAAAACGAATCATTCTTGTAAATATTAAGCAAAACGATTTATTTTCATAAATTTTTTAAAATGAATCTTTTTAGGTAAATTAATCATTTTATTTATGAAAGAAGCAAGAAAAAAAACAACAACAAAGCCAGAAAAAATGAAGAAAAGGGAAAGCAAAAACAAATAACCCAAAACAATTTTAAAAATAAAAATAAAAAGCTGATTTGGGCCTTGAGCCTCAAAATAATTTTATTAAAAACTTTTTAATTTTGTAAAACAAAATTTTGATTATTATTTTTATATAATTATTTAAAAAACAAGTGGACATCCAAATATTCACTTATTTCATGTCAAAGTTTCAAAGAATTAAAATGGATTAAATCAGACATGTCTGAAAATTAATTTCAATATAATTGAAATCTAATTTAATTAAATTATAAATATTTGAAATTTTAAGGCAGAAGGAATTGATTATTAAAATAACAATTAATTTGATTTTAAAATAAAAATAAAAAAGGGGAGACGTCCCTTCAGAAACCATGAAACCCAAGCTTAGAAAAAGAGGTTGGGACAAAATTAGGTGTGGTAGAATAGTATAAGAATTAAAAGAAATGATCTGACGTGGAATACTTAAGCATTAAATTTGGAGGTCAACAGATAGAAGAAGCCAAAGCCGAAACCAGCCGCAGGTGGGGTGAGCCACCCACCGTTTTTCCATCAAATCCACTACCGAATAGTAGTGGGAACCCTCCTAAAAACATGGAGCTGCATGATGCCCACGTGGCCGTTTACTTCCACTTTTTCGCCAGAAAGTGGCTTCTACGCGCTTCCACCCCATTCTGCATGTGCTTTTGGACTCTTTTCCAAACTTGCATTCTTTGGAATCATCGCTCCTTTTCTTTGGAATTATTCCATAATCTTATAAATTAGAGTTTTTTACAAAATTAATATAAAAAATAATTAAAATTTAAAATAATACACTCTCTCATTATTTATCAAAATGATATACATGAGGAGTGATGCCTCCTAGATAAAAGGTATCACTTTAAAAATTTGACACAAATTTTTATTTTTTATTGTTATTTTATAATAAAAAAGTAAAAAATATATATAAAATATTAAGTAGTACCTCCTAGATAGGCGACACCTAATTTTTCGGATATAGTATAAATTCGTATTTTAAATACGGGTATGATATAAAAAAATAAATTAATGGGTGGTGTCTATCTAACAGACGGCACCAACTGTCTCATTTGTCTACTCAAATATAGTTCATATAAATATATTCTTCAAAAATTATAAATGCAATCAACTTAGAGGTGTTTATGGATTAAGTTTGGAAAGCTTGAGTTTATATTTTTCAACTCTAAAGCCGTTTTATTATTTATAAATAATAAAATTGTAAAAAATAAAATAAAATAAATATTTTTATGATTACATTTTAATAAAAATAAATTTTATTATTTTTAAATAATGAAATGAGTTTTTTGGGTGAGTTGGATTCAATTTGAAATTTTTTGAAATTGAGACTTGATCCAATCCATACACCTCTAAGTGAAGGGATATTTATTAAATTAATATAGATATAACACAACATAATTTTTTTTTTTTGCAGTTAATTCCACCAAATCTCATTAATTGATATAATATTGATACTTTGATAACTTAATTCAAATATTTTAAAATTGAAGGACTAAACATAATTTAAGTCCGGACTGGTGTCACCTACCCCATAGGCACCACTCGAAATTTTTAAATTTTTTCGTTTTTGACCCGTATGACCCGTATTTTTCCTGTACAAAACATGAGTGCCGCCTATCTAGGATGCACCACTTAATATTTTATATTTTTTAAATTTTTAATATAAGATAATAAAAATAAATATGTGTCAAATTTTTAAAGTGATGCCACCTATCTAAGAGATACCACTCCTTTATGTATACCATTTTGATAAATAATGAGGGGAGTGTATTATTTTGGTGTTTAAATAATTTTTTGTATTAATTTTGCAAAAAAAAACCCTATAATTTGATTTGAATCTAAAAAGTGATTTCAGTGAAAAAAATGATGATGTTCATCCTAAGAGATCTGAGTTCGAGCACCTGTGTATGTCTTGACAAAATGTTAAAAAAGTATGAACAGATACTACCATATAATCACATCAATATATTAAAAAAAATTCAACCTTTTATAATAATTGGTATGATATAAAATGTCGAATTACGGGTTTTTTACCCAAATATTATAAAAAAATAATTAATAACCAAAATGGTACCCTCAAATTATTATTTACCAAAATGATATGTTTAGTTAGATGGAAAGACTCTAAGTGGCGGCACTAAGGGGTTTTTTTGACACGATTTTTTTTTATTTTTTTATTTTTATATATTTAAAAATAAAAAAAATATTATTTTATTGGTGGAGGAACTTGAAGTGGTGGCACTAGGTTTTTTTGTACACGAGAAAAATACGAAAAAAATACCTGACATCCTAATGGAAGGACACAAAGTGGCAACACTGAAGGAGGAACTTCAAGTGGCGGCACTAAGAGGTGTTTTGCCACTTGACAGCACCCCATTGTGCCATATGTGTGTGTTTATTTTATTTGTGTGTATTTATTTTATTTTGATTGTAAAAGTAAATAAGGATAGTTGGGGGATTAGGGTTAGGTTTATAATTTGTTATAAAATAGGAAGGGGAGAGCAAATAAACGAGAAAGAAAGAAAGAAAGAAAGAAAAGAAAGAAAGAAGCAGAGGAAAGAAAGAAGACGGAGAGAAAGGTAATGTGTTTATTTTTAAATTTATTTCAATATGATATATTTTTAAATTCGTATTTTATTTATTAAAATTTTATTTTATTTTTAATAGATTTATTGAAGACGAATAATCAATTTTGTTGAAACCCAATTTTGACAGGGCCAACCAAACGATTTTAAATTTATTTTAAATTTAAATCTATTTTAAATTTAAATTTAATTTAAATTTAGATTTAATTTTAAATTTAAAATTAAATTTAATCAACGTCCAAAATACAAAGGTACAAGCCCAAATGCCCAAGTTACAAGTATACAAGCCCAATTGGACTAAAATTTGGCTAGCCCAAATGTCCCAAATTTCAACAGCCCAAACAGAGGGTCAACTTGCCACGTCAGCCGCCCAGATAGACTCCACTTGAGCCATCAGCTCACCTCTGCCACAGCCACCTTCTGCAACACCGACTGCTACAACCACCCTTGCGCCAGACCTGCAAAAAAAAAAAAGAAGAAATAAGACAGACATTAATTTGCAAGAAACAAATTGTAATAATAGAAATTTTGGCTATAAAAGCCAGAATCAGACATTGTAAAGGGGGACAATTTTCTTTCCAAAAAATCAATACACAGAAAACCTTTTCAAACATTCAAACAAATCAACACAAAGAACAAAGGTTCGAGACTAGTAGCACAGAACAGTGAATACGTGTAAGGTATAATGAATATACATGCTAGGTATTTGTTGGTTTCATTCATTATTTAAGTTTGAAACGTTTCATTATTAATGCCTTATTGAGCACCTCATTATCATCTTTCTTTGTGTATTTATTTCGGGCGTTTTAAATACATGTATGTATGAGTATTAATTACCTTTTAAGTTTCATTCATCTTTTTTTTTTTTAAAAAGGAATGCATTAAATACGTATTTGGTTTACTTAATAATAATAATAATAATAATACTTAGGGTAAATAACAGTAATATTAAATATTAGTATTAAATAATATTAATAATATTTTTATTAAAAAAAAGAAAAAATGAAAGGTCAAAAACCTTTCCTGTTCACGTCGTCGCCGGGGCCTGCTCGAAGTCCAATGATTTGCCGTCCACCGTCGTGCTTTGTCCCTTGCCAATCTGCAAAAAAGAACATCGGAAGAGATTAACATGGATTCCCAAAGTTTTAAATCGTGGGGACAAATGAAAAACAACAGCAAAAAGTTTTAAAAAAAGAGAAGAAAGAATGGGTTTTAAAATTTTCAAATCTGGTTTGAAACCAGATCTGATTTGGGATGAGAGCAAAAAAGATGGGCTTTTAAAATAGGAATATTTTTAAAATAAAGAACAAAACAAAAGAAAAGAAGGAGAAATAGGGTTTTTAAACAAAAAAAAAAGAAAGAAGAGGAGACTGTTTACCTTCCGATGATGGCGATCGGTGATGGATGGGTGACCGGACGGCAGGCGTGAAGACTGGAACAACGACGCGCCCCCACGTGCGAGAACGATGGTAGCCGGAGGTAAGGTCGACCATGGAGAGAAAGAGAGAGAGATGAGAGAACAAAAAAGTTTTTTTGAAATGAAAATGAAAATAATGAAATGAAAAAGGATTTGAAAGTCTTTTATAAGGGACCAAAACAGTGTCGTTTTGGTCCAGGCTTTTAAGCCTCAAAACGGCACCGTTTTGATGTTAACCCATGGATTGATCTGATCCGACCCAACCCGACCCGGCTTCAGGATCCGGGTGTTTTTGCAAAATGAGTTATTTATTCAATTGGTCCTTTCATTTTTTTGGTTGTTTCAATTTAGTCCTTTTCATACTTTTAATTAATTATAATTTGACCCAATAATTTTAATTCCTTTTTAATTTAGTCCCTTGAAAGTACCAGAGGCTACCATGTGTCATTATTTTGGCTTATTTATGCAATTGGTCCCTCTTATTTTTATTTTGTTTTAATTTAATCCCTAAATCAACTTCTTTTTAATTACAAAATTCACCCAAAGATTTTTAATAATTTTTAAATTAGTCCTTTGACTTCAGGATGCCTGTGAGGCTGCCACGTGTCACCTTTCTAAATTTTAACCCCAAAACTTTTTAAAAATTATATTCTAACCCTAAAACTTTCTAAAAATTACATTTTAACCTCAAATTTTTTTGAAAAATATATTTTAACCTCGAAACTTTCTAAAAATTACATTTTGACCCCTCAAACTTTCTAAAATTCTATTTTTGACCTTGATTTCACCAAAAATTACCATTTTACTCCTAAATCTTCCAAAATTCCATTTTTAACCCCGATTTTACCAAAAATTACCATTTTACCCTTAAGTTTTCCAAAATTCCATTTTTGACCTCAATTTTACCAAAATTACCATTTTACCCCCGAACTTTCCAAAATCCCCGTTTTGACCCAATTTCAACCAAAATTACCATTTCACCCCCGGGCATCCAAAAGTCTCATTTTCAATCCCAATCGTATCACTTTTTTTCTTGTCGATATTTGCACACTCGTATTTTATTACCCTTTAGTCATTTTGCCTCGTGTTATAATATTCATCATTAATTGCTTACTTGTATTAAATCAGCATATTCATTTTCAAAATTATTTTCATAAAAGTCTTAAAATCAAGGCAATATTCTTTTATTTCAAGTTTCGAAACTTTACGCCTTAACTTACTAGGTGCAATTTTTCTCTAAAATCGAAATAATCGAATACCCTTTTATCAAGGTATTGTTTCCTTATCTTTGATTTTGATATTTTTGCTCCTTAACTCACTAGGTGCAACTCTTCTTTAAATCAAGATAATCGAATATCCCTTTTTCAAAATTAAAAAGGTTTTACAAAGGAAAGCTCGTTATTTCTGGATCTTGAAAAATTATGTCATAACTCACTGGACGTGATTTTCTTCCCCGATCACTTTGAAATAGCAGGATTTTCAAGCAAAATCGATTTCTTTTAAACATAGCCCCTGCATTCGAGAATCATATTTTAAATTTTATTCGAGTTTTCAAGGTTTACAAATTAAGACCCAAAAATAATCAATACGGTACCAATTTTGGGCGTATGAGGGTGCTAATCCATCCTCATGCGTAACCGACTCCTGAAACTATTTTTCTGGATTTCTAAGACCAACATTTTTCTAAACGTATTTTAAACGTTTTGTGGTGATCCAGTCACACCCAAATAAAAGACTGGTGGTGACTCCTATTTTCCAACATTAAAATAATTTTTGAAACTCTATTTTCGAGGTGGTTTCGATAACTGACGACTCCACTGGGGACCATTTTTCAAAATAAACGAGAGTCGAGCCAAATTGATTATTTTTGGGTATTTTTTGAAAGCCTTAAAATTTTCGATTCCATTTAATATACGATCCTTGACATCTTTTGTGTGGTATTATATTATGTACAATTGTTAGTGTAAAATTTGCATACGATATTACCCTTTTAAGTGGAAACCGAAAACTACTCCTTCGTGAGGTCTTCACCTCCGTGCAAGATAGTGGATCGCTTTCGGGGTTACAAAGTACCCTTGTTTTCGTGAAGTTTTGACTTCCATGTAAACATGTGAGAAATGCGTCCCCCTAAACCGAACTCATCTGTATGAGCCTATAATGGGTGAGGATCGAGGAATCTGTTGGTTTGGGTACCCGTTCTTTAGAACCTAAAACTACATGTAGTAACCCGTAAGGACATGCCCTAGACGGAGTTACGCTCAACCTTTTAGTAACCTTCCGATGCAAATTTTTATGTTCTATGCTCTATACTTGTATATTGATATTAATGCGTTTCGCTAACTTGTTTATTTTATCTCTTTTTGCATTACATTTCATCATCATATAAAAGGAAAGTATAAACACAAAATTCAGTTACCGATAAGAGAATTAATCATGGAAAACAAGTACCTTGATAAAGTGGAGGACAACATGGTTGTGCGTATGTGGTCGGAGGAGACTTAGCGCCAAAAAGGAGACAGTTTAGTGGAAGGGTACGAGTTAGAGCTTTGGGATTATACCAGGATCAGTACGGCTCAAAATAATGTGCAAGAGTTGAAAGAGATATGGGACAGTTAGGATGACAACATGAAACAGACCTTTTACCAAGAATACGGTGATTTGCTGTACTTGTTCGAGGTTAAGGTGGATAAATTTCTCTTTCGAGCATTGACGCAGTATTGGAACCTAGCCTACAATTGCTTCACCTTCGGGAATGTAGACATGACACCGACCATAGAAGAATATACCACTCTACTCCGTAGCCTGAAAATCTCAGTAGATAAGGCATATCCAGAGCTCCAAATCTCTCGACTATTGTCAAAAGATTGATGAACATTACCGACATGAGTGAACAATGGGTAGCAGCTCGGGTTAAGGTCAAAGGCGACAACAAATGCATAACCTGGAAAAGGCTACGAGATTTGATACTGACCTATCCGGATACAAAGAAAAAGATTGACATCCTAGCCTTGAGTATCTACGGGTTGGTCATTTTTCTAAAAGCTTTGGGGCATATAGAAGATGCGGTGATAGACTTGTTTGATCAATTGAGCAAAAGAGTTACACCTGTCCCGGCTATACTCGCAGAAACTTTCAGATCTTTAAGTGCATGCAAGAAAGAAGGAGAAGGTCGATTTATTGCCTGCGCGCAATTGTTAATGGTATGGTTTCACAGTCATTTCTGGAAAACAGAAAAGGTTTCCTATCAATACTTGTCCAAAGATTATTCCCCATTGAAAGACTTCGTAGCTTCACAAAGACAAGAAAATTTTTCAGAAGAAAAATGGATGGCCATACTTTAAAGCCTTAAAGATGAAGACATAGAATGGCGAGCACCGTGGTTTGTTCCAGATGAGATCTTGTATCGATGTGGAGACTTTGACTAGGTCCCATTGGCAGGGATATGGGGAGCAACAAGATACGCACCTTTGCTGGTTGCAAGGCAATATAGATCGAGATAGTTCTTACCAGCAACTCAGGGGTTAGCCCAGTGCGAATTCGCATACCGAGGGGAAAATAACAAGAAAAGGATTCGAGAAATTTCAAATGCATGGAATTAAGTCAGGAGGATGAAAGAATTCGGCGCCAATCCCATGATGACCGCGGAGTATGATTGGTGGAGAAATAGAAGGATCAACGACAACATTCTTGTGCCAAACCCGGAGATTGTCCGCCCAATCGAGAAACTCTTGCAGGTTGTCCCGACCGAACTTGAAATAATTAAACAAGACTTTGAGAGAAAGAATGCGGAGATGAAAAAGATGATAGAAAAGCTAGAGGAAGAAAATGTATTTTTAGGACTAGATGTTGATGTTCAAAAGCTAAAGGCGAAAAAATTGAGAAAAGGGAAGAATAAGGTTGAAGAGGACCTCAGTAGCTTAAAGAAAGACTGTAAGAAGCTTCGCTTATCGATGAGGACCGCCGGCTTAGGTAAGACTTCAGAACAATGACAATAAGAAATCCGCGAAGAAAAGAATAAAACAACTCACTGGATGAACAAGTTCCAAGACGCCCAAGTGCAGGAAAATGCCATAAATAGTAGCCTTTTAGAAAGTCAAGTTGAGGTGACCGAATTAAAAGCCCGAGTACGAGATTTAGAAGAATCTCTACACCGACATCGTAGCCGAAATTTAGTAATGGAGTTGAAGGCAAAACACGTCGAGATCGAGAGACTGAATAAGAGGATGGAAGAACTAGAAGCCTCTCTGCAGAATAGTGAAATACGAAACGAAGTTCTGGAAAGGACGTTGGAGACAAATGATTGGCATCTTCAACAAGCTTAGAAAGAAGTCGGAGAGAGGGATTATGTTATGGGTGAGGCCTTAAATAAAATTCGCGGAGTAGCCAAACATGTGCAAGCGCTGACATCCGAAGCAGAAGAATTAGGTATACAATATGAAACGAAGACGGAACGAGGTCAAAAGCTAGCAGGACTCCTCAAGAAAGTCAAGGCTCTGAGCATCAAAACAAAACCATTTATGTAATTTACTTTATGTAAAGGAACTTGTTATCTAAATGAAATTTTCTAAATGGAAAATGAATTATAAGTCAATACCTTTCTTTTGCATTCGTTCATTCATTCGCATTGCATATTTACATTTTTAAAACATAATAAATCTCATTAAATGGAATTTGAAACAGTTAAAACCAGAAAAATAGAGAAACTACACCCTTACGATACTCGACGAGCCATAGATCAGAGAATAGAAAGGCTAGAGTAGTTGCAAAAAGAAATGCAAGAGCAGATGCAAGCTCAGTTACAAGACCAGCTAGAAAAAGTCCAAAGGGATATGAGAGACCAAATTATCGAATCTCAAAGCACTATAATTAATCAATTAACCCAACTATTGCGGGATTTGGATAAAGGGAAAAGTCCTGCAGAAGGCCTAACAGAGGAAAACAAGGATCCTCAATATCCCTCCGGTTTTACACCCGTACACCATCAGGCTCCACCAGAAACAAACTCTTGAGAAGCACCCATCCTCATCCGGGCACAACCACAGCCCATTGGCGTCTTAGGCCAAACTAATTACCCGATTGGATCAGGGTCAAACCCGAGGGAAATCGCTATGAATCCCATCAACCCCGACCTTAATGATATGATGGAGGTAGAGAGAACGAAATTGGAAGTATCTAAACAAATAGAAGAACGGTACAAATGGTTGGAGGATAAAGTTAGGGTAATGGAAGGGACCGACGGTTACGGTGGAATGGATGCCAAGGAACTAAGCCTGGTTCCAGACTTAGTACTACCCCTAAAGTTCAAGACTCCGGAATTTGAAAAATACAATAGGACAAGCTGCCCAGAAGCACACATTACAATGTTTTGTCGAAAAATGACAGAATGTGTCCACAATGATAAATTATTAATCCACTATTTCCAAGATAGTTTGGTTAGATCTGCTGCAAAGTGGTTCAACCAACTAAGCCGCACAAAGATCAATTCCTAGAAAGACCTGGCCCAAGCTTTTATGAAGCAATATAGCCATGTTACTGATATCGCTCCAGACAGAATCACCTTGCAAGATATGGAGAAGAAGCCGAGCGAAAGCTTCAGACAATATGCTCAACGTTAGAGGGATGTAGCTACCCAAGTACAACCACCATTAACAGAAAAAGAAACAACAATGCTTTTTGTCCACACGCTAAAGGCACCGTATCTCAATCACTTGGTGGGAAATGCTGCAAGGAGTTTCTCAAATGTAGTTATGCCAGGAGAAATGATTGAAAGTGCGATTAAAAGCGAAAAATTTGACGCAGGAGACAGTGGAAAAAGGGCAGCCCCTAGAAGAAAGGAAGTTGAGGTAAATAGTACGAGCGTGTACAGACCAAATTATGCGAAATCGATTATGATGACGCAATCAAAACCTCATTCGAACAATTATCAAAATCCACCAAAATCAGAATCAAGCTCGAAAAAGAATACTGAAAAGATTCAGTTCACTCCAATTTCGGTAACATACAAAGAACTTTACCAGCAGTTATATGATCAGCACGCAGTGACCTCGTACTTCACGGAGCCCGTACCACCACCATTTTTGAAATGGTATGACGCCAACGTTCAATGCGAATTTCATGGAGGAGTAACTGGACACTCCATTGAAAATTGTTTCGCTTTCAAGAGGGTTGTAGAAAGATTAATTAAGATGAAACGAATAAGATTCGATGAGCCATCAAGACCTAATGTAGCCGGGAACCCTTTACCTGCACACCTTGATCAGGGGATAAACGTAATTACTAGTGCAAAAGGGAAAAAGGATAAGGCTCATATTGGAGAGGTCAGATCTCCTTTGAAATAGGTATGGCGTCAAATGGTGGACAGGGGAATGATTGCACAGAATGGTGGAAATGTGATAGCGGCCAAGAACCATTGTGATTTCCATAATGTTGAAGGACACGAGATTCAGCATTGTGCAGAGTTCAAGGTTCTAGTACAAGATTTGATGGACCGCAAAAAATTGGAGTTCTTTGAAGAGAGAGAAGAGATGGGGGACATTTGCGCCTCCGAAGAAAAAAGGACAAATAAGCCCGATCGCCCTATAATAATCATCTCTACATCCAAGGGAACTGAGACAAGAAGACAAGAGACACCTTGTGTTATCATACGAAAACCTGCACCGTTTTCTTATGAAGATAGCAAAAGAGTTCCCTGAAATTACGGGTGCAATATAATAGCACCCAAGGAAGAGCAACTTCAAGAAAATGTAAATCTGGTCACCCGTAGCGGTAAAGTCTATGACTTAGAGAAAGAGAAAAAAGAATCTGCAAAAGGAAAGGCCTTAGCATATCAATCTTAGCATTATTGCTAAGTTAGGAAGCCCGAAAAAAAAGTGACTGATAAATCAGAGCCGATAAACGAGCCAGTGGCAGAAAGAGAAGCACAAGAGTTCTTGAAATTCTTGAAACACAGTGAGTACAGTGTAGTTAAGCAGCTAAATAAACAACCTATACGCATATCAATCTTAGCATTATTGCTAAGTTAGGAAGCCCACCGTAACGCGTTAATAAGGGTGCTCAACGAAACCTATGTGACCAACGACATATCCGTATGCAAGCTGGATCGTCTTATTAACAACATTAGCGCTGATAATTTTATTTTCTTCAGTAACGATGAAATCCCGTCTGCGGGTATAGGATCGACTAAGGCTTTGCATATTACCACTCGCTGTAAAGGGTACACTTTACCCGGAGTGCTCATCGACAACGGCTCAGCTTTAAATGTACTACCGTTGGCTACCTTGGAAAGATTACCCATCGATAGCTCTTATATGAAGACATGTCACAACATAGTAAGAGCTTTTGATGGAACAGAAAGGAAAGTAATGGGCCGGATTGAAGTACCATTGCAAATAGGCCCGAACACTTACGAGGTTGATTTCTTGGTGATGGATATTAAGCCTTCCTATAATTGCTTATTAGGGAGACCCTGGATCCACTCAGCAGGAGCGGTACTGTCCTCACTTCATCAGAAGCTCAAGCTAGTAGCCGATGAAAGGTTGATTACAATTAACGCAGAGGAGGATATTATCGCATCTGTAACAAGTGAGGCCCCGTATATAGAAAGAAATGAAGAGGCGGTGGAATGTTCTTTTCGTTCGTTAGAATTTGTTAATGCTACATTCATTACGGAAGGAAATAAAATTCATGAACCCAAGTTGTCACAAACCACGAAGATGGGGTTGCGTTTGACAGTTGGAAAAGGAGCACTGCCGGGAAAAGGGCTCGAAAAATATCTTCAAGGAATAATCAACGCACCGTCGCCATTAGGAAAGTGGGACCGTTTCGGGCTAGGATACAAGCCAGATGTAAAGGAAAAGAAGAAAGAGATAGAAAAGAAGCGAGAGATAAGAAGAGCACGACAGGCCGGGGAAGAAATCAAATGGAGGCCGATGACCTTCCCTCATATATTGAAAACTTTCATTTCTGGCGGGATGAGGCTTAAAGAAGAAGAAAACACTGGAAAATATGTGATGTAACTGAACATTAATGCTGTTTTCGAGGAAGGCAAAGAAGGGAGCTTATCTCAAATTCGCCCGTACGCACTAAGAAGTAATCTGAAAAACTGGTTGGAAGAGGAGCTCCCTGTAGCCTTTAGGAACATTTCAAAGTAATACTCGATACATATCTATCGTTCTATGCCCGAGAGCGATAGAAATCTTTTGTAAAGGGCACTTGATTTTTATCCATTATCTTAATGAAAATTCATTTTGCTCCTTTTTGACAAATATCTATTTATATTCTTTCTTTCAAATTCAAATAAATTATTTACCCTTAAACATACACAAATTAATCATTCTTGAATTTTTGTATACACCCATAATCATACCATACAGTCATTCTTAAAATTATTTTGTTCATTGGACCACTCTCATTTTTTACAGATCTTGGGATATCAGTAATATGAGTGACACTGACTGTGAACCTCATTTCGAGCGAGATATGTGTCTCGAAGAACCTCAAGACTTTGAAGATGACCAGGATAGTAGCATATCTCCTGAATTGCTGCGAATGATGAAACAAGAGGAAAAATAGATCTTGGCCCATAAAGAAGTAGTCGAGACTGTAAGCACAGAGGATGAAGAGGAGAAGAAGGAAGTAAAAATTAAAACTAATATCTCGGCAGAAACACGAAAAGATCTTATTGAGCTGTTCAGATAATTCAAAGATGTCTTCGCTTGGTCCTACCAAGACATGCCAGGGCTGAACACCGATATTGTAGTTCATAAGCCCCCAATAAGAGAAGAATGCAAACCCGTCCAATAGAAGCTCCGTAAAATGTGACTCGATGTGTTGCTTAAAATAAAAGAAGTCCAAAAGCAGTTTGACGCGGGTTTCCTCCAAGTGGTTGAATATTCAGAATGGGTTGCCAATATAGTCCCTGTCCCCAAAAAAGACGAGAAAGTACGTATGTGTGTAGATTACCGAGATTTGAATAAAGCCAGCCCAAAAGACAACTTTTCGCTGCCTCACATTGATACCCTAGTAGATAATACAGCGGGTCATTCATTTTTCTCTTTCATGGATGGTTTTTCTGGGTATAACCAAATAAAGATGGACCCTACAGATATGGCGAAAATTACTTTTGTCACAATGTGGGGAACGTTCTGTTATAAGGTGATGCCATTCAGACTTAAAAATGCAGGGGCAACATATCAAAGAGCTATGGTGACATTGTTTCATGATATGATGCACAAGGAAATCGAAGTCTATGTCGATGACATGATCGCTAAATCTCGAACCGAGGAAGAACATGTAAAGGTCTTGAGAAAGTTAATTTTGAGATTAAGGAAGTTCCAGCTAAAGTTGAACCTTACCAAAGGTACTTTCGGGGCTACTTCGGGCAAGTTGTTAGGTTTCGTGGTCAGTCAAAAAGGGATTGAAATTTGTTCCAAACAAGGTTAAAGCCATACAGGAATCGTCTCCACCTCGTACGCAAAAGGAAGTTTGAGGTTTTCTCGGGAGGTTTAATTACATTGCTCAGTTTATCTCACAATTAAGTGAGAAATGTGATCCCATCTTTCACCTTCTTAGAAAGCACAATCCAGCATTTGGGATGATCAGTGCCAAAGAACTTTTGACAAGGTTAAGCAGCAATTGTTTGATGCTCCGATTTTAGTGCCACCAAGTCCTAACAAACTATTAAACTTGTACTTAACAGTTTTTGAGAATTCTATGGGATGTGTCTTGGGTCAATATGCTTCAATAGAAAAATTATGCTGTGCGTTGGTCTAGACTACCCGAAAATTGCGACAGTACATGCTATATCACACTACTTGGTTAATCTCGAAATTAGATCCTCTTAAATACATGATGAAGTCAACTGCGTTAAATGGAAGAATGGCTAGATGGTAAATCCTGCTGTCATAATTTGATATAGTCTATGTAAGCCAAAAGGCAATTAAAGGAAGTGCAATAGCAGATTTCCTAGCCAGTAGGGCTTTAGAAGACTATGAGCCAATAAATTTTGACTTTCCAAATGAGGATCTGATGTACGTTGCAACTACCGAAGAAGAGACCGCGATAGAGCATCCGTGGCGATTAAATTTTGATGGCGCTTCAAATGTTGTGGGCAATGGGATCGGTGCAGTTTTAGTGTCACCAAAAGGAGACCATTATCCCTTTATCAGTAAACTTGATTTCGATTGCACAAACAATATGGCAGAATACGAGGCATGCATCATGGGGATTCAAGCAGCCAAAGATCGAGGGATCAAGGTCTTAAAAGTATATGGAGATTCAGCATTGGTGTACCATGGAAATCGGTTTGCTACACCCGATACATTGCGGCTAACTTCCAACGAGAATATAAGAATACAGACTGGCGGAGACGACTTGTGAAAATGGGTAACAAAAAATTAAGTTTCAAATTATATTTTTAATGTTTTAATTTTAGACTGTAACTTATGTTTTCTTAACATTCCTACAGTGTACGAGCTAGAGCCACACCGATTTCGATAAAGAATGACCAGATTTGAGCGTGACATGGAATGTCAAACGAACAAGCCTCTAGATAAGTGGTTGGGTACCATGGAGTCGTGGAAATGATCTCAAAATTTTGATGAAGGGTATCGATATGGTCAAATGACGACTAACCTGGCAGAGTCGATTAACGACGTGTTCAAGAGAATATGACATCTTCCTATTTCTTCCGTGTTCTCCACTATATTCTATAGGCTGGCTACCTTGATGCCAGTAATAAGGACGCGACAAATCGATCAGATGAACGCTGGACACGTGTTTGTCGAAGCTGTTAGGAATGCAATGGATGTAAACCGTCAGAGTGCGAGGACGATGAACGTTGAAATATATTCACGACAGTTTCAACGATTTCAAGTTACTAAGACCATTAGGCGTCGACCTGGTATCCCACCTAGGTCATACGGGGTTGATCTCCAAAACAGAGACTGTGATTGTAGGAGGTTGATACACTTCGTTATCCCTGTGCGCATGTCATTGTAGCTTGTGCTAAAGTGTCGCTCAATGTTGAACAGTTCATCGACCCCGTTTATACTCTCCAGCGTACATTACGTATTTGGGAAAACGAGTTCCCCGTCCTGCCTGACTTGTCCACATGAGAGGTGCCTCCAACGACTTTCGAGCTTATCCCGAACAAAGATTTGTGAAGGAATCTGAAAAGTTATCCCCATATCACCAGAATCCGCAACGAAATGGACATTATGGAGAAAACAGACGGCGGTAAGCTGTGTGGACTGTGTAGGCTAGTTGGGCATACTCGACGTAATTGCCTCCAACGAACCTACCATATTGGTCAGTCCTTCAGATCGAGTAGGGCTTAAGCTATTTGTATTGGACATTTTTCATTTGGAATTAATTAAGTTTATGAATGAATTTGAAATTAATTATTTCAATATTTGTATTTAATATCACAACCTCAAAACTTTGCATTTATTGTATCTATTTGTGGATTTTAAAAAATGTTTCATGTATAGGATTTAGGGTTTAAGGTTTTAAGTTTAAGGTTTAGGGTTTATGATTCTAAGTTTAAGGTTTAGGGTTTAGGGTTTAAGATTATGAAATTTAAATAAATGATCAAATAGGTTCAAATATATGTACATTATGGAGAAAAAAGTCATCATTATAACTCATCAATAGTCAAATTTAAACACTATTAGATACAACCCTAGTATCCATGATTAGATGGTGTGATTCTCGGGGTATATCTTCGTGGTGGCTGGCATCTACGTAGAGGTTGCTCGTCAAGCTCGTTGTCATCATTAGGGTTTATTTGCCCCGGAGGAGTAGAGTATTGCCCGAGAGGAGTAGAGTATTACGGTGGCTCGTCAAACTCAACCTGATATCCTTGGCTTGAGTATTGCGGTGGCTCGTCAAACTCAACCTGATATCCTTGGCTTGAGTATTGCGGTGGCTCGTCAAACTGAGGCTGATATTCTTGGCTTGATGAACTAGGGATATGTGACGATCCCTCAAAATCAAGACGATAAGAATCATCATCATCCAATGCCTCTTCCTCCTCCTCTTCCTATTGCTCTAGTACTAGCTATGGCTTTGGGGCAGGAGCTACATGATAGGGGCGATCTTGTCGAGACATGTTTGGGGGAATTATCATCGATTGTGCACCAAGTAAATATGGTTTCCCAACCTCAATGAACCATTGCATGTACTGTACCGATGGCTGCAAATCTAAAGTGTACTCCATCGGAGGTACTCGCATCATCCGGTTGTTCCACACATAAACGTATTCTCCATGCACAATCCCCCAATCAAAATTTGGTTTTTCCTTCTTATCCATCCCATGAATAGACCCTAATTCGAATGACAGTTGCGGGATAAGCTGTTTACAACCAAACTGTCGGAGTACTCGATCCCCGACATGCCACTCCACTATTTGAAAATTGGTTATCGGTGCGTTAATGCGCCATTGGTCTGAGTGGAGGAATGTCGAGACGGGAATAATAGCGGTGATTTCTGGCTGTATATATGCGGTCCAAATGAACAACATAATTAATAACATGTCAAGATATTAATAAGAGTAAAGTAATATAATTTAGTAACATGCAACCATATTAACACGAGTCAAGTAATATAATTTAACATGTTAATGAATAATATACTCCTTTCCCGGCATATTGCTCGAGCATCAAACGATACATGGGAATTGTGTACTGCCTCCCGATCCCTGGTTTTGTTTTCCATCTAAGAAAACAAAAAACAACTTGTTAGAATAATATAATTAATAAAATATGTCAAATAATTAAAATTTTGGGTATGGTAATCACCTATTAACGAGTGGAAAAACATATGTTTGGTGCCTAACGGATGCCAAGAATGACATCCGATAAAGTGCCCAAGATTGCAATAGCACTAGGCATCCACCCATATCCCGAGAAGAAGGGTTTGTGGCGCGACAAAGTTCTCGATACAGCATGGTAAGCACCGCAGATCCCAGACTATATTCATGAATTTTTCGCAAATCTCTTAGTAGGGGCAAGTACATCAAGTAGAACTTATTGTTATTCGCGTCCGGCATGAGTATGCCCCCTATCATTAGCAAAATATAGGCTCTAACGGCCCAAGAAACCTCCATTTCAATTGCGTGTTCGGGCAAGTGCTCACAATTGCGCCAACGCTCCACCAATGCACTAATTAAATTATATCGTAACTCAAACTTTTGGATCAATGTCGCTGATCCAAACCCAGCATCTCGCAAGTACGGAAACAGACGTTCATGAAGGGGAAATTTGAGGCCCTGTGCACGAGCCCTCAATGAACGGTACGCGAGCTCTTGCTGTTAATTTACAAAAATAGTTAGTATAACCTAATTTATTTTTGTAAACAAATAATAATATCGTAAATGACATAATGAACGATAATAATTTTATTACATTCATATTGGCTTGGTGTGTTTTCGCATTCATCGATTTGGCTATGTGAGGACGTTTCGAGTTAATTAATGAAGCCATTTTGTAACTTGAAAAAAAATTATCAATTAGTTCAATACCTAAGTTTACCAATATAATACAAAAATAATAATTAAATATCAAAATGAGTTATTTACTAAAATGGTACAAAATATATATTTATATACCAAAATGGTATTCACACACTATTATTTACTAAAATGGTACAAAATAAATATTTATTTTGTACCATTTTGATAAATAATGTGATGGAGATATTATTTTGATAATTAATTATTTTATATTTTAGAGTATTTTTATCTTTTTATATTTTATATAAATTTAAAACATACATATATTCACATGAGATTCAAATTAAAAATATTAATTTTACCATTTAAATAAAAAAATATTTAAAATTTTATATTAATTTTTTATAATTTTATTATATAACTAATTTTACCGGTATTATATAACTATTTTATAAATATACTCTAATTTTATTTCAATTAAATTTTTTAATTTCATACTTGTAACTAATTTTAATTATAGCTTAAAAATGGATTATTGTTTATTTTATTAAACACTTATAATAGTTTTCTTTCTCATTTTATTAAATAATCTTACGACTTGTATAATGAAATTTCGCATGGTAAAAAACTTATTTATAAGTAAAAAAATTAGTTTTATTCAATTATTTAAGAATAAGAATCAAATTCAAAGAATATATAATATTCTTTTCTATATCCGATTGAAAACACATGCATATTAGACAATCATATCACCCCATTCCATCTAACTACCAAAGCTTATTTAATTTATAAATTTTACTTATTTAAATAATTCAACTTTTATTTAAACAAATATAACTAAATGCTATACTTGATTCTATTTAAATTTAAACATTATTAAATTTTAAATCAATAAATATGAACAACAATATTTCTTACTTATTATTACTAACAAAATAAAATTACTAACTAATAAAATTAAAGTAAAGTAAATTAATAATAACATAATAACTAAACTTACATTTCTTCCTCTCCTCTTAATTTACTCAACTATAACAACATTAAATAACAAATCAATTAAAAATTAAATTAAACAAAACAAAAAACTTAAAATAATCAAATTACCTAACAAATTAAAATATTTTAAAATTAAATTTAAAATTAACCAAACTTAAAAACTTAATCAAACTTATCTTTCTTCCTCTCCTCTTAATTTACTCAACTATAACAACATTAAATAACAAATCAATTAAAAATTAAATTAAACAAAACAAAAAACTTAAAATAATCAAATTACCTAACAAATTAAAATATTTTAGAATTAAATTTAAAATTAACCACACTTAAAAAATTAATCAAACTTATCTTTCTTCCTCTCCTCTTAATTAATCAACTTATTAAACAAATAAATTTATAATAACAAATCAATCACATTATTACTACCAACTAACAAATTAAAATATTTTAAAATTAAATTTAAAAATAAATACATTATATTTTTCTCCTTCTCCTTATTCCTTCTTCCTTCTTTCTTTCTTTTTTTTTTCTTTTTTTCCTTCAAATCACGTTGGTCCTCCCTCCCCACCTATTTTATAACGAAAATTTCAATTTATTTAATTTTTATCACCTACCAAAAGTCTCCAATCACCCAAATTAATTTCCACTTCTTAAATCTCCTACACACACACACACACGACACAATGAGGTGCTGCCAAGTGGCAAAACACCCCTTAGTGCCGCCACTTGAAGTTCCTCTTTCAATGCTACTACTTTGTGTCCCTCTATTAGGGTATCAGATATTTTTTTCGTATTTTTCTCGTGTACAAAAAAACCCCTAGTGTCGCTACTTCAAGTTCCTCCACCAATAAAATAATATTTTTTTATTTTTAAATATATAAAAAAATTCGTGTAAGAAAAACTCCTTAGTGTCGCCACTTAGAGTCCCTCCACCTAACTAAACATACCATTTTAATAAATAATAATTTGGAGGTCCATTTTGGTTATTAACTATTTTTTTATAATATTTGGGTAAAAAACCCTCGAATTACTCATTGATTGATGTCTGTATCACCCATATAAAATTAAAATAGTAAAATATTAATATTACTTTTAATTTTATTTTAAAATTTATTTAATCAATTCTAGCACAATATCAAATTTCTTGATATAATATCAGAACTATCATAATCTCTCCTCAATTCTTACATATATATATATATATATATATATATATATATGAGAATAAAGGTACTTGAACACTCTCAAATTGACATCTTCTTGTACTAACAATAATATCGATATCAATTAAGCTAAAAACATCATCGATAACACAATATCAAATTATCAATTATATATTTCGTTATATAATTCAAACTTAATCTTGTAACATTGTTAGGTGCTTGTAACTTTTTTTATACAATATTGGAATGATATGAGGTAATACGATTTGAATCCATATCAAACAGGTGTTTGACAAGAGCTTTAATCAATGTCTCATACAAGTAAATTATAATCTTTTATTTTTCTATGAGAAACTATCATGATCATAATAATAACGGTAAATTACATTAGTAGTCATCAAATTATTAGAAAATTTCCTTTTTAGTAACCTAACTATGAAAGTTATAAAATGATTATCTAATTAGCAGTAAATTTTTTGTCATCCAACTAGGAAAAGTTACAAAATGGTCACCCAAATATTCAATTTTATCTTCTTCTTTTTGTCATCAGCTAGCTAATAGTGAGCTTTTAAAATTAAAATAATAACAACTTTAACTCTCAATATTTATAAATTATGTTAATTAAGTCTTGATTCTAAAAATATTTAACCCTTAACATTTATAGATTGTGTAATTTGATTTTTTTCTGTAGTTTTGCTTTTCTTTTTTATTTTGAAGGTTAATTTTAAAAAAATAAGAAAAAAATGAAAATTATTATCATGAAGTTTTGGGTTTTATTTAATTTTTATATATTTTTAATCAAATTTAGTTGATAAATTTAGTTTTTAGCTTTTTAGGTGAAAATGTCACAAAGAAAAGCAAAACTATAAAAAAAGATCAAACAACATAATATGTAAATGTTAAGGGTTAGATTTTTAGAATCAAGACTAAATTGGAACAATATATAAATATTGAGGGTTAAAGTTGTTATTTTGTCAATTTTAAAAGTTGCAACCATTAGCCTACTAAGGACAAAAAAAATTGAATAGTTAAGTGATCATTTTGTAATTTTTCATAATTAAATGATTATTTTATAATTTTTCATAATTAGATGATAAAAAAATATTAATAATTAGATGACTACTAATATAATTTACCTTTTATAACTTTTCATAATTAGTGATGGCAATGTAATTACGCCTGATCTTAATTTTTGTGAAATTTCAGGTTTTCAAGACCACCATAACACAAGCTGTTTATAATATGAACTCATGCTCCATAATATTTTATTGCAGTTTATTTTTATTTAAGTCAAAATATATGACAAGTTTTTGTATTTTTCATAAATTTAAAACTTAATTTTTGTAATACTTTAAAAACTGATTTGAAAGTTTAGTTGGATTTGAAGCATCATAGTGATCATCGATACGACTCGCTTGAACAATCATTCAGTTATTACACATTAAAATACAAAAACTTAATTATATAAATAATAGAAAATAAAAGGAAAATAAAACATCATTAATCAATATAAAAACATGAACTTAAAAACATGACAAATTCAAGCACTTACAATAAGCTTGGACTATGGATGACAACAACTAACTTGGAGAGGCAATGGCGTCAACCAATGGGAGCAAAAATTAAAACGATTGGGACTCAATTGGAGAACTTTGAACAATGATAGATGCGCAGCAAGCATTATAGATGTGGAATGTCTCTATTTTAAAAGTTGAAAGTTTTGGTTAGGAAGTTTGAGGATCAAATTAATAGAATTTGTAAATGTGAAGGGTTAAATTTGTTGCATATGATATCTTTGACATGTATTCTCGTTTTGCATCATTCTTTGGCGACATAGAGGCATTAAGCTTAAAATGAGGAGCAAGAAGAGTGCTAATAAGTTTTGACTTTTCATTCATGCCAAAACGCTTTAGCAAATTTCTCAGATGTTGTCTTTAAGTCAAATAAAACCTCTTCAAGCTTCTATTTAGAGTTATCTTCATGCCCAAAGTCTTCTTTGCTTCTCCTATATCCTTCATGTTAAACTCTTTTTTCAACGGTGTCTTTTCTCAATCTCTACTTGACTTTTGGAAGCTATCAACATATCATCAACATAAAGAAGAACCATCTTGAAGTTTTCAAAAATACACACACTTATTACATTTGTTTCTTTTTTACATCTATTCAGTCATAAACTTGTCAAATCGCTTATACCACTGCCTTGGAGATTTCTTTGAACTGTACAACGATATTCCAAGTTTACCAACTAAATTTTCTTTTCTAGCAACCTTGAATCCTTCCGGGTCAGTCATATAGATTCCTCTTTCAAGTATCTATGTAAAAAAATTAATTTTTACAATACCACATTGTAATCAATCCCCTCCTTTTGGACATAACCTTTCTCCACCAATCTTTCTTTGTAGCGCACCTCATCTTGGCCAAGAAGTCCTTTCTTTGCAAACACCCACTTGCACCCAATTATCTTCCTTCCTTTCGGCAGGCTAGCTAGCTTCAAAGTTTGATTCTTATGAAGGGACTACATTTCTTCATTTATGACAGTCCTATACTCTTCTATTTATGATAGTCCTATACTTTTCTTCTTCAGAATTCTGAATTACTTGTAAGAATGTCATCAGCTACAACTCAGAATCCATAAGCCACCATATTAGCAAAGTAAGCAAGCTTTCTAATTATTCTCCTTGGCTTATTAGTTGCAATTGATTTAAGTTGTTGTGAAAGTTCTTGGGTCTGAACCTCTTCTTTATTGAAGTCTCATTCTTCCAGTGGATCCTTCCTACTAGAGTCCCCTTCTACCATAGGAGAATCATTAACTTTTTCTTTTGCTGGAATCATCACTCTTTCAAACTCTGTCTGCTTATGAATATCATCTAAGTACTTCTTTTGCACCTTTGAAAACATGGTAAATTCATCAAAGGTGACATCCTTGCTAAAGATAATTTTCTTTGTTTCTGAACACCATAGGCAAAACCCTTTATGCCAAAAGTGATCCCTAAGAACACTGCTTTCTTAGCTCTTAGATCCAACTTTGATTCCTTAACATGATAGTATGTAGTGGAACCAAATACATATAAGGGGTCATAATCTGTAGCAGACTTTCCACTCCATTTCTCTAATGGTATTTTTCCTTCAATTGTAGTATATGGTAGTTGATTAATGAAATGACATGCATATGCTATAGCTTAAGCCCAAAACTCTCTACCCAATCTAGCATTGGATAACATGCATCGAACTTCCTCCAGGAACGTTCGATTCATGCGTTTTACCACCCCATTATGTTGTAGTGTAGATTTGACAGTGAAATGCCTGATGATGCCCTCATCTTCACAAATCTTTGTAAATGGATCATTTCTATACTCTCCACCTTTGTTTGTGTGAAGATGCTTGATCCTTTTGCCCGGTTGAGTTTCCATCATCATTTTCCACTTAAGGAAAGCTCTTAAAACTTCATCCTTTGTCTTCATTGTATACACCAACACTCTTCGGGAATAATCATCAACAAAAGTTGCGTCATCTAATTTATTTTCATCAATGAAAATGTCCAAACATGGTTGAAAAGGAGCATCTAGAACTTCACTCTGCCACATGCCGAAATGACCTATGCCATCAAAGATCACTACCAATCTTGTATTTTCCACTACCGGTCTCACCCACATGGACGATGTTGGGGCTTTTGAATTGTCCACCATTTCAGCCATAATCTTTCAATATGTCCAAGAAAATCTTTTCTAATGTGAAAGATCAGTTTAAATCGCAACCACGGAGTATACTTCAATAACCTTCAACTTTGATACCACTTGTGCGAATAGGGTAAAAGAGAGTAAATTATTGTATTAAAAACCCATATTGGGTTTAATTCTCAAGAAAGATTGGAGACAAACGATCTTTCTTAAAACCTAACCTCTTAGATAGAATCTTTCTACAATGTAATTTAATAGTGCAATATATCACTGCATTTGTACCCTACAAGATAAATAAAACAATAAAGAACATCATAAATTTAATGAGGTTCAACAAATTATGCTTACATCCTCGAATGTTATCAAATATATTTCATGTGATTTTATATTGCTTTGTTGTGGTTTATGTTCACATGTGATTTTTTTTTATTTGGAAGAAACTTTTTAATGAGATTATGTGTGTAGTTAATGCTCATAATTAAAGTCAATTAAATTATATAATGAAGAAAAAATGAAGTTGCTTTTAAAAAACTTTATTTTTTTTACTACAACGAAATTTTTGGTACAGTTAAAATAATAAAAAAATAGAATTTTATGTGTTGATTTAATGATTAAAGTGTTCATCAATCAAGTATATCTGAATTCGAGTTGAGCTAATCACATTTCTATTAAAACTTACCCTTATTTTATAATTCACCAAAATAAAAATTTTTATGTAAAATTTTATTGAAATAATATATTAACTAAAAATTATTTATTTTACTTATAAATATAACTAATTTTATTAAAATTTGAGGCAAGAGACAATTATAGGGAATTAATTTATAAAGAGTGTATTTTTTTTTTTTGTGAATTACAATAATAAGATAAAACCCAAACAATAAATACGATTAGTACAATTTAAATCAAATCATATTAGGGCGATAAATACCCTAACTATCATGCTTTCATTCCTTATGTTTGTTACTATAATAGATGATCAGTTTTGCAACAACTTTAATTATTATAAAGAAACACTATTATAAAAAAGTAATTGTTATAGTGATAGAATGATTATAAATAAAGCACATTTTATTCAAATTATACATATCATGCTTTATTTAATTAATTCCCATTATTTATGTATAATTTCTCCGATAAGACATGTAAAATGATTTTTTGCTGTTTATTTATCAATAATTAAGAATTAAGGAAAAGATGTACAAATTGAAAACTTCATATTTCCCCTTTACTATATACTTGCTTGAGATCATAATACATCTATAATGATGTTCCATGCCAAGCAATGTGAAAACATTTTAGTTAGTCCAACAACAAAGGGGACCCAATTAGAAGAATTCATTAGATTCTCAAAACCAACTATTTTTTTACTCTAATTTAGTACCTT
Organism: Gossypioides kirkii; assembly: GCA_005610355.1. Taxonomy (NCBI): domain Eukaryota; kingdom Viridiplantae; phylum Streptophyta; class Magnoliopsida; order Malvales; family Malvaceae; genus Gossypioides; species Gossypioides kirkii. Next base: position 15,830,245 of record CP032254.1, on the reverse strand, counting down.
GATTAGCTCAATTATAATAATATTCCTTGGGGAGATGAACCTAACCAAATCCAACATTAAATTAATTTGTACCTTAATTATGATCAATTTTAATAAATAGTCCACAAGTTGGGTCTTACTATTAGTAATATATATATATATTATATGTAAATGGCATGATGGAATTGTCACTGATAACACTATCAAAACCATTTAAGGAATATTGCTAATTAATTAATGCTTCATTTTTGTCACTTGTTAATTTAGATATTATTAATATAAATCTTTGTTGCCGCCCAACCCATGTTCATAAATTACTAATATGAAATTAATCAAGGCAAAACAGCTAGCCTAGCATTAGCCTACCCACAAATGAATAGGACGACATATATTTTTGTAATGTATTAAAAATATATATTTATCAATTTTTTTAATGAAAAATTTATTAATCCATTCAATGAGATTATACAATTCGAGAGAAATAACAAGAACTCGTACACGTTGAAGGACAAGCTTCATCAACATAACAAAAACTTCAGCTTCAGCATCAATAGAACATTATAGTAGATTGATAATGGGTTCTGTCACCACTCAAATACAACATATCAGAAGTGATTACAAGCATTTAATACAATAAAGAAACCAGTCCCGAATGATCCAAAGCGGCGAATATAAATCAACAAAAGAATCAAGCATCAATCTTATAAATGACCAATTTTACAAAATAAACTCTCGTTTTACAATGTTCTCATCAATATTTTTTTTATATAGCACTTCCGATAAGTCAAATAATCTTATCTATGCCATGACATGCATCAGATATGGCTTAGATGTCGAGAAGGAAGAAGACCAAGTTTGAACCATTAAGTAGTAGTCATAAACGATCCATGGTCCTTCATATAGCGCTTTTACATAATCAACTTCAATCAAATATTTAGCCATAAAATGATGGTTCTCAAGATCCATCAAATAAATCGAGCCAATTGGTTTCCTAATGCCATAATTCTTACTCAGAAGTTACTTTCCTCCCCAAAAGTTTTAGCACCACCGTTCTTTCCGTACTCTTCTCTAGCAAGGAACAGACTCTTTTCGAGAATTTGATTGAAAGTACACCATCAACATACCCTGATATAACGTCCCCTTCCCCTAACTCAATGTCAGCAGCCTCCAAGCTTTCCCCTACTGACTTGTCCTTCTCTGAACCACCCATCAACATATCCTTAAAGGATGCCTTCCTTTCCTCCGCAGAGTCAACGTCCATGCCCCCATCATCCGGCAGCTCATCCTTGCGGAGCCGAACCTTCTTGGTGGCCCGTTAGAGATTACTATTAGCAAATTGATGATTAGACGAATCCATCACTTACTCTTTGCAATTTGATAAAAGCAAAAAATTAATGGAAATTATTGTTCAATACATATTTTGTAACATTAATTGGAGAGACTGAATAAATTCAACGTTATTAATTTCGTCAAACCCTAGAATAATACTAACATCTGTGCATACAAACCTTAAATATATTGTTTCTATTATAAATTCTTGTAAACGTATAATTACATATTAAAATTTTTTATAATAAAAAAATATAATTCTAATCACAGGAGTTAGGCGAGATGATAATGGTTTCTCTTACCTTAATCAGTGGTCAAGGATTCGATCCTGACATTGAATACGGAGCAGCTTTAAAACTCGTGGCCAACATCTATCCCCTTAATAGACCTTCAGAATACGAAGGATTAATTACTAAGCTCGCTGAAGAATTACATTCTTGTAACAAATGCAATTTCAATTCAAAACTTTAAAATCAGATATAAATTATGCAAGGATAGTAATTATTTGGTACAATTAAAAATTTTAACTCCACCAACGGAATGAAATTTTGCCACATGCCTTATTAATTATTTAATTCTTTAAACAGTAATTTAAAGATACATTATAAAATTTCGACTCTATTTAAGGAGTCAAAATTTTTCAACGCGAAGAACTATCCTAAATTTAATTGATATATTTTTAAAATATGTAATGGAATTTATAAATTATAATTTTATTAATTGCAAAATATGTGTTTCAAATTTACAGCTTTGAAATTATTTGGTTTCGTGACAAATTGGTTTTAATCAAAGGATAAAATTTCAATTTGATCTATATGTTTTGTTAAATTACGTTTTAAAACTATAAAACTTTTGAAAATGTGATTTAATATACAATTTGTTTTCAAATATAATACAATTTCTAATTTTAATGATATTAAGATGTTTTTTAAAAATAGATTTGAATTTTTTTTCAATTTGGATTTTACTAATTTTTCATTTAAAAATTTTAATTATATTAGTGTTTTCTTGTAAAAATTATATTTTATATTTTTAAATGTATATATTCAATTTATTTAAAATTATATGAAATTTAAACCAATTTTAATACACATTTGAATTGAACAACTTCGATGGTACAAATTTCAATTTTTAAACGTTTTTAAAAAAAAAATTGTATGACAATTGATATTTTTCTCATATACAAATATGTATTTTGTAATATAATATATATTAGTTTTTTTTTTATCCGTGCGATACACAAGTTAGTTACATGAATAAATAAAAAAAATGATTAAGACTTTAAATTTTATATCAATATATAAACACAATAACTATAAAATTTATCGAACATGTGAAAATATTTTTCATTAAGTGATAATTAATTGTTATTTACTTATCATCTTTCACATTTTTTTTATAGAAAAATTTTATTGAATTGTTTTTATTTTGGATTATCAAACATGTATAAAAAATTAAATAATTGATATTAATTTTCAATGAATTTAATGTTTTCAATCATTTATCAAAACCTAAATCAAAGATAATTGTTGGGATATTTTTCAAATTTGCTTATTTTATCTAAAAACTAATTGTTAGAATTTTAGTTTTAAAATTATTTCAAATTTACTTATCTTATAAAAAAATTTAAAAGATAAAATAATTATTTTCCTTTAAAATAATAAAGTTGAATGTAAAATGAATTATATTTTAAAGTGGGAGCTGGTAACTTAGTATGTTCCGTCATTAAAATATATAAATAAAACATTATTGGATAAATTTTAAATTTTTTTATAAGTGGTAGCTGGTAACTGAGTATTTAAAAACATTAATTATATAAATAATTATTGGCATAATATCAAAAATAGCCCCTAACGTTTGATAGTTTGGTCATTTTGGCCCTTTATTTTTTTTGGATCACTTTAACCTAGACTTATTCCTGGGTCGGGTTATCTACCCAAGCCCGAAGGCCCGCTCAAAATTTGAGAGGGTTTGGGCAAAAATATTAGGTCCGAAAAATAAGCTTGCACAAAAAAATTAGGCCCGTTTAAAATATGAGTTGGGCTCAGGCTTGAACATTCAAAGCCTGAACCCGGCTCGACCCGACTCATTTTAAGTTTATAATACTTCATAATATGCTATTTTTATATATTATGAAATTTAAAACACATTAAAAAAATAAACTTATATTAAATATATAATACTACTATAATATAAACATTAAAAAAATATTAAGATGACTATATAAAAAATTTTAATAAATAAAAAAATTATTAGGCCCAGATTTTAGGTGGGTTTGGATAAAATTTTAGGCCCAGATTTCGGGTCGGACCAGGGTTGGATAAGTATAAAGTATGTTAATATTATGTTTAGGCCTGGCCCGAACATGATCTGACCCGACCCATAAACACCTCAACTTTAATCCCTAACGTTTATTTTTTTGTCAAATTTATCTATTTTTAACAGACATACTAATGTGGTTGTTAGTTGACTAACGATCAACATTAATCGTTGACATGGCGGTCTAAATGTAATTAAATGCTGATATGACACTATTTTATCTTATATACCACATCAACAAATAATTTTAAAATTTTAAAATTATTAAAATTATTTTAAAATCATCATCATTTTAATAAGAACAAATTACTTTTTTTCTTTTTAATTTTCATTTTCAAGTTTCAATCTTTTTTATTTAAAAGAAATGGTAGCTATAATGGATTTCTATAGTAGCAGTTCAGATATATATGGTGGAGAATTGATGGAAGCACTTGAACCTTTTATGAAAAGTGCTTCTTCCCCTTCCCCTTCCCCTTCTTCTTATTTTCCTTCTACTTCATACCTCTCTTTCTCTTCTTCCCAAACACAACCCAATTTTTATGCAAATAGTTGTTGCTATTTCCTAGCAGTTTAGGGTTTAGGATTTAGGGTTGTTGAAACCTAATCGTCCCCACTAGTGGTTGTCAAGTGGGAGTCGGCCACCAGTGCACATACATACACACATACTCTCAGCCCTTTTATTCTCAAAATCGAAAACAGTTACAGCATATTTCAACTTAGATCACACATAAGAAAATCAAAATTTGTTACAACAATAAAAAATCAAAATTGATTAATGAACAAAAACAACAATAATCAAAGATGAAAAGTGGGGATTAAAATCGAGTACAAAGATGGGACCTGAAAAAAAATGAGGGGAGATTCAGTTGAAAAAATTAGAGGAGAAAAAGTCAGTATGCTTTTCAAAAAGGAAAAAAAGAAGTGATTGGGTAGTGACGATTTAAAAAAAAAGAGATGAAATAAAAAGGAGAGCAAATCGAAGGTGAGAGGTCTTCTCTTTTTCACTTTGCATGTGTGGTGACGAATGAACTCCGATTCTCTCTTGGCTCCATTTCTTTTATCCTTTATTTTTTTTACCAAAATAAGATCTGAAATCCAAATCTAACTTACAAACAGTTTTCAAAAATCTAGAAAAAGATTAAGGAGGATTTTGAAGGGAAATGGGGATGATGATGATGATGATGACGACTTTAAAAAACATTTGCTGACGTTGCATATAAAACAAAATAATGTCACGTCAACATTTAATTACATTTGAACCACCACATCAGCGGTTAATGTTGACAGTTAGTCAACTAATGGTCACATCAGTATGTCTGTTAAAAATAAATTAATTTGACAGAAAAATAAACGTTAGGGGTTAAAGTGATCCAAAAAAAAGATAAAGGGCTAAAGTGACAAAATAAACAAAGTTAAGGGCTATTCTTGGATTATACCATAATTATTTTATCTTTTAAAATTGATAAAAAAAAATGAGTTATAAGTGAAATAAAAATTAAAAAATGTTTATTTATTCATTTTATTTAATTTATATAAATAATTTCAAATTTATAGAATATTAAATTTATCTAATTTCAAATTTATAAAAGTAATTATAAAAATTATTATTAATAAATAATTATAAAAGTGTTATGAAATAAATAATAAATAGAACAAAGAACCAAAGAAATAGAAGAAACAATAAAACTATTAATTTTTATTCAACGAATAGGGATATTTACAATGCTTCTCTAAAATTTATATTTATAGACCTAAGAAATATAAATAAAATAAAAGTTTACTTTTAATTAATATTCAAGTTTTAAAGTACATCAAATTTATATTGATTTTAATGGACATCCACTTTATAATAATTTATTCATAACATTCTCTCTTAGATGTGTATCAGTAGACGCCTCATTAAAATCTTACTAAGATAAAAAAAAAAAACCTCATAGGGAAAAAATAGTGAAAGAAAAATAGTAAACTTATCTATAATACACATAACATGTTGCCTTATTAAAAAACTTATCATGAAAATTCAGTTGGACAAAACCTCGATTAAGGAAAAAAAGAGTACAAAACGAATTACTCCCCCCTCATGACAACATCACATGATATCTCATACTTTGCATATTCCAATTTTAAATACTATTTTTCAAATGATTGCTTGAACAGATTTGTTAAATGCTTATAACATCATTCTTTTGAATGTCATGAGTGAGAAAGAAATTTGGAGAAATATATTTTGATCTCTTTAGAAGTTCCAACAATAATCATAGCAATTTTTTTTATCATTATTCTTCTATAAAAATACAAATAGATATTTTGGATCATTTTATAATTTTCCTTCAACTATTATTCACCAAGTCATATTTACCACATATGTTTAAATCATTGTCATTCCTATAAATGTTTATGCAACTGTATTAAATAATTTCTCGAGAATTTTTGTATGCTTCTAGCATTCTAAATCCTTCAAGGATTTTAATGTGAACTTTTACTATATACTGATTTATATAAACATTGTAACAACAATCATGAGACAGATGTCAAATTTTCATGAACTACTAAACTACTAATATATCTAAAGATTATTTTTGTAACAACTTTTATTCGTAATTCCATATTTTCGTATTGACATAACTTATCGAGATTTCTTTATTTCATTATTCCCATCGTCATTGTTAGGTACTTGAATCTCTTCCAAAGTTTTAATAATTAGTTATGCCTTAGGTCTCTTCAGGAGTATTCCCTCCACTATATGATTATCTTGATTTATTATTTATTTTCATCTTTGGAGCCAATCTATCATGCTTCATGCATGCATTAGTTTCATTTATTCTAACAAATTATCCTAGTAGGACTTTGACAAATCAACTGATATTTAAGACTTGGTTATTCTTATTACGTGAGTGAATATATTTGGCAGTTAACTTGCAACAAAGTAAATTATCCTTCTGAAATTTTAGTTCAAATTACTTTCTATAAAGATCTAAATAATGATAATTCATTCCAAATAATTATTTCCTTCAACTATTATTTCTCCCCCTTAATATTAAAAAACTTGTCAACTCAAAATAATAAATACCAAATTGTATCATAATTGAATCTCTAAGTCGTTCAAGACATCTAATAGTACAAGATTCATAATTAATATATATTCCCTACTTTATTTGAATACTCATTTTGTGCATTGTGGTGAAGCAACTTAAACATACATCGTACATTCAAAAATTTTAAATGGGATTGTATTTGACTCCTGACCAAAAGTCAATTCTAATAAGGAGTTTTTATCTTAACTTATTAGCATAATGTGCACACGTGTCGATTCATATAAAAGATCATATCCTTATACATATACAAAAAGTATTATTCTCAAAAGATATGGTTTAGCTACTAACCGGAGGCATTTAATTATTATTCTGCTAAACCACATATACGTATAAACAATAGGTTTTTGTGATAGTTACTCACTTAGATAATCTAGTTTACAATAATCATTGAAAGCTTGAGCACTAAACTCGCAAACATTAGCAAGAATTGTCTCGATTGCATAATCAAAAAATTTTGTTCTTAAACAAATCAAGTAATCTCTCAAACTACAGGTTGTGGGTTGATAACTCATATGTGGTTAATTTGTAGATGCATCTACCAAAGTTATATCAAAATATCCACTTGTTGGATAAATGGACCCATGTTTCTTTCAAAAATGTAAGAGATTTAATCTCAACTTTTAATAGTGAGGTTTAATAAATTTTCTTTGAAAAGAAACAACACTTGATAAACGAAGAATCATCAAGTTCTTTAACAAATATTCATGTAAATTTTTATCTTGTCGCATCATTATTGTTCGGGATGGTCTAACCGATCATGTTAACTAATTAGTATATTTAAATTGGTAAACTTCTAATTTACTATGCACGTGATTCAATAGTAATAATGTACATTCACATCCAAAATTACGTCTTTCAGATTTGTTATGCATTGCTGCATTCGCTGTACGGAATGGAATAGATTTTTCATTTAATGGCTCGTTATTTTATTCAACAAGTAAAATATTATATTAATATAAAAGATATTTTAAAAAAATTTCACAATATTACTACTACAAGAGCACATTTGAAACATGAAAAATTTTAAAAAATTCTTTAATAAGGTCTCTTTAGTAATATTCTCCAACATGATTTTAATTGAGGACTTATCCTAAATATTGTAGAGTTATACTAACTCACAGTTTTAAAGTCTTGCAACGTCAGGTGCATTCGATCATAACAAGCTTTCAATCCTTAATTGAGATGATGATGAAGGAAGACGATGAAAATAATTGCAACTAATTTAACAATCAATTAAGCCTTTAAGCTTAAGTAGCATGCATTCAATAATCAAATATTTCTCTGTCCTTTTCAAAATCAAAACAAATAGATATTCATTGTAAGAGTGGTTCACACTAGAGGTGTTCATAGGTCGGGTCAAGTTCGGGTCGGGCCTAAGCATTATATTAACATATTTTATATTTGTCCAAGCCCGACCCAAAATTTGCGCCTAAAATTTTACCCAAACTCGCCCATTTTTATAAAAAACTAACCCAAGCCCATTTTAGATATTCCCATATTATTTTTTAATTTTTTTAAAAATATTTATATTGATTTTTTTTTTTTTGAAAATAACTTGACTGAAATATTTATATTATTTATTTTAATATTTAATAATTTTATATATTTTTTATTTATTAAAATTTTTTATAGTCATCTTAATATCTTTTTAATGTTTACATTAGATTAGTATTATATATTTAGTATATGTGTATTTTTTAATGTGTTCTAAATTACATAATATATAAAAATAACATAATATAAAGTATTATAAACTTAAAATGGGTCGGGCCAGGCTTGGGTCTTGAATGTTCAAGTCCAAGCCCAAGCCCAAACCCTATTTTAAATTGGCCTAATTTTTTTGCCGAAGACCATTTTTCGTGCCTAATGTTTTTGCCTAAACCCTTTCAAATTTCAGGCGAGCCTTTGGGCCTGGGCGAATAGTCCAACCCATGAACAAGTCTAGTTCATATCAAATATAATTTTTCCCCTTATTCACAATCTCAATAAGAGATCTATTAAAGTGAATGTCTCTAAAGGATTATGCATTAATCATCACTAATTTCGTTTCTTTAGATATTTATATATTAACCCTTTTCAACTAATTTTGTACTATCAAATAATGCATTAATATTGATTCATTTTTCTACCTGTAAGGATACTATTCATTGTTACATTGTCAACTAGACATATTTTCTTCCTTAAAGAAAATTAACAGTTTTTGAACAAAATCGACATACGATAGGTATGTGACCAATGATTTTTATATCACATTGATAAGTTATATATACCATTTGAAGGGTTATTTTCAAAACTCTCATTGTTCTATTATTTATTATCATGTTTTCATTTCTAGTGGTTATTATTATGCCACTTATCACATTCATGATTATATCTTTAATTTTTTTATGCTTACATTCATTTCGATGAATGCAACATATCTAGTACAACCAACTTCTAACTGTCTTAATAAATTCCTTATTTTTTTAAAAAATCAACATCACAAAAACTTATGTTTGAGTCAACAATCAAAATATATAAATAAAAAAAAACATTTGATAAAAAAAGAATATATACTCTGTTGAAGCCCAATTTTGACCGGGCCTAAACCATTTTAGAATTTACTTTGAAATTAAATTTATTTTAAATTTAAATTTATTTAAATTTAATTTAAGTTAGAATTTAATTTAAAATTTAATATTATTTGTAAATTTAAAATGTCCAATAAACAAAGTCCAAGTACAAAAAGGCCCAATTTCGAATTAATCTACAAGCCCAAATGGACTCTAAGTTACAATGGCCCATTTTCGGACCCAATTACAGCAGCCCAATAAGGGCTAAAAAAATCTGCCCAGAGACAGGAGCCACTTGCACTGCCTGCTGACCACCTCAGCCACTGAAAATGCGCCACGTCAGCAACTCAGTCACCATCTTCAGCTCCACTTGCTTCTGCCACAGCCACCTTCACCAGCTCCAAACCGCCACTGCCGATCCTGCAAAAAAGGAAAAGAAGGATTAGACAGGCATTAAATTGTAAAGAAACAAAATAGAATCATGTGAAATTGGGCTATAAAAAGCCAGGTTGAATTACATTGTAGAGGGTAGACACCCAGTTCTCAAAATCTAAGTGACAAACCCGACGTTCAAAATCAACATACGAACCCTTTCATTACTAAACAACATTCGGCCAAGCACCAAATAGCCAGCAAAGACAAGTTCCAATTCAATACCAACTCATTCAAGTATTAAAAACCAGGTACTCATCATACATGCATTTATGACTGCAATTTTTAATGTTTTGAGTTAATACAGTACATGAACATGATTAACCACTTTGCAGCCAGCATTCATTAGTCGTTTCAGTTTCCAAAACAGTGAATAAATGTATTAATGGTGATTAATATGGTCAGTTACAATTTCATAAATATCATTAATAAAAATATTATTAAATATCATAATAATTAATAACTGTAATAAATATTTATGATTATAATTAATATTAATAATTAATAATATCAACCATTAAAATTAAAAAAATAAAAAGGGGAAACCGAAAGGTTAGAGGCTTAACTGATTTGCCGGAGCCACCGTCCACGACCGCGAAGGCACCCTCTATTCTCGGATCTGCGAAGAGAGACACAAAAAGGGATTTGAATAATAAATAAAGGAAAGAAATAAAAAAATAAAGAACAAAATGAAATAAGAAAGGAATGGGTTTAAACAATTTCAGATCTGGTTTGAAACCAGATCTGATTTTTGGATGAAAGAAAAAATGGAAAGAATTAAAAAATGAAAAAACAAAACAAAAAAAGGGAACAGTGGACGTTTACGGGCTTACCGGTGGCCGGACGTTGATGCGTGGGCGCGTGCAGAGGCCGACGAGGATGGCGCAACGGAGGGGAGCCCTCGGGGTCGGCGCGTGGGTGCACCACCGCCGGACTGCCATTGATCGGCCATGGCCGGACATGGGTGAGTTGAGAGAGTTTAAGATGGGGTGAAGAGGGCTGATTTCTAAAAAATGAAAAAAATGAAAAAAAAAAAGGCTGTTAAATAATATTTATAGTACCCATTGGACCGATCCGACCCGACCCGAACCCGCCTTAGGATCCGCGTGTTTTTGAAAAATGGGTTATTTGTGCAACTGGTCCTTCCGCATTTTTATTTGCTTCAATTAGTCCTTTTTGCATTTTTTAATTATTTGCAATTTTCCCTGTAATTTTAATTAGTTTTCAAATTAATCCTTTGACTGTTTGACTGCACCAGAGGCTGCCACGTGTCAATTTTTGGCTTATTTATGCATGTAGTCCCTGACATTTTTAATTTGTTTTAATTTAATCCCTAATCAACTTTTATTTAATTACAAAATTGGCCCGAGAATTTTTCAAGGTTTATAAATCAGTCCTTTAACTGTTTGACTGCACCAGGGGCTGTCACGTGTCACTTTTTGGCTTATTTATGCATTTATTCCCTGACATTTTTAATTTACTTTAATTTAATCCCTAAATCAACTTTTATTTAATTATAAAATTTGCCCAAGAATTTTTCAAGATTTACAATTTAATCCCTTGACTGTTGGATGCCTGTGGGGCTGCCACGTGTCACCCACTCTTTGGTATTATTGTTTATAGGTCCCCGAAACTTCCAAAATTACCATTTTACCCCCGAACTTTCCAAAATTCCATTTTTAACCTCGATTTCACCAAAAAGTACCATTTTACCCCCAAACTTTCCAAAATTCCATTTTTAACCCCGATTTTACCAAAAATTACCATTTTACCCCCAAACTTTCCAAAATTCCATTTTTAACCTCGATTTCATCAAAAATTACTATTTTACCCCTAAACCTTTTGAAATTTTATTTTTAACCTCGATTTCACCAAAAATTACCATTTTACCCTCGAACTTTCTAAAATTCCATTTTAACCCCGATTTCACCAAAATTACCATTTTACCCCTGAACTTTTCAAAATTCCATTTTTAACCTCAATTTCTTCAAAAATTACCATTTTACCCTCGAAGCCTCAAAATTCCATTTTTAACCTTAATTTTACCAAATTACCATTTTGCCCCTGGGTATCCAAAAGTCCCGTTTTCCACCCCGATTTCATCGTTTCTTATTCCTTATCAATATTTGCATTTGTTTGCACTTGCATTTTATATTTTCGCATATTGCTTACCTACTTATTATATTGCTTCGTATTTAATTTCTCTTATTAATCGCTACTCATGTTTTTAAACTTACACTTTCATTTACAAATTACTTTAAAAAATCGAGGCAATGTTCGGTTCAAGCGTAACTTCAGAAAATCACGCCCTAACGTGTCGGGTGTGATTTATTCGTATAATTCGCGCGAAGCGAATATCCTTTTCAAGTTTTTCTTACACCCGTTCACTTTGAGGCTCCGAGAATGTCTTGTCCTAACGTGTTGGTCGCGACTTTAATTCTTCATGAAAATCGAAGTAAACGAGTATTCCTTTTAATCCTTTAAATCATGTGTTCGAGGATTGCATTTTAACCTTCATACGAAAATTTCAAGTTCTCAAAATATATATACGAAGGATTTTTGTGACAAAAACGAGGCAATATTATTTCGTGTGAAAACTTCAAAAATCGTGCCTAACGTGCGGGGTGTGATTCTCGTAATTCATGCGAAAGAAATATCCTCTTCAAAAGTTTTTTTAAACACATCCCTATCCATATCCAAATTTTTAAGTAAACGAGACAATGTTCCTTCACGTGAAAACCTCAAAAAATCGTGCCTTAACGTGCTGGGTATGATTTTCGTACAAATCACGCGAACGAATACTCTCTTCAAAAGCTCCCTAAACGTCCTTCAATTTTGAAACTCCAGAATATAGTGCCCTAACGTGTTGGACACGTCTTCTAATTCTCTTAAGAGGATCAAAATGCGGGGACGAGTTTTCCTAAAAAGGTCTCCTTTAAAATCACACAGAGCCTTTCAAAATAAACATCGCATTTTAAACTTAACTCAAGCTTTTATTGTTTTCATGAAACAAGACCCGAAAATGATCATATGGTACCAATTCTGGGCGTACGAGGGTGCTAATCCTTCCTTGTGCATAACCGACTCCCGAACCTATTTTTTGGATTTCGTAGACCGACGTTTTAGCGTTTTAAACATTTTATGATGATCCAATCACACCCAAATAAAAGATTGGTGGCGACTCCCTTTTTACTTCTTATTTTCCAAATTTTAAAATAATTTTTTTCGAAACCTTCGTTTTCGAGGTGGTTTTGACAGCTTGGCGACTCCGTTGGGGACTTTTCAAAATAGACGAGAGTCAAGCCAAAATTGATAATTTTCGGGTCTTTTTTGAGAACTCTTAAACTTCGATTTTGTTTAACATGTAATCCTTGACATCTTTGTGTGATATTTTACTGTGTGATATTGTTAGTATAATTTTGCATCCATACGCATTGTGATATTACCCTTCTTAAGTGGAAGCGGTAAACTGTTCCTTCGTGAGGTCTTCACCTTCGTGCAGGATAGTGAATCGCTTTCGGGATTACAAAGTACCCTTGTTTTCGTGAAGTTTTCACTTCCGTGCAAACATGCGAGAAATGCGTCCCCCTAAACCGAACTCGTCCGTATGAGCCTGTAATGGGTGAAGACCGAGGAATCTGCTGGTTTGGGTACCCTTCACCTTTAGAACCTAAACTAAATATAGTGAACCGAAAGTACGAGCCCTGTTAGCATATACCCAAAGTATTTTTAGGTTCTGTGATACGTATATTTGAATGCTTTTCTGCTATTACATGCTACTAACCGTGTTTGTTTTCCTTTTACTTGCATTTGCATCATTATGAACGAAAAGGTTTGATTTGAGTCCGTTTACAAATTAGGCAGTTTCATCATGGAAGAATGATTTTTGGATAAAGTAGAAGATAATATGGTGGCACGCCTATGGTCCGAAGAGCAACAACGTGAAAAGGGTGACAGCCTGAAAGATGGACACTTGTCAGAATTCTGGGACTACATTCGTATTAATGTAACTCAGAATAACTTGCAAGGGTTGCGAGAAATTTGGGGGCAATGGGATGAAGAAATGAGACAGATATTTTATCGAGATTACGGAGATCTACCTTACTTGCTCGAGGTAAAGATCGACAAGCACCTGTTTCGAGCCCTCTCCCAACATTGGAATCCTGCCTATAGCTGTTTCACCTTTGGTCATCTAGACTTGGTACCAATAATAGAAGAATACACTGCTTTAATTCGTTGTCCTAGAGTCCAAACTGATAAAGCATATTCAAAAGACGCAAGTGTTCCGACATTTCTGAAAAGGCTGATGAGTGTCACAGGGATGAGTGAACAATGGGTTGCCTCCCGAATTAAGGCGAAACGAGATAACAAATGTATTAATTGGAAGAGTTTGCAAGAGCTGATTGCAACACATCCAGGTATGAGAAAACGTATTGATATCTTCACCCTCGGCATATACGGTTTGGTCTTATTCCCGAAGGTGCTGGGACACGTCGAGGACGCGGTAGTAGCATTGTTTGATCGACTTAATAGAGGAATTACACCGGTCCCTGCTATTCTGGCAGAAACTTTTCGCTCATTAAGTGCATGCCGAAGAAAAGGAGAAGGAAGATTCATCGGTTGTGCTCAACTATTAATGGTCTGGTTTCACAGTCACTTCTGGAAAATGGAGAAACTCTCTTGTAAGGTATTTTCAACGGATTTCTCGCCTTTAAATGACTTTATGGCCACACAACGTGAACAGAATATATCCGAAGAAAAATGGGCAGCCGTCCTCCAGAATCTTCAAGATGAAAATATTGAATGGAGTGCGCCTTGGTTCCTCCTAGACGAGATTCTCTATCGATGTGGTGATTTCGATTGGGTCCCGTTACTTGGAGTCTGGGGTGCTACTGGATATGCTCCGTTGCTTGTTTTAAGACAATATAAGACAAGGCAGTTTATCCCTGCTACACATGGCCTGGCACATTGCGAATTTTCTTATAAAGGGAACGACTATAAGAAGAAAGTTCGGAAAATAGCAAATTCATGGAAAAAGGTGCAAAGAATAAAGAAGTTCAGTGCCAAACCATTGACAACCCCGAATTATGACTGGTGAAAGAGCAAGAGAGTAAATGACAACATCCCTACTCCAAATCCAGAAAATGTTCGCCCTTTGGAGGAATATTTGCAAGAGGTCCCGATAAAGATAGACATCCTCAAGCATGACCTTGAAAGGAAAAGCTCAGAGTTCAGAAAGAGGATAGAAGCACTGGAGGAAGATAAGATGCAGTTAGGGTTAGATGTGGATTTTCACAGGTTAGAGGCTGAGAAATTGAGAAAAGGGAAAAATAAGGCTGAAGAAGACCTTGAAGATTTGAAAAAACACTACAAGAAGCTTCGGCAATCCATGAGGACTGCGGGGTTAGGGAAAACTTCTGAGCAATGGCGTCAGGAAATTCAGGAGCAAAAAGACCAAACGGAGCATTGACGAAGAAAATTTCAAGATGGTCAAGCCCGAGAAAACGCCTTGAAGGGAGAGCTACTAGAAAAATAGGTCGAGGAGACTGAGTTGAAAGCTCAGATGGCCAGTCTAGAGGCAAGGATAAAAGAGTTAGAGGAATCGTTATGGAGGCACCGAAATCGAAACACAGTATTGGAGCTAAAAGCGTGCATGGCCGAAAGATAAGAATTAAAAGAAAAAGTGCAAGAACTGGAGGCCACACTCCATAATAATGAAATCCGATTCGAGATCATGGAAAGAGATTTAGAAACCAGTGAATGGCACACCCG
This sequence comes from Gossypioides kirkii, assembly GCA_005610355.1. Taxonomy (NCBI): domain Eukaryota; kingdom Viridiplantae; phylum Streptophyta; class Magnoliopsida; order Malvales; family Malvaceae; genus Gossypioides; species Gossypioides kirkii. Next base: position 15,814,767 of record CP032254.1, on the reverse strand, counting down.
TCAAGCCCAGAAAGAGGTCGGGGAACGAGATCATGTCATGAGCAAGGCACTAACTCAGATGAGAGAAGCGGCCGATCACATGCAGGAGCTGGCTGTTGAAGCTGACATTTTGTGCCTTCAGTACGAGTCAAGGTCGAAACGAGGAAGGAAGTTAGCAGGATTGCTAGGAAAGATTAAAGATCTGGGCCGAAAGGCCAAGCCATTTGTATAAACTTTGTTTATGTAAAGAAGTTCTTCTTCTCGAGAAGTTGCTCTAAATGAAAATGGACTTTAGAATCAATGCCTTTTCTCGCATTTGCATACATGCATTTTGCATCACATCTTGCATGTTATTGACATAACATCTCCTAACTAATTAAAGCTAAATCGTCCAGTTTAACATCAGTAAACATTGAAAACCTACATCGTTATTATACGCGTAAGAAGGCCAAAGCTATGGATCAGAGAATAGAGAGGCTAGAGCAAATGCAAAAAGAAATACAGGAGCAGATGCAAGCTCAATTACAAGACCAGCTAGAGAGAGTACAAAGGGATATGAGAGATAAATAATCGAATCCCAAAGCAATATAATTAATCAGCTAACCCAGCTGTTGCAAGATTCAGATAAGGGAAAAGGTCCCGCTGAAGACCCAAGAAAGGAAAACGAGGATCCCCAATATCCTCTTGGCTTTACACCTGTGCACCATCAGGCTCCGACAGAAATAAACCCGCGAGAAACACCTGTCTTTATTCGGGCGCAACCTCAGCCCATTGGCGCATCAGGCCAAGCGAATTACCTGGTCGGATCAAGATCGAACCCGGGTGAAACCGTTGTGAATCCCATCAACCCCGACCTCGATGATACGATGGAGGCGAAAAGAACCAAAATAGAGGTATCCAAACAAATAGAGGAAAGGTACAAATGGCTGGAAGACAGGGTTAGAGCAATGGAGGGGATTGACGCCTATAGTGGAATTGATGCCAAAGAACTAAGTTTGGTTCTAGACCTAGTGCTACCCCCAAAGTTCAAAATGCCCGAATTTGAAAAATACAACGGGACAAGCTACCCGGAAGCACACATTACGATGTTCTGTCGGAAGATGACAGGATATGTCTACAATGAAAAATTATTAATTCACTGTTTCCAAGATAGCTTGGTTGGATCTGCTACAAAATGGTACAACCAACTAAGCCGCGCAAAGATTAATTCCAGAAAGGACTTGGCCCAAGCTTTTATGAAGCAATACGGCCATGTTACTGATATTGCGCCAGACATAATTACCTTGCAAACATGGAGAAGAAACCAAGTGAAAGCTTTTGACAATATGCTCAACGCTGGAGGGATGTAGCTACCCAGGTACAACCACCCTTAACCGAAAAAGAGACAACGATGCTTTTTGTCCACACACTAAAGGCACCGTATCTCGATCGCTTAGTGGGTAATGCTACAAGGAGTTTCTCGGACGTAGTGATGTCGGGAGAAATGATTGAGAGCGCGATTAAAAGTGGAAAAATTGACGTAGGAGACAGTGAAAAAAGGGCAGCCCCAAAGAGGAAAAAAACCGGGGTGAATAATGTGAGCACATACAGGCCAACTTATTCGAAATCAATCACGATGACGCAATCAAAACCTCCTTTTGACAATTATCAGAGTTCACCAAGAACGGAATCAAATTGGAAGAAGAATACCGAGAAGATTCAGTTCACTCCAATTCCTGTTACGTACAAAGACCTCTACCAGCAGTTATATGATCAACACGTGGTAGCCCCATACATCACAGAGCCCGTATCACCGCCATTTTCGAAATGGTATGATGCCAACGCCCAATGTGAATTCCATGGAGGAGTGATTGGGCATTCCATCGAAAATTGCTTCACCTTCAAGAAATTGGTAGAAAAATTAATTAAGATGAAGAAAATAAGATTTGATGAGCCATCTAGACCTAATGTAGCCGGAAACCCTTTACCCGTCCATTCTGATCAAGGGGTAAATGCGATTACGAGTGAAGAAAGGAAAAAGGTTAAGGCTCACATTGAGAAGGTCAGATCTCTTATGAGATGGGTATGGTGTCAGCTGGTGGCTAGGGGAGTGATCGTACAGAACGGCGAAAAGATGGTAATGGCCAAGAATCATTGTGATTTCCACAACGCTGAAGGTCATGAGATTCAGCATTGTACGGAGTTCAAGGCTCTAGTACAAGATCTGATGGACCGCAAGGAATTGGAGTTCTTCGAAGAAGGGGAAGAGATGGGGGACATTTGCTCCTCCGAAGGAAAGAAGACACATGAGCATGATCGCCCGATAATAATCATCTCCACATCCAAGGGAGCTGAGACGAGAAGACAAGAGACACCATGTGTTATCATACGGAAACCCACACCATTTCCTTATGAAGACAGTAAAAGAGTTTCCTGGAATTACGGGTGCAACATTGTGGCACCCAAGGATGAGCAGCTGCAAAATGTGAACCTAGTCACGCGTAGTGGTAAAACTTACAACGTGGAAGAGAAAGCAGCTACCAAAGGGAAAGCTATAGCGGTTGAACTCGAAAAGGTGACTGACAAGTTGGAACCGATAAACGAGCCGGTGGTAGAAAGAGAAGTACAAGAGTTCCTGAAATTCTTGAAACACAGCGAATATAGCGTAGTTGAGCAGTTACATAAGCAGCCCGCACACATATCTATCTTGGCATTACTGCTGAGTTCGGAGGCACACCGTAACGCGTTAATGAAGGTACTCAACGAAACCTACGTGACCCAAGATATATCGGTATGCAAGCTGGATCGATTGATTAACAATATTAGCGCTGATAATTTTATCTTCTTCAATGACGATGAAATCCCCTCTAGAGGTATGGGATCGACCAAGGCATTGCATATTACCACTCGCTGTAAAGGGTACACCCTGCCCGGAGTGCTTATCGACAACGGCTCAGCTTTAAACGTTCTACCACTGGCCACTCTTGAAAGACTACCCATCGATAGCTCCTATATGAGGACGTGCCACAACATAGTCAGAGTTTTTGATGGAACTGAAAGAAAAGTAATGGGTAGGATTGAGGTACCATTGCAAATAGGCCCAAATACTTACGAGGTTGACTTCTTGGTGATAGATAGCCTTCCTATAATAGCAGGGGCAGTACCGTCCTCACTTCACCAAAAGCTCAAGCTGGTAACCGACGGAAGGTTGGTTACAATCAATGCCGAGGAGGATATTATTGCGTCTGTAACAAATGATGCCCCGTACATAGACAAGGATGAAGAGGCAATAGAATGCTCTTTCCGTTCGTTGGAATTCGTCAATGCCATATTTATCGGAGAGGGAAGTAAAATTTCTGAACCTAAATTATCGCGAACAACGAAGATGGGGTTGCGATTAACGATTGGAAAAAGAGCATTGCCAGGAAAAGGCCTCGGGAAATATCTTCAGGGAATAGTTAGCGCGCCGTCGCCATTTGGAAAATGGGACTGTTTCGGGCTGGGATACAAGCCAGACATGAAAGAAAGGAAGAAAGAAATAGAAAGAAAAAGAGAGACAAGAAGAGCACGACAAGCCGGGGAAGAAATCAGTTGGAAACCGATGACTATCCCTTATATTTCTAAAACTTTCGTTTCTGGTGGGCTAAGGCTTGAGAAGGAAAAAGTTGCCAAACTTGTGATGGAACTGGACATAAATGCTGTTTCCGAAGAAGCTGAAGGAAGGAGTTCGCTTCGAATCTGTTCGTATGCACCTGGGAGTAATTTGGACAACTGGGTAGAAGAGGAGCTCCCCGTAGCTTTTAGGAACATTCCAAAGTAATACTCGTTACACCTCTATCATTCTATGCCCGGGAATGATAGAAATCTTTTGTAAAAGGGCTTTTGAGTTTTTATCCATTATCTTAAATGAAGATACATTTTGATAACTATCTCTTTATTCTTTTCCTTTCAAATCCCAAAATAAATTACTTACAGTAACACATAAAAATAAATAAATCATTCTTGAATACATTCACCCATAATCATATCATACAGTCATTCTTTAATTTATTTTGTTCATTAGCCATTCTCATTCTTTATAGATCTTGGGATATCAGTAATATGAGTGACACTGACTCCGAACCTCATTTCGAGCAAGATATGTGTCTTGAAGAATCTTAAGACTTCGAAGATGACCAGGATTGTAATATATTTCCTGAACTGCAACGAATGATGGAACAGGAAGAAAAGCAAATCTTGCCCCACAAAGAGGTGGTGGAAACAGTAAGCATAGGGGATGAGGAAGAGAAGAAAGAAGTAAGAATTAGGACCAGTATCTCAGCAAAAACACGAACAGATCTTATTGAGCTGCTAAAAGAATTCAAGGATGTCTTTGCCTGGTCCTACCAAGACATGCCGGGGCTAAGCACCGACATCGTGGTTCACAAGCTCCCAATAAAGGAAGAATGCAAACCCGTTCAACAAAAGCTTCGCATAATGCGACCTGATGTGTTGCTTAAAATAAAAGAAGAGGTCCGAAAACAGTTCGACGCGGGTTTCCTTCGAGTAGTTGAATATTCGGAATGGGTCGTCAATATAGTTCCTGTCCCCAAGAAAGATGGTAAAGTGCGTATGTGAGTAGATTACCGAGATTTGAATAAGGCCAGCCCAAAAGATAACTTTTACTGCCACACATCGACACCCTGGTAGATAATACAGCGGGGCATGCCTTTTTCTCCTTCATGGATGGTTTCTCCGGATATAACCAAATAAAGATGGACCCTGAAGACATGGCGAAAACCACCTTTGTCACAATGTGGGGAACATTCTGTTATAAGGTGATGCCGTTCGGACTTAAAAATGCTGGGGCAACATATCAAAGAGCCATGGTGACATTGTTTCATGATATGATGCACAAATAAGTTGAGGTCTACGTCGACGACATGATTGCAAAGTCTCGAACAGAGGAAGAACATGTGAATGTCTTGAGGAAACTGTTCATGAGATTAAGAAAGTTCCAGCTAAAATTGAACCCTGCCAAGTGCACTTTTGGAGCTACATCGGGAAAACTGTTGGGTTTTGTGGTCAGTCAAAAGGGAATCGAGATAGAACCAGACAAGGTTAAAGCCATACAAGAGTTACCCTCGTCTCGTACGTAAAAGGAGGTTCGAGGTTTTCTTGGGAGATTGAATTATATTGCTCGGTTTATCTCGCAGTTACAGAGAAATGTGACCTCATATTTCGCCTTCTTAGAAAGCATAACCCAGGCGTTTGGGATGACCAGTACCAAAGAACTTTCGATAAAGTTAAGCAGTATTTGTGTGATGCTCCGGTACTAGTGCCACCGAATCCTAACAAACCATTAATCTTGTACTTAACAGTTTTTGAGAATTCTATGGGATGTGTCTTGGGCCAACACGATGAGACGGGAAGGAAAGAAAGAGTCATATACTATCTCAGTAAGAAATTTACTCACTGTGAAACAAGATACTCTCCAATAGAAAAACTATGTTGTGCACTGGTTTGGACTACCCGAAGGTTGGGACAATACTTGCTATACCACACGACATGGTTAATCTCAAAGTTGGATCCTCTAAAATACATGATGGAGTCAACTGCGTTAAATGAGAGAATGACTAGATGGCAGATCTTATTGTCGGAATTTGATATTGTCTATGTAAGCCAAAAAGCGATTAAAGGAAGTGCAATCGCGGACTTCTTAGCCAGCAGGGCTTTGGAGGATTATGAGCCGATAAATTTTGACTTTTCAAATGAGGATCTGATGTATCTCGCAACTACCGAAGAGGAGACAATAACTAAACATTCATGGAGATTGAACTTCGATGGCGCTTCAAACGCTGTAGGAAACGGGATCGGTGCAGTTTTAGTGTCACTAGAAGGAGACCATTATCCCTTCACCAGTAAGCTTGACTTTGACTGCACAAACAATATGGCAGAATATGAGGCATGTATCATGGGGATCCAAGTAGCCATAGATCGAGGGATCAAAGTCTTAGAAATCTATGGAGATTCGGCATTGGTAATCTAGCAACTCAAATGAGAATGGGAGACAAGGGACTCCAAACTAATTGAATATCGGAATATGATCCTCGAACTGATCAAAGAATTTGACGAGGTCACGTTCAGATACCTCCCACGTGAGGAAAACCAAATGGCTGATGCTTCAGCCACTTTAGTTTCAATGATAAAAGTGAATAGGCCAAAAGATATGAAGCCCATTCGGATGAGCATTCACGAAACTCCAGCCCATTGCTGTGACATCGAAGAAGAAGGAAAAGAGGGGAATCCTTGGTACCAGGACATTCTCCAATATGTGAAGGACCGAAAATACCCCGAGGGAGCTACTGAAAATGACAAAAGGACATTGAGAAGGCTCGCAAATGAGTACGTCCTAGATGGAGAGATCCTGTATAAGAGAAGAAAGGATCAGGTGTTATTGAGATGTGTGGACTTAATCGAGGCTAAAAAGATCTTAGAAGAAGTCCATTAAGGGATTTGTGGAACACATGCGAATGGATTCAAGATGGCTAGGCAGATCATGAGATTTGGGTACTATTGGTCAACTATGGAGACTGATTGTATCAATTATGCTAAGAAATGCCACAAATGTCAGATCTATGAGGACCAGATCCATGTACCTCCCTCACCCCTACATGTCATGACATCCCCGTGGCCTTTTTCTATGCGGGGCATGGATGTTATTGGACCAATTTCGCCAAAGGCCTCTAATGGACATAGATTCATTTTTGTGGTTATCGACTACTTCACCAAGTGGGTAGAAGCTGCCTCTTATGCTAATGTTACAAAGTCTGCGGTCAGCAAGTTCCTGAAAAAGGAAATCATATGTCGATATGGAATGCCAGAAAAGATCATATCAGACAATGCACTAAACTTGAACAACAGCACGATATCAGAGGTCTGTGAGCAATTCAAGATCAGACACCATAATTCGTCCCCATATCGCCCAAAGATGAATGGAGCAGTAGAAGCAGCGAATAAAAACATCAAGAAGATTATTGCAAAAATGACAGAAACTTATAGAGATTGGCATGAAAAGTTACCCTTCGCCCTTCTTGCTTATAGGACTTCCGTCAGAACATCTACTGGGCAACACCGTTCTCACTTGTATATGGAATGGAAGCTGTTTTACCCGTCGAGGTGGAAATTCCTTCCCTCCGAGTCTTATCAGAGCTGAATTTGGATGAAGCAGAATGGGTCCAAGCCAGATATGACCAGTTAAATTTGATTGAGGAAAAGAGATTAAGGGCTATCCGTCATGGTCAGATGTACCAAAAGCGGATGATGCGTGCTTACAACAAGAAGGTTCGTCCTAGAAAGTTCCATGATAGGGATCTAGTCTTGAAAAAGATACTTCCAATACATAAAGACTCGCGAGGAAAATGGATGCCCAATTGGGAGGGGCCGTATGTGGTGAAGAAAGCCTTCTCTGGAGGAGCCTTAATTTTGACTGAAATGGATGGCAAGGAATTATACAACCCGGTGAATTCAGACTCGGTGAAGAAATATTACACATAAAAAAAAAATTGGAGAGGTCAGGATGAAAACCCGTGGAAGGGCATCCTGAAACCAAAGGGGTTTTGAGTTGAAAACTCGAAAAGAACAGCTCAAATGCATAACAAGGATAAACCAATTGCTCCCTCAAAAGTGGCAAAATGGAAATATTTTACATCTTGGAGCATCGACGAAGTAATTCCGAGACCTCCAAAAACACGTCAAGTAAAAGATGATCTTTGGATCAGGGAAGCTCATATCTGATATCTAAGTCTAATACTGTTCTTGTATCATTGTTGGTTCTTTGTAAATATTTAATATCATGGCCAATAAATCTCCAAATTTGATCCCATTTCTTTTCCATATTGTCCAAAGTATTTTCATATTAAGATGATGGATAAAAGGTCATAAAAGGAAATAAGGATTCGCGAGTATTATTTTAGGAATTTTCTAAAAGACACGGGAATCCTAAACAACTGACAGTTGAAAGAGTTAAGAACATGAAAGAAGCAATTCGAATGTCGTATTTGCCAGGTTGAATTCAAGGAAACGTCAAGAGATGGCCTCAAAGTAGGAAAGATTAATCTCTGAAAAATCAAACATTAAATCATACACATTCATTCTAGGTTAAGAGCATTTTAACTCATTTCCAAGCATAACATCCCAAACATACCTGGCCTACATGGAGAACCATTTGAGCATTTTCTGCAGGTCCCAGCGTCATAGGATGCATGATGAAGAAGCCAAGATCGCGATAGAAGATCCTGCATCACGGCGATTTGAAGAAAAATTCCAAGTCACAACGAATAACCTAGCATTTTAAGAACATGAAAGGTCGAACCCGCGACGATGGACCTCTCACCTAGAAGTCAAGGTGAATCAGACCACACCAAGATCTTTTCTTATCCTCTTGAAATTGAAGTAAAGCTGGATAACACGTCTTCATCTCTGAAATTGAAGTAAGAGCAACGTCATCCTCTTGAAATTGAAGTAGAGTGGATAACATGTCTTTATCTCTGAAATTGAAGTAAGAGCAAGGTCATCCGCTTGAAATTGAAGTAGAGTTGGATAAACGAGTCGTTATCTCTGAAATTGAAGTAAGAACAACATCATTCCCTATCCTCTTGAAATGGGAGTAAAGTTGGATAACAAGTCTTTATCTCTGAAATTGAAGTAAGAGCAAGATCTTTTCCCATCCTCTTGAAATTGAAGTAGAGTTGGATAACACGTCTTTATCTCTGAAATTGAAGTATGAGTAAGATCGTTTCCTATCCTCTTGAAATTGAAGTAAAGTTGGATAGCAAGTCTTTATCTCTCTAAAGAGCAAGATAAAACCTCGACATAAAACCCTACTTGTGAGGATGCAGCAGTCAGGTAGCAAATCCCATTCTCCCCGCAGTCACAGTGGATTGGAATAGAGCTGCAAATCAAGTGCTGTCAATGTGAAGTAGTCAACGATGGAGCCGAGATTCAGCGAAACTTGACAAAATTGGGCCTCCTTTTAATCTTTGCTTCGTTCCCGTTACACAGCAACAAGCAAAGAGGGGCAGCTGTTGAAGCCCAATTTTGACCGGGCCCAAACCATTTTAGAATTTACTTTGAAATTAAATTTATTTTAAATTTTAATTTAATTTAAATTTAAATTTAAGTTAGAATTTAATTTAAAATTTAATATTATTTGTAAATTTAAAATGTCCATTAAACAAAGTCCAAGTACAAAAAGGCCCAATTTAGGGCCTAATTTCGAATTAATCTACAAGCCCAAATGGACTCTAAGTTACAATGGCCCATTTTCGGACCCAATTACAGCAGCCCAATGAGGGCTAAAAAAATCTGCCCAGAGACAGGAGCCACTTGCACTGCCTGCTGACCACCTCAGCCACTGGAAATGCGCCACGTCAGCAACTCAGTCACCATCTTCAGCTCCACTTGCTTCTGCCACAACCACCTTCACCAGCTCCAAACCGTCACTGCCGATCCTGCAAAAAGGAAAAGAAGGATTAGACAGGCATTAAATTGTAAAGAAACAAAATAGAATCATGTGAAATTGGGCTATAAAAAGCCAGGTTGAATTACATTGTAGAGGGTAGACACCCAGTTCTCAAAATCTAAGTGACAAACCCGACGTTCAAAATCAATATACGAACCCTTTCATTACTAAACAACATTCGGCCAAGCACCAAATAGCCAGCAAAGACAAGTTTCAATTCAATACCAACTCATTCAAGTATTAAAAACCAGGTACTCATCATACATGCATTTATGACTGCAATTTTTAATGTTTTGAGTTAATACAGTACATGAACATGATTAACCACTTTGCAGCCAGCATTCATTAGACGTTTCAGTTTCCAAAACAGTGAATAAATGTATTAATGGTGATTAATATGGTTAGTTACAATTTCATAAATATCATTAGTCGTCCATGACCGCGAAGGCACCCTCTGTTCTCGGATCTGCGAAGAGAGACACAAAAAAGGGATTTGAATAATAAATAAAGGAATGAAATAAAAAAAATAAAGAACAAAATGAAATAAGAAAGGAATGGGTTTAAAAAAATTTCAGATCTGGTTTGAAACCAGATATGATTTTTGGATAAAAGAAAAAATGGAAAGAATTAAAAAATGAAAAAACAAAACAAAAAAAGGGAACAGTGGACGTTTTCGGGCTTACCGGTGGCCAGACGTTGATGCGTGGGCGCGCGCAGAGGCCGGCGAGGATGGCGCAACGGAGGGGAGCCCCCGGGGTCGGCGCGTGTGGTGCACCACCGTCGGACTGCCGTTGATCGGCCATGGACGGACATGGGTGAGTTGAGAGAGTTTAAAATGGGGGGAAGAGGGCTGATTTCTAAAAAATGAAAAAAATGAAAAAAAAAGGCTGTTAAATAATATTTATAGTACCCATTGGACCGATCCGACCCGACCCGAACCCGTCTCAGGATCCGCGTGTTTTTGGAAAATGGGTTGTTTGTGCAATTGGTCATTTCGCATTTTTATTTGCTTCAATTTAGTCCTTTTTGCATTTTTTAATTATTTGCAATTTTTCCCTGTAATTTTAATTAGTTTTCAATTTAATCCTTTGACTGTTTGACTGCACCAGAGGCTGCCATGTGTCATTTTTGGCTTATTTATGCATGTAGTCCCTGACATTTTTAATTTGTTTTAATTTAATCCCTAATCAACTTTTATTTAATTACAAAATTGGCCCGAGAATTTTTCAAGGTTTATAAATCAGTCCTTTGACTGTTTGACTACACCAGGGGCTGCCACGTGTCACTTTTTGGCTTATTTATGCATTTATTCCCTGACATTTTTAATTTGTTTTAATTTAATCCCTAAATCAACTTTTATTTAATTACAAAATTAGCCCAAGAATTTTTCAAGATTTACAATTTAATCCCTTGACTGCTGGATGCCTGTGAGGCTGCCACGTGTCACTCACTCTTTGGTATTATTATTTATAGGTCCCCAAAGCTTCCAAAATTACCATTTTACCCCTAAACTTTCCAAAATTCCATTTTTAACCTCGATTTCACCAAAAATTACCATTTTACCCCCAAACTTTCCAAAATTCCATTTTTAACCCTGATTTCACCAAAAATTACCATTTTACCCCTAAACTTTCCAAAATTCCATTTTTAACCCCGATTTCATCAAAAATTACTATTTTACCCCCAAACCTTTTAAAATTCTATTTTTAACCTCGATTTCACCAAAAATTACCATTTTACCCCTGAACTTTCCAAAATTCCATTTTTAACCTCGATTTCATCAAAAATTACCATTTTACCCTTGAAGCCTCAAAAATTCCATTTTTAATCCTGATTTACCAAAATTACCATTTTGCCCCCGAGTATCCAAAAGTCCCGTTTTCCACCTCGATTTCATCGTTTCTTATTCCTTATCAATATTTGTATTTGTTTGCACTTGCATTTTATATTTTCGCATATTGCTTACCTACTTATTATATTGCTTCGTATTTAATTTCTCTTATTAATCGCTACTCATGTTTTTAAACTTACACTTTCATTTACAAATTACTTTAAAAAATCGAGGCAATGTTCGGTTCAAGCGTAACTTCAGAAAATCACGCCCTAACGTATCGGGTGTGATTTATTCGTATAATTCGCGCTAACCGAATATCCTTTTCAAGTTTTTCTTACACCCGTTCACTTCGAGGCTCCGAGAATGTCGTGTCCTAACGTGTTGGTCGCGACTTTAATTCTTCGTGAAAATCGAAGTAAACGAGTATTCCTTTTAATCTTTCAAATCATGTGTTCGAGGATTGCATTTTAACCTTCATACGAAATTTTCAAGTTCTCAAAATATATATACGAAGGATTTTTGTGACAAAACAAGGCAATATTATTTCATGTGAAAACTTCGAAAATCGTGCCCTAACGTGCGGGGTGTGATTCTCGTAATTCGTGCGAAAGAAATATCCTCTTTAAAAGTTTTTTTAAACACACCCCTATCCATATCCAAATTTTTAAGTAAACGAGACAATGTTCCTTCACGTGGAAACCTCGAAAAATCGTGCCTTAACGTGCTGGGTATGATTTTCGTACAAATCACGCGAACGAATACTCTCTTCAAAAGCTCCCTAAACGTCCTTCAATTTTGAAACTCGGAGAATATAGTGCCCTAACGTATTGGACACGTCTTCTAATTCTCTTAAGAGGATCAAAATGCGGGGACGAGTTTTCCTAAAAAGGTCTCCTTTAAAATCACACAGAGCCTTTCAAAATAAACATCGCATTTTAAACTTAACTCGAGCTTTTATTGTTTTCATGAAACAAGACCCGAAAATGATCATGTGGTACCAATTCTGGGCGTACGAGGGTGCTAATCCTTCCTCGTGCGTAATCGACTCCCGAACCTATTTTTCTAGATTTCGTAGACCGACGTTTTAGCGTTTTAAACGTTTTATGGTGATCCAATCACACCCAAATAAAAGATTGGTGCGACTCCCTTTTTACTTCTTATCTTCCAAATTTCAAAATAATTTTTTTTGAAACCTTCATTTTCGAGGTGGTTTCGACATACTCAAATATAAAATAACATGATATTAATATATTCTATCAAAACTCATTCTTTTAAAATATTATTAATATTATGTGGCATTATTTTTTTTCAAATATTAAGACATCAGAAAACCGTTTAAAAATAATTTACTACGAAGGTTAATTAATAAACCTTATAAGCCTATCAATATTTAATAATATAACTTAACAATTCGATTAAATTTAAAACTAATAAATAATAATCATACCTCAATTAAAAAAATCGAAGTTACTTATAAATCTAAAATTTACTCGATAAAATCCAAGATTAAAAACTAAAACCAATGTTAAGATCAAATCTTTTACAATTATCGGAAAGAAAAAAATAAAAACAAATTAATCAAAAGATAAATTCTTGTAAATACTTATTCGAATTCTTCTTCTTGTGATTATTTACTTTATTATCTTCGCTCTCCGCAGGGATTGGTTTTATAAATTTCTTGATGTCTAATAGTTATAATCTTTGATTAGTTGAGTGGTTAAGGAATGTTGAAAATAAGATGAAACGATTTCAATTCCTCTTATAAAGATGTCAATTGGGCAGGGTGGGTGCGGGGTAAAAGAAGATAATAAAGTTTATATTTATAAATATGAAAAGTATAAATAAAATAAAAATTTACTTCTAATAAATATTAAAGTCTTAAAATACATCAAAATTATATTGATCTCGATAAATATCCACTTAATAACAAAATATCTATAACAAAAAATATTTATATAAATATTTAAAATTTATCTAATTTAATTTTAGGGTAAATTACACCAACAGTCACCCAACTTTCATTTTCCGTTGCAAACAGTCACCTATTTTACATTTCAGTCCTTCAACTTCGAAAATATGACAAATCAATCCTTTTTGACATTTTCCGTCACAGACGTCACAGAACAATGACATGGCATGTGACGGCGTCAGAGGCGTGTGGGTTAACATCTAGCTGACCGTTGCTGCTTAAACATAAGCCATATCAACTTATTTTAGGGTTTAAGAAGAAAAGAAGAAGAAAAAGAAGAAGAAGAAAAAAAAGAAGAAGAAGAAGAAAATGGAGATTACGGCCATGCCTACTGTCATTTCAGTCTGCTACTATGGAAACCCAACCAATGTAACACCCAAAAACCTGAAACCATTGTCTGTTCATCCATCACTGTTCATGTTTTATTTTCATCTCATTCAATCATATTTTAATGAAGAGATGTGTACCCAACACGTCATAAAACATCAATCGATTATAATCACAACTCAGTAAGGGCAAAAGGTCATTCTATGATTTTTGGAGACTTTTACCGGTACTTGTTGGGCAAGTATCGATAGTTATCAAGTCAGTAAATAGTTCAAGAACAGTGCAGACTTCTATTGATACTTGAGATAATATTACTGATACAAGTGTGAGTTCTACCAAAACATGTCATGCTTCTATCGATACTAAAAACTCCAGATAGTTAAGAAATCTTACCCTACAACTTTTACTGGTACAAGTGTACGAACTACCGATACTTCTATAAGTAGAACTATCGATACCTATGATGCAATTACCGATATAACTCAAGCCAGTGAACAACCTCTCTCCTACCCTATACTTCTACCGACACATGCATGAGTTCTACCGAAACAAGTAAGCAGAATCTCTAGAATCATACCAAAACATAAGTTTTTCAACACATTACCTTCATGACATCAAAATGCATTAGACCATTACATAATTCAAAGTTTCCTAAGTCATTTCATTGTACTTCTAAAACTATATTCTATCTTGAACATACATATACTACATTAAATATTTCATTAAAGTATAACAAGATCATCAAAATCTCGAACAAGTAAACAAAAGTTAACATCATCCTAGTACATGCCATAAAACCAAGTGATGAAAGACTACCAAACAGGCTCCACGATAGTGTGACTTCGTGGAGATGATTTGATCTTCAAACAGCAAAGTAATCTACAAAATAACAATAACATTTTTGGTAAGCTTCAAAGCTTAGTAAATTCGAAGAGTTTAAAGAGTTACCAAACATATGCTTTAAGTAGTTATAACTCAACCGAGCTACGATGAACTGTTATTTCCTCAAGCCATATTCGATATTCCAACTTTTCTGTCTATATCTTTTCTGTTACCAGTACCCGATGCTATTCACACGAGCTATCGAGGACTCGTAACGTATGCGATACCCTAGCCATCAGTATAACGTCTGTCTGTAAACTATCCCCTAACGATGCTGCACAAATGAGCTATTGAGAATATGCATTTAAGCATAAATCACAACCATCGTAGGGCCTATAATCCAAAATTTTGGATTCATTTCTCATTTCCCATTTAATACTCACGATGATAGAAAGTCATCGGACCTTAAATCCGAAAAAGGATCCATATGCTCATGATGACACATAGTCATCGGACCTCATAATTTGTAAAGGATTCATATACTCATGATGACACATAGTCATCGGATATTTTCCATTTACGGTTCAAGACTCTTTAGCCTTTCCTTTTCTTTGTTCCCGTCTTCCATACTTCTGATCATCGCTCCAACTCACAGCAATTGTTTACAATATAAGAATATACAATTTAAATTGGGATTTAACAATACGAACTTAGCGGATTGATTTGTAGTATCGGCTCAAGTACAGGACTATCCGTCATTAAGACATCCAAGTCTAGCTCCCGAAACTATAAAGCCCTTAATGACATGTCCTTTGTGTCCCAAATATTCAAGAAGTTCATATGTGTCATATACCATGTCTATTTCAATTAGCTTCCATCACATTATACCATTTCAAACAAACATCCATATAATCCTTATTTATCAGACATAATACCGAATTAACTAACCATGTCATTTAGTTCAATTTCTATTTGTCATATATCAACCAAATTTATTCATTCGTAACTTGAATAATAACAAACATTTAAGCGTTTCGTTGTCACCTGATTTTAACTATATCATTTTGTTACTTATAATCATACTCCTCAATACAATTTTATTTCAATTTAATTCAATTTCTCAATTTAATATTTACTAAGCAAATAAATTTAAATACAACATACTTAAATCATTTCAATAATTTACAAATAGAAATTAAATCAATTATTTACTGTACGAACTTACCAGCCGAACTTGCAGTTAAAGTGAACTCTAGAGGTGAATCTGTAAATTTTCTTTTTCCACGGTTGGGACACGATCTTGATCTATGACAATAATTTCATTCAATTATTTAAATCAACATGAATTTTTAGCCATTTTATGCAAATAAGCCTTTTGGTATTTTTACAAAATCACCCTTAACTTTTCACTTTTATTCAATTTAGTCCTTAGCATCAAACTTGCAAATTAACCATTTTTAAATAATATTAAGCTCAGCCGAATACTATAGCATTTCCACAGATCCCATATTTGTGTTTATTTAACCCCAAGTCCTTAAATTTTTACTATTTTCACATTTTAGTCTTTAAACGGTAAAATCATCAAAATTTACTTTACACAATAATCAAATCTAACAATAAAGCTTATAAATCTTCCATAAAATTTCAAAAAGAAGCTTATTCATCAATGGAAAATTTTATAACATTTGAAAAAATCACAAATTAGTCCCTGGTTAGCTAAATCAAGTTAAAACGAACTCAAAAACATAAAAATCATTAAAAACGAGCAAGGTTTGCTTACCAAATCAAAGGCCTAATCTTGGCCGAGTACTTCCAAGCTTCAACCATGGTGGTTTTGGCTTTGAAAAGAAGGAATTAAGAAGATGATATATATTTTTAACATTTGTTTTCTTTTCTTTTATTTACTTAATTTATCAATTTACCAATTCAACCTTTAATACTCATTAATAATTTACCAAATTAATGGTATCTACCGTCCAACATAAAATACAATGGCCAAATTTCCCTTTAAACCCCTCTATTAACCCTTTTAAACTAATAAAAATTTACTTTTGTAATTTTTACGATTTAGTCCTCTTTCTTTAATTACTAATTAATAAGAATATAATAGCAATTAATCACAAAATTAAATAATTCCACATCATTTCTATTATTAACCATTTAAGGAGGGTCCAATTACACAATTGATCCTTCAATTATATTAAATTCCAACTAAATAAACTTTATTTCAATTTAACCTTAAACTACCTAGGACTAAATGAATTAATATCCCAAAAGTTAGTGGAAGGTAATCATATCCTCCACTGCTTGGACTTTTGATCATGGTGTAATTACCACTTTGGTCCCTTTTATTTTTAATCAATAGCAATTAACTTTTACCCCTTTTACAATTTACTCCTTTTTCCTTAATTAAGTAATTAATCATCAAAATTACCCAATCGAACTTCAATTCACATACAATAAGACTCTATAAATATTTAATAAAAATATTTGCAGCCTTAATTTTAGAAACGAGGTCCCAATACATCATTTTTTAAAACCACTTGACTTTTGAACCAAACCACTTATACTAACTTTTAATTCAATAATTATAATTCTTCAACTCAAAATTCCAAATAAAATTATTATTGACTTATTTAATTTAAACACATTATAAAAATTTTCTCATAGGGTTTATGATTCCGAAATCACTGTTTTCGACACCACAGAAAAATGGGTTATTACAGCCAAACTCAACACTTCTTAATCCAATGACAACACAGGTAGGAGGTTTTTTGGGTGTACGAATTTTGGGAGTAGATTTCGAAAACCATGTCGGTTTTTCAGCTAATTTGATCCACCATTGATGCCCCGTTCAAGAATAATATTAATATTGTTGGGTCTTTTGAAAAAAGTGAGGACATTGGAGGATGCAAGGAGAAGGGAGAGAAAAAAAATAGTTTTTGGTGCTTGTAATTGTAGTAATTTTGGGGTTGTTTTATAAAGCGTAATTTTGATGTAATTTTGTTGGTTGTTGCTTCTCATGGCTGTTACTTCTCATGGCTGCTGGTTTGGTTGTAATTTTTTTGGTTTGGTTGTAACATTGGAGGATGAAAGGAATGAAATGATTACTTTATAATGCTGAAAGTTTCAGTCCACCATATACATAGACCATAATTAGTTACCTATACGTACAAGTATGTATTTTTATATGTATGTATAGAATAAATTGATTACCTTGAAAGTAACAGTGGAAACAGTGTGATTATACAACTCTTGTGTGATTATACCAGATGTTGTAGGCACTGCAACATGAAGCATGCATAACAGAGATTGCCATTGGTTTATACTTATGAATTGTCGAACCTACTGATGTTGTTTACAACCATCATCATTTCACCATTTCTGCATATAAAGTGAAGCAGTCTGTACTAAAATACCTTTGAATGACATTGTTTTCAACCAAAGGTTGATGTTGTTGTTGATTCCATTTTGGAACCATTTTAGTCAATAACACATTTTACAAAAGATAATTGATGAATGGTAAACTTCATTGCTCATATATAAAGGCCAAAGGCCAAATGTTTACAAAAGATATGATATGAACCTGTTTACAAAATAAATGAATGACAAACTATTGCCAAATTTGCCTACAATTCAATACCATTAACCACATGTGAATTGTAGGCAAATTTAAAAAAAAAATCTATTTATATATGCCTAAGTTTAGATCAGTAGCAATCATAGGAAAATTTACAAAGAATAATCTGCTTAAGTTAATAATTCAGTAGTAGGTATAGGTAATTTTACAAAAAGTTCAACAATCAATTCAAAAACAGTTCAGAACAACAATTAGTAGCAGGTGGGCAAATTTAATCTTGATTTGAGGGTAGGATCCATCTAACAGTGGTTGGTTTCCTCTTCAATGAGAGCTTTTGTCTGGGGGCAGGTTGTTGATTTGAGGCAGATTCTTGAGTCAGGGCAGCATCCATTTGCAACTGAGTTGTGTTGCTCACTTGTTGAGTTGGGGTCTTTACATGAATATGAATGCCAATATTGTGTCTTTTGACCAACAAAACAAGAACAAGTCAGATTACAAAATAGTGAAAGCCAACTTGATACCTAAATGAGCAAAGTAAGATAACTTACTGGAAGGTTTTGGCCAACTTCCCCTTTGCAGCTCCTCTTATTATGGCCTACTTTGTTGCATTTACAGCACTTTATCTCCATCCCTCTCTTTCTCATCCTTCCACTTGAGTCTAGTTCATCAAATTCTTTCCTTCTCACCTTAGTAGGTCTGCCAGGTGACCTTTTTAGTGCAAGAGACAGTATTGGCACCATGTTTGGCACAGACAACCATTGCTTGAAACCCCTTACTGGCTTTATAAAGTGTGAGTAAATCTGAATATGGATTTTCTTGCGGTACCAATTGTCTACATAAGTTTCTAGGAGGTCCTCTTTAAGATGAATGGCAGCAACTGCATGCATGCAAGGGATGCTAGTGAGATCCCAATTCCTGCAGGAGCAGGTTTTCTCATTTAGGTCCACCACATGCTGACTGCCTAGACCACTCTCAACTTGATATCTGTCCTCACCAGCATGTGATGGATGACATCTAAAAAACAGCATAAAAAATAGTATATAAGTAAGGCATACAATATAAAGCCAACATAAAACACAATCCAAGACACTTAAAAAATAGCATCCAATGTAAAGCCAACATAAAGTAGACATAAAGTTATCATAAAGACAACAAAACACAGCATACAAGTCAGAATAGGTTTAGGGTATCAAAAAATAGCATACAAAACAAAATAAAGAACAACATACAAAATAATATTAAAAAAGCATACAAGTTAGAATAGATTTAGGATAACCTAACCTCAAAGAATTTTTGACATTCACATCCAGCTTTTTCCTTATCTTTGGACATAACATTCCATTCTATTTTTCAGCTTCTTCTTTCTTCTTCACAATAAGCAACATCATCTTTGTCCTTACTGTTTCCATCATGGTTAGAATAGGTTTCCCTCTTGCTTCCAGTATGATCTACCAGTAATAAACAATAAAAAATTAGTGTAATACCTTGTTAAAGCATTTAGAAAGAATAAAAATTACAAAATAAACTATTAAATTTTTGTTTACCTTGTTAAAAAATTCAGACAAGTTGTTGACCAACATGTCTGACCCACTCCTACTTGAGTAGTGGGACCTTGACCAGTGAGTAGGGTCCTTTTCCTTCAACCAATCATAAGCATGTTGATTGGCCTTCTTCAACTCATCCATGACATCCTCAAATTCCCTTCTAGTGCTTGCTCTGGCAGCTTTCCAAAGACAATCTTTCAATTCTTTTGTTCTTAAACCAGCCTTCTTGAAATTGGCATGTAGGTGTCTAACATAGTGTCATGTTTTTGCGTTAGGAAATAACATATTTATTGCTTCCAAAAGTCCCTGCAAATAGAAAAAATACAGTTAAATTATTTGACAAACAGTAAACCCTAAATGGGAAAAATATAAAATAGTATCTTCTTTTACCTTCTGCTTGTCAGACATGAAAGAAATCTGGTATGAGTTTACAATTTCCAAGTCCATTGCGAGCAACTCTAAAAACCAAAGCCATGATGCTTGGTTTTCACTTTCAACAGTAGCATATGCAATAGGATAGATGTCATTATTTGCATCTATCCCAACAGTTGCAAGTAAGTAGCCACCATAGAAGCCCTTCAAGAAACATCTATCTAAACATATCATCCTCCTACAACCAACCCTAAAGTCATCTTTGCATGCTTGCAAATGGACATACATCCTTCAAAACAACTTGTCATCTAGATAACAGATTGTTGTTGTTCCCTCATTTTGGCTCCTAACCTCAAATAGATACTCATATATCTTCTCATATTGAGCCTTATGAACTCCTTCAATCAATTCAATTGACCTATGTCTTGCCCTCCTACATTTGGTTATGGACACTAAGCAACATAAATCTCTTTTGACATCTTGTTGCAATGATGTTAGAGAATAATAAGGATCACTAATGAATTTTTCTTTATAATGTTCACCTATCCAAGCTGAGGTTACATTCTTATTTTTTAAAACTTTGGAGCAAGTATGGTTCGGGTTGGAAGTCCTAATTTTTCAAGTGGAGTCAGTAAGGTCATTAGGGTATTTTCTAGATGCCTATATGTACCAAGAACATTTATCACTACAGATAGCCTTTAACCTTTTCTTATCATTTTTGGGAAACTTAATGAAGTAACTATTCAACCTACCATACTGCTTGGCAGCTTCTTTAAGTCTATCTTTAGAGCTAAATAACATTTCAACCTTAAGTATAGGGTTACTCATGTCATTGTCAGGGTTGAACTCAGGCTAATTTTGGCCATCTGAGTTTGAGTCAGATTCATTGGCACTATCTAACCTGCCAGAATCATCACTATCAAGTACATCACCTACTTCTATATCAGCCATGTTTAACCCATCCACATCAACACTACTAGACACATCATTTACTTCACTGTCATTTACAATATAATCACTAACAGAACCATCACTACTAGACCCATCAAAATCAGACATTTCTATTTCACTGTCATTTACATTGTCATCAAAACTTACCAGACAAATTATTCATCACTATCAGATAAAAACAACCATTTACTACATCACTATCAGATCAGAAACAAACATTTAATACAACACATGCAAACATTTTAACCATTTTTGTCAGACAATAACCAATGCAAAAACAATAAATAATAAACACAGGTGCATGTATATAGAGCATATATATCTATCACGCACATGGCAGACAATAAACAAATAATTTTTACCCTAAACTTAGAGAATGACAGACAATAAACAATAAATAAATCATCTGCATATATATAGAGCATATGTATATGTAAATATGCATAAGCAATAAACAATAGGGAATGGCATGTGAAATCAAACCAAACTAGTATATGAAATCAAACAAAAATTAAATAACCCTAGATCCCAAACAATGTTAACCAAAATTGAATACTAACCTTAAATTAGAATACAAAATTAAATACTATATGTGAATAACAAATCAAACAAATATTTAGATAAACCTAAATCAAAATCAAAAATGAAAATCAATATAAAAAAACCCTAAATCAAAAATAAAAATCAATATCAAAATCAAAATTGAATAAACCCTAAATTAAAAAGCACAATCCATAAACGAAACATGCCCAAAAAAACAAAATAACAACAAGCACAAATGAAATCAGAATCCATAAAAGAAAACGAAACATACCTGTCACAGTATCAACATTGTTATCGTCTCGTTCCTTCACCATCATTGTTATTCTCTTTAAACCAATCACTGATTTCAATCGATTGATAACCTAACACTTTTCTAACCCTAAATCGATATGAAATCAGATAAAGATGGATGGCAAATGAAACGTTTCTCCCTTATCAGATAATCAGATTGTTTTCAATCTGATTTAAGGTTAAACAAACATAACCCAACCGATTAAACCCTTTCTTCAATCACTGTTTGACCCTTCAACTGGTATCTACGTGGCAAGTTAACTGGCCACGTCAGCTAGTTAACTTGCCATGTCATCATGCCCGTTAAGCCCATTACAGAATCTGCTAATCAGTGACTCTTTTGTCACTGATCGATAACGTTAGGGACTGATTTGTCACATTTTCAAAGTTAAGAGATTGAAATGCAAACCAAGTGACTGTTTGTTCCGAAAAATGAAAGTTGAGTGACTGTTGATGTAATTTACCCTTAATTTTATTGATATAAGTAATTATTTATCTAATTTATATAAACAATCTCTCTTTTGAAAATATTTATTTATCTAATTTAAAATTTACAAAATATTTTCTAAAAATACATATCTATATAATTCGTTTCAAATTTAAATTTCTTTTCAAAACCTTCCATATTTAAGTGTAAAAGAAATCATTGGATTAATAAAGGGATAAATTTCAAATTTATACGTAAATTTTAATTTAATATGTAATTATATACATAAATTTTAATTTGATGCAATTATACAGGTGAAACTTTAATTGGGGTTCAAATGTATATTTCAAATTTTAATTTTAATTTAATGATATACATTTGAATAAATAAATACATCAATTAATTTTTACATGGGATAAACATAATTATTTATGTATGCAATATATAAACATAAAATGATGTTATATGAATAATTGTGTTAATAATTTACAAGAATTGAATCAAATCAAAATTTCATGTAAAAAATTGGCCCTCTAATTTTATAAAAAAATCATTTTAACCTTTTATTTAATTTTTTGTCTTTTTTAACCCTTAAACTTATATTTTTTTGTTAAATCACCTCAAAATGGATAAAAAATTAATATTTTAAAAAATTAATAATTATAATTTTTTTAATATTTTAAAAATTAATTAAATATTGAAATGTTATTACACATATGTCACGTTAGAAAAGTTAACAAATAAACTTTTAGATACATTTTAAGGTAATTTTGACAAAAGTACAAGTTTAAATGTTAAAAAAGACGAAAAATTAAAGGGATAAATCTCAAAATTATACATGAACTTTGATTTTGTATAATTTTATACATGAAATTTTATTTTGATTCAATTCTTGTAAATTATTAATATAACTATTTATATAACATAATTTTATGTTTACATATTGCATATATAAATAATTATATTTATTCAATATAAAAAATTAATGTATTTATTTTTTAAATGTATATGATTAAATCAAAATTAAATTTTCAAGTATGCATTTGAATAACAAATAGAATTTCATGTATATAATTACACCAAATTAAAATTCGTAAATATAATTATATATTAAATTAAAATTCATCTAAAACATTTTTTTATAAAGTGGGAAGTGAAAGCATAATGTAATTTTTTTTTTAATAGAATAGTGTAACTACATGATAGTATTTATTTATATTTTTTTAAATTTTTGATAATGCACATACATAAACGCTCGAATCTAAAATTTTTATGATGAATATAAGTTGGAAGTGAAATCATAATGTAAATTTTAAATTCAGATGAGATTAATAAAAATAAAACCATATAAGAGAATTGGTCGTTCGATTTCGGTTCTCAATTAAAAAATGATATCTTTATTTATTCAACTGTAATAGATGATAAGTATGAGATTAATGCAAATTTCAGAAAAGAATATATGTATTATATAATAATAAAAAATGAAAAACCTTCAAAACCGTTGGCTGATGAGCCTGTGAAGCGCCCATAGTCCCAACATTCAAATCCGGAAACCGGTTAACGGTTTTCGCTTTCCCTCTTTTAAAGTGGTTTTTGAATCAACACGAACCTCCCGAAAACCAGGAGCCTTTTTCTATATTATTTTATTCTGTTTTTGTTTAATTAAAATAAAACAGGGGTTTCCAGTGGCTCCCACTTCACACCCTCTACCTCATATGTGGCGATCCGACAGCACTCTGATGCCTGTACGTGTCTGCCACGCGCTGCGCTCTTCCTTTCTCAATTTTTGGACTCATTTGCATGGCATCCCTTGCCTTTTTCACCACCTGTCCTTACATTCAAATATCTATTTTACCCTTCCATAATGGCGTTTTCCCCACGGAAAGCGGTAACTTGTTGAGAGGAAGTGGGGGTAATTTAGTAACAATAAGTTGTGCATCGAATTCCCCGAGAGGGAGTTACGTTCCGTAAATATTTAGGTTGTCCTACGCAGAAGGGACAGTACATTAAGTACGCCTCCAATGGGGAATTGAAATGGATTCCTTAATTGGGAGTGAAATGCACGAGTGAGAGGGTGAGAGTAGTGAAATAGCGAAAGTAATTAAAAACATAGCAGTACCATGTTTTTATTGTTTTTAATTAAAATTGATTTTACTTTTTGAAAGCCAACCTCCTTGATTGTGGAAACCAGCGTTTTGGAAATTAAAACAACTGCGTCCCCCTGGTCCTATACCTGAAAACCCAGCGGCCATTTTTCGTAAAACAATATATATTTTCCTCTTCTGCTTCCCTTAAATACTCCAACTTCCCTCCTTTCTTCAATCCCCCAATTTTCTCTCTTATTTTTCCAACTCTTTGTTCCTTTATTCTCCAACCAACCATTTTCTCCATCGTTTCAAAATGCGTATGAGTTGTAATGGATGCCGGATTCTTCGTAAGGGCTGCAGTGAAAATTGTAGCATCAGACCCTGTTTACAATGGATCAAAAGCCCTGAATCTCAAGCAAACGCCACCGTCTTTCTAGCCAAGTTCTACGGCCGTGCTGGTCTTATGAACCTCATCAACGCCGGCCCCGAACACCTCCGCCCTGGTCAGTTTCACTTTCCTTTCAGACATCTGCTTGAATTATTTTTTAATTTACATTTTCACATTATTTTCAGATTACTGATTTATTTTCCCTATTTATTCCAGCTATTTTTAGGTCGTTATTATACGAGGCTTGTGGGCGGATAGTGAACCCGATATACGGTTCTGTCGGCTTATTATGGTCCGGAAGCTGGCAGCTTTGTCAAGCCGCCGTAGAAGCTGTGCTAAAAGGTGCTCCGATCACGCCGATTGCGTCGGAAGCCGCTGCGAATGGTCAAGGGCCGCCTTTAAAAGCATACGACATTCGTCATGTTTCCAAAGATGAAAACTCTGCAGCCTCTAACGATGTTCAACGAGTTAAGACTCGGTGCCGAGTTAAAAGAACTTTGAAGCCGAAGGTGAATAACCCGGTCTTGGAGGAGGAGAACCGCAGCTCGGAACCACCCGAACCACGGTGTTACGCGGATGAAGGGTTCGAGGGAAACCGGTCGACGAGTCACGAGTCCTCGCTGAGTCACCAATCTGAGTTGGCTGTTATGGATGGGGAAAGTAAAGAAACCGAGAGTATAATCTCAGAGGAAACAGTGGCGGCTTCGCGGCTGTTTCCGGCGGGGACGGAGTTTAGAGGTCAGGTGTCGGAAGAAAGGACGGTGGAGGGAAGCAGCGAGATCGGGCTGGAGTTGACGCTGGGATTTAAACCGGTGATGTCACGTGCATGTCAGGTGGTGGTGCCCGTAAAGAAAAGGAGAGTGGAGGCATTCGGCACGTTCGAGGATAGTCAAACGTGTAAGGTTGAGCTGGGTCTTGACTGTCAAGGATAGTTTGTTCCCAGTTTTGGCGGCTCATTTCCGGCTTTTGTTTATTTTACATAGAAGAGTTGTGGTTTTTTTTTTCTTTTGTAAGTTCTTTTTGTAATTTCCTTTTTCCCTTTTATGTAAACAAAAGAAATAGTTTACATGAATAGAAATGGTAAATTTATAGGGGAATCATAAAGTTTTTAATTCTTCTCAACCTATATAATTGACATGCAAGAGCTTAGGGCTTGGCTGAGCGAAACTGAGTCGAGATTATTTTAATCTGAGAGCCACATGTGTCTACAATTTAATTTGATAATTTATATATTTATATTTTGAAATAAATATATTGATATAAAATTAAAGTAATTTATATGTTTTTATAATTATTTATATCATCAATATTTTAACAATTCAAATCACATTTTTTTTATTTAAGGTAAACTATCAAAATAGTTATTTTTGTTTACTTCAGGTTACATTTTAATCATTTATGTTATTACGTTGTAACATTTCAGTTACTGAACCATTAATTTTTGTTAACGGTGTAACAATAAGTTGACGTGATATATTAATAATCATTTTAAAAGAAAATTTTAAGCTAAACTCTACAATTGATTCTTATATTTTTTCATTTTGAATAATTTAATTATTTCTTTTATGTTATTTTAACTTTCCATTTTTTTTTTTATATTTTCCATTGTCTACTACTTCTCTCTTTGTTTTCTTCCTTTCTTAATTTCTTTTAATGTAGTTTTTTTTTTATGTTTTCTATTTGTTAAAATTAGTCCACATTACACTGTTTGAAAATAGAGGAAAAAGAAGAAGAGAATGAAAAATAAAGAAAAAAAAAGGAAAGTTAATAGAATATAAAATAAAAAATTAAATTGTTTAAAACGAAAAAAAATATGGAGATCAATTATATAAATTAACCTAAAATTTTTATTTGAAATGATGATTTGACGTGTCACGTCAACTTAACATTACATTGTTAACGAAAATTAATTGTTCAATGATTAAAATGTTATAACGCAAATAACTAAAGCGTAACATTTTAAATATAAGTAACTAAAATGTTACAACGTGATAACCTAAGTGACTAAAACATATAATTTCAAACATAAGTGATTAAAATGTAGCTTGAGGTAAATAAAAGTGATTATTTTGATAATTTACTCTTTTATTTATGTAGATCATGTCCGCTAAATTTTAAATAAAATTAGAATACTACATTATTTGTTTTATGTAAAAATTTTAACTTTTTAATATATCTATATAGTATATAAAACTCTTGAGTGAAACTAAATACCAACTTAATTAGAAAATAAATTAAATACCATTTTTAATAAACAACAAATATTATTATAAAAGTTTTTTTATGTGTTTTAATAGTTTATATAAAATCTTTAAGATAATTTATTTAAACAATACTAAAGTTTGAAAATATTTTTTAAAAAAAGTTTAAAGAATAAAATTATAAATATATTTGTTGTTAAAAAATTCACCTATTTCAGCAGCAGACAGTCACTCCTATTGATATTGTCACTGCTATAAACTGTTTTGTTGCAAATATTTCTGCTGCTTCGAATATTCAGGGGCAGTCGTCATCAACTTGCAAAGGAACTGTGAGATGGCTACCTCTTGATCCGGGATGGACTAAAATCAACTCCGATGGTGCAGTTGATAGAGAAGGAAGTTGGGCAGCAGTTGGAGGAGTTTTGCGCAATTCAAAAGGTGAATGGATAGCTGGTTATTAGAGGTTTTTAAGCAGAAGCTTAGCTTTAGATCCGGAGCTTTGGGCGTTACTCCGGGCTACAAGTCGCACGACATAGAGGGTGCTCAAGAGTGGTTATCGAGAGTGATTGCTCTGAGGCATTGAGATGTATTACCAACAATCTAAAAGGGAATTCTTTGGTTACCATTGTGAAGGAAATTGTTCGTTCGCTCGGTTGGTTTGAAGACTACAAATTCTGTCTCATCAAAAGGGATGGAAATGAAATTGTGGATTGATTGGAACGAAGTTGCAATACAGAGGATGTTGACATCTGTATTATTGATATTCTTTGTTTTTATATTCATAGCTTGTTGTTTAAAGATTCTATTGAAAGTTAAGTAGTTTAACAATGAATAAAAGACATTGAAATGCCTCTTTACCCATCAAAAAAAATTCACCTACATAATAGGTATGATATAATTTAGTATTAATAAAATAATATTTTAAATCTATTTGATAAATATATTTGATCGTTATAAATCATATGTACTTAACAAGTACAATTATACTAAAAGAATTAATATTTGAATTATTAAAATATTAATTATATTAAAAATTATAAAAACACGTCAAAAAATCAACATTTGGACTACACTAGTATAACCCTCTCATTATATTAATATATTTTTATATTATAATTGAGCTAATATTTGGTATACTTGCAGTGTATTTTTTTTATTCCATAAATAACCTTAAAATTTATCATTTTAAATATTTATTTTTTTAATATTTAATATACCCGATAGGTAAGGTAAGTATTCGATCGAGTCGAGTCGAATCGAGTTAAAAATTTTTGAGTTAATCGAGTTGACGAATCCTATTTGAGCTTCCGAACTTAATTTGAATTTTTTTCGAATCGAATAGAGTCGAGTCAAAAAATTTCGAGTCAAGTCGAGTCGAGTTAACGAATCCTATTATTTATACTTAATGTTGCGTTTACATGGACAGATTATTTAACTAATAGACAAAGTACAATATTATTTAACTACATAAACAATATAATGGTTTTACCTTTTAACTTAATAAGTAAACATTTATCAAAACGACGTAGTTTTGTCTTTTAACTTAATGGTTTTAACTTTTAACTTTAGAAAAGGTAAACATTTATCAAAACAATATAGTTTTACTTTTTCTTATTCGGATTTTCGAATAATTCGAATTGTGTAATTCATATTCGAATTAAACTGAAAAATTTAATGTTTAATTCGAGCTTATCCGAATAACTTGATTAACTCAAATAAGTTGAACTATTTATTTCAAAATTTAAATTTTTATCGAATTTTTCGAATCGAACCAGATTTTGCTCACCTCTACCTATAGGACACTTGTCAACCCTCTGACCCTATTTGTGGAGTCTAAAACCTTCACGATTAGTGTACAAAATAATTTTCAATTATAAAACCTTCACGGTTAGTGTACCAAATAATTTTCAATTATAATAAAATTTAAAATGTTATATATTTATATGATTTTCAAAATGCCTTAATAAATTTTATATTTTTTACTCAAAAATATATATTACAAGTAGACCTGACCATGGTCTGAGCCACCCGCCCAAAAAGTGAGAGGGTTTGAACAAAAATATAGGCTCAAAAAATGGATTTGAATAAAAAATAAATCTCGTTTTCTAAATGGATCGGGCCTCGATTAAGATTTTTTTGGTCCAAGCCCTGCCTAACCCGGTCCAAATCAACCTAAACTTTTTTTTTTTTGTTTTGCTATTGTATCACTGTTGTTTTGTTGTCATTTTACTATTATATTGTAACTATTTTGTTGTTATTGTTTGAATATTGTATAACTCTTATTTTATTGTTAATTTTGCTACTATTTTAGAGACATTTGCTTGCTAAGTTGTAACTATCTTAGTATTATTTAAGTATAAAAACTTTTTTAATCTATTTTTAATTTGTTGGGAAACATTTATTTTAACATTTTTAGTATGTTAAGGCCATTTTTAATCTGGGTAGATCAAGTTAGGCTCGGGTTTAACATTTTTAATCTGGATCGTGCTTGGGAAAAATTTTAGACCCATATTTAGGGTCGAGCCTAGAAAACGGGCCTAAAATTTTGTATCGATCGAGTCCATGATCGGGTCTAATTACAAATATGTTATATTTGCACGAAGTTTTTTTTTAGGTTTTACAAATTTATAGATGTAGAATGTCTTTATTTTAAAAACTGAAAGATTTGGTTAGAAAGTTTGAAGATCAAATTAATAGAATTTAAAAATGTGAGGGGTTAAATTTATTGAATTATTTAACCTTAGGATCAAATTGATAGAATATGTAAGTTTTGAGGAATAAATGTATTATTATATCAATTAAAAAAAGTCCCCACCATTATTCCTGTTATCAATATAACGAGTGACCAAAACAGGAACAAATACAAAACTTAGTGCCTAAATTGACAATTTTTAAAGTCGAGTGAGCAAAACAGAAACACAAATATAATTGGGGGACTATTTGTATAGTTTACCCAAAAAAACTATACAAATTTTGATCACCCGAAACTCCCCAAGACAACCAGGTTCCCAAGTAAACCCAAGTTTGACAATCCGCAACAGAAAATCATTTTGTCGAAACATTTCCATGTGCCTATCCTACAATCAACCCTTAGACTTCTCAAAAGACCATATAATCTCATAACCAAGCAGGGAATAAAAGATAAATGTGCCAGGCCTGATAGTAAATCCCAAGAAACCTCCCTGTAGCGCACATCCCGTAAATGAGGAACCGCCCATGGGTTCACAAGTGCACTGCAGTTCCAACTGAAGCACCTCATATCACCCGACGACACTGATAAACATTACTCACCGATATAATCGTAGAAGATACAGAAGCTACATTAGAACGGAGAGGTTTCAGTGAAAGGTTGTCTAATGCCATAACCAAACCAGAACCACTAGACTGGTCAACACAACACTTACCACAAGTTGGAAATGCTAGAGTAGAGGAAATATCCACAGCCCGAACATGCCTTTTCCAAGACGAATCAGGTTTCTCTACAGGGAAACGCGCCGGAGTTTGGGAATCTGGGGTAGAATTAGCAACTTCAGAGCCAGAAAAATATTAGTTAAGTAGAGCAGCAGTAGGAACATCCTTCACAATCGAAACCGCAGATGGGATCGGAACAAAAGCAGGATGAAGGGAACAAGAACAACCAACAGCCGTAGTAGTAATCGAAGCTGCAACAACTGGGACAGGGATGGAAGAAGTAGGTGAAGTAAACACAACAGTAGGCGAGACAACACCAACAAATAGCCTAGACCAAGCAACGATTGATTAGCCACCCGTGAAGAAACAAAATCTTGACCTCGATAGGAATCTGTAGAATTTCGGACATAGTGCTTGATCAGGGAAGCCTTTTAACCAATTCTCATACGGCAACACCCCCACAAGGAGAGAAACAGATGACTGAGAAGGGCAACCCCCATTAGTATGCCCAAGCAATCCACTAAAATAACAAAACAGAGGAAAACACTTCAAACTTTATTTGGCCTTGGACAGATTGCTCCCTCGAATGCAACAAGACAGAACAAAGAAATGGCTGAGAAACATTCAATTTAAGTCGCAAACGAAGAAACTTACCCCAACCCATAGCACAACTCTTCATCATGTCAAATAAATCGACCAATATGATTACTCAGTTGCATCACCACACCAGGCGATAAGAACTTCAAAGGAAGACCATAAACCCGAACCCAAAAAAAGCCAAGTCAGAAATCATAATCCACCAGCCACAATGCAACATCATATTCAACAAGAAGAAGTAGGTGATTGTCGAAAGTCCATGGGGCACCCTCGAGCACCTTAGTCTTATCTCGAAGGGAGCCAAACTTAATAAGAACAAGCAAATCGTCCGGAGCTGAAAACTGGATTGGGGATGACAACTACCAAAACAATTTCAAACCGAGATAACTTCCTCGAGGTTAGGGCCTCTTACCCTGTGTATATTGCAGACCAGCCAGCAAGATGAATCTAGAGATGCTCCCACATCCCCTTCAAACACGATTGCAGACGATTCAGTATCAGTGAGACTAAGCCGAAGACACTCAACAACTATATTCACCGCCATAAACTTCAAGGAAATCTGAAAACACAACGGAAGAACTACCAAAACTCTGAAGAAAAAATCAACTCTAAATGACTAAGAACTAACACAAACTGACAAAAACTAGATAACAAGACTAAAAGGAAAACTTAAACCACCACTGACAGACGAAAGATAAGAAAGAGAGAAAAACAGGGGTGGACTCGAAAGGTGATTGAAGCTTTGAACAAGAATGCTTATACGATTAAGAAAGCGTATAATTGAGCTAGGAAGGTTGTTGATATAGATGTCTTCACTGACTTGTTTTCTTTTCACGCTTTGTAAAAAAAAAAAAAAAAGCAGGTTCTGCATCTCCCAATCCCGAGCTGCCCGTATAGTTGTGAACATCTAGTAAAATGTTTCAAGATATTTGTTTTTGCCATTTTTATTCAAGTGGAACATCAAATAAGGATACCAACAGGTCATATATTAAACTCAACTTCATATATTATCACCATCATCTTACAAGTTCTAATAAAATAACATTTTTTATCATAAATGTTAAAATTTTAAACATAAAGCTAAAAATAACTTCAAATTATCAAATTGGGTTAATACATGATTTTGAGACTTGATAGTGATAATTGTTATCGCCATTATGGCTTGAATTTTTTGTGTGTGTAAGCTTATTCTTTGACTTGGTAATTATTCTCATATTCGACTAAAACTTTTTTTTATCAAGTTAATCATTGAACTTGCAAATTGTTTCTACATTAAAACTTGAATTTTTTTTATCCAAATTAATATGAATCATTGCCAAGTTCATACCCAAAAAATTATTAACCAACCAAATCCATTAGTAACAATTAAATTATGACCCAATCATAATGTAAAAAAAAAACTATGTACAAAAATATATTTAGTAAAAGTTTATATAATAATCAAATAAATATTTTATTAAAATGGTAAGGTTAATAGTTTTAAAACTATGGTGTAAAGTAAATCTATTCATGAGTTGAGTTATTCATCTAGGTCTAAAATTCGGGAAGGTTTTGGTACAAATATAAGACTCGAAAAATGGGTTTTTCAATAAAAAAAAAGTCCGTTTAAAATATAAGTTGAATTCGGGCTTGAGCACTCAATACTCGAGCCTAATCCAATTTGACCCAATTTTAAATTTGTAATATTTTATATTATGTTATTTTTATATATTATGTAGTTTGTAAAACATAAAAATTAAATCTATACTAATATTAATACTACTATAATGTAAACACTAAAAAAATGTTACAAAAATTATACATAAAAGTTTAATAAATAAAAAATTAAAATTAAAATAATATAAATATATATTTTTAATTTTTAAAAAAAATAATATAAGCGGATCTAAAATGAGCTTGAAATAACCGTTTATAAATATGGACAAATTTAAATAATTTTAAACCAATATTTCAAGCCGAGCCAAGCTTTGACAAAATATAAAATGTATTTAATATTATGTATGAACTCAATTCAACTCGAGGCACCTCTAGTATTAAGTTCAAATATTAGTAGATTTTTATTGATTTTATATAAAAATATATAAAAAAACATAATCTTTATAATAATATAACTTTGAAAAAGTTTATTTAGCTATTTTTAAATAAATTAAAAATCAACTATTTAAAAATAATATAAGATATTAAAACATATTCTGTACCATTATCAACGAGTTTCACAACAGATTTGGATTCCAAAATCTGTGATCCATGAATTAATATTCAATATTCAAATGTTAAAAATATCTGATTCGAATATTAACCAAAAAATCGATAAATTGAAAATCTATAAATATCCGAATCCATACCTCCCTTAAAAATCAATGATAATCAATAAATATATCATAAAACCATAGGAAATTTACAGAGTAATTTAAACTATGCAAAAAATCAAATCACCAGCTGCAGGTTGTATACAGATTTCTCCCATGGTGATCTCCCCAAAACAAATATATCAATCCACCTTCTTCTTCCATATTCACCCAAATCTTACATATATTTATATTACAAAACAAGCATTGCTGGATCCCTGCATGATTCGGACTTCGTATTCCATGCTATTAGACCCCAAAATCATATCCATATATACATTACTAAACAAAAACTCTCTCCTTCCCCCAAAAATATATCCAAAACTTCCTTGTTAATCCTGCCTTTGTTTTTTTCTTTTTTTCTCAAATGGTGCTGGCACTTCACTTCCTTCTATGTACACCTGGATTTTTAATTTAAGTTCTAAGCCATAGCAGGGATCCTGGAATTTTGGCGATCCCTGTTAAGACAATCAAATCCTTCAACTCTAACTGCGGCCGGTTTAAGGCCAAATTTCATCCTAACACACCCTCCTTTACGTGCCAATGATGACGGCGATGATGGAGATGGAATCTGCAGAGTCGAAAGGGCTTGTGCAAGCTTTTCATCTCCGAACCGAGCATCTTGTACAAGTGGATTCGCAGCCCTACTTGGAGGTGACCCACAAAAAAAGGGAGGTGATGATGCTATAGAATGTTCTTCTTCTGTCCCTAAATTCTCCTATAAAAACGACCAAAACATATATTAACAACCAACACAGTCAAAACAATTCCATCTTTGAAAATAAACCATTAATATATGTGTTTGATACGAGTATGTAAAGAATCTTAAGATTGAATGATATTGATACCTTATTGAGGATGATATCAAGAAGGTCCGCACCAGCTTTTGAATCGCTTACCTCGGCTTGATGACTGCAATTGAAAGGACAAATTAATTGAACGAGAAACCCTAAAAGCAGATCAAATCAACCAGAGAACAAAATTAGAGAAAAAGAAAAGAAAAGCAGACCTCATATGCAATTTCAATTGCTTGGTAGGATTATTGGCGAGGACCTCAATTCGCCGAGGCTTGGGGCAAACAACGGCACCGCCCTTTTGATGATCAGGGATTGAGATAAACCCTCTCAACTCTTCGAAAGCCGAAACAGTGGCGTTCTGCTGAAGATTGCAATGATTCATCTTGAAAACCCAAAGCTTCGGAAAGAACGCCTATTCAAACACACCCCCACGGCAAATCAACACCAATATTTCAATTAAATCTTTAAAAAGAAAAGGGAACCCAAAGTCAATAAGATTACAAATAAAGATCTACAACTAGACCTTCAAAACTTGGGGTTAATTGTATTTTAGAAATAAATAAAAGAATGCCCGAAATTCTACGGATTAAATAAGAGATAAGAACTAAGAATGAGAAACCGATACTGGTAATCCAAACTGTTAAGGATTAAAACTTTCCAGATCTGTTATAGAAACACTTTGAACTTTGACTACGAAACAGAATAGATTTTAACAGAATAAAACTAGGAAAGAAAAACAGAAACCCAGATCTGCACACCAAAAATTTGTGAACAAATATAAAATTAATTTAATTTGAAGGATGGGTATTTGAAATTTTTTTACATTACCTGAAGAAACCCTTCGAAGAATAAAAGCAGAGAAAGGGCGGGTGCCACGATGAAGAAGAGAGCAAGCCAAGGCGAGGACGATATTATATAGAACTCTAACCTAAGATTTTATTTATTATTATTAAAGGTGGGAAAATGATACTTCAGGGTACAAAAATTGTGATTTCATATTCGTTCTTTGAATTAGTAACTTCATTTACTAAAAAGTTTTCTTTGACTCCTTCAAAAAGGATTTTTTTTTTTTTTTTTGACAAACGATAAGCAACTATGTGCCGAAAAGAAATAAAACTAATATAAAAATATTTAAGCAATTTTTTAAAAATTTCTTATTGATAAAGCATAAAAAATATAAACAAAATCAAATAGTAACACCAATTCAATCCAAAATCTAAATAATAGCATACATATTGATGGGAGCATCAAGATCCAATCAAGGAAGCATAAATATGATAGGTCCAATTCCATCATATATGAAGATCCAAGAATTCAATGAAAATAATATTCTGAATCTTGGTCTAAAAAATCATATTTTGGAGTTGAAACGAAATGTATTACATTGTTGAGCTTAAACGAACCCAATCTTGCAATGAATGGATTAAACATGCAAAATCAACCCATGAGGACATCCATAAACTTGTCTTGAAGTTTCAACTAAAGTCTATTTGGATCACCTTAAGACTTAATTTATTTTTCAATTTTAGTTTGACCCAATCTATTAATGGCTCAATTAACAAGTTTATTGTTAGTCAAGTTAAGTTGTCTTCCACAATTTTAGGGATTTGTTTGGATATAATTCGAGCTTCGAGTTCGAATCGAATTAAATTTTACAATTCGAATAACACGAATAATTCGAATAATAGATCTGTGTAAATACTTTTTTTGTCCCTGTCAAGTTTGAAAATAAGCGAATTGGTCTCTCTCTTAACAAAATTTACAAAATAAATCTAAATAATTTTAAATTTTCAAAATATTTATAAAAATTTCAAAATTTATATTTTTTAAAAAATTATAAAAATTGCAAAAAAATTCTAAAAAAATATATAAAGAAAGTTAAAAAAATAAAATATTTATAAAATAATAATTTTAGAGACTTAAATAAGTTAATTAATAATTCAAGTTTATCAGAATAAAGTATTTTTTTTATTTTGCTTTGAAAAAGATTTATGATTTCAAATTTATGTGCTCTAACATGGAATTAATTATACTCTAACAAGATTTTAATTTGACATGTTTAATTTTTAAATTTAACTCTAACATTCGACTCGACTCAAATTTTATTTCACTCGACTCGATCCAAAAAACATTCAAACCGAGTTAGGAAGATAAAATATGAATTGTCAACTTGATTAATTCAATTTTTTTTTACTCAAATCGACAGAATTTAAACGAACGTTGACCCTTACTTCCACTAAATTCAAATAAAAACAATTAGGGGCTCTCATCGTCATTCCACCCATAACCAAAGCATCCTCGTCTTGCACTATACATCCAAGCCCAACTTTACTTGTGGTAGCATCCCACGAAGCATCAACATTAATTTTTACACAACCTGGGCTAGAGGCACACCATATTATAAACACGAAAACATGCAAAATTTAGTGCAATGTTGGGGAGGGGGAGTAAGATGCTCATTCAAAGCCTCATTATTCCACACAATCAACAGCTCCCACAAAAACATGCAAAAATTAGCCATGGCAGTCCTATCCAATTTACGCATAGCAAAATCTAACCAATCAGTACAATAATGAGCATCAAAGGTGAGACTTATGTCATCATACATGCCAACCGAAGAGCAACATTCAAAGTTGGACATTCCTTCAAAGCATGAAGGGTCGTCTCCCTATCAGTTCCACACCGACAACAAGTAGAATTATGACAAGATTTAAGAGTTGATATCTTAGCATGAGTAGGCAGGATTTCATGCCCAATACGCCAAATGAAAAGCTTTGCCTTAGGAAGCATAGACAACTTCCAAATGTAACACCTTTCACTCATCCGAACTTATGGTACGAAGGTAGGTGCCACCGAAGTACTATTTATCGAAATCTCAAAGTTATTTAAAAATTCATAACTTATTTTTTTTACAAAACCATTGAATAAAATTTGATATATTTTGGGAATTTTAAAAGTAATTTAAAACCATTTAGATAAGGTTCGAAAGCAATCGGAATTGTCCGAGACCTAAAGCGAGCCCTCACAAGCCAAATTAGGTTAAAGTAGTGCAATGGCCTAGCTCTAAGAAAGTTGTATTCGTACCTCTAAGGACATGTATCGATACAACTCTAACATCATGCTCATTTTAGCTTTTTGGCTCAATTGTCCCAAAACAATTTAGAGTTGTAAAATTAATCCGTAAACACTTTAAAACATCCCCAAACACTATCAAAATATATAAGTGGGTTCCAAATTATTATAACTCAACTTATAAACTCATTTAAACTCAAAATACAAGACATATACGTGTTCGAAAAGAATAACAGAGTAAAACGTCATTAAGAAAACCAAAAGAGATTTAAATTATGAATTAAAATTTACAAATACAATTTCAATCTAAGCCTTTAAATGCATGTCAATATTCTTATACAAATGAAAAATAATATAAATACATTACAACCTCAACTTGAAGGGTGATGCGAAGTGTAGACACCTGATTTTGTCTAGAGCCTACAATTTCGACTTAGGCTTCAAAATTATTAAAGGGACGTGAATTTCCTTTTCTAAGTAGATTGTTTCAATTTTAAAATTAAGTTGTTATTAATTTAATTTTGAGATAGGGATTGAAATAGACGTTAGATTATATTTTTTTTCCCAAATTAAATTAAATTAGATTTTATTTAATTTGGCTTCAATTAATTTGAAATCTTTTTTTAAATAATTTTTAATTTAGTTTTATTAAAAATTTGACATGAAGTGGGTAGATATTTTTGAATATCAACTTATGTTGGTTTTTGAAAAATAATATTAATTTTTATTGAAAATAAAATAAAATTTATTTTTTAAAAAAATTTAAAAAATCAATTTTAAATAAAAAAATCATTTTCAGTCTTAATGTTGAAAGATTTTTTAAAGCTCAAATTAATTATAAAAAAGACTGAATCAACATTTAATTTTTAAGGCCCAAATTAGTTTTAATTTGTTTCCAAAGCCCGAATCAATTTGTTTAATTTAACATCCAAACCTTTTACTTTTGAAAGCATGAACTTATTGAAAAGTCTAAATTCATTTTGTAGGCCCATTTGTTTATTTCAACTCAAGCCATGTTCTTTATTTTAATTCAAGCACAATTTAATTTGCAGCCCATTTTCTTTTAAGGTCCAATTCAAACTTTCAAATCGAAAGGCTCATCTTTTATTTAGTTTGCAGCTAGGGTTTTTGAATCCTAATTTCAATGTCTTTCAGTGTGAACACAAAGCGAAAATTTTTTTTTCTCAACAAATCATGTTGTAGTATAATGTATGAAGGAGCGTAGTACAACGAATAGGAAATGAAAAAAATGATACAGAAGGAAGTCATTAACGGTTTGCTACATTTGAAATTCTGTTAAGTTTGTTAGTTTTGTTTTATTTCTTTGCTTAATACGTTGTGTTTTGTTAGGACAGACATTTTAGTGAAATGGCTTATTGCGGCAGGGATTATCTTGTGATAAAACGAAGCGTTTTGAGGTTTTTAATGTTTAAATGAAACGGTGCGTATGGAGAGCACAACTATCAAGTAACAGCTTGCTCAATTGACTCCCTAATTGTTTCTTCTTTCCCTTTTAAGCATGGTTTGAGAGGAAAGGTCATTCTGAAATTACAATATTAGTTTTCTTTTTGCTTTCTCTCTCTTTTCTCTCTCGATCTCTCTTTCCTCCTCTTTCTTTTGTCTTTCACTGTTATTTTTGCTTGAATTTATTCTATAACAAAGGTATCAGAGTTCTCGATCCTCCTCGGTGAAGGTATGACTACTCGACTCCAAAAAAAAATGGGTCATCTTCAACAAGAAGTGACCCAACTTCAGGTGGAGCTTTCCCAATGGGATACTAAGCTTGATTCTCGCTTGAAAGAGCTTTGAGATGAGTTCAGATGGGAGATCAAGACAGAGCTGCAGACATTGTTCGAGCAATATTTGGTTTACCCACCTTTTGTGACTACCACAAGATTTGCTCAAGATGAAGGGAAAGAGATTTTTGGTGATCCTCCCCCAAGCTTTCCTCCAAAGTAGGCCATGGTTATTTCTCCTATGGCAGATTTGGTTTACATGGGAACTCCTTCACGAGTTGGTAATATGGAAGCTCCATCGTGATCTTTTAAGCTTGATTGTTCACGGTTGGATAGAATGGATTTCAAGGTTGGTGGTCCAAAATGGAACATTTTTTGAGGCTTAAGGAGTCATTGACAATGTTAAAGTGAGGACAATTATGTTGTACTTGGAGGGAAAGGCCTTTGATTGGCACTATTTCTTTGCATAGAGGCAATGAGGGGTTCATTTGCTTACTTGGGACACTTATGCTCGGGTTCTAAAAAGAGGTTTTGTTCAAGTTCCTTCCTTGATCCCATGGCAGAACTGTCTCACTCAAGCAATAAGGAACAATTGATTAGTACCACGATGCTTTTGTAAGTTTACTCAATCAATTGCATTTACTAGAAAGTTATGTCTTGAGTATTTTACTAATAATTTGAAGGTGGAGATAAGGTAATATTTGCAACTATTTAAACTAAAAACATTAGTTAAAGGTTTTTTTTTATTGCTCACCAAGTTGGAGGTATCATCATGAACAATCAGAAGAAATATCCTCCAATGGAGAGTGAAGGATACCCCAAGTTACCAAACATGTTCCTACTCCCAAAGTTGCCACTACTTTAAGTCACAATTTAGGTTCTGGTAGGCTTCTTTCAGCTGCCACTGGTTAGAAGAGCCCTACTAAGTCCGTCTCCCAAGTTGACATGGAAGATAGGAGAAGAAAGGGCTTGTGTTTTTTGTGTGCAGCCAAGTACACTCCTAATCACAAGTGCATGGAATCTTAGTTGTACCAGCTTATATTAGAACCTCAATCCGATGCTGAGGGGGATACAACATGTTCTCATTTTAAAGAATTTCAGGATAGTTTAGAGCAGCTCGAGCTCACTGATCAGGAGGAGGATGTCTTTACACCTCCTATCCTTTCCGTACATGCAATACAATGCTTTCAAGGGCATAATACCATGAGAATTGCAACAAAGATTGGAGCTCTAGAGGTTAACATTTTGGTGGATTCAAGGAGCACGCACAATTTTGTAGATGCTAAATTAGTAAGGAAGCTTGGCACAAGCTTACCTGTGGAGCACTCCTACAAGCTTCAGGTAACCTTTACTGATAGGGGAAGAATGTCCACTCAAGGCTATTATCAAACAGTTCATTGGGAAGAATAAGGGAACCGTTTTGTGATAGATTTCCAAGTTTTGCCATTAAAGGGGTATGACTTGGTACTAGGAATCTAATGGTTACTGTCATTGGACCCTTTTTTCTTTTTGGAATTTTGCCTCCTTCACTATGTAATTTTCCTATCAGGGACATACTTGCACCTTATAGGACATTTTACTTGGGGAAATCTAGATTATGAATTCTCTTCGGTCATCTAAGTACTTTTTTATGTTTGGACAGTGTTCTTACCTTATGTTGTTAACTCCTAACAATCAAACCTTTTTGGCAGTGGTTGCCAATACCTCTAGTAAAGACCTTTAACTACTTTTGACAGAGTTTGAGGATGTCTTTTAGACTTCTAGTGGATTGCCCCCTTATTGATTGCAAGACCATCGAATTCCTCTTAAGGATGAGAGCATGGTAGTCAAAATCAGACCTTATCGTTACCCTACAATCCAAAAATGTGAGCTAGAAATGTTGATTCAATAGATATTAGAAAAAGGCATTATCAGGGATAACTACAACCCCTTTGCCTCTCCAATTGTCATGGTAAAGAAAAAAGATGGTACTTCGAGACATTTTGTGGATTATAGGCAGCTTAACTATTAAGGATAAATTTCCAATCCATGTCATTGAAGAGTTTCTTGATGAGCTTAGGCATGCAACTTATTTCTTCAAGCTAGATTTGTTGTCTAGCTATCACCAAATCAAGATGTGAGATAAGGATATCCACAAGACTACTTTTAGAACTTATGAGGGCCACTATGAGTTCTTGGTCATGCCTTGTAGCCTAACCTATGCTCCCTCTAGTTTTCAAGCATTGATGAATGTTGTATTTAAGCCACTTCTAAGAAAGTCAATCTTCGTGTTTTTCTTATAATATCCTGGTTTATTCAGAGGACTGATTTGCTCATATGTTACATCTTAGGGAGGTTTCGTAACTCTCGAGAGAACATCAGTTATATGTAAAGAATGCTAAATGTAGTTTTGGCACCATTGAGATCAAGTACTTGGGCTATATAATCTCACGAGGGTTAATGGCCATGAATGTTATTAAGGTAGAATAGGTGTTTAATTTGCCTGTACCAGCATCTGTCAAGGAACTAAGAGCCTTCTTGGGCTTATCTGATTACTATAAGAGGTTCATTAGGCATTATGGAACAATGGTTAGGCCTTTGACAACCATATTGAAGAAATATGTGAACTAGGACTAGTCTCATAAAGCAAATGAAGCTTTTCAACAATTTTCCAAGCACTAGTGCTTGCCTTACTTGATTTCCAAACTGAGTTTTACATTGGCATTAATGCTTGTGGTTAGGGCATTGAAGTAGTGCTACAATAAAAAGGGAAACCCATTGCCTTTTCAGCAAGGTCACAGGGGCCAAACACCAAGCGCTTTCCATCTATTATAAAGAAATGTAAGCAATCTTGTAACAACCCGATTTTCAATGGTGTCAGAAACAGTGATTTCAAGATCACAAATTCGATGAGTCGAGTCGTAAATTTATTTATTTTAATATTTGCGATGTTATATGCATCGTATTAAAGTTTGGCTCAAAAATTTTATCGTTTAGATAGTTAATTGAATAGAAAAGATTAAATTGTAATAGTTACAAAGGTAGAGTTAAGTGATCATAAGGGCTAAAGGAGTAAATTGACTAATAAGATTAGATAATGGAAAATCATGACACATGTGTTGATTATAATAAAGATTAATTAAGGTAAAAGAGGTTAATTAAGCTTAATTGTGAAAGTCATAAAAATTACAATTTTGTCATTTAATATATATATGAATTAAAGAAGAAAAAGATAAAATTTTCATCTTCTTTCACCTTCTTCATGGAAACAAAGGGGAGGAAATTAAGGTTTGCATTGTTATCTTTTGAAGCTTGATTAAGTAAGTAAATCTTTACCTTTTTAGTAATTTTTATGTTTCAGAGTCCGTGTTAGCTTAATCTAGCTAACTCAGGGACTAATTCGTGATTCTGTCAAAATTTAAATGTTTAACCATTGATGAATGAGCTTATTCTTGCTAGTTTATGGAAGTTTTTGAAGCTTGGATGTAAGATTAGTTGGTTTTGTACAGTGATTTTTATGAAACTAGAGTTTAAGGACTAAAATATGAAAATAATGAAATTGCTTGTATTGTTGTGAAAATGTTGGTGTGTAGGGGTTGGATGAGCACCCTAGAAAATTCGGCCAAGGTTAGTTGTGTAAGAGAATGGTTATTTTGCATGTTTTGTGTTGAAAGGACTAGATTGAATAAAAGGAAAATATTAGGGGTAAAATCATAATTTTCCAAAAAGGACTAAATTGAGTTAAATGACTCAATTATGTGACTTAATGTGAGAATTGGATGATTTGTGGATGCAGACTACGATCGTACTTCAGATCGCAGAAAGGGGAAATTAACGGAGTTGTCCTTGAAGTCTAATCGCAATTGCAAATTAGTCTGGTAAGTTCGTAATGTTAAATTCTTATTAATAACTGCTTATAACTACCTTTTAATGATTGTTGGAAATGAGAAACGAAGATTGGAAACGTGAAAGATAGAAACGACGAGATGAGAATTTTTCGGCCTTGTGCCAAAGATAGAAAATGGTCTGATGGCTGAGATCCTGCATTTGTTGCGGATTCTCTATAGCATCGTCAGTCACCGTAAGGTGAATAGAATCCAAGAATGGATTACAAGTCCTACGATGGCTGAGATTTATGCTTGCTTGCATATTCTTGTCAACTTAGTGTGAGTAGCATTGTAGGGAATAGATATACCGTATCGATGGCTAAGAATAGCATCGAATACCGGTAACAAGCATGACCTTATGGTTAATAGAGAGTAAATGAGCATTATGACCTTAGAGTCAACAATGAGTAAAACGAATAACGATTACTAAAGTTTAGTCCTATTCAGGCTCGTCAGATTTATAGAGATGTTTACCACATGTTATTCGATAAATTATTGAACCTTACAACTTATTAAGCTATGAAGCTTACCAGTGAAACTGTTGTTGTTTTGTAGATTTCATTTTACGACTTGGAGATCGGATCATCTTGAAGGGATCACACTATCTCGGGAGCTCGTTCGGTAGTATTTACATCACTCGGTTATATGGCATGTACTAGGACGATGTGGTTTTTGTATGCTTATTTTGAGATTATGATACTTGTAGATCTTTGGTTAAATGTCGAACTTGAATGCTTGATGAATGTGTATGTAACATTTAGTACTTCAATATTATGCTAAGTATTGTATTTAAACTAAGGTGTTGTCCATTTCACGTTATGTCTATAAAGGAAGTTTGTATATGAACTTGTGTGAAATTTGATAATTTTGAATACTTGTTTCGGTAGAATTACTGAAAGTGTTAGTAAAAGTACAAGGTAGGAGAGAGGTTGTTTGCTGACTTGAGTTGTATCGGCAGTTGTACTTTAAGTTTTGATAGTTCTTTACATGTTTGTATCGGTAGTTAGAATAC
This sequence comes from Gossypioides kirkii, assembly GCA_005610355.1. NCBI lineage: Eukaryota > Viridiplantae > Streptophyta > Magnoliopsida > Malvales > Malvaceae > Gossypioides > Gossypioides kirkii. Next base: position 15,771,132 of record CP032254.1, on the reverse strand, counting down.
TTGTATCGGTAGAAGTTGCAGGGTAGAACTTCTTAGCTTTTTGGAGTTTTTAGTATCGGTAGAAGCATAAACAGTTTCAGTAGATGTTTCACTTATTTCGGTAGAAGTCTGTACTATTTCCAAACTGCTTGCTGACTTGACTACTACCGGTACTTGTCCAACAAGTATTGGTAGAAGTACCCAAAAATATTAAAAATGACCTTTTTGCCCTTGATAACTTGTGTTGAATATCAAATACTGATTCATGACGTGTGAAATGGTATTTCTTGGTAAAAATATAGCCTGAGTAATAAATATGCTAAAGATTAACTGTGATAATTAAATAGTAAGACATCGAAATCTTAACCGACGATGGTTTTTGGGTTTTGGGTGTTAGAAATACCGTTGGTAATCAAGAAACGATATTATTATATGATTGAGAAGTAATTTCAAATCAGAATTGACCATAAGAGTTTGAGGTTCCTATCAAACAAACAAGTTATCATCCCCTACAAGTAGAAATGAGCGGCCAAAATTCTTGGCTACAATTATGTAGTCACCTACAAAAAGGATACTTAAAACATTGTGGCTGAAACCTTGTCCAAAGGCCACAGGTGTAGGAGGGCCAACTACTTCAATTCATTGGTAACATTGCTTGGTTTGATTTGTGGACTAGAGTTTTGGATTCATGCTTAACTAATCTTAAACTTTAGTAGCTTTGTTTAGAAGTGCAGCATCAACCTCAATTGCATCTCAAATATTCATGGGATAGCAAGGTTCTCAGGAAGGAAATATCGTGGTTGGGATAGTGAAACTCGTAGGAGGGACTTATTCCAATATTTTCATAAAGGAGCAGTGAGAGGCCACTTAGGTATCCATGTTACTTGACACAAAATGATGGGGCACCTTTAGTGGAATGGCTTATCTTGTGATATCAAACGATGGGTCCCAGAGAGTGTCACTTGTTAGAGTTGAAAAAGTGAGAATGTAGCTCACTCAGGGCTCTTGCAACCCTTGCCAATACCTGACCGAGCCTAGTTAGCAGTTAGCATGGATTTTATAGAAGGCTTGCTGAATTTGAAAGCGAAGGATACCATGTTAGTAGTGGTGGATCTACTGACCATGTATGGCTATTTTTTGGCCTTATCACATCCCTTCACAACCTTAACAATAGCTCAAGAGCACCTCACTCACATATACAAGTTACATGGCAGACCCAAGCAATTGTATTTGATAGGGACAGGGTATTCATCAGTAAATTTTGGTAAGAATTGTTCAAGAAGCTTGGCACAAGTCTTCAGATGTCCACAACCTATCACCTTGAAATTGATGGCCAAACAGAGGTTCTCAATCGATGCTGAGAAGGTTAGCTTAGATGCATGACTAGTGAGAGGCCCAATAACCGGTTCTTATGGTTGTCCTTGGCTAAATAGCGGATAGGAGACTCCTAACCATCTACCTTATTTGGTTAGTTCCTTTCTTATGAATACAGTATATCTTAGTCTCTAAAAAAGAGAGGCATTAAGACAACTTCTCTAGTATCATTTAAAGCGGGCTTAAGATAGAATGAAGCAGATAGTTGATCATAGAAAGAGTGATAGGGAATTCCAAGTTAGTGACTATGTGTATTTGAAGCTCCAACCTTATCGACAACATACATTAAGGAGACTAATTAATCAAAAGCTTTCTTTGAAATTTTTTGGCCCATATGTTATCGAAGTTCGAGTGGGAAAACATATTGGGAAGACCTCAAATCAAGCCAGCTTACTGCTGGTGGGCACGGATGGAGATCTTCCTAAGGAGCCGATTCGGGTGATAGATAAGAGAATGGTGAAGAAGGGAAATCTTGCTGCAACAGAAGTTTTGGTGGAATGGGCCAACACTTTTCCTGAGACGCTACCTAGGACAATTTACAGGATTTTCAACAAAGGTGTCCAATGTTTGACCCTTAAGGACAATGACCTTTTTGGGGACAGGGTAATTAATATGGAATGAAATCATTAACGATCTGTTACTTAAGTTTGTTAGTTTGTTTTATTTCTCTGCTTAATACACTGCGTTTTGTTAGCTTAGACATTTTAGTGAAATGGTGCATTGCAACCGAGGTTATATCGTGTTAAAACGACATATTTTGAGCTTTGTAATGTTTAAATGAAATGCTGCATATGGGGAGGCACAACTATCAAGTATCAGCTTACTCAACAGACTCCCTAATCGCTGCTTCTTTCCCTCTTAAGCATGGTTTGAGAGGAAAGGTTGTTATGAAATTACAACATTGATTTTCTTTCTGCTCTTTCTTTTCTCTCTTGGTCTCTCTTTCATCCTATTCTCTTTCACTGTTATTTTTGCTTGAATTTCTTCTGTAACAAAAAAACATTTTGAAATTTTTTTTAAGTAAAGATGAATCGAATAATATAAATAAAAATAAGAGAGAATTAATCAAAGTCAATACACAAAGAAATCCAAAAACAAAAAGAGAAAAAAAATGAATATAAAAAAAATGTTTCTTAAGTTTTTTTTAATTTTTTATTGGGCATGCATTAATCATTTTTTTGTTTGTTTTTTTCTTTCGATTTCTGAAGAAGAGAAAGGTGAATGGAGTTCTAAAAAGGTGACATCTTGGGGTTTTAAAACCTTAGCTGCAAGTAGATGTATCCATGAGTTAGATTGAGGCACAGTCTAAAATATTTTTTAAACTCAAGCCCATTTTGGGTCGGCTTGACTTGTTCAAAAAATTTATTTTACTATTAAAAATAATAAAATATATTTTTAATTATTATTTTATATATTTTTATAACTAAATTTTAATTTTAATTTTTATTATTATTAAAATCAAATTCAAGTTGAATCGAATCGACCCAATTCAAAATATAATTTTTTTTATCTAAACCTAACTCTAGTTGATACAGATTTATTGGATTGATCGAGCTACCCAACTCTTTAATAGATCTAATTGCAAGCAACAGCTACCTTCATTAGATTAAAAAAAAAAATCTAAACCATGACAAAAAAAGGAAAGATTTTTCGAAACTTGTTGTTAGAAATAAAGTTTTGTTTATTTCCTTTTTGACTTTTGTTAATTTGGACAATAAAAGAAGAAAGTTTTTTTTTTTTTAAGAAAGAAAAGAAGAGAATATTTATTTACTTCAAATAGAAAAACCAGCTATATGTTGCTTCGTCGCCGAAACCAAAGAACTTTGGTTTCTCCAACAAGAGAGCTCGCCGGCCAAAAGAGAAGAAAAGGTAGAGAGAAAGGGAGAGAAAATAAGAAGAAAAAAAAGAAAGATTTCTTTAAAAAATCTCAGTTGAAAATGAAGAGGAGAGAAGAACATTTGGTTTTTAAACACATCCGGGCGGTGTTGAGACGGTGGGAGCGTAACAAGAAGGCGGAAAAGGAGGTGGCAGGAATTGCAGAGACAAAGGAGGATGAGGATGGAGTTGAACCGGATAAAAGATTAGGGTTTTTGAAGGAGTTCAGGAGTGAATTGGAAATTGGGGAAGAAGTTGGGTATACTTGTTCTGCTAAGCTCAAGAAAAGAAGTTAAAAGGAGAAGATGATGCTGTTAAAGTGATTTACAAGATGGCGTGATTTGAATTTAAATCACAACTGATATAATCAACTCAATACTTTAGGTTGATAATTTTAATTTTAATAAATAGTGGAAAGAATATTTGAAGACGTACACTGTGGGGGAGATAGCGTGAGCAGTTTCCTTCCTTCTATAGAAATCAATCACCTCACCAACCTCTCTTTGCGTATCTTCCAACTAATAAATTAATAAGAAAATAGACCAAATAATTTCCTCGTACAATTTTCCTTTATTAAAACATTTTAAATAAATAAACTAAACTAATGCACTCTACAAAGAATCTCTCCTTTTCAACTTTTGGACTTTTGCTTGCTGACATTTCGTACCTTATCAAATTTTTCCTGGATTTTAGCTATATAATTTAATTTATTTGTTTTTTTTTCCTTGCGATCCTTATTTACCTTTTTTGTCAAAAGGAAAAGAAAGGGCCACATGGCTTTGAAATCTTCAAACTTGTTCCGGAGCCATCTTTTTGACGGTAATTCTAGAATTCCCTCCCGTAGTTGTTTTTACCTTTTTCTATTCATGTAGAGGAATGGGTTTCTGAAAAGAGATAGACTTATGGTTATTGGCAGGGTTTTTGTTGAAGTGGAGAAGAGAAAAAAGTAGAGTAATGGCTAAGCCCCTGAAGTTTAAAGGGGTGGATGAGGTGTTGCAAAAGATTTTGGATGCTAATAAGGATGAAGCACCTGCTAGAAGAAGAGCCAGAGAAGCCTTTAAGCATATTCAACTTGGACTTGATCATATTTTGTTCAAGGTCATTGTTTTGGCTACTAAATTTATGATTGCCTTGAAGTATTAGTTCCTTTTTTCCCTTTTTTCTTCCAATGGCTCTGAGATGGGTTTCTTTTATCTGGGTTTTCTTTATACTGTTTAGAGGATTTTTTTTGGTATTCAAAAGATTTATATTTGATATGTTGATTGTATAAAAATTCTATGCGCTGTTTAGAGGATTTGGTTGAGTTAATATATGGTTAAAGGAATGGCTAGATTAAAAGGAAATTTGGGTTGTAATTAGAATGAGCAGACAAGTTCTCAACATTTGTGTACAAAGAAATGAATAAGCTGTAAGTAAGATCGTTTGTTGGCATTATTTTATTTTATTTTCTGATTCTTTTCAGTGATAGTTAAAAGGATTCGGTTAAGTTGATTAGTTTGAGAGAAAAAAAAAATTAAATTGAAGGAAAGTTGGGTAATTATTAGAATGAATGAACTTATTCTCAATGCGAGAACTCAGTTTTCATATTCTCTTTCTTTTGATTTGATAAGCCTGGGAGATAATTTTAACGTTTTGAGCGGTTGTTCTTGGTTTTGACAGACACCTCTCGATGGGCTGAAGATGAAGGAGGTACAAGCTTTGGACTTGCACTTTTCCCTTTGATATTTGCTGGGCTTTTGTTTGCTACAGCTCCTCTTCTTTTATCTCATTTTGAATGCATAAGAACTTCCGAATCCGAATGAAAAGATTTTTGTGTAAAGATCTTGCTATGGTATTAGTTGTAATCTTGCATTAATATAAATTGAAAGGCCACCAGATTATCCTTAAGAAAGAATAACCTTCTGTGACTGGAAAGCCTTTTTCTTTGTAAAAGAAGATTCCTCCATCATAAATATGTCTACGAAGTTGCTTATTCAGATGCTTTTCTTTTCCCTCGTGAACACAATTGATGGAGTTCATACTTAAGTTGTTGTCTACTTTGCCAGCTAAATGTTTTGTTATCTCATGGATTCTTTGAGGCGGTTATAATCTACTTCTTAATCACCTAATATTTTGAAATTTTGAAGTACAGTCATATGAGGTGAATTCTAGGGGGCTGGAAATTTTCTCAAAAAGTTGGCTTCCACAGACCTCTTCCCCCAAGGCAATGGTGTTCTTTTGTCATGGTTATGGAGACACTTGCACATTTTTTGCTGAAGGCATGTAGTTTAGAACTAGTAACTAATGACCTTTCTGTAATTTTGCGTATTGCTGTAATAGAACCTAATCAACTTTTGACATTGTTAGCAGGGATTGCCTGGAAATTGGCATCATGTGGATATGGAGTTTTTGCAATGGATTACCCTGGATTTGGCCTGTCTGAAGGTCTTCATGGCTATATTCAGAGATTTGACTGGCTTGTGGATGATGTGATTGAGCAATACACCAAAATTAAAGGTGTGGTTTCTCTGCCCTAAGCCCTAGTGATATATATATATATTTGGTTGCTACAAGATTTTTCTTAGATAGCCTCTGGTTCCCCTAGATAGAAAATTTCATTGATATCCATGTTCTATGAAGCAAAGTAATTTGATATAAGGATTTAGTTTAGTACATTGTGGATTTTTTTTTTTGTGAGTGCGCATTTGCAAGTTCTTGGCACTATATGATCATTTATGATTTTTGTTCTATGTTGCCATTGATATTTGTGTCATGAATCATCTAATAATAATTAGTACTCCTAGAACTTGGATAAATATAAAATAATGCTTTGCACATGGTTTATCAATTAAAAGTTAAGTCCGAAAGGCGTGCTGACCATTTGAATATGACAAATGTTGCTCTTCCAACCTCTACAGTGCGTAAAGTTGGTTGAAATATGATAGAACTTTCATGTTGTGGAGAATTGATCTACTGGAATTAAAATTTTCATGTAAACACAGCTTCTACAGTCTCCTATATATACACAAAATTTTCCTTACCAATTAGGGAAACTTATCAATAACTAGCATCTAAAAAATTAGAACACCTATATGATATATACACTTTATCTAATATACATCTATTAAAACTCCAACTCAGCAGTTCACTAAACCTCAAACACTCATACACAAGAATTCAGCAAAACTAAAGTGCACACACACACGATCACATTATCTGACTCAAGCTGGTGAATGGATATCCTCCATTCCGATTTTGTTGGCAATCAATGTCTTGAAACAATTAGATGATAGCCCTTAGTAAGTATGTCTGCTACTTGATCCTTTGTTGAAACAAATGGGGTACAAATAAGTCCACTGTTGAGTTTCTCCTTGATAAATATCTATCTACTGCAGCATGCTTGGTTCTATCATTTGCATTGGGTTATGTGCAATGTTGATTGCTGATTTATTGTCACAGAACAACCGTATTGAACCTTCTCATCTTATTTTCATATCAAGAATTACCATAGTAATTCACATATTCCAACTGTCATTTACCTGGATTCTGACTCCGCACTTGACCTTGCCACTAAATTTTGCTTTTTACTCCTCCAAATCACTAGATTGCCACTTTGGAATGTACAATAGCTTGAAGTTGGTCTCGTGTCAACTAATGGTCTGACGTAGTCTCCATCAATATAAGCTTCTAGAGTCATGCCTCCTCCTTTCTTGAACAAGATTCCTTTTCCAGGATTACGTTTTAAATACTGCATCTTGATAGGATTGTGCATAAATTGGCTGACTACACTCATAGCAAATGCAATGCTGGGTCTTGTATGTGCCAAATAGATTAATGTTATGACAAGTGTTTGGTAAGACCTTTTATCTACAATAGAATCTTCTGAAGCATCACATAGTCTATGATTGAATTCAATTGGTGTATCATTCGGCTTACAGCATCATTCGGCTTACAGCCCAACATCCCTGTTTCGTTCAATAAATCAAGCATGTACTAATAAAAAAGCATCCCTGCTTTGAATGTGCTACTTCAATACCAAGGATTCAATTTCCCAACTTCTTTGATGTCAAATTCTTTCAGTAAGCACCCTTTTAAATTTTGCATCTCCTCTGTATCATTACCAGTTATGATAATATCATCCACATATGCCAACAACATTGCCACTCCCCTTGTCTTCGAATGCCTCACAAACAAAATGTGGTCTCTTTGGCTTTGTTTATATCCCAAGGTAATCATTACATTTATAAATCTTTCAAACCAAGCTCTCGATGACTGTTTAAGTCTAAAGAGGGTGTTCTTCAACTTACAAACCAGGCCTTTGGATTTAAAACCAGGAGGAAACTCATGTAAATTTTTTCTTTTAATCGCCTTGAAGAAATGAATTTTTACATCAAACTGTTGTAAATTCCTTCGCAGATTAGCAGCTAAAGACAGTAGAACCTGTACCGTATTCATCCTTGCAATTGGAGCAAAAGTCTCAAGATAGTCAATGCCATAGGTTTGAGTATACTCTTTGGCTATTAATCTTGCCTTCTACCTTTCTATGGAACCATCAGACTTGTATTTCATAGAAAAAAGCCCATCTACACCCAACCATCTTCTTTCCTCTCGGCAGTTCTACTACTAACTCCCAGGTTTTGTTCTTTTCAAGTGCTTCGATCTCCATTTCCATAGCATTCTACCACTTATCTCCTACTACCTCAGGTAAATTTCTTGGTATAGGATTTGAGTGGAGATTGCTAAGAAAGGCTCTATGGCTTGCAGATAAGTTTTGGGAAGTCAATAAAAGGTACAATGGATGTTTAGTGCAGGTTATGATTCCTTTTGTAAGGGTAATGGATAGATCATTAACATTCGGTTGCACTGGTTCGCTATCAATGGGTTGATTAATATAGCTGGTGATATGGTGTTTTCTATCGGCATGGAAGTTGTTTTTGAGTTTTGATCAATGTTGGTGGTGATATGGTATTTTCTATGGGCGTGGTAGCTGTTCCTAGGTTTTGAACAGTTGCTCAAATAGGAGATTATACCTACACAGGTTGAGAGATAGGTATTTCCCTTCGAGAATAAGTTTGCAGTGGTCAAGTATTATCTAGTTTCCCCTTATCTTTCATCATTCCACCTAACCTTGGTGACTCAATTAGTGGCGTTGACTTGAGCACAAACAAAGCACCTAAAACTGACTCAACAGAAATTCACTCAAAAAAAGTTGGGGTTTGATTGGTAGTAGGAGTTTCGACTAAGTCTAGTGGCTGACTAGGAAATCAGGAACAGATAGATCCTTTGCTTTATCTTCAAAGTATCCCCCTGAAGATATGAATGTTTCAAAAAGGACTCATTTTCATCAAAAGTAACATCAATTGAAACGAAGATTTTCGTAGTAGGAGGATGAAAACATTTGTACCATGTTTGCATGGAAGAATATCCAATAAAGACTCATAAAAGAGCATGTGGATCAGGTTTTCCCCTATTGTGAGAATGAACATGAACAAAAGTGATACTCCCAAAAACTCGAGGAGTAAGATTGGTGAATGAGCTGAAATTTGGAGATATTTTTGTGAGCGAGTCTATTGGTTTTCTGAAATCAAGGATTTTTGTTGGAACTATATTAATGAGATAGGCAATAGTTAAGACTGCCTCTCCGTAGTAGTGTTTAGGGGCAGTTCACCAAAGCTATAACACTCACACACACTATCACATTATCCAACACATGTTCTCTCACATTTTGCTATTTGTAGTCTGTATAAGTTGCTTGATCAAAAGTTATATTCAGGTGAAAATTGCACCCACATTTTTGTTCACTTCTCTATTCTCATATAAAGTAGAAGAAACTTGCACTTTCACATTCTGTCTTTCGATCTTTTCCCTTCTATCCTCTAATTTCACTTTAATTATGCATGCAAGAATACAATTGATTCTTTTCTCGAAAGAAGATGCCAGAGGGAGCTTGTGACTTAGCTGGTAGAAATATTAATTTCAAGCATGCTGTTGTCCTTTCTACTCTATCAAGTAGAAGAACATTGCACTTTCAGCCTTCCTTGAATTGAAAATCATTTATTATCTTTGCAAACATCATTGTTGTTATCAATATTTGCCATCATATCTGTAAAAGGTGAACTGGGATGATTCGTTTGCTTTTAGTTCTCCTGTTGTGTTACTCATAAATACACAAGAATCTTCAGTTCTATGTTCTCTTGCAAGTTCATTTTTCTTTGTAAAATTTTTCCATCAATGATGTTCTGTTCATAATTTTATTTGAAGGAAGACTTGCTCCCTTTGTTATACTTGATTACTGGACTGCTCTTGATTGAATTCAATTACAGAGAATCCTGAGTTTCGGACTCTTCCATGCTTCCTCTTTGGCGAGTCCTTGGGTGGAGCCGTAGCTCTAAAGATGCACCTAAAACAACCTAATGCCTGGAGTGGTGCCTGTCTTGTTGCTCCTATGTGCAAAGTATATTTCCAAGCTGAAACATTTTACAGACTTTGTTTACACTCTTTTTCTTTTATCTCTATTGATCGGAGTACTTCATTTAGATCGCTGATGACATGGTTCCACCCTGGATACTGAAGCAAATTCTGATCGGTGTAGCTAATATTCTTCCAAAACAGAAATTAGTCCCACAGAAGGATTTGGCAGAGGCGGCATTTAGAGACATTAGAAAGAGAGAACTGGTTCGTTTCTATGGCTTATTTGAATGATTTGATGTATGGTAAATGTTTATGGTAAATATTAGCGATGTCCTCTGGGATGCTTAAGTGCAAAACTGTGGCATTTTTATGGAGTTGGTTATGCCTATGATGTAATCATTCATCTCTCTGCATCACTGTATTTGCTTGAATAAATAAGCAAAACTTCTATTATAGATATTTACTTTTCATTTTTCTGCCTATGTAGACACCCTATAATGTTATTGCTTACAAGGACAAGCCACGCTTACGGACTGCTCTGGAGATGTTGAGAACCACAGCCGAAATAGAACAAAATTTGGAGAAGGTCCAGTTTCCTTATCCTTATCGCTCTAATAAATTTTGTTATTTATGTTTTCAAACTGATATTTGAACCAACTATTCTTTTTGTTGCTCTCTTTTGGCCTGTTACTCTTCTACTTTGTACTTGGAGAAATATGTATGTGTGTCTGTTCGGCATTGTGCCTGAGTTAAATTTCTCTAGACCTATATAATGTGTAATGTTTGATTAAAACCAACCCATGCTTTACCATGCTGTCTGCAAGAATCCCCAAACTTGTTTTTTAAGTTGGATAAGCGAAATGTTATCGAAACCTTGCGAGAACTTTTTAGCGCAGATCCGAGGGACTGAATTTTTTTCTTCTACACCTTGGAGAAAAGTCATGCATGTTGCTTATGACACATGATAGGGGCACTGTCTCACTTACCCCCCTTCTATTATCATTCCACTGGCAAATGTTCCAGGAGTGCCATAATCATATAGTTTAGTTCTTTTTTGGTGTTATGAGATCCTATATCTCGCAATTTTTATTCCTAAATGATGTTAACAAAGCATTTGCTTTTTCTTTTTAAATTTGGTATCTTATTAAGCTTGGAATATGTTATAAACCCAGTTTTGATTCTGGGTTCGAATTTATGATTTCAGGTTTCGCTTCCTATATTAATCTTGCATGGAGAGAACGATATCGTTACGGACCCAGCTGTGAGCAAAGCATTGTATGAGAAAGCAAGCAGCTTGGACAAGAACATTATTATATACAAGGATGCTGGCCATTCTCTTCTTGAAGGTGAACCTGATGATATGATTAACAGAGTTTTTAGTGACATAATTTCTTGGCTTGATGAACATAGCAGTAATACTGCAGGCTAATCGCAATCCCCTATTTCATTTATAAATAAATAATAAATGGAACTAAGATACAATGGTATGATTAAATTGGAATAAGGATCCACTTCAGTGCTATAGATTTGTGTAAATTAAGGAATTTAAATTGATTTATGGGAGATTTTATTGTTCATAAACCAATTAAATGACTACTATTTCACCATTGATGCTTGAATGGCAGCATTTTCCGTAATTTGATAAGTACAATATTTTATTTTGATGGAGATTAAATTAAAAATTTTAGGGATAAATTTAAAATTCATACGTAAATTTTGTTTAATTAATATGGGTAATTATACACATACTAAAATGAATACATTTATTCATTTTCATGTTGAATAAATAAAATGGATAAATATTGTATGTGTAACATCAAACATCAAACGGTTCTACGTTGATAACAACCTTAATCAAGTGTGAAATTCGCCCCATGATTTTATATTTTGTTGTACATGAATTGATGATTCATTTGATTAATGTATTGCTGGAAATTATTTCATGAGAAATAATATTAATGCGTTCAAATCTAAGTTAAAATTTAAATTTAAATGGTACCAATAATTTAATAATATTCTCTTAATATAATGTACTAAATAAAATAGGTAAATAAAATAAATTAACAGTAATTAAAGTTGTTCATGGATCAAATTAAATATGTTCAAATTTTTAAAAAAACTAAGCTAAAATCGAAATTTGGTCTAACCTAATAGCTTATTTTACTATTCATACACTAATAAAATATTAAAAATTATATATTCATATTAATATTTACATATTTTATAATTAAATTTAATAATATATATATATATATATATTATTTAACTTGAATTTGAGTTGCGCTTATGTACCACATTGGACGTTTTCAAAGTATAAGTATAATATTGAACATTTTATGAAAGTATAAGTACCAAATAATATATAATTTATAGTTCAGGTGTCATATTGGACATTTTATACAAGTATAGATACCAAATGTGACATTATCCCTATTTTTAAAAATATATTTGGAAAGAAAAAAAATTAAAAATGAAAAAAAAAATTATTTTACTTAAAAATTTTATATCTTGAAAGAAAAATAAATTTAAAAACTTTTACATAAAAAAATTTATTTGAAGTGAATAATAATATTTAGTGGTAGTTATTTACTAAAATTTAACTCTTAAATACACTTATTTAGTATATTATTTTTAATCTTAATTTGGTTTTTTTATAATATGCTTTACAGAGCTAATATTTTTAACTCATGCCTTTGGAGGTTTTTTCATAATAATCAAGCTTTCTTCTCTATCAAAAGTTATTTTAACTATGCAATCAGTATCTTTGTTGCTATCTCTAGGTACATATTGTATAAGTCAATTCCCCACCTTTTTCAACAGATGTTGAATCCGCCTGATCAATGCAGAATAGGATGATGTCTTAGTGAACATTTGAATAGCCTTTACAACTTTCATACTATTAATCTGAATCAACATTATCAAACATCTTACTCAACAAAGCATTCAAATAATCTAAGATTCACCAAAGTTTAACATCGAATATGGAATAATTTCTCAAGCACCTGTTATAGCTTAAAATTCACTTTTCTCCCTGATAACTTAAAACTCCACCTGAAACAGCAGAATCAAATTCCACCTTTACAGCACCATCAACATTTATCTGAACTCAACTAAAGTAATAATATTTTTTTAATTAAGGGTGTTTTTAATAAATTCTCCAATTAAATTTTGATGTTAGGTTAACTCCACCAAACCAATCAAAGACTTCATTATTAATATTGATAAATATCTATAACTTAATAAAAGACAAATCAAAATATGTACTATTCTTTTATGAAAGAAACAGATCATAAAAAGAAGTTGAGTTTCAAAAGCAAGTATCGAAGGTTCATATCCAGGAGTGTTCGATCTTAGGAAAGAAAATCAAGCCAACAACGTAACTACACAAGGGCTAATAGAGTTTAAATCTTATTATCATCATTCTTTCTTAACTTATAATATGTATAAGAAATGAAAATCAAATTTAATCCCCCCATTCAATATAAAATCAATTGGTAATAATGGGTTGAGTCTTAGCTCGATTGGCATGAAGTTTATTCTCAATGTAGGAAGACGTGGATTCAATTGCGCTGAAACGTATTATTCTCTTATTTATGAGTTGGGGAGGGACTATGAGTAGATTTAGATATTATCTTAAAAAAAAACATATATAAGCATAACTTATAATAAAATTGTTAAAAAATCAATTAATAAGAAATAGAGAGATGCAAAATGAATTTAAGATGATAAAAGATTTGGAAGAAAACATATGTAAGGTAACACTTGGTTTAGTGAAAAATAGAAAAAATATAAATTTTAGAGTATAGTTCGTAGGGAAGAAAAGTGAGAGGAAAGAAAATAAGAGAGATGATCATTTTCAATCCTAATGTATAAAAACTTAATTCTTCGAAATTGAAATGATGAGAGAAGAGAAAATATGTGAGATGGATGTGTCAGTTCAAAATTATGTATTTTTCAAATGTTTTATTTTCTTTCTTTTATTTTTTTTATTTTTCAACTTTATCAAGCAATACATGGAAAGAAAATGATTTTTTCTTTCAAATTTTTCATCTTTTCTACTAAGCTCACCTATAGAAAAAAATTATATTTTCGAATGATGAAATGAGAGAAAATACGAGAGGGAGTATATGATAGTTTAAAATTATGCATTTTTCAAATGTTTTATTTTTTTTCCTTTCATTTTTCAACTCTATCAAGTAAGGAATGAAAAGAAAATTACTTTTTTCTTTCTATTTTTCCATATTTCCTAGCTGCCAAGCACACTTATGAAAAGAAAAAATATATTTTCCATCTTATTTTTCTATACCTTCAATTTTTCATCTTCTCAATTTTCTTTCCACTCTACTAAACAATGCCTAAGGGTGTGCTAGATTGAGGATAAAAGTAAAAGGATGGAAGGAGGGATTGGAAAAGTGGAAAGAAAATAAATTTTAAGTATGATTTGTACGAAAAAAAAAGTAAGAGAAAAGAAAATAAGAGAGATGATCATTTTTCTTCTTAATGTATAAAAACTAATCATTTCAAATTGAAATGATAAGAGAAGAGAAAATAAAGGAATGTCTGTTAATTTAAAAGTTTGCATTTTTCAGAAATTTCATTTTATTTCCTCTCATTTTTCAAATGACTCTATCAAACAATGAATGAAAAGAAAATTTATTTTTTTTTAATTTTTTCACTCTTTAATTTTTCATCTTTCTAATTTTATTTCTACTTTACCAAGCTTACCCTAAATAAATTAAAATGAAATGAAAATGTTCAATCCTTATGTAAAACTACATGAATCTTTTTTATTTGTTTGAAATTACAAGAACTGTTGTAAGCATAACCATGATTATAAGTACAAATAATATATCTGAATAACTATCACTATGTTAGTAACTGCAAAATATGATTAGACTCGTAATAATAATATATTTATATTTAGACCAAAATAAATTTAAAGGATTTGCATAAAGTGAAACTTGAATATGACCAACAAAATGATTGGAAGATGTGGAAATAAGTTTATTCCCCTAGAGTTGATATTGTTAGGAAGATTTTATTTGAATATCACTCTTAACTCAAACACAATTAATCAAGTACAATAAAACAAATAAAAAGGCATGTGATTATTTTGTTACGAATTTTTTTTTCTAATATGGAATTATTTATTTAATCAATTCTAGCTTCTACAAGAGCTCCCTTAGTTTTAAGATAATTTTTTTTATAAATATATATATATTTTTGAACAATTTTATTATAGATTCTGATCATATATGTTTTTTTGACACAATGTCTAGAACTATTTATAACCCTTCTTCAACTCATAAGTAGGAGGATAATGTGTTTCAACGAACTCGAACTCACGTCATCCTACATTGACAATAATGCTCATACCAATCAAGCATGACTCAATCATTATAAATACATTTTTTACATAGATTTTTTTTACCTAGATCATGAATGTGTATATTTTTTGCATAGGTTTTTTTCACTCACATCGTAAATGTATCATAGCTTAGTACTATATTTAAGGGGGTTTTCAGTTGATATCACTTTTTAATCGAGTTAAAGATATTTTTTTTTCATTTCAAATAATGTGAAGTATAAAATCATAAACTTAATGATATTCCAACTCAAAAAATCATAATTTTCAATATTTTACTATTTCAATCAAAATTTTATTCCATCTTTAAATTGATTTTTTATAAACGTATTTATTATTAAAAATGTGAAAATGCTATAAACTAATATATATATATATATATATAGAAGCTGCCCTCATATGCTTTCCTTACAATTAAGTAAATTTGCCAAACCAATCAAAACATGAATTGAAATTGACATCCACCACATGTTGATGGTCTTTAATTTTTTGTATAAAAAAATAAATTAAATGGATGGTTGAATGTGGCATGAATCTTTACATCCAATCAAAAGGACCCACGTGTCAAAGCTCAGCTGGACAGCAAAAACAAAAGTACACCCCATTATTTATCCATGCTCCCAACATAGCCCGACAAACCAACCTAAGCCGAAAGGTGAGAAAGACGAGACTCCACCCTACAAGTTTTTAAGTGAACCCACCACACCCTTTCTTCATGCGCTTGTTTTAAGTTCTAAAATTTGTACGCCATTATATTACATAAAAAAATTGTAAACAATATATTTCCACCTAATATTATTAAATCATAAGTTTGAAAAATTAATTATTAAGAATTAAAGTATTACCATCCATTAATCATGTAGTCGAGAATTTAATCTCTACTCATAAAAATCGAGCACAATTCATAATCAATTGTTTATCTCTTCAGAAAATATTTGTGATGAGAAATTTAATCACTATTATCGACAGTGATTAGACCAAAAAATTAAAATATTATTATATTAAATTAATATAAATTTTAAATTCAAAATAAAAATAACTAAAAGCTTAAAGTAAAATATAAAAAAAAATATGTACTTTTTTTTATTTTTCTACGTGCATTTACACGAGAATCATTTAAAATATGAATATTACAATAAACTTTTATATTTTAATTTTATGTAATAATTTTAAGTATATAATTGATGATTTGATTGCATATGATTTTTAATATAAACATAACTTTTCAATTAGATGTTATAAAGATCATGATATTTATAAAATGTATACTTTTTTTACTTAATTAATATGTTATAGAATTTGTTACATTTCTAATTATAATTATTGAGTACTTATTATCAACTACATCAGTGAATTAAGTAACTTTAACCGAAATATAAAATTTCTATAATCGCAAACTAAAATACCAATTATTTTAGATCAAATTGTGAACTTTTCCAAATTAGGTGACTTAAATAAATATTTTAAAAATTAGTTATTTTCTAAATAATCATTTAAAAATATTCAAAATGTTATGAGACATTGTGATGTTAAATATTATGAAAACATTATGTAACATTTGATGGATGTTGTTATGATGCTCAGCATCAATTTCATCACAAGTAAATTGGTGTTAAACAGTGATTCAAGCATATGTAATAACAGTTTATTCAATATATTAGCAAAATTGACAGTTTATTCAAGTATGTTAATGCCTGAGGATGCAATATAATTAGCAATTTCAGTTCAACAGTATAAATATATCCTATCCCACCCCTACATTCCACAATAAAAATTTCCCAAAATTCTTATATTTCGGATACTCCAGTTTATGAATATACCATTAATGCTGCGATTAATATGTTATTAGTAGTTGTGAATACACAACAAGTTTACAAATAATAACTGTCAATATATGGACAAACCACAAAATGCTAATACGATGTCAGTAATCATGAATACACAAAACTGCCAGTAATTTTGTGGACTGCTGACTACATTTAACGTATTCTTGCACAATTTAATACATTTTCTAGTCTGTGTTAGCGATGATCTGTTGCCGCCAGCATGTAAAATTGTTGTGATACCAATGCGGTGAGGTTGAATGCTTGCTGGTGCCTCTCGAAAGAATCAAAGGTGGTGACATGACTCTGACCCCATTTTCGCCAAGAAATCTGCAGCCAGGTTTCCTTTCCTATAAACATGCTTTACTCATTCCCATGGATGGTCACACAAATCTTTATTACTTCCCAACATTAAAATTGGGCAATGAACAGATACTCGCCCCAATATATTTAAAAAAAAAAATTTGTGCAATGAAATAATGAACGTGAGGCAGACGTGGAATCACATAGTGCTTGTAACGTGTATTACCAACAAAAATTAATTTAGTTTTTAAAAATTAAAACATAGTTACTGTAAATTTAAAATAAAAAAATTAAAGATTTTTGCTTTTTACCTTTTCTTTCTCCTCTCTCTTGCTTTCCCAACCTTCAGAGAAATTTGGCTTACCAGTGTCTGGTTGTCCTTTTCTCTTATAGCTAGACTTGGTCGGTGAAAATCGTATTTTAAATGAATATTTTTTATTTTTAGTTTTACACAGATAGTAGAGATTCTTCAGTTCAATATTTTTTATGTATTTTAAAAACTATCTTTTAAATTCTTAAATTAAAAAAATAATATTATCTATATCTATGTCTATATTATGATTCTCGGGCAATAGCTCACCGTTTGGAAATAATTAAAATAATTTTTATATTATTATAAGAGAGAATATTTAATGCTGGTCAGTAAATTAAATAATATTAATCATAATTATTAAATATAAATAAATACAAAAATAATAAATCCGAAATTCGAACCTGAAATCTAAAATTCAAAATTTGAAACTCAACAC
Source organism: Gossypioides kirkii (assembly GCA_005610355.1). Lineage (NCBI taxonomy): Eukaryota > Viridiplantae > Streptophyta > Magnoliopsida > Malvales > Malvaceae > Gossypioides > Gossypioides kirkii. The sequence continues at coordinate 15,753,274 of CP032254.1, read as the reverse complement.
CAAAAAGAGAAACAAAATAATTATAATTAATATTTAATTATATTAAATTAATTTAACTTTATTTATTTTTAAATTTTTCAATATTTTCTATTTTAAATTAGTGATTATGTGTCATTTTATTATTAACTAATGAAGCATAAAATTTATACACTCACAATACATCAAATATTAATCATTATTATAAAGGTGTTTTTTATTTTTATATTTTGAAAAAAAAAAAGCAAAGTAAGTTATATTATTATAAACTAGTTTTCTTATCAATTAAAATATATTAAAATTATTTTATATAAATTTATTTTTATAATTGATATCATTAATAAATTTAAATAATTTATTATATTTTTAATTTAATATTTTATTTGATAACATAATATCTTAAATTATTATATGTAAATTATATGTGGAGGGATCCACTTATCCAGTGTAAAAATTAAAGTAATTTTACACACTTTCGTAACTATTTATATGATTAATCTTTTAATGATCTAACAATTGAATTTATCAATAGAATTGTACTTGCATGTAAATTTTCTAACCAATCAAATATCTCTATCATCTCGATCTAAAATACTCTATATATTAATATATAGTCTTTGAATTTTTTTAATATAAAATAAATAGAAGTTTTAAATTTACATCAAATTTGATATGCATGATCTACATGAATAGACCATAAAATATAACAGTTGAATCGTTAAAATCTTAATCGTATAAATAATTATAGAAGTATGTAAAATTATTTTAATATTTTTTATTGTATATGTGGATCCCTCCCAATATGATATATATAATTTCTTAAATTAAACATAGATGAAGGTTTAATTCTAGCATGGGATAAAGGTTATCGCCGAGTTGAATCTGAGTGTGATAATATTCTTCTAGTTAGCATACTGGAAGTGGATGGCGGTATTAGTAGTAGTGTGGTTGAGGTGCGCTTACTACACCAAATGTTACGATGGAATTGGGATGTTCGTCTCTATCATATTTCAAGGGAACTAAACAGAGTTGCAGATCATATGGTTAAACTCACCACCTCAAGAGATTCCTTCTTTCGGATTTTCAAGACACCATCTTCATCAATCCTATGATTGCTTGAGGATGATAAACAAAACTGTGTTAGATGTTAATTTTAAATTTCAATTTGTAATCGTCTAATGTTGTTTCTTTTTATAAAAAAAAAAAAAAAACAACATAGATGAATCTTATGTTATGGATGCATCAAACATTTCGAGCCTAACTAAGCTTTTCTTTTCTTCTTAATGGAAGTTGTTAGGACAATATTTATAGAGTTATTATTAGGTAATTAAATCTAAAGATAATTATAATTTTAATAGATTTATATTATAGAAAGTAAAAGATAATTAATATTAAAATACTTTTATCCCAAAATTGTAAAGGATATAATTTTATAGGTAAGAGAATTAATATTAAAATTTCTGTTTTAATCACTAACATTATTGAAATTTAATATTTTGGTCACTGTTCTGTTAAATTACTAGTTGTGACTTTTTTTATTGGCATAATAATAGATTTAGCTCAAATATTTATAGATTCTATCAATTTAATCCTAAATCTAAAAAATTCAATAAATTTAGCTCTCAACTTTACATATTTTATAAATTTAATCTTGATTTTTAAAATTTTAAAAACTTTAAAAAATAAAATAAAATTAAAAGTTCATTTTTCAATAAAAATACATGCAAAATTATAAAATATTTATAAATAGATGAAAATCTATTTTTCCTATTTTCTAAAATAAAACTTATTCATTAAAATAATAATTTTATAAATAAAATAATAATCTTATAAATAAAATAATTGAAGGAAAAAAACCATGAAGAAGACTCATGTAGATTCAACCTTTTCCTTCCCTTTTTCAACATGAATGATCATCATGTTTAGGTTAGGTCAAAAACTACAACCTGAGATAAAAAAGGGTGAGAATCAATGTCTTTAGGTTGTTGTTAGAGCGGGTTTGTTGTGTTTTAGGGCGGGTATAATTGAGGATATATAAGTGAGGATGAAGTCTTCGAAACCCAATAGACGAAAGGTCTTGTCGATAGCTCCACAATCAATTCTTAGCTCAATGTTGTGATGACGGAGGATATGAAAATTGAAGAGTTAAAAATAAGAGTTATTGGTGTTGATGATTGTGGTTAAAGGCAGCGCTCAATACTCAACAAATTTGACAAAATACAAAGGAGCAAAGCCAAATGTATAATAAAATTCATTATTTATAAAATAAACTAAAAAAAGGGAAACGTTTGAACGTGGCTTAAATCTTTTTTTTTTTATGTTTCTTAAACAAATATTTTATTTATAAAATTATTATTTTAAGAAATAATATTTGGTACAATGTTAGTGGAGTTTTTAGATTCTATAAACGGGTCATGGTTGATAAGTGTTCTATAAGGTATAGTAAATTATTAAAAATAAATATTCTAAAATAAAGATACATGTCAATTTTTAAGGTTGCTTGTGGAATAAAAAAGTACACGACTAGTGTACTAAATACTCACCTATAAATTTTATGTTAGAAACAGAAAAACTAATATTCATTTATTTATAATTTTGTATGTATTTTTATTGAAGAATGAACTTTTAAATACTTTTTTATTTTTAAAAAATTATTTTATATTTAATTTAGAATTTCCAAAAAGTAAAATTAAATTCACATAATGTGTAAATTTATTGAATCTTTTTAGAATCATGACTAAATTAATAGAATTTATAGATATTAAAAAGCTAAATTTATTATTGTATCCATAAAAAGAGGCCACCATCATGGTTTAACGGAGTGGTGTCCAAAATATTAAACTTAAAAAACATTAATGACTAAAATAAAAAAATTTAAATTTGGATGATCAAAACAAAATACATTCATAAGTCGAATGACTATTTTTTATAATTTAATCTATATTTAAATACGTCCAAACTTACAAAATTTTAAATTACTTCACCAACAATAAACATAAATATTTTATTACTCTATTTGCGGAGTCCATTAATTATTTAAAAAATCTCACAAATAAATGATACTCTTTATACTTCAAGCTTTCCTATTTTCTCTTTCCTTCATCTTTTTGCCTGTGTCCGTCTTAGTGGAATTTCTCGCCACACCATTATCAATTTCATCATTTTTATTTTTCTTTTCATTTTTCTTGTTTTTTAATCTCATCACCCTTTTTAGAGTCCTTGTTGTATACGCTTTAATTACCAACTATTAGGCAATAGGGTATTGAATAAAGCTCATGAAGAAGACATTACTGTTGATTTTGTTAAAGGTCACTTCAGTTTTTCAGCCATCATGTTCGTTTCCTCTTGCATTGCCCATCCTCTAATCTCACCCAAGGTTTGTTTTTTTCTTCTTCTTTTTTCTTGTTCTGTTCTTCATCTTACTTCTTTTCTTTTCTTTTTTTCTAAAAAAAAACAACCTTTTGAGACTTCTGAAGTTTTTTAATTGGTTTCTTAATCTGGGTGTTGCTGAAAGTTTCTGTCTTTTGTTGTTTAATTTGTAATGCTGATGATAAAAGAGCTTTAAATGTCAAAAATTATTAGATACTTACTTATTTATTTTTATTTTGGGATAATAAATTTGGTCATTTCATAGGTACATATCAGTCTAGTTTCTGCTAATTCTGAGATGTGGGTTATGGCTTAGTATTGTGGAGAATTAATGGCTTGTTGAAAAAAAAGGAAGACTTTAGACTTTGTCAGTATTAGAAATGAAATTAAGGGAGTTTTTATAATCTGCATGATGGACATTAACTTTCACTATGTTTTAGCCTGCTCAATTGACATATTAGAAGTTTGATTGTATTGAAGCATACTGAAACCTGCAGTTAACCTTTTAAAATAATTATATTGTTATATAAATTCTCATTCTGAAATCTATGCTTTCCCCTGTTTTTTTTTCCTTCTGTTGGTTTCTCTAAATTTTCCTTTTTGTCAACGAATTTAGTCTCAGCTCAGTTGGCACCGTTGCTATTGCTGCAATGAGGAGGATGAGCGTTTGAGCGCGTCTTTCCTTCGATTTAAGGGTTGGGAGGGGTGATGATTAGAAGTAGGCATTGTATAAAAAAATTTCATCCCCTAATGAATTTTATGAGGAAAAAAAAGTATGTAATTTCCCATAATATAAGGGAATACTATGAGTCAAAATTAAAAATATATGGTCTGTTTTCTTTAGTTGCTTGTCTCTCATGTTATTTATTATCGGAGCATGGTGGACTTAGTGGATTTGTGTTATTATGCTGTTTAATAACATTTTGACATTTTGCTATTTAACCTTAAAGCTAAAGAGATATCCTTAAATTTGGGGTTTGTTTCTTTTAGATTAGTCACTTTGGGCAGCCAGGTAATCTTCATCGTAATGTGGAAGTGGACCAAAGATTCACTTCTGCTCTCAAAATCAGGACCACAGATCATCCCAGCCAGCAAGCTAGAATTGGAGCTGGCTTACTTGATGAATGGAGTTTTGCTAGAGGAACAAGACTTGTTATTAGACAAAAAGTTTCTACGTTTATTCCCTTTAGAAAAAGCTTTGAAGTACAAGCTTCATGTAATTCCTTTTAGCGCTTACTTTTCAGTAGAATTTCACATACTGCTTTACATTTTTGCTTTAATAGTTTCTAGTTTTCATGCATGTCACATGGTCAAAATTGTGTGAATCATTCTCGATCTTTAAACAGGAGTTCCACAATCTGGGAGAGTGTCTTACTCTTACATTCTTCTTTGTAGCCTCACCATGGTCCTTCTAATGCTCGTTAACCTTAACATGATGTAACCTCTAGGATTTCTGTGAATATACTCTTTTGGCTGTTAAAGTCTAGTAGAACTTTTGATCAACTCCTAGCATCCGTCCGCTATCAAATTTTATTTGCATTAGGTCCTTTCCTGCCGTTGTTTTTTTGGCTCATCACTTATAGAATGTAGCAGAAACCAGTATTTTACTAGAAAAAAGAAATATTGGTGACCATGTGCAGAAAAGAGTGAAGAAAAAGAAATTGATCCTTTTTTTATTTGACATAGGTTGCTAATTGAAAAGTCTTGGCATATGCTAGAGGCTTGTTCCATATGTTTTTGTTTCCTGTATTAGTTATTGCTGCTGAAAGGTTGTGAAACGGTCTAATTTGGATAGATCAGTTACTGTTTCCTTTGTTCTGCCTCTGCCGATTTGTGCTAGGCTGTTGGATTAGTTCTTTCTTTGTGCTGCTGCCTTAATGTTTACTAATGTCCAACTTGCACCCATCAGTGGTTTATGCTAAGTATGCTTATACTGAGTGCAATCTAAATGTCCTTATTTGTAGCATTTACACAATATATCCTCTTAAATACCATATAATTTTGATCGATTAAATATTGAAAGAAGTCAACATTGCTAAGCATTTTCTTTTACTCTTCCTAACTGGCATATGCCGACACTTTTACAGGGTTGCCAACTTCACAAATTGCCAGCAGCGTATTTACCTTGGGAACCGCAGCGGTTCTTCCATTCTATACTCTTATGGTTTTTGCTCCGAAATCTGAATTGGTGAGTTTCTAGTAAGTACTAGGGAAATCTCATTTACATTATTCTCTTCTACTTATTTTGACTTCCTCTTTGCCATGTATAGCTTTGGAATCTGAACTTTATGAATAGGTTGGTGCAAATTCAGTCGGAACAAAAGCTTTTCATTCAATGTTTCCTTGTTGGGGTCATTGTTTATCTGTGTTTTCTATGACTTACATAATAACCTTTATGGAGGGAGAAGTTTTGGTTAACCTGTGATTTGCACCATTTTGCTTATGCTGCCTTATAGTCTTAAAAATCTCATCTTTGTTTTAACGATTCATGTAAAATATTTTGAGTCGTGCTATATTTCTTGGGGAATTGATGTGTTTGGCATGCACACAACTATGAATGCAGACTAAAAAGTCTATGGAAAGTAGCGTCCCTTTTATCGTGCTCGGGCTTCTGTATGCATATCTGCTGTACCTGTCATGGACACCTGATACATTAAGGCTGATGTTTGCTAGTAAATACTGGCTGCCAGAGGTACATGTTTACCAACACTTACATCATATGATCTCTCTTTAGTTTGTTTTAGATGTATAAAATTGTCAACGATGACTGCAAATCTTTACTGTTTTTTCTGTTGTCACACCGAGTTTTAGCTATCTGGTATGGCCAAAATGTTCTCCAGCGAAATGACATTAGCTTCTGCATGGATTCATTTATTGGCTGTAGATCTCTTTGCTGCAAGGTATGTATATCTCTCTCGATTTCATGCTTACACGAATTAACAGTTTGAACTGCAGAGTTCTGACCGTTTTGTTCCGCTGTTCAATTCCAGGCAGGTTTTTCAGGATGGACTGCAAAATGAAATCGAGACTCGGCATTCGGTTTCTCTTTGTCTGTTGTTTTGTCCCATTGGAATTGTTACTCATTTTGTTACCAAAGCAGTTGCAAAAACTGCTGCTGATGACAGACATAAAATGCACTGACATTTACTGTGTTAGAAACATTCAACAATTTGGAACAATTGTGGTTTCTCTATGATTTAACTTGGAACATCATTAAAAACATCAATTTCTCCTGTTCTTCATGTAATGGTTACCTTTCCCTTTTTTAACGAAGTCTAGGATAGCATCAAGTTGAAATCGTTATTTTCTTTGAAATCTCCTATATATCAGGAGTACATCAAAAGGGAAAATAAAAGTAAAAGAAAAAAAGTGAAATAGAAACAGATTTGATGAGATTCCATAGGAATCGGTCTTGTGGTGGAAGTCTTCTGTTAGGCCTCTTCAAGATGGACCTCAACAAGAGAGTCCAATCTTGTCCTGAAGAAAGAGAAAGTGAGTTCAAGGGAATGGTTTTGTTAAAATATCAGCGAGCTGATCAACGCACCTGCAGAGTATCATTTTGCACTTAATCATGAATGAAATGAAAGTCGATAGCCACATGTTTCATTTGTGAATGAAAAACTGGATTAGAGCACAATTGATTTGCCCCAATATTGTCACCGTATGTCATCGGGCGTGTAGTAGGTTCAAGACCAAGGTCATTTAACAGAGAGCAAACCCAATTCATTCAGTAGTAGTATTAGCAACGAATCGATATTCCACCTCGATGGAGGAACGAGCAACGGTTTGTTGCTTTTTTGAGCTCCAAGAGATAGGGTCGCAACCCAAATAGACAATGTAAGCATCAATGGATGAGAAGTCATAGACGTTTTCAACCCAATCAGCATCAAAGAATGCATGCAAGGAAGTAGGAGAGTCACGATAGAGCTGGAGACCATGATGAGGGGTGCCGCAAAGATATTTGAGTAATTGTTTAAGAAGGAACCAGTATTCCGTGCGTGTGCATAAATTTAGACAATTTAATGATCGCAAAGGCAATGTCAATTGTATGAATGAATTTGGACAAATAATTGTTTAGATTTATTCTAGACGTATTTTAGGAAGTCTATATATATATATATTATAAAATGTTAGTTTTTAGGTTATTATTTAAAAATTAAAAAACATACAATTAAAAATATATAAAAATCCTATAATATTTTGAAAAATATATGAAATATAAATTAATAAAATTAAAAATTTATATAAATATATAAAACAACTATAAATTTATAAATCTATAAAAACAATATAAATATACAAAAGAACTAAAAAGTACTCCAGATGCATTTGAATCTAGACAACAATTTGTCTAAGTTCATTCTTGATGTGAATTTTTTTATATATTTTTTATTACTTTATATATATAAATGAAGCTCAAATTCTTCAAGAAGGGGGTGAATTGGTGATTTAAAACGTTGCAAGAAGATGGACAATAAAAGAACACAAAGAATTTAGAGTGGTTCAATCCCAATTACCTACGTTCACTACCTTAACTTACCACCATTAAGGATTTCTCTAATTCACTAATTCGAAACATTTTAAGGATAATGTTTAACCTTTACAACACTATTTTTCAATTAAGCAAGATAAAGTCACTTCCCCTTAAGTTTCTACCCAAAAACCTGAAGTAAACCCTCACAAATAGAGATAATACAAGAATGATTAACGGTTACCTCCAAAAGGTAGATATACAATTAATTTGCTCTCTCAAATGCAAACAACACTTGAAAGAACGAATAAGAGTGGAACTCAAAAGTGTTTACAAGTAAAAATTAGAAAAGCAAGGTAAAAGATTAGACTTTTGTACTTTGATCTTTGAAGGCTTGTTTATTATTTTCATTTGGGAGTCATTGATTCATATTTATACCCTTCAATAAGTTTGAAGACGTTTTGAGTCATTAGGCACAAATTAGACACCATTGAGTTCATGCATTAATTGTAGTCTACAGAAGACTTGTTCCAATACAAATGTTTTGGTATCGATACAAATCTTTAAAAATTATAGTTGTTGGAGGTTGTGGTATCGACACAAGTGGGCTTGTGCTGATATAAGTCCTAATAAAAAATTAAAGTAGTTTACTATCTGATTTGTTACGATACCAATCCTTTAAAGTATTGATACAAATCCTAGAAAAAATTAGAGGTGCTCACTGTTTGACTTGTTGCGATAGAAGTCTCAACAAGTACTGATACTCCTAAACTTTGTTGTAGTTCCCTAGGATCACATAATAGTTTATTGTCTCACTTGTACTAATACAACTGGGTCATGAGCACAGATCCAAGTTCTCAAACTTTGCTAAAACAATTTTAGATGAAATTTTCAAGGACTTCTGGAATTTTATACTCATAATAAATATTCTAAATAAATTTGATCAATTTTATGAGTTTGAAAAAACTTGAAAATAATCTTTTAAGATTTTTTCATGAATTTTGCAAATTTGTTTAAGAAGAATTTTAAGTTAGTTTTATTCCATCAAAAACATTAGAAAATCAAGGCTAATAATAGATTTTAAAATTTTTATATTTTTAATTTAAAAATAACAATCATGTATAAGAATGAATCTTGACACCAGGGTGTCTAGATTCAAATGTATCAAGAAAACCATGTGTCCTAGTTTATTCTTGATGTGGAAAAAATACATTTTTTATTAATTTATATATTTTGTTTTTTAATTTTTAATTTATGTCCACCACATGACATGAGAGGTTGCTACATATCACCTCCAAAAAATTAAAGCATGATTATTATGAAATTAATTCCCTTTTGCTGATTGAAATATAGATTAATACTCTTTCTATATTTTTGTCAATTTCCTTTTGAAAGTTGACTTCACAAACCCACGTATGGGTTGCCAAACCAAACCCTTCTATAGTAAATATTAGATGAGATTTCAACAAAGAAAAACGTATATCTATTTTTTAAGAAAAAATCTTATATCTATTACAAATTTAAGTTTGGGCAACATTTTTTATTTTTTCCTTTGTTTAAAGCCTTCGTATCTCGGCATTTTAAAAGCACATGGCTTGGCGAATTTCTTCTTTTAGCCCATAACAATAATAATAATAAATTTAACTAGGAGTAATACATAAAAAAAAACAATTTATTTTTAACTCGTTAGCAAGAGATTTGTGAGGCAAAAAAACGTTATCATTCTTATAGAGTTGTTTATTTGAAGAAAGATATATGACCATATAGTACAATTTATAAACAAGATGTTATGAAAGGTTATTGTCTCACAACATATGTGCGCATTACCATAAGTTTCCGACCAAAAAAGAAGAAAGATCAATGTATCAAATGTTATATCTTGGCAAAAGAAGATTGTATAAAATGTTTTAACATAATATATAAAATTTTAAACACAATTTATGAGACAAAAAAACACGACTATTGCCGGCAGGTAAATATGTTAGGTAACCAGTAAAACAGCAACTCCCCTTTTTTTTCCAAATTTCTTCCGATAATCTCTCAAGGGTGAAACAGACGTCTCAAACAACGACAGGAAAAGAAAGTCACCAGCATTTACCAATGACTAATCAATCAAGATGAATGAAGATTGTCTTACCAGCAATGCAATCACATAAAGATCATAAAACAGATTCATACAAATCCTAGGTTTTTTTTTTTCCCAAACATTCCAAAACAAAGTCCAAACACATCAGACTTCAAAGCAGAAGTAATATCTTACCTATCAAAAGGAACCCATTTTCATCAATTAGCAAAAGCCGTCTGAGATAAAAATAGAACGACCAGTCTCTTAACACTGAGTTTTTGTTAATAAAAAACTGAACTGTAAGCTGTAGAAGTAATCCGTGGAATCCTTCGAGGACAAATACAAAGCATAATCTTGCCGATGGGCAGTTGTAAACCATAAACGGGTAGTTATAAACTATAAATGAAAAGTAATATTTGAAACACTTTTACAACGATGGATCCGGTTAAATGCTACACTTGGGTCCAAACCATCAGTTCAACAATTGGCTCAGATGTTATACCATTTTTGACAATAAAGAATGTGGGCAGGGGGGTACCTGGCTGGAAACTGATTAAAGCAATGAGGTTTATTACCCATCATGCCCAATAACTAAGGTAACAAAATCAACATCTTCACAATAAATGCTGCAAGAAAATTGCTTGTTCATGCGTAAACCCTAGGTTGTCACTGCACAAAAAAGGTAGAATAGTCAGCAAAAGCCATTCACTACCACAGAAGTATGGACAGATGCTCTTCCAATGCTACCCGGGCATTTTTTTTTTGGTGAAAGTATCCACCAGCTTAGAGGCCAAGTCTTATTCGCCCCTCCCCCAAAACATTTTGAACCGATGAAAATAACTCAAAGAAGTATCTTTGACTGGCTACTCAAGTCTCAAACTATATTTAGCTGAGTCTATATCCCTGTTTTTGAATTAGCAAATTTAAGTCCATTCAGAACACAGAAAATATTTTACTGAAACCAACTGCCTACCAACATCATCATTGAGCAGTTTCACATATGAGAATGAACCTATCAAAGTCACTTCATACTACCCACCCAAAACCACAGCCATGCAATATTATGCTTTCATAAAAACGGGGAATAGAAAGACCAAGGAGTTTGACATGTACACAAGAACACTCTGCACACACCAGAATTGCACAAATTAAGTCGGAAGAGAAGGCATCTCAAGTTCATCATCCAACATCCCATTTGATATTTCTGGTTTTTGAAGAGAATCTTTCCTACCACGTTCCAAGGTAGTTGCCTCATATATCCCTACAAGTTTAGGGAGAATCAAACATAAGATCTCTTGAAATTTAGGCACAAAAACAATGCTTATGATAAACTTGCACATGTTTCATGTCAAGGGCCAAAATCAAGGAGAGTTTATTTTTATTGCTTTGCATTGAAGATTTTTGCAGCATTTTTCAGAAATTTCAGCAATGAGTTGAGAAAACCAAATTTTACTGCAAAAACAAACATGAAAAAGAGCTCCTTCATGCGAAATATTGAAAAGTGAATAGAGATAAGGGAAGTATAATAAGATTTCTTTATCATCTAATATGTTTTCAAAGCCATAATAGTCTATATTCAACAAGATGTGGTAGAGATGAAAGGATGCCGATTGTGTGTGAAGATTTGAACATCCAGCTTCTTGAAAAATTATGATTTAAAAAAAAAAAACCTCCATAATTCCTTCCTATGTGTTTAGAGATGAATGCATTGCCATTTTGATCAAAAAGGGAAATAAAACACTCCAAAGAAGATGCACCTTTCTTTATCCATGGTTCATTCACTTCAAGAAAAATGAAGAAAAAGTTAACATACCAATGCCTAATATTGAGGAACAAATTAAAAAGCCTGCCAAGGAGAAGTCCATTTTGTAAGCAATCTCCATGACAATTATGCACCCTGCAGCTGCCATTAAATGTCTTGGAGAAGAGAAAACCATATGCAACCTATCAACAGATGAAGTAGTTGCAGTTATATATAAGTCTTACATGCTTAAAGCTGAAATAAATTGAAGTTATCCATGCAAAATTACCAACATCCCTCGCATCTTTTCTTTTCCAAAAATAAAAGAAAAAAGAATAGTATTACTTGAATTAGACCATGCAGAAGCTACAATAGATAAAAAGGATGCAAAGGGAATGTAGAACGAGTGTTCTAGCACATTATATATGCACAAGTCTAAACATTATGATGAATTAACGCAACAGGCTCTTCAAAACTAGAAAATCACAAAAACCATAGAACTGCTTTAGTTACTGTCATACTTCTCCTCTGCGATGCTGTCAACGTAGAATACCAATATTATTCCAAAAAGAACTGTACTCAGAAAAGCCCAGGCAGAAAATGGAAGTTCCATATTGCTATCAGAAGATCCCTGAAGTGTTCAATTTATGCAGAGGGAAGAACAAAAATTGTCAAACAAGCTAAGATATGAGAGATGAAACTAAACATGTATACTCAATGAAATTATGAGAATGAATAGAACAATAGAACCCTTACTATGATTAAGTCCCACATGGCCACAGGGAATAGAAAAGAAGTTGCAGAAGCAATGGTTATCGCATGAAGCCGCCTTTTCAGTTGATTCTAAATGCAGAGAATGACAACAACACAAAATTAGCTTACAGGTTTTTTTTTTTCTTTTTAAAAAATAGTTTGCAATATTGAGGGGGTTGGGGGTTAGTAGCTGATGGCTTTCAGTTGACAAAAAGGCTCTGATAACTTCAGATGCATTAATATCAATACCTTGAGCGAAACCCGCCTTGCAATCACCCTTCTCAGAGCTGATAAGATTCCAGCCAAGATGGGAACCATCATTTTACTCATGCCCAATACTTGTTTAGTCTCAACCTCTGAATCGAGGCTGTCTTTGAATGGTATTTTTTAGTTAAGTTTATCAAATCAAACTAGAATAATCAGAACGAGAATAAAAAGATTATCTGTTGAGTGATTACAGAGAAAAATAAAATAAGATGATACTAAACAGCTAGCCTATTGGATTGTAACATCCTAGATTTGAGGAATTCCTATGAGAGGATATAGAATGGAGAAAGTGTTGCCAAGGCCCAGCCTTGAGATAAGAAATAAAAAGATGCCAACATTGCAATAAGCCCACCAACCTGGGAAACCAGAAGAAAAGACATCATCAGATATTTCATCCATTAATGTTGATCCTGAGCACATATAAAATTTTATTCTAATTTCTAATAGTACCACTGGTTTCAATTCTAAACAGATACAGCAATAAGACCAATGTGCCGTCCAACTGTTTCTGAAGGGAAGGCAGCCCCAGAAAACAGAGGTACAAATCTCTTTTACATGAATTAAAAAAAAAGTCGAATTAGCTATACATTGTAGTTCAATGTGTTTACCTTTTTCCAGAGATGGCCTCTTCTACCATACAATAGTGCAGATAATACTCCAAGAACAGCACCAGAATACTCCGCCAATATAGCTCTAGAGAAAAAATAAAATGAAAATTAATATAGCCATGGGTACCATTTAAAGCTTCATATGGATAAAAGACCATGACAAAATGGAACACACACCTACTCCTAATTGATTGTTGACAAAATCAGGTCAAGAGAACCTATGTGTCAATCATAACACGCTATAAAAGGTGGAAAGATCATTAGGCTCGTGAATCTTAAGTTCAGGTTATGATGCCCAGGATTGTATAGAGAGGCTAATGCAACAAACTATCCAATATTCTTGGGCTGTTAACAACTTCCATTTTTACTTTTTTCCTTTTAGTAGCAGGAAGTCGTGGCAAAGACTGCAATAAAAGAAAATTCCACACAGGTCAAATTAAAATAAAATTGCATGATATTGCATCAAACATCTACCCCAAAACCAATAGCCTATAAGTGGTGATTCAAAACGTCACATAAGGCCTATTAAGTAATCCATGGAGATGACTTAACCCGAATTATTGAGTGCATCCTTGCCAATCTTTGACACAAATGTTTCATAAGGCTTGGAGTTTAGAATCTGTGAAAGTTGCACCTTTCTAACAACAAATCAAAAGGGGATTATGTCTGGAACTGTCCAAGCAAGGGCAAGGATTTTTTCTCCCCCATTTCCACCTTCAGATTTGGCACTACAATAAGACATTTATACACATTTTGCACAAATATAAATAATTAAAATGGAAAGAGAAAATTTCAAGATTCCTACAAATAGGAGGTTAAAAGCATAGGGGTTTCTCATAAACTCAACAAATAAATATATAGCAAGTTAAATTGTGTTTATAAATCAGACAAAGTTTCAAATATATAATACCATCATATATGCCCAATCTAACCAAACTATGCATGTTTGAGACATGTAACCATAAACAGAAATAAGAAAGAATGTTTAAGGCACCAGAAACGCACCTAAGTGGTCCACAAGATTTAAGCCCCTTTCCCCACAAGATGAAATATAAAGCTGTTATTGCACCATTAATTACAGAAGGAACAACCTGCAAATTAAAAGAGACTTCAAAAAGGAAAGATTAAGGAAAAAGATACAAGTGAACACTCTTTCCTCCAATTGTTATTATCTTCCTCAGGAAAAGAAGCAACCCTACTTGACCTGTGTATTTGAGAGCGGTCTTCCCTTCCAAGGCTTTTGCAAGAGTAAAAATAAGATAGATGCGGGAAGCAGACAACTGAAGATAAAAAGTATCACTGAAGCTCCAGTCTGGGTCAGGTACCGATACATGGAGTAAACTGACCATATTCTCAAGAAGTTCCCAACAACGTGGATTATCTGCAGAGGAGTTTGCCTACAAGTAAAAATAATTAATGGCAAAATCAACTAAGAACTAGCAAACTAAAATATAATACAATTAATTTATATACAAGTAAATGAACACATAGTCATATAACAGTGTTTCAAATGTATTTTAGTATTTACAAATATACAAGACTATTTATTTTAATCTCTAAACAAAAAAATCATAATCAAAAGTTTAATACCTCAATGATTACGCCTTTTAGAACATTACTTTAGCTAAACCAAGCTAAAATTTCCCATAAACTACATAGTAGTATTCAACACTGGTAGAGATGATTATTCAGTTTAGCAATGCTAAACACGCTAGTCGCTAAAACAAAGTAAAGGCACTGTTGAGTTGGCCAGAAAATGCCGGAAAACCGGAAATTGGAACAGAAACTTATAAGAACTCATAGCATATCACTTTTAAGGCAAGAAATGCAGTTGACCTAAACTCCACAAACAAACGTAAGATTGAAATTTCTCATTCCTCCACAAATATTTCTTCTAGAAAACCAAACAGAAAAACTAGGGTTCTAAAAAATCAAATTGAAAATTGAAAAAAAAAAAAACAGAATGAGAGTTTTATTTTATTTTAATAGATACCTGGAATTAGACGATCCGCGAACCTCAGAGATTGGCCTTGGAGACATCATTTTCAAAAAAATGAAATGGTTTGTATCTGAGAAGGAGGATATTTATAGCTTATTATCAGAGAGTAGTTTAATTTGGATTAGACAAAGCTTAACAGAGATTAATTACTGATAATTAGTCTACAGCAAGCAAAAATAAAATGAGAGAATGAAATAGAAAAACGAGAGTCCAAACTGAAATTGTACTGCTTTGGGCTGGGTTACTATCAAGGATTGGGCTTTAATTATTCCATTTTTTCTTGGTTTTCTTTATGACTATCTAAAACCGTATCTTTTCAGTTTCCACAATATTTTATTAAAAGAACTTTTTTTAATTACAAACAGGATTAATAGGAATTTTTTAAAAACTAGAATCCGAAATCATAAATTTAAAACATAAATGTATGTTTAAAAATAAAATATTTAATTGAGTGGTAAATTTAAAGTTTTTTTGGTGAATTACAATAATAAGCAAAACCCGAACAACAAATGCGACTAACGTGATTCAAATCCATGTCACACTTAGGACGGTAAATACCTTTAACTATCAGACTATCACATGGATTTAGTAAATTTAAAGTTTTATTAATCCAATTGATGCCGGTTAAAATCACATTATATGTATATTTTTCTTTATTTTTGCTAAAATAAAAAAACTAAAATACCCTTAAAATAATATGACTTATTTTAATTACGGTAGGATATGTTCGTAATTTTTTAATCGAGTTGGTACTTGGTTAACCTGTGATACCAACTCGATCAAGGGTTTTATTAATAGTAAGTGTAGATATACAACTAGTGGAGATAGTAAATTGTGCATAAAAACATGTATAAAAAATATAAAAAAAGCTTTGGTTGAGTGATAAATTTAAGATTTTACTAATTTAATTAGAGCAAGTTTAAATCTCGATGTATTCATATTTTTCTTTTTTTTGTTAAAATGAGAAGACTAAAATACCTTAGAATAATATGACTTATTTTATTTACGGAAGGGTATTTTTATAATTTTTTAATTGAGTTGGTATCTGGTTAACTCGTGACACCAATTTAATCAATGATTTTATTAATAGTATATTGTAAATTGGCTTATATGTAAAAAAAAAAAAAAAAAAACCTTAAGAAAATGCAAAAAACCAATTAAGCCTGTGTATTAAATTTGCACCTAATTAAATCCTTACCATTAACTAAAATAATCAATTAAGCTCTTTCGTTAACGGTTTTCGTCATTGACCTTGTTGACCATTGAAATAAATTGATGAACCAATCAGATGGTGACATGTGACAGCTTCTGGTTTAATCAAATATTTTTCTCACAAAAATGATTAAAAATTATAAAAAATATATATTAAAATATTAAAATTGTAACAACTTTTTATGAATTCTTTTATAATTTTTATAAGTTTATATTAATTTTAATAAATTATAAAAAAATAAAATTGATATAAACTTATTATAATTTTATATTTTAAATAAATTTTATTAAAATTAATATAAACTTATTAAAATTTATATTTATTAGATTTTATGATTTTTTTATGATTATAAGATTTTATTATTTTTATGATATAAACTTATTTAATAAAATTTATTTAAAATATTTAAAATTTAAAAAGCATATTAGAATTCTTCAAAATAATAAAAAATTGTAAAAACTTATTAAAATTTATATAAATTTTTAAAAAATATATAAAAAAATATTAAAAATTTGAACGGGTCTGGTTAGCCCAAAACCGATAAGATACCGATTCGGGGAAAGCCATTAAACCAATTGACTTGAGAACAGATCGTTGAATTGATTTTTTTTTTATTTTTAATATTTATATCAAACCAAAATTCGACTAACCAATCTAGTTCAATTAAATAAAATGTTAAAAAAAATCATGTCAATTGTTCGGTCCTCAATTCAACCGATCGAAAGGCTTTCTCCTGATCGATACCCTTTCCAATTTCTGGCAAATCGATCCAACCGACTGATCCGGTCCAATTCAAGTTTTTAGGATGTTTTATAATTTTTATAAGTTTATATTAATTTTAATATTTTTATAATTTTTTATGATTGTTTATGATTTTTTATAGAATCTTAAAACGTTTTTATAAAATATTAAATATTTTAATATGTTTTATTGATTTTATAAATTTTGTTTTATAATTCATTATAAATTATATATTTTATAATACTTATAATTTTTAAGTTTATATCAATTTTAATATGTTTTTATTGAAATTGTGTTCAAAAGCTTGTTGAAGGGTTTTGCTAGCTTTAGGATCGCATATGACCTTGAAAACAAGCATTTAATATTTACACAACTCATGAAGGAACTACAATCCTATGAGTTGATGTTGAACGGCGATTAATTTATCCGCAAAGCAATAGCTAACTTAGTGGTAACTTTTTCCTCTAAAGGGAAGGGAAATCAATCTAAGAGAAATGAAACTAAGTCCTCTAGGCCACAAAAAGTGGAAAGGAAAAGAACCAGGAAACCTAAAAACTTATCAAAGTCTATGTGTTTCTTTTGCAGTAAGAAAGGACACTTAGAGGTCAACTGGAAAGAGTGGAATGACTACCTAGCCACAAAGAGCAAGGTATGATACTCTTAATTATTGCAACTTTCTTAGTGGAATATTCAATAGACTACTAGGTCATTGATTTTGGAGCCACTAATCACGTTTGTGTTTCTTTATAAGGTTTAAGAAAACGAAAGATCTTAAAGATAAGAGTCTCTTGTTGCAAATTGGGGATGAGACAAATGATGTGACTGAAGTAGTGAGAGATGTACATATTTATTTTTATAGTTTTAAGAATATTGTTTTAAATGACGTTTTATATGTACCTAGTTTCAAGAGAAACTTAATTTTAGTTTCTTATTTATTTAACGAAGGCTTGACCGCAACTTTTAATAATAGTATTGTAATTTTTAGAATTCGTTTGCTCATATGTAAAGGATAGATGCAAAATAATCTCTATTTTATAAAACTAAATATGTACACACTTTTTGAAATTGAAATCACGAATAAGAAACTTAAAATTTCTCACTCTAATGGGGCATACATTTGGCATTTGAGACTTAGTTATATTGCCCAAGAAAGAATCACTAGGCTTGAAAAAGACGACACCTTAAGTACACTTAGGCAAATCAATCTTCCACAATCTGAATCTTGCTTGGAAGGTAAGATGGAAATATCCAATTAAGAAAACAGTTTATTTGTAACAGTGAAAGTTTAAAAATGTTCTAAAACGAGTGATCCACCATAATTTATTATGGAAAATTAAGCTTTTTTCACTACTTAAAGAGCTTGTATTCAAGTCATTTAATGACTTCTATGTTTATTTTTAGAATGATTTAGTTTTGAGATTAGATTGAATAATTTGAGCTTTTATGTTGTTTTATGACCTTTTATGCCAATTCGAGCTTAAGGAAGAACTAACGAGTTGATTGAGTGTGCATGATAACAACCTAAGCCGAGGAGTTAGTGAACTTCCATGAATATCACAACATTCAAAGAGAAAGTCGCAACATTGAAGCAAACTTCAACACTTAGCCAATTTTCCAACTCAAACCCACGAGGCAAGCTATTGGAGACAAAGTCATGACATCGAAGAGGCAAAGTCGCGACATTCATCCTGAATTCCAAAGGCATAGAAATAGTAATAGCAACAATAACAACAACAATAGTAATAGAAATAGTAGTAGCAACAATAACATCAATAGTAGCATTTATAAAAAATGTTTCATCCTTTTTTTTTACGACGAACTTAAAATATTCTTTTTACAGAACAAAGTGTACAATAAACTTCAAATTATCTGATTTGTGAAATCAAGTAACTTGATAAAACTATAAAAAAAATAGGGTTATTCTATTTCTCAAAAAATGCAAAATTGAAAAAATAAATTCATCAATGATTTGTGAAATATTTTGTCAAAAGGAGGCATACATTTTAGACTATGAAGACATGAGCACATTATGAAAAAGCCTTATTTAAAGGGTACATGTAACTCAATGATTCATTTACCATAATGTAGAATCCAAACCAACACTAGATTTAAGCAGAGAGTCCCTACAAAAATTGAGACAAAAAGTGAAATGTGTGACTATAGTTGCACATGTAGGCACAAAACACATCTCCTGGTTACATTTTCATGGTACCATTTTGGTTAGCACATCACTGTGGATCAAGCTTTGCTACAATGATTGATAGAAACCTTTTCAGTGTGAAAGGTTTCTTAGCAAAAAAACTAAGAACATCATGCAAGAGGTCATTTTAGTCTTATTTTATAAAGACTTTCTAGGAACTGTAATTCTTTAAATAAATAAACAGCTTAAGGTGAAAGATAAAAGGTATAGCAAGAGTGCAAATAATTAGAGGTGAGTAAATTCGATTTTAATTAATTTAATTAACTTAATTAACTTATGTAATTAAGTTGATGTTAGTTAAGTCTGTTTATTTTGTTAAGTCAATTAAGACTTTGATTAAAATTGTTAAGTTGGTTGATTATTAATTATTGAATTTCATAATTATATCAATTGACTTAATCAACTTAATATATATGATTTTTTATTTTTAAAATATTTATAATAAGTAAAAAAATTGAATAATATACAATTTAAATTAAACCCATTTCAATTTATATCCGATCTAAACCATAAATCCAACCTAAATTTATTTAAACCCATAAAAGAGGAAAAGAAAAAATCTATTGTAGGAAAAAAACCGATTAATTGATTTAACTGATTGAATCAATCAATATTAAGTCAATTCATTGATGTTGTTATTTGATCAATTATAATCTAATTGAAAGTTGATATATTAAGTAAATTATTTATATAAATCGACCAAACAGATTGATTTAATCGATTGTTCACCTTTATTAATAAAAACAGCTCTAAACCCTTTTTCGATTTTAAGCCTTAACCTCTCTATTAAGGATATGACAAGAAGAATCTTTTAACATACATTAGAAACAGGATATGTTGTCTACAACATTTCCTGTCTCTTCCAAGTCTCAGCAGAGACTCAATGCTATTTTGCTGTTACTCTTACTCCTCATTATTATTACATCTGTATGGTACATATAAAAATCTGACTGAAAATTCTGAAACATATTTGAATCAAACCCATATTATATTTTGCAATGGGAAATTTAGTCCTTGAAACCTGACTTAAAATCATTGTCAACATAGCACATTTTGTCTTTTAGATGTGAATTGTATCCAAAAGAAGCCTAAGGAAATTTGGGAGAAAGGAGTCAAAGAAAAGGATTTAAAGGTTGAATAGAATTCTCATTAACAATGTTGAGAACCCATTTTGCTCCATCTTCTTATGAACATGATATGGCCCATCAAGCTGTCATCTCCAATTCCACAATTCTTTTGGATGCAATGCACTTGTAGCTGTTTTTCATTTTTGCCTACTATTTTGTGTTCCATAATTTCAATCATTCACCGCATGAATTGCCAACAACTGTGAGATTCTGTTTATCATTATACTTTTGGACCCTCCTCAATTCTAACATCATTTCAATTTAAAGCAACATTTAGAATGGGTTCATACCCAGAATTCTAGAGATTTAAAATAAATCAATTTATTGAATAATTTAAATTCAAAATATTGTTAACTTAAAATAAAGGTGTTTGTGGGTCGGGTTAAGGTTGAGTCTAAATACGATTGCTCAAGCCTGGTCCGGTCCGAAATCTAGGCCTAAAATTTTGTCCAAACTTGTCCGTGTTTGTAAAAGGTTAACCCAAGCCAATTTTAGGTCCGTTCATATTATTTTAAATTTTTTAAATATTTTTATTATTTTATTTTAATATTTAATAATTTTATACAATTTTTTATTTATTGAAATTTTTTATATAGTTATTTTAATATTATTTTAATGTTTACATTAGAGTATTATTATATATTTAATATAGATTTATTTTTTTAATGTGTTCTAAATTATATAATAAATAAAAATAATATAACATAAAATATTAGACTCAGACATTGAATGTTCAAATCTGACCCATATTTTAAATAAGCCTAATATTTTTACCCCAAACCTATTTTCGAACTTAATATTTTTGTTTAAAACCTCTTAAATTTTAAGTAAACTTTTGAACCTAAACAGATAACCCAACTAATGTACTTAAAAGCATCCAAACTTAAAAATAAGAAGTACATAAAACAACTTGAAAAATTCCAAATTTTAAAAGCAAGTTGAGAACTTTATGAAAAGCAAGTGATCCTCATCCACAATTGACTTATGACTTAGCAGCCTTTGTTTGTCTGAGAATGTTTTTAATGATTTGAATTAGAACATTTGGATAGCCGTTGAAAAAAAGAACAAGTCACTGCCGGAAAAGCTCATCTACTCTTTCTACTGTATCTGACTGATCTGCTTGTCTTATCCTTTTAATGTTGGTTAGAAGACATTAAACCAATGATTTTAAACTGATTGATTTACTCAGAATATCAAGTCTGTTTGTGATGGATAACGTAAGGGTTTATATGTAAATTCAACTTCGAATTATATATTTTAATCATTTGGTATTTAATAGAGCTAACAAATGATGTAGTATTTATCACCTAAGCTAATCACGTCACTTGTTCAGTGGTAAATTTGTATAAATTTCAAGTTGATTGGTGATTCAGGGTTTGATCACTGTATTTGTAAATCCTTTCCTCATTATTGTATAAAAAAAAGTACTTATCAACTAAACTACTTAAGCATTTTATCCAACCACGTTTGTTAATTAAAGATGTATTTGAAGAGTCATTTGTTAATTAGATTTGAGTGGAATTGTTTGTAATTATATAATTGTGTCATGTTTGGGAAATAGCTGTAATTAGTGGATCTCACTGAATTGGGAGTTATTGAGAGGGAATCGATTCTCTTGTTGGAGAAGTATTTGAAGTGTCATCATCTGAGCAGCCGACCCGAACCTTGAACAATAGAGTATTGTACTCGAGGTGCCTATGCTCGATTTTAACCTTGAGATTTTGTCTCCTGACTCTGAAAAGAGCCCAAATGGGTTCATAGAGTATATCAGGAGCACCTAATGTTCACTAAGGAAATGTTTGGCTGATGGTTGAATCCTCTGCAAGCACAACTGGCATAATTAATATTATATTTCTAATAATATTGACACCTCTCTTGAAAGCTTGTAAGTTGTATCTACATCAATCAATGTGCTCCCTAACTCCGTGAATCCTTCGAGCTCTCCTCAAAGTAGGGAGACAAAATCCTCGAGCGGGACAATAACATCCGTTGAGGGCTTGCGACCAACCTCCCCTCAATAGGTGTAATTGGAACACCCCAATTAGTAACCATATTATCGAATATTTTTTGTTCTAACTATTGTATACACTCTTGGGAATTATAATTTCTTATAATTACAAGAGAGTAATTACTATTATAATAATAATTACAGTTTCATCCAATTACTATGTGGTGTTCAAAGACATCTTAAATTTAGATGCCAAATTTTCTTTATCTAATTCATTAAGTAAAATTCTTCTTAATATCTCAAAAGTGAAAACAACCTTAAAATCTTTCCATATTTCAAATTATCTCCAATATTTTTATTTTGAGAAGAAATATCGAGCAAAACATCTTTTGAGAAATAGCTCATGAAAAAGGTGATTTCCTAGATAATCTTGCTTTATACTGAGTTGTTCTATAAAGGTGTTTTGTAATTTATTAGCTAACAATATCTAATCTAATTCATCCCAACAAAGTTTGACTAGATACTACAATAATTTAAATTATAAAAATTAAATAGAATTCTCATGTAACACCTGTGGGTGAAATTTTTATTAACAATTTAAAAAGAATGATATTGTAAATTTTTTTTTTAATAATCTCATTATAAGTTTTGATCATATCTATTTTTTTGGCACAATACCTAAAACTACTTATAATCCCTCCCAATCCATAAATAGGAGGATAATGCGCTTCAACGCACCCAAACTCACATCCTCCTGCATTGATAACAATACTCATACCAATCAAGCTAATACTCAATCGGCAAAGTTAAGATTTTAAAATTATAATATTGAGTTTGGATCCTATCATGTTCATGTATGCTCTAGATTTTATGTGAAATAAATAAATAAAATAGCCCTCAAAATAATATCTATTATTTTGTAAAAGTAAGAAACTTTTGGTAACTTTACAACTGAATTGAGATCCGATTGATAGAAATAAATAAATAAAATAGCCCTCAAAATAATATCTATTATTTTGTAAAAGTAAGAAACTTTTGGTAACTTTACAACTGAATTGAGATCCGATTGATAGATAACACAAACTCAATCAAAATCATAAATATAGTTTAAAATGTACTGCATACAACAATACGGTCCATTATGGACGAACCTGATCCCGACAATAAAAGAATGTAATAGATCTGTGATTCTTATGTTCTGGAAAGACATACAAGTTTTGGATACCCATACCTGAATTATTCGGTTTGATACGATACACCCCTTCTGGACAATCTGTTTGATCTTTTTGTACAAGAATTGTTGAGTTGTTGGTTATCTCCATTAATGTCGACAGGTGAAGAAAATATACCCTGAATTCAATGCTTTTGTAATCATAATAACTTTCTCCTGCCAAAATGAAAAATGAAAATGGGACCCTGCAGGCATCCGACTAGGCCACTATGAGTTCCAAATCAAATAATGGATGGAAGTATAAAGAAAGGAACATGGATTCAATAGATTTTAATTCAAATATTAGTATCAAAGTGGCGTACTCTATATCAATCAAAGAAAAAAATAGAGAATTTAAGCGTAAAAGTATCGTGGAAGTCTATATTAGAAGTTCGATTGTATTTTACTTTTTATATTAAAAAAATTGATAAATTAGTCTCTGTATCTTAGATCAAAGAGCAAACTAGTCATTTCTATTAAAAATTTCATCAATTTCTACTATTAAAAACTAATGTAGTTAACAAAATAACCGGAATGCTGACGAACAATGATCAATTTTAAACAATAAAAACGTATAAAACTTTTAACAGAAAAGCCAGTTTGCTCTTTCATCTAATATACAGAAATTAATTTACTCATTTTTTTAATATAGAGAACAAATACAATCCGACCATTACTACAAATCAAATAATGGGATGGAAGAATAAAGACGGTAACATGAATTTCAACTTTCTTAGTTTATGCACCCATTCAATAGATTTTAATTCAAATATTAGTATCAAAGTGGCATCCTTTATATCAACCAAAGAAAAAAGATAGAGAATTTAAACCGTAAAAGTATCATGAAAATCTCCATATTAGAAGTTAGATTGTATTTTATTTTTTTTATATTAAAAAATTGATAAATTAGTCCTTATATCTTAGATCAAAAAGCAAACTAGTCCGTTTTTATTAAAATTTCATCAATTTTTACTCTTAAAAACTAGTATAGCTGACAAAATAACCAGAATGTCGACGTGCAAGGACCAATTTAAACAATAAAAACGGATAAAACTTTTAACAGAAGAGCCAATTTGCTCTTTCGTCTAACATATAATAACTAATTTGCTCATTTTTTTAATAAAGAGAACAAAATACAATCCGACTCTTACTATAAGAACCTTCACAGTATTTTCACCAAATATCAACTTAATTTAGTTTTAATCTATGCTGTCATTCTTGAAAGATAATCTAACGAATTTTAATTTGAATTTTAATATCTAATATAACCTTTTTCGTATAGTCACATCTTTTATATAAAAAAAGAAAAAAGAATATTATCTTCTATTACTACCACTTTCATTTCTTCCACTTTACCATATTTTCCATGGAAAAATGGAACTTTAAACCATATACAGTACAATGTTTGAACTCCACTTTAAGCATTACAATGGCCCATTCCATTGAATATATTTAATGTGTGTGTGTGTGTGTGATTTTCTTAGAAGAGCCTACCAAAAGAAATTTGAGGATTAGAAAATGAAATCTCATGGAACTCCCATGTGTTTTTCAGCTTTACTTGATTCAAAAGCAAAAATAAATTTAGTGAGATACCCTACAGGATTATGATTTGAAAATCCTAATATCTCTTTATTAAGTAAAAGTATTATAGAATTCGTTATATTAGGAATCAGATTATATTTTTTATTTTTATTTAAAAATAAATAAATTCATCTTTATATATTAGATAAAAAACAAATTGATATTTTTTTGTTAAAAATTTCATCTATTTATATTATTAAAAACTGACATAACAAACAGAATAACTAAAAGTGATACATAATATGCCACAATATTAATTTATTATTTGATTTAATGTATAAAAATTACTTTATATATTTTTTAAATAAAAATAAATAAAATGCAATTAATTGGTAATTTTACCCTCTTTATTAATGCAATTGCATTATGTAATTATATAAATGCAGTCCAATCTATGACCAGTATCTACAGTCTCAGACTGCTTATAAAACATTGCATAAATTGAGGCCTTTTAGAACATCCTTCTTCCAGTATGGGTGAGTTTAGACAACATGTGCAGGCAATGTCAGAAATGGAAATGACAAAGCAGCAGTGTTCAGAGATGAATTCAACTCCAATGGAGAATTTCACGATTGCAGACTTCTCTCTCCAAACCTTACTGGCCCACCAACTTCCTGAATTCCCACCAATCCTCTCCTGCACTGTGCTTGCCGGCGGCAGCCCTACTGCCACCGCGGATGAACATGTTTCTCTCCAAACCAACAAGAGAAAAGCAACGGAACAATCCACCTGCAAATCCCAAATCATTTCTCCAGCAGCTTCCACCACTGAATTTGAAGGAAGCACCAATACGAGGAAAAAGAATATTGTATGGTGCCCCATCACTTGGTTTTACAAATTTCAATCCTCATGTCAATTTCATCCTTTTCAACATATTTGGCGTTTGCAGAGATTAGGCAAAGGGAAGAAAGCAAAAGAAGCCGAGGAAATCATTCATGTTAGAGCAAGAAGAGGCGAAGCTACTGATAGTCACAGTTTAGCAGAAAGGGTATCTATTTTTTTTCTTGCTTTGGTTCAGTACCAATGGAGATGAGTGAACACTAGTATTGATCTTCTTTTCTTTTCCAGGTTAGAAGAGAGAAAATAAATGAGAAAATGAGATGCTTACAAGACCTTGTTCCTGGATGCCACAAGGTAAAACCTTGTTCCATACATTATGCTTCTACATTCATCAGCATAGATTTTAACAAAGCTTGAGTGGATGCAACAGACAATGGGAATGGCAGTCATGCTGGAGGAGATAATAAATTATGTTCATTCATTACAGAATCAAGTAGAGGTAAATTTCAATGTCAACATATTCTACTACAGCAGCAACACATCCTCTACTAATTCTTCTTCTTAATCAGTTTCTTTCAATGGAGCTTGCGGCTGCCAGTTCTTATGTTGAAACACAAGGCAACAAAATGGCACAGGTTCTGAATTTCAAAGCTACTTTGATGGTTTTTTTCAATATCATGCATCTGTCTACCCTTATATTTAAGTATTTGACTAAATTAGTGTTACAAATCAATTAGGTATAACTCATTTAAAAAATAATTAAAATATTTTTATGTATACTAAGTTGTATTATTATGATGATATTTTTATTTTTTTTATATTTTATAAATCAATAAAAATTTATCCATAATAAAATTTGAACTATAAAACATTCAACTTTACTATCACAACCAAATAATCATTTGATTTTTATATAGATTTTCAATAAATATATTTGTTACCACATTGAAGATATGCCAACTTTCCATTAATTTAATGAAGTGAAATTGTATTAAAAATAAGAGAAAGAGAAATGGTTAAAAATGAGTGATTGTGGACGCAGGAGGGGACAAATTCACATGTGGCACAACAGCAACAACAGATGGAGAAATGGGCAATGGATAGATATGGAGAGCAGCATTGGTTCCATTCGACATGGCCACTTTGACCGCACTTTTGGCCTTTTTCCTTTCCTTCTTCTTCTTGTTTTTGTTACAATATATATATATATATATATATATATGAATTATGGTAGTGCAAATCAAAATCACATCTTGTTTCCAGATACCATGGCAAATGTTTCATCTGCATTCTTGCACGTCACATCTATTCCTACTTGGACCTCATTTTTCCTAATTATATTTTTTTCACTATTTAACAAAGGGTTCATTTCAAAACACATGACTATCCATTCTTCTCTTTTGTATAAATCAATGTCTTTCCTTACTTAAAACATCAAATTATCCGTCCAAACTTAAAATTAAATAAAAAAAAATTTGAGCAAAAAGAAAATTGATTTTCAATTTGTTCTCGTAACAAGCATTTACATATTGTTTTCAAGTATCTTATACTTTAACTTATGAGATTAGTTGCTTGTATTCTATGCATGGAAGCTTAACATGTGTTGAGTTTAGAACATCATTGACGTCTTGTCTCGATAATATAATTGTCAAGAACAATTTGGAAATTACGGCTTTAATGCATAGAGATCTTATAATTATAACTTTTTATAATTCACTTGCATAACCTAATGTATTCCATAGCTTTATCCACATAAGTGTTAAAGAAATATCTCAATTTATTATTATAAAACTATAATAATATCAATACAGTTAAATATTATTTAGTGCTTACAAGCGAATAATGATTAGCTTGTAAGGCTTACACTAATAATCTCCCATTAGCACTAAAACCAATCGCTCATATGTCTAAGCCCTAGATCTTGTGACGATGGTGTTTTGTTGTTTTAAAACATTAGTGAATGGATCAATTAGATTATCATTCGTAGGTATCTGTTTTGTACTTATATCATGCTTATCAATGATCTCTCGGATCAAGTGATACTGACATAATACATGTTTGGGTTTGTGATGAGACTCCATTGTTATTACATTACAAATGTGTAAACATAAAATAACGGTTTAAACGGTAAAGTGCAGCAGAAAATATCGTACATAAATACTTTTGACCATTGCCTGAACCAAATGCAAAATCTAGATGTCGTAACACCACTGGCAAGCACATCAAACAACCGACGAGGACGTCGTATTTAGCTATACAAAAACACGAAAAACTTCAAAGTCATCTAAGCACTCGAAAGCCTCACTACATGGAATTGTTTCCAGAATTTGTTTTGTGATACTTAGGGACCTTATGCTTGGAGTATTTATTAGAGCTGATCGTGGGCCGGGTCAGGTCGGGCTTCAACAAACTTTTAGGCTCAATTGCTCGGCCCAAGCTCGACTCGGTCCAAAAAATGGGCCTAAAATTTTGTCCAAACCCGACCCGAATTATAGAAGTCAAACTCGAGCCCGACTTGACCCAGCCCATATTAATTTTTTTAGATTATTTTATTACGTACAACAAATTTAAAAAATATATAATATATCAAATATGCTTAAAAACTTTAAAACAAACATTAAAAAATAAATAAATTAAAAATACATTAAAAATTCTTTATATTAAGATAGTTGCAAATAAAGTAGTAGAAAAATTAACAATAAAACATAAGTTCTACAATATTCAAATAATATTAAAAAAGAAAGTGAAACAATAATAAAAACGCATAAAAATAACATCCAAACAACCAAAACAGCAGCAAAAATAATAGAAAAAATAGCAACGAAAATAACAATAAAAATAGCACCAAAATAGTAAAAAAATAGCACCAAAACAGTAAAAAAACACCAAAATAGCAAAAAATAGCAATCAAAACAGCAAAAAACAGCACCAATACAGCAAGATAATTTTTTATTAAAAATGGTTAATTTATTCGGGTCGGGCCGGGCTGAACTCGAGTCAAAAAACTCTTACTCGAGGCCCAGCCATTTAGAAAATGGGCCTCATTTTTTCTCCAATCCTATTTTTCGAGCTTATATTTTTCTCCAAACCCTCCCATTTTTTGGGTGGGCCTTCGGGTCGAATCGGATGGCCCGACCCGTAATCAGGTCTAGTATTTATAGTGATAGTTCCCCATCAAAAATACCAAAACATGTCCCACTACCACACACAAGTGAAAGTGGAAGTAGTAGGCAACAAAATATGGGTACGTGAGAGTGACCCCATGAAACATGGGAACGTGGGAGGTTTTCCCACGAACCAATTCCAACAAAACGTACTAAATTAACAATGCTAGGAACTACATCTAGTTCAGTGATGAACTTTTTAATCCAAATAACCTTCATCCGCCTCACACATGGAAATGTATTCAACTTCAATTTGTTGAGTCTATTATTGTCACTTGTTTGGAACTTTTCCAATTGACAGCATCATTATTTAATATAAACACAAATCCATCTTGTGATTTGTTGTCATCTTTACTTATTGGAATGCTGCCTCTATATGACCCCTAACTTGGAGTTTAGTCTCTCCATAAACAAAAAAAAATGTCCTTAGTTCTTCGTAAGTACTTCAGGATATTTTTCACAGCAATCCAATAACCATCACTAGGATTACTTTGGCATCAGCTCATGATACTTAGAGCTTAAGATACATCTAGTATTGTGAGCTATAATAATTTGATACGTCAAATTAGACTCTCCAATACACTTAAAGAGATTATTCTCAAACAAATTAGGGTATTTTCATTGCATTTATTGAGTTTTCATTCTTGTCGTTAATAAAGTGTTTTTGTTAGTTTTATGCCATTTTTTATACCCAAATTGGCCAAACACGCCATTGGGAACTAACGGTATAGTTGAATTGTATAGGAAGTCAATGATGGCCCAAGATCAAAGAAATTACCTCCCGAAGGGGGGTATTGCGACACCAGACCTTGGAATGTCGTGATACCCCTGATAGTGCTAAAGTGAAGAAAATTTGGGCCAACTCTAGTGATATTGCGATACCGAGGAAAGGTATCGTGATACCGAGGAAAGGTATCGTGATATCGAGAACCCCAAGGCTCCCAATTTCAATAATAACTTGGGTATCGCGATATCGAATATCGAGTATCACGATATTCGCCATATCAAAGTTCGGGTATCGTGATATCGATGCCTAAAGTGGAAAAAAATGATTACAGGGGTTGTTTTTGTCCAACACCCACACCAATCACAATTAGGCACTTAGGGGCATTTTGGTTCAAAATTTTGGGTTGAAATCAGTTATTTAAAGCTATTTTTTGCTTAATGAAAAGAGGGGACTCTTTTGCTTAGGTTTTCTATCATCTTTTTTCTTAATTTTAGGTTAGGGTTACGGTTAGGATTCTTTCTTTTCTTTTTCTTTTTAGTTTAGGTTTTCCCTTTTTTTTTAGGTTAGATTTTAGTTTTGTTGTTTACTTTCTTCCTTATTTTTAAAATATTTTGTAAACAATGATGGACAAATTCTTGGGCTTCAATGAAATTTCATCAATTGAATAAGCATTTTATAAAACCCTTTGCTTTCATTTTATGCTTATAATATGTTCGATAAAATATATGTTTAGAATTTGAGTTTGAGTATGTACTAAACTTGTTGGATGGTTGATTGTTTGGTTGTTTGTTAGCTTAAGTTTATGTTTATTATTGATTGATTAGTTGTTTGATTATATTGAAATGCTTAATACGTTAGAATTGACACCTCTACTTGTAACACCCCTTGCTCGTCCGTGTCATCGGGTTCAAGTTACAGAATGCTACAATACGAAATGAAATAGTTACTATGTTAATGCCTAAATGGTCAAGTTTTGTTATGTGTAAAGGTGAGAATTGACAAGTCTATTTTGACAATATGTGAATTGGTAATAAGATTTATATGCATGTTTGGATTGGGTGAATGACTTGAAAGTTTTTTCGATCATGTTTGTAATGGTGTAATTAAGGCATATTGGTTAGATAATTAAAAGTTGATATGGCATGTTTATGAAATGTTGTGGATTGTTATGAATAGGTTTGTCATTGGTCAATTTGTGTTATGAAGTTGTCTTTTTAGGTTAAAATTGAATCATGTACTATAAGATATAATTTGTACCACACGACTGTGTGTCACACACAGGCTGGTGACACGATCATGTGTCTATTAGATAATAGGGAGAATTAGAAGCACATTGTTCCCAATTGTCACATGGGAAGTGTGAGTACTCTAGATTTGATCATTTTGTTTTCACACGATTTTAATTTGTTACACGACCCAGCCATACGGTCGTGTGACTTTTGATAAATTTTTGTAATTTTCACCCACGCGGCTTCAGTGAGTTACACAATCTAGACACACGGTCGAGTAACCCTTGTTTTGAAAAATTGCTCTGCTTATTGAAAAGTTTTCAATTTGGTCCATATTTGTGCTCGGGTCAACTTAAAAGCTCTCATAAGATCAATTGAGAATCAGATTAGTTTGTAAATCATATTATGCATGGATTATGAAATTTTTTAATGTTTAATTGAATTTTAATGTCAAAATTGTATGTGATTTACTCTGTTAATTATTGTAGCATCCTATAGCTCGGGTTCGACGACTGGACCGGGTGAGGGGTGCTACATTCCATGAATGTCGTAAAAGCGTTCGTCAATTTGAAAGGCACCACCAAGAATTCGTAGTGACAACATCATATGTGGAACGCTATTTCTGCACATCACTATCGTTTACCTTCAATCTATAATATCCCAATCTTAGGTCGCTTTTAGAAAAGACTGAAGCTCATTTCAGCTAATCGAGTAAATCATTGATACGAGGTAAGGGGTATTGATTCTTGATCGTCAACTTATTCAGTTACTGGTAATCTATATAGAGTCGCATAAAACCATCTTTCTTTCTAAAAAATAAAAGTGGAGCTCCCCAATGCGATATACTAGGGCGTATAAAGCCGCGGTCCAATAACTCTTGCAACTGAATTTTCAGTTCCTAAAGTTCTGTTGGTTCCATTAGATAAGGGGCAATCGATACCGGAGTCATATCAGAAAATACTTCGATTGCAAAATCAACTTCTCGATTTGGTGGTAATCTCGATAATTTCTCGAGAAACACATTAGGAAATTCACACACAGTTCGAATCTTTCTTATCTGATTATCATCCTTGCTCGAGTTAATAACATAGGCTAGAAAATCTTCACAACCTTGGTTCAAGAGCTTATTAGCTCTAATTGACAAAATGATCTGATTCGAACCATTCGTTCTGACACCATTCACTTCCACGATATTGCCATTTGGTTCCTGAAAGAAAACTTCCTTTTATGGCAGTCCAAAATCAGTCCAT
The DNA here is from genome assembly GCA_005610355.1 of Gossypioides kirkii. Classification (NCBI taxonomy): domain Eukaryota; kingdom Viridiplantae; phylum Streptophyta; class Magnoliopsida; order Malvales; family Malvaceae; genus Gossypioides; species Gossypioides kirkii. The sequence goes on along the minus strand of CP032254.1, from coordinate 15,720,855 downwards.
GCTCGATCATCCAATCCATTCTCAAAATCAGATCAAAATCGTCGAATGGCACAATCTGCTTTGACGTGACCTAACTTCTTACAATAGCGACACCTTTGTCTCGCTTCTTTGATGCTGCCATAACAGAAGCTTGTCTATCTATCTTGCTATTCGAACCAAATTCATTGTTGAGTTTGTCTTTACTCAACAAATGACCCTTTACATCCTCGAACGAGAGTTTGTCTCTGTCATAAATCAGGGTCTCCCTGAAAGACTTGTATAAAGGGAGTAAAGAACACAATAATAGCATAGATTGATCTTCATCGCCAATCTGAACCTCAACGTTCTTTCAATTATTCAAAAGAGTAATAAATTGACTAGTGTAATCTCTAAGAAGTCACCTTCGTTCATGCAAAACGTAAGTGAACGTCATTTCAACACTAAACGGTTAGTCAGGGGGTTAGTCGCATAAAGAGTTTCTAATATTTTCCACAAGGCGGATAAGATTTTCTCTATCAATACCTCCTGCAATACCCTATTCGTGAGGCACAACTGGATTGCAGACGGAGCCTTTTCATCAAGTTCTGCTCATTCTATCTGATCTAGATTCTCAAGCTTTTTTTTTGTAACGACTTTTTTCAGGCCAGTCTGAACTAGAATTGTCATCATCCGAACTTGTCACAGATTGAAATTTGTGACACTATCAAACTTCTCTTTGTCAAACCTTGTTATTGTCATCTCTGAACGAACCGATATACGAAAATTGAACTAGGTCTAATACCACTTATTGGGGATCAATCCGATTAAGTAACAAAGAAGTAAAAATAGCGAAAGAGATTGAGAAATTGAACACAAATTTAACGTGAAAAAACTCCTCTGAAGAGGATAAAAAATCACGGGCAAAGATAATTTTACTATAATAGCAAAAGAACGAAGAGTACAAAAGATGGAAATAAAAACTAAATCTCGAAACAAAAAACTCTCAAAACGTAAACACAAAATTTTCCAAAAAATTTATGAGTTCTAATTTTTAATGGGTGTGTTTTTCTAAGATTGTAAAACAGTCTATTTATAGGTTAAATTCGTAGGTCAAATAAATTATGCTAATGAATGTAAAATATATTATACTAATAAATACTAAATCTTCTAGAAAGAAAATATATTTTGTTTGACTTAACTTGCAAGCAATCTTTATTTTATTTAAAAGGAATTTAGGTCACACAACTCTACCACCTGTTATACATCTTTCAATTTTGTTAATTTGATTCTCACTTTCTTTTTTTTTAAATAATTTTTACTTTCTTCTTTTGATTAAATTTATAATATGAATTATATGGTAAGTTTATAACAATCATCTCTCTATAACAGCGTGTCGTTATAGCCAACATAGGTGTACAACAATCACCTCTTTATAACAGGTAAAATCTTGATAGGCAAATGAGATTATTATAGAGAAAGGTGGCAATACCTCGAGTTTCCATCCAACTAGAGGTAATACAAAAGGAGCCTTAGTTAAAGGTCAAGATGTTATTTGAATGCAAGTGAATCGATCAAGGCCTTATTCAAGTACATAAAAAGTATGAGAGATTTTTTTAGGGATAAATCTCAAAATTATACATGAACTATAGTTTAATGTGCAATTATATACATGAATTTTGATTTTGTGCAAGTTTACATTAAATCTTGATTTTATTCAATTCTTGTAAATTGTTAACACAATTATTAATATAACATCATTTTATATTTGTATGTTTCATACATGAATAATTATATTTATCAAATATAAAAATAAATTGATGTATTTATTTCTTTAAATATATATAATTAAATCAAAATTAAATTTCAAATATACATTTAAACTACAATTAAAATTTCACGTGTGTAATTGTACCAAATTAAAATTCATAAATACAATTAAATATTAAATCAGAATTCATGTATAATTTTAAAATTTATTCTTTTTCCAAAGTACTGAAGTTCAGGGTCCTTTTTATGAGTTTAGCCAAAAAATTGCAACTCAAAAGATTTGAAACCATGATTTCAGGGGGAATCAAATTTCATGTACAGATAAATAGAGAAAGCCGCTTGTAATAGGAAATGAATTCAATTTATTTATATATTCTGATAGACATGAATGGTATTAAATTTGACTGTATTACATTATATTATAATGCAGGAATGGGAAACTATAAATGGCAGGAAAAAAGAAAAATATATATAGCATAAATACATGCAAAAATAATTAATTAATAAACTATTTACTCCCTATGGCTGACGATGGCTGAGGTTCTATTCTAAACTCTCAAGGCAGTATGAAAGAACCTGCTGTTGACCCCTGCCCTGTATAGCTGCAGTTCAGATGATGTAGTAATGATAATCTCCGTGTTGGATGGTGCGAAGAGCACATCTCCTTCAGTCACTATGTCCTCCTGTGATCCAATGCGAAATGTTCCCTTCCCGAGAAATACAAGGAAAATAGAAGGGCCTGGAATGGCTGGAAAGACCGTTGATGCTCCTTTTGAAAGAATGCAACGATCAACCTCGAACTCCTCAAAGGGTGGGAGATACCTTGTGATGTATGGACTCAATTGAAATCCTTTCAGGATGTCGGGGTAGCCCTGGAACAGAACCAACAAGAATCAAAATTTGAAGTTGCAGAACTTCACCGATATGAAGTAAATAAGATCAAACTAAATTGTCATAAAGTAGGTAAGCCGAGGTTCAGTGTCAACCACAAATAGCAACCTTTGCTGAAGTCATAATTCTACAGCTCAAAGAATTTTTCATCTTATAAGTGTCCCAGACAGAAGCATTCAAAGTTAACAAGATTTCTGGGGAAATTTAATCGCATATACGAACCTGAATGTGAAGAAAAATAGGTGATGCGAGAGGCCAAAGCATTTTTTTTATTAATAAAAGTAAATAAATACACGAGAACAAGCCTCGGGGTAAGCTTTTGTCAATAATGAGATTCCTTTCTCTAAATCCAAGCAAAAATGTGCATAATATTTCACCTTATGTTATCAAGGAAACTGCCCCGTTGGGAAAAGACAAAGAAATATACCAAATCAAGTCACATATAAATAAAGTATCAATGCTTAACGAAATAAATAACTAAATAAAGCAGTAGCCTGTGTCATCCTGTAATCGAAGTTCATAGAGCAAGAGTTCAGCTAAAACAGAAAAAGAAAAGCCTATATGTGGTATCACTCTTAACAAATTATTTTACTCTCAAATAGAAATTTATCAAAACCTTGATCAAATACTTGTACCTGCTTATATGTTAGCATGGAGCAAAGAGTTTGGATATCACGGTGCTTGGGGGTAAGACCCGCCCGGACAACATTGTCTGATGTTGCCATGCATTCGATGCACTCTCCACTCAAGTATGCATGGGGCTCATTTGCCCCAAGATACAATGCTTCACCCGGATTAAGTTTCACATAATTGAAAAAGAAGGCCGATATAACACCAATGTCACCCGGGTATTGCTTTTCCAAGTGTAACACCAACTGTTCCTTCTCAGTTAGACACCTCAACTGATGCCAAAAAACAAAAAGGAAATGAAGGGTAAAGGTCAATAATATAGCTAGAAGAGAAAGAATGGAGGAAAAACTATAAAAAAAAAAAAAAAAAACAGCTACTATTTAACAGCTTTACAAGCTGGAAAGAAAAGAGAACATGATATATTAAATATATTAGTACGATAATAGTAAACAAGTTTTTCACTAGAAAAATCTGAAATCCAGGCTAACAGTGGAAAAGAGAAAACCAATGACTACCATGCACTCTTAGAAGCCAAATTTATAACGGAATATGCAAAATGAAGGCCCATAAAATAGCTGCCTGAAGAATCAGAATAGATATTCTACCACATGACAACATAATTAGATGAACTTTTTCATGTCAATGCAGCGAGGTATTGAAGTGACATTTTATGCCTTGAAGAAGTACTGAACAGAAGATCTCAAAAATTAAAGCCTAGAAGGAAAATTAGTCTGTTACTGTCAGCATAAGATTAAAGGTTTTTCTTTAAATAAATAAAAACTTGGGTAGGAGCCATTTTTTCATATGCTGACAGAAGTCTAATCAGACTAATAGAAAGCATATTTCCACATCTTCAGAGCAGCCATTTTATGAACTCTACAGGGAAGGACCACATCAGTTTTCCTGTATAGTCATGTTTCTAAGGAACATAACAAGGTGATGACCCTTGACCCTTTCTCAATTTTATGCCTCTACGCAGTAAAGAAAAAATTCTATAAACCTGACTTTCTACGTGCAGCCGACTTTTCAGTTTTGATATTGATTTGGTTGCCATCTCCTTGCTAGCTGACATGAGTTGGGTAAAAACCGACTGCAGAGCATATTTTACTTTCTCTGTCCCATCTTGCTTGTCAATATCTAGGACTTGCTTTGCCGATGCATTGCCAACCAATTCTACAATCTCTGGGATCTCTACAAGCACACCCTTAAGCTCCTGCAAAGAAGATAGATGCTTGCTTCAAATATATGACTAATGTAGACAGTATCACCAGAAAATGTTAAGTACACAAACAAGAAGTATCCTTTACCTAAAACCAAATAACATGCATGTTTAGCAAAAACCACATAAAGACAACCCTGCAATCCTCAAGGTATTGCAGACATGATTTGGAAATATCGAAAATAAGCAGTAGAAAAAAAAGGGTCTTAACACTTGACTATTCATCTTCTTTGACATTTAAAGAATTATATTCCCAACATGCAGAAGCTCCATGAAAATGCTAGACTAGGTATTAAACTTCTCGGAATGTGATCATACCTGCCCTGGAGCATTACAATATATACCAAAAAAAGTTTTAAAGTATCAATAACCCCTCTAATATCAACAGACATGAAAAAGGTTCTGGCACAGTGATATTAAATTTTACCAAAATGATAGCAAGTATGATACTTATTACCCTACTATTTAGACCAAAACAAGACTGACCAGAAACAGTGGCAGTGAATTCTAGGAAAGTCAAGATAGATTATCTTCTGCCTCTAACTCAAATGTGATCCGGCCTCAAAGTTTTGTCATGCATATCATTTCCAGAATTTTTATTCAGCAAATCACAACTTGACAACATAATTACAAATTTAAGTGCAAAACGTGATTACCAGAATTTTATCAAACATAAATGCAAGATTTATTCACTCAAAAAGAACAACCAGCAAAAGGAAAGATCCACAAAAAACCAAGCATCATTCATGTATTACCTCGAGAGTAATGAATCCACAAAGGGCCCTGAACTCTGTAATTGCCAAAGCCATCTCAGGTTTGTGATTCCCATCCTTATAGAGATTTGGCTTCAACTTAAGCAATTCTTTGGCCAATTCTTTATCCGGATGAGCCTGTATTGAAAGGGCTTTTGCCACTGAAAGTACCTATTTTACAGCAAATGAACCACCGAATCAAATTAGACGATTCACAGAGGGTAAAAAAAAGTTCATATTCTAGTTAAAGTAATGTTGATTTCCACTTTAAACTCTAAAGCTTAATTCTTTGCCATTAACTCTTCAAGATCCACTTCAATTTCCCAATTTCTTTATTGATAGCTTTGATCTAAATTAAAATTGAGATCAAAACAGCCAAAAAAAACAAATCTTTACACTTGTAAATACCCCCCAAGAAAAGGAAAAAGAAACAATGGACACCACATCAAAGCAAAATTCAGTCATATTCAACTTAATAAAAAAAATATAATGGTAAAAAATGGAAATTTAAGATGAATGGTTATAATTCAACTTCCATTAATATTGAAGCAAAAGTTGCAGTAATTCCTATTAAAATGCAAAAGAAAACCCACTAACCCAATTAAAAATAGAAAAAAAAAACAAAAACAGAAATCAAAATTCAATTTCCGACTAATCAAAACGAGTTGAAAACGAAAACCAGAAAGGAAGCAGATAAATCGTGTAAAAGAAAAGAACAAACCTTGAATAGAAAAGGAAGATCGGGCCCCCATTTTTCCAAAACCTTGTGACCAAGCACATTCGGATTCTTCCGAATCCACTCTTTTAAAGCCACATCTTGACCTTCTCCATAGCCATCAGCCAAAAAGCTTGGCCCCGAGTCATGAGTTCCCATCCAAAACTCAGCATAAGGCCTGTCGGGCTTAATCTCAGCCCCGGAATTCAAAGCCAATAGCCTTGCCACCTGTGCCTCCGCCCCACATCTTCCCCAATCGTAGTTTTGCACCCAACCTCTTAACCGCTTCACCTTGTCAACATTAGCAGCCTTCGCCATTGTTGAAATACCCCCCCCCCCCAGAAAAGAAAAAGGAAAGAAAAGAAGCCTAGAAGAGAAGGATAATGCAGAAGGGAACGGGCATCGTTTGCTGGTATTTGAAGAGTTTGAAAGGGTAAGAAGAGAGAGGGAAACAGGTTGGAAAAAGAGAGTGAAAGAAGAATTGAAAATGAAGATTTCAGATAGAGAAAGCTTGGAAGAACCACGATTTGTATTTGTGGGGTCTGTTCAACTATGATTCTATTTGCTTCCCATTTTCTTTTCTTTTGCAGTTTCTTACGATCTTATCTTCCCACTTCTGCACGAAATTTCCATTCCCCATTTCTCTTTTTCTTTTTCTTATTAAAATCTCTAGTAAATTTTGTTACTAATTATATGCTGACATTTTATTTTTTTTACAAAAATAGAAGTCAGAAATTCTCTAACATTCATATTGTACCTCAAAAAAGTAAAAATAAAAATAAAAATAATATAATATCTTTGTTGTTTATGCTATTTATTAACTCTTTTACTATATTATTCATCAATTGCATTAATTAGAAAACTATAAATTTTATTTACAAAGTTATGTAAGTGTTTTCATTTTTTTTTTATATGATTTCTACGTGTATATACGTACGGTAGAACTTTTAGTAATGGAACGATAGAACTTTTAGTAATGGAACTTTTTCATATCTATGTTAAATGCATAATGTAAAATTAAATTATACTACCATTTATATAATAAAGGGTGAAAATGGTATTTACTAAGAACTTTAAATACCTGTAATTAATTTTACTTGTAAAAAGTATTCAACTAAAATATATTAGTTATTACTTCTTTTATGATTTTAAATTTTCTTTCCCCCACTCGTAGGTGTGCTAAATTTTAATTTTTTCTGGCGTCTACTTTATTTGTCACACAAAATTCAGTTAAATGATATTATTTATCTACTTTTTTTATATTTTATTTATAACAAAATAGCTATTTTGATGTCATTAGTGTAAGTGACACTAGCTTAGTTATGAGTATTTCTTTATTAAATTAAAGTAAAATTTATAAAATAAAGGCTAAAAATTATAGTAATTTTGAATTAAATTATTTATCGAGTCGCGTTATTTGCATTATTGTTAGGGTTTTATCCTTTTCTTGTAATTCATTAAAAAATTAATAATATTAATTGTTTAAAAAATTAATGATATTAATTAAGAGATATCAATTCAATTGAAATAATTTTGAATTTAATTAAATTTTAATATATCTTATGTGTGTTTTTTAAATAAATAAACTGTGTGTTAAAAACTCTTTTAACTTTTGGGGAAAATATATTATATTTTTAAGAGAAAGACTAAATAATATTTTCTCTAAAGAAAATAATGTTATTAATAGTAACAATGAACAATAACAAAATACAATCATGTCTACTTAATAATCCCAAAAGAGTAGAAAGATAAGTAGTAATAACAACGTTGGAAGCATTCAAAAACAAGTCAAAGATGTATCCCCTTTGGTCAAATCGCTAGAAATTGCATCCTAACTTTACAATCATCAAACTATTCTGACGACAAACTTCAATCAATCAAGAAACTAATGTCAATGCTCATTGCATCAATGATGCACGAAAGGGTAAGTCAAATATGACTTATCATCCTCATCATTATCTTGGAGTCTAATTTTGTGAACACCATCACAATACTCTATCATGATAAGATCCGTTGAGAATTGTTCTCAATAAATATAGTGGTACTCTTACCTTCGCAGATCTCATATATATGCCAAAACACAACTAAAAATTAATAACTAAGACTAAAACCACAACTACTTTAAAAGAAAACAAAATAGGCAAGACCTACAACAATTTTCAGAGAAAATAAAAGGACAAAACAACCACGATAATGTGTAATGAAAAAGGACCACTACAGCTTTTCAAAGAAAACAAAGTAAACTGAAACTTAAAAACAACAAAAAAAAATAAAATCAAAGAATATAGTTGAAGAAGCCACGACCAATAATTAGCCTAAAGATCAATACCATCACCAATAAGTCTAAAATTTGCTTTGAGAAAGATGAGCGTGATTGAGTTTTTTTTTTTATTCTCTAATGAAAAGTGGATAATTTTATGTATTTTTTATAATTGGGGGTGAGAAATGAAGTACCTAAAATTGAACCTGAACTCTCATTCTTAAAATATAAAAAACTACATTATATCATAATTTACATAAAATAATTACATATCACATGACTAACAGAAATTGAACCAAAGTTGATAAAAAAATTACATATCACATGAATAATTTTAATATTTTCATCCTTGTTATCATAATATCATAGTTTTTGTTTTTAAAATATAAAACATTAAAATGCAAAGTCAACTGAACCTTATTTATGACATCAATATTATTATAAGTATAAAATAATATATATTTAAGCACGATTAAATATCTTTATTCTATTTTAAAATTGAAAAAAAGATAACAAATAATTCTAAACATCCTATAACAAAAATTGAAATGAAACCCACCAATCACATATATTTTAAAACCTTACTTCTAGAAAATATTTATATCTTATGCATATAACAACAATTAGGATATGATAAAAGAATAAAAAAGGAAATTTGAATAATCATAAATGGGTAAAAATGACAAACCTATATTATTGAATTAAATAATGAAAATTATAATTATCATCACATAGAATAATATTAAAAAAGAAGAAAAATTATGAAAAAAACTAATAGGCTTTTAATAATTTGATCACATTGAGGGATATCTTTTTAGTGTTATCATTGAAGTTTTTAATTTCTGAATTACACTACAATAAATTTATTATTGAGTTTGATGTGATGATGACAATAATTAGCTTATAAAAGTGCTTAAACCATAAATTAAAATTACAATAAAATTTTCACCCAAAAAAAATCACAATAAAATTTAAAGTGAATCATATTTAAATTTATTAATTTAATTATTGAAATATTTTTTTTTAAACTTCGTGTATTAGTTTGATTGTTTAAATGTTCACTGTCTCAAATATGACTTAAATTCGAATCGTGTTAATTACATTGTTGTTAGGGTTTTACAATCCTCTTGTAATTAGAAAAAAAAAATCACAATTTCTTTCTAAAACTACCTTTATATTTTCAATAAAATATGTATATTGTGAGAGTTGAACTTATGTAAGTTGTATTAGAAAAACATTAAATTTACCATTCGACCAAAGTTTTATTTTAATAATTTTATACATTTTAATCTTAGTATGCGCACTTTATTACATCCATCGATTATATACATTAATAATGTTGTTGATTGAGTTGCCGTTATAAATTAACTCGACATCAACTCAAGATTAATAACCCCACGATAAATAATTGTATTGCATTTAATATTCTTAATATTATATATTTATGTGTTTATATTGGCGGAACCAAGTAGAAGCCCAGGGGCCATGGGCCATGGGCCCCACCCTTAAAGTTTAAAAATTTTCAATTTAATCATTAGTAAATATACCGTGGCCCTCCCAAAATTTAAGATTTTTGTAAATTTTTCATTTGTATATATATTATAGTCCACTTAAATTGGTAAATTTTTAATTTAAACCCTTTATAATTTATAAAATTTTAAATTAATAATGGTAAAATTACACTTTGATCCCCTCAAAAATGATAAAAATTTAATTTAACCCTTTAAGAATTATAAAGATATAGGCTATTAAAATGATGAAATTACATTTGTATTATCGTAAAAATATACAATTTAGTTCCGGCCCCTAAAAAAATTACTGGTTCCGCCACTATGTTTAAATTTCGTTTTACTCATATTTAATCTATTCTTTTTTCATTATAATATTGTATATATTTTATGTATTTTAATTAGTTTCGAGCCATACATTTTATTATTTATTATATGTTATTTTTTTAACACATCTATGTATTTCAAATATAAATATTTTTACACACATACGTGATAGAAATTTTAGTTAATATCATTTTACCAACGTGCATCAAGAAAATTGATTTTAATTATCAAACAACTTGAAATACTTGGGAAATGGGAATACTAGTTAGTTATATTCCCACCTCACCCATCTAGAGTATATCTATAACTATGTACCAAAGTGGTGTCCAAACCATGCCTGTACACCTATAAAAAACCAAAAAAAAAATTTAAAGATTTTAAAATAGTGAGATAACTTCAGTTTTAGTCCTTAAAACATGCCTCTTTCTATATACCTCATGCTGACACGTGGCTCACCACAATGCTTTTTTTATCTTATAACAATGGTTTATTTTCAGTTTTGGTCCTTCTAATATACTTGAAATTGAAATTTAATCCTTCTACTTTAATTTTTAACATAATTCAATCTTTATATATTTGCAATGTTATTGACTAATTTAATAAGTTAATATAATTAATTTTTCAATTAAAATGTCTTGTGGTTATGTATAATTTGAAAGTAGATTTTAAATCCAAAAAGTAGAGGGATTAAATTCTTGAAAATAAAAGTAAGAGAACTAAATTTCAAATGTACAAAGTGTAGAGACTTAAAGTCATGGTTGTTTGAACCAAACCGAATTGATTGGGTATCGACTCGGAAAGAGGCATCAGATCAGTTAAGTCATCAACTAGTATGAACTGATCGAACCAAGCTAAAAATGAATTGAATAAGAATTTTTTTTTATGATTTTTAATGATTTATTTAATTAAACCATACAAACCAGTGACATGATCAATTCGATTAGCAATCTGATTTTAAAAACTTTACTTAAAATATATTTTAATATATAATTTATCAACTCAATTAATTTAATTTTTTTATTCAATTCGATCCAACATTAACCCTTATTATTTCGCACCCTTGTTGAAGATTTAAGAATATAGTAATTAATTAGATGCCATAGTAACGGATGTAGATTTATACGTTTAAATATAAATCTTTTATATCTTTATTATGAAACTTGTGCATGAGCCAAATGGTTTTATCTTGAGTTGACTTGATCTGGCTTAAATTTTATTTAAATAATAAAATTAATTTGAATATAAGTATATAAATATAATTTTTTAATTCTTATATTTTTATTTTTAAGAATTTAAAAACATTAGACTTAATTGTTAATTCTATTAAATTATTTTTATTAAATTAAAGTTTATTATAATATTATTGTTTGAAGTGTATGATTATTAAATAAATTTTTTTATTATTTTAAATTATCATATCAATAAATTTAACAAATGTTTTTTTGACAAAACTAATAATTTAATTTAAATTTTGGAATTAAAAAATAATAATACTAAATTTTTACAAAAAAAAATATATAAACTAAATTTAAAATGTGTATAGAATATATTTTAAGCTTTGTTTTATGTTTGTTGTTGCAGGCTAATTGATCTCTTCCATTATGGCATTGTTTGTTACGGGAAAACTACACAGCAAAATCAATTAATAACTCAAATCATCCTCGGGAAGTTAAAAAGTAAAAATTGTAAACACGGAATTACATTTTAAAAAATTCAACCTTTATCTTTTAAAGAAAAATCAAATTCATATAAAAATGAAAAATCAAAGATTGAAAAAAAAATTGAAATGATTCTTCTTTTTCAAAAAGTAAAAACAATTCCAGAAAGTTGACAATATCAAATAATTCAATTTGATTTTCTTTATTTTGAAGTCAAACTTTAATTAAAGCTTACTTCCATTTATTTTGTAATTTAATAAAATGAAGTAAGAGGATCTTCAACTGTTTTTTTAAGAAACTGGAAGGGCTTTTATTATAAAATAAAAAATAAAGAAAAGTAATCTAGGGTCTGCCATAGCACGCTATTTAAGACCCAATGAAAATTAACAAACTATAATAATTAATGTAAACATAACCATTCAAAAATAAAAAGAAACCATTAAATATAATAGCCCATTCCTCAAGATAGCTACCCGTCCATTCCAAAACATGCAATCCTGCGTGCAACCGACGGTTTCTATTCTCTTAAAAAACTTGAAAGATACTCTTCTGTTTACCCAGAGTTTACCTTTGTTTCTTGCTGAAATAATCACCATCCATTCTGGGATTTCTTATCAGATCTTTAACTCAGAGTATGATAATAGAAAATGATTCTGTTACACCAATATAAAATTAAAGTAGTTTTTATATTATTAATATCTAAATATTTAAAATTACCAAATTAATAATTTAAATTAAAAGTTGAATGTTTAAAATTTACCTTATTCCCAAAACCGACATTTTCTCGCGAGAGAATTTGATAGGACCGATGAAAACGTGACCCAGAGATAGACACGCGGTTATAATCAATGACGTGTCGGTGGAGATCAGATGTTACTGTTCCTACAATTTACAGTCCTGCTTCATGACCTTTCATTGGGCCCACATTTTCATGTGGTCAACACGTAAATAAAAAAATTAATTTTTGATTTGAGATTTTGAGCTAATTGCAATCATTACATGTGGCAGGTTTTCAGTATTTTACGTGGCAGTTAGATTTTCCTTTTAAAAAAGGGGCAAATTTTAAGTGGAAAAATTTGAGGCGTGGAAAAATTTGAGGCGCACGTGAAGCATGGGGATTTCCACGTTCTGCACCACTCCGATCGCCCATGCCTTTTTCTTTTCTGTTATTTCAGGGTTTTTGTATATAAATAACGGGAAAAAATTAATTATTTATAAAAATATCTAAATTCAATAATATTATCAAAATAATTTAAAATAAATAGTAAAAATTTTAAAAGTCCATTTGATAGTCTATGTCCCTAAAATTTCATCCCAATGATTACTGTCAGGTATAAAAAATAAATTTTTGGATCTCTACTATTCTATGGTCGATACTCTTGTATTTTTTAACTCGATATTATATTAATATACGAAAATGTCAAATTTTGAAAAAAAAATGAGTCTCTGACCCCTTATAGCCGACACTCCTTTTTTATATTAAAAAGTAATTTTTTGAGTGTTTGTGAAATCATGACCGACACTTTTTTTTAAATGCAAAAAAAAATATTTTTTTCATGTCTGTCAAACATGGTCAATACCCAATTTTTCAGATGCCAAAAAATTATTTTTTGGTGTCTCTCAACCCATGATCGACACCTTATTTTTTGAGTCCCAAAAATATTTTTTTCGGGTATTTATCAATCCATAGAGGATATTTTTTTTAGCAAGAACGCACACCAACCATGGAAGATATTTTCCCCACGGTGCCTTCTATCACTTCAATGGTCAGTGTACGTTCTTGCCAAAAAAAATATCCTCCATGGGTTGGCAAACATCAGAAAAAAATATTTTTGAGACTAGAAAAAAGGGTGTCAGAGTTAAAAAAAATACAAAGGTGTGGGCATGGAACGACAAACACCCAAAAAATTCATTTTTTATGCCTAATACCAAACATTGAGGTAAAATTTTAGGAAATGTCCACTATCAAATGAATTTTTATAATTTTTATTATTCATTTTAAATTATTTTGATAAATATTATTCAACTTGAATTATTTTTATAAATAATTATTTTTTGAGGTTATTTATATAAAAAAAAACCCGTTATTTCAATATTTTTTTTCTTTTCAAGATTTCTTTTTCGGTGGGGTTAAACCGTTCACGGCAAATTTGCGTCATTGCATTAGGGAGAATGATAAGGAAATTAAAAAAAAATTAAAAATATTAAAATAAGTTATCAACTTGAAATCTTAGTAATTTTAATTTTTTTCCCATCTATATTATAATTATCATAATTTTTAATAACGTTTTATTATCTACAATTTTCAATAATTTTTGCCATTTTTTAAGCTTTTATATTATTCTTGGTTTCAATTGTTATTATATATATTTTTTATAAAAATATAAAAACATTCTCGTAGTAATATTTGCCACTTTAAAAAAATAATTTTTAATTCTTATTTTGAATTGGTATTAGATTAATTCGTGACACAAATTCAATTAAAAATTTAATAGTAATTAGAAATTTTATCACATGCTATGCGTGTGAAAATCACATATTTAGAAAACATATGCACAGTTAAAAACAACATACAATAAATAATGAAATATAATTTTGATTGAGTTGGTATCGAGTTGAATTGTAACTCCAACTCAATCACACACTTAAATAATAGTATAAATATACAAACAATGTGGATGGAACAATTTGTGTAATAACATTGAAATGTATAAAAAAATTTAAATTTTGATTGAAATGGTAAATAAAAAATTTATGCTCTATGCTTCGTTATTTCGATCAAAACTTCATTAACTAAAGTTAACATAAAAAAACAATACAAACACAAATCTTTACTAATATAAATTGTTTGACCGAGTGATATCATAAATTAGTACACCAACTCACTTAATAAATGCCTAAAAGATCTTCTATATTTAAAAAGTAAAAATATCATTATAAAGGTTTTTTTTTTGTCTTTTTATATTTTTATTTAAAATTTATAAAAACAATTCAAATTCTAAATAAAATCATAATGATAGTATTTTTTTTAATATATTGGATGTGATTACATGATAGTATTTGTTCATTCTTTCTTAACTCTTTGACAACACACACACTTTGCATACACAGGTGCTTGAACCCGAATCTCCTAGGATGAACATCATACTCTTTTTCATTGGAACCACTCGTTTAGAACAACTCGTTGGGTTCCATAATGATAGTATTTGAATCTAATACATCAAAAATTTTAAAGCATTAATTTTGCTATTTTTACTAGTGCTTCCTACATAAATTTTTTATAAATATAATTTTATATTTCAATTTAATCCTTAACAATTTTAAAAGTGAGTTATCAAGGACAATTAATTATGACGTTAATGTATTTTGTCAAGGGTGCGTAATTTTAATTGGTATAATAACAAACTTAGCCCTCCATGTTTACATATTTTTGTTAATTTAGACTTGATTCTGAAAAATCAACAAATTGAACCTCAACATATACACATTTATAAAAATATTATAGACTAAATTTGTTAAAACATAATTAAATGGATAGAATACGTAAATTATGAGAGCTGAATTTGTATTTATATCAATTAATTTATATAAAATTAACGACAAATATTAATATTGTGATTAATTCTACTTAATTACTCATTTTTAAAATTAATAAAAATTAAATTATTTTAATTATTTTAAAAAAATAATTTACTTAATATCGAAATTGAGATACATCTCAAAGCCAAAGAAGAATGGTCTGGTTTTGTTGTTTAGCAAAAGAAGAAAAGAAGTGAGGTAGTGGTTGCATCTAAAAGAAACGTGTGGTTATGGTGGTGGGTAGGAACCTTGGGAATAATTCTTTTCCTCTTATTTTTTGAATAAAATAATTCTTAATTTTTTATTCAAAATAGTTCTTAATTCTTAAACCAGATGGATTGGGTATATTCCTTTTGAGTTTAGATTTCAGTATATTTCCTAATAATAATATTTTGTTTTGAATAATTTTATTATAAACTCTGATCATATTAATTTTTTTACATAATATTTAAAATTAATCATAATTTATCTTCAACTCATAAATAAGAAGATAATATATTTCAATGCACTCGAATTTACGTCCTCTTTCATTAACAATAATGCTCATACCAATAAAATGACAAGAAAAATAAATTTTAAAACAAAAGAGTAATAGTATTCACTATCAATTACCTGTTAAAATATTATCACAAATCGTATTAGATTATTTTTAAATAAAAATCATTTTTTGTTAGTACTAAATTTTATGACACCTATCAATGGATAAAATATTATAAAAATTTTGTATAAAATATATATAAATGAATAATAAATCTTCAAAAGGAGAATATATTTTTTAAGAGAATAGTTTTTAAAAAAAATATATGGTTTATTTTAAGTAATAAATCAAATCGGTTTATTTAAAAATTGTATTTAAAAATTATTTAAAGATTAAATCATGTTACAGTAATATTGATTGTTTTTTAATTTTTTAAATATATTTTTAATTAAATTGATATTCGATTAATTGAGAGAATCAATTGTGGATTTAAATATAGGAAAATAGATATAATGATCATAGAAACAAAGCACATTTATTCTAAGAGGCATTGAGATATAATTGGACCTCTTCAACGATTCTGCTATTGGTCGAAGCCCAACAACCTTCCAATATTTGGAGGGTGTGTAAAAAATATATTTGATTTAAAAAGAAATAAGTATGGAAAAAAAAATTTAAAATATAGATCAAATTTAAATTTTAATATTTATAATTTGAGCTTCATCGATTTAATTTATTTTTAAGTTTATAATATATGGGTTTTCCTTTGTTTTACGATATAATTACAAATTATATGAAATATAATGTAGATATTAAATATATCTTATATATCATATCATATATATATATTACAAGATTTTATGCTTTTGCTGGCGTGGATAACCTAACTTTTTGCCACATGGATTATTATAATTTAAATTAATTAATATTTTGGCTAAAATATTAAATAGCTCTTGAAATTAATTCAAAAATCAATTAAGTTATTAATTGAAATGTGTAATAAATTGGACCATTGATTCAAAAATAACAATCAATTGGATTCTCTAAATTGTTATTTTTGTTAAGGCTTTCAATGGATCGTTAAATGTCGATGTGACAAGTGATATGATGGTTATCATGAAAATTTTGATGACGTGCTTGTTGGTGTTGAAAAATGTTGATATAGAGGACTTAATTATTATTTTTTATCTTGAGAAAACTTAATTGTTTTTTAATTATTTTAGGACTTAATTAATTTTAAGGATTATATATATTTTTTAAAAAATTATAAAAATAACAATGTTTTAAAAAAAAGCAACCATTTAAATTTTTTATAACATTTAATAATTTTCTAAAAGAATTATAATATTTTAGTATTTTTAATAATTTTTAAAACTTTTTAATAAAAATTACTTACTATTTTTTATTTTCCAAACACATGATGCTCTAGCATATATTTATCAATGTCCTCAACCAAAACCATTATTATCACTCAGCTTAAACACCAAGCACTAAAATTCAATAATAATAAATCACCAAAAAAAAATCAATAATAATAAAGAAATTAAGGGATCCCTTGTAAAACCCCCTCAAATATTCTCCTCTAGGGTTTTTGATACGCTAAAAAAAACCACAACTCAGTAGCACCAAAGCCGGTAGCTATGGCGGAATCAATTTGCAGAGCACTAAGAGACGGAGCTCTAGAAGGCGAGCTGGCGCCTGCGCTCACCATCAAGGACTCCGTCGCTTCTCCCTTTGCCTTACAAGTGTTTTCTTACGTGCTTTCTCAGCTCTTCTCCTCCATTTTGGCGGGAAAATCCCAGTCACGGTTCGTTTTCCTTTTATTTTCTTCTCGGAAAACCGTTTTGTTAACCTTTATTAACTTGAAATTAGGATAACTATTTAGTTATTATCTGTTGCAGAGGCCTTGTCGTCGTTTCATTTTCCCGGAGTCCATCGTTTTATTTGGATTTGCTGAAAAACAAAGGAACTGACGTCGCTTCATCGGATAAACGGTGAATTTTTTTTGCTCTAATTTTTTTTTCTAAACGAAGAAACGAAATTTAATCAATTTCCTGATAAATTAAAGCTATAAAACTGCACGAGTTTTGCTTTATTTCCTTTAATTAAATCTTTTTGGGGTGACATTTCAGGATTCAAATTTTAGATTGTTACAGTGATCCACTTGGTTGGAAGGATCAATTAGCAGAGAGTGGAAACTTCACGGCTCTTTCCAATGAAGCTTTGGTTTCGAGTACTGCTATTGTTTTTAGGGAAGTGAAACATATGGATAAGTTGTACAATTCAATTATTGAACTTGGCAAAGGTAAATCTTTTGCTCATCCTTTTCAAGTTTGAAAGATCAACATAAGCTTTTGATTGTTTGTTGAGTAAATTCATTTATGGTTTTTGTTGGGTATTTTTTTATTGTTGCTTTTGATTGTTTGTAGGACTGGTAGGAGGTGGAAAAATCCGGTTTTCTATTGCCATAGACTCGGTAATCCTCTCTATCCTGTTTGCTAATGTTTGATTGAATGAAATTTGAGATTCTTTAACTAGTAAAATTTCAATGTACAGAAAAAAATGTGAAGTATAGACAAAATCCAAGTAAGCATCCTGGCGTTGTATGATTAGTATTTCTTTCAAAATATTTTTGTTGGATATCTAGCTGGGAACTGTCTGTAGCGTGGAATGGAGTACAATCAAGAAGTTTGGAGCTTAACATGATTTTGTTTAATATGCTATTCTAATATGCGGCAAGAACAAGAAATTTTGTTTAACATGTCTTCTTATTTCTTAAGAAGGTGCAAGGAAGTTTCCTCTAATAGCAACAAAGTACCAGAAAATATTATGACTGATAGGTAGAATTTGTATGGTCAAGGGCACAAGGTGCATTCTAGGTGCTAAAATTCTTTTATTTCCTGAGGTGCAAGGGGCAAAAAAAGAAAAAAAAAGAGCTTGCCTAAGTGCAGTAAGGCACAAGATATATGTGTCTATCCATTTATATACCAAGGTTAATATATATGATTATGATAATAAACTCTAATTTGTGATCTAGCTTATCTACAAAACGTGCAAAATTTTCTTTTTCATTAATAGATCAATTTGCATGATTTCCTTATGATCCCATGTCTTTCTTGCCTGTTGTTGGATATTCAAATATTATGAAGTAAATTATCCCCTTCTACTTGTAAGGTACATTAATTAAAAGGGAAAAGAAACCTAATAGAACTTCAATTCGTTGGGTTTTTGTTTTGCACCTATCGCCTAACAGAAAAGTGTATCCAGATGCACCAGGTGTGCATGTGTGATCGAATGTACTTTTCCCTAAAGGCTCTAGGGTGCTTTTGTCATTTGGCGCTAAGGTGCAATTGCTAGGCATACACCTTGACATTGAAGGTTGCAATCTCTTGGTTGATGCTCATTACTCTGTTCTAAATTTTATTGAATTTTGAGTTGCCACTTATGCAGATAGGATGGCCAGAGCTTAAAAAAATGAACCCCCCCCCCCCCCCCCAAAAAAAAAAAAAAAGAAAAAGAAATAAAGCTTTGGACGAGCTGACAACTTTTGGTGCTGTACTAGAATGATACGAAGAGCTAATATCATGTTTCATTTACTATATGAAAATATAAAGGATATGACACAAGTAGAAAAAAAATAGTAAAGGCTATGTTCATTTATTTCTGCATACTTGTTATTAAGTTGATCTTGCATGGTTTTTTTATTGTAGTACCAAATGTTTAATCACTGAATGCAATTTGGATTGAAGTAGACTTGAAAGTTGTTCATTGGAAGATTGATTAACTTTTCTACTTGAGAAGATTCTCCTTAGCTCAATTGCTAGCTTTACTAGACTTTAAGTCTTTAATAATGATAAATTTAAATTTAAATATGGAAATTCTTGTTAGAAAAGGGTTAAGAAATTACCCTCCTCTACGCTGGGTTAAATAGAAGAGATTTTTGTAACTTTAGAAATCAACTATTATGAAATTAGCTTTTTGTCCAGTTTGCGCTGAATGCATGCTATTAGAATTTTCAACTCCAATTTTCTACCTTATGTGGTATTCTTCTTTTTCTGATCATATTGCATTCGTCTATTTCTACCAGGTAGATGAAATGTTAAGACATGCATCTGTGTCATCAGTTGCGCACCTGTTAAGCAATCTTCGTAGCCATGGTTTGTTTATACTTTTCTGCTACAATCGTTCTCCCTGGACTTGTTTGGTTTGAAATTTCTCAACTTTCCTAGACATGTGGTTTGTCTTTAGTTCTCTTGGAATAGCTTCAGTTCTGTCTGCAAAATTCTATGTTTTTAACAAATTCCTAAGGAAATATTCCTGGCTTTTAGTGGATACTTTTGAAATTGATGGGTGGTTTGAGTGATACCTGTAATGAGTCCTTTTGGGTGCTTTCTAAGTGGTATTTATTGATGTTTGCAGATCAGATTTCCAGTATCTTTTGGTTATTACATTCAGACCTTCATGAGGCTAGGGTTACAGCTGTTCTGGAATATTTGTCATCTATGGTGGGAAGTTTAGAACCTTCGCATCTACTTGCAAATGGACAGAGAGGTGATTTGGAAAATTTCTCTTTGATCAAGCATAACTCCAAGAAAGGAAAGTTTCATGTTAGATTTAAGAAGAGAAATGGACGAGTCCGTGTGATGGTAACTCTCTCTCTCTCTCCCCCTCCCTCCCTCCTGGTTAAGATAGAAGCAGACTGACATGATAGTTTTTAAACCTATATGTAGTCAGAGGAAGTTCACATTGAGCAGTCAGGCATCAACTTCACATCTTTGCCATGTGAAGGAACAATTAATCAGGGTCTTGTGCCAAAGGTCATAGCTTAATCTCTCTCTCTCTCTCGCTCTGCCTGTTCATCTTATTCTTTTTATCTTATAGTACGCTATTACCTGCAAGAAATCTTTCTTTGCTCAAAAATTAGTGTACACAAGATAAAGAAAAATTGATGTTGATTGGGGAAGAAAACAGCAGCAATTAAAAGAACTAGGGCTGAACAAATGAATTGGAAAGAAGATGGACCTCTAGCAAACTTAGGGTTATAGAAAATCTCTAGTTTTTCTATTAATTCAAAGAAAATATTAAGAATAATAATTATGGCTGTAAAGCCTACAACTTATTTATATAGGATTTCTTTCTTGCAAATAAAGTTTTATTCCTAACCCTAGTTTTAAACCCTAAAGATAACTGATAACCCTAGCCATCTATAACGTATCTAATACTTAAAATAAATATTATGAAATAAACTGAAATAATAAAATATTATAATAAAAATAAAAGCTTCTGCGTAAAAAATACTGACCTATTTTATAAGTTCATGCTCTGGCAAAACTAGAATTCAGAGCACAATTTATCAAGTTTCAATTTTATATGTCCAGTGCAGTCTGGAGCTGTCATCTGAGGATGAATTGATGTTTCTTGTACAGGTCCAGTTCAGTCTGCAGTTGTCAGAGAAAGAGAGAATTGATAAGGCTAATGTTGTACTTCCTTTTGAACACCAAGGTAGAAAATATGGAGGGGTTATAATTGTGCTATTGAACTTTAGCTTTTGTTTGCCTTGTCTTAGGTTTCATTTTACATCATTCGATGGCTTCAATAGCATTGGAATCTCTCGTGCTCACTTTGCTTGCTTTAGGTACTGGTAAACCCATACGTATTTATGATGGCCGGAGATCTCTGGTGGATAGCAAACATGAGAGACCAGTTGCTGCAGTGGAAAATGTGCGGACAAACGAGAACTGTGGCAGTGGGGAGATTATTTATTACCGTGATTCAGATGATGAGATGCCTGATTCTGATGAGGACCCAGATGATGATTTGGATATCTGATTATGTTTGTCCAATTTGCTGATTTGGTTTATGCACTGCATTGCAAATTGGTAATTTTTTCTCTTTCTTCAACTATGAACGAGTTAAATCTCTCAAGCATTACCATCTACATAAAGAAGTATTTTTCTTTTAAAGGTGTAAATCTTTTACTAGTTAAGGCAGAAGAATGGGGTGGAAAACTTCATTTTGACTGTGAAAAAAAACACTTTGGTTTTGCTCTTTCCTTTAACTTGACACCCACTATACATTACTTATTTTTGATCAAATAGAGTTGCTTTTTTCAAAACTTTTCTCGTCCATGTTTTAGTTCATAGAACTATCTTGTAGACATTTCTTTTTCATTTTACAGTTTTAAATAAACTCTCAACTTGATTTACCTCTCAACTTGAGGATTTTGAAATAGTGAAAATAGATAGTATAGCCAAAATAATGGTAAGCTTCGTGCTCAGGAATAGACGACTCCAACTTGTGGATTGAAATAGGTTCTGTATGAGACAATATGAGTATATGACATGTTGGATGGTACCTTGGGGTGGAAAAGATGATGAGTTTGTTTTTTCCTAGTTTGAAGGAATTATTTTTCTGCTTTACTACATCATTATTGATATAAAAGACTTTTGTTTTCTACCTCTGTTTCATAATTACAGTTGAATTGCCACTATAGTAACTTGTTTTGAACTGTCAACTGCTGCTGGTTACATTCCTTGGAAGTACATAGAGGCTCAGAAATTTGTTCCCAATATAATTACTCTTTCAGTCAGTAAAAGAGCAGGGAGCCCAAATGTCAATTTTCATGAGACCACCACGTTAGCACATGCCATTGCCAAGTAAGTATCATTGTCATCCACCTCAACAGAAAACCCTTGTAATCCATTTCATCTGTTACCTAGTATTGCATTTGTTAAATCACATTATAGAATTGGTCATCCTGTCTTAAAAGACTAGAAACCTCCGGAGGGAGACAAATGACTCAGACTAACTTAGTTTCTTTTAAAGAAAAAAAATTATATTGTATTTTCCCTTTCCTTTCCTTTCCCTTCTTTTCATATTGTGGTATAACTTAGAAACTCAAATATTTTACAAAATTAGCTTCAAATAAATTTTTTTCTAAATTGTTAAAAAGATTTTGTTGGAGTATTAATTAGAGGATAGAGAACTATTATGAACTAATTGGAACTACACTGTAATATTGCAGTTCTACTATGTCAATCACCACAAGCTAACTAGTCATTCGTTCTGTCTCTAAATGGAGGAGCTTGAAAAATTTTGCAATTTAGAATGAAAGGATTGTTGTCTCGAGGCTTGCAATGTTCACCTCATCCTAGGTTTTCCTTTGGCACACTTGAGGTTGAATTCAATAATATTAGGAGGAAGAATTTGACTGTTATGCTAAAAATCGTCTCATAGACTTTTCTATGTGGAGTTTGGAAATGTTGTAAGGTGGGTGGGAGTTCTTGCCATGGGTTGTCTGTCATCCACAATGGAGGCCAAGTTTGAGGATGGACTTTATAGTTAAGTTCGCACATTCTCTTTTACAGTTCACCATATTCTTATGGTGGGGTCAAACATTGAATTACAGATGGAATATCCTTGAGAACTATAGGTGCCTTTAATAAGGAAAGTATTGGACTGTGTCTATAGCTAGCACACTTGAAAAACAAATGGGGTTTTGGTCTTTCAGCAAAGATCACTCATGAGCTAAAACTTTCTTGTCCGTGGAAATAGAGAAGTTGGCAAAAGTTTTCAACACCCCTTTGTGAGCTTCTCATGAGGAAATAGAAAGGATCGCAGTTGACAACATTAGCAACCATGGTTCAGAATCAGGTTGGACAGGCCGGTTGAATCGAAAATTGGTGATTTAATCGGTTCAACCGGTACCATAAAACCAGAGAAGGATTGAACCGGGTAAGAAGTCTGTCAAAAAATTGTTTGATTTGAGTTAAAATTAGTTTAAATATTTAATTTTATTATAAATTATAAAATGGATGTTTATGTTTCTATATTTATGTTCATTAGTTTTTTTTTTCCTTTTTTTTATATATTTTTTCCTGTTGTAATTGTTGCTAATTGTTGCTAAATTAGTTTTTTTTTTCCTCACACTAGGAAAGAAGATTTCATTCTTTGCAAACCATGTGATAGAAGTAGAGAACCGAGGAAGATATCATCTTAACATAAGTTTAGGGTTGATTAAAATTTTCTAAAATTTTGGGGTGCTTAATTAGAGTTTTTAAAAATTTTGAGTGGCCAATGCCTCTAGCGACTTCTTCAGATTGGTAATATAATGCCAAAAATTCAAATCCAATTGTCTTTAAAAAGTTGAGTGGCCGAAGCCTCTATCCTCTTCAAGTTAAAATTCAAAATTCTCTGTATATCTATCGCAACTTTGGTACCATTTGCTAATACCAAATTATGGGGTGCAATACGGTCAAGAGAATGAGGGCACATAGTACCTTTCTTGACACATAAAAGAGAAGTCGAGATGCTTATGTGCTTGACATGCGGCAACCAAAACGACAATGGCTATATCATGCCTCGTCACGTTGCAATAACACCTGCGATCATATGATAAGGGGGAGCAACATTTTTTATCTCTTGGATTTGCGAAAGCAAAGATTGAAAACGATTGCTTCGAAGGAATTGATGACCAAATGGTTTGAGGTACCATTCATTGTCAAGATGAAGAGCTCATGGGTAAGCGACTAACACTAAGGTTTATATGTCAAGCTCTTCAAAGACAGTCAATAAAAACTAGGCTTGGTAATTGTGATACATTTAATAAACACGGAAATTATGTGTAATACGAGAGAAGTTAAACTTGTTTAATGTACTTATTATATTTGTGTTTGGAATATTGACATATGATTTATGTTGTATTTGCATTTACAGAATCAATCAGAGGCACCTTTAAATCTTTCGTCGCGAAAAGAAAAGCATTTCGCACGTTACGAAATTCAGATATAAATTAACCATAATTTTGGGTCTTTAAGGGAGGCTGAATATTGGGTTGTCCTGAGTCATTTCAAGAACACTATTTGCTTACGGCCTAGTTACGAATTTCATTTCCTTATGGTAGTTTATGAAAATTTAGTCAAAATTATGGATAATTAAATCACAGTCTTGAAATTTAGCAGTTTAATTAAGGAATTAAAAAAAAAAGAAAAGCAACAAATCAACAATTTATATTATTTCAGGTTTATGTACTTATCAACAATTAGACTAACTTTTCAGTTTTCATAAAGCATGAGGATTAATTTTTTTTTCAAATTAAAGTAGATAGACTGATCTATCGATTTCCATAAAGCAAATAAATAAAGTTTATAACTAGAATGTGACACCCGAAAATAATAAGTGGTACTGCTTTGAGATTGGACACAGTAGAATCCTGATAAAGTTCGAAGATAAATTATAAAGTGAGAATTTTTATGGAAATATTTTATGGGACAAGAAATAATTGTGGAAGGTTGTGAAAATGAGATTTAGATAAAAAGGACTAAAAATGCAAATCGCGTATTTCATCAGATATAAGTGTGATTTGGAGAGTGTGCGTGCTTGAAGAAACTCAATTCTGAACCAAATTGAATGAAAGAGAAAAATACAGGGATTAAATTGTAATTTTTCATTTTCACTTAAAGGGGCATAAAGGTAATTTTCTTCACAGTTGGACTCATATTAGTGTGTAACTATGATTTATGAACTTTAAATATGATAAGTGTCACTTCCCTAAAACTTGATACGTGGGGCGTACGGTCTTAGACGCTTCTTTGATCAAAACAACGCCTAAGTAAGCCTGATTTCCACGTTTGAGGATTCACCAAGAGAATTCCTCCAAGGTACCAAATTTGTATAGCGGAAGCGACTAGCCAAAAGAAGGCTTAAAAAACAACAGAAAGGCCATAAGAACAAGAACAAGAGAGAAGAGTTTGAGTAAATGCTCTCTATTGTATTCACAAAGAAACAATACAAGAATGGAGTATTTGGAGTGTGTTTTACAAATGAGGGGAGGATCCCTATTTATAGTTGAACTCCCCCACAATAGACGGTTAAGATCGAATTACATCGACGGATGAGATTGGCTTATCCCTTAAATTATGGGATTTACAAGATTATATTCAAATCAAATCCTATCTAATCCTAAAGATATGATTCTCTCTTATCTTCTAGGATTAGTTCCCATATTTGCCAAGATGCCTTAAGTTGACAAAGCTTCATCATTGGGCCACCCAAGCTTCAATCTGATAGGTTTGACCAACAGCTCTCTGAATTGGGCCAGCTCATGTGGGCTAAATGATCCCAATGTCAATGATAGACCTCCATGGGACTCATTGTGTGCGATGGTCACGGGCTGCGAACTTTGTTTTGTGAAATAAGTATCTAGCCATGGTGATCAAGGTTAGTAAAATGATAAATGATAATTTTGCCATATAAAACATTTTGATCATTTTACATGATATTATAAATGGTTTAGAATATTAATATGATATTAAATTTATTAATATGATCATTTTGATCATTTCACAAGTGATTCCACTAGAAAAGAGGATGTTGTTCATATTAAGGGTTTCGGTTCGAGCACCTGTGTGTGCAAGATATCCGTGCCTTGTCAAAGGGTTAAGAAAGTAATATGAAAAACAAACCAAATTAAAAAATGCAAATTTTTTTAAAGATAAATTCATTAATTCATCCAATGAATGAAATTATACAATTTAAGGAAAAAAATAACAAACACTCGTTGTAGATGGTGAATCTTTAGCCTCTGCACCCATAGAACATCATAACACATTGACAATTGGCTTTGTCACAACTCAAGTATGACATATCTAGAGTGCAAGCACTTAATACCACAACGAAATCAGCTCCGGATGGTCCAAAGCGACGAGCAAAAATTGACAAAAGAATCAAGCATTCATCAAACTCGAGAGGAAGACAACAAAATCATCCTTAAAATCACTTGTAAAACTAAGATTACATGCATAAGCAAGACTAAAAAACGTACTACAAGAGCAAATAAAAATTTCTAAAATCGAAGACTTAATAAACAATGAAAAAAATAAAAAAAACATATAAAATTTAAAACAACACGAGTCCAAATTGACTCGTGAAATTATTTATTATTTCGAAATACTCTCAAACATATTAAAAAGTTGACGAAGAGTCACTCACTTTCTATCGTCATATGTGCATAATAATTTGTAAAGACAACAAATATACTCACAAAATAGATCTGCAGACTGAAAAGAAAGAAAAAATGTATAATGAATGAGAAGAAGAAAGAAAAAAAGAGTTGACGAGAACAGAAAAAATGTATAACAAAAACTTGCTGAAAAAACGAAGACTTAAAATGCAAATATTTTTTGGAAGGGTATTTTTAACCTTTTGCAAGAGAGTGGCCAAAATTTGGCTGTCACAAAAAGGCCCAATTTAGGCGACTATATATATATATATTGTTATTCAAAGAAATATGTATATATATATGTTGCATAAAAAATATATATGTTTTACATTTGATACTAGCCAGAAGGCCGAGAAAGGGTATACAAATTTTTAATACGTTATTATTTGATGAGGAAGATGGTCTAACGGCAAATAGAATGACGATCTATGGCGTCAAGTCCTCTTCTTACAAAAATTTCGCACCCTTTTTCTTCTCTTTATCCTACTAAGATCACACCGTTTTACTTGGCAACCGTACAGTCATTTAAGTTTCCCTCCACCCCATTCAATTTTGTCAAACACTTGTCTTCAAATGATAATCCCACCGTCTTTCACAACTTCAATTTCGATTCCTTTTATGCCAATTTAATCGACAATTCATCCCACAAAATAAACTTAACACAAGTTCATGCCAAGATAGTCCTCCTTGGTATACAACAAAACGGGTTTTTAGTCACGAAATTAGTAAATGCAGCTGTAAACCTTGGGGAAATCAGCTATGCACGTAAAGTGTTCGATCAATTTCCCGACCCTGATGTGTTTTTATGGAATGCTATCATTAGAGGTTACTCTAAGTATAATTTATTTGCTAGTGCTGTTGAAATGTACTCCAGAATGCAAGTTTTATGGGTTAGTCCTGATGGTTATACACTCCCTCATGTTCTTAAAGCTTGTGGTGGAATACCAAGTTTCAGATTGGGGCAACAAGTTCATGGGCAAATATTTAGGCTTGGGTTTGAAAAGGATGTATTTGTGCAAAATGGAGTTGTTGCATTTTACGCAAAATGTGGAAAAATTGCAAGTGCCAAGGTTGTTTTTGATAGGTTAGAGATCAGGAATGTCGTTTCCTGGACTTCAATGATTTCGGGGTATGCTCAGAATGGACAGCCTATAGAGGCTTTGAGAGTTTTTGATGAAATGCGGGCAACGGGTGTAATGCCAGATTGGATTGCTCTTGTTAGCGTTATTAGGGCGCATTCGGATGTAGAGGATTTGGAACATGGGAAATCGATTCATAGTTGTGTGATTAAGACGGGTCTTGAATTCGAGCCTGACTTGCTCATTGCATTGACTGCTATGTATGCAAAATGTGGGCAAGTAATGGTTGCAAGATCCTTTTTTAATCTAGTGAAGGTTCCTAATTTAATTTTGTGGAATGCCATGATCTCTGGTTATGCAAAAAATGGTTACGCTGAGGAAGCTGTCAAACTTTTTCGTGATATGATTTCCCATAATATCAAAACTGATTCAATTACAGCCAGGTCTGCTGTTTTAGCTTGTGCACAAGTTGGTTCTTTTGATTTAGCTAGATGGATGGACAATTATATCAGTAAAAGTGAGCACAAAGATGATGTTTTTGTCAACTCAGCTCTCATTGATATGTTTGCAAAATGTGGAAATGTTGATATGGCCCGTATGGTCTTCAATAGAACACTTGATAAAGATGTTGTCGTGTGGAGCTCCATGATTGTGGGATACGGATTGCATGGTAGGGGGCTAGAAGCCTTAGACCTTTATCAGTTGATGAAGCAATCTGGTGTCTGCCCTAATGCTGTCACTTTTCTTGGACTTCTCACAGCTTGCAACCATTCAGGTCTTGTGGAGAATGGATGGAAACTTTTCCACTGCATGAAAGACTATGGAATCGAGCCCCGTCACCAGCATTATGCATGTCTGGTTGATCTTCTCGGACGTTCTGGTTATCTGGATCAAGCTTATGATTTTATTATGAACATGCCAATAGAACCAGGTGTATCGGTTTGGGGAGCTCTTCTAAGTGCTTGCAAGATTCATCGCCATGTCACACTTGGAGAATATGCCGCTGAACGGCTTTTCTCACTAGAATCTTATAATACAGGGCATTACGTGCAGCTCTCCAATCTCTACGCATCTGCCAGAATGTGGGATTGTGTCGCCAAGATACGAGTTTTGATGAGGGAGAAGGGACTGAGCAAGGACCTTGGATATAGCTTAATTGAGATCAATGGGAAACTTGAAGCATTCCGTGTAGGAGACAAGTCGCACTCGCGATCAAAGGAGATTTTTGAGGAACTTGAGTCACTGGAAAGGAGGTTGAAGCAAGCTGGATTTGTTCCAGATAGGAATTCTTCCTTGCATGATTTGAATGAGGAAGAGATGGAGGAAACCCTATGCAATCACAGTGAGAGGCTAGCAATTGCCTTTGGGCTAATAAGTACTGCACAAGGAACTACACTTAGGATTACAAAGAATCTGCGGGCATGTATTAATTGTCATTCAGCCACCAAGCTTATCTCAAAGCTTGTTAACAGAGAAATAATTGTGAGGGATGCAAACCGTTTTCATCATTTTAAGGATGGAGTTTGTTCTTGTGGAGATTATTGGTAGAAACCCAAGCTGTTCACGGTTAGCAACACCACTCTGGTCTCTCTCTTCGCCAAGTATTTCTAGATTGGTGCGATTTGAGTTGAATTAGGTCCCCCCCCCGGGGGGGGGGGGGGGGGGGGGGGCGTGTTACCGATTCTTGTCATAATTTTTTTACTCCAAACATTCAACCAAAGCTTAGAGATATACCGAAGAAGTATCACCAACACTTTGAATAGGGAAAGTAAAAGGATGAAAATGATTAATATAAGATCAATGTTTGTAGCTCTCTTGTTTACTTTTATTTAGGTTTGACTCTTTTCGCTTGTAATTCTTTTTCATATATGAAAGTTTTTTATTGGCGAAAAAAATATAGGCTTATTTATATGTATAAAAATCCTTGAGAGAAATTTAAAAAAAAAAAATCAATTAAGCCACTTGATTTATTTCACACTCAATTTAGCTCTTTTTTGTTAGCTAAAAATCAATTAAGTCCATTTGTTAATGATTTCTGTAACACCTTAAAATTATTTTTTATTAGACATGTGACACTATTATGGTAACGAACATTGTAAAATTACAAAAAAATTTAAAAAAATTGTCAAATGAATGGATTATTATGAAAATAAAGTGATTTTAGATATAAAAATTTATAAAAATAATTTTAGAAGTGAAAATGTGATGAAAGGACCAAATCAGAATTTCAAAAAGTTTGAGGACTAAAAGTGCAAATTGACCAAAATATGAAAGTGAATTAGTATTAATTACTAGGCATAAGAATAAGTTAAAATATATATTGGTACGATGAGAATGATATTTGGGACCAAATTGGAAAGATTTGATAGTACAATGATTAAATTGTAAAATTTTCATTTTTATCGAGAAATGAGTAAAAGTGTAGTTTTCACAATTTATGGATTTATATTAAGAGATATTTTGAAGGGTGAATATTTAATACACAAGCAATGTATTTTTTTTTTGTAACACCCCATAACCGACCCGATCGTTAAGTTCAAGCTATAAGGTGCCACATTAGTTGTCGGAGTAACCATAATCAAATTACATTTGATTTAAACCATTAAACATTCAATTATAAGTAAAACAAGTATATAAAACGATGCTTCTTCATTTTTGGGTCTTATGTAAGCTTACGAAAGCTCTATTGTTAACTCGAGCTAAAATTAGTATTAAACTGTAATGTTTTCAAAATCTAGAATTGACGTCGCGATTTCGGAGATTCTTTGTTGCTCATGACGTAACATATCAACTTGATCTCATAGCGACAATAAACGTCCAACATCGCGATGTAATCGCCTGATTTGAAAATAGCCAAATTTACACCAACCTACATTACCTAAAATTTCAATTCCATCAATACCAATTCTCATGCAACCAAATTGCCATTTCAAACATACATTTCAATGATTTATCATTCATATGATCATTTGTAATCCATAATTATTCAATTTCACAATTGACAACTATGCAACTTCAATGAACATATACTATTGAGTATGAATTCAAGTATTTCAACCTCTCATATTAAGAACTAATTGTCAAATTCATTTATACAATTCAATCATTAATCATTTCTAACTCATCAATCTAAGTACTAATATAACTTGGTATTTAGCAAAATCGACTCAACTTAGGTACATGCCATATTTAAAACAAAATGAAGTTATACAAACTTTGTTGAGTCGAGAATCACTTCCTAGATGTTGGATCTACTACTCACATTCTCAAGAATCAATTATATCTGCGCACGAATAAAACAAACCATACACTGAACGAAGAAATTGATACATGAGCTAGCTAAATCAAATTCTCATGATTCAATTTCCATAAAAATAAAAAAAGAATAATTAGAAATTTCCTTGAATTAAATGGCTGAATAGCTTAAAACCCAAAAACGGCGTCCCCCCTTTTGTTTCTTTGCTTTGACCAGTTGGAGAAGATGAAATCGCATCTCTCCTTCCACTAATTTCATATATATATATATATATATATATATAAAGATTAAGTGTTAATTTTAATTATATTTTAGTTAATTAGTCTATAATTAACATACATCATTACTGTCCACTAACATATATTTAAAAATGGTTTATTAACCATTTTAGTCCTCTGAACAATTGTTATCTAAGTCTCCAAGCCATTTCCTAATTAAAAATTTATAACAATTAGATTTTACAATTTATCCCTGAGCCTTAATTAACCACAATTTCGGCTAAATTGTCTAACCAATTTTTAATTAATCTATACATTAACTCCGTAAATATCCCTATTTAAAATTTACGGACTCGATTACGGAAACGAGGTCTTGAAACCGTAATTTTCGATATCACTGGAAATCAGGTCATTACATTTTTTGTTTCACAAGCAATCTTAAAAGATTGAAACATGTCTTTTTTTCTAAATATTTATTTTTTTAATATTTTACTTATACTTTTTTGAATACTTGTCAAACCCCTAATTTTACTTGTGGAGTCTAAAAATTCCATTCACACTGTGCCAAATGTTTTTCCTATTTTAGATTATGATTTTTGAAGTAAGTACTTATTTTTGTGAATAAATTGTACAAAGAGACAAAAGGGACAAAATAATAATTTTTCCATAAAAAGGTATTTTGGTATTTTCTCAAGAACTTTATGATGAAAATAATATTTGGATGACGCAAGTGATATATGGACTTTATTTGGACCATTTGGGTCATATGTTAGAAAAGTGGGCCACAACTTTTAGAGTGTTTCTTGGGCTTTTTAGCCCATTTGAATGACATTTTAACATGGCAAAATGTTATTTTTATTTAATATTTAATAAATATAAATATACTCTTATTAAATATTTGAGTAAAGTACATCAAATGTAATTAAACTATTAGTAAATTTATATTTTAATCATTTAATTTTAAAAAATTACAAAATGATCATTAAACTAATTAAATTTTTTATTTAAGTCACTAAATTATTTGAAAATTTTTATTTAAATTATTGGGATGTTAAATTCTTTTTTTAAAGTCTGACTAGTAAACTCCAAACGATTGGTACGGTGAGTAGAAGATACCTTAAATCCAAGTTGATTTAACAGTTAGTGTCGAAGATCAAAAAAAAAAATTGTTTAGATTTTGATTCACAGATTTATGACATTCAAAACTAATTCATGAAAAAAACTCAACTGTCAAAGATAAAAGATAAAAAATCTGAACTGTCAAAGAGAAAACAAAAAAGGCAAAAATCATACAACAATGATTTTAACAACTTAGTGACTTAAATGAAAATTTTTGAATAATTTAATATTCATTTTATTACTTTTTGAAATTAAATAATCAAAATATAAACTTATCAATAGTTTAATAACTTTGAACGTAATTTATTTAAAGTATTTATTTTATAATTATATAACTCTAATATTCATATGATACTTAAAGAGAAAATATTATAAAATTTAAAAAAAAAACATGTCGATTTAAAAAAGCCCAACCCTTTAATGTAAGAGTCAAGCCTAATCCATTTTCTAAACTGATCTATTTTTTTTTTTGCATTGCTGGGACGTAATATTTTTATCCAAAAGATCTTTAGATTTCGGCAAATTACAAGATTCTAAAACACTACATTTATCCATTGGTATGTACTTTTCTAGCTCAAAAGAACATGATGTATAATCTTCTTGCAAGGCAACGCCTTTGCTGTCTTGGCATTATATTGTAGTCTTCATTGAAATTCTAGCTTAATCATATTTCAAACCTAAACTACTAAACCATTCTCACAAATATATATATATATATATATTTACAGATAGTAATTACTTCAATATCTTAGCCAGGGACCTCAAACATCATGCTTCTTCAACCATAAACCATCTTTCAAAAGGATGTCTGACTCCAAAACATGCCTTATTCTGTCAAAGCTTAACTTCATTCTCATTTTCTGACATGTCTTACGTATGTAGGTATATATCTTTATCAAGCATTTTCTTAGCTATGAAGGTTTGCCTCGAAAGTTAACCATGTATATGGCAACTACGGTGACAATGGCACCAACCAGTTGCAAGGGTGAGAAGGTCTCGCCAAAGTACAAAAACCTGTGGTTTGGAAACTTAACGTTAGCAGTGAACCAAATAACAAACCATAAAGTTCTGTTTTATGTAAAAAAATTTGCAAGTAATCAGCTCCCATTTTTATCTAAAGATTGGATTACGATGCATCTATGGGTGGTTACCTTTTCAGGTCAGAAATATTAATCCTTAACAGTAGAATCCTACATGGACCATTTATGAAGTGAACCATGTGCCCAGTGCAACATCTTACCCGAAAATTGAAGCGAACATAGGCGTCAAGAAGGTGAGAGAGCTGAGCTTCGTCAAGCTACCTGAAATCCATGGGTAAAATCAAATCAAATTTCATACAAGTTTAAATCCAAAAAACAAGGGACAACTTTCCCCCGACCAATAGAAAACACAAAGGCACAGACAAAAGATAGAATGCATGTTTGGGTTTGAGAGAAACCTCACCTTTTGTTGCACTGTAGAAGAATACACCATAGCTTATGGCACTTCCAAAGATTGATGTATAAAAGAGTGCCAACAAATCACTGGCAGAAAGCTCCTGAAAACTCCCACTAAAAACAGGATCATGGTTGAGAATAGAAATTCCAAGAAGTGGAAGACCACCGATTATCATATGCTGCAATAAGATTACATGTATGTTAGTCTTCGATTTCCACCTATCATAGAGGTTGTCCAGCTATCATCCACAAAAATTATTTCCTGGTCCAGTCATGCAATCAACAATCCAACATCAGCAACCAATTAAACTAGCAGCCATTGGACTGAAAAGTTCTCCTCCATTTGACACCACAAGTCACTTGTTCAAGAACCTAATGGTACCGGCAGCCAGATTTTGAGCAGATAACAACATGATTTGCATGTGTGGCATTGTCTGCCACATCATCAACCAATCAGCAACATTGTCAATAAGTTGGTATATTTTCCCTCTATTTGAGAGGGCGGACTCTTCTTTTTCTAGGTTAGTTGAATAAACTTTAGCTGAAAAAAAGTGATATTTTGTAGTATCAACTAGAGGTGCTAATTAGACAGACTTGAGATACTTTAGGTTTCAGTCCACTTCAAGGTAGAATTTGCCTCAGGTTCAGACAATCTTCAGTCAGACCATTTTCCGAATTTGTTCGTTTCAGGTCTGACTTTTTCCATTCAAATACAGATTTCAGTCTTTGGTCAGATAGTTTTTGAGTACAGCATATTCTGCCACCACTGATATCAATGGGCAAAAATGCAGGATGGTAAACAGTAGAGGATAATAAATATGAGGATGGGCATGCAAATAGATTAGTCATCCTCCTAGTGTAGGATGACTCGATCCTCAAGTACACAACTCTAAGGAAGAAGGATAAGGTTTTTGAAGGATATACTGATGTAGATGTGAATATGATAAAAGCCAGCATGACAAGCTGAGAGGTTGATGGAGTTATTTTTGTATAAACAAAACTAGAGATCCTAAATAATAACTTGCTTATTTGATTTCCTAGATGACTAATTATCTCCCGGGCCTCTCTCTCTTCCTCATCTTATGACTAGTATGCTGCCAATCATCTAGTTGGAAAGAAAACAACTAATAAATAATAAAAGTAAAAACCAAAGGCATAGTGGGGGAAAATAGATATTTTTCTGTCTTTGAGAAGCATTAGCAAGAATCAGAGATAACCAACAAGCTTATGATAGAGAAAATTGGGAGGCCTACCCATCCGGTTGCCATGATAGGGTCAGAGTATTTGGAAACCCAGCGGACCATTACTGTTCCAACTGCCATGCTCTGAGCAGCAAGGAGCATCCACCACTCGCCACTTCCCCATAGTGAAAAATTACTATCATCTAAAGCAAGTGCAGGTACCTGCCAAAATACAGCTCATTTCATACTACAGCAAAATAAAAGCATAATATTATTTGCTTAACCCAAGTCTCAAACCACAAAATTATCCTTAGATCAAAACTAGTTATAATGTACAGCAGTTAACAACTAAATCTTTCATAATACATCATATACATGAGAACTGCACTAAAATGCAACAATAGAGATAGTTGTTAAAAGAAATGAACTTGGATCTCACCCTTCTAAACAAATTGAACAAATCAGGTTTCACAAGTAATAATGAAAATGGTCGTTTGCTCTAAACAAAGTGTTACTTAGGGCAATAAGTAGACTTCCAAAAGTTCTAAAATGTCCTACAAAATTCTGCACATTTTATTTTGTATGAGGCGAATATGCAAGTCATTCTTTCCCGAAAGTTTCAGCATTCTAATCTCCACAATATGTAAAAATAGTGGGCACTCATGTCAAGCCAGAATAACACCCTTTGAGGGGTAATAATCAAGACTATTTGATACCATTCATTCGCATAAACCCATTCTGAAAGGCTGAGACAAACAAGTGGCACAAGCCACTCATTGAAGAACTGATAACTCATGAAATAGAGTCATTTTACTCTAATTTGATGTACAAAAGATAGCCAAGTCCTTGAGCTCTACTATAGTTACTTCATTTTTGGTCAACTTTTTAGCTTTCAGTTAAGTGATCATTGCATGTTCTAAATCACATTTTAATTTGATCTCGATAAGGTCTTTGAAGGCAAATCCAATTAAAGAACTTTTGGACCGAATGGCACACAAATCAGATGAGAAAAATGAGAAAAGTGTATTGGATCAAATACGCTGCAGTGCAGCACACCGAAGTGGGCATAAGCACCCCACCTGTTGCCAAGCAGCTCCAACCTTCTGAGTAATGGTACCAGGGTACCCATGCATGAGGCCTAGTGCTATAGACGCCTTTGTGGGCTAGACAAGAAATCAAAGGCGTCAAAGATGGAAAGGAGATAAGTAACTTTGTTTTAGAAATATTCCTAATTAGAATAATTTATTTAGAAAGTATTTTATTACAATCAAAAGTCTTTAATTTTAGTTTCTTATTCTACACGAATAAGTCCCGACATAACCTTTAAGGGGCGATTCTTAGTATTAAAATGAGAGAATTTTATTCCAATTACAGAAGTTTAAGGCTCTCTCGCAAACAAGTCTAAGGTTAGGAGTATAAAGCACGGACACGCAATACAAATACGATATGATATGGACATGACATAACAATTTTTTAAAAAATGAGGGTACAAGTACGGTAAGACTCGGTAATAATTTTTTTTTAATATCTTTTGTGTTAAAATACTTCGTTTAAATTATTATTTTTACTTATATGAGTAATGTAATTAACTAATAATTTGGAACAAAGTGTAACCCAAAATACTATAACTTATATATTTATTTAAAGTATAACCCAAATATAACATGGTTCAACGTATAACGCAATTACTTGTTAAAACAAATAAAATAACCCAAGAAACCTTAGCTACACTTTTTTCTCTACCAAAACCACCTAATTCTTTCAGTCGCTACAACTTCTTCCCTTCTAATCTTCATCAATCGGCTGCCTCTTCTTCATTTGCTCGCCAATCGTCTGTGTCTACCCGTGCCTCCCCCCCTCTCTCTGTCTACATGTTCCCACGTGTCCCATGCATATTCGAGCATATCCGTAACGTGTTAACGTTGAACACTTGTATGACACCGATATGACGGCAAAATAGCCGTGTCGGTGCTTCATAAGTTAGGAACTCCCTTCGACAAGTTCCATATATACTTTATTAACCATAGGTTCTTCATGAGATAAGAATCACAACAAGGGTAAGATTTCATCAATTGAAGTAGGTATTCCCATGAATCGTCCAATGACTCAATTCATAACTCATAAACTTAATAACTTGGTATCAGAGCAAGACATTATAGGCGATTCCAATACCAAAAAGGTGTTAAGAGCTTTGTTACAAGAAGTTTGCAAAATTAATGAGCTTGCAAAGCTCTTTCTCCAAGAGGAGAGTAATGTGACCGATGCCTTTGTGGGTAAGGCAAGTAGACAAAAGCCATAAAGAGAGGAATAAGACATAACCTTATTTTAATAATATTCCAAATTAGAATAATTTATTTAGCAATATTTTATTGCAATTATAAGTCTTTAATTTTAGTTTCCTATTCAACAAGAACAAATCCCTATGCTCTATTTAAGGGGACAATTCTTAATGATAACATAAGATAGAATCACATTCCAATTATAGAGGTTTAAGGCTCTCTCTCCCTACAAGTCTAAGCTTAAGAGCTTCATTCGTTTAGTTCCAATGTTAGTAGCTCTTTTTGATGAGTTTCAGATGTACTATTAATCAAAAGTTCTTCACCAGATAGGAATCACAACAAGGGTAAGGCTTCATCAATCAAAGCAAGTATTCCCATAAATCGTCCAATGACTTGATCCAAAACTCATGAACTCAAAACCAAGGAGTTCATGCAATTTTTATACCGAAAACTTTCCTATTTTCGCCTAGTTTGGGAAGGACTCTTTGACCAGACTTTGGACCTTTTCTTTAGGACTTTTTAGGTCATATTTTAGGACCATAAATCTATATTTAAACAAAGAGAAGCTGTCAACAGTAACCTACATGGTAAATCAGATGACAAGAACAAAGCATTGAGACTCATCTCCGTATGCAAGAAAATCATTTGATAAAGAATGTTGGTGACATTTTGACAATGCAGATCTACAATCAAGTATGAACCATTTCAACAGAACTTTTTGTGTTTCTTGAACCATTTTAACAGAATTTGACATATGAAGCATGAACCAAAATGAAATATAGCAAATTTGATTACCCACGAAGAGCTTTGAATATGTTCAGTTATATTTTGTTATGTTCTTTAATATGTAAAACTGTGACTATTTCAATCTTTAAATGGGACTCATGTTTTCATCTCCATCAATCTCATAACATAAGGTATACAAATTTTATATTTTCTTAAGTACTTGGTTTGATTTTACTTTTTGTGTTGAACCTCCGTGTTGTAAGATAAAAAAAAAAGAGGTTAATATACTATTTGGTACCTAAGTAAGACTATAGCGTTCAGTTTGGTAGTTAAGTTTGGCTTCAATGTCTAATTTAGCACTTGAGTTTTTTCAATTTGAGACTTAAGTTTTTTTTTAATCTCAATTAAGTACTTGAGTTTGTTTTCAATGTTCAATTTAGTACATGAGCTTCTTTTTTGTCCCAACTCCTTCCCTATTCATTGAGCCACAAGATGCCATTAGGTCTGGGTACCGAATTCAACATTGAAACCAAACTCAAGTACCAAATTGGGACAAAAAACTCAAATACCTTGAACATTGAAGCCAAACTCAAGTAACAAATGGTATATTAACCAAAAAAGACTAAAATTGTTTTGATAGTACTTCCTTTTATTTTTAAGAAAAATATGATGCAGTTGACAGATGTGGATAAAACTGAAAGTTAGAAAATACCATAAGTGTAATCAAGAAAGAATGGCAATATATTCAATTATTTAATCAAACCATAGAAAATAGTTTTAATTTTGAATAACCAACCATCTCAAATTGCCATAGAAAAATTGCTAATACCTAATATTTGATGACAATTGGCGATCAAAATCCTTAAAAATATAAGTTTTGCACGAGCATGCCAAGTATATGTAACAGGTTAACCAATTGGAATCAACCGAAACACACCAAGAGCAAAACAAAATCATCGAATTCCCTTCAAGTGCTATTTTGTCTCTAACATACTTTGGTTGATTTAAGTTTAACAGGGTCAGTACACATTGGGAAAGATATTTCTAACAAGAATATTAATAAATATAAGAAAAAGCATAGCTTGGAGAGTGATAATAAATATGGGGTTTATGGTTTACCTCCAGAAGAAGAAGGCCAACGACACCAAGGGCTAGTCCAGCAGCTCCAACTAAACCAATGGACTCGTTGAATAAAAAGGAAGCAAGAACAGCCACTGTCAATGGCTGAGAGTCAATTATCACCTGCATCAATCAAACATATTGTCACCGTTACTAACAAATTAGAATCAATGGAGAGAAAAGAAAAGAAAAAGAACATACACTGCCCAAACCTGCAGATGTCCTCTGTAACCCTTGAGCAAGAAAACCCTGGAGATTCCTTCAACAAGTATTAATATAAAGAATAGTACACTGGTTTCCCTGCTTTGGAAAAAATAATAAATTAAGGGAATGAACAGAAAAGACCTGGAAACAGGTGGCGTCGACAAGAGCGAAAAGCGCAATGGAAAGCCAAGCAGTGAGTCCAGAGGGCAAAAGCTTGCCCTTGGAGTTGGCAAACGCCACCAATAACAACCCCGCCGGAATCAAACGAAATGAAGCCACAAAGAAAGGCCCTGCCTTGGGCAAAACCTCCTTCATTGCGACCATTGCCGTGCCCCAGAAGAAGAATGGAGAAACGAGCACCGCCCACTCCAACAAAATGTTGCTTTCCGCCTTTTCAACATCTTCTATTTCCAAATCTTGTTTTTCGTCTTGAGAGACGAGGCACTCCACGTCCAGGCCCGTCCCTACGCATTCCACAACTTCGGGATCTTTGGCTTTGCAATTTGTTCTGAAGCGAGTGGAGTTGGCGAAGAGGAGAGGGGACAGTTTCACAGAGCAGTTGTGAGATGCTGATGAGAAAAACAATGAAGAAGAAGAAGAACGATTATTGCTATTATTGTAAAAGGAGAAAATTGGAGGGGATGAAGGAAAGGAGAAGCAGGTGCAGCCCCCCATTTTTTCTCCGTGCTTGCTTGCTGATAAGAGCTATGCCTTCACGCTTTAATATGCTGCTCACACGTCACGGTCGCAATCGCTGCCAATTTTTTTACTATTATCAATAAATTACCAAATAAAAATATTATGTTTAGTTACCCACTGGTTGAGTGAAAAAAGAGAGACGTGCGTAAGGTGAATGAACATTATAAAAAAAATTAAAAAAATATGAATAAATATTATTATATAATTATATTAATAAAATAAAAAAATTAGGGTGGTAGTTGAAACTGTCTCAAATATAAATTCAATATTGTATAAACTTTTAATTACACTACTGCACCAATATTCAGGATAAATTTTGGTCTTTCAAAATTGTTGTCTTTTCTCTCACCTCCCCATTAAGTGGCTAATAAAATCCTGACATGGTATCTCTTTAATTGATCTAATAATAATTTTAGCATAAAAAAATCACATTTTTAGTCAATTATTAACACATGGATGGCCTAAATTGTTGACATGTGCAAAACTAATTTTATTTTAAATTATCTTGATTAGTTAACAAAACTTTTTTTATTTTACAACGCATCTTAAATTCTGTACAAATACTCTATGTCCATCTGTTTAGTCAATCATGCATTCCGATATGACACTCAATACAGGAATTATTTTTGCATTTCGACAGTCAACACCGATACAAAAATAATGGGTATGTCTTTAACCATTGGCATGATATAGTTGTAGATAATTTTCGAATCAAGTTTGTAGTGGTCTTGCATTATACGTACAGAAGTGCGTGTATGAGGCACAACATATTTCTATATCTCCCATAGTTAGGATCTCTAAATAAATGCAGCTCGTACCCGTCAATTGCACCCTTCTGCCAACCTCCAATACTCACCAACATATATTGTTGATTTAGAGTTAGCAACTTTGTAATCAACTGACATCTTCAAATTATACAGCTTGATGGCAACGACGCGGTCGTCCTTACTCGTGAATCTTGGCCCACGAATAACTCTTCCAATTCGGGATCTATCAACATCAAGTGAGCAGGTATTATATCTTGGTATTCGGGGAACTCGGAAGCATGCGTCGCATTGGGATCAATGCTCGACATGTGAGCCCCAAGATCATTGTGTACGACGATGCCACGATTCGGGTTCCCTACCGAAAGGGAGTGAACAATTTCATCATCCGCACTTTTTTCGTCGATATTATCCAAGACCTCATCTACATTAGAGTCATTAAAATCTTCACTCTCGTGATCAGAACAACCATTATTATCGGATCCATCTTTACCATATGCATCGATCTCAATCACGATTGGATGTATTTGTAAACAAACATGGTGTGAATTTTCGACCCATGTTG
Source organism: Gossypioides kirkii (assembly GCA_005610355.1). Taxonomy (NCBI): domain Eukaryota; kingdom Viridiplantae; phylum Streptophyta; class Magnoliopsida; order Malvales; family Malvaceae; genus Gossypioides; species Gossypioides kirkii. Next base: position 15,679,469 of record CP032254.1, on the reverse strand, counting down.
ATGTCGCTCCACCACCATACTGATTTGCACATCCAACGTTAAGATTGATCTCACAATCTTGCACAGACGGTTTATTATCAATAGATACTTTGGAACCTCTGTACATGGGTCTTTAACTCCATATTGTTAACTTAACGGAATCACATCTTCAACGGGCTCCACATCTGCTAACTCACCCAACAACTGAATTGGTTCAGTGTTCATCCTCCTTGTTGGACAATACAATGTGACCGACGTTATCAGTCAGTTACGGTTTTGGCTAAATTTTCGACATTTTAGCCTTTTTTCTGAATTAAACTTTTTTTCATTAACTATATAAAAAAGTTTAATATAAAATTTACACCGATTGCGCCTGACACGTTAACGACACCATTAAAAAAATATTTTTTTAAATTTGATATACATAAAAAATTATATGTATTTTAACAAGAAATACATATTAATGCCATCGATTGCTCAAGACTCCAAAAAAATTAATTTTTTTTACAATTCAATCATTATTAAAATAATCGGTGGTAAGTGAGGATGGTGTCATCGAGCGACACTATAAAACACTATTCAATTTACCTATTTCTGTAAATAATGTTCAGCCTATCATATTTGAGTAAAAAAAAATATTTTTGTATTATTTAGATAAAAAAGCCCATTGCATCTAACGAGTTTTACTTTAATATATTTTAATCTAGATACACTATTATTCACCAAAAAAAAATAAAAAATAGGTACACTATTAAGACGTGAATAGAATAGCAGGAGATATAAAAAACTAGTATTGTATAAGTGAGTGCCGTGTGGAAAAAGAGGGAATTTGGAATCGCAAATTGGTAGCATTGAAGAAGAAGAGAAAGCTTCAAAGAAGAAACAATGGGGCGGTGGTGGAGTAAGTGTGCGGTGGCGATAATGGCGTTGGCCCTCTTCTCTATCTCCGCCACAGCGAGGCCCTGCAAGACCTTCCTCGTCTCCTCCTATTCCATCTCTTTCCATAACCCTAATGACCCTTCCTCCGCTGTCTCCTCCCGATTTGTCACCGTCTTCACCGAGATCGGTCAATTGAACCCCTTACCCATGCCCGCCGATCCCAAGCCCTCCTACGCCTTCAGCTCCCTCCGTGATCGTAGCAGGGACATTCTCAGCGTCGTCGTCGCTCTCCTCTTCGGCGTCGGCTGCGGCTCTCTCACTGCCGCCGCCATCTACTTGGCCTGGATAATCTTCACGGCCCGTTGCGAGTATCATGAGGATGATGAGTCTGACGAAGAATTTAGCCCTAAAAAGATCGGGTATGTTAATATTCCTGCGAATCCTGCTGTTAACGTTAAGGAAGCCCTTTGATCAAATGCCATAGTTGTTATTAATTATTAAATAAGTTCTCGGATTGATTGTTCAGTACTTCGGTAAATCATGTCTATGTCTGTCTATGGCTTTTCATTTTATTTAAAGTTTCTTTTTTTTTTTAAATATGTAATATGCAACCCAAGCACTTCTACTGTTATTGTATTACTCTGGACGCTATTTGCTGCTTGCTATATTCTAATATGCTTGAATTTCCATTAGGTGCATTTTCTTTGTTTTTCTTAAAAGAAAAAATGAAGATGAACTGCCTTAGGAACTGAATCCTGTGGGATTATGTATGGAAGGGGAAAAAAAGTTATGGTTTTACTGTCTTTTTATCATTCTATGTGATGTCGATCTAAAAGCCTTCATACAACATTTTAAGCTTATTATTAGTTTCTTATTGACCTTACCTTTGATTGTGTAATGTTTGCATCTTTGTTCTATGGTTATGTGAACCTAGGATTGTTACTTTGTGGATGCTAATTTTATTATATTTCATGCAATTGCCTGCAAACGATTTGTCTCATCAATCGACTGTCATCTGCACTTCTGTGGCATTAAATTATCTGGTACATGAAACCAAAAGAGGTGCAAGTATGTTGGTGGTGCACTTCTGTTGCTCATGATTATGAATCTTCTTTATCACATATGCAGTGTCAGTATCCTCTGTTTAATGTTTCTTGCTTTCCATTTGAAAGATAAATTCAAAAGCACAGTACCTAGAAATTGTTTCTGCAAACCTTAAGTTCTGTTATCTAGACAATTGTAAAGTGATATTAAACATGGTAGTCTGTGTAAAACTTGATTGTATTCGGCAATTGAGTCAATTCCTCACCCCTCTAGGTTGAGTCCTTGCGAATATTAGTTTCTGCTTGAGGAACATGACATTAAATATGGAGTTTAAGAATGGTAGGACAGTATAAACTTCATGCTACGAAACTTTTTTTATTTCATAATTGCAGTTACTTAAGGATGGTTTAGGTATGAGGTTTACTTAGCATTTAAGCTAAAATAACTTAGTCAGTTGAAAGCTGAGATGCTGAAGGAGATGTTAAGACTTAAGAAAGGTGACTAGTAAGTTCTGTATTTCACTATTGCACTTTTTTGCCTTTCATGTTAGTTTAAACTTTCATGGCTTGATTTTCTTGACTTCATTCTCTTTCTTAGGCGATGTATTTGTTATGTATTTGCTTTTGCTGCTCTCACACTTTCAGATGTTGAGAAAAATGAGGGGTATGATGTTATGATTATATTAGTTGTTGCAATGAGCATGCATTTGGAATGCAAGAATCAGAATTCCAGTCATAAGCGTTTTATATACATATGTATATATATGTTTGATAATATTTCAAGGGGAAAAAGGGAATGACGTATAATATGATATGAGGTTAGAATGGTATGATTTATGTATGTTTGATAGATGGATGGTTTGAGTTTGGTAGGGTCTTTCTTTTAAGGGCATTTAGTAGTATCCTGTCTTTAAATTAATGGTCGATGCCTAGCTTAGCCTTAGCCTTAGCCTTGGCTTTGCCTGTAGAGATTTCTATGCTTTGCTATTATGATTTACGAGGTGGTGGTGTAGCTGTTGATATTTCTTATATTGGATTCCCAGGTGCACATTTTAGACTGCTCTATAACTGCAGTAGGTATAGTGCAAGATAATGCCTTAGACTGTGGATTATTTTTATTATTAGCATGGTCTCCCCCGCCATGCCTGGGGATTTTAAATCTTTTTTGCAATTTTTATTTTAATTAATACTAAAATAATTTTAAAAAGCTATAATTATTCATTCTTTTGTTAATTATGAAAATTATTTTTATTATTTAAAATTGGGAATATACTTTAAATTAATTGATGAGTTAATGTCTAGATTAATCATTTAAATATTTTTGATTTGATGTGAATACTTAATATTCTTAATCAATCTACGAGAGAAGGTGTGAAATTAACTATTTTAAGTAGATTATTTTTAAATAAAAAAATCAAAAGATTAAGTACAAATCATAAATCGATTTGCAAATTGCTGTACGGATTAACTTTTTTATATATAATTTTCAAAATAAAACTAATTATTTAAATTATTTTTCTTCTTAACTTTTTTTTAATTGGTTGGTTGTAAATCTTAAATCAATTTACGAGTTAACATGTGAACCAACTAATTTAAATATATCATTTAAAAATAAGAAAATTTATTTGATATATTATCAATAGAATTTTCAGAGTTCGTGAGTGGATTGTAATAGACACATGTTTAATTTAAGGTATAGAAAAAAAAATTCAAGAATTAAAAGAGTAGGACATATCAATATTTGAACATACTAATATAATTAAACATTTCATTGGTAATATATAAAGTATTATCTGCAAAAATAAAATGAATTAAAAAACTAATTTATAAAATATTTTTTCTCAAAATTGAGTCACCATGATAAATTATTTAAATATTTTTAAATTTGATGTCTTAAAAAACAATATAATATAAGTTGACATACAACATAAAAAAAACATAATGCAGAAAAAAATATCAATACCATAAAAATGCATACAAAATAAAGCCAGCTTGTAGACCCACCTACAAAAGAAGAAAAAATACACTTCGGTGTTATTTGCTTTTTAATGTATTTATAACTTGTTTATATATATATAAACTTAATAATGTCACACTTTGAGATGGTACATTTTTACTTGAAAATAAGTAAAAATCTTATAAATTTGAGACGTGATATTTTTTTTTATATAAAATATCAGTTTCTAGGTTATTATTATTTTAAAAACATATAAATTTATAAAAATAATATATATAGTTAAAAACATAAAAAAGCCTATTACAGTGGAAATATACTAAAAACTTATGATACATAAATTAATAATAATAAAAAAAATATAAGTATATAAAAGAACTAAAAATTATATATTTATAAAAAAATGTACAAATATATAAAATAACTAAAAAGCAAATGAACAGACAAATAGTTGTTTAGATACATCTAAACCTTATATTTTTAATTTCAAAATAATAACATGATATTTTATAATAAAAAAGTTAAAAATATATAAATTTACTAACAAATACATCTAGAATGAATCTAGACAAATAGTTGTCAAACATGTCCAAATTCATTCTTAATGTACCAAAATAGATTTTTTATTAATTTATATATTTTTAAATTTTTTTAAAATTTCTCATTTATATCTGCCACATGACATACTAAAATATTGCCACATGTCTCCACCGGATTGGTTATCAATATCATGTTAGCACAAACTAACGGTGATTCTAGTGAGGAGGTATACTAGGTCCACAAAAAATTCCAAGTACCAAGTACTTGACAACTTCAGGAGACAAGATAGAACACTTAACATTGGCTCGCTCGCTCCCCCAAATACATATATTGAAAAGTCAAATAAGCAAAGCATTTATATAGAATAATTTATATAATATAATTATACATATATTTACATTGAAACGTAAAAGATTTCCCAGAAGAAAAAAAAAGTAAAACAAGTAAATTGTAAGTTAGCGTCAAAATAGGAAAAATCAGAAATGCATATTTATTTTACTAATGCATTTCTGAGTCAGCCCTCTATAGCAGCAACCAGAAAAGATGCAGAAAGGAAGATTTTATAATGCAAATTTCCTATCCTGGACTAACTTAAATGTACATTCTACAGTAAGTCCATTGTGCAATGATGCCAACTCTTTAACTCATGTCAAGCGTCTCTCTACCAAGGTGCATATACAAATGTTACATAAGGAAAGAATGCACTGTGCACTAAATACTTCACCTTTGTCAATCCTGCGTATGAAGTCGTCCATGACGACGAGAACCTGATAAACCACGCTGTCTCCCCCCCTACATTGTTAAATTAGAGGGTAAGCTACTTGGTGTATATATATATATATATATGTATATATCACCAAATCAAATCCAGGGATAAATTAAACAAGACAAAAACCTTTTCACTGTTAAACATGTCATCAGCAATGGCATCCAATTTTTTTCTCTTTTTCTCCTCCTTAACAGATTTGGCCAAGTCCCCATTTCCAAATTCATAATCTCTAGGATCCAGAAAAGGAGACACAACCATGCACACAGATACGAAATAAGTTACACAAATATCCAATCCAAACAATTAAATATAATGTGGAATCCAAATAGAGCTCTGATCTAGGATCTTACTTGTAAGGATACTTTGAAAAAGGAACAAGATTGTTGAAGCTATTTCCTGACTGGATGCTTGCCTATATAGGTTCAAGAATACAAGACAAATAATAATAAAGATTCGAACAGTTAATAATATTCCAACCATATACAGGATGCAAATAGAAGTCAAAAAGAACTCTAGTTCTCCAACTTATATGTACTTGGCAGGGAATTCCTAGCAGACAAATTACATGTGGCCCAAATTGATGACTTGAGAAATCAGTAACAAAAAGGAAAAGATAAAAGAAGCATGGTTTTCCAGAGTCAGATCCAAGTCCCAACTATAAAAAGAAGGCAGTGTTTCTATGTCTCAACAGAAAACCAAGGAGAATTAGCAACATAAAATCATGATGACATGATTAAAGAATAAAACCTAATGCACGCATGAAGATTGTTACCTTGCGAAAGCGCTTGTAATTTATAACTCCGTTGTCTTCTTTAAAGCTATTTTTGGAAGTTATATTTACATCTCTAACTATTAAAACTTGGCTATAAACAATATTAGAACTTCCATATTCAGACTTGTCAGCCTTGTCTCTTCTTGCTGTCAAACAACAATTATCATCTTTAGAGGTCACTTGGTCAGCCTTGTCTCTTCTTGCTGTCAAACAACAATTATCATCTTTAGAGGCCACTTGGTCATCCTTCAATCTAATAGCATCCTGACATGTAGACCCTTCCGCTTTGCTCACATAGCTAGGTGCTTCCATGGAAATTCCTTCTCTGCTTACATAATTCTGGGCCCCTTCTTTAACATTAACTGATGTAGCCATTTCAATTTCCTCATCGGAATCTGCTACTACTGTTTCGTCTGTGGAGCAAGAAGAAGAAACAGGTACTGCAAAGAGAAAATTCATTAGCCTAACCTTAATACTCATAAATTTTAAGTAAATGCTACTTCCATGAAATATAAGAACAGAATAAATAAGAGGAATCAATTCAAAAATAAAAGATAAAAAATGATTCCATTGAATCCAGTCAAAATTTTGGGAATGAAATCATCTATATGCATACAAATTGTAGTTAGTGATACTGCAAAACTAATATAATACAAACACTACAGAGAAAAAAACAGCATCATAGGATATTTTAATATGTAGGCACCATTTACAAACTTTTACAGCTAAAGAGCCTTCACTTAAGAACCGGAAAAAAAGAGAAGAGTTTATCCTAAAGCAAACTTCAAAAAATCATGGTAATCCAAAATTTTATGCATGTTAATCCAAAATCCATATCTAAACTCTCCTTTCTGTCCTTCAAATAATAGTATCCTTACATGAATTTTAATAGTATTTACTTCTGTTAATATTTATAATTTATCTTTATCATTGATTTGAAATTTTCCCATCCAAATATATCATATTTTATTTTGCTCCAAAACTATATTGAAATTGTCAAATTTGCATTTAATTATTATAACTTTCTTTATGTTTATGCAGATTGTATGCCTTATTAACTCCGTTAGCTAAATAAATAACATGCAAAACAAGCAACATCCCTAAAAATGTAATGATGTTTTTGTTTTTAGTTTATTTTCTCTAAATTGCTTAAAACTTTGAGTTAAGCTTTTTTTCAAAAGAACTTTCAGGGAAAAAAATCTTAAGAGAGAAATTGAGGAGAATGGAGGAGAGTCAGTGAAGAGAGAGAGAGAGAGAGAAGGAGCGCTGTCTGGTGCTAATTTGGCCAACCGGGGCAGTAGATAAGGTCAGATCAATGTGATGTGCCTAGCATGAGGTACCCTCCCCCCTTCCACCCTATTCTCTCTCTCTCTCTCTCTCTCCTCTAATTTTCTATCCCTGATTTTGTTTCTTCTTTTATTTTCTTCGTTTTCTTCAGTTTATTTTTTAAGTTCTCTTTCAATTTAAAAAATAGAACATTTTTACAGACAAAAAATAGACGTTCAATTATCTGGAGTATAACATGAATACATACCTGATGATGAGATCAATATAGACTGATCCAATTTTCCAGATAAAAGAGCACGTATTAATGCCATCTCATCCACTCTATATGATAAACCGAGTTTATCTAAGTGATCAAACTTGTCTACTGATCTTCCAGGGATGACATATGTAAGACAAGTATTTTCTCCACACCCAAAGGCCTAGAAGAAAAATGTTCAATAGCAAGCCCACATGCAGAAGACAAATTTGCAGGGTTATCACTTGAAGCTTAACCAATAAATCAACAGTAAAAACAGAAATAATATTTAATAGTCAATTACTGGGTAACATTCTATTTGCAGAAGTAGATTAGCATCCATCAAATAAATTCAAGCACTGACCTCCCTATTATTAATGTCGCTTCCTCATAACATAGGAGACTTGCTACTACACATGCTTGCGTTCTTTCATTCATGTTAACCAACATTCTTGCAACATCACCTGAACGCTACAAGCACTAGTTTTCCCGTCCCAAAACTCCTTCCTATTCATTTTATTGTTTTTGGGTATGATACATTCTTAGAGAAAATAATCAACTGTAATTTAATTCTACATGAGAGGTTTGATGGTCAGAGCACTCTCATCAAAGAAAATATCCTACTAAACTACCTAAGCCATCCAACTTGTAGCTTACCTTTCAGGAAATTAACAAATAGGCAGCTGGTTAAGAGGCATAGGAGACAAAACTGTGGTAGGAACAATTCATTCGTTCACATTCACGAGGTTTACCATCTTATTATTGTGTAGTGAAAACGGTTTGAGACCTTAAAAATAATACTTTTAGTAACCTGAGGCAAAATACGAAGACCATTCTTGTGATGTTCTCAATCCAATAAATAAGGGAACATAACATACTTCATGCAGAACAAGTAGGCGAAAGAGATAGAAAATAAGTTTAGATGATAATCACAAATAGGCAGAAGCAATTACAGAGGAAGTGAGGAAATCACGGGAAAAATAGAGAAAGGAGAAAACCCAACAAGAATCATTAAGAGCGAGAGCATCTCAATAATTGATATCTCAAAATCTCAACTATTCATCATCTAAAACCTAATTAAAACTAAAATAAGAAGATACTTATAGCTAAACCCAAAACCTTAATAAAATGCCAATACCAAATTTAACCCTAAAACTATTATAACCTAACCATTCTAAAATATCTCATCTATACTATGATTAAACCAATAAAATATAAATGAAATTCCTAGAAAAATTAATCTCACAACTAGCATGACTCCATTGTTCAACATTGTTACAGCAGATTCCTCCAAACATAAACAACTGCTAATTACATAGAACCACAGTAGTTTCATTAACACTACATGCTATTTCTACAAATAACCATATTTTATAACTACTCCTGGTTGAAATGCAAATATTACCACTTCAAAAAGAACTTAAGAAGCCTAAAACTTATTGAGACGCCCTGTTCAAATTCCCAAAAGATCTATAGTTCAAATGATCAAATCTAAGTTACCTCCCAAACCTTTGTTGGAGGTCCTAGGGGAGTCATGGCTGGCATGTTTAAAAGAAAAAAAAGGACAAAATTCTAGGTTAAAACTTCAGCCAAAGGTGACCGATGCTTAAGCTCTTTAATTCTAGGTGTTATCACAGTATTGATATTCTGTTTTAAAATACAACACAAATGAACAAACAACACTTGAATAATGTTTTCTATGAACTAGTACAACGAAAAAAAAATATATATCAAATACAGTAAAACAAGCCATAAAGAATACTTATGCCACAACAATGATTTTATGTAACTTCTTCAGAGATGAAATATTCTGCAACGCCAAGACAGTTGATAGTTTGTTGGAAAAGAAAACATGAAAAATGAAAGATACCTGACTACTTGAACAAATTTCTTCAACATAGTTAACTCTTGAGCCACTCACTTCCAGTAGAGACTGCAATCTATCCCCGAACTTGTACTACATCAGACAAAAGAACATTACAATCTGTAGCATGGATTTCAATTCAATGTTCCTAGATACCAACTAGTCTTAGGAACACACATAAAAGTTTTTAGAAACTTTTCGTTCACTAATTATATTAATCCAAAGATTAAACAGTAAAAGCAAACTTAAGATAAAAAGGATACGCAGGTAACAGCATGCGTTTCAAATTTGGAAATCAAGATGAAATGCAAAACACGGTCACTCCATAAAACTCTAGAGCTGACGGACCCAACTATATGCGTGAGCTTTTACAGAAAAATAAAACAATGATTTAGCTAAATCTTTAAGCGGCGCCCAATGACGACAAATGTTGTTGGAAAACTGTGAAAATACTTCAATGGAAGGATGTAATTCACTGATTTTTTCCCTTGTAATGAGGTATTAGATTTAGAGTATATCTTAGGAGAAATTAGTCGCAGATTTTTAGAAGAAAAAGAAGATTTTTGGAAGGATTTTATTGATCATGTATTTAGTTTGTTTTGCGAATTAACCTAGGTGGTGTACTATAAATATTTACTAGTCTTTACCCATTGAATATACAAGCCTCTTTTTAGTTTACAACATGGTGTCAAAGCTATAGGATTCTTTTTCAGAATTCTTAGTTTTGACCTTCATTGTCATATATTTTGTGAAGCTTTGTGGCCTTCATTGCCAATTGATCACCTTTATTTTTTTTCCTCTACCAAAAAGAACTTGTTTAGTCAAGTCTTGAAAACTTTTGTTGACTAATTGACAACTAAAAACTAGTGTACATAGCTGATTTCTAGGAATTTAATTTCCTTTTTCTTCCCATTTTGTGTATATAAATACCTATGTATTTTTTCTTTGTGGATTGTCAAATAAAGAGTGAAAATTCTTCAAATCTCGTTGCCTCCTCTGATTTTAACATGGTATCAGAACTAATTTTCTAGATTTAAGAAGAATCTCTCAAAAATTTTCAAAATCCCAAAACCTAGGATTAAAATATTTAGTACTTACCCTTTTAAGCCCACCATTTTTTCTCATCACTCCCACCAAAGGAGTTGAAACCCATCGTCGATGAAACCCCGAATTTCGATGACTAACAAACCCACACGAGTCTTATGTACCTCCGTCGGCTTATAAACTCTTCCTCACACATCAGCGCATAACACCACTCTGCCAAAGTTCCTTCTTTCCGTCCTTGCCATCAAACTTGGTTCATATTATCAATCCTCCTCTGTTCTTGAGGTCAATTGGAGTTGGTTACATATCCTAGTATTAAGCCACTATTGGGTAATACTATTTTGGATTTTTTTTGTGGCTATTATCCTATTTTTCCCAAAAGGAATATCTTTTTTTTTTGTTTGTTTGGTCTTTTCCTTGCTCCTTTTTCTTTTAAATGGTGGATGATAAAAAAATCATAGCAACTAGTTTCAACAATCCATCATTACAAATTAGTCCCGTAAGACTCAATGGGAATAACCATCTTGCATGGTTGAGGTCGTGTTTTTTATTCATCAAAGTTAGAGGATTACGGGGTTACATAATTGGTGATACAAGAAAACCAGCATCAAATAATCCTACTTCTAATCAATACGAATCGAAAAACTCTCTTGTTATGGCATGGCTCATTAATTCCATACAACCCCACATTTCCAGAACATACATGTTGCTTGACACTATAGCAAAAATATGGAAAGCAACTACCCTCACTTACTCACATGTTGGGAACGACATTCAAATTTTTGAAATCCAAAATAAGGTACACAATATTAAGCAAGGTGAGATGACAATATCTCAATATTTTTCGAATAGGGTGGCTTATGGCAGAAGCTAGATTGTTATCAAGATTTCCAAGCAGGGTGCACTAGAGATGTGGTAAAGTTTCAAAGCTGGTAGGAAAGGAGTGAGATTATGATTTCCTGGTCGGGTTAAACAATGAGTATGATCATATCAGGGGTTAGGTCCTTAGAAAAATCCCATTTCCCTCTCTTGAGCAAGCATGCTCCTATGTCCAGCAAGAAGAAAGCACAAGAGGTGTTATGCTCTATATAGCACTGGATGAGAAGGCCAGATGATCGCTAGTCAAGAGCAACAAAAGGTTGGTAATTCTAAAAAAGATCACCTGCATTATGACTATTGTGGAAAACCACGACACTAAAGAAACTTGTTGGAAGATGCATGGTTCATGGTTGACCCACTAGTGGACGTGGGGGAAACAAGGTAAGTCAACAAGGCCTCAAGCAAATTTGTCAGAAACCACAAATACTGCTAAGGAGACAACTTCCTGTTGAGAGCTTTTCTTCTGATGAAATTCAGCATCTTAGGTGTATTTTATCCCAAATTGACTCTACCTCTAGTGTAACATCCAACTTTGTGAAAACAGGTACTGCTTTTAGCTCCCACATTCCAATAAACCATATTTTGTTCTTACTAAAGGAATTGGAAATGAAGGAAGCTTGAGGCATACACTAATGTTAATTATGCCAGATCAATAATTGCTAAAGATTAGTGTCAAGATACTACACCTTCCTTGAAGGCAATCTTGTGACATGGAAAAGTTTAAAAAAAAAAAAAAACATAGTGTAGGTCAATCAAGTGTAGAGGTTGAATTTCTGGTAATGGCTTAAGGCCTGTCCGAACTACTTTGGTTGAAGATCATTATTGAAGATTTCAGAATTAAGTGCAATGACCCAATGAGTTTATTGTGACAACAAATCTGCAATCAGCAAAACTCATAACCTAGTACAACATGACCAAACAAAGCATGTTGAAGTCCATAGATAGTTTATCGAAGAGAAATTAGAGAGTGGATTGATATGTACACCTTATGTGTCCAGACATGGAAACTTGTTGATGTTCTGATCAAAAGGTCAAGTAACTCAGTTTTCCAGACTATTTTATCCAAGTAGCATACAAAGAATACCTATTCATCAGCTTGAAGAGAAGTCTACAAAAACTGCAAAAACAAATCTTCAAATGCAATGATTTAATTCACTAATCTGTTCCTTGTAATCAAGGATTTGATTTAGGGCAGATTTTAGGCGAAAGTAGCAGCAAAGTTTTAGGAGAAATGGCATATAATTTGGAGAGATTTTATTAATTATGTATTTAGGTTGTTTCCCTAATTAGCTAGGCCATTTACTATAAATCTGTACCATTCTTTTCTTGTTAAATATAGTTTCTTTTCAGATTATGACAAAAATCATAAGCAAGAATTTTGTATTATCACAATTTAGGTGCAAGCATACCAATTCAAAAGTGAAAAAAGAAAAATGATACAGGTGTCGTCATAGTTTAACATATACTTTCTGTGGATTTGGTGGAATTTTTCTTTAATTGCTTATACGATGGCCATGTATGTCACATCCTCAATTTTGCTATAAGCTAATATAGCAACATGTCCAGCAAACCATATATAAAATGGATACCGAAAAAATTAAATACTTAGCCACTTGTAAGCACCCAACATTAACATGTGCATGTGAGAATCAGTTAAAAAAAAGCAAAACCACCAAAGCAAAAGAAGATTATATAAATGGCATCAACTTTCTTCTTTCCCTCCCTCATTTATGATGGACTCAGGACACAAGAAAATAAAACCAACAGAGCAATTACGAATAAGAAAATATTACCACATGTGTAGATTCTAAGAGAAAGGTGTATCCTCCCAAACAGTTTTCACGCGTTTTTGGGTCTGAAACTTCAACAAATACTCCATCCACCATAATTGTTGGAACATGGCTGAGAAAAAAAACATAAATTAGTACCATTACAGTGGAAAAACTTCATGTGTAAAAATAACCCAAAGATGCAACATTGAAATAATACTTACGAACGGCAATCAGGAAACTTAGTCTGGATACTTCTCTCAGCTAAAAGCTAAAAAAAGTACAGCAGTAAGTACAATGAGATAATAAGTAAACATCAACAGTTTGAATTGGATCAAAGAAAAAGTTGTATTAATTTGATCAACAAAAATATTCTTAAATGTGTAAAAATAGCAAGGCAATTCCACAACAAATCTACTTGTACTAGATATGGTAGCAAATATTAGATTCCACATTATTTGATAATAATTGATTGAGAAAACTATCATCTTAATGCATCATCTTGGAAGGTTAAACACTTACCTTTACTTAATTCCTAGCTAACAAAGCCTTAAGCCTTTCTAATTTCTTTCAATTTTTGCATTTTCCAGCATATCTTGGTTATTCAAGTAACTGAAAACTTACCTCTTCATGTACCATCATTTTTTTAGAATTAATAAAAGGAAAAAAAAAAAAAAAAGCAAGCCATTTGAGTTCAGAGGTTGTTTACTATTTTCCATTTCAGTACTTTAGCCCTACATTTCTGTTTCCACAAAGTGACCATTTTGAAGAACAAGTACAGACAATGAATGTCAGAGCCACTCAACAAAGATAATATGCTAATAATCTAATTTATAATGATATTTTTTTTCTATTAAACTAACAATTTTGCATAATTGAGTTTAATGTAAATTAGCATAGCAAATCTAATTTCTTTCACACTTGCATTTTCAGCATATCTTAGTGATTCAAACAACTGAAAACTTACCTCTTCATGTACCACTTTTTTAAAAATTAATAAAAGGAAAAAAAAAAGCCATTAAAAAAAAAGCATATCTCAGTATTTTAGCCTTAAATGTATGCCTTTACAAAGCGGTAATTGTTGAAGAACAAGTATAGACAATGAATGTTGGTGGACTCAACAAAGATAACATGCTAATAATCTAATGTATTATGATAATTTTTTCTATTACATTAAAAACTTTTCATAGTTAAGTTCATTGTAGATTAGTTCACTTTTTCTTTTCCTTGAACAAAAAATATAGAACTTTTTACAAGCAGTACTTAAATACCTTAAGCTTGTCTATTCAAGACACGAAAATAGAATACAATTTACAGACATTGCTCAAATAAGTTGCTTCAATTCATAGATCTATATCTCCGTCTCCATTTGTAATCCAAACATAAAAAAGGCAAGACAGAAAATGCTAGCCAAACATATTAAAAGTGTCCAGGAAGAGGTAGAGAAATCCTCACTAAACACTCTGATTATTTAACTTGTTAGATACGCTTCTATAACCAAAGGAGTATTGGGAAAATACAGGATATAACACCTCAAGGAATTTAACCTTGCTAGTTGACTAGTAGCAAAATGTAAAATGATGATTTATACAACTATAAATAAAAGGAAGGCCCTATGGTCTTCCACGGTCCATTTTTTTCATTTCTTTTTTTGACATGAAAACATTATGGGTAAATTTCAATTTTAATCCCTCTACTTTTACATTATAAGAACGGTTAAAGTTCAATTTGATCCCTATATTTCGCTCAAATTTAAGATTTAATCTATATACTTTAATTTTGACATAATTTGATACCTCAATTTTTATAATGCCATTGGTTAGTCTAAATACTTTATTCTAATTAAAATGATGATGTGAATTTTTAAGAATTGTTAGCACCGTTTAAATTCTTTATTCAATTCAAGTCCATTACAATGTTATTTTTTTGTTAGGTGGATACCAAGTTTATTTTATTTTTTCAAAATGTCATACCAACACAAGAATTCTAATAGTGTTAACAAATAGACCTAAATTTTTAAATTCGAAAAGTAGAGAGACTAAATTCCTAAAATTAAAAGTATGGGGATTAAATTCCAAATATGCAAAAAGTACAAAAACTTCGAGCAAATTGTAACCTCTAAATTTTTCAATATAATTTAGTCAAGAAATAAATAATTAACCCAACACAAAGCATGGGTGGAAACCGTACTAATTTGAGACTAAAGGCCAGCATATAAATTCTTTCCTTTAGTTCTCTCTTTACTGAATATTAATTGGGTAGTCTTTTCTAATTATTTCTGGGATGTTTGGAAATAATCTCCTCTTTTACCAAATTGAGAGTATTTAGTCTTTCCTTCCATTGAAATACTGACTTTAGGAGCAAACTCTAGCTTCCATGAAACTTGAAGGATAATGTTACACAGTAAGGAACAAATACCTCATTCCTAAACCTTTGTGCTATCAAAAAACTAAACTCTCCAATTAGGTTTGGCATCTTGAATTCCAATAAAGATCTCAAACATTTATCATTAATTCAATAAACATCAGGTAGGAATAAGATCCCTAACATTTGGAGTGTGGAAATCTTATAGTCTGCTAATAGCATCCCACAGACAAGATCAAGAAGAAAAATAAGCACAATTCTTGAATGTTTCAAACAAAGAGATTCACAAAATAAGTATGGTATTTTGATATTAAGCATTCTCATCCAATCAGAATTACATGCCTACATAATTATTAATTTGGTTGAACAACTTAAAATCATCATTACAATTAAAGGAGATAAGATAGGGTATTTGACTATCTTTACCTCAAGCCAACTAGTACGTAAGAGCGGTTTCTTAGCCACAATTGCATCAAGTAGATCCCTTATCAGGGGCACGTGTTGATCAACAATCACATGTGTACAATCCTCACTGTAAACATGAGTAAGACGAGCACCTTCATGACATAGAAATGATAGTCAGCCAAAAATATAAAAAGAACTTTTCTCTCATCAAAAAGCAAGCAGACCTTAATACAAAATCAATATTATATTTCTACATACTAATTGGCATTGGCATTGTTGTCAGTGTAGGAGGATGTAGGTTCAAGCGCACTGAAGCGCCTTTATCCTCCTATTTATCAAAAAAAAAAAATCTACATACAAAAGGTAAAGAATTGAAGATTATGATTCTAAGATTTTCAACATTGTACCATATTTCCAAGTGAACAAATTTTTTTCAGCATCCTAGCAATGCAACAGCCATCCAAGTAAAGTCAGTCAGTACCCCCCCCCTTATTTGGTCAAGCCAAAATTATTGACAATAAAATGTTAGATATTGAGTAGCCTAAGCTGTTGAACTCTAAGACTCAAATAGTGAATTCTTTACAATGAAATCACATGAACAGAATCCTATTCTTTTGGCTAATTCTTCCTTCGAATACGTGTTTCTCCCCTATGACTTGCAAAATCCACAATTAATTTCAACCTCAAGGCACCTAGTTTTGAGAGAAGTGGATCATAGTTTTTTCTAATTGTTCAATTTATCGCTCATACTAAACAAGGAAATAACGACAACATTTCCTAACACCCAGATCTTAGAAGCATGATAAGCAAAATATTTGAGGGTAGAACAAAAGGACTCCAAGTTTTCAATCCATCAAATTTAATTATCAGTTTTGGTTTCCCTTTCTTAATTCTAGACGTAGAGGCAACATTAAAATTTTCTTAATGTGGATAAAATAATTTAAAAGGAAAAAAAAGAACAAAAGATAAGTTTTAAAGGTGAAATTATAGGACAAAAGCTTTATGAAGATTGAAGCCAAATTATGGATTTTAACTAACCAATGGATGAAACTTTGTCCTGAAGATGATGATTCATTTGGGAGGCCTCAGCACAGCAGATATAGAGTACAAGCGGCACATAAGAGAATCTAAATAGATACAAGGGGCAGAGAATTTAGAGAATTGATACGAAATCACTGAATTCATTGAAATAAGGAAATTATTCAATTGGCAGTACCGAAAGGTTGCATTTCCTGTTCCAAAAGAAAGGAGGTCCCCATCTTCTAAAGAGGTCTGTTTATTAGGAAAATGATGAACTTTCTTATTAGAAGTAAGATTCTTGTTAATGAATGTCCCGTACTTTGACAAATCTTTGATTCGAACTGGACATGATTGAGTCATTTCATCAACCATTATATGAGCATGGATTCTGGACACTCCCCTGTCTTTGTGAATGATGATATCACACCCTTCAACAAATCAAAACACACACACAAAATGAGAGAGAGAGAGAGAGAGAGATCAACAATAATTAGCATTTAGCAATTTCCTCACAAAGAAACAGAAAAATAAAAAGCAAATTAGATCACCTTTTCGACCCACAGAATACGTTCCATTCTTGAAAATATAGTACTTGTCTTCTTCTTCTTCTTCTTCTTCTTGTTCAGCTGCACAAATGGATTAGGGTTTCGGTTGTGAGAATAATGAAATACAAAAATGAAGCAATAATAACACTTCAATTAAGCTTTACTTGCCTGAGGAAGGATCGACGGGAAGCAAAGCCCAAACCATTCTTTACAAATTACTACCTACTGGATTCTATTAAACCAAAGTTAATTTGAAGTTTAAACCAAGTTTCCTCTGCAAACTCCAAACACAAAAAACTTTGCGATTAGTAGCTACGGTGTTTCTAACTTTGACCGATGAAGGAAAAAGAAAATACATCATCGAGCTTAGAGCTGGACCCCGACTATTCCTGATCATGGCCGGGCTTTTTTAGGTTCGGTCGGTCCGATCGAAAAATGGGTTAAAATTCCAAGCTCAGCTCAAATTAAAATATTAAATTTGAGTCAAGTTTGAGCAATCCGTTCGTATTATTTATTATAATATTATTTTTATATAAAAATAATATTAAAAAATATAATATATCAAATACATCACATTATGTGGCACCCAAACTCGATCACGATAGACCGACTCAAATTCAAAACGTCACATTAATTATTTACGTGACTCTCCGCACCAATCACCAAACACACCACAAAACCACCCATCACACTAATCAAACACATGCTTAGTAAAGAAATTCTAAACATAAGCCTAAAACATGTTTAGTCTATCACAATACAACATAATAAAATTAAGGGTAAAATCATCATTTTACACAACATAGGCAAAATACTCATAATTCATGAAACTAATCCAAGAGGTGCCTTGGGCATTTTATTTTAAACCATATTTGATGGATTCAATTCAAAACGATGATTAAAACTCATTTAATTTCAAAACAAAATTTTTGGACTAAAATACTTAAGGAGATGAGATTATGTCCTTAAGTATTTTAGTCCAAAAATTTTGTTTGTGACTTGTATAAAGGGGGTAAAGAGCATAACAATAACATAGCATGATCCTCATTGTCAATTTGAACTTCAACATTATTTATATCATCCAAAAGAGTAATGAATTGACTGATGTGATCTCTAAGAAGCTCACCTTCATTTATGCGAAACGTAAATAGACGTTGTTTCAGCATTAAACGATTAGCCGGAGACTTAGTCGCATAAAGAGTTTCTAGCCTTTTTCACAAGGCGGATGATATCTTCTCCATCAATACCTCATGCAATACCCTATTCGCGAGGCACAACTGGATTGCAGACATAGCCTTTTCATTAAGCTCTTTTCATTCTAACTGATCTAGATTATCGGGCTTTTTCCCGGTAACAACCTTTTTCAAGCCAGTTTGAACTAGAATTGCCATCATCTGAACTTGCCACAGATTGAAATTTGTGACACCATCGAACTTTTCAATGTCGAACCTTGTTGTTGCCATATTTGAACGGGCTGATCTACGAAAAATTAAACTAACCTTGATACCAATTTGTTAAAATTGAACGTTGACAATGAAGAAATATCACAAAGAAAACAAAAAGGAAGAACACACAGATTTTACGTGGAAACCTTTTCGGGAAAAACCACGGGCAAAGGAGAAAAAAATTCACTAATGTCGAAAATTGAATGAATACAAGAGGAGATGACTACGTCTATTTATAGGTTGAAAATTCTTATTCTAATCAATAACTGATAGAAGTAACGTAGTAAGGTTGAAACATCTTATTCTAATCAAAATAAAATAGATGACTTATTCTAATTAAAATAAAATAAAAGAAGTCTAGTTCAATTTGGGCTTTACTTTTATTTCATTTTAACAAGAATTTTATTCACCCAAGTCTAACAAAAATCATTATATGAAATTGAAGATAACATTTTGTAATTCATAGTATAAAACCTTTTCTTGTAAATTTCAAAACATTTCATGGTGTATAAGGCCTCCAAATTAGTTGTATAAAAATCAAGACTTATTTGTAAGGGTGTCAAAATATGCCTAATTCACTCAGCAACCACGTCGAGCCGAAGCGAAAAACCACATCACGACCTTGCATGGGAAGGATTGCTCGTCTCGACAACACGATAAACAACATTGTGATGAGAGGTCCTCGTTGCAACGACGTTGAGGCTTGTCACGACAACCAAGTGCAATTTATTGCAGAAAAATTGCAACATTATCATACGACACTTTGACATTCAAATACACATACCCTTTTATGATTTCATGCCAAAATACCTATTCTAACATGTCATATGGCATACATAGATCATATAATTCATGCTCAATCACACAAGATCAAGCATTAACATGCTTTGGCATCCAATTCGATCCTTTATACTAACATGCTTTTCTAAAGTCCTAATTCAATTACTAAACATGCCAAATTTGTATATAAGGCAATTTAAAGTGCATTATAGGTACATACCTTGCCATTTGGTCACTTTGCATCTATCCAAGCATTCAACAAGTCATTTAAGCATTTCTAACCACAATTCACTAAGGCACATGCATGCTAATCATCATATAATCTAGCCATACATCTAGCATCATTCATGCATCATCCAAACAATTAAAAACATCCACAAACTAGTTATAAAAGTCCTTAAACAGTCCATGGAAAGTCCATTTGCAAACCAAATTAGTAACTAAAGTCTAATCCCTCAAATGAATCCACATTGCCATCACTTATTGCCCACTAAAACCATCTCACATACACAATTGTGTTTCTTTGCCTAAGGATCACAAGCTTGCTTACTTCACTCCACTCAAGCTATTTCTCTGTAAAAATAAACACAAAAGAGTGTGAAATTAAATAAGCTTAGTAAGTGCTCAAGTTGCTACAATAAACCACAAAACAAGAGTTAAATGCAAGAATATTAAGCACATAAACAATTATCATCATCACGCATTCATTCATGTTGATACATTGGCATCTTGTGACTATGAAATAGGTACGAAAATACAGCACATCGGATACACGGATCTCCATCACACTAATGGCTCATAGAGTTTAACATGTCCCAAGTAAGTGTAACATTATGCTAACACTCTCTAACACACCATCATGTCCCAATGAATAGAGTCGTGCTCTACATTCCCTTATCCCTCCAACATTCCCCAATATCAAAACACATATATGAGTACTCAAATCCTATGGCATGCCAACTATATCTGTAACAATTCGATTTTCAGTGGTGTCAAAAATAGTGGTTTCGAGACCACAACTCCGATGAGTCAGGTTGTAAATTTATTTATTTTAATATTTATGGTGTTATATGCATCGTATTAAATTTTGGTTTAGAAATTTTATCGTTTAGATGGTTAATTAAATAAAAAGGACTAAATTGAAAAAAAAGATGTGAAAGTTAAGTTCCATTAGCTTGAGGTGCAAGATGTCAAATAAAAGCAAAGGAAAGAAACTTGGTAGGTAAATATACCATAAAGAATAGGTTGGATGGTTATGGACATTAGAATAGCTAAGTTTAGTTAAAATTAAACAAGGGTAATTTGGTAATTTGGTAAATAAAATGATAATAAAGAAAACATGATGAAATTTCATCATCTTATTCATTTTAACAAAAGAAAAGAAGAAAAACCCTAGAAAACCATAAGCAAGGTTTGACCAAGCTCAAGGTCTAGATTGGTGAGCAAAACTTCGTCCGTTTTTAGTAATTTCTATGTTTTTGAGTCCGTATTAGCTTAATTTAGCTAACCCAGGGACTAGTTTGTGATTCTGTCAAAATTTAAATGTTTTTCATTGATGAATGAGCTTATTTTTGCTAGTTTATGAAAGTTTTAGAAGCTTGGATATGAGATTAGTTGGTTTTGTAAAGTGATTTTTGATGAAACTAGAGTTTAAGGACTAAAATGTGAAAACAATGAAATTACTTGTATTGTTGTGAAAATGATTATTTTTTGGGGTTAGATGAGCCCTTTAGAGAATTTGGCTAAGATTGATTGTGTAAGAGAAGGGTTATTTTGCATGTTTTGTGTTGAAAGGACTAGATTGAATAAAAGGAAAATATTATGGGAAAAATTATAATTTTCCCAAAAAGGACTAAATTGTGTTGAATGTCTCAATTATGTGACTAAATGTGAGAATTGGATGATTTGTGGATGTAGACTACGATCATGCTTCAGATCGTGAAAAAAGGAAATTAGCGGAGTAGTCATTGAAGTCCAATCGTAACTGCAAGTTAGTCCGGTAAGTTCGTAATGTTAAATTTTTATTTGTAACTACTTATAACTGCCTTCTTTTGGTTGATCATGATTAGTACAACAAAACTGAAGATGTGAAAGACAGAACGACAAAAGAAGAATTTCCCGATTTTGTACCAAAGATAATGATTCGATGACCGAGATTCCTGCATTTATTGCGGATTCTCTAAGGCATCGTGAGTCATTGTAAAGTGAATAGAATCCAAGAATGGATTACAGGCCCTACTGTAATAGCCCGATTTTCAGTGGTATCAAAAATAGTGATTTTGGGATCACAAATCTGATGAGTCGAATCGTAAATTTATTTATCTTAAAATCTATGGTGTTATATGCATCGTAGTAAATGTTGGTTCAGAAATTTTATTGTTTAGATAGTTAATTGAATAGAAAGGACTAAATTAGAATAGATGCAAAAGTAGAGTTGATAATTGGAAGGGCCAAATGAACAAATTGACTTAAGCTACTTTAGGGGGTGGATTAGCATGATTTATATTGGTTATAAATAGGTTTAATTAAAGTTAAAAATGGTTAATTAAACTTAATAATGAAAGTCATGGAAATTACAAGTTTGCCATTATATATATATGAAATTAAAGGAAAGAAATTAGGGTAATTTCACATATTTTCTTCTTCTCCTTCTTCACACAGCCAAAGGAGAAGTTTAGGGTTTTTCCCATTCAAATCTTTGAGCTTTGATTTGGGTAAGCAAACCTTGACCGTTTTTAGTAATTTTTATGTTTTTGAGTCCGTATCAGCTTAATATAGTTTATCCGATGACTAATTTGTGAATCTGTCAAATGTTGAAAACTTTTCCATGGATGAATATGCTTGTTCTTTGAAACTTTTGATAGTTTTGAATGCTTGATGATTGGGTTGGATCTTTGTGTAAAATGATTTTTGATGATATTAGGGTTTATGGATCAAAATGTAAAAGTGATGAAATTATGTGTATTTAGTTGAAATAAATTACTTGAAGAGATTTGTATAAGGATTATGAGTATTCGGCTGGGGTATGTTTAGAATAAATGGGTATTTTGCATGTTTATGTTGAAGGGACTAGATTGAACAAAAAGGAAAGTATTAGAGGTAAAATCGTAATTTTTCTAAAAAGGATCAAATTGAGTTGTATGACTTGATAGAGTGATTTAATATGAAAATTTGCATGATTTGTTGATTTAGATTACGAACGAGCCACGAATTGCGGAAAAGAGAAATTAGCAGATTAATCCTTAATGCTTATCCACAACTACAATTCAGTCTGGTAAGTTCGTAATGTTAAATTCTTATTAATAACTGCTTATAACTTCCTTTCGAATGATTGTTGGAAATGAGAAACGATGATTGGAAACGTGAAAGATAGAAATGACGAGATGAGAATTTCTCGGCCTTGTGCTAAAAATAAAAAATGGTCCGATAGCTGAGATCCTCCATTTGTTGCGGATTCTCTACAGCATCGTGAGTCACCGTAAGGTGAATAGAATCCAAGAATGGATTACAGGCCTTACGATGACTGAGATTTATGCTTGTTTGCATACTCTCGTCAGCTTAGTGTGAGCAGCATTGTAGGGAACAGATATTTCGTATCGATGGCTAAGAATAACATCGTATACTGGTAACAGGCATGACCTCTGGGTCAATAGGGAGTAAATGAGCATCTTGAATTTGATTCAACAGGGAGTAAAATGAATAACGATCTCTAAAGTTCAGTTGTTCTGGCTCAACAGATTTATAGAGTTGCTTATCACTTAAGACTCGGTATTGATGAACCTTGAGAACTTATTAAGCTATGAAGCTTACCAGTGAACTTGCTATTGTTTTGTAGATTCATTTTGCGACTTGAAGATCATATCATCTTGAAGACATCACACTATCCTGGGAGTTCGTTCTGTAGTATTTACATCACTTGGTTATTTGGCATGTACTAGAATGACATTATCTTTTGTTTTGTATTTAGAAATGATAAACCTTATTATGTCGAATGTGATTATGCATGAAGTGAAATTTGAGAATAAATTTAGATGCTATGTAAAGACTTGGATATTTTTGTAAGTTGTGTGATGACTTAATGCATAATTTGAGCTGTTAAACCCTTGCTTGACATAGTTCTTGAAATCCTACATACTTGTTTCGGTAGAATTTTTTGCATGTATCGGTAGAAGTACAGGGTAGGAGAGAGGTTGTTTATTGACTTGAATTGTATCAGTAGTTGGATTGCAAGTATCGGTAGTCATGTGTATTGATGTATTAGTAGTTTATATGCACGTAAAGGTAGAAGTTGTAGGGTGAGGATTATAGCTCACTGGAATTTTTAGTATCGGTAGTTGCATGACTTGTATCGGTAGAAATTATACTTGTATCGGGAGAACTTGCACAGGTATCGGTAGAAATCTGCACAGTTTCTGAACTGTTTACTGGTTTGACTACTACTGATACTTGACCATCAGATACCGGTAAAAGTCTCCTAAATTGTTGGAAATTTCATTTTTACCTTTATTGAATTATGTTTATGTTTAAATGATGAAATATGATTAATATGTGAAGTGATAACTTTAATAAATAAAGTTGAATAATATAGTGTTAAAGATGAACAGTGGAAAATAAACAGTAGAACATCGAAAATCCTAACCAGCGACGGTGTTCGGGTTTTGGGTGTTACATCTACGATGGCTAAGATTTATGCCTGATCGCATATTCTCGTCAGCTCAATTTGAGTAGCATCGTAGGGAACAGATATACCGTATCGATGGCTAAGAATAGCATCGTATACTGGTAACAAGCATGACCTCTGGGTCAATAGGGAGTAAAATGAGTATCATGACCTTTGAGTCAACAGGGGGTAAAACGAATAACGATCACTGAAGTTCAGTCCTATTCTGTCTCGTCAGATTTATAGAGTTGTTTACCACATGTTATTCGGTAAATTGATAAACTTTGTGAACTTATTAAGCTATGACGCTTACCAATGAAATTATTGTTGTTTTGTATATTTCATTTTACAACTTGAAGATTGGATTATCTTGAAGACATCACACTATTTCGAGAGCTCGTTCGGTAGTATTTTTATCACTCGGTTATAAGGCATGTACTCGAATGAATTGACTTGTACCACTTGTATGAATGAATGAATCTCAATTGTGAATTCTAGATAAATGTTAAACAAGTTGGTATGTTAGTTAAATGTGATAAACATACTATATGTTTTGTATGCAAAGTCTTGGAAACCATGTATAACGTATTGGTATACTTCTTGAAGTTATGGAGTAATGAAAGTTTGATAAACTTGTAGTTTATGCTTGATTTATTGATTTCTGTATACTTGTTCCAGTAGAAGTTACAAGGTAGGACTTCTTAGCTCTCTAGAGTTTTTCGTATCGGTAAAAGTAAGACTTGTATCGGTAGAACTTTCCCAAGTATCAGTAGAAGTCTGCACTACTTCTAAATTGCTTACTGACTTGACTACTACCGATATTTGTCCAACAGGTATCGGTATAAGTCTCCAAAAATTGTGGAAATGACATTTTTTCCCTTTTTCGAGTTATGTTGACTTTTAATTGATGATTCATGTTGTGTACTTGGTATTCCTCTTCATTTATACGATTAAACGAAACAGAAATGTTGGAAATAAACGCTATATAAGATCGAACGGACATCGAAATCCTAACCGATGATGGTTTCGGGTTTTGGGTGTTACAATATCCAATTATTCCAACAAATCATAAGGCCAACATATCCATATTTCACATAGATTTTTCTGGTTTATGCACACTTACACATAACACTATCACTTCACTTTTCACATGTTCATATCATGCACTTTAAAGTGCAAGCACTTGTTCATTGAGCCACATACATTTCATATAAAATTTGTGCACAAAACCAACTAATCATAAGACATATTTAGACATGTACTTATCACATATAATCACATTACACTTAAGCATATCACATCACACATAGGCTTCATTTGGAAAGTATCAAAGCTTAAGTAAGAACACTTACTCTTGGGACTTACGAGAGGTGATTAGGCCACTTAAACCCCCTTTTAACTCACTGATTTGTGCATTAATTATAGCACACCAGATCACTTACCTTTACAACCTTGGCTTTATTGACAAAGCTCAAATAAGCTTTTGCTTTTCTTTGTCATTGCTTGTAAAGGCTTCCAAACGAGTTGACACTTTACATACACATAAAACGTAATACAAAGGCATTACAAACAACAACGAACACAACTAAATCACTCCAAAATCATAGATCCAAGTCTCTCATTCTCAATACCGAAAAATTAGCTAATTTTGTTGAAATTGATGTTTAACCACTCAAATCTCATTTCTAAGCTTAGATTTCGATTTCATACATCCTAAATATCATCTAATTGTAGATCTAAACCATCAATTTTATCTAATTACACGGATCTAATTTTTTCGAAAAAATCAAGCTTATGTGATCTTTAGAAAGGGGAAAACATTTAATTTATTTAAATTACTTAAGGAAATAAATTACTTAAGGATTTGTTAAATTAACATCAAATACCTTTCAATTAAATCAAAATGAGTTAGAAATCACTTTAAAATATAAGCTTAGCTTAGTAATACGAGATCTACCATTTTCAAGCTAAAAATCGGTTTAAAATTAATGGATTTATTGAAATATCGATTAAATCAATTAAAACTCGAATTGTAATAACAACTCATTCAGTTAAATAACAAAAAGTCAGAATCTCACCTCAATTTCACGAAAATAACGAGTTTAAGATCAAATTCGAGCTAAAACATATGAAGGATAATGGTGAAATTGAAGGATAAGAATTTGATATTCTATGAAATTAAAAGAGGTAGGGGTGAGCATTTGATCGAATTGAATGGAAAATTTTCGAGCTAATCGAGTTTTCAAATCCTATTTCATCGTCCTAACTTGATTTGAAATTTTTACGAATCAAGTCGAGTGAGATAGAATTCGAATCAAATCAAATATATTTGTTCGAGTTAAATTAAAAAAATTAATCTGGTGTTGTTTAATTTTATGTAATTTTTTAAAAAAAATATTTTTATTTAAATTTTTTAAACATGATTATACAACGGAAAATTGAAATAAATAAGTGAAAAAAGTCCAAGTAAACAATGACAACACAATAAGATTATAATAAAAAAAACATAAGTAAAAGTTCAAGTAAACAACATTTGGGTAAGGTAAAAGATAAAATATTAGAAATATTTGAGTAAGTTAAAAGGTAAAAAATTAAAAATATTTGGGTTTAGTTTATGGATGAGTTTTAACCTTTAAGGGAAATAATTGGGTAAAATAATAGGTTTGGACTTTGGGGGGAAAATGGGGTAAAGTAAAAATATTTAGGTTTGGGTAATATAAATTTAAAATTAAAAATAATATAATTTTATTCGGTTTATTCGAATTCTTTGAATTATTCGAATTCAAAAATTTAACTCGATTCGAACTCGAAATTCGAAAAAAATTCAACTCGATTCATTTAGCTTGAATAACACGATTCGAATAATTCGAAATTTAAATTTTTTTCGAATTTTTTTATTCGAATCGAGTTTTGCTCACCCCTAAAAAGAGGAATTCATGTTTGGAAAGTTCGAAAGTAAAAACGGAGAAATCAATTTCGGGAGAAAAACTTTTATTTAGTGTTTGGGAAAATTTTGAATGAAGAGGGAAAATGAGATGAAAGGGACGATGAGGGTTGTTAAATAAGCAACCAATTTTCAAAAATTGAGCCATTGCCCATTTAATTACCTCTAGTTTTTGCCCTTTTTCAATTAAAACTTGTTTTCTAAATTATTTTCAAATTTGACCTCATTTTAAAAATTCGTTTTAACCAAATTATTTCCTAGACATCTAATTTTAATTTCTAAACCTTAATTTTTAATTTTGATTATTTTAATATTTTATTTTATTTTATTTATTCCTATTTTTAATTAGCTAATCTACTTACGGTTTCCGTTTCACTAACTCTCGATTTTCTAACTTAATTATACTAACACAATTTTTGGAATGTTACACATCAAGCTTAAAAAATTAAGGTATATGGATTAAATTTCAAAATTAAATATATTATAGAGTGTAAAAAAAATATTCTTTTTATATATTATATATATATAGGTATCTAGATTAAGCCATTAGAGTGTCCTACCTTTTTTTAGTCGGTATAATACATTTAAGGTTCATTTATTTGCATGTAAAATATTTTGATTATTTTACAATGTTTGTTTGATGGAAAGTGAATTACCAAAAGAAATCATTCTCCAAAAAAAGGGTAAAATCAAGATTTCGTAAGAAATTTTCCAAATTGATAAAGCTTTATTCATTGTCTTCACTATTGAAGAAAACAATCCCTTATATGTTAATTTTATATTTTTTTATGATTTATACCCTAAAACCCAAATTTTTACTAGTCTACAATTTAATTCCTCAAAAATAGATTTTTTATTCTACAGTTCAATCCTAAACCTCATTTTGTACAATTTCGTAAAAAAATCTCTTTTTTAAAATTTCTAAATTTTATAATTTAGTCCTTATAATTAAAATTATCAAAATTTCCAAAAATTAATTTTTTTTTGAACAATTAAACTTTCATATTCTATTTTTCAAAATTGTAAATTCCCAAATAATGTAAATTAATCCTAAGACTCAAGTTTTGAAATCTTTACAATTTAACCCTATAATTTCAAACTTTACTATTTTATGCTCAACTTTCCAAATTTTCATAGTTCATAATCATATAATTTAGTTACAACATCAATGTTCCATATTTCGCTACTCAAACCCTTAGAATTCAAAAATTTACAAATTTTACAATTTTATCCTTATTTCAATTTTTATCAAATTAAATCATTTTTTAACTTACTCATCCAAATAATATTCAAAATAAATATTTACTACTTTCAATTTAATTAAACATAATGTACGAAATTAACAATAAAGCTTAATTAAGTAAATTAAGATTAATTAAAACTAAAATATGATTAATTAAAATATAAATAAACATTATGAAATAAACTCAATTAAGAAATAAAAAAGATAATAAAATCTCAAATGTATTTTTGTTTCATTAAAAACAATTTTTATAAAATATTTTCAAGTAATCCGTCAAACAACAGAAAATATTTTACACAAATTCATCTAAACACCATAAAATATTAAGTTTTCCAAAAAAAAAGTAATTTTCCAAAAATTATTTTCTGAAAATCATTTTCAATAAAACAAACACAACTCTAATCTACTCATATTTTCATATATCTACTATTAACATAACACAACCTTACATACCTCATATTCAAAAAATATATATATACAGAAATAATTAAAATTCCATTCATTTCAACATTGGATTTAAATATGCCTTCACTAGCATAACATTTCCCAACAAGTATGCGCCTTTTTCATAAGAATATCTCACATATAATGGATTACAATGCATTTAAAATCCGGTTAAGTTCTTCAATGTGTCACCTGATGGACAACTATGGTGGTTTAAACTTTTTTTAAAAAAAAATCGTAATAAATCCATTTCGAATATTTTGCGATAAATTTGATAAAGAAAATATTTGAATATATTTGGTTCATAATAAACCATATCAGTTAGGATTGAGAAAAAAAAATCAAAAACCAATCCAAACCAAATTATTTCAACGATTTATAAAATATAAGTTGAAAAATAACAATCACTCGAACTGAACAACATTTTATTATTTATTTACTTTGTAATTAATTTTAATCTTTTATGATGTAAAAAATTAGATTTAAAATAATAAAAGTAACTTAAAAGTTCAATATAAAAACATTTCTCAAGAAAAACAGCATATGGAATTTATTAAATTATTTTTATTTAAAAATTATTTTTTTAAATATTTATGGAAAAACTTTAAAACTTCTCAAATAATATTCGAAAACCATAAAATAAAATTCATGTTATCAAATAAATAAAAATAATATCTAAAAGCCATAAATAAAATTCATTTTCTCAAAATAAGTTCAAAACTACAAAAATAAAATATGAAAAAATAAAAAAACCAAAACCATCTCACCCCTGCTCCCGCTTGCATGTCAAGCAATCACATATTGGCTTTATGATTCGTATTCAAGATTCATGATCATCCTTCTATATTATATTATATTATATCATATTATATTATATACCTTCTATATATAATATGCATTACATGTATAGATATTCTAAAAATTTACTAGTGGTGATATTAAGGATAATATTTAGTGCTTTTATAAAACATTTTTTTGTGTTGACAATTTCCAAGAAAAAAAAAACCTACAGTTGGTCTGGTATCATATAGAAATTTTTATATAGAATATTAAATTATTTTTACTATTTTAAATATAAAATATTTCTACATATTATAGCACAACTATTAATTTAGAAATATAAAAAAGAAAGTAGGATGCATAATATAATAGCACAATTATTATAACATATTTGCTTTAAGTAGGACTGATATTAATTTGCCTTTGATATAACAATATTTAATCTTTCATAATCTTTCATTGTAATCTATGTTGTAAACTTAAGAAAATACTTGGTCAAGGCAAGGATGGTGATAAATAAGTCTTTGGCGATTGTGGAAATAAGTTTGATTCTGATAATACTTACTAATACTCTCAAGTTGAGTGCCATGGCAGAGGCCGTTGGGAGTTTAGTATTCAAGGGAACCAACAGATGAGAGTCTACCAGTGCCGGTGTCAGTGCCGGTGCTATTCATCCTTTGACCTGGTGTTGTGGGGCTAAAAGGCTCTGCCCGTTGCTCGCCCATCTTCTGCACATCCTCTGGTGAAAGTATCTTTATGTACCAAACATTATTCACAAATGCCCTGAATAAGAAACAAATTAATCACTTCAACAACCAGTCTTTTACGCATAAATTGTTAATCAAGCAAATATCATCAAATTGAAAAACGTTGAAAACAATCAATCAAGCTACTACTAAAATATGATAGTTTGGTTAAGAACTAGAATTCATAGGGTCTTGGAGAAGGAACAAGTTTATTGCTTACATGGAATGTGAAGTATCCATCCATGCATGTATACACGCATGTATCTATATGATGAACACTGCTTAAGGAGTCATAAAGAGATAACAGACTTTTCCAATCTAAACACACCCAACCAAAACGCGAATGACAGAAATCCTAAAGAATGACCCAAAATTATCTGTAGTTAAAATGTTCCTAGTCTTAAACTTGATAATTTAGACTGAAACGATACGGATTCGAATAATCCAAACGTCAAACTCAAATCTAAAATGGCTCAAACTTGCTACCTTTAGTTCGAACAAAAAATCAGCTCTGAGACTACATTTTATTGGCTTAGTTATCGATGAACATACTAGGAAAATTGAACTTCTGCCTCTTTATATGGACTTAGCAATTTATAATATAGTGTTGAAAATACATTTGAAATGCAGCTTCAGTAAGAGCAACAATCAGCTGTGCCAAAAAGTAAAAAGGCATAGTAGATTCAATTATTCAAACTTTGAAACGATTAAAAGGATCTCAATTTCATTGAGTATACCAAATATAGGTTAGAAAATGCAGTTTTTCACTTGTGTGACTCCAATCGAACTA
This sequence comes from Gossypioides kirkii, assembly GCA_005610355.1. NCBI lineage: Eukaryota > Viridiplantae > Streptophyta > Magnoliopsida > Malvales > Malvaceae > Gossypioides > Gossypioides kirkii. The sequence goes on along the minus strand of CP032254.1, from coordinate 15,648,289 downwards.
GCATATCATGCATGCATGTCTACCTCTGCTTTAGTGTTTGATAATTTTCACCACAGAAAATACTTACTCCCACGGGTCGTCTCCAAGGAGAAGAATATCATTCTCCCTGTCGACAAATACAAGCTGCCAGCCTGATCTTAAAGGGTCTTCCAACTTCCCCTCAATTCCAAACATCTGAGCCAGCTCCTCTCGCAGCTCATGGTAACTGCTGAACCTGGAGATGTCTAACGAGCGTCCCACTGACCCTGATTTATAAACCTACAAAATAAATAATAAAGAATCATCATCACTATAATCTTAAGCATACCATGACTGATATGAAAATAACCTTTAGAAACAGAAGCTCATATATACCTTGACAAATGTTTGAGTTGGCGTCGGTGGGTCAACTTGCCCTCTGCTCTGCAGCTCTGAAGAGTCTTGCATGCAACCATACAGAGGATTCTGGAATGAGGAGTCCCCTAATGGAATTGAGGGCACATCAGCTTCACGTGAAGATGTTGCAATAGCAGGCATCGTTGTGGGAAGCAGAAGGCCATATGAATTGTTATTACCAAAAAGAGCAGAATTCTGGGCACTGGAGTTGCCAATATCTGGCTCTATTATAGCATCTTTTCCAGGAAACACTTGTGGAAGTGATGTAGAGCTACCAAAGGCATTTACCTCTGAATGGGTATACTTTGGAGCCCAGGACCGCTGTGTTAACTGGCCAGCTAGCATTGACTGACCAGATCTGGAAAAGTTCAAAAGATTTGCACCGCTTTCAGGACATAATGAACCCAACATATTCTGCACAGGGGGGACTGATCCTGAGAACTTTCCTGAGTCGATAAAATCCATTTTCAGAAATGATGAAGGCAAATTTGCTGGCTGCCTCTGCTGAAGCTGATCACCTTGAATCATGTTCTGTTGTTGCTGAGCCTGTTCCTCTGGGTGATTGCTTACTTGTTCCCGTCCAAGGACAGAAGGCAAGTTCTCAGTTAGAATTTGGGATTGTACCTGCACAATGTTGTGTGGAACTGATTGTGAAACACCTCGTTGTTGTTGCTGCTGCAACAGTAAACTATGGTTGCCTGGCTGTTGAACATACGGCAAAGATTGTTGCAACTGCTGTCTCAGTGGATCCCCACTTCCTAGGTTCTGCAACCCATTGGCCAGCATGGCTTGGTACTGCAGGTTATGATCATTTACAGGGAAACTTGGATCTATTCTCTGCTGCATCCAAGGAAATGTGCTGAAGGACTCCCCAGCTCCCCCTCTTAGCCACATTAACCCACTAGATACATCATCTTTGTTATCTGAAAGAAGACAATTATGAAGGTCAGGTATCCACATAAACAGATAAAAGAAATAATAGTTACAGACATGTCACCCATGCATCATGTTCAAACCGTCCACAGTTAAGGTAAGCAATGAAAACCACCATATGCAATAGAAGTAATCCAGCCTAATGAATTGTAAAACTGGTGGCAATTTTGAACACTCTAAATTATGCAGCACATCACCCTTCAATGAGTAGATGCTACACTGATACAAGTTCAATTAAGAATTGGAAAGGCTTTCCTTCAAAGATTGATTCTGTTGACTAATCCTAGGCAGCTTACCAGGCCCTAATTTATGCCGACTAATCTTAGCCAGATTCTTAGTAGAGATTTGATTCTATTGCATTTATTGCATCTTTCCTAGTTAGGCTTCAAGCTTGTGTAGAAATACCTCTGCAAATTGATTGTAAAAGACACATAAGAGGATCGCCAAAATCCTTTTTCTCTAAAATCTTCATGGTACCAGAGCCTTAAATACTAATTTAGGGTTCCAATTGATTTTTTTCCCCTAATTCTCTTAAAACCTAGAAAGCCAAATTTGCTACTCTTCCCTCTAGACCTTTCTTTCTGTTCTCAACCCCAGCCTTAGAGAAGTCATAGCATCATCAGTCAACCCACCAACTCTAGTGACTATCCTCTTAGTGCATGCATCTCACGTGCCTCCCAATGCATTCTGATTAGTTGTTCACATAACGACACATGTAGTTTACCCATCAGAGTTCTTTCTTCCGATCATCGCTGTTGGCTTCGATGCTGCATTTCAGCCTATCCCTGCTACTGTTGCCTCTATTTGGTGTTGGTAAGAAGGTCTATTGTTGGTCTTGTTGTCAAAGGTCTCTCATGTCTTAGTTGTTGTGCTTGGCTATATCTCTACGTTTTATTGAAAAAATGGTGGATGATCCTAAAAGTACCACCGCTAGTTTTGATAACCCTTCGTTGCAAATTAGTACGTAAAGCTTGATAGGTCATTATATGGTATCAAGTAGTCTCCACAAGCTTGGCTTGAGTGATTAACAAAGATTGTAAAGATGCATGGTTTCTTACAATGCCAAACAAACCACACTATATTCATCAAGCCTTCTCTTGAAGGGAAAAAGACAATTCCTATTGTACAAGTCAATGATATCAGGCTAACAGCCAGAAGAGACCAAAGCCTTGGGACAACTTAGATACTCCCTTGGCACGAATTTGGCAAAATCAAAAAAGCGTATCTCAATCACTCAACCACTATGTTCTAAATCTCTTAAAAGGAACTATGAGGATTGGGTGCAAACCAGCAAACACTCCCATAAACCCTACCAACAAGACGGAAATGTAGGATGGAAGTCCTCTTATAGAGAGAGGAAGGTACCAAAAACTTGTAGGAAAACTACTTCACTTTAGCTCACACTAGACTGAAGATCATATTTGCTGTAGGTATGGCAAGTTGATTCATGAGCAATTCAACTGGGAACCATTTGAAAGCTGTGTATTGTATCTTTTAATACCTAAAAGGAAGTTTCTGCAAGGGATTGTACTACAAGAAAACATTAAACAAAGATGTATACACAAATGTTGATTGGGCCAATTCCAAGACAGACCAGAGATCAACTATGAGTTATTGTACTTCCCTAAGGGGGAACCTAACTACAGGGCGAAGTAAGAAGCAATCTGTTGTAGCTCAAAGCAAGGGCAAAAGCTAAATTTATTAAATGTCACATGGAATCCGTGAGTGAATCTGGATACAGAGGATGATGAAAGAATTAAAGATATCTATTGAAAGTTCCATGAAACTTTTCACTGATAATAAAGCAACTATAAGCATTGAGCAAAAATCTCATTCACCATGATTGAATTAATCACGTGGTGACTGATCCCCCAAAATACTTGTATGCCACTGATAATAAAGCAACTATCAAGCTAAGCCTACACACCTACAGTCGATAGACTATGAACATTTTTACGAGGCATTACCCCAAAATACTTTCAAGAACTTGAAGTCCAGGCTTCACATGATAGATATTCATAATGCAACTTAAGGGAGAGTGAGGAAATCAAGGGATGTTTACAGGTGTTATGTAGCAATTATGTTGATTAACGTTATAGAGAGACTTTAAGAATAATTTGTTGACTAGTGGTTGGTAGAGATGATTTAGGAGTAACTGTTGCATTTTGTATTAGTGCCCATTATTAGAGCCTAATAGCATGCTTTGTAATAGTTCTATGTTTTAAAATTTTAGCATGTATACATATAGGCTGTTGTAACTAACAAAATGTATAATAAAAAGTACTCTTTTTCTCTCAAAAACTCTCCTAAATGACTCTCAAAATTCTCTTTCTCAACAAGCAGCATTAGAATATATAGCTTCTACCTTTTTTTTTTAAAGTACCTTGTATGTCACATTTTCAAACATGGCTACGAAGAAGTAACCCTTAAGGACTCTCTAAATACAGGAAAAAAGCTTAGAAAATGAAACATATCCTTTTTGGACAAATACTAGTGTGGTTTAGGAAGAAAACAACAATAGAATTAAGGCTGAAAAACAAGATAAAGGATGAAACTCCTTAAAACGTAAGGCTATAAAAACTTGTAGTTCTGAAAGGTATTAATTCAAAGAACATATTAGGGTTGGCTGTAAATTTATTTTAAAAGCTTATTTATATTAGGGTGACAAATAAACATTTAATCCTAACTCTAGATTTAACCCTAAAGAAAACTTATAATCCTAGCCATCTATCCATATGTTTAAAAACTAATAAATAAGACAAACTAAAAAAATTACATAAAACTAGTAGCTTTCGCATCTAATATCCATACCCATTACTCACACCCAAGTAAAATAGTCATTAGATTTAAAGCTTTGAGCAGGTTACAACAATATATCTCATGCAAAAAAAAAACTAGTATTGCAAGGCCAAAGCCCACAATTTCATGCCTCAACTTCTTAACAAGGTTTGAAGTTGCACATGTGTATGCATATATATGTATGCATGTATGTATGTATGTATAAAAGAGCAGATAATGGCATATTGGAACGAAAAGGAATAAATGAAATAAAGGATTATTTAAACAAATACTCATATTTATATTATTAAAATATTCATATTTTATATGATAAAACATTTATTACAAAATATTTATAAATCGTAGTATAAATCTATAATCAAAATATTAATATAAATTTTCAATAAAATAGTAAGAATATTACTTAAAATTTAAAATTATTGTTAATGTTAAATTTTATTAATAAATTAAATAAAATTGTAATACTAAACTAATAAATTATATTAAAAATTTTTATATGATTAAATATAAATATGTATACTTAATAATAATATTGAAAATAAAAATATTTGATACTAATATTTTAATATTTTAAATATTAAAATTATTTTTTATTAATATAATAATATTTGGCTTTATTCAAATTATTTTTTATATAAAAATCAAGTTTCTCAAAAAGAATTGTTTTCCGAAAAATGACATTAGCTTTCCAAAAGGAATTTTTCAAAAAGAGGAAGTCATTTTCCAAACAAAAAGAGCTTATTTTCCGTTGACCAGCAAATCATTTTCCATTAACCAATAAAACAAACACAGGAAAATGTGCAAAATATTTTTCGTAAGTCATTTCAATGAAAAAAGACATCCTTATATTTAGTCATCCCCACCCGCCCTTCCCTTTGTTCTTTCTCCCCCCTTCCCAAACCCCCCCCCCCCACCCCACCCCCATGTTATCAAGCACTCCTGCCTCAGCCAACTAACTAATCTTATTTCACAGCTTCAAAAGAAGACAGATTAATCAAATCTCAAATGCATTGATTTGTTTTTTCTTTTTAAAGTCAACCAAATTTCTTTTAAAAGGAGCTTAAGACTAGAACCTCAAAAAGAACAATACCATGCAAAGATGAGGAACCAGGATGCCAAGGGCGTTTCAATCTAAGGGGAAACAGAGATGGATACATTGGAAAAGTTGTTAAAGGCTCAATCTCCCACAACGATACCCTCGGCTGCCTCTCACCTGCTGTTGACTCGTCCCAACCAACCTACACAGCAAGCAAGAAATCAAACTGCAGCCAATTAAAAATTTAGGAGCAAAATTTTCTTCACCCAAATTAGTAGTCAAATAGAAGACACATGCATTTAAATTGCCATTCATTCTAATGGGATTTAAAGTAACTCTAATACAGATTGACAAGCCTCAAGTTCAGCATTTTGTATGGTATTCGCGTTTGAAAACACAGAAAAAGAAGAAAGGTGATTTTGGGCATACACTTGAAAGTGTTAGAAGCTCAGTGCAAAAAGATGTAACAGATGCGTAAGCAAATAAGTACTTCTTCGCTATCCTATCTGATCCATTGATGATACAAAATACAATAAAACATGCTAAAAAAACTAATGCACTTTCAGATACTAATTTGGAGGCCATAGCAGAATAAAGGGCATCTCTCAAATTGGTCCTGATGAGATGCTGCAAACATTAACATGCATAAATGATACTGAACCTAAAGGACTAATATGCTAATAACAAGCATAATGCAAAACATTGCCTTCAAACCCTAAATTTTAGACTACTGCAGAAGAAAGTGCATATCCCAAATCATGCCCAAGGAAATGCTGCAAAATATAAATAATTAGTTCAAAATTAATTAGCAATAACAACCTAGCTATAAGCACATCTATAATATGTATAAAAGCACGAGTTTGTAGATACTTTTGAGCCAATGAGTATACCCTTTATTTTCGATCATATTACTAAACTGATATTTAAAAATAATAATAAATTTCAAACAATTATTTTTTAATAGTTATGATTAAATGTGACCACTAATTTAATGTAAATATCTTTCGTATTTACTTTCTTATAAAGTTCCAAATTTGTATATTATTTTAATAGTTTTATGTATTAATTCAAATTTTTATTTTCATTATTTTTTAGACATTATTTTGTTCTCTCAATTGTTTTTTCCGAAACTAATTGACCTTTAGTATAAATTAAGTTAGTCTCATTTAATTAGTACAAAAATATTTTTTTTAAATTATAAAAATATATTATTTAATGAATTAAAATATGTATAAAATCATGTGCAACGCATGTGACACTAAATAAGTAGTACTATTAAGAGCACAACATTGTTTTTAGCACAAAGCCACCACCATTGCCAGCCAGCACAGAAACTTAAACCAATTCCCAACGATGAAGTTGTTGAAATAGCAATGTTAGTAGAATATAAGTTTTAAATAGGTTGAACACATTACTAGACTCTTTTTGATAGTTTCCAGCTAATAGGATCCCTTTTGATTAAAAAAAAGGCATAATTCAACATATAAGCCTTTAAAGATGTTACCATGCACATAAAATGATTGGTTTAAAGTTGAATTAGACCAAATGTTGGCATAACACAGTAAAAACAGTAAGCCCCCATCAACTAAGAGACTGGAAAGAAATACAAAAGTTTTTTGTGGTGATAAGAGGTGAACATAAACATAAAGCAGGGTTATAACGGGCCTGAACTACAAAACTGCACAGGCAGAAAATCAAGTTACAGGAACATCAAATCGCATGATTTATTCTAGTTCTTTTTTTTTTGCATTTCTTTATGTTTCTTTTTTTCCTTTTTAATCATTTTTATTCATTGGAGAAACAAAGCAATGATACCCAAACTCAAATGCCAGTCTTACAAGATAGAAAATGTATAAAATCTACGTCTCAGATTTAATGAACTGTTGCTGAGTAAACAAAGACTAGAGTGTACTAAATCATGCATTCAAGAGAACATACGCTTTTCTTCCCGATTAAGAGAACATCAAATCGCATGATTTATTCTAGTTCTTTTTTTTTTGCATTTCTTTATGTTTCTTTTTTTCCTTTTTAATCATTTTTATTCATTGGAGAAACAAAGCAATGATACCCAAACTCAAATGCCAGTCTTACAAGATAGAAAATGTATAAAATCTACGTCTCAGATTTAATGAACTGTTGCTGAGTAAACAAAGACTAGAGTGTACTAAATCATGCACTCAAGAGAACATACGCTTTTCTTCCCGATTAAGAGAACTACTACTATTTTACATGAACAAATGAACAAGAGAGATCAATTCCAATAAACTTCCAATTTTCTTGGTATGTCAGGAACAATGCACCAAATGAAGACCAACCCATTAGTAGATAATACACAAAAATTTAAGTCATATCCATTGGCACTCCAAAAAGAAAACACCCTTATATTCAGACCAAGATATTTCTCATCAATTTACCATCAAATTTACCTCATAAGAGCACCTGAATTATTCAAATTACCAAGATCATCATTCTTCTTTCCTAAGATTTGCATGACAAGTTTAATCACTTAAGAAGGTGAATCAAGTAGAACCCTTAGCCTAAAAGGACAAAGACGAAAAAGGCTAAAAGTTCTAGGATGCACTAAAAGCAAAACGAGTCAGCTTATGTCTTTATTGCCCTCGATTTGAACCAAAACTTCTATTTTTATGCAATCACCTAACATTTCAACACAATTAAAACGTGTAACTTACATACTATTAAGCTTTATAAAGTTGCAGGCTGAGCAAAAGATATAAGGATCTTTCTGCTCTTTTCTTTCAGCAATCAACTTGTCCATTGTATCCCATACCTACTTGTTCTTCTTTTTTGTTTCTTTCTAATTTATCTCCCACATTGTTACTTCTTCTTCCACAACTCTCTTCAACACCATCAACAAACTTGGCAAACAATAATCATTCAATCAACACCATACCTACTTGTTCTTCTTTGAACTCTAGAAACTGCAATATCAGGCTTATCCAAGAATCTTGTACAGAAGTAAAATAAAGACTAGATGCACTTAGATAACAATAATGTGTCAAGATTGAAATGGTACAAGTTGCATAAAAGCTAACATGCCTAAAATTAACCTCCAACTAAGATAATCCGAACTAAAGATTATTATACCCACTTGTTTGCTACCTATACTCTTATTTGCTAATCCAACAACGTCTAACACTCACCATTACAATTCTCCCCGTCCCATTCCTAACCTCTCTTTCATTCAAGATTCTAACATTATATAATCATTCAATTAACATTGAATCTCCATGAAATCAAAGAAATCAAACAAGAAATCATGGACGTTAAACACATAAATTTTCTTAGACATGCATAATAAAATAGAATATGATATTATCCATCCCAAACAATAAAATCCATCTACTATGAGATCCATGTAAAAAAATGTTAATACTTACCTTCACAGACCGCCAATGGGAATTTGGCCAGCGAACTTGATCCAAATCGCTTATGCCAGTTACTGTACCCATATACCTGGAGAAAAAAAAAGACATTCATATGAGCAGATAAACGTGCAACATAAAAACAAATGCTTTTTGGTCCACACTACTGAGAGCTACACCATTTAGCACTTCAGTTTCAACTGACAGACAATAAACACCAACTGGTAGATACAATAGAAATAGTGTATAATGAAACCAGTATTTCATTAAAGATTGCAATTTATATTCATGGTTCTTTAATCAATGGTTGTAAAGAATATGGAATTCCTCCAACACCAAAAAGGGTATGTACGTTACTCTCTTAGTATAGGTCCTTAGTGTACAACTATTGTGAAAACCTTTCAGACTACTCCACTCTTGCCTGATTCTCCTGTCTATAATTATGACAGGGAGCAAGATATTTTGTAACGTACTATGACAACAGTTGAACCAACTGTGACTACTAAACCACCTATTACTAAAGTGTATTCTTGTCGATCTCAGCAAATTGACTCACATCCATCCTCCACTAGTTTCCTAATTAATCCTATGCTTTCATCTATTCTATCTAGCAATATTCCTTAACCCATTTTTGTTGAAATTAGAGATGAATACTCAAAGGTATTAAAGAAAAAACTCTCTCAAAATCTATATTTCTTAGAAATATGTATATACATGTAGCATTGAATCAACTAAGGAAATAATATTTCTTAATTAGAATAATATCTCTTAATTAGAATCTCTAAAAATCAGTTATAATCTCTAAAGATACTATTTAATGCTCAAAGATTCTCAGCTCTCCCCCTCAAGTTGGTTCATAGATATCTCGCATGCCTAACTTGCAAAGAAGATTATGATAAGTCTTACAACTAAGCCCTTTAGTTAAAACATCAGCCAACTATTTTTCGAATGCTAGATAAGATAGACTTAAGGCACCACTAGCTACTTTTTCCTTGATAAAATGATGATTTATTTCAATGTGCTTGGTTTTATCGTGCTGTATTGGATTTTGAGCTATGCTGATGGTCGCCTTGTTGTCACAATACAAGGTTGATCCATTTTCTTTCAACAACTTTAGCTCTTCCAATACCTTTTACAGCCATAAAAGCTCACATACACCTTAAGCCATGACCCTATATTCAGGCTCTGCATTTGATCGAGCCACAATACATTTAATTCAACATATTGAGAGCATGGACCTTATTACAAATCTCAAAAATTTGCGCATCATTCCCAACATGAGAGTAGGTGAGAGCAGCAATATTCCAAATCTTTTCCGCAATATCAAGCAACAAATAAGTTTTGGAAATATGAGGTTGCATAGAGTTGTTAAGCCATGCCATAACAAGAGAGCTCGCTAAATCCCATTGACTAAAAGTTGAATTAGTGAGTTCACATTTCGACGTTTTACCGATGATGTATCCGTGCAAGACACGAGCCTTGATAAACGACAAGCATGACCTTGACCAAGCAAGGTAATTATGTCCACCAAGCTTCACAAGACTAATTTGCAACTAGGGATCATCAGTTGAAATCTTAAGCTTCTCGTCCTTACATACTGCTAGAAAAAAAAACTAAACCCAAAAAAACAAAATATCTACTTGCACAAAAAAAACCCACAAAAAGACACCAAATAGATCTCACACAAAAAAAATTTAGCAAAAAAAAAACACCACCAGTTAGAAGAGAATGATCGAAAGAGAGCAAAAAGCACAACGACGGCATTAGAAAAAAACACAGTGGCAGTAGGTAAAGGCCGCGCACGACGCGTGAAACTAAGAGGCAAAAGCTTGCGACAACGCTTGAGGCCCACACACGGGTCTTCTAGTCACCGGATTCTGGGGTTTTGCCGACAAGTGGATGCCGATTCCAATGGTAAGGCAGTGAGAAACAAATAAGACAAGGGTGGAAAGTACCAACTTTGTGTTTCTAGGTCTTTTTTTTTTTTTTTGCTTTTAAACTAGAAAAAAACCAAAAAAAATCGGATCAAGGCTCCGTTGCCATGTTGAAATTAGAGATGAATCATGACAAAATTAGAGATTAATACTCAAAGGTATTGAAGAAAAAACTCTCTCAAAATCTATATTTTTTAGGAATATGTCCAACTATATATACATGTAGTATTGAATAAACTAAGGAAATAATATCTCTTAATTAGATTCTCTAAAAATCCGATATAATCTCTAAAGATACTATTTAATGCTATCAAAGATTCTCAGCACTCCCCCTCAAGTTGGTTCATAGATATCTCGCATGCCTAACTTGCAAAGAAGATTATGATAAGTCTTACAACTGAGCCCTTTAGTAAAAACATCAGCCAACTATTTTTCGGATGCTAAATAAGATAGAATTAAGGCACCACTAGCTACTTTTTCCTTGATAAAATGACAATCTATTTCGATGTGCTTGGTTTTATCGTGCTATATTAGATTTTGAGCTATGCTGATGGCCACCTTGTTGTCACAATACAAAATTAGAGATGAATACTCAAAGGTATTGAAGAAAAAACTCTCTCAAAATCTATATTTCTTAGAAATATGTCCCCCTCAAGATGGCCACGCGCGGTGCGTGAAATGAAGAGGCAAAAACTTGTAACGACGCGTGAGGCCCACACACGGGTCTTCTAGTCACCGAATTCTGGGGTTTCGCCAACGAGTGGTTGTCGATTCCAATGGTAGGGGCAGAGAGAGAAACAAATAAGACTAGGGTGGAAAGTACCAATTTTGTATTTCTAAATCTTTTTCTTTTTTGCTTTTAAACCAAAAAAAACCCAAAAAATCGAATCAAAAGCTCTGATGCCATGTTGAAATTAGAGATGAATAATCAAAGGTATTAAAGAAAAAACTCTAACAAAATCTATATTTCTTAGAAATATATCCAACTATATATACATGTAGCATTGAATCAACTAAGGAAATAATATCTCTTAATTAGAATCTCTAAAAATCAACTATAATCTCTAAAGATACTATGTAATGCTATCAAAAATTCTTAACAATTTTATTTCCTTCTCATAGGTATCCAAGTTGAACCACATATTTTAGTTTCTCTTTTTTTCCTGTGATTTTAGTCCTTAACTCTTTAAATTAGATCCTAAATATCTCAACTGTGTCTTTCAAAGATACTTCATCCTCAAAAAGGGCATATATGTTACTATCCTGCTTTAGGTCCTTAATTAATGCAACATTTTTTTACACTACTATTTATAATAGTGCGGAGCAAGATATTTTGGTAGTACAACATGACAACTATTGAACCCACTATGACCATCAAACCACCTATTACTTAATTGTATTCTCATTGTTCTTAGCATATTGGCTCACATCTGTTACGCCCAAGCTAGAAAACCAAAAGGAAAAGCAAAAAAAGAGAGAAGAAAAGAGAAAGGAAACACAAGAAGATAATTGAGAAGAAAAACAAAGAAGCAAAGAAACAAAATAGCAAGGGGAGAAAGGAGAAAGAAATGAGACAAAACAAGTTCAATTCACCTAACACTCAATGAATTTCCTAGCATACACAGCACTGCTATGTGGTAGAAAAGAAAACTACAAATAGCTTAATTAGAACGATCAATGCACCGCTTCACCTCTCAATTTGCTAACCTATTTGGCAGTCCACCTTGCTAACCAATTTCCACTTGGCTACTAACCCATCTCGCTACTCACTAACTCACCTCACCAACTCACCATTTCTTTGTTATTCATTTTTCCTATTTTTTTTTATATTTATCCCATAACAATTACTCCCTCCCAAAAAAGATCATTGTCCTCAAGGATCAAAATGTGGAAATTGGTGTTGTCGTTATCCCCCATTCAGGTTTCCCAGTAACACATGGCCACACTTCCCCCTCTTGCCTGTTGAAAACTTGTTCCACCAGTTGGACACTCACTTTTTTTTAAGGATGAGACTATTCGCACGGTATGTGGCCATTTCTCCAGAAGTTGCACAATAATATGGTTCCCTTTTGGTACCTTAGCAGCATCCTCAGGGTTGTTATTCATTGGTACATAAGCAAGCCAAGCATCCATTACCGTAAATCCGACTCTTGCTAAAGGAGGCAATGTTTTAGGATAGTCTTGCATCAAACGCTCTAGTTGAGTTGAGGGCATAAATGATGTTCAGTTAGCATCCTTATACTCGAGGTTAACGAATTCCTTAATAGCACCTCCTATTTTGTTGATCTCCTCAATGTATGGACTAAGCTCTGAAATCAATTGGTTTATATTTCTTGGAAAAGGGAAATAATCGGTCTCACAATTAACATCTCCACCTAGATGTCCTTTGGCTCTAAGCAGAGGATCAAGCTAATTATATTCCACGGTGATCATCATCGATCTTCCATCACTATGAGTGAGTTTTGCAGTCCCTCCAATAGCTTCTTTTGCTTTTTTGTGGAATAGCAAGAGAATTGACATGGTACTCTTTAGTTGCACTACCTCCATAATATTATTGCAGAAGTTACCCTAAGCTATTTCTTTCCAATTTCAAGACCCTTAAAGCCTGTCCAGAGCCAAGAGGATTGCACAAGTATATGTCATCCTTGTTAACCTCGCAAACTGAATCAACATCTGTAGATTTGGGCATAACCATACGCAAGCAACCATCCCTTAAAGGTTTTGGGTCAGAAACATCAACTGTGGTACAAGGGTTCCAAAAGATTCTATACGTTGCTTGCTTGAATCAACAGCAACAGTATTAAAGCCCTCCGATGAAGGCTGAAAAGATGGTGATCTCAAAGGGGTAAAACTTTGGCTTGATGCAGCATATGGTACGTTGCCTCATCACACCATACAGATCATCATCGTCCACAAGGGTAACAACATCCCCATCTTCATTAATATATGTCAAAGTTCACTATTAACAAGAAATTTGAAAATTCCAAAGAATTTTCCCCTAGGTTAAGCCATACTAAGACCATGACATTCACCATCATCAATACAAGCAGTGAAACGCCTTAAGCGTATCTCCATACTTAACATGAGCATGAACCTGGCCTCTTGTGAAAACCCCAATGGGTTCTTTAGGTGCGAATCCAAGAAGAGCCTCTCCCAATATTCCCTTGCGTTTAGCTGAGGCTGCTATGTTGCTAATAGCAAGATTCAAGTGCCCTAAATACTTCCCAAATAAAGAATGAAGCTTGGACCGTATCTCACACTTGAACTCATCCTTAAACTCCTTGAATTCGATCTCTAACTTGGCACCCCACTATGCAATTTCACCCTGGATCTTGGAAACTTCCTACTACAACACACTAACCTTTACTTGCAACCAAGTGGTAACTCCATCGCCAATCATCAAGGATCATAATAGCTCTGATACCTTGTTATGGACGAGCTAGAAAACCAGAAAGAAAAGCAAAAAAGGGAGGAGAAAAGAGAAAGGAAACAGAAGAAGATAATTTAGAAGAAAAACAAAGAAAAGAAAAGAGGAAGAAATGAGACAAAACAGATTCAATTCACCCAATATTCAATGAATTTCCCAGCATACACAGCATTGCTTATGTAGCAAAAAAGAAAACTACTAACAACTTAATTAGTTACTACACTTGTTAGTATAAAGTTGTCAATTAACTGTTTCACCTTTTAGTTTGCTAACCCATTTCCACTTCACTGCTAACCCATCTCACTGCTCACTAACTCACCACACTAGCTTACCATTTCTTTGTTATTCATTGTTCCTTTTATTTTATATTTATCCCATAACAACATCCTCCACTATCTTCTCCATCTGAAGATCTCAATCTTGATCTTCCACTTGAAAAAAAGGTAAAGGACAATTTTCATACCCTATTTCTTCATTTGCATCTTATGAGCATTTGCCTTCTCCTTTGCATTGATTCATTGGTTCTATAGATTTTATCTATGCTCCTAAAACATCAATTAGGCTTTGGCACATTCTAGATGGCTAAATGGTAATGAGTGTACTTAGCATATGGTAGAAGAGTGGATGACTTTATATGATAATGGTACTTATCCTATGGTAAAGAGAGCTATTAATTGTAAATGAGTGTTTCTTGTTGATCTTATGGTTCAATGGCTTGTCTCAAAGCTTGTTTCGTTTTTTGATAACTGGTTTGCTCAAGCAAATGGTGTTGGTTATTTTGATACTTTCTCTTCAGTAGCTAATTGTTTCTCTTGCTACTACTAATGATTGACCTTACACCAATTAAATTTTCAAAAACCATTTTTAATGGTGATTTGCAAGAAGCATACATGGAGCGACCACTTGGCTTTGTTGATCAATAGGAGTTTGGTTAGGTATGTAATTATCTTTATTTGGGTTACATCAATGTCTTTGTGCTTGGTTGGGTGATTTAGTGAGGTTATTCAAAAGTCTAGTATGAAGAAGAGTACTTGTGATCATTATGTTCTAAAAACAAAGTAAAGCAACTATTATACTTATAGTTGTGTATGTTAATGATATTGTTATTACTGCTAGTAATAATGAATGTATCTAAGCTCTCAAATCTATTTTTCATATATTTTCAGAGGAAAGACTTGGGTGTGTCAAAACATATTCTTACTTTTGGACAAATACAAAATAATTAGGGTGCTAATCTTGAAGTGTACCAGTGATAAGATCACAAGCGGGTCAAAAAGTAAGCAAAAGATTTTAATAAGAATGTAGATGGCTTTCAAGAACATGATTAGATAAACAAATGCTAATAATCACACAAGATAAACCACAAAAGAAATACTTAATGAACCACTAAGAACTATTATACCTAGGAACACTTGATTCTTCTGTCTCAAAAAGCATTCTAAAACAAATCCCGACTATTATACTTTTAGTTGTGTATGTTAATGATATTGTTATTATTGCTAGTAAAAATGAAAGTATCTAAGCTCTCAAATTTGTTCTTCGAACATTTTTAGATGAAAGACTTGGATATGTAAAAACAAATTCTTACTGGACAAAAACAAAACAATTAGGTGCTAAATCTTGTAGTGTACCAGTAATAAGATCACAAGCGAGTCAAAAAGTAAGCAAAAGATTTTAATAAGAATATAGATGGCTTTCAAGAACATGATTAGATAAACAAATGCTAACAATCACACAAGATAAACCACTAAAGAAATACTTAATGAACCACTAAGAACTATTATACCTACGAACACTTGATTCTTCTGTCTCAAAAAGCATTCTGAAACGCATCCCAACTGAAACACGTGTGTGGAAAACAGCCTTGATGTATTTTGAAAGGGGTATGACAAACTCAGATGGACTAGCCCTGCATTTAAGGAGAAAAGAAAGCATGTTAAACATATTCAAAATAAAGATTAAATTAAAGAGGTAAGAAATCATCGCCACCTTGGATTATAAAATACTGTAAAACAGCTATTAGTTGCAGCAGCATGAGCTGCAGCAGCAAGGAGTCCAATGTGCATGCTATCACTAGATAAAACAGATGATGGCATAACAGTTTGTGGGCGAGTGGCACGGCGAATTCCCAAAAGAAGCTGGTTATTTTCATTCCTATGACAATAATTGACAAGATGTGGTCAACAACGCATATTTACATACTATTACCCTCCTAGCTTTCTCTCTAGCTAAGTATCCCAATAAACTACATGTACTAGTATAAAACAAAAAAAAAAGGCATATTCAACAGCAGAATTAGGAAAAAAGAAAATGTATACCAAATAAAAAGAACAGAATCCCCAGCAACAAGTCTCTTGGCACTAACAAACACACTCCAGCCTGTAGTAAGAAGGTGTCTTTTAGGCTGCCCTGTAAGTGTGACATCACATCAACTTAAATAGAAAAACAACGGTTATAATTTTGATGGGCTATATTACAATGCAACAAAAGACAATCTAAACAGTAATTAACATGAGTGCAATGCAGTTCAATAAAAGACGGTGCAACTAGGGTTCCCTCAACTAAAAACACAAAACAACCAGTTGAGGAAAATTAACACACTCCAGCAAGAACTAAGATGGTTTCGTTTAGGCTGCCATGCAAGTGTGACATCACGTCAACTTAAATAGAAAAACAATGGTTATAATTTTGATGGGCCATTTTACCATGCAACAAAAAGACAATCGAATAATTAATTAGCATGAATGCAATGCATTTTACAAAAAAGATGGTACAACTAGGGTTCCCTCAACTACAAGCAGAAAACGACCAGTTGAGGAAAATTAATACACTAAAGTAGTACCTCCAAATTTATAGAATATACAAGTTATCAACTCAGAAGGAAACTTCGGATACATAACTTCAGTTTGTGTTTTGAGGTTTTAAGTTTATTTAGCAATTGTTTGGTCCTAACCCTGCAATGTTAAACCACATACTGACGGGATTTTTGTAATATGCAGTGAAAACTTGAACATAGTTGTATTTACAAAGATGACCACACACCATGACAGTAACTTCCTCAACCCTGTACTGAACCCTTAAATTGAAAAACATTGACCATTCTAGTCTGTCAGCATCCTTCAATCCATCTCAGATCTAGCTTCTAATTTTCTTAAATTTGAACAAAGATGGTTTACCTCTTTGAGTACCTTATAGATTCTAGGGGGAAAATTACTTAGAAAGTATGTTTCAACAACATGGACTCAAAGAACAATGTACCTTTATGGATCATTGCCTTAATTTTACACAAGATCCAACCATGAGTTCCATGAATTTTACTTTAGAGCCAAGTTGAAGCACATACAGCAAAAGCATTGTAGCTCTAAACCAAGGAGAACTGTATCGAATTAGTAAAAAGAAAAATCTTAAAACCATATGCGTGAGGCATTTTGAGAAACTTCCATAGCATGTTCACTCTTTCTTAAAGCATTAAAGTACTACTTACAAAAGCCCAATGCATCCAGCTATTCACCAAAATCGAAGAAAGTGTTATTCAATGTCAACACTAGCTCAAGCAAATGCCACACTTGCCCTAATCACTAGTGCATGGTTAACAGAGCTCATTATGACTAGAAGAAATAATACGATACTCATATTAACGGAAGCTATATGAGATTTGGCAAGTTCAACTGATTGGTTATGAGAAGAAATTATCAAAGCAACAAAGAACCTATAAGAATACTTGATATAGGGTTGTCAACAGCAAATGATGAAAAAAGCGCTGGCCTAAGTGAAGTCGGGTGCAATAAGTTTATGTGTGTTTTGGAAAGTGTATATAATATGTTTAAGATATATAATTATGATAATGAACTCTAAAGAGTGGTCCAGTATGCATTACTTTCCCATTGTCCCATGTATGCTATTGGATACTCAAATAGTGGGAAATAGAAAGTATGATACTAACCCCTTTTTTACTAGTAAAGATACACAAGCAAAAAAAAAAGTTAAAAGTAAATGAAACTAGAAGAACTTCAATCAGGCAGGTCTTTCATGCCAATCAGTGCCCAGGTTCACCACACATGCTCTTGATGAATGAGCCTTGCCTAAAAGAGCCAGAGATGCTTCTGTTGTCTAGCAGTTAGGCAGAAGGCATACGCGAGCCTAGGCACACACCATAACAACACTGCTTGATAGGAACAGAAATTAAAACTAACCTCTAAAGATATGTCTAAATTTCCACTCAATGTCATGGAGATCCCTTGCAATGAGTTCCTGAGCAGGTGGTTGCTGCGAGAAATCCTGCAAAAACAAATAAGGAACACATCAGCAGCCATAAAACAGTTGGAAGGTAGAGATACAAGAAGAGAGTACCAGTGGAGGAAAGACTTTCTCAGCAGCACGACGAGGAACAGAAAAGCCACCATGGGTACTAGTATCACTTGCAGTAAGTGTCTTGCAAAAGTAATTCGTTGGCTGCTTGCTTGGAATTCCCAACTCCATTGGAAGAAATGTATCCTTCTGCTCTTCCTATATGCAAACATAGATGAGGAAAGACCAAAAAGATCCAGAAAAGTATATTGAAAATTAAGAAAGCAACGCTTCTTACTGGTGTCAAAGGCTGTAGCGTCATTTGAGCATATACTTCATCTGTCTCAACATCAGCCTGAAATAACATACATAATCTGTTACAAGTGTTGAGGCACTCCATCACTGGAAAGGAAGAGAATAGGAAAGTAACTGACATGCATGGTAACATTGTGGAGTTGGCATATCAACTGAGGAGGCAAATTAGGGTAATTTGGAATGTGGGCGTCAACCTCCTTGTTAGTGGTGGCTGCTACCTGGAATGTTATTTGATTTCATTTCCACTGTATTTTGTAAGTAACAAAACGCAATGCCCAGAATGAAAGAAAGAAAGAAAAAAAAGAGATATGATTAAGCAAAAGAGACGAACCTGCTCGCTATGACCCTGAGGAAAGTAGACCACCCGGCTCCCCACGGTGGGGAGGCACACCAGTGGGCCAGCGCAGGCGTGCCATAGCTCTGAGTTCAAGCATTTGTTTTCCCCTAATAATTGAAGAAACCAAATCAAAATCCATGAAAATTTGACACTTTAAAAATTTTTTTAAATTTCTTTTGTAAAGAAAAAATAAGTACCTTCATGAGCGGCCTGCTGACCCAGGCCTGAAGCAGAAAGCTTCATATCAAAACTTAGCTTTTTGTTTGGAAAAAGAGGAGAGAAAGAGGGGAATTGAAGTGTTACTCTAAATTTACAAGTTCCAACAAAAATCCTAACCCTCACTCATATGGCAGAGGAAATGGAAACCCTAAAACTCTTAAAAATAAGAAAGAAAGCGGGAAAAGGGAAACCCATTTTTAGATCTTTGGGTTGAAAAGTAGGAGAAGAAGGAGATAACAGAGTTTCCTCTTCTTCTTCCAGAAAAGCACCATCGCCACGGTTACTGAGTATCGCGATCACCTCACACAAGCTCTGAAAAACAAAAGAAGCAAAAAGAAAAAAAAATCTGAAAGGTAAAGAAGAAGAATGTATTTATAGGGGAGCCGACCAAAGCAGGAGTTGGAGCAGTACGTAGAGAGAGAGTTTGGAGGAGAGACAATCTGAGCCGTCGGCTCATCCGTACGGAAACATCCTCAACGTTCATTGCAGGTCTGATATGACAGCAGAGCATGTGCCACCATCGCTGTCACAAGTACGGATTGTGGTATTAATAAATATTATTATTTTCTTTTAATTTTTGAATGTTGATTGACGAGAGTCAACATCCAAGTCTTCAAAAAGCCATGGATAGAATTTACTGCTGAAGAACCCCCCCCCCCCCTTCAATTATTCAATTCAAGGAATGATTTCTCTTTTTTTAATATTAAAGGATGGTTTAGACTTGAATATAACTAACATTTCAAATCGGTGAAAGTTCTTTTTTTTAAACCAATGTATCATTTTATATTTCTTATGATTATTTTTTAAAATTTATGATTTTCACTCGTAATAACGTAGTTTTAAATTTTTTAATTTGAGCTATTCCTTTTGAAGTATTTTGAGTTTAATTAATATATTTAATATTTGTAAGTAATGAAAGGTTTTTTATCATTCAGTTGTTTAATTGAATTTAAATTAAAGGTATATAAAATATTTTTATTTTTATTATTTTACAAAGTTTATTCGGTAAAAAATGAATTATCAAATAAAATTATTCTTAAAAAAATTATAAAATCAAAAAATGAAACTTTCATAGCAACAAAGAGGAAACCTCTTCACTCTCAAAGAAAAGTGTCTATTTTAATTTTATATTTTTACGTTTTAGTCCCTAAAATCAAAATTTTATAATTTAATCCTTACAACTAAAATTGTCAAATCTTTTAAAAAATTAGTGCTTGATTTTTGAACAGTTAAACTTTCATATTCTATTTCTCAAAATTGTGAATTCTCAAATATTGTAGTTAGTCCTAAAACTCAAGTTTTAAAATTTTTACAATTTAACCCCTATAGTTTAAACTTTACTATTTTATGCTCAACTTCCCAAATTTTCATATTTCATAACTATATAATTTAGTTACTACATCAATATTTCATATTTCACTACTCAACCCCTTAGAATTCAAAAATTTACAATTTTTACAAATTGGTCATTACTTCAATTTTTATCAAATTAAATCATATTTCAACTTACTCATCCAAATAATATTCAAAATAAATATTTATCACTTTCAATTTAATTAAACATTTTATATCTATAAATTATATTACCTAATGTACAAAATTAACAATTAAGCTTAATTAAGTAAATTAATATTAATTAAAACTACAATATGATTAATTAAAATATAAATAAGCTTTATGAAATAAACTCAATTAAATAATGAAAAGATAATAAAATCTCAAATGTATGTTTTTTTCATTGAAAACAACTTTTATGAAGTATTTTTAAGAAATCTGTCAAACAACAAAAAATATTTTACACAGATTCATCCAAACACCAGAAAATATTAGCTTTTCCAAAAAAGTAAGTCATTTTCCAAAAATCATTTTTTGGGAAACAAACCGAGTCTAGTTTGTTTTGATCTTCATGTTAATTTTTTGGGTAAATTACATCATTAGTTACTAAATTATGGTAAGTTTTCATTTTAGACATTTAACAAAAAATGTTACAATTTGATCATTGAATTATTCAAAAGTATTCATTTAAGTGAGAGAACTATTTAAAAGTTTTTTATTTAAATCACTAGGCTATTATTTAAAAAAATCACCAACGAGCTCCAAACGATATTTCAACTGTCGGTATAACAGATCAATACCCATCAACGAGTAGAAAAACATACCTTAGATCTAAGTTAATCAGATAGTCAATGTCACAGATTGAAAAAAAAGTTGTATAAATTTTGATTCGTAAATTCATGACATCCAAAGTTATTTCATGAAAAAAAAGTTAATTTATAAAAGAGCTTTTAATTGTTACAATTAGTGCAAACGAAGAGAGCCATATAACATCGAGTTAAACAGTCCGAGGACTTAAATGAAATTTTTTAAATAGTTCAGTGATCAAATTGTAACTATTTTAGTTACGCATCCAAAACGAAAATTTACTCATGGTTTAATGAGTAATGGTCTTGTTTACCCTAAATATTATAGGGATAATGAAATATTTAGATTTTGAATTTGACATTTTTTCTTACTTTGGTTTCTGAACATTTTTTTTACATTAATCTCGAAACTTGATAATTTTTCTTAAGTTAATCCTAAATTTGGATTCCATTAGATTGTGATAATGTAGTACTTTAATATTGCACCACAACATCACCTAAAACTTTAAAAAAATATATTTTATTCAATTCAACCTAAAAATAAACTAAAACTTTTTTTAAAATATATTTTGTTTAATTCAACCTAAAAATAAAGTTATGATGTATGCAATATTTTAGTATGATCCAACTTTATTGTTTTATGTTATGTTAAGTGATGCTATTAAAATGAAAAATCTTTTTTTTTTGAAATAACAAGTGTCCTGTCAATCACATTTTAAAGTATTGAATGTGTCAAACCTCACGAGCTATATTTGGTATTTGTATTTGACTCCATTCATTCAAATGTTATCATACCCCACAACACCAAAATATAATGCAAAAAAACCTATTGTATTTATGTAACTAGCACTTACCATATAATATTTGAATTTACATTGAAGCAAGACTTATGTTGGGGTTATAATCTTTTTTATAATATATAAATTACGTTAAAAATAATATAAAATCTATAAAATATAATTTTTATAAGAAATATTTATTAACACTTCTTATAAATAATATAATTGTTAACTTTAGAAACTTGTTTTTTTAAAATAAATTATGACAAAAAATTATAAGACTTTTTTTATAAATAAATATATTATTTTTCTATAATATATAACATATATACTTAAACAAGTTATGTCCATATTTTCTTGCCGCAACTTTTCAAAAAAAAGTATATTATAACACTCCTTATAACATGTTTTATAATATACTTTTTTGCCTATAACTTCAAAAACTTTAGGATTTAAATAATATTTTTCTGAATTTATAATAAAATTTTAATTTTACATCTCATTCCTATAATTTGAATAACTGAAATCCAAATTTAAAATTTCAAACTGCTTTTCTTCAAACTCTTTACTAAATCTTTTAAGAGTCCAAAACTGAATTTAATTGTTTGGCTATTTAAAATAATAAAAATTTCAAAATCCAAGGAAAGCTTTTAGGAGGATGTTAGGGATCCTGCACAAATAAAATTAGCAACCTATCACCAGCTTCAACGTGTTAGGAATTTTTGGATTGGAATCAATTTTCGATTTTCTCCAAATTTTGTTTCGTTGGCCTTACTTTTAGAAGTTGTTTAACTCATCCCGAAATAACAAGCTTCGATTGCCTTTGTCTCAATCAGAAAGTTTCCTAGAACACTTTCGGTGACCACAATCAGTCTAGTGTTTTCCTAGGAGCATCCTGGAGAAAGCTAACTAATTGTGTAAGCATTATCATTAATTTTAGCTCAAAAAATTCACAATGCTAAACTCACATGGCATCCTTGAAAAGATATGATGGTACAACATCAGCAGATGACAATCAGAAGGATGAAATGATCTTCTGGATCCTTGTTTGTGCTCGTTCCTTCTCTTCGGCTCCATCCAGGTCACCGATATTGTCATGATATTCCTGTGTAAAATAAGATTCCAAAGCAAAAATAAGATACTAAACATATCAAACCGTAAGCCATTGGCAGCTACGACATGTTTCTCGTAACCAAGCAAGTATGGAAGGAAAAAACCCAATAAGGAGACTAGCCTCATTTTATATGGAATGAAATAACCAAAATAAAATCAAACCATGTATAATAAACAGTTTTCTAGTTCTTTGCAATGGATTCTAAAGCTTATTCTTTGGTGATATGATCAGACTTTGTCCAATGACGCAGTCATATACCCAAGTCCCTGACCCATCTCCACTTCTATGTCATTATGTTATCAACCCGAGCTAAGGTTTTCAGCTTCAACCGACAGACAAGAAAAGTTGCGGATTGAGATTGCAAAGAATGTTGATGCCTCTTATTAAACTTGGTCAGCAAACTTATGCTCTGCAATCAACTAAACAGGAACCAGAAAACAAAAGAGAAACAAAGGGGCCTCCGCAACTGGAAAGAAATAACAAGCAGAACAGTACATGCCAGAAAAATCATGCAGAAAGAAAAAACAAAGATTTTCATGCTTAAAAGGAGTAACTTTTGCAGCTAAAATTGAAAAAAAAGAAAAAAAAGGTCCACGCCGCAAACTTATCAACTGACTGATATCTTTTGTCAGGTTGTGATTAATGCAACAGCAATTAGGGGTAAATCAGTTAAGAAAAATGGCTGGATATCCCCTCATAAAAGTTAATACAGCAGAAAAAAAGGGCACCTTCACAAGGACTTCTTGAAGTCCAAGAACACTAAAGACAGGATTGCTATCCCAGAGAATATGCAGATGTGATTTTCATTTTTAATTTCTCAAAACTCAAATGGTTCTATAGAGAAAAAAAAAACCACGTGCATATATTCTCATCCAAGGACAAACTGTTCTTTTCATAAATATTCTGACCAGCAAAAATAGAAAGTTCAATTCAAAATAAAGTAAAACCTAGACTTCCATCTACATGAAATTCTAGCCCCAAACTTTTCAGCACGTAGAAGTTTGTGAAAGGGATTAGTTATATGACGGCCTGTTAGAGCTTGACTATGGTCATTGAGAATTAGATATGGTCCCCAAAGTCTTCATCAATCAACATTCATAAGAACTGTAATATATATTTTTGTATTTGTAATCTTACAAAATATTATATGTCACGCCAGTAAGTTACTTGAACAATTTTAAAGGTGATAACAATGAGTAATTTTGACAATTGCAAGAGAGAATGGCATCATGATCTGAATCTTGTTCTCCACATGAAACCAATAATGCAAATGAGGTAGAAAACTATATCATAGCAAGCTTCAAAGGACAGAAGATGGCATTTTCATCAGTTGTGGGACATTCAAATAAGCAAAAGCATAGGCATCATCTATATGTCCATTCCATCTTCCTGGTGTCCACAACGCAACATTAACACAAAATAAATCTTCCTTACAGGAAACATTTGGTATATTTCTAATATCACCATTGTAGTCTAATCACTTGATGATCTTATTACTTGGCTATTCCTAAGCACTCATGATTTGTTATCACTTTGTTTGATCAATGATCATTAATTTTTTAAACTTAAAGATCACCATGTTAGATTGTTGCTAAAAGTAATACATAATTTTGCTCAAAAATACCAACATAACTGTGCATATTGTAATAATTGAGTAAGTTAATGATTTCAATATAATTCAAAAATAAAATTTTGTTAAATATAGTAATCTTTGATTTATTTTATAATTAGGTATAAATTACAAATTTAGAAATTATATTTGTTAACAAGTAGACCAATATGTAAAAATTATATAAAAATTTGAATTAAAAAAAGGCAATTATCTCTTAAAGTCATAAATAAAGAAACCAAAAAGATTTGTTTTAATCTATATATGTATATATTTATACACGCTAGATTATGCCACACCGATTCACCGTGTATAGATCATGATTGTTGGAATGATCTAACCAAGCACCACCTTATAGAAAAGATAAAAAAATCTTAATGTGCTTGATCATTAAGGAAGTAGGTTATAAATAGTTGTCTTGTCTTCAACTTCAGCTGTTTTAGCTTGATCTGTGAAGCACCATTTTATAGCAGCTGTGCTCTCTCAAGGATTGTATGAAGCAATGCCTAACTTCGTATGAAGCCTTTAGGGTCATGGTATGAGGGCATGGAAATCTAGATGTAGGTGTATCCCTGGATCTTTGTACTTCTCCTTTGTTTTAGTTTTCTAAAAACTGTATGAAAATTATAAAATCAGCCCTAAGGCATTTCTATAAACCCTGGGGGTAGGCACCTTCTCTAACCCATTAAATGCTAAAAACAATAGTTCTCACCATTTATTCATTTCTGTTTGTTTTTCCCACCTCAAAGCCAAAGCTTTTCCTTTCTGAACTAACCAAACACAATATCTTCTCTAACCCAATTAAACACTAAAAACAACAGTTCTTACCCAGCATGGAACCAGATTTTTAACTTCAAACAACTGCCACTTCTTACCCTACATCACCACCATATCACCAATACATATATAGCGAGTCTCAGTCATACAAGAGTTCTCCTTTATTTGTTAGAAAATTTGAAGAAACAGAAAAGATTGAAAAAGTGCAATGCCTTCCTTCAATCAACACTAGGATTTTCTTATAAAGCAAGCCTTAAATGATTTTCTTTATCAACAAGCTGGTATGTAACTGATTTCTGTCTATAAATTGTATAACTTGAATACAGTTCCAAAGGGGGAAAATTACCTGAAGTATATTCTTGACATCGTTCTTAGTAAGTTTCTGCTGCTTGAGCAGTAATTCAATCCTTGCCCTCATTTGAGGGTGTCTGCATAGTATTCAATAAACTAAATTTAACAACGTTTTAAAGAAACCAAATAAATAGACATGATCGAGAAAAAGATGCAAAAACTTACTCAGAACACCAAAGATGACCCAGAATAACAGCAATCAACTGCAATAAAAACAATAGAACGTCAAAACTGAGAATATTTAAATACATTGGTTAATAACTTCAGAAATTACATTGGTTAATAAGATGTCTATTAAGAAATATAATTCCAGAGTTGAAGTTTACAGCTAGGTTTGTCTGACTGATGAAGGGCTGAATTTCCATTCAAAAGAAATATAATAAACCTAGACATAAAAAGATTCATCTGTCGATTGGAACATCTGTAGACTTCAGCAGAGATAAATCATATATTACATGGTTAATCTCATTGTACCCACCCAGGGTTTTTTTTTTTTTTTGAGGCTGATTCTCCAACCATGAACTCATTGTATTTACTCACTCTTAGAATATAGGACCTTCTAAGAACTTATATTTCCTGGTTTTAATCATGAATGAACTGAAAATTATAACCTAACCAGTGTAGTCAAAGGCACAACCCACACTCTAGGTGCTAGAATAATTACATTGCCTAAGATGGAAAGCAAAAAAACGCTTGCCCGAGAAAAGTAAGACGCAATTTGCATACATGAAAAATTTTATGCATGTCAATGAATAAATGTATAATATAAGGTTAAGATCAAATGTTTTCAGAATCAAACCGGTGGTTGAACCAGTCAGACCACCGGGTCCCAATCCAACTGATTCAATTGGTTGGACCGGTGATTCAACCACCCAATTTTTAAAAAAATATCAGAAAAAATAGAAAATAAATCAAAAAATTTCTAGAAGAAATTATAAACACAAATAAATAACAATAATGATATAAAAATTAATTAAACATTCCAAATTCAATTAAAACATTAACATTACCATTTTTAAATCATAACTGAAGTATTGAAAATTTTAAATTAAACCACCAAAACAAACATTAACAATATAAATTCAAACAACATAACTAACCTCTAGGCTCAAGTCAAGATACATTCAAAGTCTAATATCATCCAACTAATTAAAATCATTTCAAGCAATAAACACATTAACAAAGTCCATAACTAATTAAACACTGGAGTCCACGCTATTATCACAAATATAGACATATAATTTACTGATTTTGAATGAACAAGATAAGGAAGTGATCCCTAAGCTTAATACTTAGGCTTTTTGCAGTAATTCATACCTAAATTTGAATGTGTTAGGCGGTAAGAAGCAATTATCACGGAGAATCTCAAATAACAATTCTATATCTCCACAGAAAGATTGTTGATACATATGACTCCAAACCCTACAGTTCTTAGCACGAGAAGAGTAAAGACTTTGACTACACTTAAATCTAACAGGAAACTATCAAGGATGCTAAGACTTCAAACAAAAACTAAACTATAAATAATCAAAAAGGGAAACCAAAATTACGACTGGGCTAGTGGTAATTTTTATTTGACCCTTTTTCTGTTCTAATTGATGCAATCAAACCCTCTCATACTACCATTTTAGTGCAATCAAAACCCAAATTGGATGGAAAATGCTAATGTCAGCAATTGCATTGTTAACTCCTATATGGCACTCGGTTAATGGTGTGGCAAATGCATACAAATTGCTAATACGTCACCTACAGTCAGAATTTCTTTTTTAAATAATCATTTAACTTATTCAAGTTTTAATTAATTGGATGGAAAATGCTAATGTCAGCAATAGCATTCTTAACTCCTATATGGCATTCGGTTAATGGTGTGGCAAATGCATACAAAGATAATTTGCTAAAATGTCACCTACAGTCAGAAAATAATTTTTTTTAAAAGATAATCATTTAACTTTTCAAGTTTAATTAATCAAACTTAGTAAAATGAAAATCCATCAGACTATTGCTCATTCTTCTTTGGTCTCCTCCTCAGCATCCCAATATACCATTCGCTTTTGTTTCTTTCTTCTCTTCTTCTCCTCCTCCTCCATCAAACTATTACTCACTCTCTTTTTTTCTTCTTTTTTTTTTCAGCCAAGACTCCTTTCCCTCTAACACTTCTCTGTTCTCCCCACACATCTCCACGACAGCTATGCTCCACTGTCGTCCTATACTCAAAATATCTACAACCTAAAAATTCTTATTTTCAATCCTCAAAACATCTGAATCTTAAGAACTTCATATTACCATTATCATAAACTTTCACCCCCAAGCAGTCATACATGAAAAGATACCACAAAATGCAAACCAAAACAAAGAGAGTCAAATAGCATGCTTGTCAGAACATTTAATGTTAACCCACCATTATCATCAAGATTGAAGTTGCTAAGAGTTTAGGAAGTCAAAGTAATACAATTTTAGAAACATAACTTGTTTCAATTAGGTTACAATGGACTTTTTCTGCTAAATATTATATAATATATATTAAGATTTAGAAAGAACTGCAGTTTAGACACCCAGGTTCATGATGTTGAAAAATTAAGCCCAAAGAGTAACAGATATTACGCTACTCATCAACAAAAATAAATAAATAGTCATAACAAGTCGAAGAAAAACTAAATGATCTAGGACAACTATGTCAAAAATGTGTGCCAGATCTGTTTAACAGCTTAATTCATGATAAATATAGATAGTCTTTGAAGCATTAGACTAATCATAAATGCAAACTATTTATGAAGGCTCAACTAGGCTCAACTAATTCCACCGCAAACATCCACAAAAAAAAAAAGGCCTTGCAAGCTATAAAAACCTCCCTTCATCAGGCACTCAAAAAACAGAAAGAGAATGATTAAAGAAATAAAAAAAAGCAGAAAGAGAGAGAGACCTGAAGAGTGTAAAGTCCAGATTCAAGTTTCCTATTGTACTTTTCCTCTTCATCCATCTGCAAAATGCAAGCCATGTTATAGAGGAAGACATCTCAGAGTTGAATGCAGACTAGAAAAGTACAGTTCATGGATTACCTCCAAATCATCAAGTTCCAGTTGCTCCAGTCGTTGTGTCTCTGCTTTAACTCTGTCAGAATATCTGCATCATTTAAATTCATAATATAGGAATATTAGTCGCACAACAAAATCTCTATCCAACCCT
The DNA here is from genome assembly GCA_005610355.1 of Gossypioides kirkii. Taxonomy (NCBI): domain Eukaryota; kingdom Viridiplantae; phylum Streptophyta; class Magnoliopsida; order Malvales; family Malvaceae; genus Gossypioides; species Gossypioides kirkii. The sequence continues at coordinate 15,619,290 of CP032254.1, read as the reverse complement.
TCTTGGAAGTGACCCCTGCGGCTATAGCAAATTTTGTCAACAGCAAGAGAAACCCTTCTCTTAGTTACTAGAAATACCCCATCCCCCACCCTCACATGGACAAGAATTTGCTTTGCATATTAATGCCAATAGTAGAAGAACCTCAAGACTAATCCTGTAACTTTGTGAAGTTAAAAGAAACAAAACAAGTGAAATAAGCCAATACCTTATATATAGTTCCATAAGGCGGTCTATCTTCTCACATTCATTCTCGACAAATTTACTTAATAACCTGTCCCTTCTGGAACCTCTCAAAATTCCACCTGGAAATAAGACCACAAGAATGAATATTTGATGTATTATGCTGCTAAAATAGTTTGTAATTAATTGGTAATCATCTGCAGAAGTGATAAGCTTATGCATAGCTGGTGGTCTCACAGGCACACTATCAATAACCAGGTTAAACACAATGAAAAGTCCAACAGGCAAAAGGGCAATAATGTCATATTTGTCTAAAGGCACTCACCAAACAATGATGCAATTAGTGATACCAGGCGCTCTTCCAACTCCTCTTGGTACCTTTCCTTCTTGTTCTTCTTACTTATAGGAATCTAAACAATGCAAGAGGAAAAGGCATAGTATTAGGTACTGAATGCAATTAGACATGGATAAGTGCTCAAGAAATAAAGACATACAAAGAGAGATATACTTGCCTTACCCATGAAAGCAGCAAAAGCAGTCTTCAATCCCAGAACATCCACAAATCGCTCGCAAGCAGGGGGATACTTGGTCATGGAAAAATCAAGTGCCCTGATGGCAGAGGCATAAGCAGATTTCTTCTGCTTCATAATAATGATCATCAACTCCACTCCTTCGGCCTTAACGAACCTTTCCTTGTTCTCCAATGGCATCAATAAACAACACAAACAATCAAACAAATTCTCGAGCATTTCCTCTTCATCCGATGTCTTGGGGTCCTTTGATTTATACATAGCCACGGCCTGCAAAACCACATCCACGCCGTTCATTTGTCCCAATCGCTTCTGATTGGCAGTGCTGTTCTGAAGCAATATGGCCAATATCTCCGAAGCGTACTGCTTGTTACTATCGAATTCCCTCACTTTGATCTTCCCCAACAACCATCTCAACAACTTGGTCCTCTCGCAGACCAACTCAGCCACTGTAGGCTTCACCTCTATCATGTTTTCAATGCTGGCCAGGGTGTTGTAAATAGCGCTCATCTCATCAGGGTCCTTGTCCGATAGGCGTTGCAGATTCTGGACCAACAGCTCCAACACATTGTTCTCAATAAGAGAATCCACCAGAATCCTGGCAGGCTCGTCGTTGTCCTCCAGAACATCCCCGTCTGTCAAGTCCTCTAACAAATGCACAACGTCGATGGCAATGTCGGTGTTGTCATGGGACAAGAGGTTGAGAATGGAAGGGATGGCGTTGAGATTGACGAGCTCAGGGTACAACTCAGGGGCTCCAGCAAGAATCTTTAGCTTCTCTAGCTCCTCGTGCAGCTCCACTTCCGAGTCGGCGAACCGCTCCGGTTGGTCCGGGTACTTGAGCCGGGCCTCGATGTTCTCCTTTAAGCGGCGCTCGAAGGAAAGGACTAGCTTCTTGAGGGTGCGGAGGTCAAGTAATTCGACGGTGTTTTGGGATTTCTCGACGGCTTCCAGGAGGGAAAGGTCCACCTCCGCCTCCATCTGATTGTCGCCATCGTATCGCTTTCGTTTCAGAGCGTTGCTAACTTCCATAGTTGAAATTCCAGCGCTTGCTCCTAGACTCACTTACCTCACTGCTTGTTAGCTTCTACTTCTTGGTAGGATTCGGAAATCCGCCCTGTTTCTGGTTAGGCGTTTTTCAAGGGGAGCAGCCTTGGTTCCTTTCCTTTCCTTGCCCTCCCAAATATTATATATTGATACATCAAACCCAATCTATCTAATCCAATTAATTTGATTTAATCAGTTTTTTCCAACGATTTAATCCATTTATATTAACGAATTATTTTTCAGTTTTTTATTATATAACTTTTTTATAAACAAAAAATATTAATTAGAGTTGAGAACAAAAATATTCATGTTTTACTGCTGTAAAGGACGAATCATATTTGGAGGATCTTTATATAAATTTAATAATAATAATAATCAAATATTAATATATAATACCCATTAAAAGATTAAACTTAAAGATTCAATTTAGAATTAAATGATCTATAGCCCATACCCATATATATTTGGTTAGTGATTTTTTTGTATTTTTATTTGTATGCTTTGTTAAGAAATTATTTTCCTCTAGCAAGGTGCCAACATTATCGAGAGAAAAATAAAAGAATTTGATGTCGAAACTAAGAGCACGGAGTAAAAAAATACAAATTATCTTTCTCTCAATAATTTTTTGCATAAATTATGTTCTTTATTTTTTTGACTTATTTTTTTCTTTTTCCTAATATGTTGATGTTTAATATATTATTATAGTCTTCATGTTTTTCGATTAAATAATGGTCAACAAATAGATCGAATCTTTTTTCAAGAAAACGATGCTAGAAAGCAATAATGATCAATCGGTTCCTCAACCTTTTGTTATTAGTGAAAAAAAATCAAATAACGGATCTTTCTAAGCTCTTGAACGAGATATCAAGTTTTTTCAATCCCAAGCTCTTGAACTAGATATCAAGTCTTCTTAATCCCAAACTCCTAAACGCAATATCGAGTCTTCCCAGGCTTTGAACGAGGTATTATGTAATCTCAATCCCAATATCTTAAATAAGGTATCGAGTCTTCCCATGCTTCTGAACTAGATATTGAGTCTTCTCAAGTTCTTGAACTTCCTTGTAAGGTGTTTAGTGTTGAAACAAAAGGAGTTTGATGCTTCTTCTTTAAGCGTGCGTGATTCGAGACTACGAAAATCTATTTGGGATTACTCTCCAAATCAACAGGAAGAAATTTGTTGAGCTTACATTAAGTTTGGCCCGTATCAATCGATTCCTCCAAGTGAGGCTCCAACATCTCCCCAATATATTAACAATAATGACCGTTGATTTCTCCCATCTTGGTACAAGTTATTCCCGGATTGGCTCGAGTTTTCACCAAGTAAGAATGTTGCATATTGTCTTCCTCGTTTTCTCTCCAACAAGCCATTTGGGCGTCATGGAAATACTTTTACAAGCCAAGGATTTCGATCATAGAAGTAAGGGTGTGCAAATTTCGATTAAAATCGATTTAATCGACCAAACCGAACTAATTGATTGATCGGTTAGTTAATCGATCTAATTCAGTCAGATGTCGGTTAATAATTTTTTGGAAGTTTGATTAACAATTAATTCGATTTGAAATCGATTAATTAATCAAACTTAATAATTAATATTATATATTAACTAATCCAAACCCAGGCCCTAAACACTAACCCACTCCCAAAATAAACCCAATCCATTGACTTACACAAAAAAATCAGAAAACATAAAATTCTAATTCCTCCTAAGCCTAAAATAATGCACATAATACACTTAAATCTCACATACTCAAATCCATAACCCTAAATTGAAAATCTCTAATCTAAAATCTTCAAAGTCCCAAAATTCCTACTACTAGTCACCACTCTCCGGCGTACACCAGGTCACCATCATCGTTTGTTTCCCATTGATTTTGACTTCACCTAAAATCCAAAAATCCCTAATCGAAAATCTCTCAAAATCCTTAACTCAAGAAATCGGTGACGCACATTCGATTTCAATGTCACTCACCACCGTCCGACACTTACATTGGGTTTTTCAATTTTTTTTGTCGAAGGTATATTCTTTTTGTTTTCACTAAAATGGATTTTTTTGCTGTTTCTTTTTTTTTTATGACAAAATTTTCATTCTTGGATATTTATGCAATTTTGTTGCTGCTTCTTTGTTCTTAACCTGTGTTTGTAACAAAAACATATACTTTTCGATTAATTTGATTAACCGAAATATTTCAATTCAGTTATTTTTTTTTGAAAAATTTCAATTCGATTAACGATTAAAGGACTAAAAAGTTCGATTAATGGTAGTTTGGTTTGGTTAACCGATCGGTTAACCGTTTAAACACCACTACATGGAATAAGGTCAATGAAGAATCTTCTTTCAACTTACTTGGTGGCATACATCAAAAAAGATATAACTAAAATTTTTTTAACAGATTCTATCATTGATGAATTCGATCTTATGAAAAAACGGAGTGTGCAAATTAGGATGCCTAGTATTGAGAAATGAAACTAAGGCCAAGTTTTTTTTTTAATTTAATTTTTGAAATTATAATGATATTTATGAAATATTTAATTTTATATATTGTGATTTTTTTCTTTTAATTTTTTACTGTTAAATCATTCATGTTTTTTAAAAAACATTAATTTGATTTGTTTAATAAAAAAAAAGTATCCGAGAAAAATTGACATTTTTTTATGTTAGAAAAAAGATCGTTCAGATTTAGAAGTTTCACCCCCTTAAAGTAAAATCCTGAATCCATCCATGATTGTACCTCTATGCTCATATATAATTATTCATATCTTTTTCACCAAAATTCCTTCAATTACCTGATCGATGCAAGCATAAAAATGTGCACACATCTCAATTTAACCATGTTACCATTTCATGCAACATATATTAATCAACTAAATCAAATATAAGTTGCATTTATATATACATAAGCACCAAACACAAACACATATCATTTCTAGAACATAAAAAATGCAACATTTACTTATAGGTACCTTCTATTCCAACAAATCTTAACCTATTAGCTACATGTCAACTACAATATGAAAATTTCACAAACATTGCTGAGTCGAGTTCGAATTCTAGAAGTTGAGAAGACCTCATCGCGATTTACCAAGAATCTAAACTACCTGCACATGGAGAAAAAAAAATTGTACGCTGAGCGAATCACTCAATGGTAATTCTACAATTCAAATCAATATAAACAAATTCATGCAAATACATAAGTTTAAATCATAGTCTATCTCATGCCAATTTATGAAAATACTATCACTTTCATATATCTATGCTTATATTCATTTTAACTCAACAATTCTTTATGCATACACACTATCTTTTCACATAACATTCAATTTATTAGCATTTAGTTCATTTACATATCAATTATTGAATAATGCCAACTATTCATTTGTTAGCATCACAATTAAATTCATAAGTCTCTTTTTCACTTGAACACTTCAATCATTTCCAAGCCTGATAGCTCATTTATACGTATTTGGCTCTCAAGGCTCATTTTCAACTCAAATCGAATAATATCGCATTTCATATTGCCATCATATTGCATTTCCTTATCATTTAATCAATTATTGTATTATTAACCCTATTAACCAGACACATACACGATATGGATACATAAATCTGTCACCCTGGGTTGCCCCGCAACGATGACGCTATATCAATACATAGTACCACCCTTAGATTACCCGACAACAATGGTTTTCTCAACTCAATCAATTTTTCACTCCAGATTGCCCAATAACGATGACTTAATGTATAATATCTACCACATTGGATTGCCCGACAATGATGGTTTTACTCAATACTCTAATCCTATAGCACGCCAACTATATCCGACACAATCCGAACATCTAATAGGATAACCAAATTCCAATTTCATTATACAATCCAATTTATGCTTTATCATGTTAATTTCATAAAAAATTTATCAATTCATCACATAGTTTAACATGTTCCAACTCAATCTCATACCTATTGCATATATTAAGCAAATCATGCAATTCTTTATTATAATTAATTTATTATCTACTTCAATATTCGATCTAAATCACATCATTTTAACTCAAGCAATCATCGATACTCACCTCCAACTCCATAAAATGTAGAATGATATAAATATGCAACAATTAAAAGATTACTGAATCATAAAATTACAGAAAAAAAATTTTGAGCTATTCGTTGATGACTTTGGATTTTCCTTTCCCTCTTGAAGTATCCGGGTCGACATTAGCTATGGATTAACATAAACATACAACACTATCAATACTCAGCCAATTCACAATCAAATATCAATTTATGAAAGTTTTACAATTTATTCAATTTAATCCCTAAAAACTAAACTAACCTATCTTTCAATTCAAAACTTTAACTTGAATTCCATTTTCACTATTACTCATTAGGGACCTCCTATTTCTTATTTCTATATTCAATTTTACAATTTATTCAGTTTGACCCCTAAGGTACGAAACTATCAATTAAACTTTACAATCTAGTCTTCTTCTTAATCTAAGCTTAAGTTCTATCAATTTACCACTTAACAATTTCAATTCTCAACTATTAAAACTTTTAAAACTTTAACAGTTTTACAAATAGGTACATGGGCTAGCTAAATCAAGCTCCAGTGACCTCAAATCTATAAAAACGACAAGAAAATAACTAAGGACTTGCTTGAATTTCATGAAAATGGCATTAAGCCCTTTTTTTCTATTGTTTGGTTGGGGAAGAAGATTTTTCTCTTTCTCCCCACCAAATTCACATATATATTGTAATCAGTTAGTTACTTAAGTAATTGATCTTATTAACATATAATACTTAGTTTAATGTGCTTAAACCGTCCACTAAGTTTCATTATAACAGGATCTAATTGTTGTTTTGAACCTTTAACTAATTGCAAATTAAGTCTTCAATTCATTTTCTAATTAAAAATCTATAGCGATTGAACTTTATAATTTAGTCCATAGGCTTTAATCAGATACAATTTCAACTAATTTACTTATCCAAAATTCATTTCACCCATATAATAATTTCGTAAATATTTAATTATTTACGGGCTTGGTTTATGAAAACGGGGTCCCAAAATCACATTTTTCAACACCACTGAAAATCGGATTGTTACAAAACCATTCAAAAGCCTATTTAATTGTGGCAAACCTAAGCATACATGCAATCATTCAAAATATATAAATTTGGCTCCAAGCTAACCAAAGTAAACAAAATAAAGTAGAGACTATCCCCATTAAACCTTTTAGTAATATGAAACAATATATATATATGCATCCCTCGATGACCTCTCTAGTACATGCCATTAGGCACCATTTGCAAATACAAATGTTTTATACTCTTCAATGATAGCAATTGTGTTTGCTTGTGATCCTCGAGCAAATGGTCACTTTCCATTATGCCTTTCAGTAAAACCCATATGGTGATTGCCTATTATTTCTCAGAACTTCTCAATCTGGTTCTTGCAGCTACCTTGGAGGAACTTTTCAGAATATATGGCCACTAGCTTAGGTTCTTTAAGTTCTATCGACTCTACCATGGGTTCTTTAAAATCCTTCACTAAAACTTCCAACTTTACCATGGGTTCCCCTCAATCTTTGGATGAAGTTTGCTCGTTTAATAGAGGGTTCTAATTTTGTTTACCGGTTTGGAATGAATTGATATGACTTGCTCTTGCAAAGGAATTGCAATCTTAAAGAAGATTTGATTTTCCAAAAGATTCATGTTTTTTACCCAACTCATAGGAGTCACCATAAGGCACATTATTATGTTTCAATTGGTCACCGAATGAGCTAACTCCATTGCTCATTCTAAAACCCTTACATTGCTCACCATAGGTTGTTTCCCAAAATGTGGATCCAACTTGTTCCTTGTTTTGGATGCCTAAAAATTCTTAAAAAATGTGCTTAATTTCAAATTTTATTTCAAATCGAAACTTATCAAACTTCTCATCAATTTTTATTTCAAGTTGCTGCAAAAAAAAATTGAAGTTATTGCCAAAATTGACCAATTGAGATCCACAATGCATTTACTTTGTTAACGATCATCGTCGTTGTAAGGAAAAAGGCTATAATACCTTTATTGTGGATTAAAATATTGGAGAAAGAAATTACAAATGGAGAGAGAAGAAGAGAAAGGAGGGAAAAGGAAGATTGAAGAGAGAATTCAAAAAGAGGATACGAATTCATAATATTTTCAAATGATATAACCAATAGCATTGTGTCTCTTTTATACTAGGATTGACTAATTTACATTGTTATCCCGATAATACCCTTAATGAAATGTACATTTTCAATGAATTAAGCTTGTATAATGATTAAAAGATGTGAAATAAAATAATACTGTATAACATAAAAGGAGTAGGAGGGCTTTTAGGTAAATTGCAAATAGCATCTAGGGTTTTGAGGAATTGTTTGGTTTCAGTGGCAGGCAGCGGACCCAGTCTTTTATATTTTAGCCAACAAGGAGCGAGCCGAGGCAGCCCCTGAAATCCCTACGGAGTAAATATAAATTGTTACAATAGTAAGATTGAAAATAACAAAACAAATAATAACAATAATAATACTCAATAGTAAAGTTTCTCAAAAAGAATTAGGTTTTTCTTGGTAGATTGAAAGGAAATAGGAGGAAGGCGTAAACCGGAGATTCGGACTGCGGATGAAGATTTGATTCAAGTTTCAGCTGAACCTCAGTCTCAGCCTCAGGCAGGTAAACAAAATGAAATGCAGATTGTGGGATTTTGACTTTCTAAATGAGGAATTTTGTTGTTTTGATTTGTTTGACTGCTCTCATCATTCATCAATGTGGAAAAAGGAAGATGGAAAAAGGGGGTTTCCAGGCCGAAATCGTACGGGGGGATTTCTGCTGCTTCGATTGATTCGTATAATGGCGTAACCCTCTCTGTTTCTTTGTGTTTTTTTATGTTTGTGCGTTTATATCACAGGAATTTATACGAAAAATCTCTTCAGCGAAAGAAAGAAAGAAAGAAAGAAAGAAAGAGAAAGAAAATGGACCCTGGTCGCTACCCTGTTCAACAAGGACATGGATGGGATAATAACAGCGTAATTGCGGTTTCCTCCTTTATATCAAATCACCTATATGGGTTTGGGATCATTCTCTCATCCCCTTATACACATATGAAACAAAGCCCTGCGGCACTCAGGATATGGACTCTCCATTTGCCTAATTCATATTTCTTTCTTTCATTGACATAGCTTCTCTCTTCAATCCACAGGCTCTTGAGGGTTTTCCTGCTGCTCTTGACCACAATTACCGGTGAGTGCTTGTCCACTGCCCTTTCATCGTCTCCACGGTAAAATTTTACTACGAAATTTTTTGTTCTTTTAGTGCTTCCCTAACACAGGTACATGGTTCAGAAGTTATTTGGTGAATTTGCTCTATTTTGTGTTGCCCTTTTGCTTTAACGCTTTCATGACCAAATTTGTGATTTCTTCTTGCTATTGAATTTACTTATTTACACATACATTTGGCTTCGTTATATCAAATTTTATCTTTCCTCTTCCACTCTCTTACTGTACCAGGGTCGGTGGTTCATATGATGAGAGGAGATATCTAGATGAAAGATACTCGAGGGATAATGTGTATCCAAGAAGTAACTACCACAGAGATTTTCTGGAGAGGGATAACCAACCCCCTCCTCCCGATGCTTCTGGTATCTGGTCTCAATCAAGGAGGACAACTTATGAGGAAGAATATCCCCACAATCGGGATTCTAGGCGTCATCAGAAGCCTTATGCTGATTCATATAGTGACATGGATTCTTTTCGTGATCATGAGATCACTTCATTTCAAGATTTTGATAAGTTTCGGGATGGCTATCGGGGTGTTGACAGCTTTCATGATCATGAATTTGACAGGCCCTCTAGGTTTGGGGGACGAGAACGAGATGACAACTCATATGATGATTATGACTATAGGCCACGTGTTTCCCATCAGAGCAGGGACAACAGCCGTGAGAGGGATTATGAATATGGCAGACATAGTTATGATTCTGATTATGAAAGAGGCAGTCGAAGAGATGGCAATTGGAGGAGGCGCGATCGAGATCGCTTGAGTAGAGAGAGAGATCAGAGTCCACATAGAAGGCATGAGAGATCTCGATCACGATCCCATGGACGTGATGATCGTCCTAGATCAAGATCACCTCGAGGCCGAAGCCATGGACGAAGCCATCGTGAGAACAGCTATGATGATGGTCGGAATGATAAAACTGAGAAGCGAAGGGATCGTGAAGAGAAATATATGCGGGAACATTATTCTGTGGTCTGTTTCATTTTCCATGTTCGTTATGCTTCTGCTACTGCATTTGTTTTAAGCTGTGAAATTGGGTAAACTTTTTTTGCTTTCTCACAGGCACCATCTGCTACTGTTGTTGTAAAGGGTCTCTCGCAAAAAACAACAGAAGAAGATCTATACCAGATTCTTGTAACATTTTGTTCTTTGTTTTTGTGTTGAATGTTCTTATTTTCGGTATATAACTTAAGCTATATTTCTCAACTTTTATGTGGCCATCAGGCTGAATGGGGGCCGCTTCGCCATGTCCGTGTGATCAAAGAGCGACATTCTGGAATTTCTCGTGGATTTGCTTTTATTGATTTTCCCTCTGTGGTACTCATCCCGTTTGTCAAATCAACACTTTACATTAAGTTTTGTTGAATGTAATATGAGGGAAATTGCTTCTGGAACAGGGGGCAGCAAGCACTATGATGGAGAGGATTGGTGATGATGGTCTTGTTGTTGATGGTCGGAAGCTTTTCTTTGAGTACAGGTAAATTTTCATTCTAGAATCATGATTGAAATTGTTCATCTGGCACCATTTTTATTTTCTTATGTTACTTTTTGATAGTAGGTTTTAGGGAAAATCTTTTATTGTCTTCCTTCTATTCCTATGGTGGTTTGATAGTAGAAAACAGGTTTATAAGGGTTTTAATGAAATAAATATTGATTTATTTCGGTTTGATGGCAAACCTGTTGCTTCAAAGTACTGACTATTGGTATCTGCAAAGCAGTAAACAGGGAACTTAAGATCATCTCAGGACGAAGAGTCTTGTATTTATTTGCAGTAATGCTTCTGCTCCACTGTAAATCTTAAAATGGAAACTGAAATAGAGTGCTTATTGAACTTAAAAGTTTGCTCTGAACTATGGATTCATATGTTATGAGGCCTCATGCAATGGAAATACGAAATTGCTCATTTTTTCCTCTTAGTAAACCTTAGATGATTGAGCATAAAAGTTTGCTCTGAATTATGGATTCATATGTTATGAGGCCCCATGCAATGGAAATATGAAATTGCTAATATTTTTTCCCCTTAGTAAACCTTAGATGTGTTATATGCACCTTTTTATATCTGGATCACACGTGTTACTCTGTGCTTATTGAGTGATATATGTATTTTAACTAAAGCTTCTATACCTTGATGAATTGATATGGTTGAAATCAGTATTAAATCCTAAGTTTAATGAAACATTCTTTCCCTCTTTTTCTGTTCTTTATTGTGAATTTCTGATAATGAAGGAAAAAAAGCGCAATATTATATGCTTGATTTTCCTACCATTTGTTTGCATAAGAAATACATTGAAATCTGTTCCGTTGCAGTAGTAAGCCAACTGGGGGCACTGGTGGACCTTTTGGTAATGATAATGCTGTGAAGTCAGGCCATTCAATTCATAGGGGCATCACTGTGCCTTCTGATTGGATGTGCACCATATGTGGATGTGTCAACTTTGCACGGCGAACTTCATGCTTTCAAGTCAGTTTTTTTCATTCCCAGTCTTTCTGGTATTGTGAAAAAAATTACTGTTTAAGGTGGTGTCCATGATCAGTAGAATACATTTCTGCTATTTTGCAACACTAGGTCAAGAAGAGGTAATTATAGTTGGCTAGCTTTATGTTGTTTAGGATGAAGGCATACCACTTACCAGAATGTTATGCTAGAGCCTGGAAGCTAGGCTAGTGATGCAAATGCATAGCAAATGTCAAAAGTTGTGAAGAACTTTATATTGGCTGTTGAAAACTAGATATAATTTATGTACCCAAGCTTGACTGCTAAACCCAATTATTGTTAATCTATTTCTTTTACGGGGTGGTGCATTGCTTTAGTGTAAATATGCTCTTTTACTATGATTATGTCTGAATATTTTGCCAACTGAGTCATTGATGTGTCCTTTCTCTTGCCTTTTTATGTAGTGTAATGAGCCACGTACAGATGATGCTCCAGCAGCTGACATATCTTTATCACATTCAGCATCCTTAGGAAAGAAAGGAACTGATTCAGGTCGGTATCATATTTTGAGCAGGCTTGTATCATTGATTGTTTAACTGCCACAACTTACTAAGTTAACATGTAATTAGGCCCTACTCATGTACTTGTTGTTCGTGGGTTGGATGAAAATGCTGATGAGGAAATGCTCCGTTATGAGTTCTCTAAACATGCACCAATTAAGGTTTATGTTTTTATTATAATTATCTTTTGACAGAAAATTCTTTTTTATAGCAGCTACTGAATCTTATGGAATTAATCTGCAGGATCTTCGCCTTGTTAGAGACAAGTTCACCCATGTGTCAAGGGGGTTTGCTTTTGTTCATTTCCATTTGGTATATCTTGCTTTTCTTTATGGCATTACTTTCCTATGAAAGCTGTAAATATGAATGACTTCTAAATAAATCTGACTTTAATAATTTGTTCCAGTATATGCCATTGATTCTGATAATTTTCTGGTTTGTGATATGTCACATCGAGCAGCTGTCAAAATGAAAGTTTTAGGTTGATATTCCCAAATTATTCTTTTGCTGTGGTGCACTTCTATTGTGCAAATAAATATAAAATTCATTGCTAACATTTAATATTTATCATCTCTATTGGGCATGTGGGTGCAAACGTTGTTGCATGTATTCAAAGAGCTCTTTTCTTTCTACAACTAGTAGTTTACATTTTGGGCTTTTGTACATTTCTTTTGGATAATGGGTTTTTGTACTTCTATTTCACTATAAATATCATAAAAATAAGAGAATCAGAGACTATTCTATTAAATAAAGAAATTTTGGTAGTTTTTTCAAATACTGTATTACTTCTTCCATCTCACATATTAAGAATGTCCCAAACTCTCCGTGTTTCTTGTGCAAGTGAACAAAACAACTTTAGGCACTGAAGAGAAAATATCCTCTGTTATAGGTTGCTTCAACTGATCTTGTTTCATTAACACTACCTCTAACTAAAGGCCTTTAAATAAAGTATAACAGCATTATCTGACACCTTACTGACCCTGCATCATGGGGCAGCTGGTACTATAAAATGCTTATAACTGTGTTCTCTTTTTCAGGCCGTCTGGCAGCTATATTATCGCTTATATTTTTCTGCCTTTGTTATTTCCTCCTTATGATATTTTGCTATAATTAATTGCCAGGAGGAGAAAAAATGTAGCTTTCTTGGTTGGCAAAATTATTTTTAACATATAATGCATGACCAAGCATTTTGATGTCGTGTAGGTTGCTGATGCCACAAAAGCTCTAGAAGCTACAAATGGAACAACGCTTGAGAAGAATGGGCAAATCTTAAGAGTAGCATATGCAAAAAGCATCCTTGGGCCAGGATCAGGGACGTCAGGAGCTTCACAGTCAAGTAGCCTTGCAGCTGCTGCGATTGAGGCAGCAGCGTTCTCTCAACAGGTATTTCGTTGTCTGTTTGGTTTCAATGATGATGTTTTTAATGTTTAGAAAATAATATTAGATGCACGTTTTGGAATCTAAAATGCAAGTTAATTTAGCAGCATTTGCGTGTTTACAAAATTTGTTTTAATGTTTGGTCATCTCTTATGTTGCCTTATGTTTTTCTTCTCCTATTTTAGAATGTATTGTATGAGTCAGCCTTTCTGAAAAATTTGGTTATTGCAGCAGATTTCTGCCAAATAAACTTAGAGCACAAAAAACCATTAATTTTCTTAATCAAGTGAGAAAGAGTGCAGCGGCTAGCAAATGATTTTCTATTTATTTGAATTTGCATTGCTTTCCCCAAATTACCTTGGTCTCCCTTCTGTATATTGTTGATGAAAGCTAGAAGGATTAAAAAAGCGAGTTATATTAACTACTAACAAATAAAAGCTTTTAACATTGAAAACGTAGGAGATTTAGTTGTAAGAGTAGGCTGGGGCTTATTTTCTTTAAAAATGGTTTTTAGTTGTTGTCTATCATGACTTACCTTGTCAATACTTGAGTTAATATTCAATGCGGTTTTAGTTTATTGGAATTCAGTTCAAGTCTATCTTAACAAGTCTTCCTATTTTAGCTTGAGCTTGTCACATGTGTTTTGAAGAAGATTTGAATGCATGGTGGTGAATACTTTTTTTTCTACCTAAGATATTCTTGAGTTGTCCTCTTTGCTTTACCATTTTTCTTTTGCTACTTGCCTGACAAATCTGTTCAGTAGAAAATTTGAAATGGTTGTAAATATATATTCTTTTTCTTCCTATTATATTCTTGGGTTGTCCTCTTTGTTTTACCATGCTTTTCTTTTGCAAATTGCCTGCTGCCAGCTGCCAGCTGCTGTCACATAATTGAGTCTCTACTTATCTAATTTACACAACTTTATCCTTTGGTTTTCTTACAAATGAACTTTAGGGGCATCTTGCATCCTATATACTTGTTTGAATTGTCAGGTTGACCTTTGATATTCTAAACCTTAAGCCCTAAACCCTAAGCCTTAAACCCTAAACCATAGCTGAAACTTAAGTGTGTCATATACAGAGGAATTGATGGCACTAAACTGTCGAGACATAAATTTGTGAACTTTGACCATTGAGACAAGACCGTATGCACTATCTTGAATGCCCCTTACTCTTCTTGGGCAAAGGGTGCCATATACAGTATCAGACAAAAGCTATAGTGCTTGGTTTGTCGATGGCACCATTACTCGACATCTACTGCTCTTGAAGAGAGGTAACATGTAAGAAACTGAAAAAAAGAGATTAGGATACTTTGATCATGATGTTTGAGATGCTGTGAAGTAGCATGGTGTGTTGAACTGACGAAAGTAGGAAGATTTCTTCAAACAATAAAGTTGGCGATAAGAACCAAAAAAGAAAAAGGAAAGAAAGAAGCTCAAAGAGTATGTGGAATTGAAGATGAGAGAGAAGGCTCTATGTCTGATAAAAGCCATAAAAGTGTGGGAAGAACTAAACAAAGGAGAAAATGGATGAAGCTATTACTAGTAAAATATGTCATTATAAGGTGTCATTTAAAGCAAGAGAGTCTCTTGTCTGCCAATATCTTCAAAACTCAAAGCCTTTTCTTTTTTTGGAGAGAAAAAAGGTTATTACTGAACCTCAGTTTGCTGGGTTATCTTCTTGGCTGGATAATCTTTTCATTTGTGGCATATTTGTACTATTTGGTGTAGTCTTGAAACTTAAAAGAAGCAATCCTGATGTAGTTACATGGATTAAGAACCCTTACTTTGATGAGAATAAGATCGCTTTTGTAGTGTTTAGTCTCCTCTATTGTAGGAAAACCGAGCGAAGTTTGAGTTATCTTTTTTCATGTTTGTATCAACTTTTTCCCTCTTCTTTTTAGAGATATGGGGAATTGCTAGAACAAAACCTACTATAAGCCCCTTGAGCTGGAAAGCCAACCCCCTGATTTTCCTACTTCGTTCAATGATGTGCATAGTTCTTTCCTTTGTTTTAGCTTATATATGATATGTAATGTGCCTAGTGATGACTCCTTGCAGGTTCTCTTTCTAAGCTTTTATAAATTATGTAATTACACAGTATACAAAGCTTATTTCCTGCATCCTACTTGTCATCTTAGTTCGAAGTGTTTCTTGGACTCAATTATGCCATTTATCCTTTCAGTATGATGCTGTTGGATGGACACCGAAGGAATATAATCCAGATGACAAACAATCTACTAGCTGGCAGGAGCAAGTTGTTGGTTCAGTTCCAGTTCAACAGGATGGTTCAGCGTTGCATTCTGGTTTTGTGTGGGATGAAGCTTCTGGTTACTACTTTGATGCTGCTTCTGGGTTTTACTATGATGGAAATACAGGTTTATTTTTTAATTTTCTTTTATCTTTCCATGATAGTTTTTTTTGGCAGGTTAGAAGTCGAAATTAGGATATGGATTTTTGGAATTTTTTAGTTATATTTTGATTTTGGCATAATTTATTCCTACAAGAAATATAAATTTCCTAATAGCAGAATGGAACTATTATATCATTAGGAGTTGTGGTAATTGGGGTCTATTGCTTGCAACTGCTCTTTTGCTCAGGAAATTTTCATGGCACATGATCACTAGCTCAAGTTGTCAATGGTGGGGTGTGGTAGATTCCAAATAAAATTTGAGATTCTTGTGTTTGTAAAATGATATATTTTCGTGATGTCTCTCTCAGAGACAGACGTGCAGTTATATGTTTATGCATAACAAATATTGATCAAAAGTGAGCTGTAGGGATGTTGTAGTAGTTATGTAGGACTGATTTATTTTGCTTTGTGGCTCATTGGTTAAGTTGGCAAATGTTATATTTCAGGTGAGATTTAAGGAGAAAGTTGGATGACATGCAGTTTTTGAGATTACAAAAAAGCCATGCCATAGATTGATTAAACCATAAAGGATTATACTTCATGTCAGTTCAAAGTGATGTGAACAATAACAGAAATTACTAATGATAATTAGACAATGACCTAATAGTTACTGAAGACACTCGGAACTAATTCAGCTTCTAAAGCACATTTATCTAACCAAGCTATTGATGTGTCACATTACTATTATCTAGTGGTAACAGAATAACTTTTATTCTTGTAAGGAGGAAAAAGGTGAAATAATTGTTTCAATGCAAACAGCTAATTTTTGGGATTCAATATATAGTAATGCTCTAGAGTTGCAAGTTTAGACTTAATTTCCTTTGTTATTTCAACATGCAGGTCTTTACTATGATGGTAACAGTGGGATCTGGTATTCGTATGATAACCAATCTCAGCAGTACATACCTTGCGGTGATCAGAATGAGAACAAAACACCTGGTAAGCAGTCTGAGCCTTCCAAAGGAACTGATGGTAGGAAGGTAGTAATATCTGCGCCGGCTGCTACTGTCACTTCAGTTGAAAAGGCAGCCTCTTTACCTGATGCGGTTCAAGCTGCTGCAACAGCAGCACTAGCTGCGGAGAAGAAAGAAAAGGAGAAAGCAAAAGAGATAAAACTTGCTTCGAAAAGCAGTATCCTGGCTAATAAGAAGAAAATGAATAATGTGTTGACAATGTGGAAACAGAGGAGTCATGAAGGGCAGGCCACACGTTTAACTCTTGATGAAAATCACCTGTCTGCTTCATCTGACGATAGACCTCTGCCATCTGGACAACATGCAAAGACCAAAGTTAAATTTGATGTGATGGGCCTGAAGGAGAGTAGTACATCAAGTTCTGGAGTCAATACAACTGCCCAAGCTGCATTGACTGGGGGTTTGGAGTCTCCAGTCAAGGCAAGGCCTGTAAGCAACAGCTCAGGGGGGACTTTAATGGGAGTAATAAGAGGCTCGGCAAGAGGCGTGGTGAAGTCTGATGCTCCATACTCCGGATCATCTGCTGGAGTTTCCACTTCTGCTGTTGGAAGTGCTGAAGTTTCATCAACCAATTCAGATATGCCCACAGTTTTGACTCCCTTTAGGACTGATGCTTCTGCATTGGGTTCTTATACACCTTCGACCGTATCTGCAAGTGGTAAGAGAAGGTTTTCTGAAACACCAGTGCCTTCTACTACCACCAGCAAGGAGCAATCTCAAACTGCTTACAGAGACCGTGCGGCTGAGAGGAGGAACTTGTATGGTTCATCATCTTCCACTGGAGATGATCTGCCTGACCATGAGCTCAGGACTTCAAGTAAGCTTGTTTATCAGTATCAAATGTTATTTGTTCATATTTTTCCTGTTAGTGTTTCGTGTTGACCCTTGTCTGCAAAATAGTCCTAATATTTCTTCTAAATATTGCTTGTTTTTAGGCCTTGGTTGTGCAAATTGATGGCTTCTTTGTTTTATCTATAAAATTTTCTATTAATTTGTGAGAAATTCTGTTTCAAGATCGAGATATGGCATTCAAAAAATTCTCCTCAGATCCAATGCCTTTCCCACCTGGTGTTGGTGGTGGACGTGGGGTTGTGTCAGATGATGGCCAAAGCTTTGAGGTTATCACAGCAGAGAAAGCAATTGATGAGAAAAATGTGGGCAACCAAATGCTCCGCAATATGGGTTGGCATGAAGGATTGGTACCATTCTCTCCTTAGCTGTTGATTTTTGTTTACCAAGTGCCATTTAGTTGTTGTTTTCTCATGGAGATGAGATGCTTATGTCCTCTCTCTCTCTCAAAAAAAAAAAAAAACTGTATATTTCCAACACTCTCATGCCCCATTTACATGGTGTCTTCAAACTCATATTACCATGACTCTTAATTATTCATTTTCCCCCCAAGTACCCCTTTCCAAGACATTGAATTGATACCTCTGTCCTTTTGACCCTCCAACTATATGGAAAATTTTCTTCCAAGACATGGGACCCCTATATAGCAGTTGTTCCCAAGTCCAAGCAACTTGTTCTCAAACCCTATGCATTCATTCTATTCTAACACTTGTTCCCAAGTCCAAGCAACACAGGCTCAAACTCTTTGCACTCATTCTTTTCTAGCACTCATCCCAAGGCCAAGGAACTAGAATGCTGAAAGATGATAAGCGTACAAAAAGAATGCCAGATGTTTTAGTAATAGTTGCACTGTGATTGTCTCATAAAAGTTAAATTGTACGAAAAGCCCCTGTACTATGGTCTTTTTGTTTGCGGATATAGTCTCTACTATAATTTGATCATTTCTTATCCCTTTATTTTTCAAAATGTGCATTTTAAGTCCTGAAGCCAATATTTTTTTATTGATAATTCCATCAAATAATTTGACATGTTTTTTCTTTTATATGTGGTGATATGGCATAGGCATTTTTTTATACAATTGAACAAATATTATACATTCTTTTCTTTTTTTTTTCTGTCATTTTTTAAATATGCAAAAACTTTGTCCGACTGTATAAAATATGCCAAAGTGTATATGCCATCATTGTATGTTTAAAGAAAATTGGAGAAAAGTTAGCCTAAGGACTGAAAAGTAAGGTATTAGAAATGATTAAATTATAGTAGAGTGACTAATTTTCCAAAGGCTGTATAGTACTATAGAATTTGACCTCTAATAAACACTTGAAAAAAAATTAGCATCACTGCTTGTTCATATAAATTGAGTGCTTTCTTCTGTCTTTGACTTATCCTCAATTGTAGGTTGCATTTTGCATGCTTGAAGCAGAAAGTTCTAACAATGGGGGATTGCTTTATTTTCTTTTGTTGTTTTTGTGGAAATGAAATGAAAATATATAGGGATTGGGGAAGGATGGAAGTGGAATGAAAGAACCCGTACAAACGCAGGCGATGGATGGTAGAGCAGGACTCGGAAGTCAGACGAAGAAGTTGGACCCTAGGCTTGAGGTGCAAGCCGGCGATAGTTACAAAACTGTGATTCATAAGAAAGCACTTGCTAGGTTTCGTGAAATGTCTTAGGAGCCCTTAGGTAGAAAAGATGTGGAATTTATTATTGTTTCTGTTTATATATATGTATCATTTAGAGAATCTTGGCGTGGTTTGAAACTTACAGTCCACACCATTTGGAAAGTTAATATTTATGGCCATTTTAATTTCGGTGTGAATTGAGTTTTTGGAGCCTGCCTAGGATGTCTTTACTTTTGTTAATTATTAAATTATTATTATTTGAGTGGCTAAATGGCTTGGAGTAGTGTTTACGGATTCAACTAGATAGGCTATTGATGGATACGTATGGACTTGTGATTCAATATGTAGCCAACGATATCGTAATATTCACATATGATTGAACTTGTTAATATTTTATGTAACATTATCAGCAAGATTATTATAAAAAATGATGTCATTAACAAGATTGAACTTTAAATTATATTTCTCCTAGTTTTTTAGCAAATAACATTATAATTTCCTTCAAAATACAATTATTATACCGTAAATTAAAAAATAAATATTAAATAGTTAAATATGACAGCCAAATGAAATGTATAATAAAAGATGTTCTGTAATTTTTCCGACTTTTAAATACTTCTGCATAACGTGGAGTACGGCAATCTTCCCTTTTGTTGGAAACTCGTATAGCACTTAATATATTATGGGTAAATTATAAAAACAATTATTTTTATTTATTTCGATTATATTTTAATTTTTAATATTTAAAATGTTATATTTTAATCACTTATATTAAAATAATCACTTTACCATAATTTCATTACTAAAAATAATTTTATATTACGGTCCAAATGATTTTTAATACTAACTTGAATGAAAATATGTTTTTAATTTTTTATGAAAATAGAATAAAATTATATCATAAATCCCAATTTTCTCCTGTTAAAAAAGGATCAATAGTTGGGTTTTGGAAAATTACCATCAGAAAAGAGAAGAGAAGAGCACAACAACAGAGAAGAAGAACGAGGAGGAGGAGGAGGAGGAGGAGGAGGAGGAAGAAGAAAAGTTGCAAGCAATCCTTGATTAGGATTTTTCTTCGGGGGTTAAGATGGACGAATCTGCGTCTGGCAACGATTGCAAGAACAATTTTTGTATTGATAATTTGATAGCTGCTAGAAAGCTACTGAAGCTTAGCTTAGAGAAATCGAGAACCCTAGGGTTGGTTCTTGAAAAGGCTGGACCTAGGTTAGAGGAGATCAACCAAGGATTGCCTTCCTTAGAAGCTATTGTCCGCTTGATTCGTGTTAACAAGGTTGCTGTCGGGGGGCATATTAACTGAGTTGTGGGCCTTGCTACGACAATGCTTAAGGTTTTTGATGCTGTTCATAGACTTGAAAAGTCCCTGCTATCAGATCCCCGTAATGATCTTCCTGGGTATTTATCAGTGTTGAAACGCCTCGATGAGGCATTAAAGTTTCTGGGTGATAATTGCGGATTGACAATTCAATGGTTGGAAGATATAATTGAGTATTTGGAGGATAACAAAGTTGCTGACGGAGTGTACCTGTCGAATTTGAAGAAATCGCTCAAGGGCTTAAGAGAGTTGCAAAATGATGTGAAATAGTACATCTTGATGGAGGCCTTTTGGATGCTGCATTGGATAAACTAGAAAATGACTTTAGAAGACTATTGACGGAGCATAGTGTGCCCGACTCCCAATGTCATCACCGTCATTGGGCGAACAAGCATGCATTGCACCATCGCCCTTACCTGTGACTGTTATTCAGAAGTTGCAAGCCCATTTCTTCTTCTTCTTCTCCGTCGTTGTGCTTTTCTCTTCTCTGATGATAATTTTTCAAAACTCAGTTATTGCTTCTTTTTAAATAGTAGAAAATTAGATTTTTTGGTAAAATTTTGTATTCTATTTCATAAAAAAATAAAAAAATTATTTTCATCTCAGTTAGATATTTAAGTTGGTATTTAAAATCTATTTGGACTGTTACGTAAGACTCCCGTTAGGGAGGTAATAAAGCTTAATGATAAAGTGATCATTTCATAATAAAATAATAACGTAAGTAATTAAAATATAACATTTCAAACTTAAATAACTAAAATGTAACATGAGCCAAACAAAAATGATTATTTTTATAGTTATAAATAACAATGTAATATTATATCTATGCAAAATATAATATTATATTTGAGGTTATATAGGCTGTGTAGATATAATATTACATTGTTATTTATAACTATATTTGCTACACATGCTTCATCTAATTGGGTTTGTTTTGCTCAACTGAAGTTTTAATGCATAGATAGGATTTTGTCAAATGATAGGTACCACCAAATATGGCAGCTCGTTGAGGTCATGGTCATACCAGATCTAACCACGATAAAAAGTTCGTAAATGCATTATCAATCTATCATTTCAAGTCACGTAATCTAACAATAAGCAACCTATGTCAAATGAGAAGCCTATAAATCCAAAGATGACGTGTGTGGCCTACAAGAGGGACATGAATCCATCATTAAATCCATCTCTCTCTATCTTCTCTGTGGTTCTTGATTCTCTAGGTGAATTGCCCCCAACCTCCAAGCCACGTTTTTGTATCAACAATTGGTAGGTAGCATGGACAAACATGATTCACTCCAGCTAAAAAATTCCCTTGAACTAGAGATAAACAACAAGATCTACAAACTCGACCACAACCATATATGATACACGCATCAAGCCCCAATCTAGGACCCATGGGCATGATGCGCTTCGTGGAGAGCTCAACTTAATGTGTTGGTTCAAGAATTAGTGTCAAAATGCTTTCAAGAGAAGGGATTGGAAGATTCAAGCGGTAAAAACTTTGTTTCAGGTTGCATGAGTTTCAAAGATGCAAGCCTAAGTGATGGAGTTACATTGATGTTTTTAGTAAACCTGCAAGAAGTCCAACTGTAAAGAATTGATTCACGCACACAACAATGAAGAATAAGCCCATTTGGATTTTTATTTAGCTCATGAGAATTTTATTAGTTTCATTATGGCCTTATTTGTTGCTAAGCCCACTTAGTATTATCTTAAGCATTTTTATAGAGTCAATTAACTATGAAATTTGGTTCATTATCTTTTTTCTTTTAAATGGCCGAATTTTTTTTTTGATGATTAAATGGCCGAATTTTTGATTATGTCTTAGCTCTTAGTCTTTGTTTTGTTTTAAATTTTGCCGATGAGGCATTGAGCTTTAGTTTAAATTCTTGTAGTTAAATGTTACTTTTTTTTTTTTTTGAATATTAGTTAAATGTTACTTTTATCCTTAAGAGTTAGAAGCAACTTGTACTTTGTGGCCGAGAGGATCTATAAATAGGACTGGCCACTCTCTCTTTGAGCTACTTTAAATATACTTTGTTTTTATGAAAGCACTCCAGACTCTCTTTTTGCAATAACTTTTATCTTGTGCATTTTAAAAAAAAATTGAACACTATTTCTCTTCAAGGTCTATTCTACTTATTTCTTATTCTATTTTGCTGATTATTCTATCATTTGTCTAAATTTAATTCATGTTTTATTCATCATGTTCAAATTGATTCTTTGCATTTACGGCTAAATTTCTAAAACTTCAAACGTGCCACTCTTTAAAATTCTTATCTTACTCGAACTTTTTTTTTATCTTAACCCTTATCTTCAAACAAATTTATCTAGTAATTTCTATTTTCTATTTGCTATTATCCAAATTTGGAATTAAGGCTTCACACATGATTTGTTGATCCTTATCCTAGGTGCCATTTCCATCTTATCAAAGGGGGAATTTTGATCCGTAACCAATTAGCTTGAGCCGCTCCTTTTTCTCTTTTTTTCTTATCTATCAATTTCATATTCTTACAGTATCTTTATATTGTATTAGCTAACTCTTTATTGTTTTCCTTTTCAAAGTCTAGCAACTTGAATTCCATCATTATCCTCTGTCTTATCAACAAATAATTTAGGATCAACCATAATGTTTTTTCTCAACATCCTTTCCCTCAGCAATCACAAGCCCAAGCCTGACCAAGTCGTTACTATGATTCATATAATCCTTATGACCCACACTATCCATATGTGCTACACCCACCGCCCACCACCTCATCAAAACTACCCTTACTTCAATGGAAGAACCCAAAAATCCCAAAATCCCAAAATCCCAACACAAGTTGTGAAATGCAAGAAAAAAAGAAGATTTTGGAAGAACAACCCACCATGCTTCAATGGCTTTACAGATAACAAGTAACAACAAGAGATTGATACTCGTAACAAAAAAATATTGAAGATTTGCTAACCAACCAAAATCCCCAACCCGAGCCCCTTATAGGGTTAATAGGAAGAAACCACTCAATCATTTTCTCACCGGCAGAGAAGCTTTTTCTATGACTTTAAGCGATCACATAAGGGCATGGTATTTGTCCTTGCTGGTGGGACCAATTCATACCTTTCATGAGTTGGAGAACCTGTTTATGACCAGATTATTCGCAAACAAGACACTACAACAAGGTCCAACGTATCTACTTTTCATCAAGCACAAAGATGGTAAACATCTAAGGGATTTTATTCGTAGATTTAACGCAACAACCACGAAGGTTAAAGGTCTAGCAGATGAACGGGCCATTTAGGCGTTCATTGTAGGTGTAGATCATGAACACCTCAAGTATATACATTGATAAATGATCAACCAAACAGACTTTCACCCTTTACAAAAAGGTCTACCATTATGTAGAAATAAAAAAGCTTCAAGGGGTGAATGTATAACCATCTAGAGTAATAGATTTAATAGCCTGCGCAAGGGTTGCCCTCTCTACATGAACATCAAAGGAGAAACCCTCACTCTAACATACACTGGGGGGGTGTAATGTTTCTACGCTTCTAACAATTCCTCCTACTGGTAGAGATAATAGTCAATATGTTGAATTTTTTGGCCTGCAATGCAACAACAGACATGCAACATGCAAGCTCAACTATGCAGTGCATTTTGTTTCTTTTGAATGTAATCAATTTAGCTGTTTCAATTTATTTGTAATTTTTTAGATAGGATCAAAGTTTAATTTGACAGCTTAGAATGATTACCTTTTGTTGCTTAGGTGCAGATTTAGGTTGATAAGTCAGCTTGTTTATTTGTTCAAGTTAAAACATGTGGTTTCTCATGTAATTAGTGGGGTTAGGTAGGATAATTGTTACCAGCTTTGTAGCATATATCAGCTTTATTTTTCTTAATGAAATGATCAGATCAGTTTTGATCATTCCCTTTGTGTTTTTGCTCTGCAATTTTTTTCTTCTTTGTGGATAGAAAACTCAACATGGTATCGAGAGCCTGTAATCTTTGAGGCCTTTTGCTTGTTGTTTGTTTCTTTGTTGAGTGTCTGAAAAGAAAAAGCAGAAGCATTTTTTGTTACTGTCATTTTTGTTGCTGTAAAAGATGAGTTTCTCATCTCCTCCACCACCTGTTTTTTCTGGAGAAAATTACAACATATGGGCTGTGAAAATGAAGACTTATTTGCAAGCTCATGACTTGTCGAATGCAGTTCAAGCTGATGAAGAACCACCACCTTTGAGAGCTAATTCTACAATAGCTCAAATTAGATAACATAATGAATATTGTCCCAAGAAGTACAAGGCAATGTCTTGCCTGCAGAATGGTGTTTCTGATGTAATTTTCACCAGGATCATGGCTTGTAACTCTCCAAAGCAAGCATGGGACAAGCTCAAGGAAGAGTTCTAGGAGTCAGAGAAAACCAGGCAGCAACAGTTGATAAATTTGAGAAGGGATTTTGAGAATCTCAAGATGAAAGAGTCTGAGACCATTAAGCAGTATGCTGATAGGATAATGGTGACTGTTAACAACATCAGACTCATTGGTGATGAGTTCACTGAAAAGAGGATAGTTGAAAAGGTTATTACAACTCTTCCAGAGAAGTATGAGTCAAAAATATCTTCTTTGGAGGACTCTAGGGACCTATCAGCTATACCTTTAACTGAGTTGATCAATGCTCTTTATGCATAAGAGCAGAGGAGAGCAAATAAATTGGAGGATCATTCTGAGGGTGCTTTTCAAGCTAGAGGCAGAGAAAACTCAAGCTCAAGCTCAAGCTACAAGGGAAAGAAAGCTTGGTCAGACAAGAGAGAAAAGCCCAAAAGAGAAGCTGAAAGAAGAAGGTTCCCACCATGCACTCACTGCAAGAAGACCACACACTTTGAGAGGTACTGTTAGTACAGACCTGATATCCAATGCAGGAGCTGTAAGCAACTTGGTCATGTTGAAAAAGTTTGTAAAAACAAACTGAAAGCTCCACCACAGCAGTGAATCAGGCTCAAACAGCTGAGGATGTTCAAGCTCAGGAGGAGCAAGTCTTTACTGCCTCTTGTTTTGCTACTACAACCAGTGTGAAGAAAGATTGGCTGATTGATAGTGGTTGTACACATCATATGGCATCTGATGAATGGTTGTTCAGGGAGCTGGATACCAGTTATCTCTCCAAAGTCAGAATAGGAAATGAAAACTTCATTGAGGCTAATGGAAGGGGCAAGGTGGTGATAAGCACTAAGTCAGGTAACAAGACAATCTCTGATGTTCTCTTTGTACCTTATATTGATCAGAACTTGTTGAGTGTTGGTCAATTACTTGAAAAAGGGCTACTATCTTTCCTTTAAGAATATTTTGTCTATGATAGAAGATCCATCTGGTCAAGAATTGGTAACTATGTCCATGTTGGATAGATGTTTTATTTTGGATGTAAATCAGCTAGATGCAAGGGCATATGCTAGTCAGACTGATGAGTCTTGCTTATGGCACAAGAGATTGGGGCATGTGAACTACAAGTCACTTGGTCTGCTGCACAAGATGGATTTGGTTGAGGATATGTCCAAGATAGATGTTCAAGATGGTGTTTGTGAGGTGTGTCTGCTTGGAAAGTAAACCAGACTGCCATTTCCAGCTAATATGGGTTCAAAAGCTCAAGAAAAACTTCATTTGGTCTATATAGATGTTTGTGGACCTATGAAGACTTCCTCATGGAGTGACAGCAGGTACTTTGTGTTGTTTATTGATGATTGTACAAGGTATTGTTGGGTAAACTTTTTGAAGCAAAAGTCAGAGGTGATTGATTTTTTCACCAAGTTTAAGGCCTTAGCTGAAAACCAATCTGGTTGTAAGCTAAAGGTACTAAGATCTGATAATGGCACTGAATATGTGTTAGTTAGATTCCCAAAGATTTATGAAGAAGCTGGAATTTTGCATCAGTTGACCAACATTTACACACCACAGCAGAATGGTGTTTGTGAGAAGAAAAATAGGACAGTTCTTGACATGGCCAAATGTTTATTGTTTGACAACAAGCTGCCTAATAACTTTTGGGCTGAGGTAGTAAACACTGCTATATACTTGCTCAACAGGCTTTCAACCAATGCTGTCAAAAGAAAAACTCCATTTGAGGCTTGGTTTGGACACAAGCCTTCAGTCTCTCATTTGAAGGTATTTGGTTGCCTTTGCTACACTTTAGTACCAGCAGAGAAAAGAAGCAAGCTTGAAGAGAAGTCAAGGTCTAGTATTTTTGTTGGTTATAACAGCACAAAGAAGGGCTATAGAGTCTTTGATCCATCCACAAAGAAGATTTTTGTGAGTAGGGATGTAAAGTTTAATGAAAGCTGTTATTGGAAGTGGAGTGGTATAGATGCAAGTCTACCTGAACCAGAGCAGCAAGGTGTTGAGTTAGAGCCTGCTGAAGATGAAGTTCATGAGGAGGAAGACTTTGATGATCTACTTGTTAGGGGTACAAGATCAATAGTTGACATCTATGAGAGGTGTGATTTGGCTATTTTGGAGCTCTCAAACTTTGATGAAGCTGCCAAAGAAGACCGTTGGAAGGATGCCATGCAAGCTGAGATGGACATGATACATAAAAACGACATTTGGGACTTGGTTAATAGGTCTGT
The DNA here is from genome assembly GCA_005610355.1 of Gossypioides kirkii. Taxonomy (NCBI): domain Eukaryota; kingdom Viridiplantae; phylum Streptophyta; class Magnoliopsida; order Malvales; family Malvaceae; genus Gossypioides; species Gossypioides kirkii. The sequence continues at coordinate 15,592,086 of CP032254.1, read as the reverse complement.
CCATAAGAAAGTCATTGGTGTAAAATGGGTGTTTAGGATCAAATACAATGCTGATGGGTCACTAAACAAGCACAAAACTAGGTTGGTTGTGAAGGGATACAACCAGCAACATGGAGTTGATTTTTTTAAGACATTTGCACCAGTTGCAAGATTGGATACAATAAGACTGCTATTTGCTTTAGTTGCTCAGAAGGAATGGAAGGTACACCAATTGGATGTAAAGTCAGTATTTCTAAATGGTTTCCTTAAGGTGGAGATCTTTATTGATCAGCCTGAAGGTTTTAAAGTTCTAGGTCACGAACACAAGGTCTACAAGCTTAAGAAAGCACTTTATGGCCTTAAGCGGGCTCCAAGGGCCTGGTATGACAGAATAGACACTTATCTCTCAAGGCTTGGTTTTGAAAAGAGCCTAAGTGAGCCTACCTTATATGTTAAGAAGGCTGAGCATGAGACTCTATTGATCATCTCACTATATGTAGATGACTTGCTTGTGACTGGAAGTAAAAAGGGTTGATGATGAATTCAAGAAGCAGATGCAAGAAGTATTTGAGATGTCTGATTTGGGGGAAATGACCTATTTTCTTGGCATGGAGGTCACTCAAACTCAACATGCTATATTCATCAGACAGCAAGCATTTGCCTCGAAGATTTTAACTAAGTTTTGTATGGAGAAATGCAAACCAGTTAGTACTCTAGTTGCATAAGGAGAGAAGCTGTCCAATAATGGTGACGTTGAGAGGGTTGATGAGAAAGGCTATAGAAGCCTTGTGGGTAGCCTTCTCTATTTGACAGCAACAAGTCCAGACATCATGTATGCTGTAAGTCTCCTTTCTAGATTTATGCATTGCTGTAATGTCTCACATTTTAAGGCAGCAAAAAGGGTCTTGAGGTATGTCAAAGGAACTTTGGATCATGGTGTGAAGTTTGTGAAGAGTGATGAGCTGAAGTTGATTGGCTACTCAGATAGTGACTAGGCAGGGTCAGTTGATGACATGAAAAGTACTTCTGAATATTTCTTTACTCTTGGCTCAGGGGTGTTTTGTTAGAGCTCAAAGAAGTAGCAAATTGTGGCTCAGTCAACAGCAGAAGCTGAGTATATTACAGCTGCTGCAGCTATTAACCAAGCCATTTGGCTGAGAAAATTGCTAGGTGATTTAAATGAAAAGCAATCTGAAGCTACTGAAATCAAGGTTGATAATCAGTCAGCAGTTGCCATAGCCATAAATCCTGTATTCCATGGCAAAACTAACCATTTCAAGATCAGATATCATTTTGTTAGGGAGGTTGAACAGTCAGAGGAGGTAAGGTTGGTTCATTGCAGTTTTGAAAACCAACTTGCTGATGTTTTAACTAAGCCTCTTGGAACCTTGAGATTTGAAACTTTGAGAAGTAACATTGGTGTCCGTTGCATACATGCCAAGGGGGAGTGTTGAATTTTTTGGCCTGCAATGCAACAGCAGACATGCAACATGCAAGCTCAAATATGCAGTGCATTTTGTTTCTTTTGAATGTAATCAGTTTAGCTGTTTCAGTTTGTTTGTAATTTTTTGGATAGGATCAAAGTTTAATTTGATAGCTTAGAATGATTACCTTTTGTTGCTTAGGTGCAGATTTAGGCTGATAAGTCAGCTCGTTTATTTGTTCAAGTTAAGACATGTGATTTCTCATGTAATTAGTGAGGTTAGGTAGGATAATTGTTGCCAGCTTTGTAGCATATATCAGTTTTATTTTTCTTAATGAAATGATCAGATCAGTTTTGATCATTCCCTTTGTGTTTTTTGCTCTACAATTTTTTTCTTCTTTGTGGATAGAAAACTCAACACAATGACAACAACATCAACGACATGCGGAGAGAGCAACCTAAAACAAATTTGAAACTTATACTCTTGCTGCTTCATATGATTATATCCTTAGCCATATTGAAAATCAAAGAATCTTAGAGCCCCTACCTCCCATGAGACCTAGCTAGTACATGAGAGTCTTATCTCATAGATGCCAATTTCATAGTGCCTCTGGCCACAAAATAGAAGACTACGTCTACCTCAAAAACGCAATTGAGTTGTGCGTAGAGATCAACTAAAGCAATATTATTATAGACCCCTTACCATAGAGACTTTAGGCAGACTGGTGCCTTGAGTGAGTCAAGAGAAAAGAGCGCTCAATGGTAAGTAGTCGATTAAGGGAGTAATAAATGCGTTAAGATTTGTGCCTTTAGTGTGTGATTTTGTCATACTTGTAACTTTTTTGAACTAATTGAATAAATAAAAATTATCACATGTTTATTTAATTTTTTTGTATGATAGTCTTCGATAGTTTTTGCATGTAGCAAAATAAATAATCAAATATTGTCTCACTAATTATCTAAGGTTTAACCAATATTAAATTGTATTGCATTGCATGATCGAATTGTAATACGATAAGACATTATATTAGAAGGTAATTTAAATTAACAATGAGGTGGGTTGATTGCTCACTTCATCTCTTAACCATGAGGTCAAGGGTTCAATCTTCGTCCATGGAAATAGAGCACATTTCATGACCAACTGTTTATCTCTTTGGGAAGCCCTCGTGGCGAGGGGAATAATCATTGCTAGCGGCATTGGATACCCTAATTTCAATAAAAAAAGAAAGTAATTTAAAGTAATGGGTTGAAACTTCTCATTTACTTCATTATATCAAGTGGGAAATTGTTAGGATTTGTAGTGTAGAGATTTCACCATAGTATACTTGTAATTTTTTCGAAGTAATTAAATAAATAAAAATTACCACATGTTTATTTAATATTCTTTATGTGATTGTTTTCAATGGTTTTGTGCATGTAAACCAAAATGAATAAGCAAATATTGACTAACTAATGATCTAATGTTTAACTAATATTAAGTTGCATTGCATGGTCGGATTGTAATGCAAGAAGACAACTTATATTAGTAGGAAATTTAAATTATTTGTAGTTCATTAGGTCAGATTGAGTAAATTGTTCAAAATAGGAAATCTAAAGTTGGTATGTTTGGTACGTGACGCATACATGATATGACTTCACTTATAATAATGAAATCATAGCTCAGTAGAAAGAGTAAATGATATTTTCTTATTCATATTGCAAGGATTATGAAAATGGAATATGACCACGAGTCATTTGTCTAGGACATTTTATCATTACTATTATAAGTAATGATAATTTTTATTCTGCAAGATATAATGGTGATCATAAGATAAAAATAAATCGAATTAGGTGAATGAATTTAACCCAAGGGAGCGCGAATATCCTATAAGAGTAACATACATATGACAAAGGCATTGATAAAAGCGTAGCTTTCATAATGATATATAATGGGTAATTCATTTATGGTAGTTCTAGTGGATTGCAAATTTTTTTGAATGAATGCACAAAATAATGAATGAGAAATAAATTGTATGAATTATTATATATCGTAAATACATTGTTAACGAGAAGACGAGATAACTCAGAATTAATTTAATTTCTTTAGATTATTATTCAATTGAATAAATAAATTAAATAATTGAGTTCAAAGTGAAAGTTAACTTATTTAGTCAGGATATTTTAAGATAATTAAATAAGATTGTATAAACAAATGATAGCCAAAAAGCTACAGCGCTATCTTGTTGATCATACAAAATTATTTCAAAAATTTTAACCCTTTGACCTTGCTCATTTACAACAAATTAGGTAGGTATAGACTACAGACTGCAAACCCTCCGAATATTCTGGAACTCCATAGCTTCGAACTGTAGGTAGAACCTGCTGCTTCCACAATGGAAAGTTACTTTCATCTAGTTGAATGTTCACTTTCTTGTTAGTAAAGTTCTTGCGAACCTTAGAAACAAGAAATGAATCTTATTCTTGGAATCCTCCAAAGCGACCAAGGATCTTCACTCAAATATCTGTCAAGCTTGTAATCCCTTCGAGAACTCCTCAGTTGTGAGACAAGTAAGCTCTAAATACTTCATCAAGATTCTTCAATGCGAAAGAAATTGATATAAAATGATGGTTGGAAACCAAGAAAATCAAATAGTAAGGAGAAAGAACGAGAGAAAATGGAAACTGTGTTTGAGGTTTGTAAACTTCATTCAATTCAGCGAAAACTATCCTTTACTTTCACACTGTGTTTACTAACTGTTATGAACAACTAAATCATTAACTAAATCATTGAGTAGATAAAGAATTGATTACGTCAGTACAGTAGGAAATGCAATGAGCAACTACTGTTTTATACATAAGCCTCCATTGGACTGCTAATTTCCACCTATCTATCAACATTTTAGTCCTCACCAATGAAGTTAACTCATCATCTCTTTCCACACCATATGCTGCTTTCAATATATTATTATCGCAAAACTCGCTTCCAAATACTGCAATCGCTTCCTTTACCCACTCCCCCAGGCTCTCATACTCCTCCATTTTGTCTATCAAATGAACCAATGACTTGTCTTCTTCGACTGATGTTGGCATTTCCTTCAATAAAGCATCACATTTCTTACCTATCCATTTCATCACATATATTTCATTGCCTTTTGAGATCGGACATCCCGAATAAGCTAGGTGTCCAATAGATTTCCGCTGTTGTGTTGGAGTTGCCCACAAGCGCAAAGCACACATCAAAGCAAAAGATGGCCTCCCATTTTGATGGATATATAGCGACTCTTTCGGCCAACAACTTAAGCTATGCATGTCGAAGTCTAGTGGAATAAACACCTTCTCATTTGGATTATCCTCTAAAAGAAACCCATAGTATTCAAGAAGCTCCAAATTTGTGTATGTTCCATAACTCAAGAGAACCTACATAAAAGATAATTAGCATATCAATCTATAAAAACTCCAAGCACTGTTGAAAGGTACATAATCAAGAAGAGAATGAAATTCTGGCTTTTATTAGATTATATTTTATTATTTTAGTTAAAAAAACAATTAGTTTTGACATCTAGCAACCTTATATTCTCATGTTAGTATGTTACAGCTTAAGGGATGCTTGCACCATAACAAACAATATGAAACGTTTCTCTTGAAAGTATTTCATTGTTGAAGCAAGATACTGCACTATTGTATGCACCGTAAGTGGAGGTCACCACAACTGAGGAGCTCAGCAAGCTTAAAGCTTCAATTGGATTGAATGCTAAACTGGGCACCTAAGAGGCATGTCAAAACCCAGAAAACCAACAAATTCTGCCTAGACAAGGATGGCAAAATCCCAACCAATCCAATAAGTTATGCCATTAATGGGAGATATTTTGGGTGACAGAAAGAATTGTTGAAGCTTTACCCAAAGAGAGAGTAGGATGGAAAAACTAGTTTATTTTCCCCAAAACAGGGCACTGAAGACATTGTTATATACTCATTTTTAAATAATTATTAAGACTTCTAAATACTAGCATACTTACTGAAAAACCTTAATCTTTTATCAAATCACGAGCATTGCTAATAGAAAAGGCATATACTAAGAAAAAAATTTTATTTGCTTAAATGTCAGTACATTTTAAAATGAAAATCAATTCGTGTCCTATATGAAGGTTAAACTACTGTTACTACAAACCATCAAAAAGATAATTTTAAGGAAGCCTCAAAACTCCGAAAATCAAACCCACTAAAACCTCTGCAATAGCTTGGTTTGAGGACATGTTTAATCCTGAGGACATCAGAGTATAAATCACCTCCTAATCAATCTAGAAGTATATTTGTCTAGTAGATAAAGTATATTCAAAATTTAAGCAGATTAAATTCAACAGCCATCCGTTTGATAAAGGATACAATAATCAAATAATTGATAAATTGACATAATAAATAGGCCAATAACACTTATTTGATTCCTGATTCTGAACATTTCACTCTGATAGTGTAAGACAAAAGCTAAACCATTCTATAAATACTTAGTTAAGAAGCAGACCAAAAATCAAGTGACAACAACTACAGGACCCAATATTAATACACAAACACCATACTTAACAGAAATGGAATAAAATAGGAGTGTACTTGATTCCTAAGAAAAACTACCATTACCAATTTTCTTAGACAACTAAATTAGGATGACTTGTGGATTAAGAGTAAGGGTCTAAGGGTCTTTTGCTATCAATGAAACTGAAGAAGAAAAAGGAAAAGAAATCCAGTTTGTCTACAGATACCAAGGCTTGTACTTTCTCCTCAGGGTTTTGGATTCTCACTAATAAGTCAGGGGCCGTTTTGTGGTGCTTTTTTCCTTTATGCATATAGAGTAAGGTTATCATGTAAAACATATAGCACATCAACGCAAAACTTACGGTGCAATAGAGACTTAACATGAAGCTTATTATAAGAAAAAAGAATATGGAATTTCAAAAAAGACCTCGAGTTTACATTCCTAAGCGATTTAAGATAGACTTGGTAAATTATTGAAGCAGAGGACTAATACAAAGAATACGAAGATTACCCATGGTGAATGACTTGCATTTGCAGCTTGTTAGACAAGTAAATAAATAAATTAAGCTATTTAAAGTCTTTGAAAATTTTCAAAGACTGACATTGTACTTGGTGTGAGATTCAAACAGAAGGCATGGTTTAATTTTAAATTCAACAAATGATTATATTCAATAGACAACCACATTTTGCAGTAATAAGAGCCGCACAGAAAGGGGAGATGATTAGCTTTGGCTGCAGCAAGTGTAAAAGATATAATCTATTGAGAAATGTCAAAGAGTTTTCCTACTATCCTCAAACAAATAACAAAGTGCTTTATGGCAAATTATTATTAGTGTGAATTGCAGCCTACTAGGGAAGCTAAAGATTGAGGACTGCAGATAAAAGCTTTTTTGACAATTGGGACAGGCTAGTGGCAATTTTAGCAAGCAGCATATGATTTGCAGACAAAACAAAGTAAATTTCTCATATCAGTGTATGCTCATTCTACCTGTCTCATCTTGTTAGGCATTGGGACAATGATTTACTAAAAATAAACTATAAAAAGATGCTCAGAATTTCATGCAAGGAAAAAAAATACATAAATGTTAACAATAAAGCAATTTATTGAACAAGATATATTTTAATTGCTGTGAGCAAAATGAAAGAATTTCTGGTACCTGCTCCCCCACATTATAGTTTTTTTTAGCATAGAAGCAATATGCAGCAACATCTTCCTCGTATCCACCATCAGTTAATCTCTGCGAGTGATGAATATCTAAATCATCTTTTGCATGTTCATTTTGCCAAATTTCTACATTTTCAAAGCTGTCTGGATCTTCAGTAGGTGCAGCATAATTAAACAAGTCTCCCACAGGACATAAGCAGCCAGCTTCTTCCCAAGGTATATGTAATGTCCTAGAGGAGATCTTCAACATGAACAAATGTTTATGATTCAAGTATATAAAGATATGAGAAAGAAAAAAAAAAGCCAAAAAGAAACAAAGCTGGGAGAAATTTAAGATTATAAAAAGTGGATAGCATGAGACAACACAAATTGAATGTATTATATGTAGGAAATGTTATGTTTAGACACGAGAAGATAAATTAGGAACCTAAGTATGCTTGTATATCCAGACATTTATCCATACGCATGCGTGTGAAATGTGTATAACAGTTTAAGTTGAAGTTGTCCAACAAAAATAAAAACCGAAAAAAAAAAACCCAGAGAAGCGTAAACACTATCAACTCACAGTCCCAGTAGCCCAAATCCAAGCCCTGAAAGTGAGAAGTGGAGGCTTAAGCTTAAGTTCCTTCATGAGAGTGAAGGCTTGTTCCCACTCGTATTTAGCTTTCGTGACAGCTTTCTGAGCAGCCCAGATGGCATAATCCACCTAAGAACGAGATAAATAGCAAGGTTAGAAAGAAAAAAAAAGAAAAGAAATACAAGTGAAGTAAATTTGAGAAAGCAAAAGAGGTAAAATCAGAGACAGAACTTGCAAGGCTTGCGTTTCAAGTTCACCGAAAGCCGCGAGTATGGAATAACTACGAGGCAAGTGCAGAAAATAAGGGTGCCATGGTGAAGCCTTTCCTTTATTGATTTCATATAACAAACAAACAGTGAATACCTGCCTTGCAAATGAAAATGGGCAAATTGTTTTAGTCCAGTCGTTGGGTTTGGTTGAAACGCAGATTAAAACATATAACGAATACTGAAACACAAAAGCAAACCTGGGTAGAAGAGAGAGAAGGATGGGCTTTGAGTGCAGGAGACAAAGTTTCATCTCTTGAAAGAACAGAGTCAGTTGTGATTAAGGCAGATTTTGGAACTTTAAGAAGCGACTCTCCTTTGTTAATCTGCCGGAGAGCAGCCACACCTCTTCCTCCGGCGCCGGGAAAGCGAGAGACACCCAGACAATGGCCCAACCCCAGGCTGGAACATGACTCTGAAACCTCAATCCCATACGTTGCCGCCCATTTTAGCAAGCTTGTCACACCTCCTTCCTCTGCCTCCGATGAGGGATTCATCTTACCATTCCCAACCATGAATTGGATTTGATTTAACTTGCCCGGTCCTACACTTGTCCAAATGCTAGATTCGGCCTCCGTCTGATATCGATTCAGGCATTGCACTAACCAAAATAATGTAAAAGAACGGCTTAATTGAGCTACACCCTCTCTTTGGGTTAATTATTCCCAACCAATAAAGAATTGTCATGTAATTAAAATTTAATTTTACTTAATTTGATTAAAAAAATTTAAAAATTAATTAAAACACAGTAAATAAAAGGGTAAATTCCACCAACAGTCACCCAACTTTTATTTTTCGGAACAAACAGTCACTTGGTTTACATTTCAGTCCCTCAACTTTGAAAATATGACAAAACGGTCCTTTTTGACGTTTTCCGTCACAAACGTCACGGAACAGTGACGTGGCATGTGACGGAGTCGGAGGCGTGTGGGTTAGTTGTCCAGCTGGCCAGTTACGTGTAACAAAACAGTCACTCAACTTTGAAAATGTGACTGTTGGAGCCCAATTTTGACCGGACTTGGACTTTTTGTTTTAATTGAGAAGTGAAATTGATTTTAAATTTTATTTAAATTTAAATTTATCTTAAATTTAAATTTAATTATTTAAATTTACCTTAAGTTTAAATTTAAATTTAAATTATAAAACGAATTTAAACTTAGTTAAAATAAAAGTCTAAAGAGTCCTTTTACAAACCCAATTGGGCCAAATACAATTACAAAAGCCCAAATTGAGCCCAAATTCTAAAATAACCCAAATTGAGCCCAAATTTTACAATTAACCCAAATTATAATGACCCATTTTTGACCCAAATCTGCTGCTGTTATCACCTCCACCTCGGCCAATAGGAACGCGCCACGTTAGCAGCCACTTGCACTGCCATAGTCACCACTGCTACAACCGCCACTGTTGAGAACCTGCAAAAGAAAAGAAAGATTAGACCAACATTGAATTGTAACAAACAAAAAAGAATGATGAAAAATTGGCTTTAAAAGCCAATTCGATTTCTGTAAAAAGGGACCCTTCTTGGAAAAAATCTACGGACGAACCCTTTTGAAAAAATTCAATACAGTTACAAGTTTTTGTTTTGAAAAACCCATACAAAGTTGTCAAGAAATTAACATACAGGTAATTAGCCTTATGGTAAATCAAAATAAGGGTAGTGAACAGCTAGCAAGGATTCGAGCAGGAACAAAGCATCAGGATAGAAACAAATATAAGCCAGATTCGCAACATTCAAATATTAAGTTTTTCAGGTATTTTTTTTACCATTTATGATTAAAAGATTTTTATCCCATTAGTTTCAATGCATGCATTAATATGTGTGTTCAATTCCCCTTTAGCATTTATTGTTTTTATTTTCCAAAATGTGTTGATGAAATTAATATAGTAACAGTCACAAAACATTAATGGTAATAATAACTTTTAATAATAATAACTAATAATAATAATAATAATAATAATAATATAAAATAAAAAAGAAGGCAAAGGGATTGTGTAACTCCCCTTTCCGATCTGCTGTCGTTGTCGGAAGACCGTCAGAACCGTCGTCACACCGAACCCTCCATTGTCGCACATGAATCTGCAAAGCGAGGAAAAGGGAACAAAAAATTAAAACAAATCTTTAAAGAAAAGCAAAGGGAGCGAAGAACAAATTTATTTTGTAAAAAAAAATCGAATGGGTTGTTTTGAAATAAAAAGGGATTTTGAAAGAAAAGAAGAAAGGTTTTAAAACTTTAAGATTTGGAAGATCTAAGAGCTTTAAAATGAAAGAATAAGAAAGGAAAGGGAGTAAGGCCTCAGATTTGGATTCAAGGCAGATTTGGGGTTTATTGTTTTTTTTTAAAAAGAAAAAATGATGAAACAGCATAAAGAAATGAAAAAGAGAAGGAGAGAAGTCTTACCTACAACGGTGCGTGACCGGAGTCGGCGCGTGCGGCGACCGAAAAGGGTGGAACGACATGGAGGAGCCCTCGGGGCCGGCGCTTGTGGCGAGATCCTGCCGGAAGGACGGTGGTCGGGGAAGAACAATGGTGGCCGGCCAAAGAGAGAAGGTTGAGAGAAAAAAAGGAAAAAGGGGGGGGGATTTTTTAATAAAATGAAAAATGAAATGAAAAAAAACTAAAAAAATGATATATATAGTGACCCATTTGGACCAATCCGACCCGACCCGACCCACCTAGGATCCGCGTGTTTTTGGAAAATGGTCTATTTGCGCAATTGGTCCTTCCGCATTTTTATTTGCTTCAATTTAGTCCCTTTTGCATTTTTTAATTATTTACAATTTTGCCATGTAATTTTAATTAGTTTTCAATTTAATCCTTTGACTGTTTGACTGCACCAGAGGCTGCCACATGTCACTTTTTGGCTTATTTATGCACTTAGTCCTTGATATTTTTAATTTATTTTAATTTAATCCCCAAATCAACTCTTATTTAATTATAAAATTGGCCCAAGAATTTTTCAAGATTTACAATTTAATCCCTTGACTGCTGGATGCCTATGGGGCTGCCACGTGTCACCCACTCTTTGGTATTATTGCTTATAGGTCCCCAAACAGTCCAGAAATTACATTTTGACCCTAAAATTTCAAGAAATTATATTTTGACCTCGAAACTTCCAAAAATGACCATTTTACCCCCAAACTTTCCAAAATTCCATTTTTAACCCCGATTTCATCAAAAATTACCATTTTACCCCCGAACTTTCCAAAATTCCATTTTTAACCCCAATTTCACCAAAAATTACCATTTTACCCCCCGAACTTCCAAAATTCCATTTTTAACCTCGATTTCACCAAAAATTACCATTTTACCCCTGGACTTCCAAAATTCTATTTTAAACCCCAATTTTATCAAAAATTACCATTTTACCCCCGAACTTTCCAAAATTCCATTTTAACCTTGATTTCACCAAAATTACCATTTTGCCCCCGGGTATCCAAAAGTCCCGTTTTCCACCCCGATTTCATCGTTTCTTATTCCTTATCAATATTTGCATTTGTTTGCACCTGTATTTTATAGTTTTGCATATTATTTATCTGCTTATTATATTGCTTCGTATCTAATTTCTCTTATTAATTGCTACTCGTGTTTTTAAACTTACACTTTCACTTACAAATTACTTAAAAAATCGAGGCAATGTTCGGTTCGAGCGTAACTTCGAAAGATCACGCCCTAACGTGTCGGGTGTGATTTATTCGTATAATTCACGCGAATCGAGTATCCTTTTCAAGTTTTTCTACACCCGTTCACTTCGAGGCTCCGAGAATGTCGTTTCCTAACGTGTTGGTCGCGACTTTAATTCTTCGTGAAAATCAAAGTAAACGAGTATTCCTTTTAATCCTTCAAATCATGTGTTCGAGGATTGCATTTTAACCTTCATACGAAATTTTCAAGTTCTCATAATATATATACGAAGGATTTTCGTGACAAAAACGAGGCAATATTATTTCGTGTGAAAACTTCGAAAATCGTGCCCTAACGTGCGGGGTATGATTTTCTTAATTCGTGCGAAAGAAATATCCTCTTCAAAAGTTTTTTAACACACCCCTATCCATATCCAAATTTTTAAGTAAACGAGACAATGTTCCTTCACGTGGAAACCTCGAAAAATCGTGCCTTAACGTGCCGGGTATGATTTTCGTACAAATCACGCGAACGAATACTCTCTTCAAAAGCTCCCTAAACGTCCTTCAATTTTGAAACTCCGAGAATATAGTGCCCTAACGTGTTGGACACGTCTTCTAATTCTCTTAAGAGGATCAAAATACGGGGACGAATTTTCCTAAAAAGGTCTCCTTTAAAATCACACAGAGCCTTTCAAAATAAACACCGCATTTTAAACTTAACTCGACCTTTCATTATTTTCATAAAATAAGACCCGAAAATGATCATGTGGTACCAATTCTGGGCGTACGAAGGTGCTAATCCTTCATCGTACGTAACCGACTCCCGAACCTTTTTTTCTGGATTTCGTAGATCGATATTTTAAACGTTTTAAACATTTTTGGTGATCCAATCACACCTGAAATAAAGGATTGGTGGCGACTCCCTTTTTACTATTTATTGTCCAAAACTTTAAAATAATTTTTCGAAACTTTCGTTTTCGAGGTGGTTTCGACAGCTTGGCGACTCCACTGGGGAATTTTCAAAATAAACGAGAGTCAAGCCAAATTGATTATTTTTGGGTCTCTTTTGAGAACTTTTCCAGCTTCGATTTTGTTTAACATGCAATCCTCGACATTCTTTTTGTATAATATTATGCTCTGTGATATTTCTAGTATAATTTGGCATCCATATACATCGCGTTATTACCCTTTTAAGTGAAAGTGGGAAACTATTCCTTCGTGAGATCTTCACCTCCGTGCAGGATAGTGGATCGCTTTCGGGATTACAAAGTACCCTTATTTTCGTGAAGTTTTCACTTCCGTGCAAACATGCGAGAAATGCGTCCCCCTAAACCGAACTCGTCCGTACGAGCCTGTAATGGGTGAGGACTGAGGAATCTGCTGGTTTGGGTACCCTTAACCTTTAGAACCTAAATTGCATATAGTGAACCGTAAGTACTCGCCTTAGATAGAGTTAGGTCGAGCCCCATTAGCATGTACCCGAAGTATTTTTAGGTTCTGTGATATGTATATTTGAACGCTTTTCTGCTATTACATGTTACTAACCGTGTTTGTTTTTCCTTCTACTTGCATTTGCATCATTATGAACGAAAAGGTTTGATTTAAGTCCGTTTACAAATTAGGCAGTTTCATCATGGAAGAAGGATTTTTGGATAAAGTAGAAGATAATATGGTGGCACGCCTATGGTTCGAAGAGCAACAGCGTGAAAAGGGTGACAGCCTGAAAGACGGACATCTGTCAGAATTCTGGGACTACACTCGTATTAATGTAACTCAGAATAACTTGCAAGGATTGCGAGAGATTTGGGGGTAATGGGATGATGAAATGAGACAGACATTTTACCGAGATTACGGAGATCTACCTTACTTGCTCGAGGTAAAGATCGACAAGCATCTGTTTCGAGCTCTTTCTCAACATTGGAATCCTGCCTATAGCTGCTTCACCTTCGGACATCTGGACTTGACACCAACAATAGAAGAATACACTGCTTTAATTCGTTGTCCTAGAGTCCAAGCCGATAAAGCATATTCAAAAGATGCAAGTGTTCCTACCTTTTTGAAAAGATTGATGAGTGTCACAGGGATGAGTGAGCAATGGGTTATTTCTCGAATTAAGGTGAAAGAAGATAACAAATGTATTAACTGGAATAGTCTGCAGGAACTAATTGCAACACATCCAGATATGAGAAAACGTGTTGATATCTTCACCCTCGGCATATATGGGTTGGTCTTATTTCCAAAAGCGTTGGGACACGTCGAGGATGCGGTAGTGGTATTGTTTGACCGACTAAGTAGAGGAATGACACCCGTCCCTGCTATTTTGGTAGAAACTTTTCGCTCGCTAAGTGCATGCCGGAGGGAAGGAGAAGGAAATTCATTGGTTGTGCTCAGCTATTAATGGTCTGGTTTCACAGTCACTTCTGAAAAGTGGAGAAATTCTCTTGTAAGGTATTTTCAACAGATTTCTCGCTTCTAAAGGACTTTGTGGCCACGCAACGTGAAGAAAATATATCCGAAGAAAAATGGGCAACCGTTCTCCAGAATCTTTAAGATGAAAATATTGAATGGTGTGCGCCTTGGTTCCTCCCAGACGAGATTCTCTACCGATGTGGTGATTTCGATTGGGTCCCGTTACTTAGAGTTTAGGGTGCTACTGGATATGCTCCGTTGCTTGTTTTAAGACAATATAAGACAAGGCAGTTTATCCCTACTACACACGGCCTGGCACATTGTGAATTTTCTTATAAAGGGAACGACTATAAGAAGAAGGTTCGAGAAATAGCAAATTCATGGAAAAAGGTGCAAAGAATAAAGAAGTTCAGTGCCAAACCATTGACAACCCCGAATTATGACTGGTGGAGGAGCAAGAGAGTAAATGACAACATCCCTGCTCCAAATCCAGAAAATATTCGCCCTCTGGAGGAATATTTGCAAGAGGTCCCGGCAGAGATAGACATCCTCAAGCATGACTTTGAAAGGAAAAGCTCAGAGTTCGGAAAGAGGATAGAAGCACTGGAGGAAGATAAGATGCAGCTAGGGTTAGATGTGGATTTTCACAGGTTAGAGGCTGAGAAATTGAGAAAAGGAAAAAATAAGGCTGAAGAAGACCTTGAAGATTTGAAAAAACACTACAAGAAGCTTCGGCAATCCATGAGGACTGCGGGGTTAGGGAAAACTTCTAAGCAATGACGTCAGGAAATTCAGGAGCAAAAGGACCAAACGGAGCATTGGCGAAGAAAATTCCAATATAGTCAAGCCTGAGAAAACGCCTTGAAGGGAGAGCTACTAGAAAAACGGGTCGGGGAGACTGAGTTGAAAGCTCAGATGGCCAGTCTAGAGGCAAGGATAAAGGAGTTAGAGGAATCGTTATGGAGGCACCGAAATCGAAACACAGTATCGGAGCTGAAAGCGTGCATGGCCGAAAGACAAGAATTAAAAGAAAAAGTGCAAGAATTGGAGGCTACACTACATAATAATGAAATCCGATTTGAGATCATGGAAAGAGATTTAGAAACCAGTGAATGGTACACCCGTCAAGCCTAGAGAGAGGTCGGGGAACGAGATCATGTCATGAGCAAGGCACTAACCCAAATGAGAGAAGCGGCCGATCACATGCAGGAGCTAGTCGCTGAAACTGACGTCTTGAGCCTTCAGTACGAGTCAAGATCGGAACGAGGAAGGAAATTAGTAGGATTGCTAGGAAAGATTTAGGATCTGGGCCGAAAGGCCAAACCATTTGTATAAACTCTATTTTATGTAAAGAAGTTTTTCTTCTCGAGAAGTTGCTCTAAATAAAAATGGACTTTAGAATCAATGCCTTTTCTCACATTTGCATACATGCATTTTGCATCATATCTTGCATATTATTGACATAACATCTCCTGACTAATTAAAGTTAATCATTAAGTTTTTCAGTAAACATTGAAAACCCACATCGTTATTACACGTGTAAGAAGGCAAAAGCTATGGATCAGAGAATAGAGAGGCTAGAACAAATGCAAAAAGAAATCTAAGAACAGATGCAAGCTCAGTTGCAAGACCAGCTAGAGAGAGTTCAAAGGGACATGAGAGACCAAATAATTGAATCCCAAAGTAATATAATTAATCAGCTAACCCAGTTATTGCGAGATTCAGATAAGGGAAAAGGTCCCGCTGAAGACCCAAGAGAGGAAAACGAGGATCCTCAATATCCTCTTGGCTTTACACCCGTACACTATCAGGCCCCGTCAGAAACAAACCCGCGAGAAACACCTGTCTTTATTC
This sequence comes from Gossypioides kirkii, assembly GCA_005610355.1. Classification (NCBI taxonomy): domain Eukaryota; kingdom Viridiplantae; phylum Streptophyta; class Magnoliopsida; order Malvales; family Malvaceae; genus Gossypioides; species Gossypioides kirkii. The sequence goes on along the minus strand of CP032254.1, from coordinate 15,576,279 downwards.
GGGCTCAACCTCAGCCCATTGGCGTATCAGGCCAAGCGAATTACCTAGTCGGATCAGGATCGAACCCGGGTAAAACTGCGGGGAATCCCATCAACCCCGACCTCGATGATACGATGGAAGCGGAAAGAAGCAAAATAGAGGTATCCAAACAAATAGAGGAGAGGTACAAATGGCTGGAAGATAGGGTTAGAGCAATGGAGGGGATTAACGCCTACAGTGGAATTGATGCCAAAGAACTAAGTTTGGTCCCAGACCTAGTGCTGCCCCCAAAGTTCAAGATGTCCGAATTCGAAAAATACAACGGGACTAGCTGCCCAGAAGCACACATTACGATGTTCTATCGGAAGATGACAGGATATGTCCACAATGAAAATTATTAATTCATTGTTTCCAAGATAGCTTGGTTGGATCCGCTGCAAAATGGTACAACCAACTAAGCAGCGCAAAGATTAATTCCTGGAAAGACTTGGTCTAAGCTTTTATGAAGCAATACGGCCACGTTACTGATATTGCGCCAGACAGAATTACCCTGCAGAATATGAAGAAGAAACCAAGTGAAAGCTTTCGACAATATGCTAAACGTTGGAGGGATATAGTCACCAAGGTACAATCACCCTTAACCGAAAAAGGGACAACGATGCTTTTTATCCACACACTAAAGGCACCGTATCTCGATCGCTTGGTGGGTAATGCTACAAAGAGTTTCTCGGACGTAGTAATGTCAGGATAAATGATTGAGAGCGCGATTAAAAGCGGAAAAATTGACGCAGGAGACAATGGGAAGAGGGTAGCCCCAAAGAGGAAAGAAATCGGGGTGAATAATGTAAGCACATACAGGCCAACTTATTCGAAACCAATCACGGTGATGCAATCAAAACCTCATTCTAACAATTATCAGAATTTACCAAGAACAGAGTCAAACTGGAAAAAGAATACTGAGAAGATTCAGTTTACTCCAATTCCTGTTATGTACAAAGACCTCTATCAGCAGTTATATGACCAACACGTGAAAGCCCCATATATCACGGAGCCCGTACCGCCACCATTTCCGAAGTGGTATGATGCCATCGCCCAATGTGAATTTCATGGAGGAGTGATTGGCCATTCCATCGAAAATTGTTTCACCTTCAAGAAATTGGTGGAAAAGTTAATTAAGATGAAGAAAATAAGATTTGATGAGCCAACGAGACCTAATGTAACCGGAAACCCTTTGCCTGTCCATTCTGATCAATGGGTAAATGCGATTGCGAGTGTAGAAGGGAAAAAGGTTAAGGCTCATATTGAAGAGGTCAGATCTCCTGTGAGATGGGTATGACGTCAGTTGGTGGCTAGTGGAATGATCGTACAGAACGGCGAAAAGATAGTGATGGCCAAGAACCATTGTGATTTCCACAACGCTGAAGGTCATGAGATTCAGCATTGTACGGAGTTCAAGGCTCTAGTACAAGATTTGATGGACCACAAGGAATTGAAGTTCTTTGAAGAGAGAGAAGAGATGGGGGACATTTACTGCTCCGAAGGAAAGAAGGCACATGAGTATGATCGCCCGATAATAATCATCTCTACATCCAAAAGAGCTAAGACGAGAAGACAAGAGACACCATGTGTTATCATACGGAAGCCTGTACCGTTTTCTTATGAAGACAGTAAAAGAGTTCCCTGGAATTACGGATGCAACATTGTGGCACCCATGGATGAGCAGCTGCAAAATGTGAACCTAGTCACACGCAGTGGTAAAACTTACAACGTGGAGGAGAAAGCAGCTACCAAAGGGAAAGCTATAGCGGTTGAACCCGAAAAGGTGACTGACAAGTAGGAACCGATAAACGAGCCGGTGGCAGAAAGAGAAGCACAAGAGTTCTTGAATTTCTTGAAACACAGCGAATATAGCGTAGTTGAGCAGTTACATAAGCAGCCCGCACGCATATCTATCTTGGCGTTACTGCTGAGTTCAGAGGCACACCGTAACGCGTTAATGAAGGCGCTCAATGAAACCTACGTGACCCACGATAGATCGGTATGCAAGCTGGATCGATTGATTAACAATATTAGCGCTGATAATTTTATCTTCTTCAATGACGATGAAATCCCCTCTAGAGGTATGGGATCGACCAAGGCATTGCATATTACCACTCGCTGTAAAGGGTACACCCTACCCGGAGTGCTTATCGACAACGGCTCAGCTTTAAACGTTCTACCACTGGCCACTCTTGAAAGACTACCCATCAATAGCTCTTATATGAGGACGTGCCACAACATAGTCAGAGCTTTTGATGGAACTGAAAGAAAAGTAATGGGTAGGATTGAGGTACCATTGCAAATAGGCCCAAATACTTACGAGGTTGACTTCTTGGTGATGGATATCAAGCCTTCCTATAATTGCTTATTAGGAAGACCTTGGATTCACGCAGCAGGGGCAGTACCGTCCTCACTTCACCAAAAGCTCAAGTTGGTAACCGACGGAAGGTTGGTTACAATCAATGCCGATGAGGATATTGTTGCGTCTGTAACAAATGATACCCCGTACATAGACAATGATAAAGAGGCAATAGAATGCTCTTTCCGTTCGTTGGAATTCGTCAATGCCACATTTATCGGAGAGGGAAGTAAAATTCCTGAACCTAAATTATCGCGAACAACGAAGATGGGGTTGCGATTAACGATTGGAAAAGGAGCATTACCAGGAAAAGGGCTCAGGAAATATCTCCAGGGAATAGTTAGCGCGCCGTCGCCATTCGGAAAATGAGACCGTTTCGGGTTGGGGTACAAGCCAGACATGAATGAAAGGAAGAAAGAAATAGAAAGGAAAAGAGAGACAAGAAGAGCACGACAAGCCGGGGAAGAAATCAGTTGAAAACCGATGACTTTCCCTCATATTTCTAAAACTTTCGTTTCTGGTGGGCTAAGGCTTGAGAAGGAAAAAGTTACCAAACTTGCTATGGAACTGGACATAAATGCTGTTTTTGAAGAAGCTGAAGAAAGGAGTTCGCTTCGAATCTGTCCGTATGCACGTGGGAGTAGTTTGGACAACTGGGTAGAAGAGGAGCTCCCCGTAGTTTTTAGGAACATTTCAAAGTAATACTCGTTACACCTCTATCATTCCATGCCCGAGAATGATAGAAATCTTTTGTAAAAGGGCTTTTGAGTTTTTATCCATTATCTTAAATGAAGATACATTTTGACAACTATCTCTTTATTCTTTTCCTTTCAAATCCCAAAATAAATTACTTACAGTAACACATAAAAATAAATAAATCATTCTTGAGTACATACACCCCAATCATATCATATAGTCATTCTTTAATTCATTTTGTTCATTAGCCCATTCTCATTCTTTACAGATCTTGGGATATCAGTAATATGAGTGACACTGACTCCGAACCTCATTTCGAACAAGATATGTGTCTTGAAGAATCTCAGGATTTCGAAGATGATCAGGATTGTAATATATTTCCTGAATTGCAACGAATGATGGAACAGGAGGAGAAGCAAATCTTGCCCCACAAAGAGGTGGTGGAAACAGTAACATAGGGGATGAGGAAGAGAAGAAAGAAGTAAGAATTGGGACCAGCATCTCAGCAGAAACACGAAGAAATCTTATTGAGCTGCTAAGAGAATTCAAAGACGTCTTCGCCTGGTCTTACCAAGACATGCCGGGGCTAAACACTGACATCGTGGTTCACAGGCTCCCAATAAAGGAAGAATGCAAACCCGTCCAACAAAAGCTTCGTAAAATGCGACCTGATGTGCTGCTTAAAATAAAAGAAGAGGTCCGAAAACAATTTGACGCAGGTTTCCTCCGAGTGGTTGAATATTCGGAATGGGTTGCCAATATAGTTCCTGTCCCCAAGAAAGATGGTAAAGTACGTATGTGCGTATATTATCGGGATTTCAATAGGGCCAGCCCAAAAGATAACTTTTCGCTGCCACACATCGACACCCTGGTAGATAATACAGCGGGGCATGCCTTTTTCTCCTTCATGGATGGTTTCTCCGGATATAACCAAATAAAGATGGACCCTGCAGACATGACGAAAACTACCTTTGTCACAATGTGGGGAACATTCTGTTATAAGGTGATGCCGTTCGGACTTAAAAACGCGGGGGCAACATATCAAAGAGCTATGGTAACATTGTTTCATGATATGATGCACAAAGAAATTGAGGTTTACGTCGACGACATGATTGCAAAGTCCTGAACGGAGGAGGAACATGTGAATGTCTTGAGGAAATTGTTCATGAGATTGAGGAAGTTCTAGCTAAAATTGAACCCTGCCAAGTGCACTTTTGGAGCTACATCGGGAAAACTGTTGGGTTTTGTGGTCAGCCAAAAGGGGATCGAAATAGACCCAGACAAGGTTAAAGCCATACAAGAATTACCCTCGCCTCGTACGTAAAAAGGAGGTTCGAGGTTTTCTTGGGAGATTGAATTATATCGCTCGGTTTATCTCGCAGTTAACAGAGAAATGTGACCCCATATTTCGCCTTCTCAGAAAGCATAACCCAGGCGTTTGGGATGATCAGTGCCAAAGAACTTTTGATAAAGTTAAGCAGTATTTGTCTGATGCTCCGGTACTAGTACCACCCAATCCCAACAAACCATTAATCTTGTACTTAACGGTCTTCGAAAATTCTATGGGATGTGTATTGGGTCAACACGACGAGACGGGAAGGAAAGAAAGAGCCATATACTATCTCAGTAAGAAATTTACTGACTGTGAAACAAGATACTCTCCAATAGAAAAATTATGCTGTGCACTGGTTTGGACTACCCGAAGGTTGCGACAATACTTGCTATACCACACGACATGGTTAATCTCAAAGTTGGATCCTCTAAAATACATGATGGAGTCAACCGCGCTAAATGGGAGAATGGCTAGATAGTAGATCCTATTGTCGGAATTTGATATCGTCTATGTGAGCCAAAAAGCAATTAAGGGAAGTGCAATCGCAGACTTCCTTGCTAGTAGGGCTTTGGAGGACTATGAGCCGATAAATTTTGACTTTTCAAATGAGGATTTGATGTATGTCGCAAATACCGAAGAAGAAACAATGACCGAGCATTCATGGCGATTGAACTTCGATGGTGCTTCAAACGCTGTGGGTAAGGGGATCGGTGCAGTTTTAGTGTCACCAGAAGGAGACCATTATCCCTTCACCAGTAAGCTTGACTTTGATTGCACAAATAATATGGCAGAATATGAGGCATGTATCATGGGGATCCAAGCAGCCATAGATCGAAGGATCAAGGTCTTAGAAATCTATGGAGATTCGGCATTGGTAATCTACCAGCTCAAAGGAGAATGGGAGACAAGGGACTCCAAATTAATTGAATATCGGAATATGATCCTCGAACTGATCAAAGAATTTGACGAAGTCACGTTCAGGTACCTCTCACGCGAAGAAAACCAAATGGCTGATGCTTTGGCCACCTTAGCTTCGATGATAAAAGTGAATAGGCCAGAGGAAATGAAGCCCATTCAAATGAGCATTTACGAAACTCCAGCCCATTGCTGCGACATCGAAGAAGAAGGAGAAGAGGAGCATCCTTGGTACCAGGACATTCTCCAGTACGTGAAGGATCGAAAATACCCCGAAGGAGCGACGAAAAATGACAAAAGGACATTGAGAAGGCTCGCAAATGAATACGTCTTGGATGGAGAAATCCTATATAAGAGAAGAAAAGATTAGGTGTTATTGAGATGCGTGGATTCAATCGAAGCTAAAAAGATCTTAGAAGAAGTCCATGAAGGGATTTGTGGAACACACGCGAATGGATTTAAGATGGCTAGGCAGATCATGAGACTTGGGTATTATTGGTCGACCATGAAGACTGATTGTATCGATTATGCCAAGAAATGCCACAAATGCCAGATCTATGGGGACAAGATCCATGTGTCTCCCTCACCTTTGCACGTCATGACATCCCCGTGACCTTTTTCTATGTGGGGCATGGATGTTATTGGACCAATTTCGTCAAAGGCCTCTAATAGACATAGATTCATTTTTGTGGTTATCGACTACTTCACCAAGTGGGTAGAAGCTGCCTCTTATGCTAATGTTACGAAGTCCGCAGTCAGCAAGTTCCTGAAAAAGGAAATCATATGTCGATATGGGATGCCTGAAAAGATCATATCAGACAATGCATTAAACTTAAACAACAGCACGATATTGGAGGTCTGTGAGCAATTCAAGATCAGACACCATAATTCGTCCCCATATCGCTCGAAAATGAATGGAGCAGTAGAAGCAGCGAATAAAAACATCAAGAAGATTATTGCAAAAATGATAGAAATTTATAGAGATTGGCATGAAAAGTTACCATTCGCACTCCTTGCTTATAAAACTTCTGTCAGAACGTCTATTGGGGCAACACCGTTCTCACTTGTATATGGAATGGAAGCTGTTTTACCCATCGAGGTGGAGATTCCTTCTCTCCGAGTTTTATCAGAGCTGAATCTGGATGAAGTAGAATGGGTCCAAGCCAGATATGATCAGTTAAATTTGATTGAGGAAAAGAGATTAAGGGCTATCCGTCATGGTCAGATGTACCAAAAGCAGATGATGCGTGCTTACAACAAGAAGGTTCGTCCTAGAGAATTCCATGAGGGAGATCTAGTCTTGAAGAAGATACTTCCGATACACAAAGACTCTCGAGGAAAATGGATGCCCAATTGGGAGGGGCCGTACGTGGTAAGGAAAGCCTTCTTTGGAGGAGCCTTAATTTTGACTGAAATGGATGGCAAAGAGCTATACAACCCGGTGAATTCAGACTCGGTGAAGAAATATTACACATAAAAAAAAAACGGAGAGGTCAGGATGAAAACCCGTGAAAGGGCATCCCGAAACCAAAGGGGTTTTGAGTTGAAAACTCGAAAAGAGCAACTCAAATACAAAACAAGGACAACCAATTGCTCCCTCAAAAGTGGCAAAATGGAAATATTTTACATCTTGAGGCATCGACGAAGTAATTTCGAGACCTCCAGAAACATAGCAAGCGAAAAATGATCTTTGGATCGGGGAAACTCATAGCTGATATCTAGGTCTAATACTTTTCTTTGGTCGTTATTTGTTCTTTGTAAATATTTGATATCATAGCCAATAAATCTCCAAATTTGATCCCATTTCTTTTCCATATTGTCCAAAGTATTTTCATATTAAGATGACGGATAAAAGGCCATAAAAGGAAACAAAGATTCACGAGAATTATTTTAGGCATTTCCTAAAAGACACGAGAATCCTAAACAACCGCCAGTGGAAAGAGTTAAAACCTGAAAGAAGCAATTCAAATGTCGAACTTGCCGAATTGAATTCAAGGAAACGTCAAGAGATGGCCTCAAAGTAAAAAAGACTAATCTTTGGAAATTTAAAACATTAGATCATACGCATTCATCCTAGGTTAAGGGCATTTTAACTCATTTCCAAGCATAACATCCTGACCTACATCCAGGACCATTTGAGCATTTTTCTGCAAATTTCAGCGTCGTGGGATGCATTATGAAAAAGCCAAGACCGCAATAGAAGATCCCGCATCACGACGACTTGAAAGGAAAGTTCCAAGTCACAACAAACAACCTAGCATTTTGCGAATATAAAAGGTCGAACCCACGACGAGGGACCTCCCACCTAGAAGTCAAGGTGAATCAAACCAAACAAGATCATTTCCTATCCGCTTGAAATTGAAGTAGAGTTCATAACAAGTCTTTATCTCTGAAATTGAAGTAAGAGCAACGTCATTTCCTATACGCTTGAAATTGAAGTAGAGTTGGATATCAAGTCTTTATCTCTGAAATTGAAGTAAGAGCAACGTCATTTCCTATCCGCTTGAAATTGAAGTAAAGCTGGATATTAAGTCTTTATCTCTGAAATTGAAGTAAGAACAAGATCATTTCCTATCCTCTTGAAATTGAAGTAAAGCTGGATATCAAGTCTTTATCTCTGAAATTGAAGTAAGAGCAAGATCATTTCTTATCCTCTTGAAATTGAAGTAAAGCTGGATATTAAGTCTTTATCTCTGAAATTGAAGTAAGAACAATAACATTTCCTATCCTCTTGAAATTGAAGTAAAGCTGGATAACAAGTCTTTATCTCTCTGAAATTGAAAGATGAAGCACCAACATCATTTTCGTCCATCTGAAATTGGAGTAAGAACAAAATCATTTCCTATCCTCTTGAAATTGAAGTAAAGCTGGATATCAAGTCTTTATCTCTGAAATTGAAGTAAGAGCAAAATCATTTCCTATCCTCTTGAAATTGAAGTAAAGCTGGATATCAAGTCTTTGAAATTGAAGTAAGAGCAAAATCATTTCCTATCCTCTTGAAATTGAAGTAAAGCTGGATATCAAGTCTTTATCTCTGAAATTGAAGTATGATCAACATCATTTCCTATCCTCTTGAAATTGAAGTAAAGTTGGATAACAAGTCTTTATCTCTCTGAAATGAAATTGAAGTAAGAGCAAAATGAAGCCTTGATATCAAACCCTACTTTTAAGGACGCAGCAAGTCAGACAGCAAATCCCACTCTCCTCGCAGTCACAGTGGATTGGAATAGAACTACAAGTCAAGTGTTATCAATATGAAGTGGTCGACAAGGGAGCCGAGATTCAGTGAAGCTTGACAAAATTGGCCTTCCTTCTTTGTCTTTGCTCCATTCCTGTTACACAGCAATGAGCAAAGAGGGGCAGCTGTTGGAGCCCAATTTTGACCGGGCTTGGACTTTTTGTTTTAATTGAGAAGTTAAATTGATTTTAAATTTTATTTAAATTTAAATTTATCTTAAATTTAAATTTAATTATTTAAATTTACCTTAAGTTTAAATTTAAATTAAAATTATAAAACGAATTTAAACTTAGTTAAAATAAAAGTCTAAAGAGTCCTTTTACAAACTCAATTGGTCCAAATACAATTACAAGAGCCCAAATTGAGCCCAAATTCTAAAATAACCCAAATTGAGCCCAAATTTTACAATTAACCCAAATTATAATGACCCATTTTTGACCCAAATCTGCTGCTGTTATCACCTTCACCTCGGCCAATAGGAACGCGCCACGTCAGCGGCCACTTGCACTGCCATAGTCACCACTGCTACAACCGCCACTGTTGAGAACCTGCAAAAGAAAAGAAAGATTAGACCAGCATTGAATTGTAACAAACAAAAAAGAATGATGAAAAATTGGCTTTAAAAGCCAATTCGATTTCTGTAAAAAGGGACCCTTCTTGGAAAAAATCTACGGACGAACCCTTTTGAAAAAATTCAATACAGTTACAAGTTTTTGTTTTGAAAAACCCATACAAAGTTGTCAAGAAATTAACATACATGTAATTAGCCTTATGGTAAATCAAAATAAGGGTAGTGAACAGCTAGCAAGGATTCGAGCAGGAACAAAGCATCAGGATAGAAACAAATATAAGCCAGATTCGCAACATTCAAATATTAAGTTTTTCAGGTATTTTTTTTTACCATTTATGATTAAAAGATTTTTATCCCATTAGTTTCAATGCATGCATTAATATGTGTGTTCAATTCCCTTTTAGCATTTATTGTTTTTATTTTCCAAAACGTGTTGATGAAATTAATATAGTAACAGTCACAGAACATTAATGGTAATAATAACTTTTAATAATAATAATAATAATAATAATAATAATATATAAAATAAAAAAGAAGGCAAAGGGACTGTGTAACTCCCCTTTCCGATCTGCTACCGTTGTCGGAAGACCGTCAGAACCGTCGTCACACAGAACCCTCCATTGTCGCACACGAATCTGCAAAGCGAGGAAAAGGGAACAAAAAATTAAAACAAATCTTTAAAGAAAAGCAAAGGGAGCGAAGAACAGATTTATTTTGTAAAAAAAAATCGAATGGGTTGTTTTGAAATAAAAAGGGATTTTGAAAGAAAAGAAGAAATGTTTTAAAACTTTAAGATTTGGAAGATCTAAGAGCTTTAAAATGAAAGAATAAGAAAGGAAAGGGAGTAAGGTCCCAGATTTGGATTCAAGGCAGATCTGGGGTTTATTGTTTTTTTTTAAAAAAAATGATGAAACAGCATAAAGAAATGAAAAAGAGAAGGAGAGAAGTCTTACCTACAACGGTGCGTGATCGGAGCCGGTGCGTGCGGCGGCCGGAAAGGGTGGAACGACATGGAGGAGCCCTCGGGGCCGGCGCTTGTGGTGAGATCCTGCCGGAAGGACGGTGGTCGGGGAAGAACAAGGGTGGCCGACCAAAGAGAGAAGGTTGAGAGAAAAAGAAGAAAAGGGGGGGGAATTTTTAATAAAATGAAAAATGAAATGAAAAAAAACTAAAAAAATGATATATATAGTGACCCATTTGGACCAATCCGACCCGACCCGACCCACCTAGGATCCGCGTGTTTTTGGAAAATGGTCTATTTGCGCAATTGGTCCTTCCGTATTTTTATTTGCTTCAATTTAGTCCCTTTTGCATTTTTTAATTATTTACAATTTTGCCATGTAATTTTAATTAGTTTTCAATTTAATCCTTTGACTGTTTGACTGCACCAGAGGCTGCCACGTGTCACTTTTTGGCTTATTTATGCACTTAGTCCCTGATATTTTTAATTTGTTTTAATTTAATGCTCAAATCAACTCTTATTTAATTATAAAATTGGCCTAATAATTTTTCAAGATTTACAATTTAATCCCTTGACTGCTGGATGCCTGTGGGGCTGCCACGTGTCATCCACTCTTTGGTATTATTGCTTATAGGTCTCCAAACAGTCCAGAAATTGCATTTTGACCCTAAAATTTCAAGAAATTATATTTTGACCTCGAAACTTCCAAAAATTACCATTTTACCCCCCGAACTTCCAAAATTCCATTTTTAACCCCGATTTCAGCAAAAATTACCATTTTACCCCTAAACTTCCAAAATTCCATTTTAACCCTGATTTTATCAAAAATTACCATTTTACCCCCGAACTTTCCAAAATTCCATTTTTAACCCCGATTTCACCAAAATTACCATTTTACCCCCGGGTATCCAAAAGTCCCGTTTTCCACCCCGATTTCATCATTTCTTATTCCTTATCAATATTTGTATTTGTTTGCACCTGCATTTTATATTTTTGCATATTATTTATCTGCTTATTATATTGCTTCGTATCTAATTTCTCTTATTAATTGCTACTCGTGTTTTTAAACTTACACTTTCACTTACAAATTACTTAAAAAATCGAGGCAATGTTCGGTTCGAGCGTAACTTCGAAAGATCACGCCCTAACGTGTCGGGTGTGATTTATTCGTATAATTCGCGCGAATCGAGTATCCTTTTCAAGTTTTTCTACACCCGTTCACTTCGAGGCTCCGAGAATGTCGTTTCCTAACGTGTTGGTCGCGACTTTAATTCTTCGTGAAAATCAAAGTAAACGAGTATTCCTTTTAATCCTTCAAATCATGTGTTCGAGGATTGCATTTTAATCTTCATACGAAATTTTCAAGTTCTCATAATATATATACGAAGGATTTTCGTGACAAAAACGAGGCAATATTATTTCGTGTGAAAACTTCGAAAATCATGCCCTAACGTGCGGGGTATGATTTTCTTAATTCGTGCGAAAGAAATATCCTCTTCAAAAGTTTTTTAACACACCCCTATCCATATCCAAATTTTTAAGTAAACGAGACAATGTTCCTTCACGTGAAAACCTCGAAAAATCGTGCCTTAACGTGCTGGGTATGATTTTCGTACAAATCACGCGAACGAATACTCTCTTCAAAAGCTCCCTAAACGTCCTTCAATTTTGAAACTCCGAGAATATAGTGCCCTAACATGTTGGACACGTCTTCTAATTCTCTTAAGAGGATCAAAATACGGGGACGAATTTTCCTAAAAAGGTCTCCTTTAAAATCACACAGAGCCTTTCAAAATAAACACCGCATTTTAAACTTAACTCGAGCTTTCATTATTTTCATAAAACAAGACCCGAAAATGATCATGTGGTACCAATTCTTGGCGTACGAGGGTGCTAATCCTTCCTCGTGCGTAACCGACTCCCGAGCCTTTTTTTTTGGATTTCGTAGACCGATATTTTAAACGTTTTAAACATTTTTGGTGATCCAATCACACCTGAAATAAAGGATTGGTGGCGACTCCCTTTTACTCCTTATTGTCCAAAAATTTAAAATAATTTTTCGAAACTTTCGTTTTCGAGGAGGTTTCGACAGTGACAAAAAAGTCACTAAAATTATCGAAAAGTGATAAAATAATCCTCTTATTATGTCCACATCAGCATCATCTATATGGAACTACTTAATATTAAGTTTTATATGCAAATCCATGCATTTTGTTCAGAATTTTGTCAAAGTATTTGTATTTTTATTTATATATAAAATTTAAAATTTTAAAAAATATATTTAAACTTGATTTGTATTAAAGTTCAAAAAATATTGATCCCCTACCTATAGTATATATTACTTAGTTTATAATGTCTAATGTGGTACACATTATTTTTTACGTTTAATTTTTTTAAAAATAATATAATTTTATTTACTATAATTTATTTGTCGTGGTATTTGGCCCTTTGAACATAATTAAAAAATACTAACCTATTTAACAATTCAAATATTATAAATAAGAAATTTAAAAAATAATTATAGTAACTTTTTTCATATTCAATATACAACATAGTTTTACTTCAATTAATTATATTAAGTAATATTTTTCGAAATAACAACTAATAACATAATTAACATATATAAATTATTTGATTATTCAAAAATAATGCCAATAAAAAATTATAATCATTATTAGGAGTGTAGATTGATGGGAGAATCAGAGCCCCAATCAAACCTTCTGCATGGGAATGCAATACAGATTGTCACCATTGGATTGGCTTTCAGAATTTCGATGGCCTCCACATTCAAGGATCTGGTACCATCAATGGGCAAGGAGATAATTGGTGGAAACTTTCTTACAAAGATAACCAAAAGGTAATTATTTATATTGTATCACAAACCCATAAGATTTTTACATAATTTTCTGGTAAAACTTCACTGATATATAAATGTTGATTGCTCTTTGCCAATAGGCCTCTCAACTTCAAAAACCAACAGTAAGTGTTTGAGGCTTTTAGTTGCTATGGAAGAAATACTTTGACGTAAAATGCACACAATTTTATTGCATAAGACTTCCCTTGGTTGTGTTGGTAGGGTTTTATTATAGGACACTCCAAGAATGTAGATATCAAAGGTTTAAGCTTTGAAGACAGTCCACAAATGCTCATTGCATTCGAAGACTCTACTTTAATTTATGCCACTCAACTTAGAATCGAAGCTTTGGGAAACAGCCCCAACACTGATGGCATTCACATCCAACGTTCCACCAATGTCTCTATCCATAATATAACCATTCAAATTGGTTTGTCTGCTTCTTTCTTTCTTTGCTGGTTTCATTTCATTATACTTTCCATATATTTGTTCATTACTTCAGGTGATGATTATATATCAATAGGAGATGGCTCTAAATATATTATTTAGATGAAAGGTGATGCTGACGTAGATGACAACAAGAGGACTATTTTGTCACTTTTCGATAACTTTAGTGACTGTTTTGTCACATTTCCAAAGTTGAGTGGCTGTTTTGTTAAACGTAATCGGCCAGTTGGACATCTCCCACACGCCTCCGACGTCGTCACATGCCACGTCATTATTTCGTGACGTCTGTGACAGAAAAGGACTATTTTGTCACATTTTCAAAAGTTGAGGGACTATTTTGTCACATTTTCAAAGTTGAGGGACTGAAATATAAACCAAGTGATTATTTGTTTCGAAAAATAAAAGTTGGCTGACTGTTAGTGTAATTTACCCTAAATAAAAACAACCACCTAATATAATTACCTTTCTTCTTGCTTTTAAAAAAAAAGCCTTTCTTCCTCAAACCTCTATTACAACAAATTCCCCATTCTCAACTCTTGAACTCAACCTAGGTTTGATACTAAAATCTGTAATTGCCCACTACAAAACACGAATATCGACATTTAGAAGCTCGAAATTTCATATTGGTTCAATCAATGTTTATTGTTACTATCAATTGAGGGCACCAATTTGTAGCTTCAGTATGCCTTAAGAGGAAAAGAAAGAAATTTTATGGTTGTTCTAAGTACAAAGTGTTCTTTAGTGTTTATTTGAGTTTTAATTTGACTATATGAGTTTCTAACTGAGTTGAATATTTTATTTATAATTTTATTACAAATTTCAGAATCATTATAATTGTTAATTTGTTTGAAATTGTTAAATTCGACATGAATTTTAGAAGAAATGTTTGTTGGGTTCATATGATACTTATTGTAAAATAGTTTTTAGTGTTTGATTTCTATTTCATGCAGGGGAATTGTCGTGAATTCTTTTGATGGCTCGAAAATGATGGAAAGCATTGGAATGTTGTAATTGATAAATTGCGAGCACAACTTCAAATGATATTGAATGAAATTGAGAAATTCATATTGAAAACACTAAGTTGAAGAAGAATTTGAAAGTGGATGAACTCCAAAGTTTGTTGAAGAAGGTTGACAATAAAAAAGACAAGTTAAGAGCATAAAAACTCATTGTGCCAAGGATTAGGAAAGAATCATTATTTTATAAGGTGCCTTTCTTTGTGTCATGGAAAATTTGTCCTTCAATTTTTAAGATCATGGTTTTGATTTCTGTTGGGATGTTCAAATTTCTTACAAAGTTAGATTTAGAACTCTGCTCAATCTATCTACTAGTTGAGATGATGTTGGGTTTTCTTTTTTTTTTTTGGTGATTAAAAACTTACAAAGCTAAATTACATGATTAGCTTGTGAAGTACAAAATTTCTTTTCTTTGTCGGCTTTAATTAGCACTAAGATTGCTTTCAAAGGAGACTCAACCAGTTGAAGGTCTTCCTTTTTTCCAAAAACCAATTTGGCTATGAAATCCGCACTTTGGTTCTCCTCTCTAGGAATGTAACGTATGCGTCAGCTGCTTTCTTGAGCCAAGATGTGATGTATTTTTCTGATAAGAGCGGACTGTGAAGTTTTCGGATCGCTTCTATGAATAGCTTTGACTGCCTCCAAACTGTCTGATTGGAGACTTACTATAGGAGACTTACTTTGTGTAGAAGGCTTAATGGTTGGTAGCTGGGTTAAGGCATCATTGGTTGTTGTAAGAGGCATATTAGTTGTAGGCGTCTGGTTTGAGGTGGTTGCTATAAGAGGCACACTAGTTGGTGCTTGGTGTGAGGCATCAGTTATTATTGTAGGAGGGGTAGAAGTTGTTGAAGCATGCTAAGCTCTTTTTGTTGCTTTTTGCTTGGTGAGAGGCCTTGCAACTAATATTTGACCTTGTCTTCCAAGTTGTAAAACGAACAAATTAGCTTGTTAACAAATTAAACTCATTAGATAAGCAATAACATTTCAAGTTCCTTACATTAAAGATTTGCAAACCAGTTTTTTTTTGTTTGTGTACATTCCCAAGCCTTGCATGAGTGTTCTTGCTCTTAATCTAACTGCAACATGCTTATTTGGTTGTTGTTTGGGAAGTTAAGAGTGAGTCACCTAGGCCTTGGCTATTGCCTTGCTGCTGGTGCCCAGAGGCTATTACCTTTCTCTATCTATAGGTGCACTTGTAAGACCCTACACTCGATCTAAACAAAAATCGGATATAAGAAGACACATTGGGTGCAAAAACAACCAAAACAAAGAATCAATGTGCAATAATTTTACATAAAAACATGTTCAAATGGCAATTATAGAGATAAAGGATGTTAATAAGAAACAAGAAAAATAAATTAAACTCCTGCCAAAAATTCATTTTTGAAAAAAAATCCATTGGAAATTTTAATAATAATTAACTTCATATGAAAAAAAAAATTATTCTTTTTCTCTTTAGAGAAATCAAAATTAAGAAACACTTACACTTCATCCCCCGCAACAATTATATTTGAAATATTATCAAAATAACCATTGTTGAACACTTCAAAATTATTATTTTGTTGGATATCATCACTCATATTTTCATCATTTCCACTTATATTGGTCATCTATAAAAAAATAGTTTAAATTACAGAAAAATTTATCTATCTATCAATTTTTAAATTCTTTTTTCTCAGAATCAAAGTTATAAAAACCTTTGAAAAATAAAAAATAAAAAAATTGAAAAAAAAGATAGAACATCTATAAATGTTCAATTAAACTAAAAAAATTAGTTTAATTTACTTAATAATCTATTTATCTGTAAATTTTTAAAATTTTTTTCTTCTGAATCAACATCAATCAAAATGATAGAATTTTTTTTGAAAAATATAAAAAATGAATTGAAAAAGCACATGGATACGGATTTTAAAAAACTGATAAAAATCATCCATAAATATTTTCATGCATTATCTGTAAGTGACTTTGAAAATAAAACCTTTCAAAAAGAAAAAAAAAACCATACCTTAAAAGAAAAAGTGATGAACAAATCTATCTTCTTTTTAAGAAGTAGAACACTGAATTTATATATATATGACAGGAAAAACAAATGGTAAGTAGGAATGGAGCCTTAGAAGGGTATATAGAAAAAGAGTGTTAAAAATTGTTGAGGAGATTTGTTGAAGTGACACTTCTTTACGATATAATTGGTTAAATTCTTTAATGGATAGTTCATGAGAGTTTATTTTTTGTTTTTGCTTTCTGTTCTAGTTAATGCTTTTTTTTTTGTGGTGAAACATAAATTTGAAATTATTAAACCCTTATGTTTATACTATTTCTCTTCTTTTGTATTGAATTCTTTTTTATATTAGCTTAATTAAGAAATTTTGAACAGTTTTGGGTATAATTTATATCAAAATATTTTTCATATTAGCGATAATTGTTAAGGTTGAATGCAAGCAGTAATAAGGATTTGGTTATTAGAGATTAGACAAATATAATTGAGAGTAGAGAAGTGGGTGAGACTAAAGGATCTTGTGTGTAGATTTTATCTAAGCGTCCAAACTTATGAGGTATTATTCGAAAGATATGGTTTTTGGATAAATTTGTTTTCCCTTCTAGTGGTGGCATTTTGTTTTTAGGATGAAATCAAATTTCAAGTTGTGATTTATTAAATAATTTGGTCGTGTTAAAAGGTATGTAAATTAATAGTGATTTTGTATGGGTTATGGTGATTGTGTGCATCATTAAGAGCAGAAGATAAGTGGATTCACGAGGAATGATTATTTTGGGGTGGCTTTATCTTGGTACACTCGATGGATGATAGAAGAGGCTGCCGAGAGAAAGTTTTTGTGTTGCTTGCCAATGATTAAAAGGGTGGTTTTTATTCCCTCTTCTTTCTGTAGTTTGAAATAAGTTGACACTTGACAGAAGATTGATTGTTTCAGGAACGCCATTGGACTTATCTTGAGGTTGCTGCAGTACTACAAGCTGCAACAAATAGCCCTCAGTCCTCAATCTGATAGATTAAAGCAGATACTCAATATCACACCTCGGCTTCTTGATATGTATTTTATAATCCATTTGATATCCTTTTTAGTGCTTATATAACTCTATCTACAGGATGTAGCTTTAATTTAAGTGTCGATACTCATTGCTTGTATCTTAATTTGTGTTCTTGCCTCTCTTTTGTAGCATTAATCTGTGCATTAATTCTCATTCTGATGGCTAGAAATTCTACATTATTTCCTCACAAGAACTATATTTATGAGGTTTGTATACATCTCCAAAATATTACTTCTTTTATTGTATTTCTTGTGGGGCTACTACCTTGTGGTTTTCATATTATCTACACTATGTACAACCCTCTAGATACATTAATTATTTGGGTCCATACTAAAGTGAATATGTAAAGTGGTTAGCATCATCGTATTTTTGTATGGATTCAAAACTTTTCCTGTAAATGTCCATGTAATAGGACATCAATTTAGAGGCAGGAGTCTGTCAACTCTAATAGCAGGAACTTCAAAAAGTCATCACAGCTATTGCAAAGCTTGCTACATATGACCATGAACAATTGCCGAGGGCACGTGTAGCCTTGGGCAAGGTGTCTGAGTCCAATTTTGGACATTTACTTTGGACAAATAGTTGTAAAGAAGGAAATGAATTTTCTAACTTAATAATGTTGCTTTTCGCTAACAGTTCTCTATTTTCAGAGAAAGGTTGTCTGATCTCGAACATCAGATTCAAGGTTTTGGAGGTGAGCTCGTGATTATTTGAGATTAATGGATGCTCCCGCTATCTGTTTGTCTGTTTTGGGACCTACTCGGCCTTCACATGGGTACCCACACAAAAATAATTGCACATATTCTAGTTTACATTTTTTGTACTATTTTCATTTATATTGAAATAAACAGGCCTCAACTTCGTGATTTTCTTTTCAAAATGATTTTTTTGAATACTATTTTCATTTCTATTGAAATAAATAAGCTTAACTTTTTGATTTTCTTTTAAACACTATTTTCATTTTTATTCAACGCTGAATTTACATATACAGTTTACTATCAAAAAACTTATTTAATTGTATTTTGAGAAGAAAAATAAATGGTAAGTAGGAAAGGAGCATTAAAAGCGTACATAGGAAAAGAGTTTTGAGAAGTTTCGATATTCAAAATCTCAAATTCAAGTTTCAAAGAGGATAAGGGGACATCTTGATCGAAGTTACAGTTGTAGTCAAAACCTAGGGAACATTGGGGTTGAACAATTTCAACCATCCTCATTATTTATTCCATTGTTGCATCTAAGCTACCAGGCTCCCTCAAGTATTGAAGCCCATTTAGAGTCTCCATTCCACCATTTCCATTGCGTTGCCATAGTGGTTCACCCATTATTGTCAACTTAAACAACTCTTCCATGACTTTTATAGCTTGTTCGATGATTTTGTTCTTGTTCATATCATCTTTTATCGAGACCGTCATAAGAAGATCACTTGCTCGGTTCATATGATTAGGTTTAACATTTGTCGAATATTCCAAACCCGATGAATTTTTTGGGGATGGATGATTATATAATGAAAGGGAGCCAAAATCTTCATTATTTTGTAAAAAATAATCCTCCTGGGAAATAAAACATCAACAAGTGATCGAGATAATAAGGAAAAAATGACTTAATTTTTCATTGTATTTTGTTTCCATCATAATGGAATGGACTTAAAGTCTTCACTTGTATCGAAATCAAGAGGCCTCAACTTAATGATTTTCTTTACAAAATGATATTTATTTTGTTTATCATTATGGAATGGACTTCAAAATCTAGGGTTATTTTTTATACTATTTTCATTTCTATTGAAATAAAAAAACCTCAACTTCAAGATTTTCTATTCAAAATGATGTTTCTTTTCAAATAAACTACAAAATCTAGAGTTTTTTTAATACTATTTTCATTTCTATTGAAATAAATAGGTTTCAACTTTCTTATTTTTTTAAATGACAATTATTTTGGTCATCATCAAATAAACTTCAAAATCTAAGGTCTTTTAATTCCATTTTCACTAGTGTTGAAATAAACAGGCCTAATTTTTTTTTTCAAAATGATATCATCAAGTAGACTTCAAATTTTAAGGTTTTTTTACTATAAAAAATTTAGGTTTTTTTTTTTTTTAAAAAGTGATTAACATGTGCCTTAGCTTCATAGATTTGCTTTAGGAATGACTAGAAATATTTTATGTTTAGCAAATTAGATCAAATTTAACTTAAGGATATTAATATATTTTCTGACAAAGTATCAAAAGAAAAAAAAAAACATAAAAAAAATGAAAATTCATCACTGGATTCATTTCAGGAGGAGGATTACACCTAACGGATTATAATTAACCTCAATTTCGTATCGATGAGCTGCTAGTAACGCCACCACATACCCAATAGTTATTTGTAACCCCACCATAGGATTAATTGCCAAAGGAAAACTAGAAAAAAATAATTAAACTATTACCATATCTGTTTTTGAAAAAAAAAATCATTAAGACAACTAATAATAATTAACATCATATGAAAAAAATAAAATTTTTTCTTTAGAGAAAGTAAAATTAAGAATCACATATACTTCATCCCTTGCTACAACTATATTTTGATTATTTTCAAAATAACTGTTATTGAACACTTTCAAAATGTTGTTTTGTTGGATATCATCACTCATGTGATCACTATAATCATAATGATAGAAAAATCTTTGAAAAATACAAAATAAAAAATTTGAAAAACAGATAAAATCATCTATAAATGTTTAATTAAACTTAGAAATTAGTTTAAATTTACCTAATAATCTATCTATCTGTAAATTCTTAAATTCTTTTTTTTCCCTCAACCAACATCAATCAAAATGATAAAAAAATTATTGAAAATACAAAAAAATAAATAAATAAAAAAGCACAATGATATGGATTTTAAAAAAATGATAAAAATAATTCATAAATGTTTTTATGTATTATCTCTGAGTATCTTTGAAAATAAAGTATTTCAAAAAAAAAGAAGAGAAAACTATACCTTAAACAAAAAGAAAAAAAAAAAAAATATATATATATATATATATATATATATATTTGAGAGGGAAAATAAGTGGTAAGTAGGAAATTAGCGTTGAGACAGAGGTGTTGAAAGCTGTAGAGGATATTTGCTGACTTGACACTTCTTTGAAATATGATTGATTAAAAGCTTTAATGAACAATTTTCATGAGAGTGTGTTTTTTATTTTTGCTTTCTGTTCTTAATCAATACTTTTTTTTTTTGCAAAACATAAATTTGAAATTATTAAACCCTTATTTTTATACTATTTTCTTCTTTTATATTAAATGCTTTTTTCTTTTTTGCTCATCAAATAATATACTTAATGAAAGACGTCGGTATCACCAACTCTTTCAAGATCAAGAGTAATACAAATTTTTTTCCAATAGACAGTCCGAAACAATACCTTCTCACAACAAAAACAATAATGGATTTAGCAATTTCACCATGAAGCTTTAAAAAACGAAAATCTCGATATACCTGCTTTTGCCAATGGAAACACCATACCATTACTATGTTGCTGAATAACCACAATCTGACTAAGAGCTAGTTGCTTAGTGCCACAGTCGATGATCCCAAGCAATTTCCTTAATGACCACAGACTATAATACCTTTTTGACAGCCAATCCGTAGCAACAGTCCAGCAAAGTTCGATAATTAAAGGAACATGCACCTTCCTAGTCACTTCAATATACATATCCACTGCTATTTTAATTGCTATTATTTTTTCCATATCCGTTCCTCTAGCTTCAACTCGTCTTGAGAATTGTGCACAAGCCACCCTTTTTCAACTCTCAAAACTCCACCACATCCCGCCTCCTCCTCAAACACCACACCAACCACATTGAATTTCATATTATCTTAATTTAGTTTTGAGCATCAATTTATATAAAAATATTTTTATATACATGCGATAATTGTTAGGGTTGAATGTAGGTAATAATAAGGATTTGATTATTAGAGATTGGAGAAAGATAATTCAGAGTAGTGAAATGGGTGATGCGGAAGGATTTTGTGTGCAGATTTAAGTGTGGCATTTTGTTTTAGGTTGAAATCAAATTTCAGGTTGTGATTTATACATTAATCTTATCGTGCTGAAATGTATGTGAATTAATAGTGATTGTGTGTGGGTTATGGTGATTGTGTTTACCATTAGGAGCAGAAAATGAGTGGATTCATAAAGAATGATTATTTTGAATTTGAGTCTGTTGGTGTCGAAACCACTTTTAAAAACGAAATTTCGAAAATTTATTTTAAACTTTTGAAAAAAGAGAGTCGCCACCAATCTTTTATTTGGTATGATTGGAACACCACAAAACGTTTAGAAAGCCGTTTTGAAAAATATGTAGGTCTTCGAAATCTAGAAAATGGGTTCGGGAGTCGGTTACGCATGAGGAAGGATTAGCACCCTCATACGCCCAAAATTGGTACCACATTGATTACTTTCGGGTCTTGTTTTGTGAAAACATTGAAAACTCGAGTAAAGTTTAAAATACTATCTTTATTTTAGAAAGCTTTGTATAATTTTAAAGGAAACCCTTTTAAGAAAACTCATCCCCGTGTTTCGAATCTCTATGAGAACTGGAAATCGTGTCCAACACGTTAGGGCACTATATTCTCGAAGTTTCAAAATTGAAGGACGTTTTGAGAAATTTTGAAGAGGACATTCTATCGTGTGAATTATACGAAAATCACACCCAACACGTTAGGGCATGGTGTTTCGAGGTCTTCACACGAAAGGAAATTGCCTCATTTTGTTTTAAAATCATTTATATATGTAGATATAGATTTTGAGAACTTGAAAATTTCGTATTGAATTTAAAACCTCAGTCATGTGACTTGGAAAACTTGAATATGGAATGCCCGTTTACTTCGATTTTCGCAAAGAATTGAAGTCGTGACCAACACGTTAGGGCATGACATTCTCGGAACCTCGAAGTTAAAAGGGATTAAAAACTCGTAAAAGGATATTCGGTTCGTGCGAGTATTACGAAAAATCACACCCGACACGTTAGGGCATGATTTCCCAAAGTTTCCACACGAAAAGAACATTGCCTCAATTTTAAAATAACTTTGAAAATGGTCATGTGATTTTGGATACAAATGAGCAGTTAAGAAGGGAAATTAATTAACACGAAGTAAGCAATAAGCAGATAAATGGTATGCAAAAATATAAGGTGCAGGTGCATAATAATTAAAAAATAAATGCAAATATTAATGAGGAAGAAAATGATGCAATCGGAGTTGAAAATGAGACTTTTTGGATACTCAGGGGCAAAATGGTAATTTTGGACTCTCGGGGGCAAAAATAGCAATTTTGGGAAATTTAGGGCTAAAAATGATATTTTGAACATCTGGGGGTAAAAACATAATTTTAGAAATTTTAGGGTAAAAATGTAATTTTTGGAATTTTGGGGGTAAAAATGTAATTTTTGGAAGTTTCAGGGTCAAAAATGGAATTTTTGGAATTTTAGGGGTAAAAACGTAATTTTTGGAAAGTTTGGGTTAAAAATATAATTTTTGAAAGTTCGAGGGTCAAAATATAATTTCTGGATAGTTTAGGGACCTCTAATGCAATAAAACCAAAAATAGGTGATACGTGGCAGCCTCACAGACATCCTCAAGTCAAAGGACTAATTTGAAAACCATGAAATTTTTTTAAGCTAATTTGGTAATTAAACAGAAGTTGATTTAAGGGTTAAATTAAAACAAATTAAAAATAAGAGGGACCAATTGCAACAATAAGCCAAAATAGTGATACGTTGCGGCCTCTGGTGCTTTCAAAAGGTCAAGGGATTAAATTGAAAAGTAATAAAAATTACAGGGCTAATTTATAATTAATTAAAAGTACAAATAGGACTAAATTGAAACAATTAAAAATGTGGAAGGACCAAATGCACAAATTACCCATTTTTTAAAAACACGCGGATCCTAGGAGTGGATCGGGTCAAACCGATCGGGCCATGGGTATTTTAATCAAAACGACGCCGTTTTGGGGCTGAAACTCAGCCCTCAAAATAATGTCGTTTTGAGGGTTCTTATAAAGCCATTTTAGTTTTTTTTTTCATTTTCACTTCATTTTAAAAAATAATCAAAAACTCTCTCACCCTCTCTCTCAATCTCCATGATCGATCGATCCAAGCCCCCTTCCGTCCAAGCGCCGACCGTCACACGCGCCTCACCGGCCGTCGCACCCAGTCGTCGCGAACCAACGCTCGTCGATCTTCGCGCGCACGAGTCGTCGGCTCCCCACGCGCCGCTGTCGCCGGGTAAGAAACTCTTTTCTTCCTTTCATTTTCATTTATTCTTTGTTTTTTCAAAAACCAGATCTGGTTTTGAACCAGATCTGGTCATTTTAAAGCCCCTTTTCTCTTTATATTTTTTTAAGAAAAACCCTCCTGTTTTAAAACCCAAAGAAAAGATCTGGTTTTGCTTGGCAAATTCTCGATTTTGGTTTTTTTCATGCAAAATTGTTCTTGTTTTTCTTTTGTTTATTTTTTTTGTTTTAAACGTTAAAATCTCGTGTTTGCCTAGATTTTGGTCTCCATTTCGCATCCCTGCGCAGATCAGTCCCTGTTGTGGCGAGAACGGCGATGATCGGAGGCGGGGACAACGCGATTCCGACAGCGACAGCAGTCAAGGAGTTTCTGTCCTTTCCATTTCTTTTTTATTTTAATTATTATTAAAAAATATTTATTACTATTAATTATTAATAATAATAATATTAATACTATTTATTAAATACGTTATTTATATTTAATGCAGTCTGATGAAAGGATAATTGAAGTTAATGCAGTGTGTAATGGCTTTTATAAATGCATGTATATATTTAAAACATTTGAGGTAATTAAAGCAATAAATGAAAGTTAATACAAGCTATCAGCACCTGTATAACTTAATGCTTTGCACTTTGAATCTGTTCTGCTGCTAGGTGCCTATTCGAAGGTCTCTGTTACTATTAATTGCTTCTTTTTTAATTGCCAAATGTCTGGAAAGTCCCACTTTGGATTGATTTGTAAATTTTTTTAAAGAGCAAAAGAAGTTTGTAACTAAGGATTCAGATACTTATTTTTTCAAAGGAAGGGTTCGTATACTGATTTTTTCAAAGAAGGGTTCGTCTATTAATTTTCGAAAGGGATTCCTCCCATTACAAGGTTTTCAATTCTGGCTTTATAGCCACATTTTACAATCATACTATTTTGTTGTTTTACAATTTAATGTCTGTCTTGCTTTTTTTTTTTTTGCAAGTTCGGTGGAGACTTGTAGCAGTGGCGATTGGTGCAGTCCAAGTTGAGGTTGAAGATGGTGGCTGTGGCAGAAGTAACTTGCTTGGAGGTGACACTACTGGTGGTGCTGACGTGGCAGAATGGGGTTGGCTGAGATGGACAGCAGCAGTGCAAGTGGCTGTTTGGGTCGAATGGGTTTAGTGAAATTGGGGCATCTGTATGGGGTCTGGGTTTAGGTGTAATGGGGGGTTTTTTGTATTGGGCCTAAATGAGTCCAAAGTTGTAATTTTGGACTTTGTAAACATTTTGGATTTAATTTTTATATTGGACATTAAATTTATAATAACATTAAATTTAAACTAGATTCAAACTTAAATTAAATTTAAAATAGATTTGAATTTTAAATTTAAAATAAATTTAAATTTAGAATAAATTTAATTTTAAAATAAATTTAAAATGGTTTGGTTTAGGTTTGAGTCCGGTCAAAATTGGACTCTAATAGATGGTATAGTTGGAAATTAAGTGGACTGTGAGATCAATTTGATGGTCTTTGAACAGATTAGTTTTGGTATAGAAACCAAGTACATCCAAGAATACATTACATCATTTTGGCAAATATCCATTATATGTTACATATCCGTCAGCCATTTATCTATTACTGAATTAACCGATAAAAATTCTACTCTTGCATATGAGGTGATAGAAAGCTCACTATATAAACTCATCTGAAAGCCAAAATCCAAATCTGAATTACAACTCTTAATATTGTTTTAAATTATTAAACAACAACAACATCAACAACATAATAAAGAAGTCTAATACTGTGGGTTGGTTTCTATGAGCCCATTGCTCAAAAAAGAGTCCTATCAAAAGCTTTTCTAAAACATTCCTATAAGAGAGTTACAGTTTACAGATGATATTATTTTAAAGTTTCTGTATGAACTTCCCTTTCAAGTTCCGAACACCTTGGTTTACATAACTTACATTCTCAACAACTTTAGAAGAAGCCATTAATACCTGCAACTCATAAACAAATATGAATCATTAGTACTTGCAACTCATAAAACCAATATGAATCCATTAGTACCTGCAACAACATACCAACAAAAAGAAAAGCTTGAGACTTAGCAATGGCATCACCTTATGCCAAATAGCATAGCATCCTTGATTGAAGCAATGGTTGTTGATAAGATAGCATCAATGACTTTGAGCGTCAACGGAGGCATATATTCATCGTTGGCTAATCTGTCGGCGCTTTGAAACGCTAGGGTTAAGATACTTCCCACGGCTCCATCTCCTTGCCCAGGTGCCTTATCAGGCATAATGCTGAACCCTGCTGGCAATATAGATGCAACTTTTGGGTTACCACCATTCAAGATTTTTGACATGGCCATGATATCCATCGGCGTGTATACTATGTACGAGCCAGTTTCGTCGGTATAGCATTCTTGGAGATACAATATCTCGATCTTGTTTGGTGATGACTGCAATTTTAGTAGTATGCTTAGTTCATGGAGGAAATTGTGATGAGAAAAAAAGAAAAGGAAATTATCAAAACACTTACATTCACTTGCATAATGGAAACTCGATTTCTAGGATTTTCACCATTACTGACATAGACAAGTTCTCGGACATGTCGTTGATATGAAAGCAAATCCCACTGCATAATTATACACCCCAGAATCCATCCATGAAAAGTTACACGCTCAATAGAGTAATGTATATACACATATACATGCTTGCATTCAGACAAGAGTACATGAAAATAACCCTAAAAACTTAAACACGTATATAAGTTTTAGATACCCTGTTTCTTGTACGTTCATGACGAAGAAAATCAAACAGAACCTCTATCGCAACCGGAATTTGAATTGAAGTAGTGAAGATCACAGTGTTACTAGAAGGCTTCCCAGGAACCTTTAATGTATTTCCATATCTCAACCTAACATCTTGAGCACCAAAGTTTTGAGGTAACCCCAACCATACATTCTCAGAACATGAATTAATATTGCTGAAAAAATTCCTAGTCATCTTTTCAGCCAACTGTAGCAGATTCTCTCTCCCTTCTTGTGGTATTAAAACTGTTTTTCCAGACAAATCAAATAACATCAACAAGTGATGGTGCATGTAATGTATACAAAAAACAGGAATGAATTAAAAATTCACCCCTATCAGTTGTTGGAGCGGTTCTAGCCATTAAAGTTGTGAGCCATTGGCAATGCTTGTTGATGATTGCAATTCATCGTTTGGCACTAACTGCAAAACCTGAGCTAACAATGGGACGAAAGAGAGGGTGAAGTGATTTGTTATCAACTTCAACATGTTCAATCCATGTTACCTTTGACTTTCTATTGCCTACTTCTTGGATTACACAACTTGATGGCCTTCTTCGGAATTGTACTTGTGGATATGGGAATAAATTCTCCAAGGAAACATCAACCACTCCCCATGTTCCATTTGTGTGCTTTTTACAGTACCTTGCGAAGTAGCTTTGTCTAGCTGGTATTAATGGTGTACACTGATGAAACTCTGCTGACATCTGATGAGAAAACAAATAAAGTGGATTTTGGAAGACTGGTTACTATATATAGGTAACGTAAATACGTAATTATTTCAAATATAGTAATTATTAGATTAAAAAAAGGGAAATCCATCGTGAAGAATCTTTTAGGAATTATAACGATATCTAATGATTCCCCTAACCCTAAAACAAATAAAATAGATTTTTAGAAGAGAACCATTAGTTGGTTGCTATATACAGGCAACGCAAATACATAATTATCTAAATTATACTAATTATAAGAGAAAAAAAAAGGCAAATGAATAGTAATGAATATATTAACAATAAGAAAAAAGTAAACTAATAGATCATAATCAAGTATATAAAATATCAAAAGAAGAATAAAGAAATAATCAATCATAAAGAATTTTCTATACAATGTAATACAGTAACTTTGATTTTGAGCAATTTATACATAATTTTTTTTTTGATTCAAATCACTGAAGACTATTATCGACATAATATCATTTTATGTCTACTATTGTATACATAAATAATTATATTTATTGAATGTAAAAATAAATGAATGTATTTAAAAATATATACAATTGAAACAAATCAAAGTTTCATGTATGTATATAATTGTAGCAAATCAAAATTCATTTATCACATTTCACATTTAATCAAAGTCAAAGTGTAAATTTAAGATTAAAATGAAGATGATGTTTGAGGTTTACCACTTGAAGAACTACATTGTAGCTCCCATCAACGCTTTCTAATATAACTCCTAATAGTGTTGTCCTCGAGACAATGCTGTAAAATGTTGTTGCCCATTGTTTCTAATCTCAAGAAGATTGAAAATGTTAGTTCATTAACAACTTCATAAATGAGTAAACTTACAAATTGAAATGGAATAAGGGGAAACAAAAGCCCTACCATATCCATGAGCAATTCGACAATATTTATAGAATTCATCTCAACAAATGTCGTCTCTCGAGAAGTTTCGATATTCAAAGGCTCGAATTTGAGTTTTGAAGAGGATGAGGAGACATCTTGGTGGAAGTTACAGTTGCAATCAAAGCTTAGGAAACATTGGGTTTCACCAACTTCAACCATTCTCATTATTTGTTCTATAGTTGCATCAAGGCTACCAAATTCCGTCAAGTATTGAATCCCATTTAGAGTCTCCATTCCACCATTTTCATTGCGTTGCCATAGTGGTTCACCCTTTATTGCCAACTTAAACAGCTCTTCTATGGCTTCCACAGCTTGTTCGATGATTTTTTTCTTGTTCAGATCAGCTCTTATCGAGACCGCCATAAGAAAGTCACTTGCTCGGTTCATATGATTGAGTTTAACTTTCGTTGATGACTTCGAACCCGATGAATTTTGTGGGGATGGAGGATTATACAATAAAGGGGAGCCAAAATCTTCATTATTTTGTAAAAAATAATTCTCCTGGGAAATAAAAAACCAACAAGTGAATAATAAGGAAAAATAACTTAATTTCTCATTGTATGCTATTTCCATCTTAATGAAATGGACTTAAAGTCTAGGATTTTTTGTACTGTTTTCACTTGTATCAAAATCAAAGGACTCAACTTTATGATTTTCTTTACAAAATGATATTTATTTTGGTCATCATTATGAAATGGGCTTCAAGATCTAGAGTTCTTGTTTTATACTATTCCATTTTTATTGAAATAAACAGGCTTCAATCTCATGATTTTCTATTAAAGATGTTTTTTATCAAATAGACTTCAAAATTTAGGGTTCATTTTAACATTATTTTTATTTCTGTTAAAATAAATAGGCTTCAACTTTTTGATTTTCTTTTCAAAATGACAATTATTTTAGCCATCATTAAATAGAGTTTAAATTTTAGAGTTTTTTTAACTATAAAAAAAATTTAGGTTTCTTTTTTGAAAAAAGTGATTACCATGTGCCCTAGCTTCATAGATTTGTTTATGGAATGACTAGAAAGTTTTTATGTTTAGCAAATTTGTTCAGATTTAACTTAAGGATACTAATATATTTTTTAACAAAGTATCAAAAGAAATAAGAAAAGAATAAAGAAAATGAAAACTTACCACATGATTCATTTCAGGAGGAGGATTTACCCTTGACTGGTTATAATTAACCTTAATTTCATATTCATAAGCTACTTGTAACCCCACCATAGGACTAATTCCCAAAAGAAAACAAGAAAAACTAATTAATCTCTTGTCAAATCCATTTTTGAAAGAAAAATCCCTTGCGAAAATTAATAATAATTAACTTTTATATGAAAAAATAAAATTTTCTCTTTAGAGATATTAAAATAAAAAAATACTTACGGTTCATCCCCTGCTACAACTGTATTTTGATTATTATCAAAATAACCTTTGTTGAAAACTTCCAAACTGTTGTTTTGTTGGATATCATCACTCATGTTATCACCATTTCCATCTATATTGACCATCTAAAAAAAAGAAGATGAAGAATGAAGTTTTTTTTAGTTTAATTTACCTAAAAATTTATGTTAATTTTTTTTTTCTAAACCAACATCAATCAAAATGATATAAAAATCTTTTAAAAATACAAAATAAAACATATAAAATCATCTATAAATGTTTAATTGAACTAAAAAAAGTTAGTTTAAATTTACCTAGTAATCTATTTATCATCAAATTCTTAAATTTTTTTTCCTGAATCAACATCAATCAAAATGATAGAAAAATCTTTAAAAATACAAAAAAAAGCACAATGATATGGATTTCAAAAAAAATAATAAAAATCATCCATAAATATTTCCATACATTATCTCTGAGTGTCTTTGAAAATAAAACATTTCAAAAAAAGAAAAGAAAAAGAAAAACATGCCTTAAACAAAAAGTGAACAAATTTGTCTCTTTTCGTCCTATTAATCTTAAAGTGTATGAAGTTTCATTTTTGATTTTTTAATCAGGAGGATAGAGACTCCATTTAATTGAGGTTGATCTAGGTCAGAAGAAAACCTACGTCAAGATAACCTTTCCCTAATGAATTAGAGCACACAAAACCGTTTCTGTCTTTTTTTCTTTCTAAGTAGTAGAACACTGAATTTATATATTTATATTTGAGAGGGAAAATAAGTGGTAAGTAGGAAATGAGCATTGGGACAGGAGTGTTGAAAACAATCGAGAGTATTTGGTTAAAGGATTTAATGGACAATTCTCATGAAAGTGTGTATTTTTTATTTTTGCTTTCTGTTCTCACTCAATGCTTTTTTTAGTGAAACATAAATTTGAAATTATTAAACCCATATTTTTCATACTATTTTTTTTGTTTTATATTAAATGCCTTTTCATATTAGCTTAATTTAGTTTTGAGCATAAATATATAAATTTTTTTTATATACATGCGATAATTGTTAAGGTTGAATGCAGGCAATAATGAGGATTTGATTATTAGAGATTGGAGAAATATAATTGAGAGTTGGGAAGTGGGTGAGACGGAAAGATATTGTGTGTGGATTTAAGTGTGGCATCCAAGCTTATGCAATTATTATTTAAAAGGTATGATTTTCGGATAACTTTGTTTTCCCCTGTTAGTGGTGGCATTTTGTTTCATGATGAAATCAAATTTCAGATTGTGATTTATATAATAATTTGGTCGTGTTGAAATGTATCTGAAGATGAGTGAATTTAGGTGGAATGGTTATTTTAAATTTGAGTCTGCTGGTATAGTTGGAAATTAAGTGGATTGTGAGATTAATTTGATGGTCTTTGAACAGATTTTTTTTTGCTCAATCATTGAATTACAAAAATGAAATCGTTAATAACAATCTATATCAGTTCATCAAAGCTGCAAAAACAGCAGACCAACCCAACGAAAACAACACAACAACCAAATAGTGGTGTTTTTGATGGGTAAGCTATCAAAATTGTCATTACCATTTGTTGCAACAATTATATTTTGAATATTATCAAAATAACCATTGTTGAGCACTTTCAAAATGTTATTTTGTTGGATATCATCACTCATGTTTTCACATATACTTGCCATCTACAAAAAAAAGTTTAATTTACATAAAAATTTATCTATCTATCTATCTATAAATTTTTAATTTCATTTTCCGCTCAATTAACATCATTTAAAGTGATAGAAAAACCTTGAAAATTACAAAATATAAAAATTAAAAAAGATAGGATCATCTATAAATGTTTAATTTTGAAAATATTTTCCCCTAAACTAACATCAATCAAAATGATAGAATTTTTTTTAAAAATATTAAAAAATTAATTAAAAAAGCACATGGTTATAGATTTAAAATATTGATAAAAATCATCCATAAATGTTTCCATATTGTAAGTGACTTTGAAAATAAAACCTTTCAGAAAGAAAGAAAAAAACCCATACCTTAAAGAAAAAGTGATGAACAAATTTATCTTCTTTCTAAGGAGTAGAACATTGAATTTACATATATATGAGAGGAAAAACAAATGGTAAGTAGGAACCCAGCCTTAGAAGAGTATATAGGAAATGATTGTTGAAAACTATTGAGAGTATTTGTCGATATAACACTTCTTTGTAATATAATTAGTTAAAGTCTTTAATGGACAGTTCATGAGTGTGTGTGTGAGAGTGTTTTTTTTTTTTTTTGCTTTTTGTTTATAGGATTCATCTCAACAAATGCGACCTCCCGAGAAGTTTCGATGTTTAAAGGCTCGAATTCGAGTTTCAAAGAAGACGAGGGAACATCTTGGTGGAAGTTACAGTTGCAATCAAAGCTTAGGAAACATTGGGGTTCACCAACTTCAACCAACCTCATTATTTGTTCCATAGTTGCATCAAAGCTACCAAATTCCCTCAAGTATTGATGCCCATTTAGAGTCT
Organism: Gossypioides kirkii; assembly: GCA_005610355.1. Classification (NCBI taxonomy): domain Eukaryota; kingdom Viridiplantae; phylum Streptophyta; class Magnoliopsida; order Malvales; family Malvaceae; genus Gossypioides; species Gossypioides kirkii. Next base: position 15,544,250 of record CP032254.1, on the reverse strand, counting down.
CCATTCCACCGTTTTCATTGCGTTGCTATAGTGGTTCACCCATTATTGCCAACTTAAACAACTCTTCCATGGCTTCCACAGCTTGTTCGATGATTTTGTTCTTGTTCAGATCAGCTCTTATCGAGACCATCATAAGAAGATCACTTGCTCGGTTCATATGATTGGGTTTAACTTTTGTCAATGACTCCGAACCCGATGAATTTTGTGGGGATGGAGGATTATACAATAAAGGGGAGCCAAAATATTCATTAATATGTAAAAAATAATTCTCCTCGGAAATAAAACATCAACAAGTGATCAATATAATAAGGAAAAAATAACTTAATTTCTCGTTGTATGCTGTTTCCCTCTTAATGAAATGGACTTAAAGTCTAAGGTTTTTTGTACTGTTTCCACTTGTATCGAAATCAAGAGGACTCAACTTTATGATTTTCTTTACAAAATGATATTTATTTTGGTCATCATTATGAAATGGACTACAAGATCTAGAGTTCTTTTTTTATACTATTCTATTTCTATTGAAACAAACAATCTTCAACCTCATGATTTTCTATTCAAGATGTTTCTTATCAAATAGACTTAAAATTTAAGGTTTATTTTAACACTATTTTCATTTCTATTGAAATAAATAGGCTTCAACTTTCTGATTTTCTTTTCAAAATGACAATGGTTTTAGTCATCATTAAATAGAGTTCAAATTCTAAGGTTTTTTTAACTCTAAAAAATTTAGGTTTCTTTTCTGAAAAAAGTGATTACCGTGTGCCCTAGCTTCATAGACTTGTTTATGGAATGACTAGAAAATTTTTATGTTTAGCAAATTTGTTCAAATTTAACTTAAGGATACTAATATATTTTCTAACAAAGTATCAAAAAATATGAAATAATAAAAAAAAAATGAAAACTTACCACTGGATTTATTTCAAGAGGAGGATTTACCTTTAACTGATTATAATTAACCTTAATTTCATACCTAAGAGCTGCTTGTAACCCCACCATAGGATTAATTCTCAAAAGAAAACAAGAAAAAACAAATTAATCTCTTGCTAAATCCATTTTGAAAGAAAATTTCCTTGCAAAAATTAATAATAATTAACTTCATATCAAAAAAATAAAATTTTCTCTTTAAAGATATTAAAATTAAGAAACACTTACCGTTCATCCCCTTCTACAATTATATTTTGATTATTATCAAAATAACTATTGTTGAACACTTCCAAAATGTTGTTTTGTTGGATATCATCACTCATGTTATTACCATTCCATTTATATTGGCCATCTAAATAAAAGGAAGAAGTAGAAGAATGAAGCTTTTTTTACTTTAATTTATCCTAAAATTTTATGTTAAATTCTTTTTTCCCTAAACCAACATCAATCAAAATGATAAATTTTTTTTTGAAAAATACAAAATAATTTTTTTTAAAAAATAGATAAAATCATCTATAAATGTTTAATTAAACTAAAAAAGTTAGTTTAAATTTTCCTAGTAATCTATCTATGTCAAATTCTTAAATTTTTTTTTCCTAAACCAACATCAATCAAAATGATATAAAAATTTAAAAAAGCACAATGATTGGATTTTTTTAAAAAAATGATAAAAATCACTTATAAATATTTCCATGCATTATCTCTGAGTGTCTTTAAAATTAAAACCTTTCAAAAAGAAAAAAAAAAAACTATACTTTAAACAAAAAGTGATGAATAGATTTGTCTTATTTTTAAGGAGTAAAACATTGAATTTATATATATATTTGAGAGGGAAAATAAGTGAAAAGTAGGAAATGAGTGTTGGGACAAGAGTGTTGAAAACTGTAGAGGGTATTTGTTGAAATATATTTGGTTAAAAGATTTAATGGACAATTCTCATGAGAATATGCATTTTTTTTGTCTTTGCTTTCTGTTCTCACTCAGTGCTTTTTTTTTTGTGAAACATAAATTTGAAATTATTAAACTCTTATTTTTTATATTATTTTTTCTTTTATATTAAATGTTTTTTCATATTGGCTTAATTTAGTTTTGAGTATAAATTTATATAAAAATATTTTTATATACATGAAATAATTGTTAGGTGATAATTGTAATTTATATAATAATCTGGTCGTGTTGAAATGTATGTGAATTAATAGTGATTTTGTGTTGGTTATGATAATTGTGTTTATCATTAAGAGCAGAAGATGAGTGGATTCTGGAGGAATGGTTATTTTGAATTTGAGTTTGCTGGTATGGTTGGAAATTAAGTGGATTGTGATGTCAATTTGATGGTCTTTGAACAGATTAGTAGTGCTACTTAATTTCTAGTCAGATTGTGGTTCTCAAGTCTAACTCTAGTGATGTTTTTGATGGATAAGCTATCAAAATTGGAATTGCCATTTGCTGCAACAATTATATTTTGAATATTATCAAAATAATCATTGTTGAACACTTCCAAAATATTATTTTGTTGGATATCATCACTCATGTTTTCACCTATACTGGTCATCTAAAAAAAAGTTTAATTTACAGAAAAGTTTCTATCTATCTATAAATTTTTAATTTCTTTTTTTCCACAATCAACATCAATTAAAGTGATAGAAAAACCTTTGAAAAATATAAAATAAATTTTTTTTAAAAAAGATATAATCATTTATAAATGTTTAATTTTGAAAATATTTTTTTCCTTAAACCAACATCATTCAAAATGATAGAAAAATCTTTGAAAAATATAAAAAATGAATTAAAAAAGGTACATGGATATGAATTTTAAAATATTGATAGAAATCATCCATAAATGTTTCCATTTTGCAAGTGATTTTGAAAATAAAATCTTTCAAAAAAAAAAAAAAACATACCTTAGAAAAAGTGATGAACAGATTTATCTTCTTTTTAAGGAGTAGAATACTGAATTTACATAATATATATATATATATATATATATGAGAGGAAAAACAAATGTAAGTAGGAACCGAGCGTTAGAAGGGTATATAGGAATGAATGTTGAAAACGGTTGAGGGTATTTGTTGATGTGGCACTTTTTTGCAATATAATTGATTAAAGTATTTAATGGACAATTTATGAGAGTTTTTTTTTTTTTTTTTTGCTTCCTGTTCTGTCAAGTCTTATTTTGTAATATTCTGATTGAGCAAAAAAAAAATTGAAATTATTAAATCCTTATGTTTTATACTATTTCGAAAAGTATGGTTTTTGGATAATTTTGTTTTCTTTCTAGTGGTGGTATTTTGTTTTCAGGATGAAATCAAATTTCAAGTTGCGATTTATAAAATAATCTGGTCATGTTGAAAGGTATGTGAATTAATAGTGATTTTGTATTGGTTATGGTGATTGTGTTTACCATTAGGAGCAGAAGATGAGTGGATTGATGAAGAATGATTATTTTTGGGTGGCTTTATCTTGGTACACTTGAGAAGAGGTTGCTGGGAGAAGGTTTTTCTGTCACTTGCCAATGATTAAAAGGGTGGCTTTTATTCCCTTTTCTTTGTTTTGTGCCCTATGTGCATTCAGTTCGTTTGTTGAACGATGAAGTGAATTTTTCTTATTTCTTCATAAACTAATTATGCTTTCTAACTTTTGTTTGTCTACATTAGTCTTGGTTGTCGCATTGGAAAAGGTAGAACGAAGCTCAGGGTCAGTAATAGGAAGCAGTATAGCTTCTATCCAGAAGAGTGCGGCTCCTAAGGGACTTTATAAATTGTATATTTGAAGTAAAAACTCATTCCCTTATATGATACAGATGCTACTTGCACTCATGGATGAAGCCTATACGGGTTCTACCATTGGAGATGGAGGAGGAGACTCTGAGTCCGAGGAAAGCAGTACGATTGATGTTGCTGATCCTGCGGTTCTAGAACTTCTTAAGGATGAAAATGATGGTCTTCTATTTATAAAACTCCATTTACAATTAGATGAAAGCAGTTACAAACATAGTCTTCCTTGAGGAAAGGATGGTTGTGTAACCATTAGGTATTTGTTTCTCAGTGCTCCTGTAGAGTACTTTGCTTTTTAATTTTTTAGATTGTTCATTTTCTCTATATCAAGTATTTTGAATTTCTATTAATGCAAGTAAAAGCAGCACTTTGCATTTCTAAATTAAGGCTAGCTTACTTTAATATTGTACACTCTTCCAATAGTACAGTATCATATTTTTTGAGCTATGAATTGTGTCTATAACTAGGCTAACCTGGGGTTGATTGTTTGTTTTGTTACTAGTATCCCTTTTCTTTCTGTAGTTTGAAATAAGTCGACACTTGACAGAAGATTGATTGTTTCAGGAACGTCATTGGACTTTTCCTGGGGTTGCTGCAGTACTACAAGCATATACTAATGTGCTTATGTTAGGTAGTGAAATGGTTAGCATCATAGTATTTTTGTATGGATTCAAATCTTTTCTTGTAAATGTCCATGTAATAGGACATCAATTTAGAGGCAGGAGTCTGCCAACTCTTATAGCAGGAACTTCAGAAAGTCATCACAGTCGAAGCTTCTGTGTTTTGTTATCACATCTATTACAAAGCTTTCTACATATCACCGTGAACTATTGCCGAGGGCACGCGTAGCCTTGGGCAAGGTTGTCTGAGTCCAATTTTGGACATTTACTTTGGTCAAATAGTTGTAAAGAAGGAAATGAATTTTCTAACTTAATAATATTGCTTTTGGCTAACAATTCTGTGTTCTTATATTCAGGTTGCTCGATCTTGAATATCAAATTCAAAGGTTTAGAGATGAGCTCATGATTATTTGAGATTAATGGATGACCTTGCTATCTGTTTGTTTATCTTGGGACCTTCTCGGCCTTCACATGGACACCCACACAATCCAAGAACTATCAACTGGAATGATGGAGGCACCAAAATGATTGTATATATTCCATTTTACATTCTTGGTGAGCAGGAAGGTAAGAGACCATGCCACTTACCCTCCCCCTTGCGTACTATTCTCATTTATATTGAAATAAACAGATTTCAACTTTATAATTTTCTTTTTAAAATGATGTTTTTCTAATACTATTTTCATTTCTATTAAAATAAATAGGCTTAACTTTCTGATTTTCCTTTGAACACTATTTTCATTTCTATTCAACATTGAATTTATATATACAATTTACTACCAGAAAACTTATTTATATATATTTTGAGAGGAAAAATAAATGGTAAGTAGGAAAAGAGCATTAGAAGCGTACATAGGAAAAGAGTGCAATTGTCAAGTTGAAAACTCTTGAGGATATTTGCTGACGTGCCACTTCTTTGCAATATGATTGGTTAAAAGTTTTAATGTTCAGTTCATGAGAGTGTGTGTATTTTTTGTTTTTGCTTTATGTTTTCAGTTAATGTTTTTTTCCATGAAACATTAATTTTTATTTCAAAATGATAAATTAACCTCAATTTCTTATCTAGGAGCTGCTTGTAACCCCACTACAGGACTAATTGCTAGAAGAAAACAAGACAAAAATTAAACTCCTGCCAAATCCATTTTTGAAAAAAAAAATCCCTTATTAAAATTAATAATAATTAATTTCATATGAAAAAAATAAAAAGAAAAAAATAATTTTTCTCTTTCGAAATTAATGATATTTTTTTATGAAACATAAATTTAAAATTATTAAACCCTTATTGTTTTACTATTTTTCTTCTTTTATATTAAATTCTTTTTTATATTAGCTTAATTAAAAAATTTTGAACATTTTTGAGCATAAATTTATATAAAAATATTTTTCATATTAGGGATAATTGTTAGGGTTATTTTCGGCTTTTATTTTAAATATGTATTTTCATCGCTAAAAATTCAATTTAAGAGATTAAATATCATTTAAAATTAATAGAAAGACGAATAGTTACTTTTGATGGAAGAAAAAAGGATTTTGATGCAATTTCGAGAAAACTCACACGTGAGGGAGATGATGAAATTAATGAGATTTTTGGGTTTTTTTTTGTTTCAATGGAGATTGATGGTTCAAATATATTGGAAATTAAAAGGGATTAGGATTTGAAAATAAAAATTGATTGGAATAGCAAGGGAAAGCAAAGGGACAACAAGAGCTTTTGTGAAGAGTTTCTATAGTGAACAATTTGGAGAAGGGGGGATTTAGGTTGAATTTAAAAATTTAGTTTAATTGCTTCATAAAAACTCTCATTTTTTATTTTTTTATAAATTAATTCTATTTTCAAAATTAAGGGTATTAAAAACTCATTTTTAAAAATTGATTTAATTTTTTAATAGTCATTGTCGAAAATATCATATACCAACCTTTCAAAATTTCGAACACATATAAGCTAAAATTTTTAAAATACCTTTGAAATTTCTAGACCTAATTTTGGATGTGACAACTTTACCTAAAAAACTATCTATAATTTTTTAAATTATTTTTTTCCTGAACCAACGTCAATCAAAATGATAAAAAAAATCTTTGAAAATAAATAAAAAAAAAAGATAAAAATCATCTATAAATGTTTCCATGCATTATCTATAAGTGTATTTAAAAATAAAACCTTTCAAAATTAAAAAAGAAAACCATACTATATTTAACCTTGTTGTCATATCAATCTTTATCTTTAAGTAGCTTTTAGTAGTCATGTTTATTATATTTATTATTTAAGTACTTATTTAGAATTCTAAGTACAAATCTTAACTAGTTTTTTGAACGCGTAGGTAAAGATTGTTTTGAATACATCTTTTGAAGTGACCATCTTCATCCTCATCTCCTCATCAAGTAAGGATTGAAGTGTATGTAGCTTAGATTTTGGTAATAGAGTGGCATGCACATAGGATTAGAACCATATGAATTTTTGCTGTAAAGTAATCAAGTGGTTCCAAAAATATGTCATGCACGCTTGATATCATTTTGTACCTTGGGATAATATTCCTTATATGGAAATTCTCATGTGTTATATGAAGTTTTTGAATGACAATTTGACATATTTTGAGTCTTAAAATTGTTTAAAAGTGTTATAGAATGATTGATGACAGTTTAGACTTGGTTTTAGATGTTTTAGACATGTTTTGAATAATTTGTCCTTAGTGTTGCGACATCAAAAATCAATGTCGCGATATTAGACATGTAATTAGAGTAATTTTCCCTCGGTGTCGCAACATTAGAAGCTCAATGTCATGACACCAATCAATGTTATGACACCCATTTCCAGTGCTGCGACATTGACATTGTTTACTCTGTTTTGATCCGAATAATCCTTAAATGGTCTTTGTTTGTAACCAAACTTTTAAAAAAAAAACCTAGAAATGACTTGAATAACTTCAAAAGAGTTTATTTATGTTAAAGCAAATTTTTGAAATTGATGCTCGAGTTAAGTAGCCTTAGTGTCCAAATGTGACACCCCTTGCTCGTGACGTGTCGGTTCATTTCGGGTGAGGGGTGTTACAAGTTAACCTTACTTCAATATTGTGTTTAAAGGGTTTGTAAGATATGATCAATAAGATCATTCTCAGAGATGGAAGCATCAAGTACAACAAGTTTGGCATGATCCATGCTGCTGACTAAGAGTCACTGTCTCAAGACAAAGCATGAAGAACATTATTTATAGTGCGAACTTGAGTTTTTGATCCTGAAACATGGTAGCCTTCGACCAAGACCGAGTAACATAGGCAATGATGACACCAACAACGTGAGAGAGAACATTTTCAGAAACAAAGCTAAGGATCCAACTTAACATAGTTTGATCCTTAGTATACTAGGTTGTTTTTCTGGGTTTGGAGTATTATTATCAAGATATAGGGGGAGGGTTGGAGCCATCAATGTGATGAATCAATTCTTCTCACAGAGGAAAAAAATAAATTGTGTTTTCTAGAGAAGATAATTAGAGGAAGTAAGCTTGATTGTTATTTGGTTGTGCTCTAATGGGAAGGACATGAAAGAAGAATACGGCGACAACGACGACGACGACGGTGGTGATTGGGTAGCCAAGGTAAGAATCGAAAATAAAACAAAAAAAAAACCTTAAGAATTCAAACACTAATTTATATAAATCTAAGCCTTTCGTATTGAGGACCCAACAAAGATGATTTACATACCAAAAATGATTATAAAAGGAAGAAATCATGGGCAAGGTAGAATTGTGGGATCCAATGGTGTGGACATATCCCTTTGGCACATGTTGGGCTCAATGCTTACAACACCTTCTCCCTATATATTAAATATATGTATTAGCCTCATAAATGGAAATAAATGGAAAAAAAAAATGAATATTATACCTTGGCAATATTTCTGAAGTGAGTGGTGGTGTAGTTTCCAGTAGGGAACAAAATCTCAATAAGATCAGCTAATACCAGTTGGGGTTGAGACACAGCACCATCAAACCAGTCTTCAATCATTTTTTATTTACATATGTAATAAAAAATATATTGTTATATATATATAAATAAATAAATAAAAGAAAAGGTAAAAAAATAAAATAAAAATGATTACCAAGAGTAGTTAAATTACGGATTCTCTTATCGTATCTCCAAATGCTTTGGTTAGTAAGAAACCCAAAACATGAATGATCTTCAATGTTGATGTTTTGGAGGAATGTAGTGGTATTGTATCCAATCGGATCCCAACTGTATGTTTCATCTATTACAACATCCACTGTCTGAAATAAATATTAATAAAGTTGTTCATAATTAAAAACAAATATATATGTATGAATAAAAACAAAACTTACACATAGGATAGCATGCAAATCTTCAATATCATCAGGGCTGGAGATATTGTATGTAATCTTGTTAATGGAGGCGTCCACATTTTCTCCTCCTGCATCTTCTACATACTGTTTTCATCTTAATTTAAATTTAAATATAACACAATAATCTAACAAACAAATTTATTTAATACCTTTAACTTGTATAATTCCTTTGTGAAAGACCATATGCCCTGCATTCAATTTGCAATAACTCTGTTATTTTCAGATTTAACTTTTCATAAATTTATTACAATATAAGTAGCCTAAGACATGCATGCATGGCGATTTTTCAATCGAATCGAGTGCAAAAATTCGAGTTAAATTAAAAAAATTAAATATGTCAAATTAAAATATTATTACAGTATAATTAATTCCATATTAGAGCACATAAATTTGAATTTTAAAAAAAAAAAAAAGATGTTAGTATGATAAACTTGAATATTAATTAACTTATTTAGATCCTCAAAATTGTTATTTTAGAAAAAATTTAGCTTTCTTAATATATATTATTTAAAACTTTAAAAATTATTTTGAAATTATTTTGTAATTTTTGTTGAAAGAGATCCATTTATTCTTTTTCAAAATTAACAAGAATCAAAAGGGTATTTGTACCAATTTATTATTTAAATTATTTGAATTGTAAAATTTAATTCGACTCGAATGACTCGAATAACATGATGTTTAGGAGTGAAATCAAGCATATGAATGTGTGGCCAATGGTTGAGCTACCTACATTCTGGTATTCCATCCATGCCACTATTGGTTTGAATGCTTTTTCCTTGGCCTCTGAAACTTTAGTTAAGCATAAATAGTTGTCTTTTACCTGCAAATAATTAAAATAGCAAGGCTCAAATTAAAATAATATGCATTAATTATTATTATCTTTACAGACATTTTCCTTTATTCAGTTCACAAGTAACGTTAAGACATTAATATGTGTCCTTATAAAATATTAAAATATAATAAAAAGACACGTCAATATTTTAATAATTTTTTATTTCATTGTTAGTGAAAATAACATATTTGTTTTATGAAATGAAAATAAATACTAACCGCTTTGTAGACTTGATTTGCTCTCTTTTCCAAATTTGCAAAAGCCCCCAAGAACTTGATCCATTCTGCTCTCTGTGTCACATCCGAAATAACTTTAACTCAACTTTAACAGAATTTTATATTTTAGTCGAGAGTTTTGTATTCGAAATTTAAAGTTTGTTTTGATTATTTTTATTTTTGTAATTTTCAGATTACTCTCACATTAGTGAAGTTTTTCTTTTCAGTGGTTTTTTTTTAATTAAAGGTTTTTTACTGTTTGATTTTTTTTAAGAGCGTACTTAAGGGATTGACAAGAATCTTGGCCTCTTAGAATAAAAAAAATTTTCATTTAAATTTTTTAAAATTTTAAATTAATAAAAATAAAATTGCACTTTAACTCCCTAAAAATGATAAAATTTGATTTAATCCTTTAAATTTTATAAAGATAAAAACTATTAAATTAGTGAAATTATATTTTTACTATTGTAAAAATTACAATTTAATTTCGATTCTTCTACAAAAAATTTTTGACTTCACCCTTGATCTTCTCAATTATTCTTTTTTCACTGTTTATACAGATCTATCTCCAACAAAACCATATATATATATATAATTTTTGATATTTAAAAAAGAAAAGGAAAAAGTAAAAATACCTGTAAAGGAGAGTCCTCTCCGGTAGCGGCAAAGTTAGCGAAATTGCAAGCTTGAAAAAGATCAAGGCTAGTAACAAAATGGGCTGCAAATGGTGTGAGCTGTTGAGGCTCACTTGCGTTGATCACATTGATTTCTCCTCCTTCAACCATCTTTAGTACACATTCTGAGGCCACCGTGTTCGATGTCATCCCTTTCATGTTTCCCACTACTCCCAATAGCTGCATTCCTATCTTTTATTATTTTCTTTTTACAATTTTCAATATTCACTTTCAACCACTATATATATTTATTTATTTAGAAAATTTATAAAATAACTCCAATAAATAATTTATAAAAGTGGATAATATATATTTTTAAAGTTACATAATTGACTCAACAAGTAAAACACATTGTATTCGTAAGAGAAAATATAAATTTAAACCTTAAACACAATATTTTTAAGAAGAATAATTGCGAACCCTAAACATAAACAATAAAACTAACATAAAAAATACCAAGAAAAAGACAACACAATTTACCATACATATAAATAGTTTTTTTTTTATAGGACTCATACATAAAAATTTAGAACAGCAGATCTTTTGTTGACACTTAGCAACCAAAATTCAAACTCTGTTGAAGTTGTTTTCTTAATAACCTTTGCCCAACTGTTGTTTTATAACTATTGCATCAATGTTGTATTCATTTGTTTAGGGTGGGGGAAGAGTGACTTGATGATGGGTTAGGTCGGGTCGAAATAAAATTTTAGGTCTATTTTTTAAGTTCGAACTTGATCCGATTTAAAAAATGAATTTAAAATTCTGTCCAAATTAAAAATGTTAAATTCAAGTCTGATTTGATTCGCCTGTAATAAATTTTTTATATTATTTTTTATATAATTTTTTTAAAAAAAATATAAAATAACAAGTACATTAAAAAAAATCTTTATACTTAACGAACATTAAGACAATTACAACTTAGCAAAAAAATACCTCTAAAATAGTAACAAAATGAATAATAAAACAAGAGGTATGCAATATTCAAACAATAACAATAAAAAATCCTATTTGAGGCTCGGCTCATTTAAAAAATAGAATTTATTTTTTGTTCAATCCTATTTTTCAGACATATATTTTTCTCAAATCTTTTCATTTTTCAAGTGAATTTTTGGACTTAGACAGATTAACGAGACCCATGATTAGATCTAGGGAAAAGGGAGCAGGTCTCTTTATTAGGATCACGTCCAACATTAGTCTAATTCAATTATTTATTACAATTAAATATAATTAAATGATATACTTATTTCAATAATTTTAACAATGATTGTTATACTAAATAAAAACTTAAATTAGTTGACATAATTCGAATAAAAAAGTATATATCAACCATGTACACACATAGCAAATTACATTGGTTTTGATTCTTACCTCAAAAAAGGAAACTGGAAGCCGAGAACATAAGATAAGGCACATGAGAAAATTTTGTTAGGTAGGTATAAATACTTGGGATGAAATTAATAATTTAAAATATTAAAATTAATTGATGACAATAAATAGTAAATGTAATTTACAACAATACCATTAAGATAATTACTCATTTACCTTTCTAACTATCATAATTTTCAGTAAGATATGAATATATAAGGAACACTTGTACGTTATCCGTTAAGCTTTTGGACCTCAAACTATTTTGGAATCAAGCATGATTAAATCTTAAGGATTAGTATGTAAATTTACCATTATACTTCACTTTAATTGATATTTATTATTGTATTTACGAATTAAATGTAGATTTATCACTATATTTTAATTATATTGAATTTTGTTGTTTTACTGAAATTCATTACTAAAGTTTGATTTTTAATTTTAATTTAAAATTATTTGAAGAAAAAAATTAATAGAAAATATTATTTAATTTCTTAATATTTAAAAATAATAATTTAATTAATATAATATCAAAAATTAATAAAAATGGTTATTTTAAAATAAAAACTTATTTTTTATTTTTTATTTATTTTTTTAATTTTTTCAAGTATTTATTCCATGAAACAAAAATTCTAACTTAATTTATTAACTTTTAATATTTTATAAGTTAAATTATTGTTAGAATTTTTTTTCTTTTCCATCAAAACTAATATTTAGTGGTAAAATTTAAATTTACAAAATCAAAGTTAGTGGCAAAATATAATAAAACTCAAAGTTTAGTAGTAAAATTAAAGCACATAAAAGTTGAGTGATAAATTTAATTATTTTTCAAAATATAATGATAAATATCAATCACAATAAGGGTTAATATGTTATTTGGTATTTGAGTTTGACTTTAATGTTCAATTTGATACTTAATTTTTTTGTCTTAATTTGGCGTTTAAATTTGACTTTAATGTTCAGTTTAGTACTTGAATTTTTTTTTTTCAAATTGATACTTGAGTTTTTCTTTATCCCATACAAGTACCTAAGTAGACTTAAACGATCAAATTAGCACCTGAGTTTTTTCTTTTGTCCCAATTAAGTACTTATGTTTTTTTATTAGAGCACACATATCAAATATTTATTAGGCCACATAATGTGGTTTGGTTTGGGTATGATATCAAATATTAAAACAAAACTCAAGTACCAAAAAAAAAAACTTAAGTACCAAATTAAATATTTAAACCAAATATAAATATCAAATGATATACTAATCCTCGTAATAATGTATAGTGACAAAATTCAATATTTAATTATAATGTCAAATTTACACTTTAATCCAATTTCAAACAAAAGATAACTCTCTCAATGTTATGAGTAATTACCTGATTAAGGTGATGGAGTTTTTTTAATTTCAGAATGGAGATTAAGATATCCTTTAATACAATGTTTAGAATTATATATAATCTCTCTCCGATCTTTAAAAAGAAGAATAATTAATTTTTGAATCAATATCCTCCATTGACAATAATACGGACAATAATCGAACTAAAATTCAATCGAACTAATTAATTAATATTTTAAAAAAAATTATATAGATATAAAACATCATAATTTTTTAATCACGTTTGTAGAGTATCAAATAATAATAGGATTACTACTGCGACAAAAAAGAATAGGCTGTAAATATTTAATGGTGGAAATACCTGGAAAACTGGTGGTGGTATCGACTGAAAAGTTAGAGAGTGGGATGACAAATGACATAATCCTTGGTGTGCAATATTTTGTCCTTCCAGCCATCCTTGTATCACTCTATATATTAAAATTTCAGAAATGGAAATCAGAAATAAAGGGAAAAAGAAGAGTTGATGGAGGTACCTGGATGAGAAGATAACTCTTGCCATCAATGCCATTCTTAATGACTTTGAAAGTCTGACCATAGTAAATATGGTAGTTTTGAGCGTCTTCTACTTTGGAGATGTTGCCTTGCGGTTTTACGTTTGGTGCTGCTGCTGCCGCCGCCCCAATATCTATGGCGGATAGCAACTTGTTCCAACTCAACAACCAGGCCACCATTAACAGCCTCTGGATCCAATAACTACAACCACGAGACATGATGATGAAGCTTTCCAAAATGGAGGAGTTGGAGGTTGGATCGATGAAGTGAAGCAGTTGTTGGGTTGGGTTGGGTTGGGTTGGGTGGGGAAGATGAAATCAATGCAAATGAGAACCCGTGAACTTTTTCTCAACTTTTATTATTACTATTTTTTATGTTTCTACTTTTTACCCTTTTAGATGATGAACAAACCAAACCCGTGAGCTCGTGTATGTTTTGTCTTTTTGTCATCTTATGTTGCACACCTTCTATTTTGTTGTTACTTTCTTAACCCCCTAATTTCCAAACTTTCTTAATATTCCCATTCCCTCATGTGCCCTGCACTAACGCTGCCACTCATCAACTTTCCAACTTTTTTATTTTATTTTAATTTTCTCATTGTTATTTATACAACACATCATTAGCCGGGTCAAATTATTGTCAAAGGATACAGCATAAAAACATCGGAAAGATTGTGTGAAATAAAGACGTTAACTAAACTTAGATTTTAAATTTTAAACTGTCGATAATGGGTTTAGGGTTCAAAATTTAATGTGCAAAGTTTTAAGGTTCAAGAGTAAGGGTTTAGAGTTTAAAATTTAAGGTTTAAAGTTTAAGGTTTAAGGTTTCAAAGTCTAAGGTTTAGGGTTTAAGGTCATGGTTAAAAAAATTATCAAAATGATGTGTCAATGATATGAAAAAAAAGATGTTGAAATGACATTAAATAATTCACAAAGAATATAGGATGATGTAACGTTTTTGTTTCGTATAATTCTATCTCAAAAAAGACAATTCCTTCTACTCAAATCTATGATGTGGATTGTAGGGTAAGCAACCCTGACCAATGAGTTTGAGTTTGATTTTGTAATTGTTAATATGGTAATAATTTATTTAATATTAAATTAATTAAAAAGGTTTAAAGTATTAAATAACATTTTCTTTATATTGAGTTACAAGAACATGTCTCTAGCGAGCATGAAAGAGCACGAGACGGGTTGCAATACCAATTAACTAGGCAAATCTGAGCCCTAAAACCTTTACCAATCGAGTCGACAACCCCATTAGTGGGTTTCGTTTCTGGTCATAAAGAGCACGTCATAGATCAAATAACAGTAGGAAACATAGAATATTTCAGCTATATCGGCTTTAACAAGGAAAGACATAAAGTTTGGCATAGTGGAACTAGAAACATAATCTCTAGTAGAATTATCTAGATAAAAGCTAGTAAGCACATACAGGTTGCTTTCTTTCGAGTTAAAGCATCCACACATACATATGATTGTTTTGGAATGATCCCCATAAAAGCCTGCAATCATCAACCAAAGGTTGAAGAAGCAAAATTTGAAGATGAATGGTTTAGAACCATGCTAATAACTACCATGACATCAACTTCGATATCATTTAATAAAGTAGTCTAACGATTTTTTTTTGCTCAGTCAAAATATTACAAGAAAGGCATTAGAATTTGGAACCACCAAGCCAAAACAGAACAAAACAGAGCTGCAAAAGCAGCATATAAAAAAAAACCATAATCCACCTATTAAAGCAACAACACCTTAAGCCAAAACATTGCACCTAAATAGTAACACACACTACCCAGCTCATTCCATTGCTACAGACTTACAGCTTTGAATTAACCAATCCTTTCCTTAATCAACAAAACTACATATTGCAGCACACTCCTAGCAAATCAGACTTCAAACTCTGACCAACATGTTGATGTACATCAAATAGAAAGATAAAAATTGCGGCAACACAAAGAACCTCCTTCAGCAATCACAATCCCCCAAACACGATGTAAACTTACCACCAATCTTGAGCATATCAGTTCTGTTAATACCTGCAATAGCCAATGCATAGACCATGGTCTCATGAACCTGTTCTGGCACCAAATGAGCACCACTATTGAGCCAATTTCAACTATAAGAGGATCATTCATCTTCCATTCCAAATATAGGAACACATCCAATGCAGTTACCACTGCCTCAACTTGTGCTGAAACTGTTACCTTAGCTGCAGAAGGATCCGAAAATAAAGTTCTTGCTATACCCTCCGAATCACCAAGGACTCCACCACTTCCTGCTATTTCCTCTTTGGCAATTCCACTTATATTGAATTTCAGGCAGCCTAGAACACTGATAACACAAACAAGAATCTCATCATCCTAAAACACCACAGTACTAGATGAACTCGCACAAGCCAAAACCGACACACCTAGCAGAAAACTGCAACATGCATAAACCAATGACTACAATTAGCGCCATGCAAAGAGTTTGAAATTCTTATCCACCTTGATGTCTGTCATATCTACTTTTTATCTCAAGATATCATCACCTCCCACAGATCTTAAAAAGATTTTAGTAGCCTTTTGCTCAACAAAGAACACTTCCCAATATTCAACCCCCAAAAACTCCTATGAGAAATCACCTTAGTCATAGAAACTTTGATTTATAACAGATCTGTTAATATCACTAAGAAGAGGGCTACCTCCATATTCTAGGAGTTGATTTTAGACACCATTCCATACCTAAGCAACCTCATGGACCATAAACCATGAGGCTACTCAACATTATCCCCTCTTTTAGCAAAATCCTTCTATAACAAAGTACATGTTGAACTACTACCTAACCCACTCACCTTCCTGCTTAAAATTTCCATAACATATTCCCCACCATCTGGATGAACTTATCTCAATGACTCAATTCCCTTTAAACGTAAAACACGCATGATTCAGAACCAGCATCCAACCATAGGAACTCCCAAAAAATTGAGGAAAACTTTTTGTTTATGCTAAATCGATGCTTAATTGTCTAAAAGCAAAGATGTGACACACCATCTAGCTTCGAAACCGCAACTATCACGCTACCAAATAAACATGATCCTTAGAAATCAATGCACCTAATCAAAAGCATCATTAACCCCAAAATCACAAAACCCCTTGTAGAAATATAATTCTATTTGAGCAGCGAAAGAAATTTCTTTTCCATACTAGTGGCTCGCTAGCTTTCTCAGTAGCTGCTGCAAACTCCCGATCAAAACCATCCATTCCCCATAATTGATTTATAAAAATCTCCGTAGTGCACTACATTATAGTTTCATGCAAATTACCATCCCAACCTTCCAAGTTTACTTTCTTGGATAAAGCAAAAATTCAAGTTTACTTCTTTGAATAACGCAAAAATTTGCCTTAGATTTTCCAATGACGCTTCTAACCGAATCCAACATACAGTTTCGAAACCAAATTTCTTAAGTTGAGCTAGTCCAAATATTTTATCGAGGAGTTTACGTGACAATTATGGAATTAGAGATTAGAATTATTAAGCAAATAAATTAGGTAAATTATTAAGTAAAGTACAAGGACTATTTTGGAAGGTTGGTCAATAATAAGTAAGGTATAAGGACTACGTTGCAAGGAGACTATAATTGATGGATTAAATGGGTCATTAACCAAAGTCCTTAAATGCTATTAAACCATAGCTAAAACATGATTAGTTGCTTGTATTGATGATTGCCATTCATTCCCACTATCTTTTTCATGTTTAATTATCCACCATTAGATAAGAGAATTTTAGGTAAATTTTACTTACCTCCCTAACGATAATCCTACCTTGCAGTTCAAATGGGTTTTAAATGTCAACTTGAATGTCCAACTAAGATTGAGAATAATTTTTCGATGAAAATGGAAAAGAAAACTAAAAAAAAGGGAAATGAATAGTTTTTTTTTCAGTTCAAGATGTAATTCATTTAAAATTTTCAATTCATTAAATTTATTTAATTAAAAACTTATTCTCGTCTCAATTGAACACCCAAGTTGGCATTTTAAACTCATTTGGATTGTCACGTAGGATTGTCATTAGGTAGGAAACGAAGCTTAACTATAAAGTGACCACTTTGTAACAAAACGATAACGAAAATGATTAAAACGTAACATTTCAAGCATAAGTGACTATAATATAATCTGAAACAAACAAAAGTGAATATTTTTCTAGTTTATCCAAATTAAAAATGTATAAAATTTATTGGAGCCCAATTTGTCCGGGCCCAACCTTAAACTCAAATTGTTAAGAAAATAAATAAAATTTTAAATATAAATTTATTTTAAATTTAAAATATCAATATCCCTTTACAAATTTCAAAATCCAATTCCAAAACCTAAGTTTTTACAACCTTTGATCCAATTGGGCCAAATTACAAATTCAATTGATCCAAACAAAAAGGGGTCCAGGCTAATTTTTTTGAAAACCCTAATAGCTGCAACTTGTGCTGCCAGCCACCCTGCTTTGCTCACTCAGAGGCCGCCACGTCAGTACCGCCACCAGCTGCTCACTAAAGTTGCATTGCCACTGCTGAAGTCTGCACTGCAAAGGGAAAGACAAGACTCGTATTTAGTTGAGAAAAACAAAATAGAATGATGGTATTTTAGGTTATAAAGCCGAAATTGAAGTCAATTGTAAGGGGTTACGAGTTTTTTGAGAAATCAATAGAAATACGTAGCATTTGTAAAGCAATTAAACGGCAGAATACAAATCAGATTTCAAACATTCAGATATCAAGTTCTCAAGGCATACAATTCCAATAGATATTTATTGTTATTTACTATTCAAGTTTCGAAACTCTCCATATTCTAAATATATATTAAAAATCATTTATTATTTTCATTTATTGCAAAAACGATTTATAATAAATATATATTAAATAATAAATAAAAAGAAAAGAAGTCGAAAAAACGTACCTGCTCGTGTAGCCATCGTCGTCGGAATCGAATGGAACCCCTCTAGTCTCGTTCATGATCGTGAGGGGTGTTTTAAAAAATAGATTCGAGGCAAAGAAAAAAGATTAGAACTTTGACTAAAAAAATCTAGATCTAAGTTTAGATCTAAATCCCATTTAAAAAAATATATGACAAAAAGTATACGAAACAGGTCTTAAGAAAAAACCAAAACTTGTTTTGTTTTTTCTTGAATCTAGATTTACAATTTTTCATAAGTAAAAAATTTTAAAAGGCAAATTTTTTATTGTATTTTGGTTTAGATTCGGAGTTTTAAAGCTCGATCTAAGATGTTTTAAACAAAAGATTAAAAAAGGGAAGATTTTTACCTGAGCCACAGTGGACGGTGGCACGTGACGACTAGCGACGAAGGAGGCTACAGCGCACCGAAGACACCAAGGTTGAACATGAGAGCATGATCAGAGAAGGAGAGATTTGAGAGAAAGAAAAAAGAGAGAAGTTTTTTTGAAAGGAAATAAAAGAAAATGAAATATTTTTAGCAAATTTGGGTTTAAATACCCTGACGAAAATGACAACGTTTTGCTGTGGGGTTTTAAAGCTGTTTTTTAAAAAGGAGGCAAATTACCCCTTTGGTCCTTCCTTTTTTTTTAAAATCATAATTTCGTCCTTTTTACATTTTCAACTTGTTTCAAATTTTCTCAACAATTTTAAATTATTTTCATTTTAGTCCTTTAACTCTCTAGAGGACTAGAAAGCTGCCACGTGTCAAACTTTTTTGGATTTATTACCCAGGCAGTCCTTGAACTTTCCCAAAATTACATTTTGACCTTAAACTTCTCAAAATACATTTTGACCCTCAAACTTTCCCAAAATTACATTTTAACCCCTAAACTTTTCAAAATTATATTTTAACCCCTAAACTTTTCCAAAATTATATTTTAACCCTTAAACTTTTACAAAATTATATTTTAACCTCTAAACTTTCCTAAAATTACATTTTAACCCCCAAACTTCTCTAAAATCACATTTTAACCCCTAAACTTCTCCAAAATAACATTTTAACCTTAAAATTACATTTTCCCCCAAACCTTTCCAAAATTATATTTTAACCCCGTATTCTTTGAAACTTCATTTTCGACCCCTTTTTTTCCTTTTTTCTTCAATTTTTGTATATAAAATTTAATTATTATTCTTTGTATTTTTAATTAATCCCGTTTTTTGATTTTGTTTCGTGTGATTTCGTGTTTCATTTATCATTAATCCTATATTTATTTTTTGCATTTACTTATCTGTTTAATTGTTCTATTTTGCCATTATTTATACATTCGTATTTACACATTCATGTTTTTATCAAATTAAATTTATTCTCCACCTTTTAAAAATACAAAATCGAGGCAATATTCTTTTATTTCGGATTTTGAAAAATTGTGCCTTAACTTACTAGGCGTGATTTCTCTTCAAACAGGAATAATCGAATCCCCTTTTATAAAATTTGAAATTGGCAACGAAGGAATGCTCGTTATTTTCGAATCTCGAAAAGTTATGTTCTAACTCACTGGACGTGATTTTCTTCCTCGATCATTTCGAAATAACGAGAATTCCTTACGAAATTTGATTTCCTTCTTAAATGTGTACATCAAATAAATCATGTATTTAAGGATTGTATTTTAAATTTTACTCACGTTTTCAAATATTTAACAAATCAAGACCGGATAATAATCAACGTGGTACCAATTTTAGGCGTGTGAGGGTGCTAATCCTTCCTCACACGTAACCGACTCTCGGACCCATTTTCTGGATTTCGAAGACCAAAATGTTTTTCAAAACGGGTTTTAAACGTTTTCTGGTGATCCAATCATGCCTAATAAAAGATTGGTGGCGACTTCATATTTTGATTTTCAAAATATTTTCGAGACTTGTTTTTCATTTTTCGAAAAAAAAACATTTCGACAGCTTGGCGACTCCGCTGGGGACTTTTTTTTAAAATAAAAGAGAGTCAAGCCGAACGTCGATTATTTTCTGGTCTTTTTGTTAAAAATTTTAAACACTCGATTTTGTTTAATATATAATCCTTTTCACTTTGTGCGATGCTATATTATGATGATACTTACTAGTATAAGTTGGCATTCATATGCATTTGTTTCTGTCCCCTTTAAGTGGAAGCGGAAAGCTACTCCTTTGTGAGGTTTTTACCTCCGTGCAAGATAGTGAATCGCTTTCGAGATTACATCCGTACCCATGTTTTTGTGAAGTTTTCACTTTCGTGCAAACATGTGGGAAATGTGTCCCCCTAAACCGAACTCATTCGTATGATCTTATAATGGGCGAGGATAGAGGAATCTGTTGGTTTGGGTACCCTTTACGCTAGAGCTTAAACCGCATATATGAGCCATAAGTACTTGCCTAAGAAGGAGTTATATCGAACCTTTTAGCAACTATCCAAAACAAGTTCTTAGGTTCTTTGTTCTATACCTGTATATTGATATTGATGTATTTTGTTGACTTATTCTGTTTTGTCTCTTTTGCTTGCATTGCATTATCATACAAGATAAGGTATTGATTTAAGCTCGATTACCAAATAGGCAGTTTTGTCATGGAAGACGAATTTCTTGATAGAATGGAAGATAACATGGCCGCACGCTTACGGTCAGAGGAACAACAGCGTGAGAAAGGAGAAAGTTTGAAAAAGGGGCATTTATTAGAATTTTAGGATCGTACTCGGATTAAGGTGGCTCAAAATAGTTTGTAAGAATTGAGAGACATTCGGGGTCAGTGGGATAATGAGACGAAGCAGATGTTTTATAGAGAATACGAAGACATACCCTACTTACTCGAAGTGAAGATAGACAAACACCTCATTCAAGCTCTCACCCAACATTGAAATCCTGCATATAGTTGTTTCACCTTTGGAAACTTCGACATGACGCCCATAGTGGAAGAATACATCACACTGATTCGTTCCCCAAGGATTGAAGTAGACAATGCATATTCAAAAGATGAATGTGCCCCAACCTTTTTTAAAGACTGATGAACACAACTGGAATGAGTGAACAGTGGGTTGCGTCTCGGATCGAAGTAAAAGGAGATAATAAGTGTATTAATTGGAAAAGTTTGCGAGATTTAATACTGACACACTCGGATGTGAAAAAACACATCGACATTTTCGCTCTAGGCATATACGGGTTAGTTGTTTTTCCTAAAGCCTTGGGACACATAGAAGATGTGGTTACAGACTTGTTCGATAGGTTGAATAAAAAGGTTACACCTGTCCCGATAATATTGGCTAAAACTTTCAGATCGTTAAATGCGTGCGAAAAAGAAGGTGAAGGACGATTTATCAATTGCACACCATTGTTGATAGTATGGTTCCACAGTCACTTTTGAAAGACAGAAAAGGTCTCTTATCAGTACCTTTCTAAAGATTATTCCCCTTTGAAAGAGTTTGTAGCTACGCAAAAACAAGGAAGCTTCTCGGAGGAAAAATGAATGGTAATACTTCAAAGTCTCCGAGACGAGGACATAGAATTGCGGGCATCATAGTTTATTCCTAACGAAATTCTATATCGATGTGGAGACTTCAATTGGGTTTCATTGGCCAGAATATGGGAAGCTGTAGGGTACGTACCTTTATTGGTTTCAAGACAGTACAAGTCGAGACAATTCATACCAGCCATTCAAGGATTAGCCTGGTGTGAATTCGCATATAGATGAGAGAATAATAAGAAGAGGATTCGAGAGATCTTGAATGCATGGAACCAAGTTCGGAGGATAAAAGTGTTCGGCACCAATCCCATGACAACTATAGAATATGATTGGTAGAGGAATAGAAGGATCAATGATAACATTCTTGTACCAAACCCGAAAGTTGTTCTCCCAATTGAGGAGAACTTGCAAGTTGTCCCGACAGAACTAGAAATTATCAAACAAGATTTTGAAAGAAAGAAATCTGAGATGGAAAAAATGATAGAAAAATTATAAGAAGAAAAGGTACTTCTGGGATTAGATGTTGATGTTCAGAAATTAGAAATAGAAAAATTGAGAAAAAAGAAGAACAAGGCTGAAGAAGATCTCGATAGCTTGATGAAAGACTACAAGAAACTTTGTTTGTTAATGAGGACTACTGGTTTGGGTAAAACGTCAGAGCAATGGCAACGGGAAATTCGTGAAGAAAGGATTAGAACGAATCAGTGGAAGAACAAGTTTCAAGATGCCCAAGTTCAGGAAAATACCATGAAAAGTAGCTTATTGGAAAGTCAAGCCGAGATGACTGAGTTAAAGGCCCGAATAAAAGAGCTAGAGGAATCCTTGTATAGACATCATAGTCGAAACTTGATGGTAGAACTGAAAGCAAGCCGAGTCGACATCGAGAGGTTGAGTAAGAGGGTGTAAGAATTGGAAGCCTCATTGCGGAATAGCAAGATACGAACCGAGATTCTTAAGAGGATAATAGAAACACATGAATGACATCTTCAGCATACTCAGAGACAAGTTCAAGACAGGGATTATATTATGGGTGAAGCTCTGAATAAAATGCGGAAAGTAGCTGCCCATTTGCAAACACTAGCAGTCAAAGCTGATATGTTAAGCGTGCAGTATGAGATAAAGTTAGATCGGGGTCAGAAATTAGCTAGACTTCTCAAGAAAATCAAAACTCTGAGTATTAGGGCAAAACCCTTTATGTAAATCTACTTTATGTAAAGAAACTTATTATCTAGTAAAGTTTTCTAATAGAAATTGAAGACAAGTCAATACCTTTCTTTTGCATACATGCATTCATAAGCATTGCATTTTCATCAATATGCATTAAATTCTAAGAAAATCTCTCTAATTAATTAAAATCTTAAACAGTTAAATCAGAAACCATAGAGAAACCATATCGCTATAGCACTCGAAAAGTGATTGATCAGAGAATCGAATGTTTAGAACAAATCCAAAAGAAAATGCAAGAGCAAGTGCAAGTGAGCTGCAAGACCATTTGGCAAAGGTACAACAAGATATGAATGACCAAATTATAGAATCTCAAAGGAGCATGATAAGTGAGCTAACACAATTGATAAGAGAAGTGGCAGATAAGTGAAAAGGTCCTGTTATAAGCCTAGGGGAGGAGAGTGAAGAGCTTAAATATCTCCCAAGCTATGCTTCTGTGCATACTCAAGCACCGTCAGAAACATACCCACGTGGGGTACCTGTAATAATAAGAGCACAACAATACCCTGATGACATGTCAAGGCCAACAAATTTTCAGAATGGATCCGATTCCAACCCCGGAGATAATGTAGCTATTCCCGTCATTCATGATTTGGATGACGTAGAGGAGACGGAAAGACCAAAGCTTGAGATCCCTAGACAGTTGGAGGACAGATACAAATAGTTGGAAGAAAAAGTGAAAGCAATGGAAGACGCTGATACATTCTATGACATTGATGCTAAGGGGCTAAGCCTTGTCCTAGACGTAGTGCTCCCCCCAAAATTCAAAACACCTGATTTTGATATTTTCAACGAGACCAGCTGTCCCGAAGCACACATTACCATGTTCTGCAGAAAGATGACTGGTCATGTCAATAATGACCAGTTATTAATACACTATTTCTAAGATAGTCTAGCAGGATCTGCGGTAAAATGGTACAATCAGTTTAGTCGTGCCAGTCATGTAACTGATATGGCCCCTGGTAGACTGACCTTGCAGAGAATTGAGAAGAAGCCAAATGAGAGTTTTCGACAATACGCTCAAAAATGGAGAGACATAACAACTCAAGTACAACCACTATTGTTAGAAAAGGAAATAACTATTTTGTTAGTTAATACTCTGAAGGCCGCTTTCATTAACCATATGTTGGGAAGCACTACCAAAAATTTCTCTAACATGGTTATGTCAGGGGAGATGGTCGAGAACGCGATCCGAAGCGGGAGGATCGAGGCGGGGGAAGGTGTTAAAAGAACAGCTCTTAGGAAAAAGGAAAATGAGGTCAACAACACAGACTCTTACAAGATAAATTACTCAAAGTCAATGGTGATGGGTCACCCAGGACCACGGAAGGTAACTATCAAAGAAATCCAAGGCAGAGGTTTGGTTCGAGGCCAAAAATGGAATTCACTCCTATTCCCACAACATATAGAGAACTTTATCCGAAATTGTACGATGAAAATCTCGTGTCGCCAGTCTATTTAAAGCCATTGCTACTGCCATTCCCAAGTTGGTATGATGCGAACGCACGATACGAATATCACGCAGGAATAGTCAGACATTCAATTGAGAATTACGCGACCCTAAAAAGGTACGTGCAACAGCTCATCGATGCTAAGGTACTGAGATTCAAGAACCTTGCGAATCCCAAAATATCAGGGAATGCTCTACCCAAACATCCCGATCAATGGGTGAATGCAATAGCCGGAGGAGAAGAAAGGAAGATCAAGACTTGTATTGAGGAGGTAAGATCACCATTGAGATAGGTATGGCATGAAATGGTAAAAGTGGGTTTAATTGCCCAAGATTCAAGAAAAGCAGTGAGAAAAGGACGCTATTTTGAGTTCCACAATAATAAAAGGCATGAGATTCAAGAATGCGACGAGTTCAAAATTATGGTACAGGGATTGATGGACAATAAGGAGTTAGAATTTTTTGAGAAAAAATAAGGAATGGAAGAAATGTATGCCTCTGAAGAGGACACAGTTAAGAAAAATTTTGGGGTTAATAGTCCAATGATAATTATATCACAGCCAATAAGCGACGAAATTAAAGCAAGAGTTGCTCTCACAATAATAATCCAAAAACCCGTAGCCTTCCCCTACAAGGATGACAAAAGGGTACCTTGGAATTACAACTGTAATGTAATGGTATCAAGAGGGAAAATTTCAAGGTTGAATCAAAAGGAGCTTAGGACGTGAGTATTGTCACGCGTAGTGGGAAAGACTATGACCCTGCAAGAACAGAAAATGAAATATTTGAGAAAAACCCAGAAGAGCCGAAAAGAGGAAGTTTTAGTGGACTAAAGTCACCAATTAACAAGCTAGTGACAGAAAAAGAGGCTAAGGAATTCTTGAAGTTCCTCAAGCACAGCAAATACAGCGTGGTGGAGCAATTACACAAGCAGTTAGCTTGTATATCCATTTTAACGCTGTTATTAAGCTCGAAAGCACATCGCAACACGCTAATGAAAGTATTAAATGAGACTTATATAGCCGATGACATTTCAGTGAACAAATTAGACTGCTTGGTCAATAATGTTAGCACCGATAATTTCATCTTTTTAATGATGACGAAATACCCCTAAGAGGTATGAGGTCAACAAAAGCACTACATATCACCACCCGCTGTAAAGGTTACACACTGCCTGGAGTATTGATTGACAACGGTTTAGTCTTGAACATTCTGTCATTAACAACATTAAAGAGGTTACCGATCGATAGTTCTTATATGAAGATATGCCACAATGTAATGAGAGCGTTCAATAGAACAAAAAAGAAAGTTATGGGTCGGATCGAGATACCATTATTAATCGGTCCAAACTCATATGAAGTAGACTTCTTAGTAATGGATATCAAACCAAGCTACAACTGTTTGCTTGGAAGACCGTGGATCCATTTGACAGGGGCAGTACCGTCATCATTACACCGAAAGCTGAAATTGGTGACCGAAGGATGATTAGTCACAATTAATACTGAGGAGGACTTAATTGCGTAAATAGCGAATGATGCACCATACATTGCAGCAGATGAAGAAGCCTTGGAGTGTTCTTTCCAATCCTTGAAGTTCGTTAATGTAACCTTTATTATCGAAGGAAGCAGGATCCCTGTACCAAAAATATCAAAAATTATAAAGATGGCCCTACAAATGACAATTGGTAAAGGAGCCCTAACGAGAAAAAGACTAGGAAGGTTTCCCTAGTGGTGAATCAATGTGCCAATGTTGGTAGAGAAACGAGATCACTTTGGCCTATGATATAAACCAGATGCGAGGGGAAAAAGAATACAAGCCTGACCTGAGTACTGATATTGAGTTACATAAACTCCCCATAAAGGAAGAATACAAGCCTGTTCAGCAACAGCTCCAAAGGATGAGACCTGATGTGTTATTGAAAATAAAAAAGGAGATCAAAAAGTAATTTGACGTTGGGTTTCTCCAAGTAGTTAAATATTCAGAATGAGTAGCCAATATAGTCTCTATTCCTAAAAAAGATGGGAAAGTGTGTATGTGTGTGGATTATCAGGATTTAAATAAAGCTAGCCCAAAAAATAACTTTCTATTGCCTTACATCGACACCTTAGTAGATAGCAGGTCACTCCTTATTTTCATTCATGGATGGTTTCTCTAGGTATAACCAGATAAGGATGGATCCTGAAGATATGGAGAAAACCACGTTTGTCACATTATAGGGAACATTCTGTTACAAAGTGATACTTTTTGGACTAAAAAACGCAGGGGCAACTTATCAAAGGGACATGGTGACTTTGTTTCATGACATGATGCATAAAGAAATTGAAGTTTATGTCGATGATATGATTGTAAAATTCCGAACAGAGGAAGAACATGTAAAGATCTTAAGAAAGCTGTTTGTGAGGCTAAGAAAGTATCAACTAAAGCTAAACCCAGCCAAGTGCACTTTTGGAGCCACTTCGGGAAAGCTCTTAAGCTTTGTGGTCAGTAAAAAATGGATTGAAATTTATCTAGATAAAGTCAAAACCATACAGGAGTTACCACCACTCAGTACGCAAAAAGAAGTTCGAGGGTTCTTAGGGAGATTAAATTACATTCATCTGTTTATTTCATAGCTGACTGAGAAATGTGATCCCATCTTCTGTCTGCTTAGGAAGCATAACCTAGGTGTGTGGAATGATGAATGCCAGGAAACTTTTGATAAAGTCAAGGATTACTTATCCAATGTTCTTGTCTTGGTCCCCTCAATTCCCAACAAACCGTTAATCCTGTACTTGGCAGCCTTTGAAAATTCTATGGGATGCGTAGTAGGCCAGCACGATGAGTCTGGAAAGAAGGAAAGGGCGATATATTATCTCAGCAAAAAATTCACTGATTTTGAGACTCGATACTCGCCAATTGAAAAACTATGTTGTGCTCTAGTTTGGACCACACGAAGATTAAGGGAATACATGTTATACCACACCACTTGGTTAATCTCAGAACTTGACCCTCTAAAATATATGATGGAGTCAGCCGCCTTAAATGAAAGATTGACTAGGTGGCAGATCTTGCTTTCTGAATTCGACATAGTCTATGTCAATCAAAAGACAGTAAAAGAAAGTGCGATAGTAAACTTCCTAGCTAACAGGACTTTAGAGGACTATGAGCCAATGAACTTCGACTTCCCAAACGAGAATTTAATGTATGTTGCAATCACTAAAGAGGGAACCACAGTAGAACATCCTTGGAGATTAAATTTTGATGGAGCTTCAAATGCTACAGGTAATGGAGTTGGGGCAGTCTCGGTATCACCAGAAGGAGACCACTATCCATTCACCAGTAAACTCGATTTTGATTGCACAAATATCATAGCAAAATACGAAGCATGTATCATGAGAATCCGTGTAGTCATAAAACGGGGAATCAAAGTTTTGAAGATAGATGGAGACTCTGTATTAGTAATCTATCAACTCAAAGGAGAATAGAAAAGGAGAAATTTTAAGCTAATTGATGACCAAAAATTAGTTCTCGAGTTAACTAAGGAGTTTGATGATGTCACATTTCATTATCTCCCACGAGAAAAAAATCAGATGGTTGATGCTCTTGCCACTTTGGCCTTGATGATTAAAGTAAATAGACCAGAAGATATGAAACTCATTCAAATGAGCATATATGAGGCTCCGGCTAATTGTTATGATATTGAAAAAGAAGAAGAAGAAATGGATGACCGCCCATGGTACTAAGATATTCTCCAGTATGTAAGAGATCGCAAGTACTCCGAGCAAGCTTTTGAGAATGATAAGAGGACATTAAGAAGGCTTACAAATGAATATGTCCTAGACAGGGAAATCTTGTACAAAAGAAGAAAAGATCAGGTGTTGCTAAGATGTGTCGACGCAGTTGAAGCTAGAAAGATCTTAGAAGAAGTTCATGAAGGTATTTGTGGGGCACACGACGATGGTTTCACGATGGCCAGACAGATAATGAGATTTGGGTATTACTGGTCTACCATGAAAGGGGATTGCATGAATTATGCCAAGAGGTGCCATAAGTGCCAAATCTATAAAAACAAGATTCATGTACCTCCATCACACCTTCATGTCATGATTTCTCTTTGGCTATTTTCTATGTGGGGCATGGATGTCATTGGGCCAATTTCTCCAAAGGCTTCTAATGGTTATAGATTTATCTTCATGGTTATCGACTACTTCACCAAATGGATAGAGGCAGCTTCTTACGCCAACGTCACAAAAGTTGTGGTTAGTAAGTTCTTGAAAAAGGAGATCATTTGTCGATATGAGATGCCAGAGAGGATCATATCCGATAATGCATTGAATTTAATCGAAGATAAGAGGTTAGGAGCTATCCACCATGGTCAGATATACCAGAAAAGAATGATGCGAGCTTATGACAAAAAGGTTCATCCTAGAAAATTCCATTAGGGAGATCTAGTTTTGAAAAAGATATTTCCCATACAAAAAGACTTTCGAGGGAAATGGATGCCCAACTGGGAGAGGCCTTATATGGTAAAGAAAGCTTTCTCAAGAGGAGCTCTCATTCTAACAGAAATGGATGGTAAGGATATGCACAACCCCGTCAACTTGGACTCGGTGAAAAAATACTTCGCCTAAAAAAAAGAGATTGAGATGAAAACCCGTAAAGGGCATCTCGAAAAAAAAAGATCGAGATGAAAACTCACAAAGGGTATGTTGAAACCAAAGGAATTTTGAGTTGAAAACCCGTAAAGGGCGACTCAAATTGAAGAACGGGGTCGAAGTGATCATTTCTCTCTCAATTGTAACAAGATGGAAGAAAATTACAGGTTGAAGCATCAACAAAGCACTCCAAGTCTTCTAGACACATATTTGGGCTCAGAATGATTCTCAGTAAGTCGGCTCAAAGAAGCTCATTCTGCAATATTTGGGGTATCTAATTGTCTTTTGTTGTATACTTGGCAATTTCTTAACTAAAATTTACCTATTATTGATCTTTTATTTTGAATTGTGTCTTCAATAGATTTTGACTTTATTCTTTCATAATCTTGTTTGAGCATTTTGCATTTAAAATAACGGATAATAAACTAATGATATGAATCATACAAAGATCCATTAGCATTACTCTAGAATTTCCTAAATTGTACAGGGGCCCGAAATATGACTACCAATTGAAAAATATACTTGAAAACAAGCAGTTCAAGCTAAGTCTAAAATAAGACAGGGTGGTACGCTAGTGACAAAACTGAAACGAGCGACAGACTATATCACTCTAGAGACGAAAACAGAAAAAGGATTAATAAAATTGAGTCTGACATCGATCATGCACAATCATTTAGTTAGGGGCATGTAATTCATTCTGATCAAAGCATCCTAATAATTTGGCCTACATGGAGTCCCATTAAAGCATATTATACAGGTTTCATTACCACGAAATAGTGAAATGAACCACGGTACCATGATGATTTGAAGGGAAAGGTTGAGGCCACAACGGCGAACCCGGTACCTTAGAAGATGTAATGGGAAAGGTTGAGTCAGGAACGACGAGTCTTACACCCTAAATTTGAAGAGGAATAAATTGAAGCCGTAACAGTGAATCTTCTACCTCGAAGTTATAATGGGTCAGATCAAAGTACAATCTCTCTGAAGTTTTAGTAAGAGGGCATATTCAAGCTACCGTCTCACAAAAGCGAATATCAATTTATTTGAAGTTGCAGTGGAGTGAAGTGGAACTTCAAATCCCATCTTCCTAGTGAAATACAAAGAAGTGGACCAAGAGATGAACCCACAACACCGAACACCTGAACTAGCAAGAAGGAATCACAACACCGAAGATGTAGAGAAGTGGATGAAGTGAAGTTGAACAACTGATAAAGCGAAGGGTGGGCCAGTTGAGAAAAGAGCGTCGAAGAGATGAGACCTGACAAAATTAGGCCTCCTTTTGGTATTTGCTCCGTTCCTGTTACACAACAACGAGCAAAAAAGGGTAGCTGTGGAGCTCAATTTGTCCGGGCCCAACCTTAAACCCAAATTAGAAAGAAAATAAATAAAATTTTAAATATAGATTTATTTTAAATTTAAAATATCAATGTCGCTTTACAAATTTCAAAGTCCAATTCCAAAACCCAAGTTTTTACAACCTTTGACCCAATTGGGCCCAATTACAAATTTAATTGACCCAAACAAAAAGACGCCCAAACTAATTTTTTTGAAAACCCTAATGGCAGCAACTTGTGCTGCAGCCACCCTGCCTTACCCACTTAGAAGCTGCCACATCAGCACCTCCACCAACTGTTCACCAGTCAAGTTGCATCGCCACTGCTGAAGTTTGCACTACAAAAGGGAAGACAAGACTCGTATTTAGTTGAGAAAAACAAAATAGAATGATGGTATTTTAGGCTATAAAATAAAATAGAAATACGTAGCATTTGTAAAGCAATTAAACGGCATAATACAAATCAGATTTCAAGCATTCAGATATCAAGTTCTCAAGGTATACAATTCCAATAGATATTTACTGTTATTTACTATTCAAGTTTCGAAACTCTCCATATTCTAAATATATATTAAAAATCATTTATTATTTTCATTTATTGCAAAACGATTTATAATAAATATATATTAAATAATAAATAAAAGAAAAGAAGTCGGGAAGACGTACCTGCTCGTGTAGCCGCCGCCGTCAGAGTCGAATGGAACCCCTCTGGTCTCGTTCATGATCGTGAGGGGTGTTTTAGAAAATAGATTTGAGGCAAAGAAAAAAGATTAGAACTTTGACTAAAAAAATATAGATCTAAGTTTATATCTAAATCCATTTTTAAAAAATATATAACAAAAAGTATACGAAACAGATCTTAAGAAAAAACCAAAACTTGTTTTGTTTTTTCTCGAATCCAGATTTAGAATTTTTCATAAGTAACAAATTTTAAAAGGCAAATTTTTTATTGCATTTTGGTTTGGATTCGGAGTTTTAAAGCCTGATCTAAGATGTTTTAAACAAAAGATTAAAAAAGAGAAGATTTTCCCTGAGCCACCGTGGACGGTGACGCGTGACGATCGGTGACGGCAGAGGCTGCAGCGGACCGAAGACACCAAGGTCGGACATGGGAGCATGATTAGAGAAGGAGAAATTTGAGAGAAAAAAAAGAGAGAAGTTTTTTTTGAAAGGAAATAAAAGAAAATGAAATATTTTTAGCAAATTTGGGTTTAAATACCCTGACGAAAATGACAGCGTTTTGCTGGGTTTTAAAGCTGCTTTTCAAAAAAGTGGCAAATTGCCCTTTTGGTCCTTCCTTTTTTTAAAAATCATAATTTCGTCTTTTTTACATTTTAAATTTATTTCAAACTTTCTCAATAATTTTAAATTATTTTCATTTTAGTCCTTTAACTCTCTAGAGGACTATGAAGCTGCCACGTATCAAACTTTTTTGGATTTATTGCTCAGGCAATCCTCGAACTTTTCCAAAATCACATTTTAACCCTTAAACTTTCCCAAAATTACATTTTAACCCCTAAATTTTTTCAAAATTATATTTTAACCTTAAAACTTTTCCAAAATTATATTTTAACCCCTAAACTTTTATAAAATTATATTTTAACCCTTCAAACTTTCCCAAAATTACATTTTGAACCCTAAACTTGTTTAAAATCACATTTTGACCCTAAAATTACATTTTTACCCTTAAGCTTTTCCAAAATTATGTTTTGCCCCCGTATTCTCTGAAACTTCATTTTCGACCCTATTTTTCCTTTTTTCTTCTATTTTTGTGTATAAAATTTAATTATTATTCTTCGTATTTTTAATTAATCCTGTTTTCTGATTTTGTTTCGTGTGATTTCGTATTTCGTATATCATTAATCCTATGTTTATTTTTTGTATTTACTTATCTGTTTAATTGTTCTATTTTGCCATTATTTGCACATTAGTATTTACACATTTATTTTTTTATCAAATCAAATTTATTCTTCGGCTTTTAAAAATACAAAATCGAGGCAATATTCATTGTCGAAACCACCTCGAGAACGAGGCTTCGAAAAATCATTTTAATATTTTAAAGTTTGGAAAAAGTGGGGGAGTCGCCACCAATCTTTTATTTTGGGGTGTGATTGGATCACCACAAAAACGTTAAAAACATTTTAAAAAGTCGGTCTTCGAAATTCAGAGAAACAGGTTCGGGAGTCGGTTACGCATGAGGAAGGATTAGCACCCTCATACGCCCAAAATTGGTACCACATGATTATTTTCAGGTCTTATTTTATGAAAACAATGAAAACTTGAGTCAAGTTTAAAATGCGATGTTTATTTTAAAAGGCTTTGTAATTTCAAAGCAAATTCTTTTAAGAAAATTCATCCTCGTGTTTTGAATCTCTTATGAGAACTAAAAGTCTTGTCCAACACATTAGGGCACTATATTCTCGGAGTTTCAAAATTGAAGGACGTTTCGAGACATTTTAAAGAGAGTATTTTATCGCGTGAATTATACGAAACTCACACCCAGCACGTTAAGGCATGGTGTTTCGAGGTTTTCACACGAAAGGACATTGTTTCATTTTTGTCTTAACATTCTTTGTTTACAGATATGTACAAATTGAATGATGTTTCAGAAACTTTTGAAGAGGATATTCGATTCGCATGAATTACGAAAATCACACTCAACACGTTAGAGCGCGATTTCTCGAGGTTTTCACGCGAAAAAATATTGCCTCGTTTTGTTTTTAAATCACTCGTGATATATATAGATATATTTTGAGAATTTGAAAATTTCGTATTGAAGTTAAAATGCAATCCTCGGACACATAGTTTAAGAGATTCGAATATGGAATACCCGTTTACTTCTATTTTCGCGGAGAATTAAAATCATGACCAACACGTTAGGCCACGATATTCTCGGAATCTCGGAGTTAACAGGTATAAACAATCTTAAAAGAGGATATTCGACGCGTGTAAGTTATACGAAAAATCACACCCGACACGTTAGGGCATGATTTCTCGAAGCTTTCACACGAGAGGGACATTGCCTCGTCTTTAAAATCAATTTGAAAATGAACGTGTAAGTTTAAAATAGCAAATAGTAATTAATAAGAGAAATTAAAAACGAAGCAAGATAAACAAAATGCAAAAATGTAAGATACATGTGCATAATGATTTAAACAAATGCAAATAATGATGAGGAAGAAAAATGACGCAATCAAGATTGAAAAAAATGGGACCTTTGGATACCCGAGGGTAAAATAGTAATTTTTGACTCTCGGGGGCAAAAATGTAATTTTGGGAAAATTCGGGGTTAAAAATTGAATTTTGGAATGTTTAGGGGTAAAATGGTAATTTTTGGTGAAATCATGGTTAAAAATAGAATTTTAGAATGTTCGGCGGTAAAATGGTTATTTTAGATGCAATCGGGGTTAAAAATAGAATTTTGGAAAGTTTGGGGGTAAAATGGTAATTTTTGGTGAAATTGGGGTTAAAAATAGAATTCTGGAAAGTTTGGGGTCAAAAATATAATTTTTGGACAGTTTAGGGACTTGTAAGTAATAAAACCAAAGTCTGGGTGAGACGTGGCAGCCCTAGAGGCACCAGTAGTCAAAGGACTAATTTGAAAATCATTAAAAAATTTGAGGCCAATTTTGTAATTAAACAAAAATTTATTTAGGGACTAAATTAAAATAGATTAAAAGTAAGAGGGACTAGTTGCATAAATAAGCCATAAGAGTGACACGTAGCAGCCTCTAGTACGTTCAAAATGTCAAAGGACTAAATTGAAAAGTGAATAAAATTACTAGGCCAAATTAAAAATAATGAAAAATATGAAAAGAACTAAATTAAAACAATTAAAAATGCAAAAGGACCAGACGTACAAATAACCCATTAATCAAAAAAATGTGGATCCCAGAGGCGGTTTGGGTCGGGTCACTTGAAACGGTATCGTTTTGGGGTGATTCAGCCACACCCAAAACGACCTCGTTTTGGTGGCTCTTAAATACTTATTTTAAACCGCTTTTTTGTTTACTCTTTCCATTTTTCATTTCAAGACTTCAAAAAGCAGTTTTTCTTCTCATCTCCCTCATCTCTCATGGTTGACCAGGCATCGGCTCTCGTCCGGCCAGTGCGTAGTGCACACACGCACCACGCTCGGCCGCCTCACGCCACCCCGTCCATCGTCGGTCACCCACCCGTCGTACGCGCAGCCGCTTGAGGGGTAAAAACCTTCTTTTCTTTCCCTTTTGTCTCCCATTTCGCTTAAAACCAGATCTGTAAAACTTAATTGCTTTGAACTTTGAATCTGTTCTGCTGCTGGGTGCCTATTCGAATACTTCTGTTGCTATTAATTGCTTCTTCCTGAATTCATAAAAGAACTTTGAAGGTCTGTTTGATATTGATTTCCATTTTTAGTATATGAAAAACAAATTCATGTATATTGGTTTCTGAAAGAGGGTTCGTAACCATTTGTACAAAATTTAATTTGGCTTTTATAGCCAATTTCACCATGATTCTATTTTGTTTCTTACAATTTAATGCATTTTTTGTCAACTTTTACAGGTTCGGCATGGCAGGTTGAAGCTGGTGGCAGTCGGCTGTGCAGGAGGGGTAGCAACTTGGATCTGGTTCCATGCTGACGTGGTGAGCCCTGGTTGGTTGAGATGGGCAGCAGCAGTGCAAGTGGGTTGACAACAGACCCACTTTTTGACCTTGGGTCTTTTGAGTATTTAGACAATTTGGGCCTTTTGTGAATTGGTTTGTAATTGGGCCTAATTCGGGCTTTTTGTAATATGAACTTTGGACATTTAATTTAATTTTAAATTTAAATTTATAATAAATTTAATTTTTATGCAAATTTAAATTCAAAATAAATCTAATTTTAAAACTAAATTTATCTCATTGGGCCCGGATAAATTGGGCCTCAACAGCTGCCCCTCTTTGCTTGTTGCTGTGTAACAGGAACAGAGCAAAGACCCAAAAGGTGCTCAATTTGTCGGGTCTCATCTCTTTGACACTCTATCTTCAACTCGTCCGCCTTTCATTTTTTGTCAGTCGTTCAATCTCCACTATATCCGCCTTTCCACTTCTTTGACGTGACGGTTCCATTTTATTTTAAGGTGATCTTCAAAAAGTCAAAATTTGCTACTATGACTTCATCCCATTCTCTTGAAATTTCAAAGAGATTGGAAGTCGTCATCGTAGTCTTTGAGTCTGATTTCATTGACCTGGTCTTCTTCTCTGTATCTCATCAGGAAGATGACCGCGATCATCTGTTTTAATTCACTTCTCTGGATCTCCTCAGGAAGACGAATTTGGTCCACTTCTCTGTGTCTCATCAGGAAGCTAACCTTTTTATTGCTTCGACCTGCTTCTTAGTATCTCATCAGGATGCTGGGTTCGAAGATTTGCTCGCGTTGAGCGTTGAGCTGGTATTCTTCTCTGTATCTCATCAAAAAGATGACCACCTCGCTTGTTTTGATTCGCTTCTCTGGATCCCCTCAAGAAGACGAATCTGGTCCACTTCTCTGTATCTCATCAGGAAGCTAACCATTATATTGCTTCGACCTGCTTCTTAGTGTCTCATCAGGAAGTTGGGTTCGAAGATTGGCTGATGTTGAGCGCTGAGTTGGTATTCTTCTCTGTATCCCATCAGGAAGATGACCGCCTCAATGTTTTGTTAAACTACTTTGTGATTGGAGTAAGGTCGATTGATGGTGATCTACCTTATACTTGGGGTAAAGGATCAAATAACTGTAATCTGTCCGAAAAATGGTTATCCTTATTACTTCACGGGATCCGTCATGAACTTGTTATTTCTCGTCTTGCTTCTGGGTGTCGAGACCTGTAAAATATGCTAAAATGGGCCTCTGAATAGGCCAGTTTGTTTAGGATGTCATGCTCAAAAAATGAGTAGAAATGCTCCTAACTATATGTGTGTATGATTTAATGTTTTATTCGTTTTTAGTCAGGCCCATATGGTTTATTGTCCGTCCAAATTTTGTCATTGATGTGTCGATCCATCTTTTTCTATGCTGACCTTGAATTGCCCATTTTCAAGTTTGTTTTCTCACCGGTGATCCTGTTTCAGACCCCTATAATTTTTGAAAATTTCTAGGATAATGCTCATGAATCTTTGTACGATTTATCAGTTCATTACTCATTATTTAAATGCGAAATGCCTGCACAAAATTGTATGGAAACAAAATTGTATTTGAAAATTGTATTAATAAAGGAATCAAAGGAAACAACATTAATGGCTAAGTATAAGAAATGGGTAATTTAATTGTCCCAAATATCGACAGAAATGAGCCACTCTTGCATCGACTTGCTGAGAATCACCCTTAGCCCAAACGTGCGTCTAGAAGACCTAGAGTGCTTTGTTGATGCTTCAAGTTGTAACTTTTCTCTATCTCCTCGACCTGTTTTGGGTTTGAGCCACCCTTTGCGGGTTTTCAACTCAAAATTCTCCTGATTCCAGGATGCCCTTTGCGGGTTTTCATCATGAACCCTTTTTTTTTCGAATCGAGACGCCCTTTACAGGTTTTCATCTCAACCCTTTTTTTTAAGGTGAAGTATTTCTTTACCGAGTCTGAATTGACGGGGTTATACAGTTCCTTGCCATCCATTTCTATTATGATGAGAGCTCCTCCCGAGAAAGCTTTCTTTACTACATAAGGTCCTTCCCAGTTGGGCATCTACTTTCCACGAAAATCTTTGTGTATGGGGAGTATCTTTTTTAAAACCAGATCTCCCTCATGAAACTCCCTAGGACGGACCTTTTTGTCATAAGCTTGCATCATCCTTTTTTGGTACATTTGGCCGTGATGGATGGCTTTTAATCTCTTTTCCTCAATCAAATTCAACTGATCATATCGAGCTTGGATCCATTCAGCCTCATCTAATTGGAGCTCAGTTAAGACTCGGAGAGAAGATATTTCAACTTCAATAGGTAAGACTGCCTCCATACCGTATGCCAATGAGAACGGTGCTGCCCCAGTAGAAGTTCTGACTGAAGTTCTGTAGGCGAAGAGGGCAAATGACAATTTTTCGTTGCCACGATTTTCTTGATATTTTTATTGGCCGCCTCTACGGCTCCATTCATTTTTGGGCGATAGGAAGAGGAATTATGATGCTTGATTTTGAATTGTTCGCAAACTTCTGCAATCGTGCTATTGTTCAAGTTCAAGGCATTGTCGGATATAATCCTCTCTAGCATCCCAAACCGGCATATGATCTCCTTTTTCAGGAACTTACTGACTGCAAACTTGGTAACGTTGGCATATGAAGCTGTCTCTACCCATTTGGTGAAATAGTCGATCACCACAAAGATGAATCTATGCCCATTGGAAGCTTTCGGAGAAATTGGTCCAATGACATCTATGCCTCACATAGAAAAGGTCCAAAGAGAAGTCATGACATGGAGATGCGATGTAGGTACATTAATCTTATCTCCATATATCTGGCATTTGTGGCATTTTCTAGCATAGTTGATGCAATCACTCTCCATGGTAGACCAGTAATACCCGAATCTCTTTATTTGTCGGGCCATCGTGAAACCGTTGGCATGCGTCCCACAAATTCCTTCGTGAATTTCCTCTAAGATCCTCTTGGCTTCCACTACGTCAACACATCTCAATAGTATCTGGTCTTTCCTCTTTTTGTACAAGATTTCCCCATCTAAGACATATTCACTAGCAAGTCTTCTCAATGTCCTCTTCTCGTTATCTAAGGCTTGCTCTGGGTATTTTCGATCTCTTACAAATTGAAGGATGTCCTGGTACCATGGGTGATTGTCCTTTTCTACTTCTTCTTCTGCCTCGATATCATAACAATGAGTGGAGGTTTCATAGATACTCATCTGAATGGGCTTCACATATTTTAGCCTACTCACTTTGATCATTGAGGCCAAAGTAGTGAGGGCATCAGCCATTTAATTTTCTTCTCGTGGGAGATAATGAAATGTGACATCATCAAACTTCGTAATCAATTCGAGAACTAGCTTGCGGTAATCC
Source organism: Gossypioides kirkii (assembly GCA_005610355.1). NCBI lineage: Eukaryota > Viridiplantae > Streptophyta > Magnoliopsida > Malvales > Malvaceae > Gossypioides > Gossypioides kirkii. The sequence goes on along the minus strand of CP032254.1, from coordinate 15,505,574 downwards.
CTTAGCTTAGTATCTCTCGTTTCCTACTCTCCTTTAAGTTGATAGATTACCAATACAGAGTCTCCATAAATCTCTAAAATTTTAATTCCCCGTTCTATGGCTGCGTGGATTCCCAAGATGCATGCTTCATATTCAGCCTTGTTGTTAGTGCAGTCGAAATCAAGTTTGCTAGTGAAAGGGTAATGGTCTCCCTTTGGTGATACCATGACTGCTCCAACCCCGTTTTCCATGGCGTTTGAAGCTCCGTCAAAATTCAAAATCCACGGTTGTTCCCTCGTAGTTGCCTCTTCAGCTGTTGCAACACACATTAAATCTTCATTCGAGAAATCGAAGTTTATCGGCTCACAATCCTCTAAGGCCCTGCTGGCTAGGAAGTCTGCTATCGCACTCCCTTTTACTGCCTTCTGATTGACATAGACGATGTCAAATTCTGAGAGCAATATTTACCATCAAGCTAACCTTCCATTTAGTGCTACTGACTCCATTAGGTTCTTCAGTGGATCTAATTTCGAGATCAACCAAGTAGTATGGTAGAGCATGTATTGTCTTAATCTGCGTGTAATCCAGACTAGTGCACAACATAATTTCTCAATAGGCGAATACCGAGTCTCACAATCGGTAAATTTCTTGCTCAGATAATATATCGCCCTCTCCTTTTCAGATTCATCATGCTGGCCTAACACGCATCCCATGGAATTCTCAAATACCGTTAGGTACAGTATTAAAGGTTTGTTAGGAATTGGAGGGACTAAGATGGGGGCTTTGGACAAATAACCTTTGACCTTATCGAAAGTTTCTTGGCACTCAGCATCCCATATGCCCGGGTTACGCTTTCTAAGTAAGCGAAAGATAGGGTCACACTTTTCAGCCAATTGTGAGATGAACCGAGCAATGTAATTTAATCTTCCTAAGAATCCACGCACTTCTTTTTGCGTGCTGGATGGTGGTAGCTCTTATATGGCTTTGACTTTGTCTGGGTCAATTTCAATTCCTCTTTTGTTGACCACAAAGCCTAACAATTTTCCTGACGTAGCCCCGAAAGTGCACTTAGCTGGGTTCAGCTTTAATTGATATTTCCTTAACCTTGTAAACAACTTCCTTAGTATTCTTACATGCTCTTCCTCTGTTTGGGATTTAGCTATCCTGTCATCAACATAAACTTTGATTTCCTTGTGCATCATGTCATGGAACAGGGTTACCATAGCTCTTTGATAAGTTGCCCCTGCATTTTTAAGTCCAAAGAGCATTAGCTTATAGCAAAATGTTCCCTATAGCGTGACGAATGTGGTCTTGACCATGTCCTCAGGGTCTATCTTTATCTGATTATATCCGGAGAAACCATCCATGAAGGAAAACAAAGAATGTCCCGCTGTGTTATCGACCAAAGTATCGATGTGAGGTAAAGGGAAATTGTCCTTTGGGCTAGCTTTATTTAAGTCTCGATAGTCCACGCACATTCGTACCTTTCCATCCTTTTTAGGAACAGGGACTATATTAGCCAGCCATTCAGAGTATTTAACTACCTGGAGAAAACCGGCGTCAAATTGTTTCTTGACTTCTTCTTTTATTTTTAACAGCACATCCGGCCTAATTCTCCAGAGTTTTTGCTGCATGAGTCTGCATCCTTCTTTTATAGGAAGTTTGTGCACCACAATGTCAGTGCTCAAACTGGGCATATCTTGGTATGACCATGCAAAGATGTCTTGAAACTCTTTGAGTAACTCGATAAGATTCCTTCTAGTTTCCATAGAGACGCACATCCCGATTTTTACTTCATTCTTTTCTCCTTCGCTTCCCAAATTAATCATTTCTACAGGGTCCAAATGAGGCAGGATTTGTTTTTCTTCATGACCTATCATCCTTAGCAGATCCGGGGAAGATCACAATCTTCATTTTCTTCAAAGCCCTGAAGTTCTTCTAGACACATGTCTTGGTCAAAGTGAGGCTCTAAGATAAACTCAGAGTTACTCATATTATTGATATTTGAAGACCTGTCGAGGGATAAAAAGGAAGGTCCTAAGAACAAAATGAATTTATGAAAGAATGATTCTGTGGTATGTATATGAGTATGTATGTATTGAAAGGATGATTAGTTGTATTTGTTGGTTATGTACGAGTGATTTATTAAGCTGAATTAAAAATGAACGAATAATTTTAGGATAGGAAATGCACTTTCATTTAAAATAACTGAATAATAAACATGGGCCTTTTACAAAAGATCCATATTGCTTTCAGGCCTAAAGCAATAGGTGTTTACGAGCATTACTCTGAGGAATTTTTAAAAATTACAGGAAGTTCCTCCACGGTCCAGTTATCCAGGGTACTTCCAAGTACACACGGACCAATCCTTGATAGATTCCATTCTCTGTCTTCTTCTGATATAGCATTGACGCTCAAGTCCCTCATGATGTTCCCTCTAGTACCAATGGTTACTTGTTTTTTCTCTTGCTCTTCCTCCTGATTAATTATTTCTCCCAAAACAAAAGTCTCGTAAATAGGTGGGAAAATCATGGTTTCCACGAGAGTTCCTTTCCAGATAGTTTGGCCCTCCTCCTCTCTTGTCTCTTTTCAATCTCTTTCCTTTTCTGCCTCGCATCCGACTTATACCCTATACTGTAGCGATCTCGCTTTTCTATCAGGGTCGGCACATTGGTTTTCCCTTAGAGGTACTTCCCGAGTCCTTTTCCAGAGACAGCTCTTTTTCCAAGCATCATCCGCAGACCCATTCTAGTAGTCGACGATATTGCCAGTACAGGCAACTTGCTCCCTTCCGAAATGAAGGTCGCATTTACAAATTCCAGCGAACGGAACGAGCATTCTATAGCCTCTTCATCCATTCCCACATAAGGTGACTCGCTTGTTACAGAGGCAATTATTTCTTCCTCAGCATTGATGGTAATTAACCTCCCTTCATTCACTAGCTTTACCTTCTGATGTAGAGAGGAAGGTACTACCTCAACCGAGTGGATCCATGGTCTCCCCAATAGGCAGTTGTAGGTAGGCCTAATATCCATCACTAGGAAATCTATTTCATACGTGTTTGGCCCAATTTGTAGGGGTACTTCAATTTTTCCGTTTACCTTCCTTTCTGTCCCGTCAAATGCTCTTACTATGTTGTTACATCCTTTCAAATGAGAGCTATCAATCGGTAATCTTTGGAGTGTAATTAGTGGTAGTACATTCAACGCTGACCCATTATCTATGAGTACTCCCGGTAGCATGTACCCTTTACAACGGGTTGGGATGTGGAGGACTTTGGTTGATCCTATCCCCCCGGACGGGATCTCATCATCGCTAAAGAAGATAAAATTATCTGCACTAATGTTATTAACTAAGCGGTCCAACTTACATACCGATATATCATTGGTCACGTAAGTCTCGTTGAGCACCTTCATTAATGCATTACGATGTGCTTCTGAGCTTAGGAGCAATACTAAGATCGATATTCATGCAGGTTGTTTATGGAGCTGTTCCACCACACTGTATTCACTGTGCCTTAGGAACTTTAGAAACTCTTTCCCCTCTCTTTCAGATACTGGCTCATTGGTGGATCTCTCAAGCCTAGTGGCTATTTCTTCTTCAGGCTCGCACATTACCGCTTTCCCTTTATTGATCTCTTTTGTTTTTTCGGCTAAGTCATAAATTTTACCACTCCGGGTAATCAAGCTTACATCCTTCTTAGGCTCCCCTTCTGTGGGTATGATCACATTGCAGTTGTAATTCCATGGAATCTTTTTACTATCATTGTAAGGGAAGGTTGCAGGTCTTTGAATGATAATACGAGGCATCATCTGTCCACTGGCTGCACTTTTTGGTAGTTTGCAAATGATCACCTTCGAGTGGTTGATCGACCCCTCTTCGGAAGCACAGATATCATTGATTTCTTCTTCTTCTTCTTCGAAGAATTCCAGCTCCTGATTGTCCATTAATGTTTGCAGCAGAGCTTTGAACTCGTCACAATCTTGGGTTTCATGCCCCTTAACAGTATGAAACTCGCAGTCAGTCTCCATTATCATACCTATTGTAGCGGAGACCTAATGTCTTCCACTCTTCTTTTAGCTTTTCGTGCCTTTTCCTCCAACATGGCATTGATCCCTTGGTTGGAATGGTTCGGCAGAGAGTTCCCAGCTACTTTGGGCCTAGCTGGGTCTTCCAATTTCACGACCCCGAATCTTATCAAGCCATCGACTCGCCTTTTGAAAGCCGAGCAATTTTTAATTGAGTGACCTTCCGCATCCGCGTGGTACTCACAAGAAGCATTCGCATCATACCAGGCTGGGAACGGTGGTTTGTACGGTTTCACCCTTTGAGAAGATACCTCATGGGCGTCATACAGCGTCTTGTAGAGTTCTTTGTACGACACTGAAAGTGGAGTATATTAAATTCTTGCTTTATTTGGCCTAACACTCGGTTCTCGCCTTGGGGCATTTTGATAATTAACTGCTGGTGCTCTAGGCTGACCTGCCACGAAGGGTTTGGCACCACTAGGTCGGTATACACTTGTATTGTTGACCTCATTATCTCTTCTTCTAGGGGCAGGTCTTCTAGCGTTTTCTCCCGCCTCGATTTTACCGGCTTTAATTGCATTCTCAATCATCTCTCCTGAGATGACCATGTCAGCCAAGCTTTTGGTAGCGTTTCCCAGTAAATGATTAAGATAGGGGGCTTTAAGGGTATTGACAAACAGCATCGTGGTCTCTTTATTTGTCAACGGTGGCTGTACTTGTGTTGCCATTTCTCTCCACCGCTGTACGTACCGTCTAAAACTTTCGTTTGACCACTTCTCCATGTTCTGTAGTGTGAACCGATCGGGGGCTATCTCGGTCACATGATCGTATTATTTCAAAAAAGCTTGTAAATCTTTCCATGAACGAACTTTTACTCGGCTCAACTGGTTATACCATTTGACTACCGATCCGGCCAAACTATCTTGAAAATAGTGAATCAACAATTGATCATTGTGAACATGCCCTGCCATCTTTTTACAGAACATGGTCAGATGTGTTTCTGGGCAGCTCGTTCCGTGATGTTTTTCGAATTCAGGAACTTTAAACTTGGGAGGGAGAACCAAGTCTGGAACCAGACTCAATTCTTTGGCATCCACTCCATAAGAATTTTCAATTCCTTATATTGCCTGAATTTTCTCCTCCAATAACCTATATTTTTCCTCCATTTGCCTAGGGAGATCCTCCTTTATCATCTCATCAAAATCTGGGACTCCCAGGTTTGCAGCATTATCTTCTGGATTTGAACCAGATCCGACTACATAGTTAGCAGGTCCTGACGTGCCTGTGGTCTGCTGTTGTGGTCTGATGGTAACATGGGCGTCTCTGGTCGGTATTTCTTGTGAAGCAGGGTTATGTATTGGTGTAAAGTTCGGAGGAACACTCGGGTCTTCGTCATCCTCAATAGCAGGGCTTTTTCCTTTGTCAGCCACGCTTTGTTTAACTTGCGCTAATTCCGTCATCAAACACTTTTGTACCTCCGAAAATTGGTTTTTTATTTCCCTACACATTGCTGCCATTTGTTCCTGCATTTGATCTTGTAGTTCTTTCTGGATTTGCTCAAGCCGTTGTTCCATGGCTTTTGTTTTCTTGCTGGTATAATAATGATGTGAATTTTTAATGATGACTGGTGTTAACTGTAAATTTTATTTAATCAGGATTATTAGGCAAGAATATGCAAAATATAATATAAATGAAATGTATGCATGCAATGCAAGAAAAGGCATTGATTCCAAAATCCACTTTCCATTAGAGCAACTTCTCGAGAGAAAAAAAATCTTTACATAAAACAGAAGTTACACAAATGGTTTGGCCTTTTATCCTAGAGCTTTAATTTTTTCTAGAAGTCCAGCTAACTTCTTTCCCTGCTCCAACTTGGATTCGTATTGAAGACTCAAAACATCCGCTTCGGCAGCCAGCTCTTGCATGTGATCAGCAGCTTCTCTCATTTGAGTCAGTGCCTTTCCCATTATGTGATCTCTTTCCTGACTTCTTTCTGAGTTTGGCGTGTATGTCATTCACTAGTTTCTAAATTTCTTCCCATAATCTCAAGTCGGATTTCATTGTTGTGAAGCGTGGCCTCTTTCTCTTAACTCTTATTTTTCAGCCATGCAGACTTTGAGCTCCAGTACGGTATTCCGATTGCGGTGCCTCCGTAGTGACTCTTTCAATTCCTCTATCCTGACTTCTAAGCTGGTCATCTTAGCTCTCATTTCGGCCTTCTTGACCTACTTTTCTAGCAACTCTCCCTTCAAAGAATTCTCGCGAGCCTGACCATCTTGGAACCTTCTTTGCCATTGTTTCGCTTGGTCTTTCTATATCTGAATCTCTTGGCTCCATTGCTCGGACGTCTTACCCAGCCCTGCAATCTTCATAGACTAACGAAGCTTTTTGTAATGTTTCTTTAAGTCCTCGAGGTCCTCTTTGGCTTTGTTTTTTCCTTTTCTTAACTTTTCGACCTCTAGTTTGTGAAAATCTACATCTAGTTTGAGGATGTCTAACTCTGAAGGAGCTTCTTACAGACATTCTTCTACTGGGCGAACATTTTCAGGATTGGGCGCAGGAATGTTATCATTAACCCTCTTACTCCTCTACCAGTCATAGTTCGGGGTTGTTAAAGGGTTCGCACTGAACTTCTTCATCCTTTGCACCTTCTTCCACGCATTTGCCATTTCTCGGACCTTTTTCTTATAGTCATTCCCTTTATATGAAAACTCGTAATGCGCTAGACCATGAGTTACAGGGATAAACTTTCTTGTCTTGTATTATCTCAAGACGAGCAGAGGAGCATACCTAGTGGCACCCCAAACTCTGAGTAACGGGACCCAATCAAAGTCGCCACAGCGGTAAAGGACCTCATCTGGAAGAAACCAAGGAGCGCACCATTCAATGTCCTCGTCTTGTAGATTCTGGAGAACAGCCGTCCACTTTTCTTCAGATACTTTCAGTTCTCGTTGCGAAGCCACAAAATTCTTCAAAGGCGAGAAGTCGATCGAGAAAACCTTACAAGAAAATTTCTTCACTTTCCAGAAATGGTTGTGAAACCAAACCATCAAGAGTTGTGCGCAGCCGATAAATCTTCCTTCTCCTTCTCTCCGACAAGCACTCAACGAGCGAAAAGTTTCTGCCAGGATAGCAGGGACGGGCGTGATTCCTCTACTGAGTCGATCAAACAATACTACTACTGCATCTTCCACGTGTCCCAACGCTTTCGGGAACAAGACCAACCCGTATATACTGAGGACGAAGATGTCAATGCGTCTTCTCATATCTGGATGTGTCACAATCAGGTCTCGCAAACTCTTTCAAGTAATGCACCTGTTGTCTCCTTTTACTTTTATACGAGAAGCGACCCATTACTCGCTCATCCCTGTTGCATTCATCAATCTCTTTAACAATGTCAGAACACTCGCATCTTTAGAATATGCTTTATCGACTTGGATCCTTGGACACCGAATCAGAGCAGTATCTTCTTCTATTGTAGGTGTCAAGTCCAAGTGTCCAAAGCTGAAGCAACTATATCCGGGGTTCCAATGTTGAGTAAGGGCTCGAAAAAGGTGCTTGTCGATCTTTACTTCCAGCAAGTAAGGTAGATCTTCATAGTCTTGATAAAACATCTGCTTCATCTCATTATTCCATTGTCCTCAAATCTCTTTCAATTCTTACAAGTTGTTCTGAGTCACATTGATACGAGTATAGTCCCAAAATTCTGACAAATACCCCTCTTTCAGGCTGTCGCCTTTTTCGCGTTGCTCCTCCTCAGACCATAGGTGTGTTACCATATTATCCTCTACTTTATCTAGAAATCCCTCCTCCATGATGAAATTGCCTAGTCGGTAAAACGGATTTAAATCAACACCTTTTCATTCATGATGATGCAAATGCAGGTGAAATAGACAAAACAAACATGGTTAGTAGCATGTAATAAAAAACAATCAGTATACAAATATATATAACACAGAACTTAAAATATTTCGGGTATACGCTAACAAGGCTCGGCCTAACTCCATCTACGGTGAGTACTTACGGCTTACTATATGTAGTTTAGGTTCTAAGGTGAAGGGTACCCAAACCAGCAGTTTCCTCGATCCTCACCCATTACAGGCTCATACGGACGAGTTCGGTTTAGGGGGACGCATTTCTCGCATGTTTGCACGGAAGTGAAAATTTCACGAAAACAAAGGTACTTTGTAATCCCGAAAGCGATCTACCATCCTGCACGGAGGTGAAGACGTCACAAATGAGTAGTTTCTCGCTTCCACTTAAAAGGGTAATAGCACAATGCATATAGATGCAAAATAATACTAGCAATATCACAGAGTATTATACTGCATGAAAAAAAGGCCGAGGATCACATGTTAAACAAAATCGAAGTTTAAAAAGTTCTCAAAAAAAACCCGAAAATTATCAATTTTGGCTTGACTCTGGTTTATTTTGAAAGGTCCCCAGCGGAGTGCCAACTATCGAAACCACCTCGAGAAGGGGGCTTCGAAAAATTATTTTAATATTTTAAAGTTTGGAAAAAGTGGGGGAGTCACCACCAATCTTTTATTTTGGGGTGTGATTAGATCACCACAAAACGTTAAAAACGTTTTAAAAAGTCGATCTTCGAAATTCAGAAAAACAGGTTTGGGAGTCGGTTACGCATGAGGAAGGATTAGCACCCTCATACGCCCAAAATTGGTACCACATGATTATTTTCGGGTCTTATTTTATGAAAATAATGAAAACTTGAGTCAAGTTTAAAATGCGATGTTTATTTTAAAAGGCTTTGTAATTTCAAAGCAAATTCTTTTAAGAAAATTCTTCCTTGTGTTTCGAATCTCTTATGAGAACTAAAAGTCGTGTCCAACACATTAAGGCACTATATTCTCGGAGTTTCAAAATTGAAGGACGTTTCGAGACATTTTAAAAAGAGTATTCTATCGCGTGAATTATACGAAACTCACACCCAGTACGTTATGGCATGGTGTTTCAAGGTTTTCACACGAAAGGACATTGTTTCATTTTTGTCTTAACATTCTTTGTATATAGATATGTAAAAATTGAATGATGTTTCGGAAACTTTTGAAGAGGATATTCGATTCGCATGAATTACGAAAATCACACTCAACACGTTAGAGCGCGATTTCTCGAGGTTTTCACGCGAAAGAATATTATCTCGTTTTGTTTTTAAATCACTCGTGATATATATAGATATATTTTGAGAATTTGAAAATTTCGTATTGAATTTAAAATGCAATCCTCGGACACATAGTTTAAGAGATTCGAATATGGAATACCCGTTTACTTTGATTTTTGCAGAGAATTAAAATCATGACCAACACGTTAGGCCACTATGTTCTCGGAATCTCGGAGTTAACAGGTATAAAAAATCTTAAAAGAGGATATTCGACGCATGTGAGTTATACGAAAAATCACACCCGACACGTTAGGGCATGATTTCTCGAAGCTTTCATACGAGAGGGACATTGCCTCGTCTTTAAAATCACTTTGAAAATGAACATGTAAGTTTAAAATAGCAAATAGCAATTAATAAGAGAAATTAAATACGAAGCAAGATAAACAGAATGCAAAAATGTAAGATGCAGGTGCATAATGATTTAAACAAATGCAAATAATGATGAGGAAGAAAAATGACGCAATCAGGAATGAAAAAAAATGGGACCTTTGGATACCCGAGGGCAAAATAGTAATTTTTGACTCTCGAGGGAAAAAATGAAATTTTGGGAAAATTTGAGGTTAAAAATGGAATTTTAGAAGGTCTGGGGGTAAAATGGTAATTTTTGGTAAAATCGTGATTAAAAATAGAATTTTAGAATGTTCGGGGGTAAAATGGTAATTTTAGGTGCAATCGGAGTTTAAAATAGAATTTTGGAATGTTTAGGGGTAAAATGGTAATTTTTGGTGAAATTGGGGTTAAAAATGGAATTTTAGAAAGTTTGGGGTCAAAAATATAATTTTTGGACAGTTTAGGGACTTGTAAGTAATAAAACCAAAGGCTGGGTGACACGTGGCAACCCCACAGGCACCCATTAGTCAAAGGACTAATTTGAAAATCATTACAAATTTCTGGGCCAATTTTATAATTAAACAAAATTTTATTTAGGGACTAAATTAAAACAAATTAAAAGTAAGAGGGACTAGTTGCATAAATAAGCCATAATAGTGACACGTGGCAGCCTCTGGTACGTTCAAAATGTCAATGGACTAAATTGAAAAGTGAATAAAATTACTGGGCCAAATTAAAAATAATGAAAAGTATGAAAAGGACTAAATTAAAACAATTAAAAATATAGAATGACCAAATGCACAAATAACCCATTAATCAAAAACACGCGGATCCCAGAGCCAGTTTGGGTCGGCTCACTTGAAATGACGTCGTTTTGGTGGCTCTTAAATACTTATTTTAAACCTCTTTTTTTGTTTACTCTTTCCATTTTTCATTTCAAAACTTCAAAAAGTAGTTTTTCTTCTCATCTCCCTCATCTCTCATGGTTGACCAGGCATCGGCTCCCGTCCGGCCAGCGCGTTGTGCATACATGCACCACGCTCGGCCGCCTCACGCCACGCCGTCCATCATCGGTCACCCACCCGTCGCACGCGCCGCCACTTGAGGGGTAAAAACCTTCTTTTCTTTCCCTTTTGTCTCCCATTTCGCTTAAAACCAGATCTGTAAAACTTAATTGCTTTGAACTTTGAATCTGTTCTGCTGCTGGGTGCCTATTCGAATACTTCTGTTGCTATTAATTGCTTCTGCCTGAATTCATAAAAGAACTTTGAAGGTCTGTTTGATATTGATTTCCCTTTTTAGTATATGAAAAACAAATTCGTGTATATTGGTTTCTGAAAGAGGGTTCGTAACCATTTGTACAAAATTTAATTTGGCTTTTATAGCCAATTTCACCATGATTCTATTTTGTTTCTTACAATTTAATGCATTTCTTGTCAACTTTTGCAGGTTCGGCCATGGCAGGTTGAAGCTGGTGGCAGTCGGCTGTGCAGGAGGTACCAACTTGGATCTGGTTCCATGCTGATGTGGTGATCCCTGGTTGGTTGAGATGGGCAGTAGCAGTGCAAGTGGGTCGACAACAGACCCACTTGTTGACCTTGGGTCTTTTGAGTATTTAGACAATTTGGGCCTTTTGTGAATTGGTTTGTAATTGGGCCTAATTCGGGCTTTTTGTAATATGGACTTTGGACATTTAATTTAATTTTAAATTTAAATTTATAATAAATTTAATTTTTATGCAAATTTAAATTCAAAATAAATCTAATTTTAAAACTAAATTTATCTCATTGGGCCTGGATAAATTGGGCTTCAACATTCCTTTATTTTGAATTTTGAAAAATTGTGCTTTAACTTGCTAGGCGCGATTTCTCTTCAAATCGGAATAATCGAATCCCCTTTTATAAAGTTTGAAATTGGCAACGAAGGAATGCTCATTATTTTCGGATCTCGAAAAGTTATGTCCTAACTCACTGGACATGATTTTCTTCCTTGATTATTTCGAAATAACGAGAATTCCTCACGAAATTTGATTTCTTCTTAAACGTGTATATCAAATAACTCATGTATTTAAGGATCGTATTTTAAATTTTACTCGAGTTTTCTAATTTTTAACAAATCAAAACCAGATAATAATCGACGTAGTACCAATTTTGGGCGTGTGAGGGTGCTAATCCTTCCTCACACGTAATCGACTCCCAGACCCATTTTCTAGATTTCGAAGACCAAAATGTTTTTCAAAACTAGTTTTAAGCATTTTCTGGTAATCCAATCACACCTAATAAAAGATTGGTGGTGATTCCATATTTTGATTTTAAAAATATTTTCTAGACTGGTTTTTCGTTTGTAAAAAAAAACGTTTCGACAAAATTGTTAAAAATTATGTCCAAAATTAAAAATGTATAAAATTGTTATTAGGATTGGTGGGGTGAATGAATGTTATGAAATGTCCATCATCATCGTGTTAACAAAGAGTTGTTTAAAATCCTGGGAAATATTACTACAGCAAAACATGTTATTAACGGCACTTTTAGTGGCGTTTGGAAAGAAAACGCCGAAAAGGTAAAGCAATAGCGGCGCTTTCCCATAAGCGCCGCTAAAGGTCAAGTCATTAGCGACGCTTTCCTATAAGCACCGCTAAAGGTTAGGTCATTAGCAGTGCTTCCCCATAAGTGCCGCTAAAGGCCAGGTCATTAGCGGCGCTTTCTTAAAAGCCCCGCTAAAGGTCAGGGCATCAGCGGCGCTTTCCCATAAGCGCCGCTAATTTATTTAAATTTTATATATATTAAATTAAATTAAATTATCTAATAATTTTTTTATTTATACTGGGGTGATTACTTATGGTAGTATCTGCTCATACTTTCTTATCCTTTGATAATGCAGACACAGGCACTCAAATCTGAGGCCCCAAGGATGAACAATATCCTTTTTCCAATATATTTATACTTATGTGTAGAACCTTCCTGGACCTAAGATATCAGACACTTGAGATTTCTATCACCTGCTTCTGGTTATAGTTTGGATTTTCAGCCATTCTTAGATTATATCATTAATATTATATGTGGGTTCGGCCTTGTCCTATTCCATGATCATCCTTAAACTGTCATCATCGTCAAGCTCGAACTTTGGACCTTTTCTGGATCATTTGAAGTTGATCCAAGAAGGGTTCTGAAAAGGAAAAGCTAGCCAAACACACCATCACGAATGAAAAAAAAGAAAAAAGCACGTGTATCATGGCCTGTTTATATACCCACACATGCACATGTTCCATGCACGCACTGCCCACCAGCAACTAGGGATAGGGATTTTGTTTATAGATTACATATAGCCATATAGACCAAATATAACATAGGTTTTTAATAATGCCTCGTCTCGAAAAGGGAGAAGTTATTGTGTGTTTGTCTGTTAAAATTTCGAATGTTATAAAAAAAATAAATTTAAATTAAAAAATTATAATATATTATTAATAGAATTATTTAGTGAAATTTACCTCATATCTTTAGTAAATTTTATAATATAATTTTATTTATTAAAAATTATTTTCATTTAATAAAATATCATTGATAATTTTTTTTAAAATTAAACATAATATTTAATTAAATTTTATTATTTTTATTTCACTTAAGAGTAGAAATTTGAGACAAGAAGTTGTAACAATAAAATATAAGAAATCAATTTTGTAATCAACTTAATTGTTATAATGAAATATTACTACAAAGGTGATTGTTATAAAAAGGATTATTTATATATAGTTTTCTCTTCGTTAAAAAATAAATGAATTTATCTATAAATCGAGTTATTCAAAATTATAAAGTTTAATGAAAAGATTGAAATTAGATTCTCATTATTTTAAGTTTGAGCTTTTACATGTGTGATTCTATTTAAATTTGTTATATTTTAAATTTCACATTCAAATTTAAAATATATTAAAATTCAGTCTGATTAATTTTTAAAAAATTAAAATTAGATTTAAAAGAAAAAAACAAATAATGAAGAAAAGTCATTTTAAAATAACAAATAATAATAACTGGTTTTACCATTTTTTAAATTTATTGAAACACACTCGTTTTGTTCCCTGAATTAGCAATCCCCAATCTTAAACTTAAAAAGAAAAATCTCCAATCTTTCACGCAACACTCCCTTCCCTTCTTCTTCACGCACGCCCTTGTCTTCTTCTCTAGCAATCCAACGTTGACGATCTAGCCTCCGACCTTTCTTTTCTTTATGCCTTCAAAACTCTATGATTTCTGTTTTGTTAAGAAACTCTGCAAATTTTGGAAATTTTTCTAGGGTTCGTATCTGTAATTTTTGCAGTCCTGCGCCTGCATCTAGGCGAGGAAACTCTCCTCCACCACAATCTAAAAAGCCATCTCCAGCCCTAAGGTAAAGCAATGTTCGGTTCAGATTTACCAAATATTTTCAATTTGTATTTCCGTGGAAGATTCTATTTTATTCTATATGTATTTTATATGTTCTACAATATTAGCAACTAGGAAAATTGAGTTTGTGAAGGTAAATGCGTGATTTATAAAATGACAATGTTTTCGAAATGAAGCTTGTTTTTAATCTGTTTTAATCTATTATATATTTTTTAATCTGTATTTAATCTAGCTTGTTTTATATTTTTGAGTAATTTCAGTTTGATATTTAAATGGCTTAAAAGAGATAGTTAAAATAAAGCAGAGAATAATAGGAAATAAGAGCAAATCCTTTATGGACATTGTTGTTGCATGTTCTTCCCTAGTTTCACTGCATTTGCGTGCCATCTACAATACCATAATTACTTCCTTTCTTAGTCACAAATTCATGTACTGACATGTATATGGAGAGTGAATTTCATAATTAATAACCTCAATGGAGATTCTATCAATGAGAAATGACAAAGCTTCAGGCATGTCAGTAATATTGGTTTGATAGTTGGTCTAGTGTTGGAATGCTTCAGTGCCTGCTGCTTGCTTACCATGTATGACAAATTTGTAGGAAAAATTATATTTGCTCTAAGTGTAGGAAGCTAATCCAAAATACAAGAAGAAGTAGAGTCTAGGCCATGGAATTGTTACAGTTTCAACAATGGCATCACCATTTGTGGCGGCAAAACTTAAGATGTTTTCAACAATATGCAGAAGAGGTCGAACATCAATGGCTTGTCCATCAGGAACATGAACTGTCTGAATTTGCTTTAACATCAAACCATCATAGGCTGTTGAAAAGCTCAACCTTATACCTCTGTCAGATTGCTGCATTTTAGTTTTAGGTTCTAGTGTCACAGAATTAGATTTTTCCCACGCAATCCTTGCGGCCTTAGGTCGCTTCTTTGCTCCAAAAACGCCTAAGTCAGCCTATTTCCTAACAAATGAGGATTAAACAGAATTTCCTCTAAGGCACCAACACAAAAGCGGAAGAACTCAAGATGAACGAATGAAAAATCAAAGAACACAAAAGAGAGAGAGTTTTGAGTGAATGCTCTCAAGAATTCTTACTACTCAAAGAATGAAGTGATTTACAATGAGGGGAAGAGGCCTCTATTTATAGTTGAGCCTCCCCAAAATCAACGGTACAGATCAAAGTACATCAACGGCTAAGATTGAAAAGTATCTACAAAAAGAATCTTTAAGATTACAATCAAATCTCTAAGATCACAAGGATCATATCTTCTAAGATTGTCTATCTTGAAGATTCTTTTTGTAGATACTTTTCAATCTTAGCCGTTGATGTACTTTGATCTGTACCGTTGATTTTGGGGAGGCTCAACTATAAATAGAGGCCTTTTCCTCTCATTGTAAATCACTTCATTCTTTGAGTAATAAGAATTCTTGAGAGCATTCACGCAAAACTCTCTCTCTTTTGTGTTCTTTGATTTTTCATTCGTTCATCTTGAGTTCTTCTGCTTTTGTGTTGATGCCTTAGAGGAAATTCTGTTGAATCCTCATTTGTTAGGAAATAGGCTGACTTAGGCGTTTTTGGAGCAAAGAAGCGACCTAAGGCCGCACGGATTGCATGGGAAAAATCTAAGTCCGTGACAGTTGGTATCAGAGCTAGTGTTACGAAGGCACCCTACGAGATGTCGAAGGAAACCGTTGAACATGTGGAGCCTATGGAGACCCGCGGAAAGGCTAGAAAGGCTAGTCGATCGAGGGACATTCTGTCGAGCTTAGAGAATCGTGTGGTCAATCTCGAAGAGTCCATGAGAGACATGAAAGAGACACTTGAGATTGCCATGATCTAAGGGAAGATAGCAAAGAGTTTGTGACTGATTCTCTTAGGTCCACTGTCGATAGGTTGACAGTAAGAGATGATGCTCTTGAGGCCTTGGTGTTGGCCTTGAAGGAGGAGATTGCTGAGCTTAAGGGGGAGCTCACTATCTATAAGGCTGCCCTAGGAAGTGGGATGATGGCTTCAGGTCCGAAGCAACGCAAGGTTGATGTTCCAAAACCTGAGAAGTTCAAGGGGGCTAGGTCCGCGAGAGAAGTGGATAACTTTCTGTGGGAATTGGAGCAATACTTCCGAGCAATGGGCATCGAGGATGATGCCACCAAGGTAAACACTGCTTCGATTTACTTTACTGATATTGCTCTCTTATGGTGGCGACATAGGTCCACGAATGAGAAACGTGGAGGAACGGTTATTGGGACTTGGGAGGAGTTCCAAGGAGAGTTGAAGAAGCAGTTTTACCCGCAGCATGCTGAGAAAGAGGCTCGAGCCAAGTTGCCCCGGCTTACGCAACAAGGCACTGTTTGAGAATATGTGCGAGAATTCAACGAGTTGATGCTTCAGATCTTAGACTTGAACGAGAAAGAAGCGTTCTATTGGTTCGAGGATGGGCTGAAAATGTGGGCGAAGCAAGAGTTACGTCGCCAAGGCATCACTGAATTGACCGTAGCCATGGCTGAGGTAGAAAATTTCTTGGAAATTGGGGGAAGAAAGTCTGAGAATAATGAGTCCTTCAAACCCAAGCCAAAAGCCAAGGGTAATGGTGGGGGAGACAAGAAGAATGATGGCCCAAAATCTAGTCAAGGCAAGATGTGGGAGCGAAAGGGGCCATTGAAGTGCTTTCTTTGTCAAGGCCCACATAGGATGAAGGATTGTCCAAAGAGGGAAGCCTTCAATGCCATGGAGGCACGTGGAGGTGCCAAGGAAGCTGAAAAAGATACCAAAAATCTCAGTGCAATTCTGAGAGGTGTCGAAGATGAGACGAGTAAGGGACTAATGTTTGTGGACATTACTGTGGCTGGCAGAGGATTGAATGCACTTGTTGACACTGGTGCGTCTGATTTATTCATGTCTAAGGAAATGGCGAGGGAACTTGATCTCAAAATCGAGAAAGATTCGAGTCATATTAAAATAGTGAACTCGAAGAGCATGCCTATAACGGGTATAGCAAAGGGAGTAGAACTCCAGCTTGGTGAATGGAGAGGCAAAGCCAACATTAAGGTAATACCACTTGATGATTATGATTTTGTGGTTGGTCTAAGCTTACTTGATCAGGTAAATATGGGTATTTACCCTTCTGGTAATTATATGGTGATCAACGATTCAAACCATCAATGTATGGTGAGAATGAAAAGGAAAGCAAGCATGGAAGGGAAAACCTTGTCAGCAATCCAGTTCACTAAAGGAGAACGAAGAGATGAAGTCTCTTACTTAGCTGCCTTGAAGATCAATGAGGGCTTGAAATCCGTTAGTAAAATTCCAAGGGAAGTGGGTCAGTTATTAAGATCTTTCCAAGATGTGATGCCAGCTGAGTTGCCCAAGAAGTTGCCACCTAAGAGGGAGGTGGACCACAGGATCGAGTTGATGCCCAATTCGGAGCCGATAGCTAGAGCCCCATATAAAATGTCTCCACCTGAGTTGGAGGAACTGCGGAAACAATTGAAGGAGCTTTTAGATACCGGGTTCATTAGACCATTTAAAGCCCCATTTAGTGCACCAGTGTTATTCCAAAAGAAGCACGATGGGTCTTTGAGATTATGTATCGACTACAGGGCTTTAAACAAGATTACTGTGAAGAACAGGTATCACATTCCTCTTATTGCAGACTTGTTCAATCAATTTGGTGGCGCGAGATGGTTTACTAAGTTGGATCTGCGATCGGGGTACCATCAAGTGAGAATATCCGAAGGGGATGAGCCCAAGACGGCTTGTGTGACTCGATATGGATCCTTTGAGTTCCTTGTTATGCCCTTCGGGTTGACAAATGCTCCAGCTACATTCTGCACACTGATGAACAAGGTATTGCATCCATTCCTAGATCGTTTTGTGGTTGTTTATCTTGATGACATTGTGGTGTACAGTAAGTCGCTTGAGGAGCATGTGGGACATTTGAGGGAAGTGTTCCAGACCTTGAGGGAAAATGAGCTATATGTGAAAGAAGAGAAATGCTCATTTGCCCAACAAGAGGTGTCATTCCTTGGTCACATTGTGGGATGTGGCAAGATTCGTATGGATGAAAGCAAAGTTCGAGCTATTGCTGATTGGGAGCCACCAACCAAGGTAACAGAGTTGCGGTCTTTCCTTGGGTTGGCAAACTACTATAGGCGCTTTATTGAAGGCTATTCCAAAATCACTGCACCCTTGACGGATTTGTTGAAAAAGGGTAAAGTATGGGATTGGGATCCTCGATGTGAGAATGCCTTCAAGCAAGTGAAGCAAGCAATGACGAGTGAGCCGGTACTTGCTTTACCAGATTTTTCCAAAGCGTATGAGGTACGCACGGATGCATCAGTCTATGCCATTGGAGGAGTACTAATGCAAGATGGGCATCCGGTGGCTTTCGAGAGTCGAAAGTTGAATGAGCCAGAACGGCGATATACGGTCCAAGAGAAAGAGATGACCGCTGTGGTGCACTATTTGCGCACGTGGAGGCACTATTTGTTGGGTTCCAGGTTTATGGTATACACCGATAATGTTACAAATAGTTATTTCCTGACTCAGAAAAAATTGTCTCCCAAGCAGGCTCGTTGGTAGGTTTTCCTCGCAGAGTTTGATTTTAGCTTGGAATACAAACCGGGGAGTGCCAACATTGTTGCTGATGCACTAAGCCGAAAGATGGAATTGGCAATAATCAGTCAGCCCGATAGTTCCCTATTGGAGCGTGTTCGAGAAGGATTCTCCCATGATCCCATGGCCAAAAATTTGATGGAGCTTGCCAAAGATGGAAAAACAAGGCGATTTTGGCTCGAGGGAGAATTGCTATACACTCGGGGATACCGTGTTTATGTGCCACAATACGGGAATTTGCAAAAAGAAGACATGAAAGAATGTCATGATTCAAAATGGGCTGGCCAGCTAGGTATGCACCGCACTTTGGCTCTCTTGGAGGATCGATTTTATTGGCTTCACATGGGTGATGATGTGGAGACCTATGTGAAGACTTGTTTGGTATGCCAACAAGATAAAGTCGAGTTGAAGACTCCCGCTGGTTTGTTACAACCTTTGCCCATTCCGGAGCGTTCATGGGAGAGCTTATCCATGGACTTTATTGTGGGTTTGCCTAAATCTAATGGGTTTGCAAGTATCTTGGTTGTGGTAGACAGGTTCTCGAAGTATGCAACTTTTATTCCAGCAACTAAGGAGTGTCCTGCTGAGGAGGCAGCTCGTTTGTTCTTAAGACATGTGGTGAAGTACTGGGGAGTGACACAGTTTATCATAAGTGATCGAGACGGGCGATTTACGGGACGGTGCTGGACGGAATTATTCAAGTTAATGGGCTCAGACTTGAACTTTTCCACTAGCATGCATCCACAAACCGATGGGCAAACCGAACGAGTGAATGCGTTGTTGGAAACGTACTTACGACACTATGTGAGTGCCACACAAAGAGATTGGTCGAAGTTGTTGGACGTGGCCCAATTCTCGTACAATTTGCAACGAAGTGGGGCGACGAATCAGAGTCCATTTGAGATAGTGACGGGTTAACAGCCACTTACACCCAATGCTGTTGCAACTCGTTATGTGAGACCTAATCCAGTAGGTTACCGATTTGCAAGGGATTGGCAAGAGCAAAATGATTTGGCTCGATCTTGCCTTCACAAGGCAAGCAAACGCAACAAGAAATGGACGGATCAGAATCGAAGAGACGTGCAATTTCAGGTTGGTGATTCAGTCCTTGCTAAACTCCACTTGATTTTGCGACATAATGGTTTGCACAAGGGGCTTGTACGACGGTATGAGGGACCATTTCGAGTTGTAAAGAAAGTGGGCAAGGTGGCATACAAGCTTGAGTTGCCTGCAAAGCTTAAAGTCCACCCAGTATTCCATGTAAGTATGCTTAAGCCATTCCATGAGGATCAGGAGGATCCAAATCGAGGTAAGTCTGAACGAGCACCAATGGGGGTAAAGGTCTCCTACGATCATGAAGTTGAGAGCATCGAGGCAGACCGTGTGTTCAGAAGGAAGTACTATCGGCCGCGGCATGAATATTTAGTTCGATGGGAAGGATTTCCCAAAAATGAGACAAGTTGGGAACCTCCCGAGGCCTTGTGGCAATTCCAAGACAAGATAGACCAATTCCATGCAAAGGATGCAACGAGGACGTCGCTAGATTCGGTGGGGGAGAATGTCATGGGTTGCGTATGGGAGCCCGCAACCATGGCACACTTAAGTGATTCATCGAGTTCAAGGGAGGTCTTTTGGCCCAATCGGACTGGCCCAGTGCTTGGAGAGATTGATGGTCCATCTACAAATTTGGCAAATATGGAATGTAATCTTCAAGATAGGCAATCTTAGAAGATATGATCCTTGTGATCTTAGAGATTTGATTGTAATCTTAAAGATTCTTTTTGTAGATACTTTTCAATCTTAGCCGTTGATGTACTTTGATCTGTACCGTTGATTTTGGGGAGGCTCAACTATAAATAGAGGCCTCTTCCCCTCATTGTAAATCACTTCATTCTTTGAGTAATAAGAATTCTTGAGAGCATTCTCTCAAAACTCTCTCTCTTTTGTGTTCTTTGATTTTTCATTCGTTCATATTGAGTTCTTCCGCTTTTGTGTTGGTCCCTTAGAGGAAATTCTGTTGAATCCTCATTTGTTAGGAAATAGGCTGACTTAGGCGTTTTTGGAACAAAGAAGCGACCTAAGGCCGCACGGATTGCGTGGGAAAAATCTAAGTCCGTGACACTAGGATGGACTCCATTAATCTGGCCTCTAATGCAGGACTCTACATTGAGGGTATTGTTGGAAGGAAAAAACAAAGGAAATGTGCTTATATAATAAAGCCAAGCTGAATCTACTTCCTTGCTTGCTTGCTTCTGGTGATGTTTGATTCTTGAAAATTTTCAAAGATAACACACGAAAATCTGCATAAAAATATGGGTTATTCAAACAAGCTGCTCTAGCATTTTTGCCATAAGTTGATAATTAAAACCATTGTTTGTCTCCCTTTTGTTACCATCTGTTCCAGTGTCATTATTGAGAATCAAACAAAGTGAAGAGGAAAGAAAAGGTGAGAAGTTATTGAGAAGGATTGAAGTTTATGCTCTTTGATTATAGTTACCTACGTTTTGAAGCACATTATGTGGCTTTCAGCGTTGATTATTTGTTGTTTATGAAAAAAGTAGAATACTTTGCAGGTGTTTTCTGGTTTTACATATGTGATCTTTGTTTCTCGATAATTTAGCATTTCAATTTTGGAGACAACTTTCGAGTGTTAAATAGCCTTGATATACTGCTTTTTACTTTAACTTTCGAGTGTTACATTGGCTCAGTAATTCTCAATCTCTCTCTCTCTCTGATGCAAAAAACTAAGCTTACATAACATACTATCCGAGAACTTAAAGCATTTGGCTTGACTCCTCATCTACTAGGTCAGGTACACTGCTTCGCGTTGATTTTTTCATTAAAATCATTTGGAGAATTGCATTATTGCATTTTATCTTTCTGGAGTTTTATTGCACTGGCTCATTGTAGTACTTTTAGGCATTTTTATTAGTTTTTAAATGTGTTGACATGAACTTGTTGCAAACTCGAATGTCACGTCTTTAATTATAAGAGCATCAATTCAAAGTCGTGAGTACATTTTTCAATTACAATTAAATATAATAAAATTGCAAACACAAGTTCTTGAATGAGAGAGCTACCATCTTCAACTCAACCCTATATAATTGTACTTAATTAACATTATAACACACACACACACACACAAGTATGATGAACGAAATTTTCATTAGTTAATATTGTCAAAACTTGATTTGTCCAGCTGTATCTACTAATCATAACTGCTCTTTTTTTCTAAATATTATTTTTATTTTTGGAACTTACAATTATATTTTATGGCTGAAGTTTTCTGAGATGATCAAATCATATAATTTATCCTATAGGAGCAGTGGTAACATGGCAATGTTCGAATTTCCACCTCACAAATCACAAACATCCAAACTTCTCTGCCCACCTTAATTTGATTTTATTCTACAATTTGATCCATTAACCCACCATTAAAAAAATAACTCACTAGTTTCTTCTAACCACTATAAAACCCCCATCCCATTCACTACAACTCCCACATTGCCAAACACTTCTACTTTTAGCTCTAAGCCAAGAAAGCAGGCCACTAAGATCAAAATGGGTTCAAAACAATCAGCTTCCATGGCCCTCCTTTTGGTACTCAACATTCTCTTCCATGGCTCTTCTCTTCACTTCCATGGCCTTTCTCTTCACAAGGCAAGTGCCCTAAAGATGCCCTTAAATTAGGTGAATATGCGAATGTCCAAGTATAAAAATCTTGCTAAGAAAAATATTTACACGTGGAAGGAAATCAATACTACACAGGTTCTTCTATTCGCTTATTTCTTGTATCTAATGCGAATGTTACTTTCATTATGAATTCATAGTATTTTCCAAATCACACAAGCATTGTTTAAAATGCATATAATTTCTATTATAAATTAATAATATACAATAATTTATTATAAATTAATAATATATACAAGATTCTTTGATGAATAAATTGAAACTCTCTTCAATTAAAATATTTAATTTAAAATATTTAATTAAATAATTATATTTAATTATGTTTAATTAAATATTTAATTATAAACAGTATTAGTTAATTAAATATTTAACTTAAAAGATTTAATTATTTAATTATATTTAATTTAAAATATTTAATTAAATAATTATATTTAATTATTTAATTATTTAATTAAATATTTAATTATAAACAATATTAGTTAATTAAATATTTAATTATATTTAATTATAAAAAACAACCCAACTATACCCAAATTAAATATTTAATTATTTAATTAATAAAAACAACCCAAATATTTAAATAAAATGTTGTCACTAAATTTATTTTTTAAGTAAAATGTTGTCACTAATATATATTTTTAAATTTAAATCAATTTACAACATTTAAGTTACCATAATTTATTGTCAACTTTAGACTTCAATAACTACGAAATGGATAAGAGTTGGATGCAATTGTCAAGGGTAAGCAACGACTATCGAAATGGAGTGCAAGCTTTTCTAAATTTTGCATATCAAAATGTAAGCAAAGAGAATATGATTCTTTGCCCGTGTAAGAAGTGTGGCAACATCAATTGGCATATTCGTGAAGTTGTCTACGAACTTCTAGTTGTTGATGGCTTTATTCGGGGGTATAAAAAATAGATTTTCCATGGAGAATGTACACCTAATAGAACCTCTTCAACGATTAATACAAGTTATCCTCATTATGCTCATCATCAGTATGCTAAAGAAGACGACATGGAAGCTATGTTGCGGGATGCATTTAATATGCACAATCATGGTTTGCAATCGTTTCCACCTGAATTTATTGCATCCGATGATTGTGATATTGGTGGAAATGCTTTTACCGAAACGAGAGCAAGTGCGCCTGATGAAGAGCCAAATGGAAAAGCGGCGAAGTTCTACAAGTTACTTAATGAAATGAATGAAGAACTTTATGAGGGATCAAAATTCTCAAAACTCTCCTTCTGCATTCGTCTTTTTCACTTAAAATGTTTGGGAGGGTGGACCGGAAACTCATTATGCTGCTATTAGAGTTTTTGACAGATATGTTTCCGTTTGCAAAAATCCCTCATTCATGCAAAGATATGAAGAAACTGATAAAGGATTTAGGCTTTGGGTACGCAAAAATTCATAGTTGCCCAAATGACTGCATGTTGTATTGGGGTGATCGGAGAAACCAATAGTCTTATCATGTTTGCGGTACATCTCGTTGGATGAATAAGAATGCAAAAAATGTGAATGAGGATGAAGGTGAGGCAAAGTCAATAAAAAAGCCAGTAAAGATTCTACGATATTTTCCACTAATACCAAGGCTTCAAAAGCTTTTCATGTCGTCGAAGACGATCGAGTCTATGAGGTGGCATCATGATGAACGAACCAATGATGGATTATTAAGGTATCCAGCAGATTATTTAGCCTGGAAATCATTTGACAATAAATTTCTAAGCTTTGCAAGTGATCCTCGGAATGTGAGGCTTGGGCTAGCATCTGATGGATTTAATCCATTTAAACTCATGAGTACTTCATGCAGTACTTGGCCTGTAGTACTTGTTCCTTACAATTTCCCTCCGTGGATTTGCATGAAGCAATCTTCTTTTATCTTATCTATGATTATCCCTGGAGAGAAAGTCCTGGGAATGATATTGACATTTATATGCAGCCACTTATTAAAGAGTTGAAACAGTTATGGGTGGGTGTTAAAACATATGATGTCTCCAGAAAGGAGAACTTTTATTTACGTGCAGCTTTGTTGTGGACTATTAATGATTTCCCTGCTTATGCCAATTTATCTGGTTGGAGTACGAAAGGACGTTATGCTTGTCCTTGTTGTGCAGTGCAAAAATGTTCGAAGTGGTTATATAATGGGAAGAAGTTCTCTTATATGGGGCATCATCGGTGGTTAGATAGAAATCATAGATTTAGATTTCAGAGGACTCAATTTGATGATACTGAAGAGTTGAGAGAAGCTCCTGAGCAGACCATTGGCTCTGAAATCTTGTTCATGTTGAAAGATATAGATTTTAGTTATAGGAAGATGAATCAACCATCCAACACGCAAAGAAACAGAAGACCGAGGGAGGCATATGTTGGCGATGTTGACCGGGAGAGTGATGATGAATCTGATGAAGAGGATGATCCTAATGAGGCGGAGTTGTGGAAAAAAAAGTATTTTTTTATTTGCCTTATTGGGAGGATCATATTTTGCGACACAATCTTGATGTCATGCATATTGAAAAGAATGTTTGCGAGAACATAATCGGGACAATTCTCAATGTCGATAGAAAATCGAAAGATAATCTTAAGAGTCGACTTGTTCTAGTTGACATGGGAATTTGGCATAATCTTCATCCCCAATTACTTCTGAATGGAAAATGTCGGTTGTCACCTTCTATCTTTACAATGTCGAAAAAAGAAAAAGAATTATTCTGCACAGTATTGAAGGATATAAAGGTCCCAGATGCATATGTATCAAATATATCTCGATGTGTGAGTCTTAAAGATCAAAGATTATATTCCCTAAAATCACATGATTATCACATCTTAATGCAAGATTTACTGCCAGTTGCTTTGCGGTGTTATATGTCAAAAAAGGTGACGTCTTGTATAATTGAACTATCCAATATAATGAAAGTTATTTGTGCCAAAGTTTTGGATGTTAAAGAACTTGAAAAATTACAAGAACGAGTCGCCTTGACGTTATGCAACTTGGAGAAGATCTTTCCACCTTCGTTCTTTACTATTAGGGTGCACTTGTTAATTCATCTCCCTCATGAAGCAAAACTTGGTGGAGCGGTTTTCTATCGGTAAATGTATCCTATAAAGAGGTGCTAATTAATTTTCAAAGATTTGATTCATTCATTAATATACCTTTAGTTACAACTTTTGATAATATTGTATATCGTGTTTAGGTTCCTATGCAAATTGAAGTCTTATTGTCGTAATAAGCGTTATCCAAAAGGATCAATTGCTGAAGGTTACTTAGCAGAGGAGTGTATGACTTTCTGCTCTAGATATTTAGAAGATGTTGAAACAAGATTGAATAGACCAAGTAGAAATGCTGGGCTCAATAATGATCATAACTTAGTTAAAACTTATCTATTTCGAAGTTATGGACAACCAATCGGGAAAGTTGAAATTGCACACTTAGATGATAAATCTTGGGCACATCGATATATTCTTTTTCACCACGACTCAATTGAACCATTAAGCAAGTAAGTTTTAGAATTTGATAAATATTCATCCTTTAAATTTGTTTATTTTTTCGCTAACTCATTTATTCACTTTTTAACATAGTGAGTATAAACAACTCTTGAGATCTCGTTCACGCTCTCGAAGATTACAACATCGAGAGATTCATAAGTTATTCATAGAATCTTTTCATGAATGGTTAGGGCAGACGGTTTGTAGCCAAAGCTTTCAATGACAAATAATAATGTTTTTGTATAACATTTTAATTAACCAATTTACTTTCATTTCGATAGGTTTGGAGTGGAAAAGACGTCAGTGAAAAAGTTAAATTGCTTTCCCAAGGTCCGAATAGAGTAGCAAAAAGATATAATACCTTTCTGATTAATGGATTTAGGTTTCATACAAAATCTCGTGAAAGATTGAGGAGGACTCAAAATTGTGGAATAGTTGTTAATTCTTCAATTACAAGTTATGCTAGTGCTAGTGTCACGGGCCGAAGCTCAAAGCCCGTGACCATCGCACACAATGAGTCCATTGGAGGTCTATCATTGACATTGGGATCATTTAACCCACATGAGCTGGCCCGATTCAGAGAGCTATTGATCAAGCCTATCAGATTGAAGCTCGGGTGGCCAATGATGAAGATTTGGCAACTTAAGACAGCTTGGCAAATATGAGAAATAATCCTAGAAGATAAGGGAATCATATCTTTAGGATTAGATTTGATTAGATTTGATTTTGTAATCATGTAAATCCCATGAATTAAGGGATAGGCTAATCTTGACCGTCAATGTAATTCGATCTTAATCATTGGTTGTGAGGGAGCTCAACTATAAATAGAAGCCTCTCCTCATTTGTAACTCATCCATAGGAATTCATTCCATTCATTGCATTCTTTGTATTATTTGAGAGAAAGAAATACAATTGAGAACATTTACTCAAACACTTGGTGTTCTTGTTCTTATGGCTTTTTTGTTGTCTTTTGAGCCTTCTTTTGGCTAGTCGCTTCCGCTATACAAGTTTGGTGCCTTGGAGAAATTCTCTTGGAGAATCCTCAATCGTTTTAATCAGGCTGACTTAGGCGTTATTTTGATCAAAGAAGCGTCTAAGGCCGCACGCCCCAAGTATTCAAGTTTAGGGACGTGACAAGTGGTATCCGAGCTAAGGTTGCGAAGGCACCAATCGTGATGTCAAAAGAAGTTGTTAAACAGACTGAGCCAATGGAGACCCGTGGGAGGGCCAAGCATAAAAGTCGTTCAAGGGACGTACTGTCGACTTTGGAAAATCGAGTGGTCACTCTCGAGGAATCCATGGGGGATGTCAAGGAGAGGCTCGATGAAGTCGATGAGAGACTCTCAAGTGGGTTGCAATCCATGAAGGAACAGTTGTGAGAGTATGTATGGGATACTCTTAGTTCCTTGGAGAACAAGATGATAATGAAAGATGATGCTCTTGAGGCAATGATGGTAGGCTTGAAGGAAGAAATCGCCGAGCTTAAGGGGGAGCTCAAGATTTTCAAGGCCATCTTGGGAAATGGAATGTTGGCTTCGACGCCAAAGCAACAGGTGATGGATGTGCCCAAATCGAAAGGCTTTAAAGGGGCAAGGTCTGCAAGTGAAGTGGACAACTTTCTTTGGGCAATAGAGCAATACTTCCAAGCGATGAGCATTCAGGATGACGCTACTAAGGTAAATACTGCTGCTATGTATCTTACTGACGTTGTATTGTTATGATAGAGACATAGGTCCACAGATGTGAAACGTGGTGGGACCAAGATTGAGACTTGGGTAGAGTTCCAACAAGAATTCAAGGCACAGTTTTATCCGGAGTATGCCGAGGATAAAGCTCAAGCAAAGTTGCGGTAGCTTACGCAACGAGGATCGGTGAGGGAGTATGTGCGAGAGTTTGTGAACTCATGCTTCAAATTTTAGATTTGAGCGAGAAGGAAGCATTTTTCTCCTTTACAGATGGGTTGAAACCATGGGCAAAACAAGAGTTGTAACGCCGAGGAGTCAAAGAGCTTACCAAAGCCATGATGGTTGCAGAGTCCATAGTAGAATTTGATCCGAGCAAAGACATGTTTGAACCTTCGAAGCCCAATGGGAAAGGCGACGGTGGGGGAGACCATGATGGGAATAAAGAGGGACATAGCGATTATTGCAGCGGTAGTAGCAGCGATGGTGGGAAACCACGACGTGAGAAGTGGAGACCCAAGAACCCAAAAGAGAAAAGGAGCAAGATAAGATGCTACCTTTGTAAAGGTCCGCATATGAAGAAGAATTGTCCAAAGGTATATTCATTTTCGGCTATCAAGACGAAAGATGAGCCGGATGAAGGGAAACCTGTTGAGAAGAAAGCATCAAAGGTTAATGCGATGGTGCTTATTCCTGCCAAAAGAGATGGCAATGAAGGGTTGGTGTTTGTAGACATCAACATTACAGGCCAAATGAAGAGTGCTTTTGTTGACACAGGAGCATCTGACTTGTTGATATCGGAAAAAGTTGCTAAGGAGCTTGGTCTTTCGATTCAAAAATTGAATAAGAAGATCAAGATGGTAAATTTCGATGAGGGACCAACTGTTGGCGTAGCTCGAAACGTGGAGCTACAAATCGGCAAATGGAAAGGCAAGGAAGACTTTAAGGTAATCGAGTTAAACGATTACGATTTTGTGCTTGGTTTAAACTTTCTTGACAGAATTCAAGCTACAATGTTTTCATGGCCGATCAAATTCATATTGTTATCGGTGCATTATCACGGATCATTGTGTCGGTATATCGAGGTATGAAGGTTAGGGCCAAGGTGTTGTCATCAATCCAACTAGTCAAGGATGTTTCGTATAGGAAGAACATCGACTCGAGGAAGCGGAATGTTGCAGCCCCTTCGGGAGAGTTAGTGGAGCTTGGGACCAATATGAGGCCTGGTAATCGTCTGTGAAAAAATCACCTTTGGGTAAGGTAAAGTGCACATCGAACTTTGAGGGAAAAGAAGTTATGCAAACGGGACAAACGGGTCGAGTAAATGCTGCGAGTAAGGTACATCATGAACACCTTAGTAGTGTTGTGAATTTTGACTTGTTAGCTTGGCAAGGTCGTAGGGACCATTTCAAAGTTCTTGAGCAAGGAGGCTAAGGGACTGTGGGAATTACGAAGCCAAGGGGTGTGAATTAAGAAGATTCAGAACGAAGCAAGTCAAAATTGGGGCAAGTTAGAGTGAAGACTTCTTGCCAGCAAGATGTACCAACGAGAGCAACGATTCAAGATAAGAGGAGACAAAAGTCGAGACGAAAGTTTCGAAAGAAGGGACAACCCGATAACAAGACTAGTCGGGAAGAAGCCGAGGCAACGAGATAATATCAAGGCGAATCAAGTCAGTGCCATTCTGAAGCCGCAATGAGGGCATTGCGAGAATGGGTGGGGGAGAGTGTCACGGGCCAAAGCTTAGAGCTCGAGACCATCGCACACAATGAGTCCCTTGGAGGTCTATCATTGACATTGGGATCATTTAGCCCACATGAGCTGGCCCGATTCAGAGAGCTATTGATCAAGCCTATCAGATTGAAGCCTGGGTGGCCCAATGATGAAGATTTGGCAACTTAAGGCAGCTTGGCAAATATGGGAACTAATCCTAGAAGATAATGGAATCATATCTTTAGGATTAGATTGGATTAGATTTGATTTTGTAATCATGTAAATCCCATGAAATAAGGGATAGGTTAATCTTGACCGTCAATATAATTCGAACTTAACCTTTAGTTGTGAGGGAGCTCAACTATAAATAGGAGCCTCTCCTCATTTGTAACTCATCCATTGGAATTCAATCCATTCATCGTATTCTTTGTATTCTTTGAGAGAAAGTAATACAATTGAGAGCATTTACTCAAACACTTGGTGTTCTTGTTCTTGTGGCCTTTTTGTTGTCTTTTGAGCCTTCTTTTGGCTAGTCGCTTCCGCTATACAAGTTTGGTGCCTTGGAGGAATTCTCTTGGTGAATCCTCAATCGTTGTAATCAGGCTGACTTAGGCGTTGTTTTGATCAAAGAAGCGTCTAAGGCCGCACACCCCAAGTATTCAAGTTTAGGGACGTGACATTAGGGAAAGTAATCCTGTTGAGGAAAATGTAAAGTATTACGGACTTCTTACGGACATTATTGAGTTGGATTACTATGGCAAATGGAAGGTTGTTTTATTTCGATGTGATTAGGCTGATATTAATACTGCTCGCGGAATTAAAAAAGATCAATTTGGTCTTACAATGGTGAACTTCTCTCTATTAATTCACACTAGGCAACAATTGATGGACAAGCCGTATGTATTTTCTTGTAAAGTCAAATAAGTCTTTTACTCGAGAGATACAACTGATGAGGGTTGGTACGTTGTACTCCGCAATACCCCTAGTGATTTGTTTGACATGGGCAATGGGAGTAGAGATGACATGGATGAAAGATCGGAAACTTTGCCTTTTCTAGAACAAAACTTAAATGAAACTATCCCTAGTACAAGTACACAATTTCAATGGGTTCGTCAGGATGTGGATGAAGATATTTACGAATCATAATGTAGTAAGATTTTATGTTTTTTTTAATAATTTGTAATATTATAATTTAAATCTTGATTTTGTTAAATATCTTCATTACTATTATTGTTGTAATTAGTTACTAATATTTCAACTATTTTATGTGTATTGCAGATAATATACCTAGAAGAAAATTTCGAGATCTAAGTATTGTCCAAAATTCTCCGAATTCGGAAGAAACAAATAGTGATCAACAGACTGTTATTGGATCTTCGAATGTTCCGGAAACTGAAGAAAATCAAGATAATGTTAAGTTTAATTTTCATGCATGTTCACTTTTATTTTTTATTTTTGTTTCAAATTCTAATATTATCATATACAATTTTTTAGCTGAATATTCTGAGGGACGCAGAACTCGAGGATGTACCCTATTAAAGGATTTATACAATCTAAATCCTAATGAGCGTGTCAAAGTATCTGCAAATAGTCATGGTCAGCCTGTTGGATCAGAAGCTCGATTTTTGGGAGGATACTTGGGCATTGTAGCACGAAATAGCAGTCTGTTGCCGATCAACTACGAGTCATGGCATCCTATGCCTGATAGTAACAAAAATCAAGCTCTCGATAATATTAAGGTAATAAAGTGAATGTAATTTATAATACTTTGGTTTAATTTTAATTTATATATACTTTCAAAACTTGTGTTATTTGTAGGAGAGATTTATTTTAGAGCTCTCGAACGACTATGTAAAAAAATCATTAGGGAAGAAATGGAGAGACCATAAGAGTAATATAAAGAAATATTATTTTAAGAATAATATGAGCCTCGAAGATAAATTGCAAAATGTTCCGCCCGGGAATGCTGAGGTACCAATGGGAAGAACAAGTTAGATTTTGGAGCTCAAAGAAATGAGAGGTATTATGTACTACTAAACTTTTGTAATTATTTCGATTTATAGTATTTATTATATACGTAATAATAATTAATGTAGGGTCGTGAGTGTGTTGGAACTACAAGTAAGCAAAAACAAAAATTCACGCACACAGCTGGATCGAGAAGTTTTGCCTGTGTAGCTGCTGATGAGGTATTTTGAATTTATTAATTATGTCAAATATTAATTACTTTCTACTAATTAATATTTTTCCTACTATAATGTAGAAATATTCGTCAGGTCAAAAAGTTGAACGCCTTCAGCTTTTTGACATTACACATAGAAAAAAAGATGGATCTCCTATGACTTCTGAAGCTGCAAAAATTATAGTATATTTACTTAATAAAATTTAAATTATTTTAAATATTTATCATGTTTAATTATAATGGTTTAGTTCGTCGTTTGTAATACAAATAATGTCAAGTTATGTTGCATTTGTTTGATTATATATTTCGTTTCTAACTTCTTAATTGACTTATTAGGATAAATTAAAGGATAAGAAGGCGGAGTATGAAGCGATGGCTTCAAGTGATAGTTCGGTTAATTTAGAGGATATTGATAATCGAGTTATTATTGAAGTTTTAGGTCTTGAAAGGTATGGTCGGGTTAGATTTCAAGGATCTTTTGCTAGCCCATCCTGATATTTTGGATCCAACTTGCAGAGATACATGCTTTCGGGGAGTTAAGATCAAGCTGAAGTTCAGAGATTAAGAGATCAAATGGCTCAGATGCAAGCAAGCACAGTTGAGCAAATTGCTCAACTTAAAGAGGAGGCAGCAGAGGTTCAAAGAAAATATGATGAACTTCTGCTACAACTTAAAGAGGAGGCAGTAGAGAGGGAAGTGGAGGCAGCAACGAGGGAAGCGGAGGCAGCAGCAAGAGTTGTGAAGGAAGCAGAGGCAACAAGAAAGTATGACGAGCTACAGCTACAGCTTCAAAATATGATGAAAATATTTCAGCAGAATCAATCGCAGAATCCGCCATCTTTGACTTTTATTTTTTCTTATTGTGAGAATAATATATACACAATACTACTTTTGAATATATTTTTCATTTATTTATTAATTTAAATCATATGCATATTTCTTTCGTTTATTATTGACATTTAGATTTGAAGTTATTGGTTGGATTTGAATTGATTGGATTTGAATTTACAGGAAAAAAATATTGAAAATTCGGGTTCTATGAGAACTAAAATGAACAGTTAAAAAAATGTTAAAAAAATGCGTTTGTGGAAAAAATGCCGCTAAAGAATATTATCTATAGCGGCGTTTGTGGGTAAAAGCGCCGCTAAAGACCATGTTCTTTAGCGGCGTTTATGGTAGAAGTGGCGCTAAAGATCATATTCTTTAACGGTGTTTGCGGTAGAAGCGCCGCTAAAAACCATGTTCTTTAACGGCGTTTTTCCTCATAAACGTCGTTATTTTTAACGGCGTTATTTTTAGCGATATTTTTTACGGTGCTTTTTTAGCAACGTTTATAAACGCCACTATAGGCCTAAAAAAACTCCGCTAAAAACTTGTTTTCTTATAGTGTATACGTGAGAATCCACCTCTCTTTTATCTTTCACACAAATGAATCATGGTAGTCAAAAAGGAAAGCACCATTAGAGAATAAAGATCGCAAACCCCATTATTCATATCCATATCCATATCCATGGGCAAGAAACACAATTTTCTGGTGGAATTCATTGATGAAAGGAATCTAAACTTTATCCTCCTCAAGTGAAGTGAACGGGACCTGTAATTTTTCCCTGGAAATTTCAAAAAGTTGAATATTTGACTAAGTCAAAATGGATTAGGATTTACAGTTTGTAATTCAGGCTTCCTACATTTTTCATATGATATCTTTCCAGATCTTCATGGGACCTATGGAATCTTGCAATCCTGATATGATCTTTTCTCTACATTTAATAATAATAATTATTATGCCTTTGATCTCAAAGTTTGCTCTTAGTTGATGCATATCGCTTAAATCTCTGCTAGTTTTCTTGTTATGTAATTATAGTAAAAATAACTTAATCGGAGTTCAATTTGGAATTTGAGTCGAATTTAAACCCGAAAGGTTCATGATTTAAGTAATTCCAGACACTCCATTTGGAGGGAGAGACACGCAAAAGAGTCAATAACTCATATTATTCTTCTTCAGAAAGTCTCCCTACTTCAAAACCTTTTTCAAGATCATCCTATTTTTTTTACTCTCGTTGATATTGTGTAACAACACCTCTATCTTTTCCAAATATAATCCAGGATACTCTAAATACATGAAAATCTTATAAAAATCTGATCGTATCCAATGCTCCCAACCGATGAGTAACATAGCATGCCGATAATTGGACAAACAGCTGGTCCAAAATGTTTCTAACTGCGTCTGAATCTTCGTCTTTTTATCCTTTCTATCTCTATAAGATTCAAAACAGCTCTACTTTTATAAAAGCATGCATGAAAGAATTGATAGCAAGGGGACCAATGGTGACTTATCATGCATATAAAATAACTCGGTTGGTAAAGACATAGGTTCGACCATACTTAAGTATAGCTTTTCTTCTAATTTAAAGGTGAAAAAGGATTATAGGTAAAAATAGGCTTATCCAACTATACTGTAAGTCTGCAGCACTCTTTAATCCTAATGTATTAATGGAGCCAACAGTATGCATGGTAGTATCGAAATGCTTATGTGAACAAAAATGACGCCTAATATTCCATATAGCAAGTACAAGAACAAAATCCTTAAAATTCTCTCCCACTTCTCCAGCCTTTTTCTTTTTCTTGATAAAACTGTGGGGATATCTTGTGTTAATTTGCTCATAGTTTAGCCTAATCAGGACAAAAGTAAACCATTTTGGATTGATTGTACAAGCTTTCCATACAACTATGACAATTAAAACTTTATACCATTGCATGATGTAACTAACTGCTTGATGCCCATTTGCATGATGTAAGCTTGCAGTTCATGAGCATAGATGTATACTTTAGTTCACATGGGGAGAATCAAACAATGCTATGATGCATGTTTTGTTATTATTGTCGGTTTTGTTTGGTCAAGCATTGATGCAAAGTTTATGGATAGAACTGATTCTCAATAGACTTTCAATGAACTAAAAGCTTGCATTTTAAGAACTAAGAGTTCTAGAAAAACGATCGAGAATCTGTGTGACGGTATACCTCATTGATGAGTTCAGTACCCAACTTTTCTAACACTATATAAGGATGCCTCAAAGACGATTCAAATTTCATATTTCATGAGATCAAAAAGAATGGCAGCCATTTCCTTTAATCCTAGACTCAATGTTCGGGGAGGCAGGAAGAATCATGGCGTTGTAGTTGAAGAGATTGAAGGGCTCATCAGAGTTTATGGAGACGGGCACGTTGAGAGGCCACCGATCATCCCTTCCGCCCCTTGCATGGTCACAAATGGTGTGGTATCTAAAGATGTTGCTATTGAGAAATTCACCAATTTGTGGACACGTATCTATGTCCCAAGCTACTCTAGCAAGATGCCTTTACTTGTCTACTTCCATGGGGGTGGATTCTGTGTTGGCTCAGCAAGTTGGAGATGTTACCATGAGTTCCTGGCTGCACTTGCCTCCAAAGCTGGTTGCATAATCTTATCTCTCAACTATCGTCTAGCTCCAGAAAACCGTCTTCCTGCCGCGTATGATGATGGGATCAACACTCTTATGTGGGTGAAACAAGAAGCTCGGAATGGGGCTAATGAACACAAATGGTGGTTAAACCAATGCCGGTTCTCTAGTTTGTTTTTAGCAGGCGATAGTGCCGGTGCTAATATAGCTTATAATGTGGCCATCAGATCCTATGGAATATCTGGCTCCAGCATCAAGTCTTTGATTCTAAAGGGTATAATCTTGATTCAACCATTTTTCGGAGGAGAGGAAAGAACCATATCCGAAATGCACGCCACTCAACCAGCTAACTCAGCACTGACTCTATCAGTTTTCGATACCTATTGGCGATTATCGCTGCCGTTAGGTGCCAACCGTGATCATCCATGGTGCAACCCGTTAGCTGAAGGTGCTACTAAGTTGAGGGAACTGAAACTTCCTGGTGCAATGGTGTGCATATCAGAGATGGATATACTGAAAGATAGGAACCTTGAATTCTGCAATGCGTTGGCCAGTGCTGGGAAATGGGTGGAGACAAGAATGTATAAAGGTGTGGGGCATGCATTTCAAATTCTGCATAATTCTCAGTTTTCTCAAACTCGGACACAGGAAATGGTGTCCCATCTTAAGGCTTTCATCAACCAATGATCTCACTGATATTCTATAGCAGTTGCTGTTGACATTGCTAGGTATTGGAGTAACAGAATAGCTATAGTTTGTTCACAATATGGCTGGTGTAGTTAGTTGCTGTAGTAAGTTTGTTAGGTTGTTAAGTGATAGTTAACAGGTGACAAGTGCAATTATACGTGTACAAATACAATGTGCATTGCATGTAAAAAGAAAGTTGAGTTTTTCAGAATAATAAATCTTTCATCTATAATTTTCTCTCTTAGTTTTTTAGTCTTTGACAGAGTTTCTTTCACTAGGTATCGAGTAAAGTAAATTCTAGTTAATTGAAGGATGACTACATATATACATAAGTAAATAACAGTGGTATTTAGTAACTAAAACTTTGTGCAGATGCAAATTTAAAAATTGTGGTTATTTGAAATTGAATTAAATTTTATTTTATTTTATATTTAAAATGAAGAAAATAATTTAAAAATTCATGAAAAGTTATTGATTTTAGAAATATTTATGAAAAATTGTCTAATAATATTCAAAACTTGTAAAATAAAGTTTATTTTGTTAAAATAAATCTAAAAATTAAAAATTAAAAATTAAAATAAAAAATCAATAACTGAATTAAGTCGAATCAAATTATGACGAATGATTTAAAATATCCAAAAAAAAAATCAATCAAACAATATCACTCAAATAGATGACCATCTCGAAAAGGCATGTAGTCAAAGTAATTGGAACTTCAAAAAAATAGACTTGTATTATCTTATTTAAAATTATTGGTTTATAGTTCTTTGTATTTTCTGTAAATTTAAAATTTAGTATTTGTATTTTTATTTTTAATAATTTAGTTTCTTTATTTTTAATTCAAAATTCAAGTCTAATTATTAATATTGTTTATTTTTTGTTAAATTTATTAATGTTACATTTTGAAATAAAAAAATACACTTATGTAACTAAAAATATGACATTGTAATTAACTAAAAATTTAATTGAAACATAAAAAACATAAGGATTAAATTCTAAATTTATGGAAAGTACAAACAGTTATAGCATATTTTAACCAAAATTATTTCAAAGAATTAATCAATTAAATTTTGAAGCTCATGGATTCGATTCCAAAAGAGACATCGTTATCAACTCGAAAGATATAAGATTAAAGGACTAAGTTGAAATAAACAAAATAAAAGAAAAAAAGAAAAAGAAAAAGAAAAAATCAACCTTGTAATTAATGGTCAGTTTAGCATTGCTTCTCATAAGCACTTTTGGGACAAAGAAATATTTTTAAAATAAAAATATTACTAAACAAAGTGTTTTTGAGTTTTTTAAAAGTGCTTTTAGCATAAAAAAAATACTTTGAAAAAATACTTTTTGACCAAAAGGAAAAGAAGAAAATTTTAGCTTTTTCTCAAAAGTGTTTAACTCAACTCAGGACATAATTGCAATGATGGGGATTGCTTCAGATTAATGGAGTTAAATGACAACACACTCGATTTTTAAGGTTACTTGTGGTCTCTATAGATCTCCTTATTTTGCCATTGTACTTTATTTCTTTAACAATTGATGGGATTCGGATTATACAACTCTAACAAATTTATATGAAATGTAATAAGTAGTTAGCTTATAGTTGATATGGTGTTAACTGATGTTGGTTGAGGATGTGGTATGCAATTGTGAACTGATTATGAATTAATGATGTTGTGAGTTGGTGAGGAAAGTTGTAGGTTTTTCACCAAAAAGATTTTGTAGAAACAGTATGTGATGTTGCAACATTAAACGTATGTCGTCGCGACAAGAAATAACTTGTAATGTCACATTGAGACGAGGAACCCTATTGTCTCAACGAGGCCAAAACAATGGGTGACATCATGATGTCGAGTGGATTGACGTAATGACGCGACAAACTATTTGGCAACGTCACCACGTGAAAATGCTGATGTCATGACGTCAACCCTATATTTTGAATCTTTTACAATTTAGTCTTGATTTGATCTCGGGTTAACTTTAGATCTTCCATAAGCTCGTATAAAGCCCAAGAATGTTTATTTATCATATTTTTTTGTTTATATTGTTTGTATTTGCATGTTAAATGGCTTGAATTATGATTATTTTGAACGTAGTTGCTCCGACAACGAATGTGACACATTGTAGCTTGAACCTGACGATTAGGTCGGGTATAGGGTGTTACATGAAATAAGTTATAGTTTATCACCTCTAATAATCTTTTTTTGATATCTAACTGAACAAATATTTTTAATACCTCTAAATTCTTTCCCTTTGAAATTTTATGATTCCCATTCTCGAAATATTATCGTTAATGACTTTGAAAATTTTTGGGGTATAACACTAGGGATCTGGATGGGAACCAAGCTGGTGGCGTGAGGGTTTGGAGAGGATTAGGAAAGGATTATTGGGATATGGGATGTGTTTAATGGAGTTACTGTATATTTCCTAGAGTTCCCATTATCGGAGTTTCATTATAACTCGAGAGTTCATATTTGGTCGGGATCTTTGCAAATGTATCGAAATATCAGTGCTTCAGTGATTTAAGTGTTATAGTGGTAAAGATATATGTGTTTCAGTAATATATGTGAATTAAGTGTTAAATGATTTTGTTAAGTTTGTGAATTGAGAAAGAAATTTTAATATGTTAAAGTGAAAACTATAAATTATAAAGTTAATTTAAATGATTTTATGTTTTGGAAATGAATTAAAAGTTTAGGTATATCAATGAAAGAAATTGCATGAATAAATATTATTAAAATCAATTAAATTATATATATATATAAATGGTAAGATTGAATTTAATTAAGTGCTTATTAAGCTATTCACATAGTTTAACATATTTGTTTAAACTTGTAGGTGAAAGAAAGTAGATTCAAGTTACATGGACTACTTCTTTACGAGGATTGTTATTTCAACTTGGATCACACCACTAATCCAAGCTACAAGACCAAGTTCTTTTTGTATATATATAAATTTTGGACTTTAGAGATGGCATGTTGATCGGTGTTTTTACGATACAACGATTGTGTAAGCGTACACACGTCGATGCAAATATAGTTGATAGACAAATCTATCGGATATCGATCCCATGAGGAATGGGTTCTTGATGTCTAAATTTTGGAGCAATCAGTAATGAAATTAAATGTAATGTGAGTACTAATGTTAGTGCAATATGTCAGATCTGCACACTAAAATAGTTAATCAATGTCCATGCAATTAGGGTTAAGCTTTAGAGATTAAATGTCAATGTACTGAAAATAAATCCAATTGTGTTGAGTGTTGAATACTAAATATTAAAATGCATGAAATATAAATGTGACCAAGTGTAAAGGGTAAAAATGGTTCACTGAATATTGCTAAGTTGTAACGCTAGATGCGTCGACAAGGTAAGATATAGATGAATTGTCGCTGCAATGAAGTCCCTTTGAGTTCTTACCAACAACAGCTCTCTACTTAATCCCGACTTAAATACAATCACTCCACCTCTCGGTGCGAGTAACGATGTGTATCCAAGAACAAGCAACTGGTTTTTATCCTAGTCCCAAGCAGCTCTCGCCTAACCCACTTGTTAATCTAACTTGTCATTGCATCTCTCGATGTCGGCGTACTGTAATTTCACTTTCGTGTTTAGAGCGGTTAGATCCAAGAATAAACGGATAAGCAGTGTAAAATAAGAATCAAAATGATCTAACATCAAAAGATACTCTCGTATTCATCTAATATCATCAAAATCCATCATCGTTTAAGAAGAATTAAAGAGTACAACAAAGCTTACTATCTCTAGACTACTAAGCCTACTCCCTAATTATTCCTCTTGCTCGGCATCAAGCACCTCTCGTCAAAAGCAATTGCAGACTTGCTTCATCAGTTCCCCGATTTCCAGTTCAAATCTCCAATTCACATAGAATTTTCAGAATTAAATCTCTTGGCTCTTGATGATTTCTTTCCTTCTTCGTTTGTCTATTTATAACCTCTAAAATGTTTCAGGATTCAGCCTTCTTTCTCAGATATAGATTTGGATTTTGCAGCTGTCAAAATTAGTTAGAATACAGTTGTGCACTCACGCAGTTCTAATATGTTCTTCACAAATCTGTAGATTGTCGTTGCATCGCTGAGTGCACTCTGAGATCATAATTGCAGCGACATCTGTGAAATTTCTGTGTTGGTGCTTCTAGTTGTGAATTCAGCTTAACTCTATTCATTCAATGTTCAGTTTCAATGCTGTGACATCTCTTGATCGCAATTACCAGCTGATCTTGTGGCTGCATTCGTCCAGCATTAAGCTTCTAGGCTTAGTTCCTGCGCTGACAATATTAAGACGCAATATATCGACTGCTTGCGTCGATATTAGTACAAAAATAGATAAAAATAACAAGAATTTAAACTAATTATCAATAAGTTGAAAAACATAAAAACTAAGTATAAAATGCTAATAATGCATGCTAAATGAAATACAAAAGAGACAATTTAAACATTAAATTGGGAAGAAATTCTATGTCATTTGTAATACCATCACATGTACCTAGATTTGGTAGTGTAAATATAAATTATAAATGTATAATAGAAATGTTATAAAGCTTGTGTTTGAATGTGATTTCAAATGATGATTATGTGCTTAAATGTAACATCTCTTGCTTGGATCTGTTATCGGATCAAGTGAGAGACGTTACAAAATTCATAAATCTGATCTCAAATATATAAATTGTTTTTGTTTGTTACAAACGAGGCCAAATCCCTAATCAAACTAAATTAATAAGTCTTGAGAAGGCGACACCTTCTATATCTGCCTTCAGCAAGGGAATGATGCTAGGAGGGAGCGGTCAAAAATGAAGAATTAGTTCTTGTATATGCAAACTCTTCTTGGACAAGTGATTCGCAACAAAGTTACACCGTTAAGGAACAAATTTATATGCAAACTCTTCTTAGACAAATGATTCGCAACAAAATTACACCGTTGAAGAATAGATTTTAACATACTCCGTTTTAATACCCCATCGATGACCGGCACGAAACAATAGAACAGATGTTTAATATCAACACCCGACATAACCATGGAGATCGAGATTAGAAAATCCGATTCAACAATTACATCACGACAACCTTGCCATTTACATAGGAAAACCTACATATTTACATAGGGGCTCTCTGCCTTGCCATTTAGCCAATGCATCGTTGGCAAAAATAAATAGTTATAAAAATAATATTTCAGGTAGAATGTAATAGTAAAATGTAATATAATAAATTAAATATTAATTTTTCTTAATTTATAATAATAAATATATATAGTTGAAATATTATTTGAAGAATATATTTTGGGAATTTTATCTTGATTTAAGTAAAATATATTAAATTTGATGATTGTACTTTTAATTTTAAAAATTTAATCTCTTTATTTTTTTAAAATTCAATTTTAGCTATTAACATTTTTAAAATTATTTTATTAAATTTAAATTTATTATAATTTTATTTTTTAATAAAATAGTTTTAATTAATTTTTATTTTTTAATTTCAAAATATCACACTCATAAATTTAATAAAAAATTTAATTAAATCTGAATTTTTTAGATTCCTGAAAATAAAAAGAATAGACTAAATTTTAAATTTATAAAGGGTTGATAGACTTATGAGATGTTTTAACCTTGAAAACATATTAAAATTGTGAAAAATATCAGATTAGCAAATGTATATAAGATGATTTAGAAGAATGATATTTAAAGTAGTCCTTAATCAGAATGGTTTGAATGCGAAGAGCTGGATCCATGGAGAAGACCTAATACCAGTTAAAAATAAAAATGTAATACCGTTAATAAGTGGACAAGAACTTCCTTCCCTCGCCGTTATTTGAAAATCTCTCGCAGGCCATTGAAATCGCGCCTTGACCCGTTACAGCAAGAAGCCGTGGATCCAATTTGCAAATTTAACCCAATACCTGTGGGTGATCCACTCAGCATTGCAAATGAAAAATTGAGTGCTCCCGTTTTCTGGTTGGGCGATCCATCTGTTTGGTTGTATTTGTTAGATCTCTGAATTCCAACATTTGGATCTTAAATTTCAGGTTCTTAGAATTATGAATACAATTCGATTTCATTCCAAATAATCGCCGTTGGGGTGGATTGATTTCATTGCAGCATTTGATTTAGTTTTGATTTGATTGGATCTGATTTGAGCTCTCTACAAAAATTTCACTCTTGGACGCAATAATGAATCCTTTCTCGTCTGGTACTCGTCTTCGGTAAGCACCAATTCCTAGTGTTAACCCATTTCTTGTTTTAGTTCTGCTTTTCCCTTTTAATTTGAAAATCCTATCAAGAACACTTGATTCTTTTTAATTAGAATGAATTTTCTTTTTTTTTTTCAATTGAAACGGCTGCGTTTTATTTATTTAATTTTTCTCTTAATTGCAGTTGTTTTGATTGCCATGATTCAAATTTGCGAGTTCGATTTTAGTCTGTGCTACTTAAAAAGATGATTGTGTCTGAATTTAGATCCAAGTGGAGATTGTTAGCTTTTCTGGTTTCATGCTTTGGTTCCTCTAGCTACTTTTGCCTTTTCTTTGTGATTGTGCTTTGAATCAGTTGCACGCAACTATGGATGAAAATGTAGAAGTCCCTAATTTGTTTGAGGTTAGCTTGATCTGCCGCTTTCATGAGTATTTAAAATATTAAATGATGCACCAAATAGCATTAGTTCCAGAGGTACCATTTTCTAGAAAGGAAACCCCAATGTACCACCAGTCTGGTAATGAAACCTTACTTT
Source organism: Gossypioides kirkii (assembly GCA_005610355.1). Taxonomy (NCBI): domain Eukaryota; kingdom Viridiplantae; phylum Streptophyta; class Magnoliopsida; order Malvales; family Malvaceae; genus Gossypioides; species Gossypioides kirkii. The sequence continues at coordinate 15,463,455 of CP032254.1, read as the reverse complement.
CTCTAATACGGCATTATTGCTATATAGGTTTTTTTTTGAAGGATGATAGATATATAGGTTATGCAGCATGTTTTGGTACACAGATATTTCATCCAACCATTAAACTATGATTAACTAGGGGAATGGAGAGAGTGATATTATATATATAAACTAACTGTCCAAAGCAGTCATGTACTCAGGTGTCCCATTCGATATGGTTACCAGAGACAATTTGAATAGCCTGGTTACACGATTGTATCTGTAATTCTTGTGGCTGCATGTTCGAACTGATTTGTAGAATTTATCACACTTTTAGTGAACAATTGTAAATTGAACTCCATTTCCTTTTACTTTTCCAAGGTGGGATTGCTTGGTGACTGTAGAAGGCTTCTGTGCCTATTGCAATGGAACCAAATAGTTGTATTTGTCCCTATATAGATTTAGGATGATAAAAAAAAATCTAAGATAGGAAAAGGATCTGGTCTAAATGATAACCTCCAGACCCTGTTATGGGAATTCTCTGCAAGTTCTTTGAATTAGTTTACTAAGTTTTGTCCATATTTTATCATTGTGAAGATCTTAATGTCCTTGTTTTCAGTAGTCATCAGTAACAAGTGCTGCTTTTTAGGAGCAAACTGGTAAGTAGGAACATATAGGTCTCCTCTCTCTTAAGCATCTGTACATATTTCTTGTTCAATAGATTGTTCAGAATAACTGTTTATACGTGTTAGAGAAAGGCATCTCTTAGTTTTATGTAACATTTTATGCAGAAAGAGAAAGGGACTAGGGATCCCAAATCCTATAGTTTGTATTGTTTAATCCAGCATCTATTAATTTTGTATTAAAAGTTGCGCCCTCCACATGCTACCAGATGGTCTTATGTTGGATGCTTTGATAGTTTGAAAAGTTTCTTCTCAGCTAGGACCTACTACTGGTTTCTAAGAATGCTTTTGCTTTTTCTTAAATTATATATCAATGTATAGGAATTCATGTTTTGTTAAATGAATCAAATTGATGACTAAAACATATTTTGTGCATCTTTTGTCCTAGGTAATATTATTTAATCCAAACAAATGAATTGAATGTAGTTTATATGGATATTAATTGGAAATGGGCAAACTCACTACTACTATGCAGGGACATGATACGGGCTATACGTGCATGCAAAACTGCTGCTGAAGAACGTGCTGTTGTAAGGAAAGAGTGTGCTGCTATTCGTGCTGCAATTAATGAAAATGATCAATTTTATAGGCACCGCAACCTAGCAAAGCTTATGTTCATTCACATGCTTGGATATCCCACTCATTTTGGCCAAATGGAATGCCTAAAGTTGATTGCATCAACTGGATTTCCAGAGAAGAGGATTGGATATCTTGGTCTCATGTTGCTTCTTGATGAAAGACAAGAAGTGTTGATGTTGGTCACAAATTCATTAAAGCAGTATCCAGCATGTAGACTTTTCTCAACCTTAATTTATTCCTATTTTCTTTTCCATGTATCATTTGTGTTCTGGATGAATAATTTTTCTCCTGATAGGCTGGTGTTACAAAGGGTAAAAATAAGAAACGGAGAGATACTCTGCAGGAACCTTAACCTATATGCAGAGATCTGAATCATTCAAACCAGTATATTGTAGGGCTTGCTCTTTGTGCTCTGGGAAATATTTCTTCTGCAGAAATGGCCCGTGATCTTGCACCAGATGTAGAAAGATTGCTGCAGTTTAGAGATCCAAATATCCGGAAGAAAGTAAGTGTGTCCTATCTCTATTCAAGTGGCTGTTGACCACAGATTCTGATTTCAATGATATGCCAAGTAAAGGGGGAAAGGGAAGCCTATTCTAGGATTCATGATTTTCTTACGTTTAAAAGATGCTGATTATCCCCTCTTAAAAGATATCAACTTCTCTATTCCTACTGGAATTGGAAAGTTTTGCATTGTATTGTTGGACTCTTCTAGTGTCATGGTTTTTGTTCTTTATTTGTTTCCAATAATACCTTTGTATTTTTGTCAATACAAAGGTTAAAAGCATCCATGTGTATTTTGATGTAAGTACTGCATGCCTCACGACAGAGACCTCAACTGTAAAATGTAATTCTGTTCCTACTTCATGAAAGTGAGATATTTTGTTTAATGATGTTCCTTAACCTTTGTATGGTCTGTACTTTTATGAAATCTGGATTTTTTGACCATTTATCTTATTGAGAAGAAGTTATTGCACGTATCACTCAAGGGAAAAATGCCAACATATTATAAACCTTGAGTCCAAACTCTGATGTGTTTTTGTCTTCAAGAAAGTCTTGTTTGATGATTTGAGGGTAATACATCTATTGACTTTTGCTAGCCATTTTGGGAAGTCATTTTTTTGATGTACTAAATTGGTTATTCTAAAATTACTTATTTTTCTGTTGGTGGATTGGTTTGATTAAACAAGCTTCCTGCTTTTCTTTTCTTTTTCCCGCTGCCAGTTGGCTTTCTGCTTATGAATTCTCATCACACCATAAGTTTTAGGTTATCTGTTATTTCGTAGCATTCTGACTGCAATCTTTGATTCCTCTTGACTCGTATCTATTGTTTGTAGGCAGCATTGTGCTCGATACGGATCATAAAGAAAGTTCCTGACCTGGCTGAAAACTTTATGTATCCTGCTTCTTCACTACTAAAAGAAAAGCATCATGGAGTCCTAATAACTGGAGTTCGACTCTGTACAGATCTTTGTAAAGTCAGCTCTGAAGCCCTGGTACATTTTAGAGAGGTAATTGATAATGGCTTTATTTGCATTTTTTTCCATTCAATGTGATTCTCTACTTAAAGTGTTGTTTGATAAACTAAAAAATTAAATGTTAAATTTTTAGTGCTCAATGTTATAAGTGCTGAATTTATATTATAAAACTATTGGGTATATTACTAAAAATTTAGTGAATATAATTATATTGTTTGATAAAAGTAAATTTTGATTTTCAAAAATTATTATTTTGTAATTTAAATCTTATAAATATAATATTTTAAAATTATTTTAGATAGGTTTGGGTAAAAGTTAAATATAATAATTTGAATATTTTATTTTTTAACAAAAAAAGAAAAAACATATAATTTATTTCAACTATGATTTTAAAAAAATAAAATTAACTTAACATTTTCAACATTAAGTGATAAGTAGCTATTTGCTTAGTTATCCTATTCAATAATCTTTCGTTGAAAATTTTGTATTAATTAAAAATTTAATATCATTATGAAACACATTTAAAAAAATTAAACATTGAAAATTTTCTTTTTCAACGGTTTATCAAACACTTATATAACTATGAATAGAAACTGTAATGAGTTGAATTTCTTTTAAATGTTTATTTCCTGCTTATGTTATATGATTATTTTCTATATCTGTGAAAAGATAATAGCTTCTTTTATCATCACTGCAGAACTGTATTGAAGGTTTGGTCAAAACTCTGAGGGATATCGCAAACAGTCCCTATTCACCTGAGTATGACATTGCTGGCATTACAGATCCTTTCCTTCATATAAGATTGCTTAAGCTTCTGCGGATATTGGGCCAGGGAGATGTCGATGCTAGTGACTGTATGACTGACATACTTGCCCAGGTCAGCTCTGAACATGTGAAGCTTTTCTGATGACCTGTCTCTTTAATTTGTACTATATTTGAAGTCCTGAAAGAAGTATCTAGTATAATGCATATTGCATATATTGTTTATCTCAACAATTTGTAACTGCATGTTACTAAATATACTTGATATAAACAATATATGTAACAATATTTGTCTATATTTGTCTTTCTCCCCCTCCCCCGTTTATCTGCTTTTTCTGTAAATTTTATATGCATTCTCATTATCTGTAGAACTCCAGATTTTCTTCATAGAAGTTCTTAAAAAGCTTTTATAAAAGAAAAGAGAGATTGCTTTATTGAGGAATGAGATTTGTTATTCCATTTTATGATTTAAAATACCATCTCACTAAAAAAATAAAAGTTCTGGCCTTGGTAGAAAATAAACCAGATATTCCACTGAAATGTTGCTCCTCGACATGATGAAAACATTTATAAATTGCTTGGAGCATGTTAAATGACAGATGTTACACCATTTGGGGTATATTGGATATTTGCTTCTAAAGCTGATCTATAGAAATGAAAGTAGAAGCTAAAATTTTTGGAGACTCCTGTTTTCAACAATATTCATCTCGTAACGAGGTTAAGGTGGGTTTCTTTTTTTACTTGTTTTTCTATATGGTCACAATTCTTATAGGTGGCATCAAGAACCGAGTCAAACAAAAATGCAGGAAATGCTATTCTTTATGAATGTGTTGAAACCATCATGAGCATTGAAGATAATGGAGGCTTACGTGTGCTTGCTATTAATATCTTGGGAAGATTCTTGTCAAATCGTGACAATAATATAAGGTATTTTCCTTTCAAATCTTATTTTGGTTCCCGTTATCCCTTTCTACACTATTTCTTGGTTCATCTATTACATTATGAAACTGAACCTTGCTTGTTTTTCAGATATGTTGGATTAAACATGCTTATGAAGGCTATTATGGTGGATGCTAAAGCAGTGCAGAGGCATAGGGCAACGATTTTGGAATGTGTAAAGGTGCTGCTTCAGGATGTTTAATTTCATCTTTGATGATTTCAATAGGTTTCTTATTTAGTTCTTGCTCAAGAAACCTGTAAGGAGTTTTGCTTTCCTTATCCTGTTTCTCTGCTTATGTTATTTGTTTGTTACTTTTGGTTAACACCCTCTGTGTTAGAATAAGACTTATTACTTGCTGCAGAGAGCATTTCTCTCTTTAGGTATCACTTGATCTTGTATTTTTTCGTTTAAGGATAAAGATTCAGTAGTCATCTCTCCTTCCTTTCTATCCATTTCTGCTATTTTTTGGGAACCCTCAATTTGTCTTACTTGTTACTCCTATGATTTTTTGGTTGATTACTCGTAATTGATTGACATTTGGATAGATTCATAGGGATTCATTTGAAGATATAATAATTTCTAGCATTTTCTCTTGGGCTTGGATCAGGGGTAGAGTGGAGTAGGAATTGGGTAGAGATCCTAAATTTGAACCTTGGTACTCTACAAATAGGAAAAAAAAGAAAAAGAAAAAAGAGTTTCCAGATTTTTCTTAGTTGCTTTTGATGTGGAATGAAATGCCATTATTGGCAAACTGTAAGTTTTCTGCATTTGAAGAAGTTTTTTATTTGACATTTTCTTTTTCCAGGATTCAGATGCTTCAATTCAGAAAAGGGCACTTGAACTTGTATACTTGCTAGTGAATGAAAGCAATGTAAAGCCTTTGACAAAAGAGCTAATTGAATATTTGGAAGTAAGCGATCAAGAATTTAAGGGAGATATTACTGCCAAGATATGTTCCCTTGTTGAAAAGTAAGTTATGCTATTTGCTAGTTAAACAAGAAGTGCTACTTCAGCTTTCCTTATGCTGTTATATTCTTTGCAGTTGTCTTGTATGCTTTGTCTTCTTGGCTCAATATTTCATGTATGATGTTTGTGCTTTGGATGTATCTAGCTGCATATTCTGCGTATGATCCTTCCTCCAACCACATTTTTAGAAAATAAAAGGATTGGTTATCATTTATCAATCTTGGAGAAGGCAATGATTTCATACTATTGATTTGATATGATCGATTTTAATGGATTGCTACCTTTGTTTAATTTATTGGAGTTGATTTTATCCTTCTCTTATGTTGGAATATTTTCTTCTGGTTTATCTGATTACGTTTTTACATTGGCTCGGGAAGGGTGCCGAAAGATTCATTTGTTATTTCTGTGCAGCATTGTTTTGTCAATTAACAATCATTTTCATTGCCTCAGGTTCTCCCCGGCGAAAATATGGTACATTGATCAGATGCTCAAGGTTCTTTCTGAGGTATATGTAGCATGCATATCATTGTTGTATGATTGGACTGAAGACTTTTTATTTGTCATATTCTACTGAATTCAACCATATCCATGTTTCTGTTCGGCTACTGTATTTTTTTCTCTTGTTTGAGTTGCATCCACTGCAGTCTTTGTTCCTTATAGGTGTTGCAGAACATTATGTTTTTGTTTCAGATAATTTATGTGCTTATTATCTCAGTACACTATTTTTTTGCATACGAGTTCATTAAATAATGGTGCAAAACATGTTTTAATCTCTACTTTTTCTTATTACCAAGTTTCTTAGTTGAACGTATGACCTTGTTATGTGTAAATTCTTGCCAAGGAAAGAGAAAAGCATTCTTGCCCCGTTTAAGTGGTGGCTTATATAAAAAAATTGGCAATATTAATAACCTTTTTTGGTAATTTTTTTCCCAAGTGATGCCAACTTTGTTGTCAATTTGCTGAAGCTAACCCACTTGATTTTTTCAAGCTAAATCTGGTGGCTGAGCCTGCCTCAGCTATGACTTTTGCTGCTTGTTGCCTTTGATTGAATGAACTATGAAAGGCTGAAATGGGATACTCCACCCCACATCAGATAGAAGTAAATATCATTGATGGAAACCATAAAGGCCTAAAGTTACTCCAGAACTTGAATTTGAGCTTGACTATTGAGAATTGTTGTCTTAGGCCTGAAAATTTTCTGGGCAATTGCAATCTGTATTAGCTCATGTAACAACTTGGATGGCTTATGGTTTGGTCTTAATCCTTTTCATTTGTTTATGATTATAAAGTGTGAACCCAATTAGGACATCTAGGATTTTGATGGGGAAGGATTATGATGTCAGTTTTAAGTCAACTAGGATTTAGGAGTGATTGATGAAACCAATATAAGACTTCAAATCTCAATTGACTAACAATTCAAACCGGAAATGCTCAGTCCATGACTCCATGGTTTTGAGACCTGAAATTGATTTTTGGCCAAACCTTTTCTCAATGTGCAAATTGAGGAAGCAATTAGGAAGAATGGGCATGGTAATTTTCTAAAAAGTGTGGCAACTAAGGTGTATAGCTAGTAAAGGTTCATCTTATCGAGTACCATACATTTTTTTTGCAATATGTCAATGTTTTTACATTTTATTCATGAAACTAACATTGGTCACAAACATTTAAGCAGCAGGATGTTTGTTCTTTTATAGTTTTCATGGTGTGAGAATCTTCGTCTGCTGGATGTTGACTCTCATTTCTACTTAAAAATTTCTGCTTAGGAGAGAAAAAGGGAATGAGGATGAACCTTTGTCATTTTTGGGAACTGCCACATTTGTTAATTTATCTTCTTAGCTCTTTCAATGTTTCTGTTAATTATTATTTTCTAAGAGTACTGATATTTATCCTTCACTTAGTAGGCTGGAAATTTTGTAAAAGATGAAGTCTGGCATGCTTTAATCGTTGTCATAAGTAATGCTGCTGACCTCCATGGATATACTGTCAGGGCATTGTACAGAGTTTTCCAAGCATCAACAGAACAGGTATTCTTAGGTTTATTTTGGATTCTTTTTTTAATTTGATATTTTTTTAATTATTAAATGCACTTTGTTCTTTTCATTAGGTGTCCCTTGTTCGAGTTGCAGTTTGGTGTGTTGGTGAATATGGTGACATGTTGGTGAACAATATTGGGATGCTTGACATTGAAGAACCAATAACAGTAAGTGCATCCTTATGCAAAGATTAGTTTGCATGCACTTACTATAGTCATTTTGCTTTTCTTTATCTTCAGAAAAAAAGGGAAAACAGCTGGCAGTGGGTTGTTTTATATGAACTTGAGTTTGCATAGAGCAAACTTCTAATTGATCAGAGTTTATTAGGATCCCTTGCTACAAAGGTCATAAGTTTATCACTTGAATATTTGGTTGAAATGATTTGGATCTATGTTGCTTTGACAGTTCTTTTGTCTTGAAGTACTCATGTTTGACATTCGTGTTGAACACATGGATTTAGAGATATGCAGCGGACTTAGATTTGTGAATCCTCTTATTAATTAACTTTGGCGGCCTCCAATCGTATCCTCGCGTTTAGTTATCAAGTCTTGTTATCCTCAAGCATCTAAGTGCACCTAGTGCTCTCTCGATATTCCTAGGCTCCTTACTAGATAAATAAAAAAGTCTCACACCTTTACCCAACTATCTTAAGGTAATTAAGCAAAGCTCTAGAGTTAGCTCTTACAAATTTCCTTGCTAGAGTTAGCTCTTTCTTGTTCCCTAGTTGTCAACTCTCTCGATATCAACAATTAGGATGCTTAGCTATTTGACCAATCCTATAGTCAGCTCTCGCTTGTTCCTAGGTGAAATTGGATTAATTGGGCGTCAATCAACCAATCCAGATTAATCCCAATAGCCAAACAGACAATAAATGATATATACAGCGGTACACTAAAGAGCCAATTGACAAATTAAATTCTCTTTGAGCATTTGTAACCTACCTTGCTGACCTCAAGCTTTCATGTTCCTACCCACTTTCTCAAGATGTGATAGGACCTTAATTTGACTGTCTTTTTGCTCTCACTTGCTCTGGTCAGCTAATTAATGACACTTGGCTTTCATTCATTACCAAACCGATTAATTATGAAATTGCTGTCACCTAATCATTTAAACTCAAACTAAATTGATTTTTAACTTGTACTGATCTTGATCTACCTAATTTCACCCTCTTAGATCTCAATTAGGCTATTTAGTGGATTAATTAGTTGTCAAACAGTTAATCAAACATTAAGCAAGAATACAAACAAAGCAAGATAGAACGCAAGAAACAACTAACTATTTAAACAAAATTTAATAATAGAGTTCATCACAAGTCCAAATCTAGAAATTAGTTCAACATCTTACAGAAAAGATTCTAAATCTAAGCAACATCAAAGCTCAATCAGATCTAATTTCTCCAAGCTAATCTCTAGAAATGATCTTCAAGCTTGATTCAGCATCCTTTTCTTTTTTTGTTTTGACATTTCACAATCTGGTGTTGCAACACCCAATTCCACCCTTGCAATGCAGACATGGAATCATCAAAATATGAAAACTTTGAGAGCTTGGCACCCTGGTGAGATATCTTGGCTTTGCGATGCAAATGATTAAAATTCCAAAAATTCAAAGCTTTGGCATCTCGACTCCTGCTCACACCTCTTTAGTTTCATGATCTTGAAAGTCCATTGGTGTTGCGTGTCGCAACATAGACGCTTGCAACATGGTCAGCTTTGTTTCTTCATTCTTCCTCAGTTTTTGGCATTACTTTAACCCGAGGGTACCTAAAACACAACTATAAAAAATCACCTCATCAAATGTTTTTCATTTATAAGCTAAAAACTATAAAAACAACAAACAAAACATGCTTACGCCACTAAAATACGAAAATAAACAGAAACACGCTAAAAACACTACAAAAGCTCACAGACTTATGACATTTAAGCCTAAAATGAAGGATAAAACCATTAGCATGTTTGACACTTAGTTGGGCACATAACCACATTTGACACTCACACTTGAATTGTAACAACATAGTTTGAGATTACTTGCAGTCAGATAAAATAATGGGTGTCATCAAATGTAGGGTTACCTCATGGGATCACATCAATCCAATTATGATTTTTAGACTTAGGAGATTCTTAAACTTCTATATGATGCGCTGAAAGACCTTAATGTCAGGATCATGTACTTTTGTACAGTATGAATGCTTAGATTTATCACTCTACATCTTCTAATACTGTTTGGAAATTTTTCTTTATTCCTGAGCAGGTAACAGAATCTGATGCTGTGGATGCCATAGAGGTTGCTATTAAGTGTCAGAGGTTGGATCTCACTACTAAAGCTATGGCTTTGATTGCTCTGTTTAAGCTCTCTTCTCGATTTCCTTCTTGTTCAGAGTAAGTGGATATTTTATCATTCATTACCACTCCTTCCCCTTGGTTATACATTTCTACTGGCTTTGCTTGGCCTAAAGGTTACCAGGAATCCTTTAAAATTTACAAACTTTATCTAAGCATGACCTAAGTTGAATTTATTTCTTGGCAAATTGGTTCAGCCATACTAATTATTGAGAATTTTCTGATTATTTGGTTGTATGTAATGAAAAGGAAAATCAAATCTTAATGATTGGTATCTGCAGGAGAATCAAGGATATAATTGTCCAGAATAAACAAAGCCTTGTGCTTGAGTTGCAGCAACGATCTATTGAATTTAGTTGTATCCTTCAGAAGCATCAGAAAATTAGGTATGACTTTTTTCTGGGTGTTTTACAATTTATGTCGCTATCTTTTAGAAGGTTTCCAGCACTGTAACATAGTTGTGAAGCACAAAGCTGATGGATGAATCCATACAGATTGGCCCTAGTTGAAAGGATGCCAATTTTGGATGAGGCAACTTTCAGTGGAAGGAAGGCTGGCTCCTTGCCAACAGCTGTTTCAACTTCCACCATAATACCGTGTAATCTTCCAAATGGAATTGCTAAACCAGCTGCAGCTCCTATTGGAGACTTACTTGACCTAAGTTCAGATGATGCCCCCCCTGCACCTGTCTCTTCTGGTGGTGATTTTCTTCAGGATCTCCTTAGTGTTGATTTATCCCCAGCTTCTGCACCATCAGGTTAGTTGAGATGCATACTCGTGCATCTTCTAGAAACATTTGAGTGAATTTATTTTTTCAAGCAACTGATTGTGTTTTGATCTGTGAAGCATGACCACTACACGGTGACATGGAAATTTCTAAAAAACTAGGCCATGGATATGTCGATAAAAATACATAAAAATATATTCAGTATATTGGTAAATATTAATACTTTATATAACATTAAAGGTTTAAATTTACTTATTAACTTATATGAATTAAGCAATTAAAGATACAAATTTAAAATATCCAAGGACATTTCCATTTTCTTTATTGGGCTATACTATGCACTTATAATCTTGTCTCTTCTCATTTTTCTTAAAATCTTGTTTCTTCTCTTTTTCCTTTTCTTTCTTGTACTTTCTTTGCCCATGCGCACCATTTGGTGTTGATAGAAATCTCCCCCCCCCCCCCCCAAATTTTCTGGAAAATAACTTGATTTTCTAGAAAAGTTAATCCTTTCTGTTGTTTGGATGATTTTACACAAAATATTTTCCTTTAGCAAACTTTTTTAAAATCATTATTTGAAATTTGTTTTCAATGGAACAAACACAATATAAATTATGTGTTACAAAATATTTTATGGTAAGATGATATGTTATAATAATTAATATCTTATATAAACTTAATAATAATTAATGTCTAATTAAAACTTAATTTGAAATTACATATATTACATATATGTGAGTGGAAAGTGGCACATTGGAATTGAAAGGAATAAATAAGCGAAGTATGGTTTACACAAACACTTATATTTATATTGTTAAAATATTCATATTTATACTATAAAATATTTATTATTAAATATTATAAATTGTAATGTATCTGTTTATTATTTAACAATAAAATAAATATTTTTCAATAAAATATTAAGAATATTATTTAAAATTCAAATTCTTATTAATGTTAAAAATTATTATAAAATAAAATTGTAATATTTTGTAATTTTATTAAAAACATAAATTATATTAATTATATTAATAACTTATTTTATTATTAAATATAAATATGTATGTTTAATAATATTAAAAATTATAATTTTAATAATATTGGAAGTTAGAATATTTGATAGCAATATTTTAATATTTTTAAATATTAAAATTTTATTATTAATATAATAATATTAGGCTTGTTTCAAGTTAATTTTTATATAGGCTAAAATATGCTATAAGTCCCTATACTCTTTGTAAAATTTGAAATTTAGTCCATGTAATTGTATTTCTAAGAATTTAGTCTCGCTACTTTTCAGATTTCAAAATGTAGGTCTAACTATTAACACTGTTAAAATTATCTTGTTAAATTCAAGTTAATTATAATGTCATTTTTATAGTTACATGGTTACTAATTGAGTGTTTTTTTTTTTAAATATTTCAAAATGTCACACCAACAAATTTAACAAAAAAAAATTAACAATATTAATAATTAGACTTGAATTTTGAAATTTAAAAAGTAGGACTAAATTTCAAATTTATGAAGAACACAGGGACCTATGGCATATTTTAACCTTTTACATAAAAATGAAGTTACTCATAAATGGCTTTTTTCCGGAAAATGATTTACAATTTTCAAAAGTGAGTCAATTTCCAAAACAAAAAGGCTTATTTTTTGTTGATCTATAAGTAATTTTCCATTGGCTAAGGTATTTTCCATGAAAGAAACACAAGAAAATGCAGAAACATTTTCCCTAAATCATTCTTTGAAACAAACACAGCACAATCTTTATGTTCTTTGCTGTGTTCTAACGTTGCCCTAAACATATTTTGATGTGTTGCTAGTGTGTCTATGTCAGCCACCATATTAGGGGGTTTTCTTGTGTCTGTGCTTCATAGATATGTAGAACACAACTAATCTCTAATTGTGTAACTAGTTTGGTTAAGATCTAATTTTGTCACTCTTTTTTATTTAAGGGGCTAATTGTAATATCTTATAATCTAGGGTTATATTTGACTTTCATGTCATTCAATGTGCTGATTTGTGGTTGTGCCTATCTCATTGTTTCTTTCAACATCTGACCACAATATATTTGCCAATCACCAAGTTTCATCTTTGCATATCAAAATTTTTCGAGCATTTGACATGTCATACATCAATATTCCACATAGAATTGAGCCCAGATATAGGGTTATATATAGTATTTTACATTTATATCAGTTTTTAGTTTCTTAGTGTAATTTTCTCTTTTTCCTGTTAGGTTTCATTTTCAAGTCAAGTTTATCGGTTTTTCTATTAATGGTGCATTTGATTGGTTGAATGAAATTAAGTTAGAATGAAATAGTTATTTGGGGGGAATATAATAAAGAGAGCATAGGTTTTGTAAAGTTTAGTTTGGAGAATGGCATAAAAAAGATAATTAAGATATTTGGCTGTTTAAAATCGAATAATGAAACATATGTCAAAGTATTATTTTACCCTTCAATTAAATGGTAATTTTCACTTATAACAATTAAACTTTTTATGTCATAAAATATTGATAGTAATTTAAAAAAAAACATAAAAGTTTTAAGATCTAAAATTACTATTTAAAAACAATATATTAAGATTTTATATTTAATAATATATTCATTGATATATTGAAAACAATATTTTATATCTATTAATATATTAAAATATATTTAAAAATAAATAATTATTTTCATATAATTTGACATCCTATGATTATAATTATGAATTCCAAATTGGTTTTGGAATGTAATGGGTGTAATGATGATTCCATTGCATAATTACTCAAGTTGACATTTGTGGAACGATAAAATGTTGAAAGAAAATGTTTTCTCGTTGTTTTTTATTGCCATCTTTTGCTAAGAGAATTTTGTTTTGTGTCGCCATAAAGATAAATGTTTCATAGAAAGTGAACTACTTTCAGTGTTTGATTGCTTCTTGGCTGTTGATTAAAAAAGTCTGATTTTCTTATTTTGACTTTTTAGGCACAAGTCAGTCGCCAAAAACTGGTACAGATGTTCTGCTGGATCTTTTGTCAATTGGACCACCGCCTCCTATGCAAAGCAGCTCATCAGCAATTGACATATTATCCTCCAGTGATGACAACAAAGCACCACTTGCCATTTTAAATGGCCTTGCATCACATTCCTCACTTTCTGCAAATGCCACTTCTCCTGCAAGTTCTGCTGGAATGATGGATTTGTTGGATGGGACGGGTTCGATTACTCAAAAGCATGGTAAATTTTGAAGTTTGGAACTCTGTTTGACAGATTGTTATAGCCTTGTAGTTGCCAAAGTAGTTATAGTTATCTTTTCTGTGAGCAGAGGAAAATGGTCCAGCTTATCCACCCTTAGTTGCATATGAGAGCAGCTCCGTGAGGATGACGTTCAACTTCTCAAAGCAACCAGGAAATCCACAAACAACATTCATCCAGGCTACTTTTACAAATCTGTCACCTAATGTTTATAATGATTTTCTTTTCCAGGCGGCAGTTCCAAAGGTAACTCAAGATTGTCATTATTGAGCTTGCTGTACTTATAGTATAGAAATTTTATAACTGTCTTCACTGCCATCTTTTACTGGTGGATATTTCATTATCGGTTTTCACTCTGTTACTTTTTATCATGGATTAATGTGAACAACTAAAAACTTTGCCATTTGCAACTTAAAGCCTGCTCTTACTAGTAGTTCTCTATATGCCTCGAGAGTAATCTTTTTATTTAGCCTTGTTTATAGGTTCCTAAAATTGAGTCTTCATTAGTTTCACAAAATTTATAGTATTTTCTTGTTCCTTGAAAGTAACCATCGAAGTTTGTAAATCTTATCATATAGAATTTCTCATTCTTCTCCTTTTAATGCGCGTGATGCTGATACAGTTGCTGCATTTAAACTCTGCAGTTTCTTCAGCTGCATTTGGATCCTGCTAGCAGCAATACTTTGCCTGCAAGCAGTAATGGGTCCATCACACAATGTTTGAAAGTCACTAATACCCAACATGGGAAGGTATGTTTATTGAGTTATACTTATCTTTATGTTACTCTTTCTGAATCTCATGGCTTAGCAAGTAAAAGGTTTAGTAAATTATTCATATACCTAGTCTTTAGTTGGCTAAAATCGGTGTTGCTCCAACTCATCCATTTTGGTACCCGTGTCGGCACAAGTTGACACTGACTTGGGATGGGATTTGTGTCGGGTTTCTGGGACTTGGCCTCCTGTGACTGAAAGGAGAGTAGTTAAAAAAAGAGATCAGAAAGGAGATGAAGAAGCTGTAGAACAAAGACAAAAGGCAGCAGCAAGAAACAATTGAGGAAGGTCTAATTCTGAATTTCATCCCTCTACAAAAATTCAGAAGTTAGTCCCTCTAGTTTACTTTGTCATAATTTAGTCCCCATACTTTACGAAAACTGAGAAGTTAGTCCAACTAGGTAACATTGTTAAACCTTGTCATTAAATTGTTTGACTTGGAAACCTATAGTTTATCATTTTTATGCAAGGAATTAGCAAGATGAAACAGTTAAACAATTTATATGTAACAAATTCTAAGATATTAGCAGTTCAACTTCATGTATTTACCAACAAATGGACTAATTTCTCAGCTTTTGTAAGTACAAGGATCAAATTTTAGCTAACTTTTCAGTTCATAAAGTAGAGGGATAAAATCATAACTCGACCAATGAGGAATTAAGCCAAAACACCTAAACAGAAATTAGGCCTGGGCTTGAAAAGTATGGCCGAAAAGAGTTTTAATTGTTTAGTCCAAATCAATCCATTCCAAAACATTTTTAATTCATTATTAATGGATCAAATTTACTTAATATTGATTATATTAATAAATAAATATTTTTCTAGACCTGTATCCTTTTCTCGGATCCTTTTGTGCCGAATTCTCGTGTCTTAAGTGATGAGTCATATGTTTAGATAAGTACTAATACCTGACACCTGTACCGAGTTGAAGGAATATATGTTGAAATTACCCTACAATAAAGTGGTGTTGCTCTTTGTCCTAATTAGCATTCACCACTTACAGCTTTTCTCTGATGCTATTTTATTTTTCATCATAGGGTTTATACTTGGACTTATCATGTTTTTTTTGCGCTACTCTTTATCAATGTTTTGGACGTCTTTTATATTATTTAATTGTTAAAAATATTTGACTTTAGATGATGCTTGCATGTGGTTCCATTATAGGCAAGGGTTGAAGTGCATGCCCATTTTACTCTTATGGAGTAGACAAAGGATGATTTATATCCCTAGATTTTAGGTTTTTAGTTTTGTGCCTAAGAAGACGAAATCAAGAGAAGCTAGGAAAAGAGGTGTTGATAAAATCTGAAAACTAGCCTGGATGTAGCAAAGCAATATTGTTGTCCCTGAATTCGACTATCCAGTTTCTTGTTATTTTGGGGTATAGCATAAGAGGGTTTAGTAGTGGTACTTGTTCAAAAAGAGAAGGAAAGAGCTTGGAATGACATAGTTGCTAATAAAGCTATTGTTTTCCTTGTGGGTTGCACCAGTATTCTTAGCTTGCTTGGTAGGAATGATAGGAAGTTTGAAGATGGAAAAGAGTGTAAAAGTAAGATGTGGTAGTCATGAAACCTTAAAAAGACATATTCATGTTTGGTACGGAGCAGCATTTTTGAAGGGGTTTATTAGTAGAGATTTAGTTACTATATATTATCTACTTCACATTCAGAAATCGTTGGTGATGCGCATAAGGATAGCTTACAAGACGAACGATAAAGATGTATTGGAAGAAGGGCAAATCAACAATTTCCCTCGCGATTTGTGAGGTTGATCCATAGCGATGGTTGAAGTTATTCATCTACCACCTTTTCAAACAAATCTCCTTTGAGAAATTTGTGTAGAGATAGTGCAATCTTTTCTTGTACTGGAGGGGCAAGAGATTTTTGGTGGTTGTGTTGTGTCAATGTCAAAAGGGGTGGATCACATTCATTTTTCACAAAACAAAATTTTGTCATTTTTTTATTATTTAAATGTATATTTTTAATATAAACCCTTTTTCTTTATCTATCTTTATGGAATTGAATTTTGGGATAGGGAGTCACACAGAAAATCTGTTGCTCTAGATGTTGGGTCAGTTTAGCATTAAGAAGCATTCATTTTTGCGAAAAAAAATATTTTTAGGAGAAGCTAAAATTTTCTGCTTTTGTCAAAAGTATTTTTGGGTCAATTTTTGGAGTTTGAAAATTATTTTCTCTCTAAAAAAACTGTTTAACAATATTTTTATCTCAAAAATACTTTTTGTCCCAAAAGTACTTGGAAATAATGCTAAATTGGTCTTTCAAACATAATTAGATTTATGAGAGGAATCTGAGCTTAGTTCAGTGACAAACAAAATTATAAGAGGATTTGGACTTTTTTTTTCTTTTATAAATTTACTATTTTTTTGTAAAAGATTAAATAAATTGTCAAATACAAATACTATTTACATTTCAGTTGTAATTATATTTTATTTTCCTTTTCATTAGGATTTTTTCTTCCTTCTTTCCGAGGGATAGGACTATCATTATTCAGCATTGCAGTTGATTTAAGTAACTATATATAAATTATTAATGCAAATAAACATTTATATTTACCAATTATATACAGGGAAAATAAAAAGAAAGAAGAAAATGGAATTTTTTTATAATATAAAATCAATGTGAACAAGTTTTATATTTTAAATTATATAGTTTTTTTGAAAAAATAATTTAAATTATAATATAATCATTATTTGTTTTTATATTTTATATATGCCAAATATCATAAAGGAAAAAAAGAAAAAAAAACTAGATAAAAAGAAAAAGATTATAAAATAATGTAAATAAATATTTTTTTTATATAAAATTAATGTAACATAGAGCAGTTATGACATTAACAACCAAAAAAACAGAAATATTTTCATTTTATTTTTTATAAATTTTATAAATTTCTTATTATTTAATTTAACTTATAGTGTGAATTAATATTTATTTTTCTGCATTTATTTGTGAAGAAAGAAAAAGAAAAGAAAAACTGGAAATAGTTACAAATTAACAAATGAATAATATAAATAATTAATTTGTAATGTATCATTATAAAAATTAATTTTTATATCTGTATTTATTAATAATTTGGAAATATATTTAATGGAAAATCAAATTTTGTTTACTCCACAGATGGGGTTAACAAATTATCATATGTACTTAATTGGTATTTTTTAAAATTAAAAAATAAATAAGATACATAGTAATTTCTCAATGCTGTTTGCGTAGTTGAAAAACTTCACCTTATTGTATCAAACAAATAATAATCTCATACATAATAAAGAACAATTTAAAAAATATAATAAGTACTTCCCATGTTTATGAATTATTTAATGTTTAAAAAGTAAAACAGATTATAAATTTTTTTTATTTGTAAAAAAGATAAAAAGAGAGAAGGAAAGAAACCAAAAAAAAGGAAAAACCCTTATATAAAATTAATTTAAGTCAGCATTTCACAATTTTACAATTTTATGAATTAACTAGCTTACTAACATGTGTAACGCACAAGGTTTTTCATTATATTCATAATTTGTTTTCATATTATCTCCTACTAAATTAGGACAAAAGTTTATGCATAAAAGAACATAGAATATAATGAACAATTTTAGTTGTTATTTTTTGTATAGTGGTGCGGATTGTTATTAGTGATGCCTATAATAATATATCACATGATAGTAACACAATTTAGTTGTGTCTTGAATTTAATGAGTGGCTCTAGTAGTAAAAAGAATGTTGTTCATCTTAGAAGACTCGAGTTCGAATATCTGTATTAAAAAAATTTGAATAAATACTATCACACCAATATATTCAAAAAAAAATTTAATTGTATCTTCAACTTCCCTCTTTTCTTTTCTACCAAAAGACAACTCTTTTGGCTTAAAATTAAATAATAATAAAAAACCCAAAACTGTTTTATTTCGCTTATTTATTATTATCACTTTTAAAACTCTAAATACAATCAGCAGTAGTAAAATCCTAGCAGCTCAATTTTTTTAAACTAAATATTTGTTTTGTCGGTGTCGACTTTCGGGTTAGTTGCTAGTATTACGAGATTAGAACTTTAATTTCACAAATCGCACAATCTTAAGTAGAAATTTAGCTTTAACTCTGTCTAAATCAACTTAACCCTCAAAAGTGAGAATTGACAAAAGGAATTATCTAAGGCATTGAACTTAACAGAAGCAAACACAAAAGCAAATAAACAATGAATCAAATAGAAAAACCACACCAAATATTTTAGTGACTGCTCTCAATTTATTGTATTACTCAATGATGAAATAATTACCAATGGAAGGGAAAGGCTTTATACATAGTTGAGCTTCCCACAACCCAATGGTACAATTTAAAATACACATACAACTACAGATACTCATAATTTAACTACTGATACAACTCAAGTCAGTGTACAACCTCTCTCCTACCCTATACTTTTACCGAAACATACATGGGTTCTATCGAAATAAGTATGCAAAATCTCAAGATTCATATCAAACACAAGTTCATTAACTTCATACATACACAACTTCAATTATGCACTTAAGTCAACACAATTACATGATTTATATTAATACAAAATACTTAAAGTCTACTTTCAACATTTTACCAAAACATAACAAAGTTTTTCACAAATTCATTGTATAAAGCAAGGGGTAATATCATCCTAGTACATGCCATATTAACCAAGTGATGCAAAAGTCTACCGAACAACTCTGGGATAGTGTGATGCTCCAAGATGATCCGATCTCCGAACAGCAAAATTGAATCTACAAAACCATAGCAAATTTCACAGGTAAGCACTTCTTAGCTTAGTAAGTTCATAAAGTTAAATAGATTCACCAACTTCAAGAGTTTGTAAATCAAATCAACTGAATTGATTAAACCGTATCCATTAAGGTAAGTTTCAATTTGCATTTAATACTCACGATGACACAAAGTCATTGGACCTTTAATCCGCAATGGATTTCACTTCATTCATATACTCACGGTGACCCATAGCCATCGGACCTTATAATTCGTAAAGGATTCGTATACTCACGATGACACAGAGTCATCGAACCTCTTAATCCATAAATGATCCATATACTCACGATGACACTTAGTCATCGGACCCTTTAATCCGTAAAGGATTCGTATACTCACAATGACACTTAGTTATCGGACCGTTTAATCCGTAAAGGATTCGTATACTCACGATGACACTTAGTCATCAGACCGTTTAATCCGTAGAGGATTCATATACTCACGATGATACTTAGTCATCGGACCTCTTCGTTTATGGCTCAAAGCCCGTTTGCCTTCCGTTTTTCCTTTATTCTCATCTTTCATGAATCTGATTATCATTTCATCACAATACAATAGTTTATGTTATAAGAATATGCAGTTTAAATTAGTATTGAACCATACAAACTTACTGGACAGGGTTGCAGTTGTGAATGGATTTTAGGGACTATTCTACTAATTTTCCTTTTCCATAATTGGTGGCACGATCGTAGTCTACATTCACAAATCATTTAATTTCTCACATTAAATCACAAAATTAATTCATTTAACAAAATCAAACCCCTTTTGGTAAAATTATGATTTTACCCCTAATACTTTCTTTTTATTCAATTTAGTCCTTTCAACACAAAACATGCAAAAATACCCCCTTTCTCCTCAATCCATACCAGCTGAACATTCATAGTCATCATACAAACCCATGCTAATCCATTTATTTCACAACAAGTACATTAATCTCACCCTTTTAACAATTAAGTCCTTAAATCTTAATTTCATCAAAAATCACTTTACAAAAAGATCCAACCCAATCATCAAGCATTCAAAACTATCAAAAACTTTCAAGAATAAGCATATTCAACAATGGTAAGATCCACAGCATTTGACAAATTCACAAATTAGTCCTTACACAAGCTAGATTAAGCTAACATGGACTCAAAAATATAAAAATTACTAAAAAAGAGCATCATTTACTTACTCAAATTAAAGCTTCAAGGCTGTATGAAAAACCCTAAATTCCTTTCTCTTGGCCGTGTGAAGAAGATGAAAAGAAGGAAAATATGTTTTCTTTCTTCTTTTAATTTTATATATATATTAATGGCAAACTTGTAGTTTTCATGACTTTCATCATTAGGCTTAATTAATCATTTTTCTTTAACTTAATTAATACACTATTTCCACTTAAATATCATATCATTCCATTAACTAAATCTCTCTTGGCTAATTTGTTTCTTTAATCCTTCCAATTACAAAATTCTACTTTTGCATCTTTTACGATTTAATCCTTTCTATTCAGTTAATTGTTTAATCTATGAAATTTTCAAATCATAATTTCATACGATGCATATATCACAAAAAATATTTAAAATAAGTAAATTTTACGACTCGACTCGTCAAATTTGTGATCCCAAAATCACTGTTTCCGACACCACTGAAAATCGGGTTGTTACACTCGAATTCAGGTCACACCTGAACAGTGAACATCCTTGACCATCAGGTCATCACCTGAGGCTCATTTACTATAATTTTATTAATTCTTAGTAATTAATCACTTTTTTGTACACAATCACTTATAATAAATAAAATCTATTTATTGAGAACTCTTTCAAATTTATTATTTACTTTAATAGTTTGAGCATGTTTTCAATTGTTAACACACACATATTAATTTCAACTATTAATAATACTAATTTTTCTATTCCAAATCACATATTTATCGAGGGAAAGATTGAAAAACCTAAGGTTACTTATCTCTTGGATTAGCTAAAATTGAAAATAAAGCTCTTCTTTCATTCGGATGCTCTTAAACCATGCTTGAAACCTCTTTTCCCATCAATCTCACCATTTCCTCACACATACATAAACATAATATTGTCATAAAAATACTCAAACTAAAATTTCAAATAAACACTTTACAAATATAAAAAAAACTATCATTTCTTATATTGATTGAAGCTTTCTCTCTCCAATTTCAACTTTCTCTCACTAACCCACATAAACCCTAGATCCTTAATGGTGAAGATGATGGTGTAAGTGCACTTAGGAGTTGATTTTCTACTTGATTTTAGTGAGAGAAGTAAAATTGGGGGAGGGGTGAGATTTAGCCTTAATTTGAAGGAAGAAAGATGGAAGAAAAAAGGGGGAAATTTCCTAAATAAACAATCGTCTCACGCTTTCTTTCCGTAACTTTAAGGAGAATACTATGACCCAACCTTTCCATGCCATGAACAAATAGATATGAGGATGATGAATCCCCTTGCCTAATACTTCGTGAAGGCTTAAATTCCTCCGTGAGAGAGCCATTTTATAAGACTTGTATTGAGGAACTAGAAGCACAATTACTAATGACCTTAATAAGCATGGGTGGCAACCCAACATCAACCATTATGTTCTCTAAAAAATTTTACTGAGCCCAATCATACAAGATTGCATAGAATGGATGACTTTCTACGCGATGAGCATATTATAGTTAATGTTACATAAATTAATAGGTAAAAAATGTGAACTTTTGGATTGATCACCTTTGGTAGAAAGATAATAAAGTCTTGTTAAAGCTTGCATCAATCATTTTCCCCATCAAAGATCTACTAAAATCATACCACAACCCAAAGCCTTAAGGGTACCATACATATTTCTTCATTGGGTTGAGGGAGTAAAATTAATATGTGCTTTGTCGAATAAATCTTGCATAACTAAAATATTATTCACAAAGCCTTAATAACAACGTGATTAATACGAATCAAACTCATATTACACTTAAAACAATAAACATTTTTTACCATAAAAAAACACACGACATTCACAAAGTCACAAATTTTAATATATAACACATTGCCCATACGGTCAAACTTTGGTAAGTAAATCAACATTAACCGTCGTAACATTTATTCATTCTAAACCTCTCAACAGTACGTTGCTTGGGAAGTTGTACCCTAAACCTCTACAAGACGTGAAAAACAGCTTGAATAATAATCCCTTAAGTTGTATTCTATGTTATGCACTCTCTCTTTTGCTCTCCGCCGTTACTATTCATTTCATCCTGCTCTCTTTCTCCTCTCTAAGCCTTCCTTCTCCTCCCCTCTCCGCCTCTTTTCCGCCTTCACCATGGCTTCTTCGCATCCCAAAGACGAGGCCTATCTCAACGAAGTTATCGAGAAGCGCATCAAACTCTTCCAGTCCCTCCAGTCTCAACAGCAGTCTCATCTTCTGTCCCTCCCCCACGATCCAATCAAGGTCACTTTGCCTGATGGGTCAGTTAAGGAAGGGAAAAAATGGGTTTCGACCCCTATGGATATTGCCCAAGGAATTTCCAAGAGTTTGGCTGCCAATGCATTGATCTCATCGGTCAATGGGGTTCTGTGGGATATGAATAGACCTTTGGAAGGTGACTGTGAGCTTAAGATTTTCACTTTTGATAGCGATGAAGGTCGTGATACTTTTTGGCACTCAAGTGCTCACATTCTTGGTCAGGTAAATTGGGATTCCTTTTTAATTACTTTTTTTTTTTTAAATTCCATTGTTTGGTTGTTGTTTTTTTGGTAATTGAATAATTTGGGTTGGTGGTTATGCAGTCCCTTGAGAGCGTATATGGTTGCAAACTTTGCATTGGGCCCTGTACCACAAGAGGGGAGGTAAGTCCGTTACCTGAGTTCTTGTTATGTCTAAACGTTCTTTGTACATAATCTTTGTAACTTGGAAACATATTACATCTATTGAAATTTTCACTTTTGTTAACTTTTCTTGGTACACACTTCTGGTAATTTCTGTTGTATAGGATATGTTAGTATGTTTTATTAAATGAATTTCTTTCCCAATTAAGTTTTGGAGAATTGGCGAAAGTTTTAGCCAGATTTCATGTGGTTTCCAGGAGAAGTCAAGTTTTATGCATTGTAATTATTCAATATACTGCGCTGTGTAGCTTGTACTTTCTATGTCAGTTTTTTGTTTTCACTTAAGCAAGGCATTTTAGAGATAATTATGTGGTTTAAATTATTGTTTGATGTTTCGCTCTTCTCATCTTGATCCTTTAGTTGGTTTACGAAGGTCTTTAAAGTGGAATTTACTTCTTACTAGATGATAATGTGGTGTTACAGGGTTTCTATTATGATGCATTTTATGGTGACTTGGGCTTGAATGAGGACCACTTCAAGCAAATTGAATCAGGGGCTCTGAAAGCTGTTGCGGTATTTTAATCTTCCTAAGTGTCCAACTTCCAGCTTCTGAGTTTTGATTGGTTTATTTATGATCACCTTCAGTGGCAGTCATGTTCGTTTGGTGTTTAAGTTAGTGCAATTTGTAACAATATTCTACTAGCCACTCATACCAGTGCCAAGAAAAAATTGGGTGTCCTTAAACCATATTATGAAATGTTGAACGGTGGTTAAATTTTAAATATTTTCTTATGGTCCTATTAAATGGGAATATGCTAGTTGTGAAGCTGTTATTTCATGGTACATTATTATTTCACCATTTTTGCATCTTAATGCAGGAAAAGCAACCTTTTGAGCGCATTGAAGTGACAAGGGAACAAGCCCTTGAGATGTTTTCTGAGAATAATTTTAAGGCAAGTTGAGTGGTGTTATTTTGAAATTTTCATATCAATTGAAACTATTCCTTACTACCATATCAATTGAAACTATTCCTTTTTACCTCTATGTTTTTCCATTGCACTAATTTCTTCAATGGTAACTTTTATAATCAGGTCGAGATCATCAATGATTTGCCTGCAGATAAAACTATCACAGTATACCGATGTGGTCCCTTGGTTGATTTGTGTCGTGGACCTCATATTCCCAATACTTCTTTTGCAAAGGCATTTGCATGCATGAAGGTAACACGATATGTGATTAGATCAAAGCTATGTTTTGGAGATATTTCAATTCATGTTAACCACCATTTCCTGGTCTACTCATGAATTTCTATCTTCAGGCTTCTTCTGCATACTGGAGGGGAAACAAAGATCGTGAGAGTTTACAAAGAGTTTATGGTATATCTTTTCCTGATCAGAAACGTTTGAAGGTGAGATTAATTTTCTGGCGTCAGCTTTATTATTGTACCACATACGCTGTATATTTATTTGATTTGCTTTATTTGTGACCTCTGTTACCTGAAATTGCTCTCCTTCCTGCGATTTTGGAATTGGATTGCCTGATTCCAGCCATGGATTGGTGGAGTTCCAATTCAGTGGATCAGTGATCCATTTAGCTTACATAATTTAGAGCTTTTACTAGAAGTAGAGAACACTTCTATTAGGAGACCTGCAGATTATATATTTATTTCTGTAGGGGTTTATTGGTGGATGTGAGGTGGACTGCTGAAACTGTCAGTTTATCTTGACTTTTGAAGTAATTGCCATTCAATGTTACTCCAGATATGCCTATATTTTATAGGTTTATAGTTTTTTTCTAATAAATGGTAGAGTTATTGGTGTACAGCTGATTTATTTTTAAAGTAGTTAATTGCGTGTATTTAAATTTTAAATTGATTTAAGTGGTCCTAGTTGCTAAGTTTAGGGGCCAAAAATGATATTAACCCTTGATTTAATTTTTATTAATTAAACATAAATTGAGTTAAAATAAAACAAACTGTACAAATCAGTTAAATTAATTTATATACATGTTCTAAAGAAACGTTTTAGGTTCTAATAAATCATATTACACTCCTATTAACTGAAGACTACCCCTATTGAAATACTGTCCAGACAAGTAGCTATTTACATTTCAGTTCTTATTCCTCTTACCAGACTGATCTGCGTTCCAAGTAACACAATTTCTGATTGTTGAAGCAACAATACAAGAGTATGATGCATAGAGAAATATGTTTATCTCTTCTATTGTGATACAAAGAATATCAAAATCTGGTATAATAGCAGAAATTACTTTAAGAAGTCGTTTCCTCATTTAGGTTCACATTTTACTTTCCTGGACAAAAATTAGAGAGCTTTGGTAATTCTTTTACAATGAGAAAAAAGGTTGCTCTTCAATTACTTCTTTATTCTCATTAGTGTAATGTTTTTCCACAGGAATATATCCGTCAGATAGAAGAAGCAAAGAAATACGATCATAGATTATTAGGTACAAAGCAGGAACTTTTCTTTTGCCATCCCCTCAGGTACAATATAACTTAATATGCTCAGGAGTAGTATGTTACAGAATGTATGCAATATTAATAGTTGGTATATTTGGTTACTTTCAGCCCAGGAAGTTGGTTCTTTCTTCCTCATGGCACTCGAATTTACAACAAACTAATGGGATTTATACGAAATGAATATTGGAAAAGGGGTTATGAAGAGGTTATAAGTCTTCTCATTTGCTCTATTTTAGAAATTTAATTAAAATTCTGTTACTTGAATACTGAATCAAAGAAGTTGCATAACTTGACAGGTTAAGTCACCCAACATGTATAATATGAATCTTTGGGAAACATCTGGCCATGCTGCAAATTATAAGGAGAATATGTTTTTGTTTGAGGTGAGATTTTGTGCAACTATGGAAAAATTGAACTTGTCTGTTGTTTTAATTGTAGAGTGAATCTTGATGTGGACTTCCTTCAATTTAACAACATTTGTTAAAAAGGGCATTTCTGCATTTAGTCTTCTATCGATGATCCTTTTTATGATGTTTCGTTCTGCCACAGATTGAAAAACAAGAGTTTGGACTGAAACCTATGAATTGCCCAGGGCACTGTTTAATGTTTCAGCACAGGGTTCGTTCTTATAGAGGTCAGTTCATATGCATCTATGTTTTTCCTAATTCTTTTTACCTTATGGGAAGAAAACCTTTGGTACTGCACAAGAAAAGAAGCTCCCCTTTCCATTCTTTCTTTTTCTCTCTAAATTATATGTGATCAAGCAAAATCACCTGAAAGACAGCGTGCATGCCAACCATAGACCGCATTGTAACTTCATTGCCCTGTGAGGAGAGCTGAAAAGAAGCATTCTTAGGCTATGTGCCTTTGTTTATTTCATCATGTTGTTGCTCCCAACATGAGCATCCAATCTTGGTTTGTGCTTTATAAAATTTTCCATGTACAAGCTTTAAAATGTTAGATAAACATTTCTTTGCTCCCTTTTGTTTCATACTTCATGGTAATGAGTTAACGTTTTATATTAGTGAATGAGTTAGTGCTAATTAGAAAATCTTCTGAAACCATATTAGCTTGAATACATTTTCATGTGTTCCATTCTGCATCTTTTTGCCCTTTGATTCTGTTTTTAGCCTCTAATGTAATTGCTGTATGGCCCAGTCTTTACTAAGATATTTAATTTTGTCAATGTAGTTTATTTATTTTTCTTGTGTAGCTTAGAATGTGCTTATTTAAATTATGTTTTTTCTGAAAAAGGTTCATATCTGGCTTCTTTGTTGGATTCTCATTCATGCAGAACTACCTCTTCGCATGGCTGATTTCGGGGTCTTGCATCGAAATGAGGCTAGTGGGGCACTGACTGGGTTAACTCGTGTCAGGAGGTTTCAGCAGGTAACCTGTTGTTAGATGTGAACTTCTGAGATTGAACTCCTTGCTAACCCTCTTCACCTTTCTTTTGGCTAAATATCAACTGTGAAATTTTGCGTGCCATAATTTATCACTGTGTGAAAACTTCCTTGGTAGCTTTTGGACTTAAGTTTAAAGAAGTCTCTGTTCATATGTTATACATTTTGGTTGCTTAGTTGTGCTAGTTGAAAATCTCTTTAGCCCTCCTTTCTTTGACATTACTCTTCATATTGTTTCAGGATGATGCTCACATTTTCTGCAGGGAATCCCAGGTGAGGTTGGCTTTAGTTTGTTACTCATAGAATTATGAAATATTTTAGCTCATTGCCTTTACACTGCACATTTCACTTTTATCTTTTTTCAGGTAAAAGAAGAAGTTAAAGGTGTCCTGGAGTTCATTGATTATGCTTACACTGTGTTTGGGTTTACTTATGACCTAAAATTATCTACGGTATGATAAGCTCTATTTACTTAAATTGTTAGAGACTGGAATTTTATTTTCTGTGGTAACTTGGTGCATTCTGTTACTGATCTCCTAGTATAATGGAGTTTAGGATGCTAATGAGATTGTTTTCTGTTTATATCTTGAGATACTAAACTTACAAAACCACTAATGTTTCTGAAATTTTAATTTTCCATTTTTATTGCTATCATTAGGAATGATTCCTTTTTATTATTTATTTGTTGTATAGTGGTTTTGTAATAGAGACCTAATATATCTACCAGTGTCATGATTATATTCATGTTATAATACTAGATGGACTTGAAGAGTCATGAATCTTGATTTATGTTTGTACTCATGCTTGGATTTTATTCTAGAATGACCACTTTTATTTTGTGTTGCAAATATTTGAACTGTAGAGGCCAGAGAAATACCTTGGAGATTTGGACACATGGAACAGAGCTGAAGCTGCTCTTACAGAGGCTTTGAACCAGTCTGGGAAGCCATGGCAGGTAGGTTTTCTATTAACATCTTTCACTCTACATTTCAGGTTCTTCAGAACAATGATTGTTTAAGGATTGTCTGTGGGTGACAAATGAGAAACATTTGCTTTAGTTTACAACCACCCTTAAAGCTTCTGGCCTGCTTATTGGGGACTATTCCATGTTCACATCCACTCTATCGTCTTTTCTAGATGCTTATATGTTACAAGGGTCATTTTGGTACAGATAAATGAAGGAGATGGGGCATTTTATGGTCCAAAGATTGATATTAGTGTATCTGATGCATTGAACAGGAAATTTCAGTGCGCAACATTGCAGGTTTGTGATGTTCAATTGTTATTTGTTTCTCCTTTTCCTTTGCTCCGTGTTGTGTATTATGATAGTTATCACTTATTAGCTGATGCCCTCTTTATTGCAGCTTGACTTCCAACTTCCTGAGCGCTTCAAGTTGGAGTACTCAGCAGAGGATGAAGCCAAGAGGGAGAAACCTGTTATGATACATAGAGCTATCCTGGGGTCTGTTGAGCGAATGTTTGCTATATTGTTGGAGCACTATAAGGGCAAATGGCCTTTCTGGCTTAGTCCCCGTCAAGCAATTGTTTGCCCTGTGTCAGAAAAGTCTCAGCAATATGCAATGCAGGTAGCCTACTCTAGCGGTATGCTTGTTAGATTGTTTTTTGACCTAAATTATGTCCATATTTTCATTGCTGATGTTATGGATTTTACGTTGCACCTCCATATGGTCATTGTAATGATATCCGGAAGAACCAGAATTTTATTTCTTGTGTGGCTGCATGCTACTTGTACAAGACAATGTAAATCTAAACCTGCATAATAAATCCTTTATCTACCTCACTCCACAATTTGAAATCATGACTTTACAATTGTCTCTTGCATTGATGTGTTGTTGTTGCCCATGAAATATGCCTATATATTATCTCCTGCATTAGTTTTTTTTTTTTTTTGTTTTCTTATTTTTTGATATTTGACTTCATTTATTTCGAGACTCGAGGCATTAAAACTTTTTTTTTTTTAGATGAACTTACCAAAATAGATGGTTTTACATGCTTGAGGTAGGATTTGGAGAACATAGTTATAGATCATAGATGTGGGCAGCAGCTATTGAGTTAATTATTAGTCGTACTTCTGTCCATTTGAAGCACAAAATGGAAGTCATTTAAAACTCTAATTTGCCAGTGTTATTGCATATTTCATTTTTATAGGTCCGGGATTGGATTCATGAAGCTGGTTATTATGTAGATGTTGACATGACAGATCGAAAGATTCAGAAAAAGGTGATCTCTTCTTCTGCATACAGTTGTGGACTTAGAATGAGCCCACCATGTCATTGATCACCATATAACATTATTGTTATACTTTTTCATCTTTTAATCTTTAAACGGGTTGCTCCGTTGTTTCTACATTTGTGCAGATTCGAGAAGCTCAGTTGGCACAATACAACTTTATATTAGTTGTTGGTGAAGAGGAAATGAACACTAAGAAGGTTTGCAAAACCTAAGATTTCTGTACCTGTTTTGGGCATTGGTGGAATTTATAGTTCATTAAATATGTTTTATCTATTCCTTTGTTCAATTTATCAAATGTAAGTAGAAGAGGCATGTTGAGAATAGTGTAATGTTTTTACAGGTGAGTGTGCGGGTGAGGGATAGTGGAGATTTCAGTGGAATGGGCATAGAAGATCTACTCAATCACTTCCGGGCTGAAACTGAGGCTTTTCATTAGGATGATGTGACTCTATCAACTTAACATGTGAGTGGGGGCACCTCCTTTATCTCATTCAGTAATACCAACAACATCAATGGTGGGATTGGCTTCTTCATCAGTTGTATTTTATTATTTACATCTCTGCTGCCTCCTGATTGGCTTTTTGGACTTGTAAGCATTTTGTTTGGAGAAATTATACACACGCATTTCCTGTTTTTACTTTAAACCGTCGTCTTCCCTTCATCTTTTTATTGTTTAAATAACATTGTTGTTTTACATTTCTTCTGCCCTCATATTCTAAATTTTATGTCAATCCATGCTACTATTCACACACTTGTGCAGGATTGAGCTGGATTAGGCTCCAATAATAATTTTTTTTTTTTAAATCATTCCACTTCCGTTTGGGTTTGAAATTTTTTCACCCATAAAATTATAGTAAAACATTTTGAAATTATTACATTTTATAATTTGGATTGACGTGATTGAAATTGCAAATCATATATATTATTATATAATTTAATTATAAAGTACATGAATATTTTTTCTGTGACATGGCTACATTTTATATTAAATTAGCGAGCCTATTTTACTATAATAATATTGATCCACCGCTATATAATGTTTAGAAAAATAGAACATTACATGGTAGATAAAAAGGACTTGAACATTCAATGTATAGAATGTAAATTTGGTACTTTTATAATTTACTAAATCTCGAGCCAACATGCTGAGCTCGTCCTTTGTCATCGTTGCATGAACATTTAACAAGAAATCAGAAGAGTATCCCATTCACTGTGATTTGTCACTCAAACAAGTGAATGAAATGCACACCTGTACCTATCTATCTAATTGTTGAAACTGCGTCTTCACCAATCACCATTATACAGTACTCAATCAACATATGGAGTTCCAAAACATCAGTCAGTCAAATGATTAAGCAGTCCTATTCTAGAATCACAAATTAGTTTAAACGCCAAATGAGGAAGGGACTTTTCAGTTTCAAAGCTGCTGCTGGACCTGTGTTTCGACCATCGGTACGAATAAGAGATGCTACTAAAACTCCTTTTTAATTTATACAAAACCTTAACAAAAATTCTTTAAGCCATTTTTTAATATTATGAAAGCTTGAATACATTTTTAAAAATCATTTTGAATAATTTCTCATATATCAACATATGATATCAATAAACTTTCGAACATTTCAAAACCATTTCAAGTCTTATTTAAACATAATTTCAGGTCTCAAATATGAATAATTCAATTTATGAATCAATGGCTAATGAGCTTCCAAATAAGTTCCAATTTTCAAAGGACACTTAATTTCACAAGGCAAAATATCAACAAATTCATATGATAGTCTAAGCCGTTATGTACGAATTAAAATACAAGTAACAATTACAACCTCAAAGTCTTGAATGGTGATGCGATGCTCCCAAACCAGAATCACAAGCTTCTCATCAAATCTAACCTACGCGTTTAAACAAATAACACGTGAGCTCTACGAGCTTAGTAAGTACACAAGGATAAACCTACTTATCCTATCTCGTTATTAAGGTTGAACCGTTTATATGTGTTCGGTTCAGAAATCATTTGCATCACATTTCAATGATTCTAAAAGAATTAGCTCTTATTACAAAATTACATTATCTCAACTTACAAATAATTGATTCGTTAATGATCACATTTCGAAGTTGAAATACATGATTCTTAATGAGTATTCACATAGTATTCAAACTAACACGTATAACCTCTTTTTAAGCTTTTTTCTCATATTTTCCATGTATAAGTTAAGTACTTTTTTTCATTAGCAACATAAATTAAATATCAGAACTTTATTTTATGGCTCATATACTTATTAATTGATCCATTTTTTTCCTTTATTGTTATACACATAATCATTTGCCTTAATTCGCATATCACAAGATGCTCTTTATGCTACAAATGTTTGGAACATGGTACCCAAATATATTTATTCATAGCATATTCACTTATTCAATTTCTTTTCTAACTTAATAGCTTATAGCTTATAGTTCTTGATGCTTATAACTTTAGTCCACACCTAATAATTAATTTTTATAGACGAATCTTCTTATCAAAAGTTTAATTCATTTCATCTTTAATAAATTCTAGTAAAACATGATTCGGGTATTAGAGATTCACCCCACACAATAAAAAAAAACACGTAAATGTTAGGTATCACATCACATCCCTCCCAACAAAACCAAGGAGGTTGTCGACAGTTTCGACCTTTCCTCATTAAAACATGCTTTTCCCGTAATTCCAGTGTCTGTTCGATTGGGTCCAAAATCCCCTCCTGTTGGGAAATCAAAAAACTATTAGGGCCTCAATCTAATGGTGATGATGACTTGATTATAAAAGACCTTGCTGCAATTGAGTTCAGCTGAAGAGCAGGGTCAACGGTAGTTTTAATTGAAGTGTTGAAAACAATTATCATGATTACAATTTTTTTGAAAGCCTTGCTATGGATTGGATTATGACTCTTCATAGCATGCTAGTTATGGAATTGTGTAGTTTGGGTTGCTTTCTATGTCATGTACTTACTCTTCTATCTTTGCTTCTCATATTTATATTTATCCCTCTTTTAGCTTTGCATTTAGTTTGTTTCTTTGTGTTTCCTAATTATATTCTCTGCGTAATTTGCATGTTACTAGCATCAATGCTACAATTATTTTCCTAATTTCATTTCCATGTAATTCAATCAATCCACTTATATACATATATCATATCATCCGTTTTCCTTCTCAATTCCCCCCACAGATATAAGAAATAAAACTTTTGATTCATCAATGTCCTTTCAAAAGCCATCAACTTTTATATTCTTCCTTATTATGTTATTTCTGTATACATCAAAATTTTTCGTGTTTTCTTTCTACTTATCAAAATATCTGTCCTAAATTTTTCTTGTTATTATCGACCACGACGATAACTAAATTAGATAATATGAAAATTTCTAGTCACGTGTAAGTATGACATGAAAATTATAACACCCTAAACTCAACCTAGATGTTATGGTTGGATTATGATAGTTACATCCTTAAATAAAAATATTGACAATTCATTTATGTGAAACTTAGTTTTACATCTACAGAAACAAAGTTATTAAATTTATCAAAAACATAAATATTCAAAAGATCACGTGAGAACACCTTGCCGAAAACCTTGTTTTATAAATTTTACTAAAACAATCCCGTATACTTAACCAATTGAGTTGTAAACCATCGTATTTAATTTTCAAAATCTTGCAGCGGAAAAATACTTTAAAAATTGTTGTCTATTATAACCATGGGGTTCCCATCAATTACATCGTCTTAGATGAAAATACAAAATTTTAAATAGTACATTTGCAAAATAAATGTTAAAACCAATAATAATGTCCCAAAAAAATTATAATCAAAAAATCCGTAAAGTCCATAATTTAGTCCAAACCATACTTAAACTAAAATGTGCAAACCAAACTCAAGAATCACCGATTAATCTTAAGCTTGAGGGTCACCTGAAACGAAACAAAACAAACGAGTGAGCTAGAAGCCCAATGTGTGACTTGGTCCACATACAAAATTTCTTTCTCATAACATACACATATACATATGTCAACTTAAAATTTTCAAAACATATATTTTTTTCATATTTCAGAACATATAGCATATCAAAATAAATCACATCCCCATCCGTTACACATCATCTTCGTCCAACCATTTACACCAATTAAGACAACAAAAATCTATCCATACAATCACACAAATACATGGCGATATGCCACTAATAAATATGTAGTTGAGCAGCCAAACAGAAATTACGATTTAACCATCAAAATTACAGTAGAACAACTAGAATACACGTCCTCCATCATATATATATAATGACGTAACACTTTGAGATTTTATCATATCATCACTTGATTTTTTTTAATTATAAATTTTTAATAATTTTTATATTTTTAGATTATATATAATTAAATTTTTTTGTGATGATGTAGTACACTGTCACATCATCGTTGTTACCAAAATTTAGGAATAATGTAAAAATCAAATTTAAAAAAAAAATCAAATGCAAAGAATAAACATTGTTTTTTCATATGAATATCCAACTTTTAAACTCAAAGTCTAACAAAAAACCCTCCACAAATGGTAAGAAGTTTTTCTTTCCATTTATAGTGGTCAACATCTACAGTCAAACTGCTGACTTGATTCCAAGGAGACAAAGCAGCAATGCTAAAATCACAACCTGGCTTTGTCACAGTCGTTCCCTCTGGCTACATAGCGCTCAACAATTGACTACTAGGTGTGCCCCCACAAAAAGGAACCATGGAGTTGGTTTTGGGGGAAACGGCATGCACTCTACTTAAATACTTAAGGTGGCATTGTGGTTAGTTTAAGGCTTTTCTCAATAGTTTGGGGTTAAATCGTCTGGGGTCTAATGATATATCATAAACTCCCTCTCTCTCTTTTAATCCCATACCCAATTTCATCTGAGATGGAGGAAATGAGAAGCAGCAATTGTGGTGAGGGCTGTTCAGTTCTGGTGGTAGATCATGACACAACCTCTCTCATGTTACTAGCATCAATGCTACAATTATTTTCCTACCAAGGTAATTCCAATACCATTTATATTCCTACTTCAATCAATCTTTTTATATACATAAAAATATATCATATCCTCCTCTCTCTTTTTTCAATTTTTCCTCGAAATGAAACTTTTGATTCATCTATGTCCTTTCAGAAGCTATCATTTTTATATTCTTCTATGTATACATCAAAATTTTTTGTGTCTCTTTCTGGTTATCAAAATAATTTATGATTTTGCAGTGACAACAACTGAAGTAGCATCGGTTGCAGTATCCCTGATTGAGGAAGTAAAAGACAGATTCAATCTTGTTATGGCTGATCTTGACATGGACGACGTCAATAATCTTTCATTTCTGCGGAAATTGCTTAAGATGAATATCCCCTTCATATGTGAGTTTTAGCTTCAAATTTACCCATTTTTGGTTTGGCCACTATATTCATTTACATGATGTGCATGCATTCAGTGATGTCCAACGAAAGAGGTCATAAAGCTGCTGGGAAAGCTATTGCTCATGGGGCAAGTTTACATCTGGAGAAGCCGATTTCCTGGAATGATCTTAAATACCTTTGGCAATATGCGTACGGAAGGCCTGCTAAAAGAGCAAAACATTTGCATGGCAATGAGTTGAGGACAAATGATCCCAACAAGAATGTGAGTGAGAGAGATGAACAGAAGAAGATGTTGAGCATGATGCCGCCGAGTGAGAGGAAGCCTCCTCTTGTTTGGAATGAGGAGCTCCACCAAAAGTTTATAGGCGCCGTTAATGCATTAGGCTGTGACAGTAATTAACAACCAACATTCATTGCTTACTCTCTATTTCTAAATTTTTCCTTCATTTGTATCTAAATTGTTTCTTTCTGTGGATCCAGATGCTCGCCCCAAGTCAATATTAAAGATGATGGATGAGCCTAATTTGACACAACGCCAGGTCGCTAGCCATCTGCAGGTTCCTTTCTGTCACTTATTATATACTGCTGCATGCATATATATATATATATATATTAAAGATGGTGGAGTACTATATATACATGCCCTTTTGTTTTTCCTTTTTCTAAAATCAGAAATATAAGGAACAAGTGAAGCGTTTAATGTCCAAAGCTAGCCCCGGTGAGTTAGCATCGAATGCCAATGCATCTACAAGCATTTATGGGGAACCAGGATTCTTGTACGTGCCGCAGGGATACCACTCAGTCTTGAGTCAACTAGGAGGTCACACTCACAAATATTTGAACGGCGCAGTTGCAGGTAATTATGAAAGCAGGGTATGTATATTTTCTGTTTGGTGATGAAGACTTGTATCAATATTTGGCTCTTGTTTTCCAGTAGGCACTTATCAATTTCCATATCTGCCTCAAGATTCAACTGCTGGTCATTTTAGTTCAGACTATCAGAATGAAGAGACTCTACAATTTCCAAACATCTTGGAATCTATGTATGAGAAGAAGAACTTTATACCATATTCAAGTCTTAGTGGGAATTTGGTGAATGAGTATCATAATTGGGAGCCATGGACTGAAGCGGCACGAGGGGTGGCAGAGGCAGAGATAGGTGTCGGGAATGCAGCAGGTGGGGTTACGTGGAACCAACAGTCGCTGGAGTTGGTTCAGTTTTTGAAACATCTTGAGGAGGAAGGAGATGACTGTGGAGATTGTGCCACCCAACCACATCCAGATGAGGTTGATCAATTCTGCGAATGGCTAAAGGAAACCATGCAAGGAAACGATAATAATCCTTAGTTTCATACAAGTAGCGCCAAGCCAGGAGCGCCGACTTTTACTAATTTCCTACCTCAACTTTTGTTTGATCCACAGTCAGGGCCAAAGCAAGAACACTTTGTTAGGTGGTAGAAATTAAATTTTAAATTTTAATAATTTATATTTTTATTATTTTTAAATGATTAAATCAAATTTTTGTAATTTTAGGGAGATTAAAGTGTAATTTTATCTTTACTAAATTAAAATTTTAAAATTTTTTAAAAGGCCTAAATAGCAATTTTCCATTTTAAAAGAGTCGGGGTACCTGTCAACCCCTAGATTCGCCTCTGTCCACCATTACATTCTTATGATTTTTATCCGGACAATTTTACAAAGCAAGAAAAGCTACACATGAAGATTCAATTGAAGCATTTTAAACTTATGCTCATCAAAGCATGGAATTGCAGAAAGCTTTTATAGTTGCCGAGTTGTGTCAAGTGCTAGTTAAGATAAATAATTCAAGTAATTATCCTCTTCTTGATAGAATTATTCGTCTTGTGCTAACTTTTCCCGTGTATATTGCAATAACCGAACGAGAATTTTCAGCCATGAAAATTGTGAAAACAAAGCTTCGCAAAAGAATAGAGGATGATTTTCTTTCAACTTACTTGGTGACATATATCGAAAAAGAGATAACTTGAGAATTTTCAATAGATTCTATCATTCATGAGCTCGATCTTATGAAAAAAATAGAAAGTACAATTTAGGATGCTTAGTATGGAGAAGTAAAACTAAGGCCAAATTTTTTAATTTAATTTTTGAATTATAATGATATTTATAAAATTATTAGTATAGTATTAATTGTGTAGTTTGGGTTGCTTTCTATGTCATGTACTTACTCTTCTATCTTTGCTTATGATAATTATATTTATCCCTATTTTAGCTTTGCATTTAGTTTGTTTCTTTGTGTTTCCTGATTATATTCTCTACGTAATTTGCATGTTTTGAATGTTATTTTTATTAGTTTTTAATTTGTTGTTATTTTAATAATTATTTACATGCCAATTGAGTCTTAATTCGATTAATATCGATATTGTTGTCTGTATAGGAGGATGTGGGTTTGAGTGCGCTGAAGCGTATAATCCTCCTATTTAAGGGTTGGGGAAGGGTATAATAGTTCTAGGTATTGTATCAAAAAGAGTTTGAGTGAAGAAGTAGAGTGAGCAAACAAAAGAGAGTTTTTGGAGATGTTGATTGTGTAAAGTCATGACCCCACGAAGAAACTCATGGTGGGATGGTGATATTAACTGTATCCTTTTTTATAGTTTACAAGTATAACTTTATCAGTGACGGAGCCAGAAAATTTTTTTGGGAAGACGAAATTAAATTGTATATTTTTAAGAGAATACAAATATAATTTCATCATTTTAATAATTTATATCTTTATTATTTTTAAAGGGTTAAATTAATTTTTTATCATTTTTGAGGGGGCTAAAGTGTAATTTTATCATTACTAATTTAAAATTTTATAAATTATAAAAGGCCTAAATTAAAATTTTACCATTTTAAGCGGCTATAATATATATATATATAAAGAGGAAAATTGCAAAAATTTTAAACTTTGGGGGAGCCTACTTATATTTTTGAGAGAGTCATAGTATATTTACTAAGGGCTAAATTGAAAAACTTTCAAACTTTGGGGGGCCATGGGCTCCTTAGGCCTCTACTTGGCTCCGTCGATGAACCTTACAACACATGATAACTAAATATGGTAGGACTCGAACATGATAATTCAAAAACTTAGGATCTCAAGCATGAGAACATTATATTGTAAGCATGAGAGTCTGGATTTAATCCCAAATAACCCTATTTCTTTTTTTCAATTATTAAAAAAGGGAAAAAAAAAGCTCGGATATCATCTTCTGCTAACATATACTTGAACTTTGTAACTTCATATGGTCCACATTAATTCTTGAACTTAGATTTGTTAAAATATGATGACGTAATTTTTTTAAATTGTACCACTACATCATCACTTGAATTTTTTTAAAATTATAATTTTTTTATAATTTTTTAATATTTTTTTGTACTTTTAGATTATATAGAATTAATTTTTTTGTGATGATATAGTACAGTATCACACTGTTACCAAAATTTAAGATTAATATGAAATCAAATTTAAAAAAAAAAATCATATGCAGAGAATAGGCATTGTTTTTTCTTTTTCATACGAATGTCCAACTTTTAAACTCATAGTCTAACAAAAACCTTCTACAAATGGTAAGAAGTTTTTCTTTCCATTTATAGTGGTCAACACCAAACAGCTGACTTGATTCCCAGGAGACAAACCGGCAATGCTAAAATCACAAACCGGTTTTGTCACAGTCGTTCCCTCCGACTACGTGGCGCTGAACAATTGGCTACTAGGTGTCCAACACAAAAATGGAACCAAGGAGTTGGTTTTGGGGGAAAGTGCATGCTTAAATACTTAAAGGTGGCATAGTGGTGGTTAGTTTAAGGCTTTCCTCAATAGTTTGGGGTCTAATAATATATATCATAAACTTCCCCCTCCCCTCTCTCTCTCTTTACCCCCCCATACCCATACCCATACCCATACCCATACCCAGTTTCATCTGAGATGGAGGAAATGAGAAGAAGCAATTGTGGTGAGGGCTTTTCAGTTCTGGTGGTAGATCATGACACAACCTCTCTCATGTTGCTAGCATCAATGCTACAACTATTTTCCTACCAAGGTAATTCCAATCCCATTTATATTCTTACTTCAATCAATCCACGTATATATATATACACGTATACATACCTCGTATACTTTTCTCCTTTTTTTTCAATTTTCCCTCGTATATATATGAAATAAAATTCAATCAATCCACATATATACATGGATATATATCATATCCTCCCTTTTTTGTTTTCAATTTCCCCCACATATATATGAAATAAAACTCAATCAATCCACTTATATACATATTCATATATCATATATCAAATCCTCCTTTTTTTTCAATTTTCCCCCACACATATAAGAAATGAAACTTTTGATTCATCAATGTCCTTTCAACATCTATCAATTTTTATATTCTTCTTTATTATGTTGTTTTTGTATACATCAAAATCTTTCGTATCTCCTTTCTGTTTATCAAAATATTTGTCCTAAGTTTTTCTTGTTAATATCGACTATAAAGATAACTATATTAGGTAATATGAAAATTTCTAACCACGTGTAAGTATGACATGGAAACAAATCAACTGGTATTAATTTTAATTATTAAAACCGTTATCTTACATGAATAAGAAAAGTCTATATAATTAGAGAAATTAATTTAATATGTATTTTTGGTACAATAATAATTTGAACCCACATTATTTCTAGGAAAAATAAATATTCAATCAATAAGTCACAACTTGAGGTTATTTCTATAGGTATACATTAACCTATATTACAACTTGACCTCACTAAATTTGAACTTTAGAGGACTATATGTTATATAAAGAAAAGTTATAATAGAAAATCAATTGACATTATCAATGGATAAAATAAAAATGTAAACATGATGCGGTATATACAATTAACATTGCTAGAGATTTAACGCTTAAGTGACTAAAATGAAATTTCAAGTAACCAAGCCCAATTAGATACCCTAATTTTTATCCAAACAAGTTTTTGTTAGAAAAAAAGGAGGAACCAAGTTGGCAAATAATAGATCTATTTAGATTAGAGTTAAATCATTTTAAGAGTTCTAAATTTAAGTTATTTGGGTTTAGACAACTGAAATATATGATTTTGCAGTGACAACAACTGAAGTAGCATCGGTTGCAGTATCCCTGATTGGGGAAGCAAAAGACAGATTCAAGCTTGTTATGGCTGCTGTTGATATGGACGACGTCAACAATCTTTCATTTCTGCGGAAATTGCTTAAGATGAATATCCCCTTCATATGTGAGTTTTAGCTTCAAATTTACCCATTTTGGTTTGGCCACTATATTCATTTACATGATGTGCATGCATTCAGTGATGTCCAACGAAAGAGGTCATAAAGCTGCTGAGAAAGCTATTGCTCATGGGGCAAGTTTACATCTGGAGAAGCCGATTTCCTGGAATGATCTTAAATACCTTTGGCAATTTGCGTGCGGAAGGCCTGCTAAAAGAGCAAAACATTTGCATGGCAATGAGTTGAAGACAAATGATCCCAACAAGAATGTGAGTGAGAGAGATGAACAGAAGCAGATGTTGAGCATGATGCCGCCGAGTGAGAGGAAGCATCGTCTTCTTTGGAATGAGGAGCTCCACCAAAAGTTTATACGCGCTGTTAATACATTAGGCTATGCCAGTAATTAACAACCAACATTCATTGCTTACTCTCTGTTTCTGAACTTTTTCATTCATTCATTTGTATCTAAATTGTTTCTTTCTGTGGATCCAGATGCTCGCCCCAAGTCAATATTATTGATGATGGATGAGCCTAATTTGACACAACGCCAGGTCGCCAGCCATCTGCAGGTTTTCTATCACTTATTATATACTGCTGCATGCATACATGCTATAATATAAAGATGGTGGAGTACTATATTTACATGCCCTTTTGTTTTTCCTTTTTCTAAAATCAGAAATATAAGGAACATGTGAAGCGTTTAATGTCCAAAGTTAGCCCCAGTGAGTTAGCATCGAATGCCAATGCATCTACAAGCATGTATGGGAAACCAGGATTCTCGTACATGCCGCAGGGGTACCACTCTGTATTGAGTCAACTAGGAGGTCACACTCACAAATATTTGAACGGCGCAGTTGCAGGTAATTATGCAAGCAGGGTATGTATATTTTCTGTTTGGTGATGAAGACTTGTCTCAATATTTGGCTCTTGTTTTCCAGTAGGCCCTTGTCAATTTCCGTATCTGCCTCATGATTCAACTGCTGGTCATTTTAGTTCAAATTATCAGAATGAAGAGACTCTACAATTTCCAAACATCTTGGACTCTATGTATGAGAACCAGAACTTTATTCCAGTTCCAAGTCCTAGTGGGAATTTGGTGAATGGGAATCATAATTGGGAGGCATGGACTGAAACGGCAGATATAGGTGTTGGGAATGCAGCAGGTGGGGTTACGTGGAGCCAACTGTCACCGAGGTCGGTTCAGTTCTTCAAATATCTTGTGGAGGATGGAGATGATTGTGGAGATTGTGCCACCCCACCACATCCAGTTGAGGTTGATCACTTCTGCGAATTTCTAAAGGAAGCCATACAGTGAAATGATAATAATCCTCAGCTTCATGCAAGTAGCGCCGACTTTTGCTAAATTCCTACCTAAACTTAGGTTTGATCCACAGTTACATTCTTGATGATTTTATATTGCTTGGGTACTGCCATTACCCTATTCATCAATCATTTTAGTTAAGTCAACCAAAATAAAAAATTTTAATGAATCAAACTCTTTACTTATATATATACATATAACTAATATTTATTTCCCCTCTAGTGTTTTGGGTAGGTGAAAATTTAAAATTTTTCAACATCACCTTGAATTTTAGTTATTTTTAAGCTTCTAGTTTCTTCTTTAAATAAGGAAAGCTCCCAATATTTTTCTCAATTTCTTAAAAAAAATTCTGTTGAAAAGAATACCATAAAACAGCTTATAATAAAATTTTTATATTATATATAAAATAAAATAAATCTCAACTACGAGAAATAGGTGAGATGACAAGGGTCTTTCCTACTTTAATTAGTGATTAAGAGTTCGATTCTCGCCCTGAATATGAAACAGCTTTAAAATTTATGACCATCATATACCTTTTTAGTGGGCCTACGAAATACAAAAAAAAAATTAATTACTGAACTCATTTCGATAAATACTTTGAAAAATTTTAAAAAAATAAAAAAATTTAGAAAATAGTAAAAAAGTTCAAACTATTATAATAAAAAAAACCCTATTTATTTTAAGTGAATAAGCTTTACATTCGTATAATAATTTTTTGGCCATCTATTTTTTTCAAAAAAAATAGTTTTTTATTTAATTTTTTTGTCTTTTAAAATTTTTGAATTTATAATTTTTTTGTCAAATCACTTGAAAATAGATGAAAAAGTTAACTTTTATTAACTTTATTGACTTAACATACACATGAATTGTTGCGTATATGACACATTAACATTTAATTAAATTTTTAAAATTTTGAAAAATATTTAAAATAATTCTTATAATTTTATAATGATTTTAATGATTTTTTAATTTTTAAAAATAGTTTTTTATATTTTTTGAATTTTTAAACTTTAAAAAATTAATTAAATGCTAATGTGTCATTCACGTAGTAATTCATGTGTATGCAATATCAACAAAATTAAAAAAATATTAATTTTTTCATTAATTTTAGGTGATTCGACAAAATATGTAAATTTAAAAACTACAAAAAATACAAATTTAAATGAAAAACTAAAAAAACTTTTTTATATAAAATTGAAACGTTAGCGACTAAAGAGTTGAAATAAAAAATCCAAAAATGAAAGTGTAACGCCCTAATCCCGAATACGGAGTATCCGAAGATTAAGGCATTACATCGAGTCACCGAAACAACCCAACAAATTTTTCAAATAATTTAAAACATTGAAATACATTTCATATAAGAGAAAATATCATACATAGATATACTGAAAATAGTAATAAAAGTAGTTATACAAAATATGTGAAGCTCCAATGTCATCGTATTTCAAAATAATCAAAATAATCAAAACGATAAATGAGTTACAGACCTACAAAATACAAGTAAGATCCTAGGAATATAATCTCCACTAATAGATAAGGTACTGTACTCTATATACGTGATGTTGGAAGTCCTTCATCGATGATGCTCATCG
This sequence comes from Gossypioides kirkii, assembly GCA_005610355.1. Lineage (NCBI taxonomy): Eukaryota > Viridiplantae > Streptophyta > Magnoliopsida > Malvales > Malvaceae > Gossypioides > Gossypioides kirkii. The sequence goes on along the minus strand of CP032254.1, from coordinate 15,420,679 downwards.
GACACGAACAAAAGTATACTAATTTGAAAATGATGATCATTCGAAGGCTTAGATTTACAGGCTCAGTGGTACACAACTAATCTACCAGACTTCAAGCAATTCATAAATATAAGCATGCAAATCAAATGTATACATAAAAGCATGAAATGAGGATCGAATAATCAAATCATAAGTCATCTCAATCTATATAATCAAATCACTTGCATATCAAACTTGTAAAACTTGTTAGATTGCACATTTGCTCAAATAACCGAGTATCCGAATAATCCCGCGCCACTCATGACCGCTAGTTAGGTTAGAGCCCGAAGGCTGAGCGCAAACAAAGCATCAAACATATAATCACAAATATACAACCATGACATTTGAATCTCATACTCGTTTCAACTTGCTTATCATTTCGACTAAAATATTAACTAATGAAATATGACAGTCTGTTGCCTTGACATACTAACCTTTACTTATTCAAAAACTAATAACTCTTAATATATAACTCTAAATCGAGCATCGTTTGTTTTAAACGAAACTAGACTTCCGTATAGTTATATAGATATAAGGCTCACTTCCTATTTTATCTTGTGCAATTTTTTGTGATTTTTCAAGGTCACTGCTAAATTTGTTTTATAAGAATTCTGCTGTCAGATTTTTATGACCTTTCAACACTCAAAAATTCTTGTCTTTTAAACTACAAATCGAAATCAATCTCTATTTGTTCTAAACGAAACTAGACTGGCTCACAGTTCCAACGATATATAAATCACTTCCTAATTATTTTTACAGAATTTATGGCAAATTTTCAAACTCACTGCTCATGCAAAAATTCATTTCTGGCAAATTTCACAACTAATTTTTTAGCTTCATTTTAATCATCCAAACATGATTTCCACCCAAAGACCATACAACAAGCATACGTTATCACACAAGTATCATATTTACGACTTATCAAGAAGTATAGAAGAGTTAGAGGGTGCCACCTTGATGGAAGAACAACTAACAAAGCTTCTTGACTAGCTCTCCACCACTTTGCCTTTACCCTTAGTTTTAAAAAATTAACCACCCTCTCTAACTAATAACCATATACTACACTAGATTTCCCACATAAATAAAGGTCTATAAAATGCAAAGATACATGCTTTAAATAAAAATATGAGAAGATGGATAGAGACTTCCTCAAACTCAAACCCCCACAAACACCCAATAACATCCACCATCATCCTTGAAGAACATGGATTTTTTCATGAAACTTTAAAAGGTTAGATCAAGTCCCTTTCCTTCTTTGAAATTTGGAGGATGAAAATGGTGAGAAAACTCACTCAAATCTCTCTCCCTTTACACCGCTTGCTTGCTAAAGAAAATAGATGGAAGAAAGAAAAAAAAAACAAAATGAAAAAATGTAGAAAGAAGTGTGTTGTAAAAACTATGGAAATGAAAAAAAAGAAAGAAAAAAAATAGTGTGATTATAATATAAAGAAAATAGAGAGAAGTCAATTTTATCCATCACATCAATCTGCTAAACAATCTTTTTCATCAATGCGAAAAAGATTTTTATTTCAAAAATAATAAAACCACAATATGAATCATCCACCTTCCCTTCGTTTCACATAAACTTCCCAACATCCTTAATTTTTTATAAAAAAATTTTCAAAATCCACTCAAATTAATTCCAACAAAACTCGATCCTTAAATAAATTTATTCATCGCTAATTCAAGTCAATGCTCGAATGTTGACTCGAGAATTTAGACCGTTACAGAAGGCTCCTATCGTTGTATTGAATGGTGGGAAAAAGAAAAAGGAACCAAAATTTGGAAGTTACAGTAAAAATTGAAGGTGATGTAAATATATCAAAATCTTGATTCATGCCATGGGAATTGCGTCTTTCTCAGCTCAAGGAGTGGACATGTTTTCTTCCTTACGCCTTTTTATTACTGCCTTTTCTCTTTTCCTATTCCAACATAATACTATATTTCTATTTTAAGTTTGAGATTTAATTTTTATATAATTTGATACCTCAACTTTTACAATATTATTAATTGACCTACATATTTTATTTTAATTAAAATTTTAACGTTAATTTTAAGAATTGGTGACATCATTAAAACTTTTTTTAAAATTTAAATACATTACTTTTTTTAACAAATAAATTATGCAAAGGTTATGTTGCAACATAAATGAATCACCCAGTCTATCACTTGACTCAAACAAATCGTCCATTTATTCCCCAAGTTAAGCATTTACACTAACAAATAAAGCAATTTTTATTTTATTCTTTTTTTAAAAAAAAAAAAAGACAAAAGGTATAGCACTTTTATTCAATTTTAACATTTGAGTAACAAGCTTTGAATTTCTTTTATGAAAAATTTTCTACCAGGGGAGACTTCCCCTAACAACCTGGGATTCTAAGGTGTAATCTTATTTGAGTGAGTTTGCGATATCTTACTTTCTTCCCCACTTCCTCTCTTATTTGGCCATGACTTGTTCACATGTCCATCAGACCTAGGCCCAGCCTCTGATTTCTTCCTTTCTGGAGGTAATACCTGCTGCAGAAATCGGTGTATCATCTCGTAACTCGTAAATGTAATGACTGCTGATGGTGTTGTTCTCAGCAGATTGGTTGCACAGCCACGGTAAAAGCCAGAAACACCTTCCTTCCGGAATACCTTTCTAATGCAATCAACCACCCCTGCATACTGGACCTCCGACTGCCTCGCCTGCCCTTGCTCTTGAAGCCTTGATCGAATCACCTGATAATAATACAAACACATATGCCCAACATCATCCTTGAAACAACATATATCAAAAACCAACGAAAACACACACCTCATGTGGGTAAGTCATAATAGAGGCAACCACTTTTGATATTGATGAGGCAATTGCAACATCACTTGGACTTAGACGATCAACAGTTGTATTTCCTGACAATAAAGAAATTAATATGATCAGGACCACCAACGAAACCATTTACATAAAAGAGAGAAAAAAATGAACTCATTTACCCTTTTTTGCCATATATGATTTTATCTTTTCATATGCTGGAAATTGAATCGCAACATGACTAATCCCAGCCAAAGAAGGCAAAACTCCACTGTTTCAAATCAAATGAAAATCATGCTATGACGCCAATGGTAAATGGAAAATGTAAATTCGTTTTAAGATTGCAATTGATGGAAAGAAGCTCGAAAATGATTCCAAACAGAGTGGAACCCAATCACTGACCTGTACAGCCCTCGCAAACCTTCTTCATGTACAATTCTTCTTAAAGCAGAAAGTACACCTGTATAGGGAACCACACCGGTCCTCATTCCCTGCGTCTAAATAAAGACCAAAATGAAAAATAATACATACAAAACAACCAGAATTATAAATTCACAATGATATCTAATAAATATGATATTCAAATTAATTATCTGCCAACAGCACTTGTATAAATTACTCTCAAACCAAGCATTTCTAATTTTTGTGGTATTTTTACACTTTATGAACTTTGATTGGGTAAGAAGGAAGGTCTGCACTGAAATTTGTAACTTTTAAACCATCCGAGGGAACTTCAACGAATATCACATAAGCCCAACAAGCAAATGTAACATTGTTGTCATATCCCAGAAAGTAATAATTAGAGGATTGACGCAAAAGCAGGAAACCAAGTTTAATTATGAAGCCCTAAGACCGAAAAAATATAAAACAATAAACCCTTTTGAAAACTTGGTTTCCATGTGGTGTCAGTACATTATATGATATTAAACTAATTAACAGTCAAAATCAATCGGATCTCCAAACTCTCGAGAACTACAGTAAATTCAAATGGCCAAGGTACTACCAGGCCAGCTGAAATTGGCCTACTGCATGTTATGTATTATTCCAACATGAACTATTAAAGGGCGCCAATCACAATTATACCAGAACTTACCAAAAATCCTTACGAGGATTAAAAACCTCTATCTGACTAAATGCAGCCAACATTCTCACAGTTCATCTAATAATATCCTTCAATTACAACTATGTAAAGAAGGCTAGCAAAAGCAACATGCATTACATGTCCCATAAAGTGAATGATATATTAAAATAATCACATGGTATATCATGTCTGAGTATAATAAGCAAAGGTGAAATAACATTGCCCCAACTCACAAAGAAACCACAAAAACAGATCAGTCTTCACTCCTCCATAAATCATAGAAAATAAATTACTAATTCGATTTTATTACAGGTACAACCTATGTACTTGCAAAATAAATCAGAGTAGGCTTTATTCAACATTGAAACTTGAAAGGAAGTTAAATTCTTCAATATGAAATCAGAACAACTGATCACTCTCATCCACTTGCCAGAAAAGGATTACTTTTATGGTTCAAGAAAATGCCAGCTTGACCATGCTTATGTCAAAGCATTGGTAAGGAGCTTGATCCTCCAAACCCTAGTCACTACATTGGTTTGGGGTATCTCCAGAAGACTACAACATATCAAAGCATATTTGGTTGTAACAAAAGAATGTAGACCAATAACCAAAGCTATGTACTAACTAGCGCCACTTAAATCTGAATTATAAGTGTATGAATGCGTCAACATCAAGGTCATATATCTAATTGTAATTACGACTTAGAAGTGAATTATCATGATTAAAGCAAAGAGAAATCAAATGTGATGCAAACCGCTAATATAATTTAGAAGAAACATCATGCATCATACATAATAATGTACATACTTGGAGCCTTGTCTTTACAACCCATAATGGATTTGTTGTGATGGCTGTGGCAGCCCCAGCACCAGCAGCAGCTACCATATTTTCCCCAATTGTGAGTTGTGCACTGTTATTATCTGCAAAATCACGATGTATAACTTTACTAGAAACTAAAACAACTGAAGCTGGATTTGGCAGAGCACATGTTGAGCGTGAACTATTAAGGAAATTACAAGAACCAACCATGTGAAGTGAGTAGGCCTTTTAGTGGCTCATAAACTGTAAAATACACCTGCATATGAAATGACAGTTTCAGTTACTTCTCAGAAGACTAATTACATCACATAAGTATTTTTCTTTCTAGTTGGAATCAATATTTTTCCAAGAAGCTAATGGTTTATGAACATGGTAGCAGATTTCCCACTTTCCTTGTACAAATATAATAATAGGTTAAAGACACTGGCTACAAATCTCACACAATCATTTTTTAATGGGTTATTAAGAAATTTAGTTACAAATATTGGCTTAAACATTAGCTTCAAATAGATGTGGGAGATCAAAGAGGAAAAGGATAAAGTTTGCCTTTCAGGCCGGCACGTTAAGGAATCACACAAAAAGATGGCCAGGCAGTAGCATTTATCAGTCAATCGTGTGTGCTGTGTGCACGTGTGACATGGAGCCCTCAGTTTATTTTTTATCCCAACATACCCATGTCTGACACCTCTTGGACACTTCACCATTCATACAGGTATGACACTTGATTCTAAAAATTAATTTAAAAAATTTCCAGAACCATAAAGTACCAACACTCTATCATCAGTCCATCTGACATAGATCATTAGCACATCAAAAGGTCAAAGGGAAACTAGAAATTTTAGTCATAAACCTATAATGGAAAAAAAAAAAACACAAGAATTGAATAAGTAGCTTCCAATTAATTGCTTTAGGGATGAAAAGGTTACTTACCGCCCAGTTTGGAAGAAGAGCAATTATTGTTGGTGAAAGTCCACGATACAACCCCTTCAAACCTTCAGTTTTTATTATATGTTGTAGACTTGTAATAATAACACTGCCTGGGGATAGACAAGAAAAAAGACAGGAAGAAGAGTTGCCCATCATCAATGATAGCAATAACACCGTCCATCATTAACACAAGCACAAAAAATTTCACATAATATGTAAAATCAAACTTCAGAATGTTACAAATCTGTTAAAACTATATTTATCAACAATTTTCTTTCAATCTGGTCATCACTTCAGATTACCAGAATCTATCAGAGCTAGACAGACATTAATAGAAAAAGATACATGACCTAGAAAGCAAAATGTAGGTAAAATAATAGGTGTGGAGTATCCTAACAAAGCAAGATTTTTGCATTTCAAAGATCTCCTATGAAAATACTTGATGAAAAAAATCTCCAACAATTTCAATCCTAGTCCTTCTGCAAAACCATGCACCCAAAAGTAAAACTCAGTTTCAAAAGCTCAGGATCTACAATACCTCTAACACCAGTTTTAGAAGCTGCAGGGAGTCCATGTACTTGTAGCCTTGTTTTGATTACATCTAAAGGGCACACAAAGGTGGCCGCAATTGCACCTTAAAATTTCCAACGAAGATCATCAATAAATCGAAAACTCAATCAAATTAAAAGTGGCACTCATAGTTTCAACTGAGTCTGCTGACATTCGTAATCAAAGAATCAACATACAAACCTCATTTCACCAATAATAATAATAAAAGTCCACGAAGTTTCTAATTCTTTCGCAAGAACTGATAAAAGAAAACCCTAAAAGAATAAATCAAAGACAGCAGCAAAGTAAAAGGCTTTACCCGCAGTGGCACCAGCACACGCATGGCAGGTAAGTTCTCGGGCGCTTATTCTTAGAGGATGAGACGATTGGCCACCTCCATCACTACCCATCTTCAAAAACCTTAAAAGAATCTTACAAACAACTTAGAAAACATCTAAGGCAAACACTCATCAAAGATCTGTATATATAGCATCTGCCTGAAACCCTCTATACTTACGAAAATTTTGTGGGTTTTAGCTTGTTTGAAGGGGTTAAGTAAAGAGAGAGACGTGAACTTTTACTTTTACTGATTCTTGAAGCGGGTCTTTGGTGGAATTGAAGTTGAATAGATGACTTTTGCTTTTGTTATAAGAAGGAATGAAATTTAATGGGAAAGTGGAAGAAAGTTTTGGGGTGTCACAATTTCTTTGAAATTGGGTGTGTGTTTAGTAAGTTGCAGAGAAATCGCATTTCGTTTGCTGTAGCTAACTGGGTCCGCCATGAGATCCATTGCATTGCCGACGTTTTTAACCGGCTTCATTAAACTCAATTTTGGTGTTTTAGTTACTAAAATTTAATCTAAATGGTAAAAGAGAAGGTCGCCTTGGCGGCTGCTGCAGCTCTAGAGTCTACAGCCTCGCTCCATGTATGCAGTTTTCGTGCCAAGAGTCTCGTGGAGATCGCCAATGATTTCGAAAATCAAGTATGATAGAAATCTTTCGAGGGTGGGGTGATTGCGTTATTGGGTGACGCATAGGGCTAACAAATAAATTTTTGTTCCCATTTGTTTGTTTATTTTTAAAATTAACAAAACATGAACGAAAAATTTAAAATTATAAATGTTTATACTTATTTTTTTAATATTCACGAATATGTTCATTTAATTTAATCAAACATGTTTACGAACATTAAATGAATATGTTTACGTGAATTATAAATAAACAAACAATAAATAAATACATACAAGTAAATATTATTTTAATATTTTTATAAGAAAATATAATTAATAAATAAACGAGTCAATATATGAGCTTATAAATTAGTTTTTAAATGAGCTTCTTCGTGAACATAAACGAACCGAACACACCTATATTCGTGTTCGTTCTTTTATTAAACGAACATAAAAATTTTGTTCATACTCATTTATTTAACTTAATAAACAAACATTATACAAACGATTCACGAACAATTCAACTGATCTTTTTTAGATCAGATTGATGCTTGAATCAATCACGTCACAAGTCAATTGATTCGATTAAAAAATTATTATAAATTTAAAATAATTTATTCAACTAGTTCTATCAATCCACTTTCTACTTTGTTGGGCGAGATTAACATTATTAATCTTTATCAAGTTCCATTAAAAGTTTGTGTTGTCTTCAACTAAAGGTAGATGTCCTCATGAGCCAGATCAGATTAGGTTTAAATATGATACTAATATATTTTATGTTTATTCAAGCCCAGCCCGAAATTTGGGTCTAAAATTTTGCTCAAATCCATCCATATTTACAGAAGACCAATCCAATCTCATCTTAGACTCATTCATATTAATTTTTTAAATTCTTTTTAAAAAATATTTATTTTATGATTTCTCAAGGTATCTATCAGAGTAAATCCAGTAACTAATCCTTCGCATTCTGTAAGTTCATTAAAGGGGTGGATACTGGTCACGAATTTTAAAGCTGCTTCATACTCAGGACGAGGATCGAACCCTCGACCACTAGTTAAGGTAGGAGACCTTTGTTATCTCACCTAACTCCTGTGATTTTATTTAATTTTATTTTAATATTTAATAATTTTATACATTTTTTTGTTTATTGAAATTTTTTATATAATCATCTTAACATTATTTTAATGTTTACATTAGAGTAATATTATATATTTAGTATTTTTTTTTAATGTGTTCTAAATTACATAATATAAAATATTATAAACTTAAAACGGACCGGACTTAAATTTAAATATATTTTAAATGGACTTAATTTTTTTGTCCAAATCTATTTTCTGAACTTAATATTTTTTTATTTAAAGGGATAAATATCAAAACTATACATGAACTATGGTTTAATGTGTAATTGTACACATGAACTTTGATTTTATGTAATTTTATACATAAATTTTGATTTGATCCAATTATTGTAAATTATTAACACGATTATTGATATAACATTATTTTATGTTTATATATTGCATACATGAATAATTATATTTATCCAATATGCAAATAAATTGATGTATTTGTTTCTTTAAATGTGTATGATTAAATCAAAATTAAAGTTTCAAGTATATATCAGAATCATAATTAGAGTTTCAAGTGTACAATTACACCAAATTAAAGCTCATGTATGCAATTGCACATTAAATCAAAATTAATATATAATTTTAAAATTTACCCCTTACTTAAATCCTCTCAAATTTCGAACCGACATGAACAATTCTAAAAAAAGGTTGCCAAAACCAATAAGGATTACTTTTTGGAGTGTTCTAAGCGGTATCCAAACCTTAGTTTGCCACCTTCATATTTATGGCATAGTATGCATATATATAAAAGGATAAAAATGGAATTCTATAATTATAAAATTTATAATATTTTCTTTCCCCTCACTTTTTATCTGGAATTAAGTATTAAAAGATTTAAGAAAAAAGAAGGGAAAATTTACTTTCCCCCTCATTAGTAAGGGTGAAATCATCTTACAAATACTGGAGGTCCTTGTTACGCTCCGTAGGAGAGAGGTTAGCAAACTTATAGTCCTTTGAAGAGTGAAGTGTTGAATCCGGTGCCTTAAGTTTAGTATTTTTATTTTAAATTGAATCAATATTAAAAATGATATAAATATCGATGTGTAAGTCTTATACACCATATGTGAAAAATAACATGATACTTTATCATTAAATAAAACAAAAAAAAATAGTGGAGAACTTATGAATAAATACTAATAAATTTATTTAAATATAATTAAATAGTGATTAATTATAAATAAATACTAAAATCCTAAACTTGAGACCTTGGATCTTATACTTAAGATCCTAAACACAGGGACGAAACCAGAGGGCTGACAAGGGTCTCGACCCCCTCTAAAATAGAAAATTTTTCATTTAAGCTCTTTAAATTTTTTAAAATTTTAAATTAGTAAAAGTAAGATTGCACTTTGGCCCCCTAAAATGATAAAAATTTGATTTAATCTTTTAAAAATTATAAATATATAGGCTATTAAAATGGTTAAATTGCATTTTTACTATCGTAAAAATTACAATTTAATTTCGACTCTCTTCAAAAAAAAAATTCTGATTTCGTCCCTGCCTAAACCCTTAAACCCAAAATCCTAAATTCAAGAATTATTAATGTTTATTTATAATAGTTATGTTTAGTATTTAATTATGTTTAAATAAAATTGTTAATATTTATTTATAAGTTTATATTTTTTGTTAATTTTAATAATGATGTCTCATGCTATCATTCATTAATGATGCATGAGACTTATACATCAACGATACATTAAATATTATTCCTTAAAAAAATCCAAATTTATATAAAAACATGTAAAATTATGTTTAAAATTTTCTGAATAAAAAAAATAATACAAATATAAACCTGATATGAAAAATAACATCAATACAAGAGCATGATAAAATTGAAACTACAATAACTCCAAAAAAGAAATTGTGACCCATATTTTCGAATTATTTTTTTGTCAACAATCATATTTAACATATTATATTTTATAAAAATTCTGGCACATTAAAATCTTTTATGTGATTTAATAGATATTTTTTTTTCGTTTCATATTTTGATTATTTTTCATATTGAATTTGTGTTATTGTATCCGAAATTTTCAAGTTCAATTAATCATATTTAAATAATTCTGAATTTTATCTCATATATTATATAATAATTGGATTTATCAAGTATCTAAATTGTTTCATTTTTTAAAAGGAAATTCATTAATTCACTTCATGAATGAGATCATACAATTCGGTGAAAAAAAATAAATCCCGTCGTAGACGGTGAAGGATAAGCTCCATCAACACATCAAAGGCTTTAATCTTAGCACAATACGTTGACAATTGACTCTTTCACAACTCAAACACAACATATCTAGAGTAATTACAAATATTTTTTTTGAATATTTTTCTTGTAAGTTCTGATCATATCTGTTTTTTCTGATACAATGTCTAAAACTACCAATAGCTCCTTCCCAACCCATAAATAGGAGGATAATACATTTCAGCATACTCGAACTCATGTCATATTGTATTGACAATAATACTCATACTAATTAAATTAAAATTCAATCGACAGGATTTTAAATATTTAATGCATTAAATTTTTTATCTTTTAAGTTTATTATAATTTATCCAATCAAATATAATAGTATGTTGGCATCGAAGCACCGACATTATCTAGTATATATAAAAGAAAACAATGGATACATTATCTTTAAATTTGAAGTTTTACTAGATGTTAAAATTTTAAATTTTAATTATTTAAAACATATTGATTAATTTTCTTAATTTCATTCATCACCATATCTTCCAAAAATTATTATAAATTGGTTGAATATTATAAAATATTTTTATTACTTATCACTAAGAACTATTCAAAACTTTTCTCAATCTTTAAATAGGAGGATAATGAGCTCCAACGTACTTTAACCTATGTTCTTCTGTACGTGGAGTTTTTTTTTTTCTTACTTTACATTTTTTCCCCATTTCACTTGCTTAAGTTAATTATCTTAAATATTATTTTAATTTTTAAATTTTTTATTGCCTTTTTTTATGAAAACACCCATTATTAAGTTTTTTTTATAGTCTATCTTATAAGATTGGTTGAGATTTAGTTCTATAGTATTTTAATTTCAAGAAATAATCTCTCATGAACTAATCAATATAAGTGAAGAAAGTTGAATTTTTTTAAAATGATAAAATCTCTGTTTATAAGAATTTACAAGTAATATTTCTCTTTGTGAGGGAACAAAACAAGATTATTGCTGTCATAAAAAAAACTATAGTTTAGAATGGCAGCACAACCCACTAAACAATAACGAAAAAACACCAAATCAAAGAAAATTATGACGATATTCTCATCCTTCTAACAATTGCATGTTGCGTTTATCATGAGAAGTCCAGTGAAAGAGACATATAGTCAATAAAGATAGTAAAATTAGCAGTACAAAAAAATACACAATCATGATCAACCACTAATAACAACATTCTAGTCCTGCCACCGTCAAATTGTGACGACAATCAATGCTGGAGTCTGCTAGAGGTTTAGGGCCATGACTCCCTTAAAGTTTATTTTTTTTTACAATTTAACTTTTTGTAAATATATTATGGTTTTCTCAAAATTTAAGATTTTTGTAATTTTTCTTTTGTATATTATTTTTTCTTCTTTTAAATTAATTGTTGTGTTAAAATATTACTTCTTTTGAATTGATTGTAATGTAGTACGTTTCCCTTCTCTTAAGATTAACATACTGACTCCACCACTCCCGACAATGAACTCCGATCAACTATAACGACAACACTAGAAGTTAAGCTTTTATCTTCATACGTATATATGCAGCTCGATAAGTCGACTACTTGGAGTAAGTAGAAAAAGAACACAAAAATAATTATAATATATGTGAAACATGATTAATGCTAGGCATAATAACTTATTTTGCACTTAAATTTTATTAAAAAACCATTTAACTTTTAATTTAATTTTTCACGTTCTTTAGCTTTTAAACTTAAGTTGTTTGTCAAAATAAATAGAAAAATTAATATTTGTTAACTTTACTGATGTGGTATAAAAGTGAACAATTGATTAATTTTTAAATTTTAAAAAATTCAAAAATATTATAAAATTTATTTTTAAAATAAAAAATTATTAAAAATATTTGATATATAGTTTTTAAATTCTAGAGTGATTAAAAATATATCCTTTTACTATACCCAAAAATTATTGTAACCTTATTTGCTTCTTAATAAACTTTGAGTGGCGATATCTTAAACTGGAATTTATCAAACCTATTCTAGGGTTGAAAATATTAATTTCTTTTAAAAAGCAATTATATTTTAAAATACAAATAAATTTAAAGTTAAAAATGGAAATGTAGTTATTTGTAAGAAAAAATGGAAACTTTATGATTATTTTTATTTTAAAAGAATTATAATTTGGAAGAAAAAATAAATTAAACCTTAAAAATAAGAAAGATAATTTTTTAAGTGACGATTTCATTTTAATTACTCAAGTGTTAAATCTCTATTGACAGTTAATTGTATACACCATATCGTGTTTACAGTTTTATTTTGGTCACCGAACTTCTAGGTTGCTTTCATTTTTTTATTTTTTTTGGTGAATTATAACGGGAGGGTAAAGCCCTAACAACAACGCAACTGACATGACTCGAACCCAAGTCACAGCTGGAGCAATAAACACTCTTGATCATCAGACCAACACATAGGATTCTAGGTTGCTTTCATTTTAATTCCCCATAAAATATTCTTTTTAATAAATGATCAAAGTAAAAAAAAATAAGGATTAAAGTGAAAAATTTGTAGAAATCAAAATAATGCATTAAAAAAGTCAAAAAACTATATTTGTTTATCCCCTTCCCAAAAGTTCTAAATTTCTTTTTTTTTTTCAATATTGAAATTTTAAATTTCAAAACATCAAAATCAATTAAATAAATTAATGAATTTTTTATCCCTTGGAAATGTCAATCAATTTGTTACTATAATATTGAAATTAATTAAATTGATTTAATCCTCTTATAAAATTTAAAATTTTATTTTATGTTTCCAAATTAAAATCAATTCAAATAATTCATGTTAATAATTATTTATGAAACTGAAATTTCCCTTGATTATATGATCTTAAATCTTTCATGCTAAACTAAAAGTAAATGAACTTAAATTTTTTCATTGTTTCTTTACCCCAAACGTAGGACAAGCAATTAATTTAATTAATTCTATGGTTTTTTTATTTATTTTTAACTTAGCATGGAAGATTTATGATCATATAACTAAAAGAAATTTAAGTTTCATCGACAATTATTAAATATGAGTTAATTGAGTTGATTTCATTAAGGATGGTCTAAAAAAAAGACAAAATTTTAAAATTTTGAAGGGGATTAAATAATTATTTCAATATTAGAATAACAAATCAGTTGACATTTTCAAGAGATAAAAAAATTTCAACAATTTATTTAATTGATTTTGATGTTTTGGAATTTAGAATTTCAATATTGAAAAAAAAATCAGCAATGGGATAATAAACAAGTACAATTTGACAATTTTTTAATCCTTAATGTGTTCTTTACATTTCATCGATAAATAGTTAAAAATTATTTTTCGAGTAACAAAAATGGAAGTGCAAATATGATGTGGTGTGTAAAATTAATCGCCATTAGAGATTTACGCTCAGGTAACTAAAATAAAAGCGCCTAAAAGTTGGATGATGAAATTATAAAGATTTCATTTTAAGTGACCAAAATAAAAACACTCTAAAATTTGAGTGACTAACTAGGGAATTTACCCAAAAGAAGTTTAAGCATGGTATAATTTGAACCAACTCATGATTCATGAACATATCTAATTAAATATGACAACATAGAAAAAAAATATAAAATAGAATATTTTATTTATAATATATTTTGGAAATAATTAAATTGTTTTAATTAACAAATGAATTCAAATAAAACTTAATTAAAATAACAATAATTTATATTATTCATATTTAGAATTCGTGATTCATCTCACACATATGAGTAGGAGTGTTTAAATTGTTAATCGAACCGAACTAATATTAATCGAATTTTTTAATCTTTTAACCGTTAATCGAATCAAAATATTTCGATTAATTCAGTCAGTTAATCGAATTAACTGAAATTTATATTTTTTTTATTAAAACAAATATAAAACATATAAAAAATGATAATATTCATTTGATCGAATTATCTAAATTGACCGAATTAGCAATAACTTAATACATATAATATATAATGTTATTTATTAAGTTCGATTAATTTGATTAATTATTCAATTTCAAATTAAATTAATCATTAATCGAAATTTCAAAAACCTTTTAACTCACATCCGATCAAACTAGTTTAATTAACTAACGGATTAAACGAAATTTGAACACCCTAAAATGCATTTGTTTTTATCCAAACTAACAAACAAACTTTATTTGGTATCATCCAAACTAATCAGATTTCCAACCAATGAACTTTTACTTCTAACTCAGCTCTTATTCGAAATTTCTGAGAGAATCGAATGGGATAAGAAAAAGACAGCTCCTCCCAACACTAAAATTCAACCGTACACGTGTTCAACCATCTTCATTTGCACACGTGTTAATCCCATCTCAAATTCACCCACCGCTGCAATGCCACTCATCTCAACTTTTCGTCCTTTTCCCAAAAAAATTCATGTCAATCTCTTTTCTTTACCTTTTCAACGTCTTTTCAAAATATTAAAAAATCTAAATATTTGTATTATTTTTAATATTAATTTTACTATCTATAGTCAAACATAATAATTATTCTTAATAATATTGATTTTAATTTTTTTAAAATATAATATATTTTAACTTTGCATCCAATCTTTGATTTTATTTCTTATAGTTTTTTTACTTTGAAAAATCACAGCAACAATAGAAACAAGAAAAATAAAGAAAATGATTTGTTTATTGTTTTCTTCTCCCAGTCTACAGCCCATCCATTTCATGGGGTATGGAGAGGGGGAATTTCAAATTGGTCTCATGGACTAAAAATATTTCTTACTACCCTACTTATAAATAATTATTAAGAAGAAAATGTTAAAAGTAAAATATAATATTTCTAAAGTGAAATCATTGTTTCACTATACTACCCTTAGGAGCACTGAATGTAAATTCCTTTTTTTTCCCTTCCTTTCATGCATTGATTCTCATTTTTCTTGGCAATCAAGATTTTAATAATTGTCGATCGAGTTTTAGCTCAATTGGTATAAATATTATTATCAATGCAAGAAGATAAGAGTTTGAGTGTACATTATCCTCCTATTTATGGGTTGGAGAGAGGTTATGTATAATTCTAAATATTGTACTAAAAAAAATAGATATTCAAAATAATATTTAATTTGATTAAAATTATATGTTTGGGTTAGGTTTTAACTTAATTTATATTAGTACTATCAGTTGCACTATCCATTGTAACTCACTTTGCAATTGGACATTGAGTAACTTAACTTATTTGTTGGTATATTTTGATATAAACATCTTGATTTTTTTATTACATTTTTAAGATATTAAGCAACAATTAATTAGATTGTGGTTGTCGTTTGAGTCTTACTTTGATTGGCATTGATATTGTTGTCAGTGTAGGAAGACCTGGATTCGAGTGTGCTGAAACACATTATCCTTCTATTTAAGAGTTAGAGAGGGGCTATGGGTAGTTCTAGACATCGTATAAAAAAGAACATATATGATTAGAACTTACAATGAGATTAATTCAAGGAATCATACACCCAATATGATTTATTTGTCTTGTTTAAGGAGATATTAGATTTGAATAAATTAAAATGAAAATGCTCTTTTTATTTCATGCCTTACCAAGTACTTAATTGGGTGCAATTTCAATGGCAGTATTTGATCATGAGGTTCACATGTCTAATATTACTTGATATTAGAGAGAATATTGATTTGCTCATTAGAGGAACTTGCTTTAGGGTTTATAAATTGTGAATGAATTATTTTTGATCAATTTGTGACTAAGTTAAAGGGAAAACTTAGTAGGAGAGTGAGTCTATATGAATACATAGGAGTGATATTGTAACATGGTGAGTGGGTTGAAGTTAAATCACATATTGTGATTCATAGTGAATTACTCTTTAGACAAAGCACAATAGACATAAGAAAAGGTTTCGAACTGCCTAACTAATTCTCATGTTCATTGTCTTTACTTTCTTGTTCTAGTTAAATCTTTAGTTGCAACTTGCAGTATAGTTGACCAACATTTCAATACTAACAGTTGAATTATTTAAATTAAATGATTTTTCACAAACATTAATAAGCACTTCATTAACCCATTGTAACACCCTAAAATTTCTAGTTAAACACATGACACTATTCAAAAAATGGATACAATGAATTTGCAAGAAATTTGAAAATTTTATCAAATAAAGAATTTCTTATGGAAATAAAATTGATTTTGAATATGAGAATTAATGAAAAGAATTTTAAAAGTGAGAATGTGACAAAAAAATACCAAATCACAAATTTTGAGAAATTTGAGGATTAAAATGTAATTTAATCGAAATGAGAAACGTGAGTTATTATTGATTAATTAGCATAAGAATAATTTAGAATATGTATTGGTGTGGTGAAAATCACTATTGGAATTGAACCTAACGAGTAGCTTCAGTGATAAAGAGGATGTTGTTTATCCTAGGAGACTCGGGTTCGAGCACCTGTTGTGCAAGGTGTGTGTGCCTTGTCAAAGGGTTAAGAAAGTATGAACATATACTACCATGTAATCACACCAGTATATTCAAAAAAAAATTCACTATTGGAACCAACTTGCAAAAGATTTGAAAATTAGGGTCTAAATTATAATTTCCCTTTTTTTCCAAGAAATGGGTAAAAATATATTTTCACCATTCATGGAATTATATTGAAGTTTATATTTGAATAATGATATTTGGATTGGAAATTTTATTATTTTTGTGAAGAAATTGTACAAAGAGACAAAAATTTGTCATAGAAAGGTATTCCGGTAATTAATATGGAAATATGCTATTTTATTTATGGAATTAATATGGCCCTTTGGATATGATCATCTTAGTGTGATAAAATGTGGACCACAAATTTAAATTGGGTTTGATCAACTTCAGCCTACAATGCCTATAACAACCCATAGTCTCTTCCTAACCTTTAAATAGAAGAATAATACGCTTCAAAAAACTCGAACCGACGTGTCCTCTTGAACTAGCAACAATGTCAATACCAATCGAGCTAAGATTCAATCAATAGTTATTTTAGTGTTTTAAATTGGTTAAAAGGGGATGAAAACACCCTAACCATCTTGTAGTAGTCGACCACACCATTGTCATGCGTGTTTTCTCCTTTTTCTTTCTTCCTTGCTTTTTCCTACAATTCTTCTAGAGTCATCACCCACTTTGAGATTTTTTTATAATCGCTTAGAAAACAACCATCTAAGCTTATTTCCACCATTAATCTCTCAAAATTTAGTCTAGAGTTTCTTGGTTCTTGAGAGAGAAAGTTGAAGTTAGAGAGAGGATGATTCATCAAGGTAAGAAATGGTGATTTCCATCTATTTTACCTAGTTATTTGATTTTGAATGTTAAGTGAAAGCTTGGAAGGCTAAGAATGGTCGAAGTATCATGGCTATAGATTCTCCCCTTGAGAGACCCAAGGATGAGCATGGATGGAAAGTAAGCTTCAATGAGAGTGATGAGAGCATGATGTTGATGATAATGGTGATAACCCTTTGGTGACAATGACCATTATTGCCAACCATAAAGTAAAAAAGATCCTAATAAACAATGGCATCACATTAAAAGTGCCACACTAGGATGCCTTTAACAAATGAGATTTGAAGAAAAACAATTGAAAAAGGTAAGGCTCATATATGGGTTCGCCAACCAACCCATTGAGGTAAAATGGTCCATCACACTCCTAGTCACTCTCGGGGGAGGGAGAACACACTATCATGAAAATGATGAAATTAGTAACAAGTGGTTGAGTGCAATGGTTAGGCACATTGCAGTCTCAAAGGAAGGATCTAAGTTCAAACCTTGAAGATGACATTGTTGGGAGGGGCAGTCACGCATCCCGAACATGGACCATAAAACGGACATAGAAAATAGCAAAAAAATGAGAATGATGAAATTCCTAGTGGCCGATCAACCTTCAACATACCATTTCATTTTCAAGTGCCTTCCGATGAAGAAAGTTAAGGTGACTCTAGAATCTTTTTACGTGAAGGCAAAATCTTCCACCTAAGAAGGAACATGGATGATGCAAGTAAATCAATGTGTGGCAAGGCAATACCACATGGTGTCATTGTAAATGACATGACCCTAATGATAGTGGAAGTGAATAAGGAAATACCTTATACCTGAAGTCAGTGGTGAAGTCAGAAATATTTTTTAGAGGAGGTCAAAATTAAATTGTAATTTTTACAATAGTAAAAATATAATTTTTAAAGGATTAAATCAAAATTTTATCATTTTAATACTAAGTTATTGGGAGAAATAAAAAGCTTATGCTTGCAACCTGGAAAGGTAGAGAGAATAGCTTAGATCTTCGTTATCAAGGAGTCCTTATTGAAGGGATCAAATTCTGCATTAATTAGGCGTATCTTACAACTTTTGCAAAATGAGAAAGATTGTTTGATTGGATATGTTCGTAGAGACGAGAACATGAAAGTTGATAGTATCATGGGAGGAGGATCTACACTTATATGAAACTTCTCCTCTTGATACTTTCTAGTATTTTGTAATAGTTCTATTTTATTTTCACCAAAAAAATTTATGGATGAATATTTGATACATTAATATTTATAAATATTTTTTTATTTCATAAGCAATTTTAAAAAATTGACATGTGTGTTTTTTAAATATTTATTTTTTAATATTTTACTATATCCCTATAAGACACTTGTAAACCCATCAACCTTACTTGTAAAGTCTAAAAACTCCTTTGACTATGTACTAAGTATTTACCTTAAAATTATTATGTCTAATGCTTTTTTGTACGTTACAAGTTAAGAGAAGGGATTGCATCAATAGGGTTTAAACCTTAATTGTTAAGTGCCAAACAAAGAATATTAACCACTATCCTCTTGTGCCGTTAACTATTATGTCCAATATTTATCGAATGAACAACTAAGAAAAAAGTGTCTATATATATATGAATTTCACAGTTTTTTTTTTTTACAATCACCATGTTGTAATAAAAAACTTCAAGCATTCCTCCAAAAAAGTATGGGGGAATTTCATAATTATTTAAAAATATGGTTAATGGAGTGGTTTTATGAAAGAATAATTTAATTGTGAAAATGGGAGAACCGAAAACCAAGTTGTGATGTGACCAAAAAGAATGAAAATTTTGGATACACTGCTCTGATTTGTAATTATCGCATTATTCGGTGCCTGTTTTAAGCACATCTCTTCCCTGTAACATTCGATTACCTTTTGTGTTTTTTTTTTCCATAATTACATAGACCATTTTGCCCTTCATCTTCCCAATTAGATCCCGTTTAACTGGGTCTGCAATCCTTTTTCTTTGATCCGCGAAGAGAATCAGTTACACTTCAAATTATCAGTACAGAAACGAAATCGAAAGGAACTTTTCTTTTTGCTTTTGTTTTAGTTATGTTGGGGGCAGGATTGGAATTCAGGAGAGTTCGTGGAGAAGATCGGTTTTACAATCCACCCAAGGCGAGAAGAGAGAACCAGAATCAGCAAAACGATCAACTGTGGAGGGATCAAGCCAATGTTTCACCCAGTCAATCAAAGGATAAATCCGAGTCTGACAAAGGGATTGCTTCAACTGACCATCCCAAAGCCGTTCCCATCCCCGCTTCTCAACCCATTGTTTCTCCTTTGAGTAATATGGAAAGGTTTTTGGAATCGGTCATGCCCTCCGTCCCTGCACTCTATCTCTCTAAGGTTTATTCTATCTCAAATATGAATTTCTTTTGTTCAAATTAGTTTTCCTTTTTTCCTTTTCTTCTTGAAGTAAACCAGGAATTTTTTATGTTGACGCTGTTTATCAAGTAGTGAAACTAGAGAATGACCTTGAAAACGTGTGAATAATAAAATTTTGGTGTAATTTTTAGGAGATAAAAGAGTATTTCTCTGTAAAACTGTGATTGATTTTTGAAAATGGTGTGTGGCAGACGACAATGAGAGGGTGGCGGACGTGTGACATTGAGTTTGAGCCATATTTCGTGTTAGGTGATTTATGGGAGTCGTTCAAAGAGTGGAGTGCATATGGAGTAGGTGTCCCACTAATTTTGAATGACTGTGATTCTGTTGTTCAGTACTATGTACCTTATTTATCTGGTATTCAAATATACTTCGATTCCAGGAATATGTCTGCCAAGTCAAGGTAAATTATGCATTGCTACCATTGAAGTTTATTCTGAGTACACTTTTAAACTTGTGGGATATTAGTATGCCTATCTAGTTCTATTTCATTTGTTTATTTTATGATTTTCATTCTTTTTGGTTAAGACTATGGGATATCTTATTATTAGTTTAGTTTAGGACATTATTCTAATGTGGATTTTGATTAAGTCCCTTGTTTTTTCATTGACTCTTTATGGTTGAATGATTTCTGTATTCTATGTTGAGGGCTTATTGCTTGCTTTGAACAGAAAACACTTTTCCAATCTATTCAGTTAAAGCATGATGCTCTTCTTGGAATGTAATTAACTGCAATCCATAACTCTGAAAGTTTGGTTCTTTCACTCACATTATCTCCGGTTTCCTCTGCCGCATTACCTGGATTTAGTTGTTCTTTTGGCTTCAACCTTCTTTTCCTTCTGTTAAGGATGATGCGAATATGTCATGATGAGTAAAAATAAGTTCTTCACTATGAGTCGTATCTCTTCCTTTCTGTTGCAAAATCCTTTTTGTTGTGTCCCAGTTCCTATTTAATGCAAAAAGGCCATGTGCGATGTGAGTATCTGTTCTATGGTGACAATTTTGAAGCAAATCAATTACTGTATCTTAAATAAGACTTAACACACTCCAGTATTGTTTGTGGGAATATCAACATACTGATTTGTTTTCTGTTCAGAAATTATCAATAAAAATGTTGCATGGAAAGTTGAAATGGTAAACTTGGTACCCAGCTCACGACACCTATTTTTTCTTTATTTTCCTCTCGTTTTTTTGGGGTCCAAGCAAATGAGTTTGCTGTCAATTTACCCCTACCCTGCCTCCCCACACACAGAACCAACCTATTTTTTTTTCTGGCTTAGTTGTTTGTTAGCAGTTGTTATTGTTTGATTCTTGCATCAAATTTAAAATGTTACAATATATTTTATGTTATGTTCTATAATTATTGATTCACTTTATGATAGGCAATCAGGAGAGGATAGTGATAGTGACTTTAGGGACTCAAGCAGTGATGGTAGTAGTGATTGTGAACCTGAAAGAGGACCAAATGTTTTGAGAGAAAAAATAAATCACATGGCAAGTGAGATGTCTCTTAGGATGGACAGATTGTTCATGGGAGACCAGCAGATGCTTCAAGAAGACTTCTCTAGTGATGAGGGTGACTCTATCAACTCTCGGAATTGTTTAATTTTTGAGTATTTTGAGCAAGACACTCCTTATAGCCGGGAACCCTTAGCCAACAAGGTTAGTGTGCATTTCTCTCTTCTACAGCAGGAGGCTTTTTGATATCTGGATCAATGCTTCTCAATGTTGGCCAGCTCCTAAAATTAGTCTCTGATAGCAGATTGCAGATCTGGCCTTCCAATTCCCTGAACTGAAGACACTAAGAAGCTGTGATTTGTTGTCTTCCAGCTGGATTTCTGTGGCATGGTATTATTATTATCTTTTTGACATCACATTTATTTTGAAACTTGTTTTTGCATATTTGATATTTGTTTTTTTGAAAATTTTGTAGGTATCCAATTTACAGAATACCTACTGGACCTACATTAAAAGATCTAGATGCTTGCTTTCTGACTTATCATTATCTTCATACACCCATAGTAGGTAATATTAAAAATCTCTGTTTAGAATACTTTTTTCCCAGTGTGCGTGTGAAGTAGGAAAATGATATTTTTTGTTTTATTAATAAAGGAAAATGATGCTAGGTTTTCTTGTTGAGTGATCTTTTCTGGCTTTTACTTGTAATTGTTAATCTTTTTCATCTCTAACAAGCTTTGTGAACTGCTGTTTCAAATGGTGTCGAGAGTCGCTCATAATGTGCCTAACTACTAGTAAAATTTGAGTTGTAGTTCTAAGCGTTTTAAGGGCCTTTTTTTCCCTCTTCTTCACATTTCCTCAAAAGTTAACTGCTTAATGAAAATCTTGCTTTGTTTGAACTCAGTTGTATTTTTGGTTCATTTCTTAACACTTTGTAGATAGAGATGTCTTTATAGCAAATATTTTGCCACTGAATATTTACTAAAATACTGATTGCATAAGCTGCTATTTTATAGGCTTACCATTAATCAGAAATGGTTTGTGCAAGTGTCAGTTTCGGTAGCATCCATGTTTTGACAAAGAAATCTTTATATGTTTTCCTTTTATGTAACTTGTCACATTTCAGGTGGACAGGCACCGGCTATGACATGTTCCAATGACATGGATGGTCTTCCAAAGATGTCGTTGCCTGTTTTTGGTCTTGCTTGGTACAAGTTCAAGGCTTCATTGTGGACACCCAACGGAACAAATGGTTGTCACTTGGCAAATCGCCTCTTTCAGGATGCTGACAGTTGGTTGAGAGATCTTGAGGTCAATCAGCCGGATTTCACATTTTTCTGCCGCAGGTGATACTCAGATTTCCTTGTAATGGTAGTGCGCCTATAAATAGCAGAGGGGAAGTGCAATCATTACTCTATCAAACATCACCTACAAATTATAATACCTCTGTTTGGGAGGTCAAATTCAAAAGTGCAATCCGGGGTTATTGTCATTTGTAATCATTTATAAAAGAACTGGGGGAAAAATGTGTGGCTCAGAATACTTGAGGACGAAAGTGGAGTAAAGGTTTTGCAATAAGGCTCTAGAGGAAGTGAATGGAGAAAATTTCTATATGAGAAGCTGATGGAGAGCTGAGCATGAGCCGAGTGTGAAGGTGGGTTGGCCTTGCTCTGTGGATATGTTAGTTTCATCTGACCTTAGTTTTGATTTGGTTGTTTTTATTTGAAACTATGGATGAGTTAAGAAAAGCAGGCCTGTTTTTTTCTCTGGTGTCCTGATGATCAAAATGTAGGAAATTCATGTTTTACTTGACGACATAAAAAGGGGATATTGGTATGCTGGTTGTTTGAGCTGTCCATCCCTCGTGTGTTTGTAATGCTAATTTTGATTAGTAATTTATAATCTCTGAGAAAGGGTGTTTTAAGAGAATGAGTACTAATGACTTTAAGAGATTGGGGTTTGGATGTTGTTTATGGTTCTTTGCTTTGAATAATTGCAGTTAGTTGTATTTGGTATTGTTTCACTACTAATGGCAATGCCAATGTGTGGTGTAAGGGGATTGAGGTGATTGTTTTAAAAGAAGTAGAGACTATGCTGCTGCGTAACCACATTTGCAATGGATACTGGCAAATCTTTGCCATTGCCAGGGTCATTTTATTCTTCAAATATTGAGTGATAGGAGGCAGGAAGAAATTTAGGACTGGATCCAGCATCTCTTGGAAGGTCGGTGATGAGGTATATAGTTGGAACTTTATCTTAAAATTACCACAGTATGTTTTTAACTTTAAATTATAATATTCTGAAATGTGTAATAATTATTACAATTTTTATTAAATTATAATTATTTTTAAATATATAATTATCACAACTCTTATTTTACTTTAAATTTTTATTTTAAAATATGAATTTAATAATATAATGAAAATAAAAGTATTTTTATCAGTTCAAAAGTTTTTTTAAATTTGTTCTTATATATATATATATATATTATAGCATTATAAAGTAAAATTAAATGTATGTGATTAAGATTATATATATATATATATATATAAAGATAATACCAATTGAGATATTGATGCAAGTTTTCTCTCTTGAATCAGATGGATTTATATTTGAAAAAGGTTAACAATAAGTTTTTTTAAAATTGACTATTTGTTCTTCTGTTAGATGTTTGGTGGAATAGCATTTCTCTCCCAACAAGCATGTTTTTTTTTTTTACAACCGGACAAAAAAATTATTTTGTTTGGAATCAACAAGATATATTGGTACTCTAACTTAAGATGTATAAATTTATTTATTCAATTATTATTAATTTATACGTCAAAACTCAAAAGAAAATAAATATATTTTATAAGTAAATAAAATAATATTTTTTTATAAATACTAATTGCATTTAATCAAATCGGTTCTATTCAACACAAATTGTGACTCGACAAATAGTATGAATTATATCTATTTGAGAAATTAAGATAAAGAAAATCAATAAATTAAGAATTAATATTTCATATTATCTATGTTCTCATATTTTTAAATTTATAAAATAAATAATAAAATAAAAATAAAAATAATTGTAATAATGCGATTGGTGCGACTCAAACCCAAACTACACCTGGAATACTGAACACCTTTGACTATTAGACCAACACACGGGGTTCATTATTGTTGGAACTTTGACACAACCTTGAAGAGGAATGAGAGGAGTTTGAACTTAAGTGTATACTCATGCTTATCCTTTATCTTTCGGAATCTTTGAAGCTTTTGGCAAGCTTGTTTATGATGGTTTTTATGAAATAATTATTGGAGATAATTAAAGAGATATTTTCATATTTTAAATTAGTGTTTCAAGTTTATCAAAATACTATTGGATGATAACTTAAAGAGGCCTATCAATAGGCAACAATGTGGAATCACTTGTGAGTAATTTTTGAGTGTCTTGTTTAGTAATTATTTTGTTATTCTAACTTAGTATTTTTTACACTCTTGTTAAGTTTTATCGGAGAGAATTGCTTGATTGTAAGTGAAATATTTTGGAGAGCGGTTTATAACAATTTGGGTTCAATATTAGGGTTGCAAATATTTACTGGTGTAAGAGTCCAATAGTTGATTGGTGAATTAGAACTGCGTTAACAAATGTCGGGTGTTAATTTTCTCTTTACTTTTGCTCTTTGTTTTACTATCTTTAATTTGTTCTATTTGATTCTGTTCCAACCTTTATTCTAAGAGATGTTAGAGCGAAGCTGTTTTTCAATTGCAAACCAAGTTATTTATTCCAACAGTAGTTTGAAGATCAAAGTTGGAATGAAGTGCAAACCTGACTTTTTCAATTGGTATCAAAGTAGGCTTCAAACACCGAAGCAAAAATAGTAAAATATGGGAGGTTGGTCTCGAGACCTAGCCTGAGACATAAAGGACCTTGCCTTGAGACACAACATGCAGTGTCTCGAGACATGTTAACTTCGAAGCTAAAAATCTCAAAATAATTTATGACCTGTATTGACACATGGAGATCCCTATCTCGAAACATGAATTTGAAATTTGATTTTTGGGTTTAGATTTGAATCCTAACTTTGAAATTAACCCTTATAATCCCGTAATTGATGAAATGAAATCAATGAGCGTATACGTAATGTGACATTACACATTCGAATTCGGCAATTGAAGTGTTGGATGTTACATGATGTTTAAAGAAAAAACTAAACAAAGAAGAGAATGAGTAAGGGAATAATAACTTAAAAATATATTTTTATTAAGTGATAAGTAGCTCTTATCTATTTATTATTTTCATAAAAAACAAAATTTAGCAAATAGTTTTTATTATTATTATAAACTCATTTAAAATATTAAATTACTGACAGCTAAGAGTAAACCCTAAAATTAAAATGAACTTTATCCCAAACCTTTAAACCTATAATCAAATTGCTTGTTGCTTGTTGCTTGTTGCTTGTTGCTGGTCCTTTTCTCCTTGTGGCTGTTGTCGCACTCGGCATTGTATCAACCGTCGTTCGACTTTATTTTCTTTGTTTAGTTTCCTTTTGTTAATTTCTTTTCCTTTTGTATGCTTTTGGCAAAATAATGACCGAATCTTGCCCTTCTCTGTCCACTGTATTGATTGTCCAATTGTGGAGTTCGGTAGGGAAATTTTTTTAAATAAATTTAACAGTATATTGATTTAAATAAAATTTTTTTTAATAATTTAATGATTTAAATAAAACAATTTGAATGGTTTAATATCTAATTGTAACTTTTTAAGTGACCAAAATAAAAATTTTCATAATTTAGTGACCAATTGTGAAATTTACCCTGAAAAACAGCTGATTATTTTTTTACGTGGCTCAAATCTCCCTTGACCAACCACACGAGTAACATCAACCATCGGAAAGCAGCCCACTAACGACCATGAAATGGGCGCCATCGATTTCTATCCAAACTCCAAACTCAGGCTGCAAAGCATGTTTCTTCACCGCAAATCCACTAATCTAATTTCCAAGGCAAAAGAGGTGGCGCTAGTTGCCCACCCCCACATCATGCCGTTCCCAACCATCCGCTCTTCTGCCGCTAACTTAACCCGTACCATGGCCGCCATAAACAAAGACGGCATTGGAGTCGATCCCCATGAACTGGATGCCATTTTCGAACAAAAACGATCTCTTAGATCCAAAGTACGCAAAGCTCTCAAAAACATGGACCCAATCCTGAGATCTCAAGAAGGTAGGTATATCAATTAATATGTATGTATGTATACGAACTGAAGTTCTACTCCTTTATTTATTTGATTGCGTTTTAAGTGTTCGGTCATTTGTCTCATCGGGGATTTCTCTGCATTGGACTTCAGATAATGCTATTCAGAATATTGTTGTAGAATCTTCATGGTTCAAAGCTAGTAAGAGCTTATGTGCGTACGTAAATTCCCCAGCTTTACTCGAAGTCGATACTTCAAGGATTATCTCGGAAGTTTTGTCAAGTTCTGCCAAAGGTTTAGTTTCTTGTTTTTCTTTGATGGGTTAAGTTTTAGATTTTGATTGGTATGTTGTTTATTTGTTATTTTGTTTCGTTTGAACTTTGAAGAGAGGAAGAAACTTTATGTTCCACGGGTGGAGGACAAGAATAGCAACATGAAAATGCTGATGATATCCAGTGTTAAAGATCTTATTGAAAAATCAATGAATATATTGGAACCAGCCTTAGTAGATTCTGATGGGAACCAACGTGAAGACGGTGCTCTACTCTCCTTATTTGCTTTTCTTTTTCTTTTGTTAAATTAGCGTTCCTACCCTTCCCATGGTCCATAACATCAACTGTTTCATGTTCCATAGCTGTCTCATGCATTATCTAGTATGAATATTTAGTGATGCTTGTCTAGTTGTCATTTCTTCGGGTGCATGGGGAAATAACTTGGGCAGCTAAGCCTAAGACAGTGCATTGCAATTTCTTCATCAAGTTATTTTGCAAAGCGATTTTGTAACCTAGTTTGTGTTATTGTGCATTTCACCATTAGTTGTCTCTTGTTGCCTTTCTAAGTTTAATCAGTTAAATTCAGTTATCTTGGTACAGAGTTATATAGCTAGCAGCTTCTGATTGGACTAAGGAATTGAAGCATCTGCTTGTTTGAATGGCTTTTCTGAATTCTGATAAAATGATTCATGTTAAGTGTTTATATGAAAGATGTATTTCAGACCAATAAACCATATTCTCTCTATTTACCAGCCATTGCAGCAATATTTTTATGGTTAATATTCTTAACACCACATCACCTTGTGGATTTAAGGTAGACAAGTTGACTAGATGCTTTTTCTGTCTTCAGGATGTGCATTGGCTGATCCATGTTATGAAAATAAAAACAGCAATATATATATATATATATATGTGTGTGTGTGTGTGTGTGTGTGTGTATTACCTTTTGAGTCTGAACTCTAGGCAATACCAGTTCTTTGCTATTTTAGTCTCAAAATATTGAAAGTTTTAATTTTTTGACATAACCTGGATTATGATCCCAAGCCTGTTTCTTAGTTTACTTCATGGAAAATGCTGCATATAACTTTTCGTTGTGAGCCTGACTTATTTTTGGCGTTAGTAAGGCTGCTAACTATTTGGAAGTCCTCAGTGCAGTTATGCAGGCAAGTGATCCAGTGGACCTGTTTATAGTACCTGGTAATTGTCTTCATCCTCCAATTCGATGTTTCCTGATCAATGAAGAGTTCAATGCATATTTTTTGCCTATGTTGTAGCTTTCATATTTATACTTGCCAATACCTCTCCCTCAAAAACAGCATGAAAAGAGGGGAAAAAACTAACATTCCCAGCATCCAGACATAATGAAGAGTTGGAGAAGCAAACCATGGAGTGCCTATATCTATATTCCCTTTTCTTATCATGCTTCATTTCACTTTCTGTTGGGCGTGCATGCAAAAACTTTCACTTCATTTCTATTTCTTTCAGGGCTTGCATTTGACAAATCCGGAAGCCGATTGGGCCGAAGTGGGGGGTGGGTTAACACTTTTCAACTTTCTGGTTGTTTATATTATTGTTATTCAATTTTGAATTGCATCATTAAGAATCAGAGTAATTACAGTCTGTATGGTTCTATTAGCTATATTGGTTTTAATGGTTCTTGTCTTACAGCCATAAATATGTGATTATTAGACTGTATATGACTGGTAGCGCACAAGCGTGAAGTGTTTACCATGGAAGTTCTTTACAAACTTATATATTTCTATTCCTATTTTACTTTTCATTGCGATTGTGGTTATAATGTCTTGTAAACAATTTTTCTTATGTTTCTTCCTTTATGTCAATTCATGATAATGTCTGGAAGTTACTATGATTTGTTCCTGAAGAACTACCAGGAGCTTACAAAGAAGAAGAGATGGAAGCAACCCCTTCTTGGTAAGTGCCACTGATGCTGGATATCCACTCAATTTTAATAGCAATAATAGATGCTTCAAAGACCTGATTGCAGCATCTATATAATTTGTGCAATATGTTATACCGTTTTATTTGCTTGACTATTATTTTGTTGCAGTTGCACTGTCATATTCAGTCCAAATTATTGAGGACGGAGTGATACCAATTACTCCCTTTGACATTCCCATGGATGCTCTTGTATCTCCTGCTGGTTTCATTCCGATAAGTGGAGCTGCTTTGAGGAGATGTGAGTGAGCAAAGTTGTCTGGTTTCATCTGGCAATGGCATAACAATTGCGTTTCAGCTCATAGGAGGCTGGCGTTTGAACAAATGAAGCATGGTCAGCATAATAAGTGAAGTGATTTGGAAAATATATACGTCTGTCTTATTTCACTTTTTCTTATAACTGGAAAGAAACTCAATTGGATGTAACGAAACAGACTTAACCTAAACTTGTCAACCGTGCGGGTCGGCTTAATTTCAGATTTGGTCGATTTAGTTTGGGTGATTGGAGTTTGTAAAATTTTTGAATCAATTTTGATTTCAGATCATTTAGGATTGAGGTTAGTTTGTCACTTGACTTATTCGTAATTGTTAATTAGATTATATCAGTTTGATCATTCAAGTAGTCCCATAATTGTTATGTTCCTGTGGAAACTTTGCACAATGTGTTTCATATTCTTTGTTGTGATGGTAAGCCAAGTTTCATTGGCAATGGCTGAATGGCCCTTCTCTTTAAATGGCAACACTTGTTAGTATTAATTGATTTTCTTAATTATCGTCTATCTTCTTCACTGCAAACCAACCTGATGCACGGCCGCCATCACTATTCGCCACCCTTCCCCTTTCTCTCCTTTACTCAAATCTCCACTTTATTTTTTCAATGAAAACCATCGAGATGAAGATCACAAAAACTACGAAAAACCCAACGAAACCATGGGTTCTTCTCTCTGATAACAAGAGAAAGAAAATTTCAAAACCCCCCTGCCCAAACTGAAAAAAAAATCCAGCCATCAGAGGTAAAAAATTAGACAGAAAATAAAATTGAAGAAAAGCAGGGAAAGTACTGATAGTGCAAGTAATGAAAGGTAGACATTGTTGAACCAATTAAAAGTGAGAAAAATTCGTCGTCAAATTCTTAATCTTATCCCACTTTAATTTTTTAATACACTTTTCCATTCCACGTTTAAATATTTTTCTTTCTCTTTACCGGCTCCATTGGTAGCCACGGTTGGGGTGGAAAGCAACTACAAAAATGAGTGGAGAAGATGCCAAGAAACACAATTACTGGGTTAAAATTATTTAATTATGATTATAACAATGAGATGAGATGATTGTTCACCTTTAAGGTGATTATGGGTTGGCTTGGATAGAGACTTATGTCACGGACCAGCTCGTATCAAGCTGTCCAAGAAGCATTCCGGAGCATTTTCGACCTATCAACACTTAGCCTAACACTTGGGGTTGAAGAGCTTTTTAGATCAGATATGGCAAGTGGCATATAATCAAGAATATTCCTTTTCGATACTTTCCATGTCTTTGTAAAACTCTTACATTGTATCTTAACCGTCGATGTACTCTAATCTTAACCATTGGATGTAGGGGGCTTCAACTATAAATAGAGGCTTACCCCCACCTCATTTAGATGTACAACACTTCTTCACTTTTGAGTAATATACAAGACATTCACTTAAATTTCCTCCTTGTCTTTTTGTTTTGCCTTTTCTTTCAGAGTTCTTTTGCTTCCGTTAGGATCTAAGCATTATAGCTTTGATCAAGTTTCAGACTTACTTAGGCGTTGTGTAATCGAGAAACATCTAAGGCCGCACGCTCCAAGCATCAAGTTGTAGGGACGTGACAAGTGGTATCCGAGTCTGTTCGAGTGAGAGAGATGGCACCACAAAATGCAAGCGAAGTTCCAGCAACTGAACGAGAGACTCGTGGTGCTGTTGAGAAAAAGAAGAGAGAGAGTTCCGGGGACATCATTTCAACCTTGGAAAGAAGGGTCGCTAGACTTGAAGATTCCGTGAAGGAAGTTAAGGAGGCCCAAGATGAGACAGAACCGTTCCACTCTCTTAAAGAAGAAGTGATGCTTGCAGTTCAAGGACTTCTCGATGACATGTATGAGAAGTTAGACCAACGGGACAATTCTCTTGAAGTAGCAGGGCCCAAACCCGAGTTGGTAGAGGAGATCAAGGATCTCCGAAGTGAGCTTGCCATTTACAAGAGAGCCGTAAAAAATGGCATGCTGGCAGAAATAGCGGCACCCACACCTAGGATCGATGTCCCAAAGCCGAAGATGTATGCGTGGACACGATCAGCCCAAGATGTTGAGAATTTCATTTGAGCTATGGAACAACACTTTCGAGCCATGGGGGTCACGGATGAAGCAACAAAGGTAAACACTGCTTCTGTCTATTTGACTGATATTGCTCTTTTATGGTGGCGACATAGGTGTTTTCAGAAGGAGAATGGGGAAATTCCCATCGCAACATAGAGCGAGTTCCAATCTGAGTTCAAGGAACAGTTCTATCCCAAAAATGCGCAACTAGAAGCCCGAGCAAAGTTGCGACAACTCAAGCATACTAGCTCAATTCAAGACTATGTCAAGCAATTTACCGAGCTCAAGCTTCAGATCCCAAAGTTGGGCGAAGAAGAAGGATTCTTTGCCTTCATGGATGGACTTCAACGATCGGCCAAAATGGAGTTAAAGCGGATGGGGGTCCAAGAGCTTTCCAAAGCTTTGTTCGCAGCTGAGTCCATTGTTGAGTTCGAGTTCAAAAAGTCTTGAGTCTTCCAAACCAAAGCCAAAATCCAAAGGTAATGATGGGGGAGACAAGGAAAGACCAGCCAAGAAGGGGTCCGAGAAGCCGACAGGTGATAATTTCAAGCTTTGCAAGCCTTGGGAGAAGAACAATGTGCCTTTCAAGTGCTACAATTGTGGAGGCAAGCACTTGGCTAGGAACTGCCCTCAAAATGAAAAAGCCGCTGCCATCCAAAGGAAGGATGCTGAAGAGAAGGAGACTCTTAAGCTTAACTCTATCATTAGCTCCATGGAGGTTAAGAAGGGTCACAAGAAGAAGGGATTGATGTTCGTCGACATCACCGTGGCAGGCCAAAAGATGAGTGCACTAGTGGACACCGGTGCCTCAAAATTGTTCGTGTCCGAGCGGGCTACCAAGAGACTTAACCTTCGCGTTGAGAAGACAAGTGGGTTTATTAAAACCATTAATTCCAAAGAGGCTTTGATTACGGGGGTGGCAAAAGGAGTCATGATAAACCTTGGAGGTTGGACCGGTAAGGAAAATATCAAGGTAATCCCTCTAGATGACTTTGATTTTGTGATTGGACTTAATTTTCTTGACCGGGTTAATGCGTTTCCTGTTCCCTTTGCCGATTGTTTGTGTCCGAAATATAAATGCATTGTTTCGACAACCCGAGAGGCTAGAGTTGGAGCGAAGATGATATCAGCTATCCAGTTTAGCAAGGGGGTGCGCAAGGAGGAACCAACTTATTTAACTGCGTTGGTTGATGAGCAACCTACCAAGTCCGTCGAGGTCCTAAAAGAGGTGGGACAAGTGTTGGCAGAATTCAGAGATGTGATGCCTGCCGAGTTACCCAAAGCTTGCCATCAAGAGAGAGGTGGATCACAAGATTGAACTCGTGCCGAATGCGGAGCCACCCGCTAGAGCCCCTTACCGAATGGCTCCGCCCGAGTTAGAGGAGTTGCGCAGACAGTTGAAGGAACTCCTAAATGCGGGTTATATCCGACCGTCCAAGGCACCCTATGGTGCACCGGTACTATTTCAGAATAAGCATGATGGGACGCTTCGAATGTGTATCGACTATCGAGCTTTGAACAAGCTCACTGTGAAGAACAAGTACCCAATCCCGCTTATTGCCGACTTGTTCGATCAACTTGGTGGTGCAAGGTGGTTCACCAAGTTGGATTTGAGGTCCGGATATTATCAAGTTCAAATAGCCGAAGGTGATGAACCAAAGACTTGTCTTGTGTGCTAACAGGACAAGATAGAGATGAAGAAACCGGTGGGACTGTTGTAGCCATTGCCTATTCTCGAGCGACCATGGGAAAGTGTTTCCATGGACTTTACTGTCGGTTTGCCTAACACTGACGGCCTGTCGAGTATTATGGTTATTGTTGACAGGTTTTCGAAGTATGGGACGTTCATTCCAGCGTCCAAGGTGTGTCCAGCCGAGGAGGCAGCTCGTCTTTCCTCAAGCACGTGGTCAAATACTGGGGAGTGCCAAAGACGATAATCAGTGATCGGGACACACGATTCACGAGGAGATTTTGGATCGAGTTATTCAAGCTAATGGGATCAAGCTTGAATTTTTCAACAAGTGTTCATCCCCAAACCGACGGGCAAACTGAGCGAGTGAATGCACTCTTGGAGATTTATTTGAGGCACTATGTGAGTGCAACACAGCGCGACTGGCCGAAATTGTTGGATGTGGCTCAGTTTTCTTACAACTTGCAACGGAGTGAAACCATAAACCAAAGTCCGTTCGAGATCGTGACCGGGTAACAACCACTTACACCCAACACGGTTGTTACCAAGTATGAGGGGCCAAATCCAGCAGCACACAAGTTTGCCACGGAGTGGCAAGGGCATCATGACTTAGCCCGAGCTTATTTATACAAGGCAGGGAAGCGGACCAAGAAATGGGCAGATCGAAAGCATAAGGACGTGAATTTCCAGGTTGGTGATCTAGTCCTTGCCAAATTGGCAGGAATCTTGCGCAATCCAACCATGCACAAAGGGCTTGTGCGAAGATACGAGGGTCCATTTCGAGTTGTGAAGCGGGTAGGCACGATGGCCTATCAATTAGAGTTGCCACCGACCATCCGAGCTCATCCAGTGTTCCATGTTAACTTACTCAAGCCTTACCATCAAGATGAGTCAGATCCGAATCGAGGCAAATCACACCGAGTGCCAGTTGGAGTAAAGATCTCTTATGAGAATGAGGTTCGAGAGATCCAAGCAGAGAGAGTTATTCGACGACCAAGTTATCGGCCACGGCACGAATATTTTGTTCAATGGAAGGGACTTCTCGACAGTGAAGGTAGTTGGGAACTAGCCGAGGGCCTATGGCAATTCAAACACCAAGTGGACAGATACCATGCTGGCCGAGTGACGAGGGCGTCACTAGATTCAGTGGGGGAGAATGTCACGGACCGCGCACCGAGGATCGAGATCAGCTCGCATCAAGCTGCCCAAGAAGCACTCCGGAGCATTTTGGGCCTATCAACACTTAGCCCAACACTTGGGGTTGAAGAGCCTTTTAGACCAGATATGGCAAGTGGCATATAATCAGGACATTCACTCAAATTTCCTCATTTAGATGTACAACACTTCTTCACTTTTGAGTAATATACAAGACATTCACTCAAATTTCCTCCTTGTCTTTTTGCTTTGCCTTTTCTTTCAGAGTTCTTTTGCTTCCGTTAGGATCTAAGCATTATAGCTTTGATCAGGTTTCAGGCTTACTTAGGCGTTGTGTGATCGAGAAACGTCTAAGGCCGCACGCTCCAAGCATCAAGTTGTAGGGACGTGACACTTAGCATAACATGATATAATTTATGTTTTGAAATATGGGTTTAAAATTTTGTTTAAGTCCAATCATATTTATAAATAATTAATCCAAACTTATTTTAACTCTGTCTATATTATTTTTTTAAAAATAAAAAATATATTTATATTATTTTTTAATTTAATATTAAATTATGATATATATATATTTCTATTTATTAAAATTTTATATATATTCATCTTAATATTTTTTTAATGTTTACATTATAGTAGTATTATAGATTTAATTTTTATGTGTTATAAATTACATAATATATAAAAATAATACAATATAAACATTACAAACTAAAAAAAAAGTTGGGCTCAAGCATTGAATTTTTAAGCTCAAGCTTGACTCATATTCTAAATGGATCTATTTTTTTTTATCAAACTTATTTTTCGAGCTTAATATTTTTATTCAAATTCTCCTAAATTTTGGATAAGCATTCAAGCTTAAGCTAGTAGGCCAATCCATAACTAGGACTACTAATCTTATCCTTTAATCGCTCAATCCGAGGGTTTGATCCCCACCCATGGAAATGTAATACATTTCATGGTTAACCATTTACCTCTTTCAAGAGCACTCGTGGTGAAGAGATTAGTCACTGCTACCGACGGTGAATATCTTGGTTTTGATCAAAATATATTTAATTATATTTTTTAAAATACTTTTTTGAATTTTGAGATTATTTTTTATTTTCATAAAATTTTAAACTTTATATACATTTAATAAAAATATATTTTTTTATAAAAGAAATAAAGTGGATTAGTTACCAATTTTTTTAACGCCTATTAGAATAATGGTGTAAAAACTGTAAGCTAAATTTAGATATCAAATTGGAAAAAAAATTAGATATAAAAGTAAGAAAGTGAGTATATATTAAGAGTTAAATAATAAATTAAGCCTTTTAATATATATATATATAACTAAAGATAATTTTATATATATATATATTATTATTTTAGTCTTAATTCGTTTTTCTATTACTTTAGCTATCAATTTCCAAATTTTAGTTAAATTATTTTATTTTAAATGAAAATATTAATTTAATTGTTAAAACTTTAATGATATTGATGTAACAACCTGCATAATAGTCTATGTATACTTAAATGCTAACAAGAATAATTTTTTTCTATTTTTTTTAATTTTTGAATATTTTATTTACTTTTTTAAAATTTTTATATAGTATATATGAACTGTCAGATGAGTCACCTCAGTATCATTAAAATTTAATAGTACAATTAATTTTTCATTAAAAAATTATTTAATTAAAACTTAAAGATTGAAAATTAAAGTTATTCAAAAAGATAATTGAATTGACAAAAAAATATCATAAGATAAATTTATCCTTATTCCTGGAACTTTCTTTTACTAGAAGTTATTCCGCACAAAAGTGAGGTGCTCATGGGCGCTTTATTTTTACAAAATAAATATAAAAAGAAAAGGAGTAATAAATTTGTACATGAACTAGAATCTATTATTAATAATAATTTCGTATAATAGATACTCGAGAGTTAATATTTTTTTTAATGAATTACAATAATAAAATAAAGTTCGAACAATAAATGCGATTAGCGCGACTAGGATCTAGGTCATAACTGAAACGGTGAACATCTTTAACCATCAGATCATCACATGGGTTCAAAATTAACATTATTTGAATATACTATTAATAATAATTGAAATATTATATATTAAATAGGGATAAATTGGTCCAACATGTAATATTATAGATAAACTTTGATTTCATATAGTTTTATATATGAAATATTGACTTGATTCATTTTTCACAATATATTATAGATATAACATTATTTTACATTTGCATATTATATATACAAAGAATTATACTTATTTAAAGAGCAAGTTGATGTATTTATTTATTTATTTATTTTTAAAAAGTAAATTCATTAATTCATTCAATGAATGAAATCATATATTTCACGAGAAAAAATATTAAACACTCGTCATAGATGGTGAAGGTCAAGTTCGATCAACACAAGCAAGGCTTTAGCCTTAGCATTAATAGAACTTATGACACGTTGACAGTTGGTTTTGTCACAACTCAAGCACGACATATTTGGAGTGATTGCAAGCATTTAATACAATAAGAAAATCAACCTCGAATGGTCCAAAGCGACGAGAAAAAATTGACAAAAGAATCGAGTATTCACCAAACTAGAGAGGACAACAACAAAATCATCCCTAAAAGCACTTGTAAAACTAAGATTACATGCATAAACAAGACTAAAAAAAACATGTTACAAGAGTAGACAAAAACTTTTAAAACTGAAAACTTATTAAATAATGAAAAAAAATATAAAACTTAAGACGACAAAATACAAATCGACTCATGAAATCATTTATTATTTTGAAATACTCTCAAAAAAAAAAACAAATTAAGAAGCTAATGAAGGGTCATCAACTTTTCAAGAAAAACTATTGGTGGCTAGTGGAGTTTTAATGAACGACAGACATCATCATCTATCCATTACAACTTATGAAGACAACAAAGATACTCACAAAATAAATCTGCAAACTGAAAAAAGAAAAAACATGTGAAGTGAATGAGAAAAAGAAAAAAAGGGTCACTAGGAGGGAGAAAAAGACGAACGATTGTCAACCCTAAAGCATGTATTTATTTATTTAAATGCATATAATTGAATAAAAATTAAAATTTTATACATTTAAATTATAATAATTTTTTTTATAAAATTACATTAAATCAAAATTCATGTATCTAATCTTAAATTACAACTTTTAAATATTATTTTAATGTGAATTCAAACGTAATTATACATAGAATTGTATGAAAATATTGAAATTCACATAAAATTTAATCGGCTATTCTTACAGTCTTTTAAACACGCTTAGCGGAGTCATACGCGTCCACTCCTTTCACCTCTGACCGTGGCCTTCCCTGCCTCCGACCGATACTTAATAGTCAATAGACCAATCTTCCTCGCCAGCCAAAAATATCCCCATGAATTCTCCAACAAACCCCCAACTTATTCACTTCTTCTTCTTCTTCTTCTTCTTCAATTACCTTTGTTTCATAGATGCAGAAAATATCTTCCTTAACTGTGGTTCCTCTAGTAATTCAATTGACCTCAATGGCCGTGAATGGGTCGGTGATTCTACCACTGGCTCAAAGTTTATTGCCTCTCATCAACCAAATGAGACATCTATAGTCTCAAAAGCCACTAACTTGACCTCCTCGATTGATCCAGTTCCATATTTGACTGCTCGAATTTTTCAGTCTCCATTCACTTACTCTTTCCCGGTTACTCCAGGCCACAAATTCCTGCGCTTGTTTTTTAATCCTAGCGCTTACCATGGATTTCAAAGTCCCGGTGACTTCTTCACTGTTACTGCTGGGCCTTTCACTCTCCTTGCACACTTTAGTCCTTCTCTTACTGCTCAGTCTTCGGGGTTGAAAACTTTGGATAAAGAATTCTGTTTACACGTACAAGAAAGCCAGGTTTTGAACATAACGTTTTCTCCTTCTTCGGTTCCTTTGGGTGCTTTTGCTTTCGTAAATGGGATTGAGGTTATCTCTATGCCCAGTCATCTTTATTACAAATCAAGAGCCATGCCAAATGGGTTTGCTGTTCCAAACAGTACAGCCCTTGAACTGAAGCACAGGTTAAACATTGGTGGGGATTCTATTTCGCCGGCTAATGACTCAGGCTTGTATCGGAGATGGTTAGACGACGAGGCCTGTTTCGTAGGTTCAGGCGACCGTCTTGTCAATTCAACTGCTCGAATCAAATACTGGAAGATTGCTCCTTATGTTGCACCTGCAAAGGTTTATCAAACAGCACGGTGCACAAACAAACAGAAGAGCCTTTCCTGGAATTTGACTGTTGATTCAGGGTTTACATACTTTGTAAGACTTCACTTGTGTGAGCTTCACAATCGCCCAGAGGTAACAAATCATGGGAGGAACAAGTTTGTTGTAAGAATTGGAAATGGAAAGACTGAGGCTGTGGAAGATGTGATTACTTGGAGTGGGAGAAGAGGGGTTGCTGTTTACAGAGATCATGTTGTCAAGATGCCAAAGGTAGGAAACTATGGTAAAACTCATCTTTTTTTATCTTTGGGAAACAACAACAGCAACAATAAGTTAAGAGCTTTAAACTCTGATCCTATCTTAAATGGGTTGGAAATTTTTAAGCTCAGTGACTCTCAAGGCAATCTTGCAGCTGGAGTAAATCCAGTTTCCAAGATCTCAGCCGATAAGTCTAGGGACAGAAAATTAGTGTTCATCATCAGCGGGGCGACGCTGGCTGCTTTCACTCTCATCTTGCTACTTGGTCTCACTATTTTTATTTTGAGGAGAAAGGAAAGCAACGAGAAGGACAAGTCTGTGGCACTAAGAGGACTTTGCAGACGCTTCACATTGGAAGAACTCCGACATGCCACCAACAACTTTGACAGAGCTCTAGTGATTGGCAATGGTGGTTTCGGTAGAGTTTTCAAAGGCTGCATAGACGGTGGAACTCCTGTAGCTGTAAAGGCACTGAAGCCAACATCAACTCAAGGTTCCAAGGAGTTCGAGGCCGAAATCAAAATGCTATCCGAACTCCGGCACCGGCATCTGGTATCTCTGATAGGTTGTTGTGATGAAGGTGTGAAGATCATTGTTTATGAGTACATGCCAGGTGGAACCCTCCGGGATCAACTCTACAGCACAGAGGGTCCTCCATTATCATGGAAACAAAGACTTGAAATCAGCATTGGTGTTGCCCGTGGGCTCAAATACCTTCACGGCGAAAACCCCAAGATCATCCACAGGGATATCAAGCCCAGCAACATTCTCTTAGACGATAATTTGGTTGCTAAGGTTTCAGATTTTGGTCTATCCAGATTTGGACCAACAAGCTTATCATGCAGCCATGTCACAACTGGTGTTAAGGGCACGTTCGGGTACGTAGACCCTGAGTACTTTGAAACTAGCCGCCTATCAGTGAAGTCCGATGTGTATAGCTTTGGGGTAGTTCTATTTGAGATGCTATGCGCTAGACCGGCAGTGGATTTAAGGCTCGATGATGAACAGCCAAGCCTGGAAGAGTGGTTTCGGCATTGCATCAAAGTTGGCAAGCTTAAACAGATTATGGATCCCAATCTTGAAGGTCAGATTTCTCCAGGGTGCTTGAAAGCCTACGTAGGTATTGCTTTAAAGTGCCTGAACAATGATAGGCATAAACGGCCAACAATGGCTGCAGTGTTGAAGAAACTGAAGCATGCTTTAGAATTACAAGAGTGCACTGATGCAACTTCGGGTGATGATGGCGAAGATGAAGAAGAAATCATGAACAACAATGACAAGCAAATACTTTTAAAACCAAACAAAAATGCCAAGGTGGTCCATTCTTGTCCAACATTTTGGAACAAAACAATTTCTCGAAAGGAACTGTTGAGGTTTCTGAGTGACAGGCCTACACCGCCTTCCTTGTCCTGTCTCAATACCCTTTGTTATAATGTTTCAAGTTATGGTACCATGTCTGGCGATGGCCGAATGAGTAACCCAAGCGAATGTGGGGTTTAAGGGAGGAATAATGGATCCAATCTTTTTGGATGGAATGATGCTTGACCTTAAGCTTTATGTGGGTGAGCAAAGTAGTGTGTGGAAGCAGCCTGCAACATGAAAGGATCAATAATTGTGGTCTGACTGACTATAAGTGGAATCAAAGCTCATGCTCCCTTTTCTTTCTATTTTTTATTACTAGGAAGGCATAGGGTTCTATTTTTCTTTCTAAAGGCGGTTGTTCCTTTTCATAAAGATATCCTTTTTGTAAAGCAATGTCGGATGACCCCAACTCTCTCCTCTCCTAAACCTTTACTATTACTAAACTTGGACTCATTTCCAACCCGATTCGAATTAACCATACGGTACGGTACGTTTAATTTATTTTTTGTCTCATGTTACAGTATCAATACAATATCTAATATCACCATCATCACTATTTTTACACTAACCACAAATAAACGCATGTCTCATCTAAACCACAATTAATAAATCTAATATATAACAATATTTCTAATTTCCCACTGTTTTTTGTAATTTGAAGAATTATATTGTAAATCAATACAATTTTATGTGTATACTAAAAACATATTATCTAATGTATTATTTGAGAAATATTTTTATATTTACAATTTAAAAACATTTTAAGTAATTTCGTATCAAGTTTCATATTTTTAATTTTAATTGGTATATTCAAATATAAATATAAAATATAGATTTTTTATATAATTTTAAAAATTGACAAATAAATAGAAAACCAAATTTATTTTAAAAAACATTTTAAAAATTAGGATTTAAATGGTTTATATAGGTTTTAAATAAATTAAATAGAAATCAATATGTTTGTTTTTTCTAAATCCGTAACAAAATTTGTAGCTCTATACGGAAATGTCTAATTGAAAGCACAAATAATAATCGATTAGAACATTAAATGTTTTGAAAAACTAATAGAATATTTGTATACATAAACAATTATAATGAATACTCAAAAATCTAAGCGAAGCAAAATTTTGTAAAACATACCAAAATATGTATGGGTTAGAAGTTTTGGAGACATTGGCATGTTTCCGAACAACAATTGTGTGATTTGGTATTTGGTCAGAGAGTGAAATTTTACCATTTGATATAGGATTTTTGATACTCGTCGCTGATAGGTTTTGGAATTGTGTTGGCAATATTGGTGAATTGTGTAAAAGAAAGGAAATTTGGTATTCGATTATTATTTTTTGTGTCCCTAAGAAATGATTTGGTATTTGATCAGAGATTTTGTTATACGTGAAATTTTTTTTGTTATTTTCTATAGGATTTTTGGTAGCCGTTACAGATTATTGTATGTTGTTATAGTTTTCACAAACTCAAATGGAATAACAACATTTGTAAAGGATTCCAAAATCCCTAACGCAATACCCAAATATTTAAGGGATGCACGATGTTCTAAAAACCCCCTTTTGAAAATGATTGTTCACTTCTGAACAACGAAATCTCCATTACTATGTCTGGAAATCCCATCGTTTAGGGTTTCATGGTCAAATATTGGTGTTAGCATAATTTTGAAAGTATTATTATAAGGAAATTCAGGATTCTTGTGGGTTAAATTACTTATTTATTTTCTTGCATATGTTTTTTTTTGGAATTGATAGGAATATGCAGAGGGAGCTAGGTGATAGCAAGTTAATTTTATATTTTTAATGTACTTAATTTTGGTCAATTTTTGAATAGAATGTTATTAAGCTTGTGGTTTTTCGCTTAAATTTTATCAGGGACATAATTGGAGTGTCGAAATTCAAAAACAAGCAAATACGGGCTAAATTGGGGCGAAAAGTAAATTTGGGGGCTGAAGTAAAAAAATTCAGAATAGTTTGGGCTGCTGAAAAAAAAATCAGATGTTGACTTTGAAGGATTCAAATATTTTGTTCAACAAAAATCTTGAAAAATCTGATTTTTACTTCAACATTGGTTAGTGCTTAGTTGTTACCAAGAATTTAAGGAGGCTGGAGTTAGAGAATTTATTTTACAAATTACGGCAATAACACCTTGAAGTTTGTTGCCTCATTTTTTTTTTCTCTTTTTATATTTTAGTGAAATTGCTCCTCAAGTCCCCTCCATTTACTTTCATACCTTGCATTCTATCTAAACTCCTAAAATTTCATTGAGCATGACCAAATTCATGTTCAACTAATCCCCACTCAGCTTTATGCAGGTAACCAATCCAATTGAGAATCATGAGAAATGAACCCACGCTAAAAACCTTCAACATGGTATTCATTATCTCTTCGTAATATGGGATATAAAAATAGATATAAAATACAAATTTCTATTTATTCTATTTTCGAATTTAAAGTTTTTTTATTTCTAAAATTCTAATAAATATTAGATATTAGTTAGATATTAGAATTCCTTTTATTTAGAAAAATCCGAAATGAAGTGAAAACGAAAAAGTATTACTTGTTTTGGATTTATATAGTATTCTTCGAAGATCAATTCGAGTGTAGAATATACCAAGTCTAAGGTAGCTTCCTGGTGTGATTACATGGTAGTATCTGTTCATACTTTCTTAACCTTTTGGCAACGCACACACCACCTTGCACAAACAAATGCTCGAACTCCGG
Source organism: Gossypioides kirkii (assembly GCA_005610355.1). NCBI lineage: Eukaryota > Viridiplantae > Streptophyta > Magnoliopsida > Malvales > Malvaceae > Gossypioides > Gossypioides kirkii. Next base: position 15,377,927 of record CP032254.1, on the reverse strand, counting down.
TCTCTTAGGATGAACATCATCCTCTTTTCCACTGGATCCAATCATTGGGTTCAGGTTAACAATTTATTAAAACAATTACTTTTACAAAACATAGCAATTAAATTAATATAAAAGCCACGTGGATAATAAATCATTTATAACAAGGATAAAATAGTATTAAAATAAGAAATGTGTAAATTTTGATATCTAGATTATGAATTTTCAACTATTTGTTACTAAAATAAAATTTATTGAAAAATTGAGTGGTCAAAACGATAATTTTCTTTTATTTTCAAAATTATAAAAGTACAATGGACAATGTTGTGTGGCACATTAGAATAATTGGTAATATTATGTATTATTTAATGGGTGAATATTTGATACACTGAATATGTACACATGGACAAAGTTGTGAAGTACACAAATAACTTTAAAATTTTGACATTTCTCTTTTTTTAAATATTTATTTATTAAATTTTACTATAACCCTACTTATGGAGTCAATCATTAGCTTTTTGTATCATTAGCATTAGTGCCCAATTGATAATTTTAATAGTTTGGTGATTGAGCTTATACCCCACGGATAGTAAAATTATTACGGTGCAATAAAAATAACAAAAGAATTGATCATAGCAAATTTAAAAACATTGATAATCGATTTTTTGATACATAGTAATCAAATTGAGATAAAAAAAAGAATACCATTAATAAAACAATATAAAATTTGGCAACCAGATTATGAAATTTCAAAGCTTGATAATTAAAATAAAACTTGTTAAAATACTTAGTGGTAAAAAAGTAGTTTTGATTCCAAAATTATCATAAAGCCTGAGCAATTTTACGTGGTGCATGATTAAAATTGGAATGAAAATGGAAATAAACAAAAAAAGGAGTGGCTTTCTCTTGTAGCCAGCAATAACCAGCGGCTAGAATTTATAACAAAAGTAAAACCGACTTTATTTATCAAACCCACAAAAGTCGACTCAACGTGTAAAAGCATCAGTAATTTTGAACAATCAAATTTCTTGTACAAGACCAAAAACTATTGATTCCCTTCACCTCAACCTTTCACATCTATGGAACACACTCTCCAAATCACAACAATCAACATTTTCATCAAATACTAACTCTACCTTTCTGCAATCCAGGCTCCACGCCTTTATGCCGACAAAGGAAATATATAGTCTCTTTGGTTTAACATCATGATGCAGATACGGTATACACCTACTTTGGCAAACGACCCAAGGTGGAAGCGTTGAAAATTAAATTTACGCTCTTATTTGTAATTGCAAGGGGATTTCCTTTACCCGATTATGTTGTCCTTTCGAAAGCACTGCCGATGTGCAACCACTCTGGCGATGTGCCACCACTGTATTCCCTCATCACTTGCGAAGCGAATGCCGTACCAGTAGCATCAAACGCTTGTTGGCCATACTGAAATGTCATAACAGATAAATATTAAGTCCAGAGAAAAAGGAGTGAGTTCCTTCATTGGATGACTCCAAACCGTTCCCCCCAATGTAGTCAATTCTAGTGAATGATGACCACAGTCTAAAATAATTTCATTCAAATGAAAATAGCAAGAAAAAGCTCACAAAAATGCATTATTTAGGGCCTGAACTTCTCAATTTTTTTTAGTCAAAGTTAGTCTCTAAACTTAGCAATTGTTTTTACATTAAGGCCTAAACTTTTTTCTTGCCCAAGCTAGTTCCTCCACTTGGCAATTGTTCCCACATTTGGGCTTAAAACTTTTTTTGAGGAAATATCATAGACTAATTTGAACCGAAATAAGTTCAGGCCCCAATTTGGGAACAATTGCCAATTTCAAGCTCCAAATAGTGCATTAACCCTTCTTAATATTACTCATTTGAAGAAAATGTTATACAGGAGTTGGATTCAAAGCATACAAATAAAGGTTTTGAGAGCTTTGACAATCCTTAGGCAGGAAACCATGCAACGCATTCCATAAAGAATTTCAAGATGTACAGGCATGTGAGCAAACTATTAGTTTGACCAACTATCAACACAACAAAGTACTTGGAATTGGAAGCCAAAAAATATAAGCAGGAAGCAAAAGAAATTGAGTAAAGAAAATGACATTTTTACGTGTTCTCCTCAGCAAATCTTAATTCCGAGCTTCACCCAATTTACAGTTATTACGGAAAACAAAATTTGCCTGAACAGCTTCTGTAAATTAATGACTTAATGTAGTATGGACAAGCTCTTTCCTTATTTTGTTCTACCAACCATCAAAGAAGACCATCCTTCAACCAGATAAAAATTCTAAGCCAAATACAGTTCAAGTTCAATCTGACTTATGGGTCTCTAACCAGCGTTGTCAAGACAAACACCTATCTGCAAATGCACAGCGCCAGATAGAGTTAACACCTCAAGACCCACAACATGAGGTCCCTTTAATGAGGTGGGTGTTTTTGTGCATCTAAAGTGCAAAAAAAAGAATAACTTAGTAAAACACCTATTGCGTTTAAGTTTTCTTTTACTTTTAATTAGTATTTATTTTAAAAGTAAAAAAAGGATTCACTGTTGACCTGCATAAATAAAAGAAGGGAAACTATAGTCTATCCAAAGGTTTTCTTAAAAAATTGAGAACAGACACCAAAATTTTATTAGGGTAAAAAAAGATCATCAACAAAGGTTGCTCCAAACTTCAACATGCGAAATTTTAAAGAATTGAGATAACTTTTCACTCTCAACAGTATTTCAAAACAAAGTTCAAACGTCGATAGTTGGCAGCTCCCAAAAATTGGGGTATGTTAATAAGCTTTCTACTCTTCTTCCTTGGTTTTCTAATCTCTTTCCTTTTCTCCATTGGTACTCTTCTTTCTTCTCTTACTTTGGGCTATGCAACACATTCTTTGGTTTTTATGCACGCAGGCGCACGCATATATATATTTATATGTGCCTTACTTAGCTTGGGCTAGAATTATTTTTGCACCTTGCACTTGGGTAATATTGGGGTCCTAGTGCATAGAGTGCATTTTGCACACTTGACAATATTGAATCTTACTTAGATGAATGAAAACATAGAAAGCATGTGTCTATGCTAATAATTAGAAAAGAATAGGATAAATTTTGGTCTAAAATAAATAAATAAAACTACATAGAACAACAGAATAAGTACTTACATCTTTACGAGGAAATACTTCAATGGCAGGGTTTATTCCTGAATTGACTGCTTCAAGTTTCATTGATAGGAACTGCAACACAGGTAAATTTTATGAAAGCAAGTTTGAGATTACCGGCAGAATATAGTGATACATAAGCAGAAGGACCCACACCTCAACCTGACGCTGTAGTGATTGAATGTAATTAATTATCTCATCAAGGACAAGTGCTTTGCCAATAACCTGAGTCGAAAAAAACAAAGTTTAGCAGCCAGCCTATGTGCGATTTTCAGGTAAAGTGATGATATGTCTCAAAACTATTTTGGTATCAAGAGCAACAGAAAATAATCAACCATGTCACCAGAAAAGGATTCAATTAACTAATAAGCAGAGACAGGATACGGCAAGCTACTCAGTAGTTTTTCTTCGACGAAAAACATTGAACAAACTGACTGTATAGTCGATAGACAGGAAACTGTTTAGAAACTCCATGATATACCTTATTGCAACCAGGAACCAAATCCTGAAGAATCTTCATTCTTTCACTAATCTTTTCTCTCCTAGCCTGCTTATCAAATGATTCATATCAGTGAAATATACTCAAAACCTCCAAGTAGGTCAGATTATAAGAATTTTGACCAATATGCCAAAACCCCATGGTGATGGTAAACAAAGAAAAAGAAAATAATAAAATTTTGGTCCAACACAAGTATTTAAGACTGATTTTAGCCCTATCCTGAAACAAATTACCCTTTCAGCTAAGCTGTGGCTATCAGTAGCTTGACCCCTTCGCGCTCGTACGTGGATGTAATCTTGTTTAGGTGGCTCGGAAGGTTGAGCTTTTTCTTCCACAAGCTTGCCTGAACTGGGTTCTGCTTCAACTCTAGATTCATGATTTTGCTCTCTGCCTCCTGCTGCTTTAATTTTCTTCCCCTCACCATCATTCTATACAGATTATAAACAAAACTGTCATTTTCAATCCAAAAATTGATATATTTCTTGAATGCTCAATTCCATCACTTCTCCATAGAAGCATGCTGCAATCTCGATTTTCCATGATATTAACACAGCAATACGAGAAGTCAAACAAAATGCAAAAGAATTATTTATCTGTAATTAAATTTCACACCATTGCAGATCAACACTCAGTGCCACTCCTCAACATTCCTATCCTTATATAATTATAAGAATCACCATAAACTAAGAAAGAGGAAATCCCAAATCCCCAACAACAAGTAACATTCAAAGTTAAAGAGCTTTGGAAAGAAGCTAAAATAAAAGGTGCCCATCCGAATTAGTAAAATTTAGATCACAAAAAAAGAAAAGAAAATCCAATTGATTAAAGAAGAGAAAAAAGTGGAAGGAAGGAGAAAATGAATACCACGGCATTGCCACTACTAGTGGAGCTAGTAGAGACAACCTTGGCTGCTTCATCTTCTCCGTCACGCCTTCTCCTCACACCACCCCTTCTCTGCTGCTGCTCCAAGCTAACCGGATCATTGCCGGAAACCTCTCGTGTGGGGTCCCCGAACTGAGCCAACCCATGTCCGAACTGACCCCTACTTATCCCAGATTCACTCACGGGATAGTGCCAGATCTTTGCTAGATTGTACCTTCCATCGCTCATCATAGCTGGCGGATCCATCACAAATCCAAAACTTCACATAGAAAACCCAGTGTGAAGCTTTATTGAGTAAGGGTGGGGTTTTCCTATATATAAATATTAAAGGTATTTTAATAATAATAAAATGAAGTAATTTGTCTGTAGTGCGTTGATCTCCTTGGACTTGATTTCTATCTCTGGACTTTAAAAGCTTCTTTCTTTCTTTAATACTAACAGTAAGAGTAGTATTCTGTTTCTTTGCTTTATTTTCACCTGTTCTGTGAAAGAGACACCTCGGGAGTTGCCAACTTCCACTCGGAGGAGGGAGGAGATGCTTCTATAATCTCTTTTTCTCCGCCATCTGTTCCTTTTTTTTTATTTAACACTCAGATCTTGCATCATGGAAACACCCATTTTTCCTCCTTTTTTTTTTCTGTCATGCCCAGGAAAGTAAAAAGAAAATACAATGAAGATTTTTTTTTCATCTCTTTTTCAAATTATTAGTCGCTCTTAATTTTTTTATTTAATTTGTTTTTGTAAAATTTCTTTTGGGTAACTTTCTTTATCAAAACTAGAAATTCTTGAGAATAAATTTTAAAATATTCAAAATAAAAAATTTATTTGGCCATAATTTTAAGATAAAATAAACACAAAATATGGAAGAGAAAGTTAGCAAGAGGAGAGTGTCAATTTCTTTGTAACGGAGGATAGTTGATTAAACAGAGAATTTAGCGGTTAATGGAAGAAACAGCATGAAATACTTATTTGTAAACATTTATGTACTTTGATTCTCCTAAAATGTGCGAACGTTTGGATTGAAATTCTGCAATATATATATTAAAACAATAATATTCATAAGTATACGGATGAAATTGTAATATAATTTATTTACAATGAAATACTTGGTAAATATTTCGAAGATTATAGAAAAAAATTATTGATTGAAAAAAATCACTATTAAATTAATTATAAGAAATAAGTATTAATCTAATCGAGTTACAAATTATTAGTGTAAATTCAAATCAATAATTAAAACTAACCCTAAACTAAAATTATTGGAAAAAAATTAACAATCAGCACAAAAATCTCGAATAACAGGCAGAAGATTAACAATCAACAAAGAAGTTTTACAATTTAGTCCTAATTGTTAGATAGTTTAATTAATCTTTGATGATAAATTGTCGTACTATACTATTTAGCGAGTAACTAGCTAGACTTTATAATTGTATGCATTTTCATTATTAATCACCTTATCACCCAAGTTCTCTTAGATTCGATTCTTGAAATACTCCGTGTTCCGTTGTAACATAAAAATAATTTAATAGACTTGCCACACTTGCAAATAGATGCTTTAATTTTGATAGCTTTGTGTTGATTCTTTGCCTCGGTATACGCACGCCAAGGCACGGTCATGTATGTTTAATCTAATTTAGAACATGTTTTGAGGTTGAATTTGCATGATTTCAAATGATATTTTAAGCATGCTATGTGCCTGCATGTTTAAGATGTGATTTGAGATTATTTTCAAGTTTTTAGAGTCAAAATTTAGGTTCCTTATCTCCAAGTCTTGAGAAATGACCTATATGTCTTGAGACACAAAAGACAGAATATTCAAATTTTGCTCCAAAGGTATAATGTCTTAAGACATACACCCTATGCCCCGAGACATGGTAGGAAACAACTTGAAATCTATAGTGACTAAGGTCATGTCTCAAGACATTGACCCAATGTCTTGAGGCATAATGCCTTGCACCACAAAACAAGTGTTTTTAAGCCTATAAATGATTCAGTGATGCATGTACATTCTCATCTCGTAATGAGATTTTGGGAAAGGCTTAAAATGACTTTAAAGACCTCAAAAATGTTAAAATGAAATGTGAAAAAAGAAAGTTGATTTATGGTTTTGGATTTAACGTTTTCATACTCAAATCAATTTGAAAAGTTGCATTTTGATCCAATCTAGTACTCCAAAAGACTTGTTTTATGTTTTCATGTATCATAGCCTCCAGAAAATAATGTTAAGTGATTTTGACAATAGTTTTAAATCTTTGTAAATATTGAAGTTCATTTGATGAAAATTTATGACAATAACAAATATTGATTTTTGATTGAGTGATCTTTTTGTTAAAAGTGATTATTTTATAAATGTAACATCGGTTATCGAGACAAATAAAGTGTATTACGAGCTGCAACTGTCCTAAGCCTACATTGGATTTTTGTCCATAAAAAGGGGAGAATAAGATGAGGGGGAGCTGGAACTTTCAATTGCTAGTCTACTTGCTACTTTCACTGATGTTCTATTATAGTAGGAACTTTGGATCTTTGGTTTCTAGATACATTTTGTTACATTGAGAACTCTGGATTTTTTATTTGTTAAATTTGCTTTCTATGATGCAATGATGTTTGATGACATTGATCATTGTTGGTGACATTTAAGGGGAGTTTGAAGACATTCATTTCGAGTTTCATAGAATTTTTACTTGAGAAAAACTGTTACGGGGTTTTAGCTTAAAAATACCAAGGGGGTATTGTTAGTGCTAGTTGCACATCCCAAATGCAACACCAATTTCAATTGATTTTGTAACTTGCCCTTTTTATTCGCATGTTTGACCAAAGCATCTGAATTATTTATTTACCTCTTTATAAGGGTTTTGAGCAATAAATCTCAACATTATAATTGAAAAAGAAATTATATCAAGATAATTTGTAGAGATATACCGACATGTTTGATCAACGTATCTAAATTTTAATGATTTATTCTGATCACAATTGCTCTTTTACAAAGTACTACATTCCTTAGTCAAGGATTTGTGTTTCAACTTTCGAAGAAAGAAGGAGAACACATTTACAAAATGGGCTAATGCAATGCTTAAAACAATAGTTAATTGATTCTCTACTAAGAATGGTAAAGTTCTAATGTATATGGTGAAAAAACCTAGAAATATATTTTCAAAAAGTAAAATAAAAACAGAAACTTTACTTTTGCTTGTTTCTTGATTGGTGTGAAATGAAGGAAAGCTACAATACAAATTGAGATGATAATAATTTGGAAAAGGATGGATTCAGGTTTGGCTTGTATAAGGTATTTAGGTTAAAATTTTTAAGTTTGGGTTTAATTCGATTCGAAAAATGAATTTATTTATTTTTTCAAATTCGATTCAATTTAAAAAAAAGTAAATTTTAGGCTGAACCTGACCCGTTCATATTTGATTTTTTAGATTAAATTTTAGTTAAAAATATACATATTTTTAAATATAAAACACTAAATGCACTAAAAAAATACTAGGATAAAAGTTTTCAAACACTTTATAAAGTACTTATATTAAAAAACACTACCATTAATATAATAAATGTTTTATTATATTAAAAACACAAATAAATATAATAAAATATAATTTTAAAAAATTCATATTTTTGGTTGGATTATTTAGTTGGCTAAGTTTTTCTTTTAGGTTTTGGATAATTAGTTTAATTGTTATTGGATTAGTGATTTAATATAAATAATATAATTATTATTTAACATATATAATTAATATAATATTTTTATAACATAATATATTCAGGTCGGGTTGGGCAGAACCAGGCTCGAGCCAAAAAAATCTTGCCCAAGGTCCCGCCCATATAAAAACAAGCCTTAAATTTTATTCAAACTCATTTTTCGAGCCTCTTATTTTGTCCAAACATTTTCATTTTTTGGGTGAACATTCAAACCTTAACAATGTCCTGACTCATGAGAAAATTTCAAAACACTTATTCATTATCATTTTCATGAGCTTCAAAATTATAGATTTAAAAATAATGCATCGATTATCGTCCGTTGATCTTAATAGATAATAGATGTAAAATGAAAACTTTGTGTCTATCATAGTTAGATATTTAAGAACAAAGCAACCAAAGAAACAAATCAAATATAGCTCCAATTTTTGGCTTCGACAAAAGAAGTGGAGGGGTATTGTTGGAGAAGCAAATGAGAAGGAAAGGAATGAGAGAGAACAAAAACTTGGGTGTGTTGGATGGTGATGAGGAGAGGAAAAAGGTGAAAGAGAAGGGACAGTATTATTCATCCAATCCCAGAAGTGGTAAATCCACGTGCCCAAACCCATCATTTCTTCAACGTGTTTAATAGTCACCTCTTCAAAATCCCAACAACATTGCTGCAGCTCCTATCATAGATAAATGGGTTGTGCCCAAACTTTGCCATTTTCATGTTCAATATAGTTAGGCATACGCAATCACTGGAAAAAGATAACTCACTTCCTTACCTATAATAACAAATGGGGAACCTTTTTATTTATTTCACCACGTTTCTCATTCCTTGCTAAAGCCGTCTGCTTTGTTCCAAGCTCCATTTCGGGGCAGGCCTCACCCATGTGGCCTCTTTTCAATCAATTCCCCCGCCTTCCCTCAATATCTCCATCTGTCCATTTCCACCCCTCCCTTTCACCACAACCCATTTCACTCATCTCAACTTCAATCTATCACATCTTTAAAATTTTAAAATAATACCAGACTTGTCAATTGGGTAATTAAGATTGGTTTTGAGTAGATCAATCTAGATCGAATCAATTCGACTTTTAAAATTTTGAAATTATTTTGAATCGGGTAATGTTTTGGTTCAAGTTGTTTGACTATAACTAACAGTAATAACAAGAAAGGAAAACAGATGATGAAATGTTCATCATAAAAGCTCTATTTGTAAACAAGATAGTTAGAATTTATATACATGATATTAAAGGTTGCTAAGAGTAACTAACTTAACTGCTAATAGCTCTAACAGATTAACCAAACTAATTAATTTGTTATTCTAATACAGGTCATTTCGGGTTTAATGGTTGGGTTTTTTTAGGTTACGATAATTTCATCTTTAATCATTCGATTTAATTCAATACACCAATAATTTTGAAGTGGATAATTTTAGATTCAAGTTAAATATATTTTTACTCATATTTTTGGGTTTGACTATTAAATTTGATAAGATTCATTTTCTTAATTTAAAAAAATTAAATTAAATTTAAATAAATTACTTAATCAATTTAAATTCTTTATAAAATTATTAATATTAGAAATAATAACATTATCGAATTTAAAACTTATGGATATGTAGAAATGGGCCAAATTTTTTTAATTTGAAACACATGTAAAAACTGAAAACATAATCAAAATATTTTTAGGATTTCCAAATAACACAAACTCAAAATCGAATGAAAATAAAATTTTAATTTTTTTTTAAAGATTTTTAAAGTAAAATAAAATCAAAATAAAAAGTTTTTGAGATTTGTCAATTTTTTTTATTTTGCATTTGATAATTTATCTTCACTTATTAATTTTACTTGTGAATAAAGAAATAATATATAAATTTCATTAAGTGTTGTATTTCAATTTGCTATTGAGATTATATATATGTTGCATACTTTATAACAATAAAAATGATAATCACAATTTAATAGTTGTAAACTAAAACAAATTAATAATTAAGCCTATGAATATTACTTTTATTTTAATTTTTTTAAAATATACTTAATTTTAAGTTCTGATCATTTTAGGTTATTTGTTTGGGTCATTTCGGATTCAAATTAATTATGAGTAGATCATTTCGGGTTACTTTTCTTAGGGTCAGATCATTATGGACATAGGTTTTTGAATAGATCAATCATTTCGGATCAACTTGAACTTAGACTTGTCAATTGGGTAGTTAGGATTAGATTTGGGTTGTTTAATTTTTAATTTGGATTGATTTAAGTTTGAATTTGAGATGATTCAATTGCGTTCTAGAATTCATATCAAGATTGATAGGAATAATTATAATAATAATAATTATTACTTTTTTAAAAAAATAATTTTTAAATAATTTCCTAAATAAGTATATAGTATCAAATACTAAGGGATCAAAACTAACAAGCCTTAAGGATTTTAAAAAAGTAACGACATGATTATATATACACAATAATAACTAAAATGATTTCTTTAGAGCTAAAAAAAAATCCAAATCTATCGATTGAGTTTTAACTCGATTGGTATGGGCATTGTTGCTAATGTAGGAGGAAGTGGGTGCGAGTGCACTAAAATACATTATTCTCCTAATTATGAGTTGAGGAGAGATTATGGATGATTTTAGGCATTCTATTAAAAAAATAAATATGATCAGAACATATAATAATATTGTTCAAAAACAATATTCAAATCTTAAAGCTCATACGTCTCTGTCCGAGACGTATTGATGTGATCCCAAAAAAATCCATTTCCATAATGATCCGAACATGAGAAAAGTCTAAGCTCAAGTTGATCCAAACTTAAAATAGTTCAAGTTTGAAATAATCCAACCCCAAGACCAATCTGAGTCCAAGCTCAAATTTAAACTAAACATATATTAATAATTATTAATATAATTATATGATAATATTTAAAATAAAATAAACTATAAACAAGTAAATATAAATATTAAATTTATGATAATATGTTTATAAATATTATATAATTATACTAAAGATTTATTAACAATAAAAGTAATTAATAATAATTTTTATGTTAACTTATAAATTAAAATAAATTTTCAGAGATATTAACTTATATGAGTACAAAATATTTTTAATACAAACATTATATATTATAATTAATATAAAAAAAAGTAATAGTTTTTAAAATTTTCAAAAATTAAATTTAATGATAATATAAAATATATAATGATATAATATATTGAATTATTTATTATAATACAAATATAGTAAATTAATTTTATAATTTTCAGAAATGGTTGAAAAAATTAATTATGTAATACTAAAAATATTAAATTATGTACTCACGATTTGGATAAGTAAAAAATTTTATGTAGAAAAATGGAAATTTTCATAAATGCAAACAACTATTTTTGGCGTAAGAAATAAATCGTTTGATTTAAAACAGAAAACTATTTTTGTTATGGGAAATTATTTTGTAATTAAAATCAAACTTACTTTAATTCAATTTCTGAATAATTAATTGATACTGTTTTAATTCAATTTAAACTAAACAAATATTAAAATTAAAAATCGTTACGACAAGAGGATAAATATGATACATATTTCAGAATAGAACTTGACACCCAATTAAAAAAAACATACAATTAACTTTTAATTTTATCTTTATATTTCATTCAAATTTGAGATTTAATTTATATAGTTTAATTTTGTTATAATTTGGTGCATCGATTTTTATAATATCATTAATTAGTTTAAATATTATATTCTAATTAAAATGATAATGTAAATTTTTAGAATTATTAGCGCAGTTAATTTTTATTAAATTTAGGTCCGTTACAAAGTTATTTTTTTGTTACAATAATATTAAGTGAATATTTTTTTTATTTAAAAATATTACACTAGCAAATTTAACAAAAAAAATTTAATAGTGTTAACAGATGAACTTAATTTTTTAAATTCGAAATTAAAAGGATTAAATTCCTAAAAATAAAAGTATATAGATTAAATTCGAAATAGATGAAAAGGACTAAAATAGATGGGGCAAGAAATCCGGACTCGGGGTTGGCTTTAGCAGCAACAGTGACGAGAAATGGTCATGGCACTTGGCTGTTGAGCAACCTGAACTTTGGACAATATATGATGGTCTCATATAGGCTTGGAATGCAAAGAGGAGGAAGACTATAGTTGAAATCGATTGTGCTCTAGTTGTTGGGGTCATTTTGGATATGTCTCGTGTGGTTTCATACGAAGGTTTAGTCCTACAAATTCAAATTTGTATAGGCGAGATTGGCAGATGGCCATATAACAAATTTCAAAGGAAGGTAATGTTGTCGTGCATGAATTGAATGGTTCGATGAGGAATCTTCCTTTCGTACCTAAAGTATTGCACTTACTTGTGCTATAGATAATCTGTAATTAATTTACATTTTTATCTACCAAAAAAATCTATAAAAATTTAATTAGAAATAAATAATTAACTCAAGGCGTGATGGAAACCAGCTTGAATAAATAAAAAAAAAAAACCTTGGATTTTCAAAAGAAAAAAAAGGAAAATGAATTTAAAGCACATTTGTCTCCGCCTTTGTTTCTCTCTTGCGGAATGAATGAACCATCTGCTTATATCCTTCCCCACTCCGAAAGAAACATGATGATGAATATATAAAGAAAAAAAAATGTTGAAATGCAAAGCACATGACAATTGAGCCACCAATATATGTAGTGATGGTAGAAATAAGAAGTGAAACAAGTGAAGAAGAAGGAAGAAAAATGGCGGAGTATTGTGTAACAGGCGGAACAGGATTCATTGCTGCTTATTTGGTGAAGTCGTTGCTGGAGAAGGGTTGTTTTGTGCGAACCACAGTGCGAGACCCAGGTTGTTGTTTGCTTCAACACCATTGATTTTCTTGTTTTCCTTTGAATTGAATTGAATGGAATGGAATGGAATGGAATGAGCAGGGGATGCGGAAAAGGTTGGTTTTCTTATGGAATTGGCAGGAGCAAAGGATAGGTTGAAGATTGTGAAAGCTGATTTAACTGAGGAAGGAAGCTTTGACGAAGCTATCCAAGGCGTCCTTGGTGTTTTCCACACTGCATCTCCTGTTCTCGTTCCTTACGATCAAAATATTCAAGCAAGTTTTCTTATTTATTTTCCTCTATTTTTTTATTTTTTTTGGGAATTGCTTGCTGGGTGGGAACCCAAATTGAAACTCACATTATAATATGGATAGAGTTTAACATATTTTTGGTTGGTTATATACAAATGTTAGCTATTTTAGACAAAAAAAATTGAAATTCACATTTTAGGCGAAATAGTAATTTTTTAATTGGTCAAATAATTTTTTTTTTAAGATTTAGAGAAATAGGTCGATTTTGAAGAGAGTGTATGTGAAAGCACATTCAACTAGACGCATTTTCTATTGATATGTCAGGGAAAGCGTGTTCATCTAGATGTTTTTTTTTGAAAATTTCAGAAAACGTTTTCAACTGGGCACGTTTTCCTTGACATGTCAATAGAAGACTCGTCCAATTGGACGTACTTTCACATTCTCTCTTGAAAATCGACCTATTTTTTTAAATCTTGAAAAAAAGGCATATTTAGCCAATTAAAAAAATCGATATATTTAGCTTATTTAACCCACATTTTATGTTGGGCATAGATAAAATATATATGATATTGATATTTGAATTCGGACTCGACCAATGAATATTATTATTTTTTAGGGATAAATTTTAAAATTATATATTAATTTTGATTTAATGTGCACTGTTATACATCAACTTTTATTTTGTGCAACTTTATACATTAAAATTTCATTTGATTCTATTTTTACAAATTACTAACGCAATTATTAATGTAGAATCATTTAACAATTATATATTGCATATTCAAATAATTATATTTAGCTAATATATAAATAAATTGATATATTTATTTCTTTAATTGTATATGGTTGAATCAAAATCAAATTTTCATTTAACAGTTGAACTACAATAAAAGTTATGTGTATAATTGCATCAAAGTTTATGTGTAGTTTTGAAATTTATCCCTTTTGTTATACAAATTTTACTTCTATCCATAATTTCTTCCAAACCTTAAATCGGAGAAAAAAAACGCTCTTAAACCCACATCCTTCTAGTTGTTACAATAGTAATGATATCAAATAAGTTAAGACTCAATCAACATCAATATAACTAATTCAAAACTTGATATTATTATTTTTTTAGTTTTAAAAACTAAAATTAACTATTTCAAATTTGTTAGTTTAATTTTTAAATTCGAGCTTTTATTTTTATTATCAAAACTAGTATTAATACCAAACATTTTCATTAAAATTTAGGAAGACTATTTCTCTTTTTTAACATGTTAGATCCAAGCAGTTGATGCATTAGGTATGCACGTGTTTGCAATTTGACCATTACATTTTAAATTTTCTCCAAATCAAAATTGAGCTAACATTTAACGTCCATACTTACGGGAAGGTTGACAGAAATACTTGATTAATACAATACTCATACTTTGAAAACTCAAGTAGAATTTTTTTAAGTTTGAGAACAAATTTAAAATCTAGATCATAATTTGGGAAGATTTTGTGAAGTTAACCCTTAATATGATTAAGGACTTGAATTTGAACTACATTAAATTGTTATCGAATGAAGTGTTGAATATATTAGATTGTATATGGTTAATTAGAAAATATTACTGTTTCTCAATGTTATTTGAACCGAATCGATTGAACCTGAAATTAGTTAGGGTATCAACTCGAGAGGTACTTTTGAACTGATTAAACTGAGAACTAGCATGAATCATTGAACCGGTCTTTTTGTAATTTCTTATAATATTTTTAATCAGATCGATCGAACCGGTGAATTGATGACCTAATCGATTCGATCTTCCGTCCAATTTAAAAAAAAACATTGTTGTTTCATATAATTGTTTCCGGAGAAAGGATTGTATGAAACAGGGATATTATTCTTTTCCAATAGTTTTATGCCACATCATCAATTTCATCCTTAATTTCAGGATTTTAATTTTATTTTGATTTTTTCAGGATTAAAATGTTGAAATTAAGAATGAAAATACTGATGTGGCATAAAACTATTGGAAAAGGGACACAAATGACGTGGTGTCACTGTTTCATTCAATCTTTTTCCTTGTTTCCGTCGGAAATGCTTATATCTAAAATGTCAGAAATACATTACCATGAAATGCTGTAGGCAACTCTCATTGATCCATGCATAAAGGGTACGTTGAATGTGCTGAGATCATGCTCAAAAGCCAGCAGCGTGAAAAGGGTGGTGCTCACCTCATCATGCTCTTCTATACGTTACCGTTTCGACGTCCAGAAGCAGCAAATTACTTGCCTTGACGAGTCACATTGGAGTGATCCAGAGTATTGCAAGCGTTACAATGTAGTGACATGCAAAAGATTCAATTCTAATTATTAATCTTTTTTTGTTGCATTCTCTTGTTAAAACCTTTGCTTCGCTGCAGCTCTTTTACGCATATGGAAAGACTGTAGCGGAAAAAGAAGCGTGGAGAGTGGCAAAAGAAACAGGGATGGATCTGGTGGTAGTCAACCCATCTTTCGTGGTTGGCCCCTTGCTTGCTCCGCACCCAACCAGTACTCTGCTCTTGATACTCGCTATAGTTAAAGGTCAGGTTTAAATGCATGCATGCATGATTTTTATTTTGGAATTTTGACTCTCACCGCTCTTCTTTACCAGGTTTGAGAGGAGAATACCCGAACACCACAGTAGGTTTTGTGCACATAGATGATGTGGTTGCTGCTCACATTTTAGCTATGGAGGAAAGCAAAGCCTCAGGCAGGTTGGTATGCTCTAGCTCAGTAGCTCATTGGACACAGATTATTGAGATGCTGAAGGCCAAGTATCCTTCCTATCCTTTTGAAAACAAGTGAGTGAAACAATAATCCAGGATTACTTTTATTATACTCTTTTCTCAAGAATTTATCATTGAAAAACAATTTCAAATGCAGTGCTTAAGGAACTAACAGTTGAATTAATCTATATTGAAGGTGTAGCAGTCAAGAAGGAGACAACTGTGCGCATATCATGGAAACGAGCAAGATACAAAAGTTGGGCTTCGCAGCATTCAAATCGGTTCCTGAAATGTTTGATGACTGTATCAAGAGTTTCCAAGAAAAAGGATTTCTATAAACTTTCTCATTGTCCTCATCATATCCCACTGTTTATTTGTTTTTTCCTTCATCGAATAAAAGCTGTCAAAATAATGTACTTAAGCCAAATGCAAACACCGCATTAACTAATGCAGTTTGATCCATATTTTCGATTTTTCGAGAAATACAAATCGATTTTTCGAGTTATTCGTTATCGACTTTTAATTTTCCTTTTCCTCTCGACGGTTTCGTGTCAACGTTAGCTAAACAAAATAATAGAACACATAACATTATCAAATTTCGTTCAAATCAGAATCAATCACAATATCAATTATGTAACAATCCGTTTTTTAGAGGTACCGAGAACAATGATTTCTGAATCTCATTTTTTGATGATTGAGTCTGTAAATATTGTTATTTAATATTTTTGACTCTATTATAATAATATATTGAATTTCGGTATAATAATTTTATTGAACGGATAGCCGATTGTGGTATAAAGACTAAATCATAAAAATGATAAAAGTTAATTACTATAGATTTTTATTTGTTAAAGGGCTTATTTAGTAATTAAAAAAGGTTTGAAGTGACAATTTGACCACTTTAGAATAATAATGGACGGTTGGAGTGTAGTTTAATATGAATTATAAATAGTTTTTTTTATAAATTTAAGTAATGAAATGTAAGAATTTTAAATAAAATCAAATAAAAATGGAAAGAAAGAGAAAGTGCTTCAGTTTCATCTTCTCCACCCATTTTTCACCATTGGAGGAAGGAAAAAAAAAAAGAAGCTTCAAACATTCGGCCATTGCATGGTAAGTTAGTAGAGTCCGTTTTTCGTAAATTTTATGTTTTTGAGATCGTAGTATCTCGATTTAACTAATTCATATTCTATTTTTAAAATTGTTAAAGTTTTTAAAATTTTATATTATTGAATTTTGAAGATTTTGGTATTAAATTGTTAGAATTTAAGCTTAGATATAAAAAAAGGACTAATTTGTAAAGAGAAAATTGTTAGTTTTGAATATAGAGACTAAAGTGGAAATATTTCAAAATTGGTATGAAATTTATATAAAGTTGATTTTGGAGGGTTTTAGAAGGATAAAATTGATATTGGTTTCGAAATCAAAACTCAAATTTGAAAGTTATGATAATTTCGATTTTAGGGACTAAATTGAATAAAATGAAAAACTTAAGAAAATTTTTGGAAAATAGAAATTAATTGTCATATGCATATAATTAGATGTTATAAGACATTTGGAATTTATAATTTGAAATCAATTTCTATATAGATCGGGATTTGAATCAAATTGAGGATAATAAGGGAAAAGAATAAAATAATCGAATAGTCCTTGTAGTTCAACTTGTTTGTCGGTTTTGTCAAAAAAGTTCATGTGGTGTATTTATGTCTAGATCCTTATGTATGATATATTATGAATCTATGTATGATTTGTTGAACTTTGAATTATTTGCATTTTAGTTCTCAAGGGTGAGAATTGGATTAAATTAAACAGGGATAAATATGAACTTATATTATGGAAATTACCCTGACGAAACTTTATAAACTTATATTATGGTTACAATTTGATTTCCGATAATTCCGAGCTCTAGCATTTCTTTAGCCTAGATTATGACTCGAAGATACATGTGACATAAGTTTAGCCTAGATTGGTAACCTGACGTCGTTTTAAAGGTTTAGCTCGGACGGGTAACCTGACATGTATATTGTAACAGCCCGATTTCTAGTGGTGTCAAAAACAGTGGTTTCGGGACCACAACTCCTACGAGTCGAGTCATAAAATTTTTCATTTTAAATATTTTTGGTGATATATGCATCGTATGAATTATGATTCAAAAATATCATTGATTAGATAGTAATTAGCCCCTAATGTTTGATGGTTTTGTCATTTTGGCCCTTATCATTTTTTTGGAGTCATTTTCATACACAACCTTTTTTTGTCAAATTAATCATATTTTAACGGCCTTGCTGATGTGGCCGTTAAATACTTAACGTCGGTGACGTGGATTTTTTTCCCAGGCTGGATTAGTACACTTAAGTGAACGCTGACGTGGCATATATGCCACGTCAGTAAAAAAATTTAAACTTAAAATATAAATTAAATTAAAAAATAATATAATTTTAACCTAAACTTAAAAGAAATAAGAAAAAGTAAACAAAAACTTTAAACCGTGAAAAATCCAAACAAAAGCAAAAAACAAAAACAAAAATACAATCGATCAAAGAAGTTTTCAATCAAAACTTGGTGTAGAACCCTAACCTAAATTGAGAAAGGAAATTTTGAGGTATGTTTGTATAATTTTTACTTTCGATTTAAGTTTTAAGGTTATATGGTTTGGGGATTTTAGGGTTTGGTTTAAAAAATGTGGTGTTTTTCGGGTTTTGGATTTGAAATTTTTTGGGAATTTGGGGATTTAGGTTTTAAAAATTTAGGGATTTTTGGGATTTTTAGGGTTGTTGGGTTTGAGAAATTTGGTTTAGGTTTAAGAAATTTGGGGATTTCGGGGTTTGGAGATTTTGGTTTAACTTAAAAATTTAGGGATTTTCAAGACTTAGGTTTCAAATACGTTGTAGATTTTTAGCGTTCTTTTCTTCTTTTTCTAACGTGTTTTCCCAATTTTGTAGTGGGGATTGGTGAAGATTGATTCTCAAAATATAGAGAAGAAAAGGTAAAAACTGTTCGGCTTGGTAATTTGCTTGATTTTTTATGATTCTTTATTTTTTTCATTTGTTGGGATTTGTTATGCCTTATTATTTTACTACAAATTGTTCACGTGTTTGAAGTTAAATTTTTATTTTACTGATAATTTGTCTTGGTTTGTATATTTCTGGTTTGTATACAAGAAGTTGGATTGAAGCCATAACGTAAAAAAAAGTAATGTGTTGTGTAAAGACTAGAGATGAATAAATGAAATTTTGGAATTTGTTTTGAACCAATCAATCACATATTGTCCAGTAATGAATACATGAAGACTAGTCCATGGATTGTTGTTCTAGTGCAATATTTGCAATTGAAGACCACTCCATGGACTGTCGTACAATCTATATTATCTAAAGGAAACTACATGTGACCCAAGATATGTCTATCTCTTCTTTCTTTCCGATAAAAGATTAGGTTGCTCCTCGTAGGCATGTGCATTTGTTTTGTTGTTTGTTTCTGGTAACGAACTATTGTCTGATACAACGAACTGTTCCTTTTAACAAGTATAAAATAGTAATTTGATTGAAATTGAAAGGGTTGAAATTGTCTTCAGAATGGATATTATAAAAGACAACCACCGTGCTGTTATATAGAAAATAGCCTTGAAGAAAAACATTTGTCAAATTTGAGACTTACTTTTGTCTCTAGGCTTAGGAGTTATGTTTTTGTTTTATGTTTAATTGGTATGCTGCATAAGTCGGCAGTGTTTGTCTTGTCAGGGATTGGTTTTAGTAGAAGCCATCAATGGAGAAGTTAGCTTATTCGAAGTTGGTTTCATCATCACGAGGGGAGTTCGTTTATGATGAAGAGAAAATAAGATGTTTTTGTAACAAGTTAGCTCCGAGAGAAACAACGTGGAGTGATTTAAACCCAGGCAGAAGGTATTATGGTTGTTCAAATTTTCGGGTAAGCATATCGTTAGATCAAAAAGTTCAAAAGAAGTTTATTTCAATTGTTTAATAATGTTTAATCGATGTTGTTGTTTTACCGATTTTTTTGTGTGAAATGTAGGTTGGTGGATGCGGGTTTTTTAAGTGGTATGATGATAAGTTGTGTAATAGGGCGAATGAACTAATACGTGAATTACGTGATAGCAAAAGAAAACTTGCAAAAGAGAATACCAGACTTAGAAAGGAAATAATGAAGTATGGAAGTGGTGACATGTTTGAGATTGGCAGTGGAAGCAGTAATGTTGAGATGTCTGAGAGTGGCAGTGTTCAAAATGTGGGCAAGGACAACCAAACAAAAGAGGTGGATCACATTGAATTAAACACAAAGATTAAAAGTTTGAATAAAAAATGTAAATCACTCAAAAATGAGAAAGAGTTTTATAAGAAAATGTTTATTTGCAGTATATTGCTAATCTTATTTGTCACATTATTTAGAAATGTTATATTTTGACCTATTTTTATGTACAAAATGTTCGGGGATTGCAAACATTTTTAATGTTTTTTAGGCTTTGATAGGCTTAAGTAGTAATATTTTAGGCTTGTGGATGATTTGTATAAGAAATGTTATCTATCAATGTAATTTTGATATCTTCGGAATTAGCAAAGCTTTAAGCCTCTCTAAAATTGAATTGCTTTGCATTTTGCTCCATAAATTTTATGGATACAGTAATTAAATGCATAAATTCGGTATATTTGATTCAAATTGTAAATTTGAAACATTTTCAAATGTCAATTTATCTTAACAATTTATTTCCAAACAAATAATAAGTTGAGATAGACGATTGACAAAGAAGAGAAACTCTAACGTGAAGGAAAAGAAGCACTCAGATTAGCCAATGTGACTACCTGGAACCATGAAAAAATTCATGGTTGATACAGAGATTTTAAACCTCTTAGAAAGATGCAGACAAGTCATCATTGGCTTCCAAACACGACTCTTTTCATCACTTAAGACCTCTCTCCTTCTTAGTTTTTAGGCACACTAATGGTGAAGACAATGTTAATGCAATGGAATATATTCTGGTCAATCCTGAATGGAGATTTCTTTTTGAAGGGTTGATAGAAAA
Organism: Gossypioides kirkii; assembly: GCA_005610355.1. NCBI lineage: Eukaryota > Viridiplantae > Streptophyta > Magnoliopsida > Malvales > Malvaceae > Gossypioides > Gossypioides kirkii. Next base: position 15,356,890 of record CP032254.1, on the reverse strand, counting down.
AAATGTTGAAATTGAAAGTGCACAGATTGATAAACCTTCAACTTGATTCACAAAATCACATTCCATTGTAAGCATGGCTACTTGTAGGTAGCAAACATTTATGTTCCAATTTTTTGTTCATGTATTTACAGAATGCTTAGGATAAAAATATAGACTTCAAGCACAGATGAAATACTGCAAAAGAAACGGAAACAAAAAGAGATAACAGCTTCTCAAAAAACTAACAAAAAAATTCGAAACAATCTGAAATCATTTCTTCAGCTTCTTTATTGTAATAGATTCTTGTGTGCTAATAGGTTCCTAAAATGCCATCCTTTTTTGGCTTCTAGTTCTCATACTCGTGCCCGACTGAGAACAATAATCAGAACCCAAATTAAATTTAAATAATTTAGAATTGACAATGAGAAAGTGTTTACAATATACCTGTGATCCAGTTGTGTTAGCCTGAATGCATGGTGGTGTTCTGTCGTTCTTTGTTCGGGTTGTACTTCTTGTACTCGTACCAGACTAAAACATAAAAAATCAAAACCGAAATTAGATTTTTATAATTTGGAATTGACATGAGAAAGTGTTTACCATATACCTGTGATCTAGTTGTGTTAGCCTGAATGCATGGTGGTGTTCTGTCATTCTTTTTTTGGGTTGTACTTCTCGTACTCGTACCAGAATAAGACATAAAAAATCAAAATCGAAATTAGATTATTATAATTTGGAATTGACAATGAGAAAGTGTTTACCATATGCCTGTGTTTCCGTTGTGTTAGGATCTTGTTTGCATGATCTTTTGTTGTGACCCTCACCACCACAATTCTTGCATCTCATAATAATTAGACCAACCCTATTGAGGTGTCCAGGCTTCACTTTTTTCGGTTCATTATTTGCCTTTCTTCTATTCTTCTTTAGCCTACCGAGCATTATTTTCTCAATCGGTGGAAGCACGAGCTTAATACTAGATTTTGCCCATTCATGTGACCCATTTATGGGTTGCAAAGAATATGAATATGCTTTCAAATACGTCTCCTTCTGGTAGTACCTATTCAAGTAGTCATCGGGATCTTTTTCAAAACGCCATATAGCACAGTAGGCATGAGGACAAGGGATCCCAGATAATTGCCAACTTCGACAACTACAGGTTTTATGCTCTATATTAACTATGTACTGTTTTCTACCTTTCTTAACTTCACACCCATTTTCCCCATTCCAGATCAACTTCCAATCAACACCTTCCTTCTTGATCTCATCAAATTTCTTCTTTATTAATAGACCATAATTGTAATTCCATAAACTGCATTGCTTCCTCTTAGCCACTATTCTAGTTATCATATTAACTCTAATTTCCTCCAACATGTTTATTATGCTCTTAAATCTATACTCCACGATGTTGGAGTTAAATGCTTCACAGAGGTTGTTGTCTACAATATCTGACACTGAGTGTAACCTTTGGAAGACCTTGGTCCAAGCTTTCGAATTCTTAAAGAACAACTCCTTTGCAACACCTTCATTAAGCTTATACAAGTCTTCTTTGTTTTGTTCTCACCCCCTCTCTGTTGTAGACTTCACAACTTTCCAAAAAGCAAATTCGAATGTCTTTGCTTTCTTTCTACCAGACCAGTTTGAGAAGACATGCCTCGCACAAATTCTATGTTCTACTCTAGGCAAAACGTCATTAATAGCTATTTCGAGACCTTGCAATTTAAATTAAAAAACATAAGTATGCTGCCAATTTTAAATTAAAAAACATAAGTACGTCTGCTGTCAATTTTAAATTAAAACAAAACACTAGAATTAAATCGTAATCACATGATATTGGAAAATATCAAGTAACCTTACTGATTATATGCTCCTAGATTGTAGCATTTCTCTCATAATCAAGTGCTGAACAGCAGCAGTATTGCAACCACCACAACATCATACTGATTTTTTACTAAATTAATTTTAATTGAACACTCCGGTTCAACCAATTTTTATTCGTTAATGACCATGCACAAGAGCCTCAATGTAGCATCAACTAATTTTTTACATTAAGTACACCTTAATAACCATGCATGATAGCCTCCACCAATATTAATACAACCATGTACACATGAAGAAGTTAGATTTCTCCACTATTGACATTTTCAGTAACTCAGCTGACACATAAGTGATGCCACAAGAATTTGATCCATGAACTTTGCAGGGCAGAAAACCATATATTCTAGACAAGCTTTACAAGCTACACTAATTAAATACTTGAAAAAAAAAACAACCAATCAATTGCATGTAATATTTTTAAAACAAAAAGCATGCACATCAGTAAAAATATAGGCAAGAGATCGCTAGCATATTATAAAACTGTATAACTGACAGGGCAGCATAGGTTGACTCCATTAAAATCTGTAACAACTTCCAGGCAAGGGATCGCTAGCATATTATAAAACTGTATAACCAAAGTGTTCAATTAAAAATAATTTAGTATTAACAGTATTAGTAATAAAGAAATGCAAAATAAAAGTTTCACCTTTTGTTGGTCACTGATGATGGTATACCCAAAACCATCTTCCATTCCTAAGTCTGTTGTCAATAAACTAAGAAACCATGCCCAAGAATCAGTGCATTCCCCCTCAACAATTGCCCAGGCAACTGGGTACATCTGATTGTTTTCATCTCTCCCAACAGCAGCCAACAACTCACCCTTAAATGGACCTTTTAAAAAGCAACCATCCAAACCTAGTATCGGTCTGCACCTTTCTTTCCAACCTCTTTTCAGTGCTTCAAAACAGACATAAAATCTCTTGAAATGTGGTGGAGATTCAGGTGTGACTCTATTCACTGCCATCTTTATAGTACTTTCAGGATTCTTTACTCTCAACTCATCAGCATAATCCCACAACATAGCAAATTCATCTATGAAGTTCCCTGCCAACTTGTCCTTCACAATTTTCTTGGCCCTTTTACACCTTGTCATATTAGCATTGAAATGCAATTCTGAAGCTACCCTTCTTTGTACCCCCCTTAGCTTCATTTTTGGGTGGTCCCCAATAGTAGCTTCAAAATGTTCGGCAATAACTTTCACATTAACCATTTTGTTTCTAAAACTAACACAACAATTGTGCTCATCATGAAAACTTTTCACTTGCATGTATCTGGCCATTTTACTGTAACTAGCAAATATTACCCATGGATACTTTTTTGATGCAATACACTTAACTCTAACCCTATTCGGTTCATTCCTGATTAACTTAAGTTCCCTTTTACAACACATTAAGTACTTACGAATTGCGGACTTGAATTGCTGACCATCTTTAAACAGCATCCCAATATAGAGGTGTGGAGTTGCTGACTTTGGATTGTATGTGGGGAACCTACTTCTTCTTCTACAAACATTAGTATTGTCATCATCATCATCATCTTCTAACCCGAGTATGCTCCCGTGATCATCACTATCAAAATATTCAGTCTTATTTCCATTTTCAGGGACCTCAGCCTCAAACTGCTTTCCAGTGCTTTCACTTTCAGTCTCATCGAGCACTTTTTCTTTACCTTTCCCACTAATTTTCCCCTTCACTTCCCTGACCTTTTGCCTAGCTTCTTGAACCTCATCATCATCATCATCTGATAAGTAAAATCATCTTCACTAACAGCTCCTTTACCCGAACCCTCACCACCTCCTTCACCCTCAACACCTTCAATACCTTCACTGGCAGTACCCCTTCCCTCACCCTCACCACCTTCCTCACCCTAAATACCTTCACCAACAGCACCCTTACTCGAACCCTCACCACCCTTACTGCCATCATCCAAACCCTCACCTTCAACACCTCCTACACCATCAACATCCTTACCCTCACCACCTCCCTCACCCTCAACACCTTCACCCTCACCACCCTTACTCGAACCCTCACCACCTCTCAAACCCTCACCGCCCTTACTGTCATCATCTAAACCCTCACCCTCAACACCTCTTGCACCCTCAACATCCTTACCCTCACCCTAACCCTCACCACCTTGATTACCATCAGCATAAAATTCGAAACATACTATAGCTAATATTGTTTCATCATCGACAAAAACAGTTGTGTCAATCTTATGTTCTACATATAAGTCAATCTCCTTATGCTTAACCTAGTAATTTATCACGTCAATAGTGCTACTATCATTCCATATAACCCTAAGGTTATCCTGCAAAGTGCTAGTTCCAGGTACATGAAAATAAATTAGCTGCACTGTATTAAACCCTAACCTATCTTTAACTATTTTACACAACTCAAAATACAATATCGTATCTAGATCCTCCTTAAGCCTCACAACCTCACCACTTAAATACCTAACATAAGGATCACGTACAAATTTACTCGCAACATGCAAATTGATGTAGTATTCCTCCTCAGACATCTGCAATTAAAAGAATAAAAAATAACATATATATGTCATAAGCATAATGACAAACAATGTGCAGACAAAAAAGCAAACAGAAACAGCACAGTAAAAAAACATGAGGGGACCACTTCCAAAATAATTACTATAGAACAAATTATGAATCAGTCTCAATTTGATACAAACAACAAAAACTAATCTGTTAACATCATTATCACTCAAAGTAGTTGGAACAAACTAAACTCTTTTGGATACAAGATAAAATAAAATAAAATAAAAATGTTACAAAATAAATAAATAAATACCCACAAAGTGCATCAATGAAAATATTGTATATTGTGCTAAGAAGACTTAGGAAATGTACTCTAATTTTTTAGAATGCAGAATTGCTATGCAACTGTTGAATACAGAACAAATGCACATGCCTACGAGGAGCAACCTAATATTTTATTGGAAAGAAAGAAGAGATGGACATATCTTGGGTCACATGCAGTTTCCTTTTTATAATATAGATTGTACGGCAGTTCATGGAGTGGTCTTCATGTGGAGTATTGCACTAGAACATCAATATGTGCGTTTAGTTCTGGTTTATGCTAAGTTTACTACTTATTCAAAAGGGTTATTAGTTTAATTTGAATCGAATAAAAGGTGGTTAGTAGATGACAAATTCAGTCATGAAAGTATAAAAAGTTTCCCAAGCTTGTAGAGTGAATTAGAAACTGGCTAAAGAATAATGATGATTTGATTTTAAATGAACCCATAAATGCAATTGAGACCTTTTATTTTTCATGTAAGATAGGCAAGAAATCTCCAAATTAGAATTTGGTTGTGACCCACCATGGACATGGTTGTGTCAAACAAGTGGCCTTAATTCAGCTTCATTCAAAGGTATAATTTTGATTTTGCTTTATCTTTTTTCTTGGCCGATGGTTATGAGAAATCACCAAATTGTATTCATTACTGGACAATCTGTGATTAATGGGTCCAGCAAACCAGAAATATACAAACCAAAACAAATTATCAGTAAAATAAAAATTTAACTTCAAACACATGAACAATTTGCAGTAAAATAATAAGGCATAACAAATCCCAACAAATGAAAAAATAAAGAATCATAAAAAATCAAGCAAATTACCAAGCCGAATAGTTTCTACCTTTTCTTCTCTATATTTTGAGAATCAATCTTCACCAATCCTCACTACAAAATTGGGAAAACACGTTAGAAAAAGAAGAACAGGACACTAAAAATCTACAACGTATTTGAAACCTAAGTCCCGAAAATCCCCAAATTTTTAAAGTTAAACCAAAATCTCCAAACCTCGAAATCCTCATATTTATTAAACTTAAACTAAATTTCTCAAACCCAACAACCCTAAAAATCCCGAAAATCCGTAAATTTTTAAAACCTAAATCCCTAAATTCCCAAAAATTTTCAAATCCAAAACCCGAAAAACACCACATTTTTTAAACCAAACCCTAAATCCCTAAACCATATAACCCTAAAACTTAAATCGAAAGTAAAAATTATACAAACATACCTCAAAATTTCCTTTCTCAATTTAGGTTAGGGTTTTACACCAAGTTTTGATTGAAAACTTCTTTGATCGATTGTGTTTTTGTTTTTGTTTTTTACTTTTGTTTGGATTTTTCACGATTTAAAGTTTTTATTTACTTTTTCTTATTTCTTTTAAGTTTAGGTTAAAATTATATTTTTTTAATTTAATTTATATTTTAAATTTAAATTATTTTTGCTGACGTGACATACACTTAAGTGTACTAATCCAGCCTAGGAAAAAAAATCCACGTCACTGACGTTAACTATTTAACGGCCACGTCAGTAAGGCCATTAAAATATGATTAATTTGACAAAAAAAGGTTGTGTATGAAAATGACCCAAAAAAAACGATAAGGACCAAAATGACAAAACCATCAAACGTTAGGGGCTAATTTTGCACTTATGCCTTAATTGAATAGAAAGGACAAAATTGTAAAAAGGATAAAAGCATAGATGTTTAATTAGAAGGACCAAATGAATAAATTAGCCAAGGGAGTATTAGTTAGTGGATTGGTATGATTTATATTAAGTATAAATAGATTTAATTAAGGTTAAAAAAATGGTTAATTAAAGCTTAATGATGAAAGTCTTAATATTTACAAAATTACCATTGACTATATATATGAATTAAAATAGAAAAAAATGAAGAAATTCCTTATTTCCTCATCTTCTCCACGGTAAAGAAGGGAAAAACTAGGGTTTATACATTCAATTTTTGAGCTTTGATTTGAGTAAGTAAACCCTGATCGTTTTTAGTAAATTTTATGTTTTTGAGTCCGTATCAACTTAATCTAGCTTATGCAGGGACTAATTTGTGAATCTATCAAATGTTAGAAAACTTGCCATTGTTGAAATTGCTTGTTCTTGGAAGCTTTTGGTGTATTTGAATGTTTGATACTTGGGTTAAATATTTTTGTAAAGTTATTTTTGACGAAATTAGGGTTTAAGGATAAAAATATTAAAAATGGTGAAATTGTTGTACTTGGTGTGAAATAAATGGATTTGTATGGACTTGTATGAGGGCTATGAATGTTCGGCTGGTATAGTTTAAGGAAGGAATGGTATTTTGCATGTTTTATGTTGAAAGGACTAGATTGAATAACAGGAAACTATTAGGGGTAAAATTGTAATTTTCCTAAAAAGGACTAAATGGTGTTGAATGACTAAATTATGTAATTTAATGTGAGAATTGAATGATTTGTGAATGTAGACTACGATCGAGCCACTGATCGTGGAAAAGAAAAATTAGCGGAGTAGTCCCTGAAATCCATTCACAATTGTAATACAGTCCGGTAAGTTCGTATGGTTAAATTCTAACTTAAATTGCTTATTCTTATAATATGACTATTGTAGTGAGATGAAATGATAATCGAAGTTGTTGAAGATGAGTGTGAATGAACTACGAAAGATAAACAGGTTCAAGCTATAAACGAAAGGATCTGATGACTAAGTGTCATCGTGAGTAAATGAATCCTTTACGGATTAAAGGTTCGACTAGGTGTCATCGTGAGTAAATGAATCCTTTACAGATTAAAGGTCCGATGACTAGGTGTCATCGTGAGTAAATGAATCCATGATGGATTAAAGGTCCGATGACTCAGTGTTATTGTGAGTATATGAATTACTATACGGAACAAGAGGTCCGATGACTATATGTCATCATGAATATTAAATGAAATGAGTTCTAATGCTAACAAGAGTCCGATGACTTTGTGTCTATCGTGAGTAATAAATGCGAGTGAAACGTACCCCGGATGTAAACAGTTTTCCATTCAGTTAATTAGATTTTTATAACTCTTGAAGTTTGTTAAATCTATTTAACTTTATGTACTTACTAAGCTTTAAAGTGTTTACCTGTGGATTTGCATTTGTTTTGTAGATTCACTTTTGATGTTCAGAGATAGGATCATCTTGAAGCATCACACTATCCCGGAGTTGTTCGGTAGACTTTTACATCACTTGGTTAATGTGGCATGTACTAGGATGATGTTACTTTATCTTTATACAATGAGTTTGTGAAAGAAAAACCTTGTTATGTTTGATGAAATGCTGGATATAGATCTAAGTACCTTGTATTGATATAAATCTTGTATTTGTGTTGTCTTGAATGCATAGATAAAGGTTGTGCTTACATGGTAATAATGAACTTGTGACTGGTACATTTCTAGAGATTTAGCTTACTTGTTTCGGTAGAACCCATATGTGTTTCGATAGAAGTGCAGGGTAGGAGAGAGGTTATATACTGACTTGAGTTGTATCGGTAGTTAAAATTATGAGTATCGCTAGTTGTATGTACGGAAGTATCGGTAGTTTGTATGCTTATATCGGTAGAAGATACAGGATGGAAATTTAGCTCTCTAGAGTTTTTAGTATCGGTAGATGCATGACAAGTATCGGTAGAACTAGTACAGGTACCGGTAGAAATCTGCACTATTTAGAATTGTTCATTGAATTGACTACTACCGATACTTGACCATCAGGTACCGATAGAAGTCCCCTAAAATGTTAGAAATTCCATTTTTATCCTTGACAAAATAATGTTATGTTTAGATATTGTTTAAAGTTGTGAGAAATGAATTTTGAATTAAATAAATATGTGAACAATCGTATGTATGTAAAAGATAAACTGTATAAAATGAATAGAAGACATCGGAATCCTAACCGATGGTAATACTCGAGATTTGGGTGTTACATATATGTATAGTTTTGGCCAAGATTTCTGATGTGTCAATATAAAGGTTTAGCCCATATGGGTAACCTGATATGATTATATGTTTAGCTCAAACAAGCCTCTAATAAGATTTATACTTGTGTATTTGAGTTTCATCGGGTAATACTGATAGTACGAAATGGGAGATAGAAACGATTAAATGTACTTGAGGATTAAATGTGGTACTAATGTATGTGTTGAATATAAAGCTTTGGTATTCATGTCTACCTATTCAATGTTATGTTTTGATATGTTGTGAATCGGTACATTATGATTTTGGCATTAAAGCTCACCTTACTGTTGTGACTTGTTATGTTAGGTGATTTTTGCCAAGTTATTTAGTTTGAATTGTTAAATTGTAAATTGAGGGTAAGTTTATCGTTTAATTATCTATGAACTTACGAAGCATCAATTATGCTTATCAATGTTCTTTCTTTTCTTGTAGTTTTCGGATTGTGGAACGTGCCGTTCGAACCAGCTCGAAGATCACACTATCCCACTATTAAATTGGTAGTCTTTTAGCTCATTTTAATCTTGGTTATGTGGCATGCACATAGGGTTAATATATGTTTATTTTAAATTGGTAATGGTATATGAAAATGTGTATATGATGGTAGTTGTTAAATAGTACATGTATCACTTGAATGACAAATTTGATAGTCATTTGGCATGACTAAAATGTTGGCATGAAACGACTCAATTGAGTGTGTAAAGGCTTGAAAGCATAGAAGATTAGTTGGTGTTTTGGTGTCAAATATATATAGATGGATTAAGTTTTAATTAGTTTAATTAATTAGGTTTTAACCTTAATTAACTTTAATTTATTTAATTTAATCCACAACCATCATTATCATCCACTAGCACATGATTAGCAATGGTTGACCAACTGTTTTGGTCTTTTGGATAATTGCAATTTAAGTCTTCAAGTCGTTTCTTAATTAAAAATCTATAACGATTAGACTTTACAATTTAGTAACTGGATCTTAATTAATCACAATTTCGATTAAATTAACTATCAAAATTTCAATTCACCTATACAATTACTCCGTAAATATATTTATTTGATATTTACAAACTCGATTTACAAAAATGGAATCTCAAACTCACAATTTTCGACATCACTAGAAACTAAGTTGTTACATTACGACTTAAGGCACTAATCGGCACATCATTTCCTTCCATTGCTTATAAGTTTCATTAACTCCCTTTATTTCTTCTTTCATGATTGTTATATACATAAATGTATATAATTTATAATATATTTCTATACCAATCATAATTATGTTAAAATATCATGCAGACAAAAAAGTTAGCATTTAATTTCTATCAAATAAGTAATACACGAGAAATTATATTTTTGCATAATATAATCAATATAAATATAACTTAACAATTGAAATTTAATTCATGCAACATAAGTAAAACGATAAATTTGACATATATTTTTTCGTGATAAAGATTTCTTTTAAATCAAATGTTGACAAAACCATTGACCTCATGTTTTCCCATGTTGATAGTCATTCTCAAAGTACCATGGTCGCAATGACAAGCAATCGTGTGATAAATCAACATAAATTTGTGAAATTAGAACCTCAAAAATTGTTGGTGCTTGGAATAAAATAAAGTTATAAAAAAATATAAAAAATATTTTTAAAAGGTATTTTGTTTCGAAGTTTCTATAAAACTCAAAATTTATATAAACGTTATAATATTATAAACACATTGAAAACACAAATGTATTTTTTTTTTCTTTCATTATTTATTAAAATATTTTTTCTTTTTCTGGTACATTTTAGTTTTTACGACCAAAGACTTGCCTATGCAATTGTCAGCACCGACACACGGTCGTTGTCCAACTAAGTTGACTCAGGCCATGAGCCCACGAGCTGAGCTGAGCTGAGCCGAGTTTTGAGACTTAGTTTCCCATTTGAGCTTCATGATAATTAAGTAGTAGTAGAAATAAATAATAATTTACTAAGAAAAACGAAAAAAAAATTAAAAGTTATTGTTTTTTCTTAAATTAGGGATAAATTTTAAAATTATACAAGAATTTTAATTTAATGTATAAATTTTGATGTGGTGCAATTATGTACGTAGAACTTTAAATGTAGTTTAAACATGTATATGAAATTTTGATCGTGATTCAATTGTACGAGTTTAAAAAAATAAATGCATCACTTTATTTTCATATTAGATAAATGTAATATGCAAACGTAAAATGGTGTTATACCGATAATTATTTTAGTAATTTGTGAAAATTTAATCAAAACAAAATTTTCAAGTATAAAATTACACAATCATAGTTTAAATCTCAAAATAATATTATGTATTTGTCCTTTTCTATTCAAAAATTGGGTAAATTAATTTCTGTATATTAGATCAAAGAGCAAATTGATCTTTTTTTTTTTATCATCAATCTGTACTGTTAAAAACTGACATTGTTAACGAAATAATTAAGTAATGACACGTGGTGTGGCACGTATATCTTATGTTGATGTACATAGATAAGTTTTTAACGATAAAAATGAAAGAATTTTTAATAGAAGCATCGGTTTGTTCTGTGATTTAATGTACATAAATTACTTTACCCAATTTTTTAATAGTGAAGACAAAATGCAATTTAACTCTTAATACAAATACTTCTAAATACTTTTACCATATATAATTTAAATTAATGCAGTACTCCTTTCCCTTTTGGAATGCACATAACTTTTTTTGCCCTAAATATGTTTTTGCCTTTTGTATTAAAAGTTTGATATTTAGGATTTAGGATTTAGAGTGTTGAGATTTGTTTTTAATAAAGTTTAGGGTTTTAGACAGTAGACTACCTCATCATAATCCTCCCCATCAAGGTCATTACGCCAATTATACATAATAAATCAGGAGTGAGTATTTCTTTTAACAGGACGGAAGCCGACTCCATTATTTAATTCACAAGTTACTATTTATAATACAAGTTTATTACCTCACGCAATCATCTTAAAAAGAAAAAGTGAGTCTTGGTGCATTACCAGCACAAATCACATCTGTTTGTCCTTGAAACACTATATTATTGAAACCCTCATCACGTGCCTTGTGTTTTCACCTCGTATTTCATACACTACATATAGAAACCAACAAGACGTGGGTCTATGTGATGACTGCTCTCATTTTCTTGCACAAAAATGTCAGGGACTTGCAGTTCTTTCTCTCCATCGGAAGAAGAAATGGGTGCTGCAGATTTACAACATACAAATACACATCAAAGGAAGCCTGCTGGATGGAAAGCAATGCCTTTCGTCTTAGGTGCACCCCTCTCTCCCTCCTCTATGTAAAAGTATGGTGGCATTTCTGCCGGTGGTTGTGTAACGTATTTGTAATTAGTTAATGTAGTGAAAAAGGTGTGGCTTTTCCTGAGTGCAGGAAATGAAACGTTTGAGAGATTGGCGTCCTTTGGGTTGATGGCAAACTTTATGGTGTATTTGCAGAATGAGTATCACATGAACCAGGTTAAGGCTGCAACACTCCTTAATATCTGGTCTGCTGCTTCCAATTTTGCTCCCGTTATTGGTGCCTTTGTCTCGGATGCATTCATCGGCAAATTCTGGACCATTGCTTTCGGTTCATTTTCATCTCTCCTGGTACCCCTGTAATTTTTGTTTTTTTTCATCGGCAAATTCTTGAAGTTTATCTTCTTTTTTTTAATGATATATATGAAGTTAGAGAAGCTAAGCACATTAACACGTCATATCAACCAATAACTGGCAGGGAATGATAATCATGACTATAACAGCTTTGTTACCACAGCTGCGACCTCCGCCATGCACCCATGAAGAACAAGGGCTATGCGTAGGCCAGAATAAAGCTCAACTTGGTATTTTGATTGCTAGCTTGTGTTGGTTGTCCATTGGCACTGGTGGAATCAAGCCCTGTAGCATTCCCTTCAGTGTGGATCAATTTGATTTAACAACCGAAGAAGGCAGAAAAGGAAACAACAGTTTCTACAATTTGTACTACACTACTCAAACAATTGTTCTGTTGATTACTCAGACTGTTGTGGTTTTTATCCAAAATGATGTTAGCTGGGCCTTAGGCTTTGGGATTCCAACCCTCTGCATGCTCTTCGCTATTGTTTTGTTCTTTATTGGAACAAAAGTTTACATATACATAAAGCCGGAAGGAAGCGTCTTTGCCGCTGTAGCACAAGTGTTTGTTGCCGCTTACAAAAAACGAAAGCTTAATCTTCCAGCTGATGAAGTAGATGGGCAATTCTATAATCCTCCATTCAGCAGAAGCTTGCTTCCAGAACTCCATCTCACCAGACAGTACAGGTGATGTATTTGTTTCTTCTTAACCAAATACTTGGCTACTTGAATTCAAATATAATTTCTTTTGCGCGCAATAATTTGCGTTTTTCTGTGTTTCCTCATCAGGTGCTTAAATAAAGCGGCTTTAATCGTGGGTGATGAAGTGAAGCAAGATGGTTTATGTGAGAATCCATGGAGGCTTTGTAGTGTTCAACAAGTTGAAGATGTTAAATGCCTAATAAATATCATCCCCATTTGGCTTACCAGCGTCCTTGGTTTCCTAGCCATGAATCAACAAGGAACTTTCACGGTTGCACAAGCCCTTAAGATGGACTTGCAGTTTGGTCCCAGAATAAAGATCCCTGCCGGTTCAGTTGGCGTCATTACGCTGATAGTAATCGCAATATGGCTACCGTTTTACGATGGAGTCATAGTAGCAGCGCTCGAGAAAATCACGAAGCAAGAAGGTGGAATCACACTTCTCCAAAGAATAGGAATTGGGAACCTTTTCTCAATCCTAACAATGTTAGTTTCGGGGTTCACTGAAACAGAAAGAAGACGGTCAGCCCTTTCGCATGGCGGCACTGATGGAGTTGCTCCAATGACAGTCATGTGGTTAACGCCTCAGCTAATCCTGATTGGATTCTCCGAGATCTTCAGTATCGTTGGACTCATCGAATTTTACAACAAGCAGTTCCCGGAGCATATGAGAAGCATCGGGAATTCTCTAATCTATCTCACCTTTTCTTTCGCAAGCTATGCGAGCAGCACCGTGATCAGTGTTGTGCATGATGTGAGTGCAAGGCATGGCTCCAATTGGTTGTCTGACGACATCAACACTAGCAAATTGGACTACTTCTACTTCCTAATAGCAGCGATATCTTCTCTGAATTTCCTCTTCTTTCTCTTCTGCGCTCAAAGGTATCACTATAGGAGTAGTGTAAAATTAATGTAAGCTAGTGTTTGGCCATGACCAAAGTATTTGCTTCCCTCACAATTTACATAAACAAAACTATGTGCAATGGACGGATAATTAATAAATTTTATGTATATTATTTTCAGTTTAATAAAAGAAATATACACCATTATCTAGTAATATTTTAAGTTCATATGCAATTTTGCATGTAATTTTTAAAATGTACTGCAAATTTTAAAATAGGTGCTGCAAACTGATTATATAGTGCAAAACTAAAATTGAAATAAGTATAAAAGTAAATGCAAAGGAAAACAAAAAACATATAATGCATCATAGTCCACCAAGGATTAGTTTAAACGATTTTATCATGTCATCACATACAAAATATAATAGAAGAACTTATACCTCGAATAAGGAATACCATCCTTGTTTAATCCTTCCTTCGTTTTTGTACGAATACCGGGTTCGATCGTTGAAAACAAACAGCCGTTCAAACGTCCAGCCTCTAACGACAATCCACGCCAGGAACATAGAAAACCTTCGTAAGGTTGAGATCCACTTTGCTTAGATAGTGCTAGTTATCTAATCATGCGAATACATTTCTTTTTCAGTTATTATCTCAATATCGAATAATTATATTCGTGGGTTATGAGCGGCATCTAACAACCCATCATGACTCTCACTTACTGGATGAGTCAAAATATACTTTCAACAAAACCTTTCAATGTTCAATATTTATGTGTTGCTCGATCTTTCTATAATATATCTCATATAAGTAAAAAATCATGACACGATGTTTACTTTTATTTATCCATGTTAATTTTACAATTCCTTGTATTAACCCTGACTAATTGTCTTGGCCAAGGACATGCGGTTCATACTAATCAAGAGCATATAGGATATGTCCCCTCATATTTGGGGTGATGGATCCTATCTGGACCACTCCACAACGTTCATATGCCTTATGCCATACCCTAAAATCCTACCTTAAGCATCGTTGATATGAACCTATCTCATGATGAATTAAAGAATGACACTCAATATACAAAGTGAGTCAGTGTCACTAGCGTAAGGATTATGCCATAGATACTTACGTGAAATACAAAATGAAACTCTTATAGTGGGTCATGTTTAATGTATTTGTTCTAATAAGAAGCACCCACATATCAGCATCCTATGCTTTAACTTATGAAATCATTGCATGCATAGTACACACGAAGGCTTAACATGTGTCGACCTTTGAGCATTATCAAATCTAATGGTTCAAAACTAATTTCATCACCACAAACACTTATAATTTCTCAATTCTAATATATTTGTAATTGAAATATCGACAATACCTTTATGGAGTAAAATTATTATTTTGCCTCTCTCCTTAAAATCTTACCCGATGAAACCAGAAAATTCAAAAATACTTTTCTAAATTAATTCATGACTCTAATAAAGCTCAATTCCCACTAAAGTCAAGTAATCCAAAAATTCTTATACTAAACGGTTGACAAAAATCCTCTAATTTGTATTCTACAATTAATCGAAAATTTGTTGGGATGTTACAATTTATCTTTTTGCATCACGATTCAACTACATAATGCACCTTAATATTAGTTAAACGTTAGGTAAATAATGAACTAATATTTACTTATATATTTTATTTTTCATGCAAAAATCATTGAGAACAAATGTAAAAATAATAATTTTAAGTATGAAATTTTATTAAATAATTTGTTCGAAAAACTCTAAGCACTAATGACGGAAAAACTACACTAAGGACATCATATCCTAAAAATATCAATGCATCCTCCACTATTCACATAAAAGCATTGTTACAGTCATTTAAAGCCACGAAAGCTCATTTTATGCCTTGAATCCCTCCTAACATCATCGATTCAACTTAATATTAACAATATTAACTTAATATTAATGATTTTACTGTCGATTCAATTAATTTAACTTTTGATTTTGAATTATTACTCTTATGATTCTTGATCTAATTGGTTTGATCGGGTTTGAAAAGAATGAGTTTTTAGAAAATAAAAGTAAAGAAATGGGATGAATAAGTGATGGGGTTAGGTGGTGGAAAGGTGCAGGGAGAAGAAATGAAACGTGCCTGTGATTTATATTGGTAGCGTAGATGGACTGCCTTCCTAGGACGAGGCCATGCATTGTAGATGTTCTACTTTACCAACCAAGTTTTGTTTTAAATTATTTAATCTGAGTTAGAATGAATGACCGGAAAAGGGAATTCGTGGCGAGACGGAATATCTCCAAAAATTAATATTGTGTGTATTGCTATAATCTCAAATCAGGGCCAAGTTTGGATTATTATTCTGCTCCGTTTTAGATCAAATTACTACTATTACTATAAGTATTAAGGTTTTGTATTTTTTTAAATTTCATAAATGATTTTAAAATTTGACATTTTTTTTAAAATTTTACATTGATCTAACTCATGATCAAATCTATTTAGGACATTAACCGTGTATACACTTATTAAAAATTCCCTAATTTACCAATTATTTCCTCAATTTAAAATTTAAATCATCTCTAATATAATTAATTTTGGACGTTACGTCAAATTAAATTTTAAAAATTCTGCAAAAAAATGCTCAATTTAATATGATATTTAAAAAAAAATGTGACCTTACCTCTCTTCTCTTGTATTCCCCCAAAGTCAGAGTGAACCTGTTCGCTCAACGCCCCAAATTTGACTTTTGCCCAATGCCGGCTCCCCTCCCAATTGCATCCACAAACTATCGCTTTTGACCTTTTTACTTGTTGCAAACAAAAAGAAGTCAACATTTACTTTCACCAAAAATAAAAAAGAAAACTCAACATTTACCAAAACGCAGTCATTTCCATTCACAATTCGTTTATGTTATAAATTAACTTTTTTATTTTAATTTAATTACATTTTCCAAATTAAATTTCAATATCCTAGTTTTAATTAAAATTCATTTTTACTATTTTTTTCTTTTTATTAAAAATAAAGTTTCATTTTATGAAATTTGAATACTCATTTCAGTTAGAAATTAACTTTATTTTGTTTAAAATTAGTTTTCTCTTGATAAAGAATTAAAATAGTTGTTTTAGTTATAAAATTAACTTTTTATTTTAATAAAAATATTAAATGAAAATTTATTTACAAAAATAAACTTAATTGATAATAAATTTAATTTATTTAAAAGTAAAAGTAAAATATCTTTTCTAAGTTTTTGAAATATTGCATTTTATTTATTTTTATAAACTAATATTATATTTTCAATCACACTAAAAGTAAAATCTAAATTTACAGTTACTTTAAATTTGTCATAGATTTGAATCAAATACATAAAATATAATATTTGATTAACGAAACCAAAGAAATAAATTATTAATTAATATATTTGAAATTCCAGGTACAAAGGAAAAATATTTTAAGAGTTTTCGTTTCTCTTCCATCAAACTTCCATTCTTTTCCAACCACAAACCCTATAGCTAAACGCTAAAGAAGATGAAATATCAAGCTTTTGAGCTTACGATTTTGGTCTCTCTCTCTTTTGCTTCACTCGCAGCTAGTTTATTTCCAAACGTAACAGCTAATCCGCCATGGCTACACCCAAACGCCACCTTTTTAGCCCCATGGGATGCCTTCATTAAATTCGCGGGTTGCCATTCGGGAGAGACACGAGATGGTTTGTCTAAGCTCAAACACTACTTTAGCAACTTCGGTTACATCCCCATCACTGCGTCTAATTTTAGCGACGATTTTGATGACGAGCTGGAAAAGGCCTTGAAAACGTACCAGCAGAATTTCAACCTTAACGTTACTGGTCAACTGGATGATCAGACTCTTCAACAGATTGTAAAACCGAGATGCGGCAACGCGGATATAGTGAATGGGACGACTTCCATGAACTCCGGTAAATCGTCGTCTTTCCACACCACCGGACACTTCCATACGACGGGTCATTATAGTTTCTTCCCGGGAACGCCACGTTGGCCTGCCAACAGGAGGGACTTAACGTACGGTTTCTTACCCGGAAACGAATTAACAGACGAGATAAAGGCCGTCTTCGCAAGCGCCTTCCAGAAATGGTCCGCTGTTACGCGGCTGACCTTCTCGCAAACGGATTCATTCCTCACTGCCGACATCAAAATCGGTTTTTACAGCGGAGACCACGGAGACGGAGAGCCATTTGACGGGGTTTTAGGAACGTTGGCTCACGCGTTTTCTCCTCCCAGCGGGAGGTTCCATTTGGATGCGGATGAAAACTGGATCGTTTCAGGCGACGTCATGAGGTCAGCGGTGCCGTCGGCTGTGGATTTGGAGACCGTGGCTGTCCACGAGATCGGGCATTTGTTAGGGCTGGGGCATTCGTCGGTGGAAGATGCGATTATGTATCCGACAATCACTTCGAGAACAAGGAAACTGGAGCTAGCAAATGATGATATAGAAGGGATTCAATGGTTGTACGGTAGTAATCCTAACAATAACGGTTCCACCACGCCGACTTCGACTACTGAGGAAAGGGAAACCAGCGAGGGTGAAATCCGTTACGTGGCTTTACGGTGGACCCTTGCTGTATTCTTGGCCGTTGGATTTACGACCTTCCTTGTGTAGATTACTTAAAGATTAAAATACTGTATATAGTATTTGGAGGAAGGATTGTATGAAACAGAGATATTATTCCTTTTCAATAGTTTTATGACACATCAATAATTTCATCTTAAATTTCAGGATTTTAATTGTAATTTGATTTTTTTCAGGATGAAAATGTTGAAATTAAAAATGAAAATACTGATATGACATAAAACTATTGGAAAAAAGACACAAATAACATGGTGTCACTGTTTCATTCAATCCTTTTCCATAATATTTGTTTGTTCTTTTAGTAATTTCCTTCAATTGGGTATTACCATTTTATTCCTCTATTTTTTTGGTTGTAAGAATAATAAATAAGTGTATCTTTTATTTGCTTTTACAAATATAAGATAATATGGAATATTCTTAAACAATTGTTATTAAAGTTTGCTTCCAACTCATCTAGTTGCACAAATTGTTATTCCGGATATTATTCATCCGTCACGAGAGTTTATAAACAAATACAGATTTTTGGTATCATTCTCTATACTGAGGTATACCATAAGATCAATAAGTTGATTCAAGGTTTCATTATCAACCTCTTGACCTAAAATAAATAATCTTTTTCGATAAAGTCGGTTGATTAGGATAAATTGTATCCCTTAGTAGTCGTACAGGCACCTTTTGATGTATACTGTTCAATAAAAAATGCGAAAAAAATCAATGTGTAGAATCTAGCTATCCTTCGTTTTTTCTAGTGTGCCCTTTTTAACTTCTAATATCTAACGATAGGGCTTTTTCTCACATTTTTTTAAATAAAATGAAATTCAAAATGAAATTAAAGAAAGATAAGTTTTGACCCGTTTTTCAATAATCTATAATATAGAAAAAAATTCGTTGAACTTATTGCACAAACTTTTCATTGATTATCTATTTTTTTTCATTGGGATTCAATCCAAATCAGATGTCATTTTCTTATTCTTGAATGGTTTTCATCAAACAACCTATACAAATAAGTGATGTCACATTAACACATTATTTGTACTTACAAAATTTCTTTTTGATCAAAAATCATCATTTGTTCAACATAATAAAGTTTTCGAAAAATAAAATCCAACATTTTCTAGATTTTCTAAAACAATACCAAACAAGAGTTCCATAATCACTATGGCTTGTGTGGTGACGTGATACCAAATCTTGAAATTGAGCTTCTCATAATCCACTAATGATCTACGCACAAAAAACAATGACACATTAAGCATATAATGCTTAATAAGTACATAACGAACTCACTCAAGTTACCTTTACCAAATGTTAGATTAATCACATATAAACACAAGAATATATTTCTTTTTCACTTTATAATGTGATCGTGATTAAAGGCCTAGTTTTAATATTTATGTTGACCTCAAAGCAGTTGCTAAGTAACAAGTTAAGTGCTAGTAAAAGTGATTAGAAAAGTTGGCACTTCTCCAAGCACTACAGGACAAAGAATAAAAATAGGGAAAGTTTCCTTACGTTTATCAAGCCTAGCTCAGTGAGAAATATTCACTATTTCCAACACTTACAACTAGTGAATGTAAAAATCTATCGCACCATGGTAACAATTTCCTCACTTTTGAACATTTGATGTGGTACTCTCATCACTAAATTCACCCTTGTGAACTTAGCTTGTAAAACCAAAATATAAAGGTTTTACAATCAAAAAGCATTCTCACAAATAATGTTCATCACTTGAACAGATCCAATGTTATCAATAATCAATTATATAGAGTTTTCAAGACTTGTTAACATAATGAATATTTATATCAATCCCAATAAAACAACAACTAAACTAGCTAAATACAATATAATAATCACAAACAAGGTAAACAAGGACTGTTGCCAGCTAAGTCTTCAACATTCTAATCCAATCCAACTTCCTCGATCCTAGGGATTAGATAGACATGATTCGATCCAATCATTCAAACATGTTTCCCAAGTGATATGTTATCCATTTATAAGCTAGATAAAATCCACAAAACCAGCACAACCCAAAAATCTGATTCAATAAATTGTCAATCACCTAAATATGGAAACAAGCCACTCTGTCGCAGTGCTTCAGGAAGTGGGCACTTCCTTAGCATATTCTCATTAATTCCAAAAAAAATTAAACTTAGAAAATAATTAAGTAAATTATCCTTCAATGCGAAGTTTGAACTTTGCATCAACAATCAACCGACCATAAGTAAGTTAATGAAACAAGGAAATAATGCAACAATAGAAAACGTTAATCCATTCACCAAAGAAAAAAATTCATTAGTGACATCATTAAGTGGCAAATTAAGGATTACAGTAATCCAAAATAACACTTCCAAAAAAATTATCAGAACAACAACTCCCCTTTAACAGCATCGTCTCCACTCAACAACATCCTCTTCACTCCCCCTCAATAGCAGCTCCCATTTGCACCATCACTCCCCTTTTTTGGTCAACAGAATTGCCTAACTATTCTTCATCAGAGACTAAGAAGACCAACTCGCAGAGCCTTTTGTCTGTCAATCATCGAAGATACATATGACACAGGTTTAGCTCGAGCGAGTAACTTGATATCGTTTTAAAGGTTTAGCCCGAACAGATAACCTTACATGTATATTCAACCCTGGCCAAGCTATTTGATGTGTCGATATAAAGGTTTAGCTCGGATGGGTAACTTGAAATGAATATATGTTCAACTCGGACGAGCAACAGAGGTGGTTAATTACCGATGATTACCGAGATCCAATATTTGTTGCAGACTCGGAGATACATGTGACACAGGTTTAACTCGGATGAGTGATTTGATGTTGTTTTAAAGGTTTAGCCCGGAGGGGTAACCTAACACAAGTGGATATGTTTAGCTCAGAAGAGCCCTAGATGTGATTAAAACTAGTGTATTCAAGTTGTTTTACGATGTTTCATCGGGTAACATTAATGATACATCGGGTAACCTAACACAAGTGGATATGTTCTTTTGATCGTTTGAACCCGATTATATGTGGCATATACTTAGGAGTGTCTAAATGTTTATAATGTTACGTACGTTTTGAGGCATTTTGAGCATGAATTCTTATGGAAATGTTAATTTGCTATGCTTGTAAGTTGGTATCATGTTACATAAGGTTAGAATGATCAAAGTGAATTAAGCATTTTATACTAGTTGATTGCATGAAACGGCATGATATGGGTGAATGGTTTGGAATTGTATAAGTAGGTTGAATGACTTGA
This sequence comes from Gossypioides kirkii, assembly GCA_005610355.1. Lineage (NCBI taxonomy): Eukaryota > Viridiplantae > Streptophyta > Magnoliopsida > Malvales > Malvaceae > Gossypioides > Gossypioides kirkii. Next base: position 15,335,263 of record CP032254.1, on the reverse strand, counting down.
AGTAAACCATTTAATCTTGTTGTGTTTTGGTGCCAAATGTGGCATATTGGTTAGATTGTTAAACGAAATGGTATATGATATGTTTTGGCATGAATTTTAAGTGTTTTGAATAGATTTACATGTTGGATAAATGCACCTATTTGATGACTTAAGTGGTTACTTTGAACAAATACCAAATGGTCTATTATTGCACCACACTGACTGGCCACACGCCCGTGTGAGTACTATAAATTTGGTCAATTATTTTTCACACGGTCCAGCCACATAGTCGTGTAACTGTTGGATGAAAATTTTTGTGTTTTGACCCACACGGTTTCAAAGAGTTACACTGCTTGGACACACGATTATGTCTCTTGTTTTTCATGAATGCCCTTATCTTTTGAAAATGTTTCGATTTGATCCTTATTTGTGTTCAAGTTAACTTAAGAGTTTTCGTAAGCTCAATTAAGACTCCAATCTAATTGTATATCATAATATTTGAGTGTTTATGACATGATTGATTATTTAAAGGATTTATTTATGATATAATTGATCTGTAATTTTGGAAGTGTTGCAAATTAATCCTAGTTAAATTTTGGGTAATATTGGAGCATATGTAAGCTCGTATAAGGCTTGAGAAATGTTGTATTTGGTGATTACAAATTTAATTGACTATCATTGTATGAATTATGTTTAATTTGAGAATTAATTGTGTATTTATGAAGTATTTCATGTTTATTTGAAATAATCGATGTGAATTGAAAGTGTATTATTTCGGTTACGACTGTAGCATTTCGTAGCTCAGATCCGACGATCGGATTGGGTAAGGGGTGTTAAAAATTAATCAAATGAAATAGTTGGTTCAAAGCAGAGTTTACCATGCAATTTCGATTAACTTTAACATGTTTTCACTAAGTGAAGGTTAAGTGAAGGTTTAATCATAAAACACTTTCATTTATGCAATTGATTTCCAATATTATCAAAAATTAGAATATTTTGAAAACGGGAGAAGATTGTTAGAATATTTTCAAAATATTTATAATGGTCCAATAGTTATAATTGAAAAGTTGTCCATAAGTTATGTCACTTGATTATTAACCAAGAATTGTCACTACTCACGGTGAGGAATATGTCTCTTGTTACCAAAAGTTACGTCATTTAATTAATAACAAGTAGATATCTATTGAATAATTATGTTTATTGCTAAAAGATATGACTATCCATTTGAATAATTATGTCTTTATAAAGAGACATAGAACTCTTATAAATAGATGTCAAATTTCATTTGTTTGATACACGAAAAAAAACACATCAGAAATTGAGAAACAATAGTTTCTTTCCATCATCCTTCATCTTCTAATATTCCTAAATTATTCTATAAAAAATTATTGCATAAATTCTTCATAGAAATTGATATTCTTACTATGCTTCGATCATAGATTGTTTCCTAAAAATTCATTTGTCAGTAACTTCTTTGCACATCATAATATAGATGAAGGCGAATATAACGACATTGATACACGCCTCGAAGTCTTCCTTAATTTTTCATAAATAAATTCATTCTTATCTCTACATACCAACATGCAATTCAAGTATTGGTGGTTGTAGTAGTAGGCAAGTGGAAGAATGATGAACCGCGGCAAAAGAGCCATTCCAAAGGCGAAGAATAAAATTATTACAGCTGAAAACATACAACAAGCACTCAGGACCCTTGTAAAAATATAAGGATCCAACTAGCTAACTAGGCTACCTGGTCGTTTTGCAGCATAGAAGAAAAGGCAACCTTACCCAGCAAAAGCCTACGTCAGAATAACTATCTTACATTAAAACACAAATTATGACCAAATCAAAGGAAACTTAAGAATGCACACCGTTACAATAACTGTATACAGCGTCTGTTATGATATTTGTAGGCTTTGTAGCATATCCATTTTGGTAAGCTTTCTTATTAGAAGGGCAATTAACAATTTCACACTTCACCTTCTCTTGCCTCTCCAACCCTGATTGTAACGCAGCATTTAGTTGTCCACAAGCTGCCGCTATTAAACCTGCATATGTTTCAACAGAGCTAGTAACGTAGTTTCAAACAACACACTGCCTGAACATGCTTAGAACAAAGTTCTGGTGGAGGAACAAACATGCATGGACTCTCTCAAACAGAAAAAGAATACTAATTAAAGTAGTACCTAAGAACAAGGCGGAAGGTTTTCCTGGTCTTGATTTAAATTCAGGATGGAATTGAACACCAATGTAGTATGGATGATCGGGCAGTTCAATAATCTGTATCATAAACATACCAAAGAATGACTAAGATATTTCACACCCTACGCAAATAATTTCAATAATAATATGCAGACAAGACAGAGATGGTCTTCAAGAGCAAAGAGTCGACACCTCCATGCGTTGACCAGTTTGGTCCTTGCCAGTGAAAGATAAGCCAGCATTTTCAAGGCGTGCTACCATATCAGGATTTACCTACAAATACAGACTTACACCTTAGTTTCACAAGGTTGCATACTTGTTTACACTGCAAACATAACATCTTAATGTCACTTACCTCGTATCTGTGCCTATGTCTCTCATCTATGAATCTTCTATTTCCATATCTACAGGAATGCAAAATAAAAGGATTAACTAATTTGGACAAACTTCATTCACACTGTCTAGACCATGTTTTTTCCCAAAAAATGCAAACAAAAGAGTCCAAGGTGCTAACAATTTCACAGATTTGCAGTCCGATGCTTGGAAATATGTCCTCCTTGATCCAAGACGCATTGTGCCACCCATATGCGTTTTTGAACCCTGATTAAATGGACAACGACACGAAGATGTTTTAGAAATAATAAAAACAAGTCGATCCCATGAAGTAGGTACAAATAACAAACAAAAAAATCACTAAACCTCGGGCATGAATATAACACAAGGATTTTGAGTGTTGGGATCGAACTCAGTGCTATTAGCATCTTTCAATCCTAGAACAGATCGTGCAAACTCAATGACAGCAATCTGCATTCCTAGACATATTCCAAGAAAGGGAATTCTGTTTTCCCGTGCATGCTTTGCAGCAAGAATTTTTCCTTGCACCCCTCTATCACCAAACCCTCCGGGAACCAGAACACCATCTGCACTCTGAGGATAGAAGCCAGTCAAAGGACTATCAAGCAGCAAATTATTATAAGTTTATAACCAAGTCATATAATGCAATAACGAGCTAAAAAGTTACAAACCTTCAGCAACTTCCACGCAGCCTTGTAAGCATCAACATTCTGTAAAGGGAATATTTTTGTCAAGAAGTTAAACAAGTAAAAATCAAGGCATAACACGCTGAAGGATGTAAAATTAGTTTCACCTCTATTTCAGTCATATCTTCAAGGTCACTAGCAGGAACCCAATCCACAATAAGTTTCTTACCACAAGCAACAGATGCATGCAACAAAGCCTACACAAAAAGCAACACGATTTTATATGAAAATTTCTTGTGTGCATACCATATATTTATGACATAAGCATGCTTATTCGATAAATTCATGTATTTCTTCAAACTGCAAACAATTTCGTGATGATAAATTCATATATATATTTTATATGAAAACTTCATGTTGCACAAACTTGTATCTTTGTTTTTTCACCTTAGTAAAAAAGAAAATGATCAGTCTTACATGGAATAGAAGTTGGGGAAACAAAAAGGGTCAATGAAAACAATCCTTCAGGATTGTTCCAAGTATAACAAAATACTCCAGCATCAATAACTAGTGTTCAACCAAGAAAGCTAACAGTAGTTAATGGCCCACCTTCAGTATAGAGAGATAGGCATCAGAAAGGCCTGTGTACTTCCCCACTATAGCAATTCTGACCTGTATGTTAGTCATGCATAGATGTATGTAAGACTCTGAAAGCAATCAGTAAGAAATCAAGATTGAATCAGACAATGAGTTGCAACACACCGGCTCATGTAACTTATCACAAATTGAAGCCCTAGTTGTCCACTCCATTAACGAAGGCTCCTCGGTGATACTGCACAAAAGAAATAAAATATAAAATATATGCAACATAGACTCCAATTGATGTAAGGTCAATATTCAGTGTTTAAACTAAATATCTGGACAAGAACAAGAATTGATCATATCATACACACCTTGGAAGATTAAGCACTTTGAAAATTGCCTCATGAGCCTTTTGATCCTAGTCAAGAATGAAAACATATATCTATCATTAATTTTGAAAATTAAGCAACACATAGGATTTTATACTTCAGAATGATATCAACCGCTTACTCTTAGTAGCAAAGGGATGTGCCAGATATTGGGAACGTCATAAAGAGTGATAATATGTTCTGCCTACAAGAGTATTTTCAGTTAGTTAAATCTTTTCAACCACATAAATGAAAACCCAACATGATACCTAAATAAAACCTTCATCCCCTAATTTCCATACCGAGACATGGCAAAATTGAGAGAGTTTCTCCTTCACATTGTCATCAAGAGCCTGTAAAAAGGAACCTATATTCAGAACAGAGCATTCATGCTTTTTATGTGTAAGAGGATGAGAGTGATGAAAGCACATCAAACCATTGTACTGCGACAAGCTAAGATATTTGGTGTCAATCCCAAGCCTCTCAATCCACGAACACTGTGTTGTGTGGGCTTTGTTTTCTGAACAAAGTAAGCAAGATGGTGAAGTGCAATAGCGAATGGATTAATTTGTTTTACACTGTATCCAGGATGCACAAAGAGAATCAATCATCTTTCAAAAAGGTTCAAGGACTTACTTGTTCACCAACAACATTTAGAACAGGTACCAAGCTGACATGAATCAGACAGAAGTTGCCAACACCTGAAGAAGCATCGAGAAAAATAAATGAAGTAGAATAAAATTTAAAAGAAAAGGGGCATTGATATTTTTGCTTCTTGACTTGTATATAATGTTGCCTTACCTACACGGCACGAGAACTGGCCTAACGCCTCGATGAATGGCATGGATTCAATGTCTCCTGCATGCAAAGAAAGTTGCTTTCAACATAATGGGATATAATCTTACATCACATTGCATGGATGATCAAAGATTGTAATTCTATATGTGTATACCTATTGTTCCACCTAATTCTATGACACAAACATCAGCTGGACCTTCCTTTCCATCAACCGGAATCATCGCCACGCGCTCAATCCATTCTTGAATGGCATCTGTAACGTGAGGAACAACCTATAGATTGATGGAATATGTAGACAAAGAGGGAGGAGTGTAAGCCTATATTGGTAAACAACAACATACTGCATTTATTTTTAACCTAGCTTGTGTAGTAAAGACAAACCTGAACAGTTTTCCCTAGATAATCTCCCTTTCTCTCCTTGTCAAGAACAAACTAGCACGCAGAAATGCAAAAACTGACATTAGTATGGTTTAGATACATGAAATACAAAGGAGAGGTGCATTTCAGGCAACTTACTTGGTAAATCTTTCCAGTGGTGATGTTATTATCACTGGTGAGTTTAACATCTAGAAAGCGCTCATAATTTCCAAGGTCTAGGTCCACCTTACAAACGGGAAAACAAATCAATTAATAAAAATATATTTCATTTTATGATCATCAGATGAAGCTGTATCTTCTCCATCTCCTTCAAGAGAAGCAACCAATTCACAAGCAAGAGTAAATGGATCAATAACTAATCCCAACTCAAATCAAATTTGTCAGGATAGGACAAAACGAAACAGCAAGGAAAGAAGATATTTACCTCACCACCATCATCTAAGACAAAAACTTCTCCGTGCTCAACAGGTGACATCGTTCCAGCATCCTTGTTTAAGTAAGGATCTACCTTCGAAAAGGAAAACAATTAACTGTATGTTTGACGAGAAGGAAGATAAATAAAGCAAAGCGGAATTGAGAAGAAAATGCGTAGAAAGGTAGAAGATGAAAGCAGAATAAAAACTAGAAATTTGATGTTAAGGTTTCGCAAAATCTGACAAATTAGCATGAGGTAAAACAGTTTATGCCTATGTACACAATTTGGAAGAAAATGAATATAGTAGAATAAATGAAAGAAAGGAGAGGGGCAGAGTAGAGACCAATCTTGATAGAAGTAACGCGAAGTCCACAATTCTTGAGAAGTAAGCCGATGCTACTCGCTGTGACTCCTTTCCCCAGTCCACTTACTACTCCACCAGTCACCAACACGTACTTCATTTTCTTCATTCCTCCTCCCTTACTCTTTGCCCTTCTCCTAATCATTACAACAACCTCAACAATAAATCATAACATAACAGGAGAAGAATGGTTGCTTAAACCAACTCCACCTTCATTTAGTTCCCAAAAACAAAAGGCGGGCAGAAGAATGGTTGCTTAAACCAGATGCATAAAAGGAGGTTCTTTATAGTTAGGTGTATGAATGACCTTGTTTTGTAACATAACATATGCAGAAACACACAGAGATGGCCCTCGCAAATGGAAGAAAATAATGAAGAAACAAAGTGAAATAAATCCATAAGAATGACTATCGCCATTGCCTGCTTATTATACTCAACGCACAACCTCACCCTTCCTCAGTACCAGGATCCATAACAACATACAAACACTCACCAAACCAGCTTTTCTTAACATAATCTTCTATCAATTTAATTATCATTTTTCTATTGTTATAAAACACTTCACCTGGATAAGAAAATTAAAATAATTTTTTATTTATTTAAGGCAAGTATTTTTATAAATTAAATTAAATTTCTTTTTGCTTTTTGCTTTACCAAAAAACAAAACGGAATATGAGGGTTGGTGAGAAGGGAATAGGTAAAGTTGCCGTCAACGTATTATGTGGATGAAGAAGGTGATGACTCAACTTTCTTCACTCTTTATTTATTTCAGATTAGTTACGTCAACTTGATCTGCCTGTAACGTTTTGACTTGACTAAAAACTTTTAACAAACAGTGAAAAGATAAGATAAAATATGTAGATTTTTTGTCACAAATTAATCGATAATTATTTCAATTAAAAAATTACTAAATTCCCCTCAAATAAATTATATTTCTATTGTTGTCATTTTACATTTTACATAAAATCAATAAAAATTACAAATATTAAAATTTTATCCATGCTACCGACTTACCTAAAAAGTTTAATTTTATCACTACAACCATACTTTACTCTCTCTTTTTTACATTTTAATATTATTATATATAAAATTTTACCTGCACATATTTTCACTCACATGTAATGTAGATTTTAATATCTTTTACTGAAATATAAATTCCATAATTTTTAGGAAATATAAAAATATATACATTCATATAATATTATATTATATTAACCCATATTGAAAAAGATAATTTAAAGTATATATGTTATAATAAAATGTATTTATTTAATATTAAATATTAAAATAACATCAGCAAGTACTATTCTCATTTATTATGTCTTTAGTGATACGTTTGTTATTCTTGTTTGTGAAGTTCATGGAACATCATAAGTTCGTTATCTCAATATACTTGAAGAAGCATAAATTAGAAGGGAGATTACTAAATTAAAATAATAATAATTTATTACATCAAAACTTTTTTATTAATTATTGTATGCAATGTATATAGAAAACAACGAATAAAATTAATTTTTTTTAAGAATTTTATATGTTAACCTGATGGACAGTATGATCGTATTGTTGTTAAAGATTTTTCTTTCTCTTATAATTAAAATCAAAGTTTAAAAGCGAAAAAAAAAGAGACTAAATGAAATCTAAAATTTGTAATTTTGATGAGTTGTTCGACGGACTCTAAAGAAACTAAAAGAAATAATCAAAAAAAATTAAGTATAAATTTAAGAAAAAATATATAGCTTAAATAGCAATTTGTGATTTAACTTTTATTGAAAAACATTCTTCGTTCTAAAGCCCCATAACCAAAGCCTTTTCCAGCTGTGGCGCAGCCGACCGTCGTGCGCCTTTTGGCGAAGGGTCTACTCTTCTCTCTCGTAGAGTGGAACTCTTTAGAGCCTTAAGTGGCTCTCTTTTTCTCCCTCGTGTTAGAAATTTTCCTAATCAGCTACAAACAGATTTCATCTAACAACATTTCTCACTAACCCCATGATTATCCACCAAAAAATCCATGTTATATTAGTCCAAAATTCATTTATACTCAAATTAATTGAGACTTAAACACATAATTAACCTTAAAATTTATATTGATTTTGGATTAAACTTAAATTAGTTTTAATCTAATCTAGAACCCAACTCAAACTATTTTACAACTTAAATTTAATCCTTAAAATAGAATAACTAGTAACAATGTCAAAATCCCATCGTCAAAAACATCAATTTAGACACTAACCTCAAAGTAAGTAATAGGCGGCCAGACAAGCAGCTCTCATTAACGGCGACAACAGCAATTATTTGAAACAAATGGTGACATCAAGATATAGTGAATGGAAGCAGCAGTTGGTGACAAATGGTGCCACAACAAGAGCGAAACAGGGCTGCAACTGGAGAGCAACCAGGTGACAATAGCAGGTGCTGAAGGCAACAATAAACGAAGTAGACAGCACCTTGGACAAGCAAGTAGCAGTATTGGAGGGATTACGCCAGTCGGTAAAAAAAAACCAACAGTTTGGGGACCGAAGTAGATGACAACAACAAATAATGAAGAAAACCTCCCTTAAGTTTCGGTGTAGATGGCAACAACAAGAATTGTTGAAGGCAGCAAAATATTTGGAAGATAGAGGCTTAGGTGCGGGGTGAAAGAGACTGAACAGGTGGCTTGGGAGAAGTGGGAGCTTGGTTGGTGCTATGTTTATCGTGCTGGCTTGGCTCTGGTGGGAGGTTGGTGTCAGGCAGTGGCCTGATGGTGGCTGATGGGGCGTTGGAGGGAGATGGGTAAGAGAGGTGGTGATCGGGAGAGGTCTGGGCAGTGGGGCGGTAAAGGTAGGAAAAAGAAAGAAGGAAAACCGTTGGCTGATTATTCTGAGAATTTAGGGAAGTTGTGTTTGTTGTTTCGTTATATTAGTGTAGAGTAGGCTCCTTTTATAGCCAAAATTCGTAGAGTTTTAGATGATGTTGCCTACTTCTAAAGTCTAATTTTAATTAGTCTAAATAAATGACATATTTATCTCTGTTTATTTAATTTATCTAATAAATTAAAAAATTAAAACTTTTAATTTTTTTAATTATAAGAAGAAGACAAAACTCTAACAATAATAAGATGAATTTTACTTGAAATCGAACCACATTTAAAATAATAAACATTTTAACTGTCAGACCAACACACGGAGTTCAAATTCCTAATTATCTTAAATCTTAATAAAAAAACTCTTAACTATTATAAAATCTAATAATCTTATTCTAAATAAATATCCTAAACTAAAAATTAATATATATATATATATATATATATATATATATATATATATCATTATCTTATGCTAATGCTAACTATTCTTTTTTGGGTACTTTTTCTTCTATGGTTTTTCCATTTCCCTGTTTTATATATTTTTTTTAATTTTAACTAACTTAACTAACTTCCTAAATTCTTAAAAAGTTAATTACAAAATTAATATCCCATTAAATGTTAAAAATCTAATTTAATCCCTGAAACCAAATCGACATTAAATTAAAATTTCAAAAAAGTACATAATCCATGTTCGAGGAGCAAAAGACATTTTGCCTTGAAATACGAATCAAGAGAACCAGCAAAATATTTTTCCTTTCTTTTTTTTTTCTTTTTTAACTAACTTCCAAAATTAGAATTAAGAAAAAGGTTAATTTATAAAATTATTCCCCATTAAATGTTGAAAAATCTATTTAATCCTAAAAACCAAATCAAAATTTAATTTAACCTCAAAATTAAATTATAAATTAATAAGTCCACAATACATCCTTGAAGAGTTAAGGACCCTTCACCTCGAAATTAAACTACACCTCTTTCTCATTTTCTTTTAATTTTTGCTCCCCTTTCCCTTGTTTTTTTGCAAAGATTTCAATCTGAAGTAAGAATGACAGTAGATCGAATATCTGTAATTTTTAGATTATTTAAATCTTAAACCTTTAAATCTACCTAAAAATTTGAATCCGTACATTATTTGAGTATTACTATCCTAATTCGAAATTAAATATCATTATTCGTCAGATAGTAAAATCCATAAATAATACAAATTTTAACATTTTCAATCATATGTTGGATATTTGAATCCGCAAAAATCCGAATTTAAATCCGCGAAATAATATAAAATAAAAAATAATTTTAAATAAAACTAATTCATAATTAATAATAAATAAATACAAATTAACAAAAATAATTAATTAACAATCCAAATAAATTAAACATAGCAATTTCACAACAAATTAAATATACATAACAACATAAACATATGACTTCCAAACAAGTTAAAAGTTCCATAATAGTAGCAAATAACTTAATTGCTTAACCCTAATTATAAAATGTGAATATATATTAAATCTAATATAAAGTTAGAAATATGTTAGAGTTTAAGGTAATGTATCATTAATATCAAAATATACATTATAATACCATAATTATATAATAATTGATATATTGTATATAGTTAAAACATGTATGTATATTATTTTTTATAATATAATATGTACTAAATATAATTATGTCATTTTATAAAATAAATTTATATTATAATAGGCTTAATCCACAAATTAATACTTAAATTATTCCTTTTTTTTTGTCATCTTGATACTTTTTTTTTGCTACAAGTGTTACGTAAATTTTTTTTTTCAAGTGTATACCTCTATTAGTCAAATCGTTAAATCTATTTTAATAGGGCTTAACCCATAAGTTAGTACTTAAGCTATACCTTTTTTTTCAAGTTGGTACTTAAATTTTTTTGTCACAAATAGTATCTAAGTTATTTTTATGTTACCCAATTTACACTAAAATGCTATATTCGTTAAAAAAAATTTTAACCAACAATAAATTGCCACGTCATAAAAGCTTAAAAGATATTTTTAATTTTGCTTTTTTCTTTTACTTTTTATCCTTCTTTATTTTTTCTTTTTTTTCTTATTTTTTTATTTCTTCTATTTTTATAATGTCTGACAATACTAGCAGTGTTCGAAATTTACCCTCTCGAGATTGAGATGCAAGCAAGTAATTCTAATTTTAAACTGCACCACCTGCTTGATCTACCTAATGGGATTGAAAAGGTTATTTCATATATCAAAATCAATAATTTCAAAACCAAATCAGGAACTTAGTGAGGTATTGATCCGAAGATAAAGGTTGAATCGATTGACCTGCGAACCGATATTAGACCGATTGAACCAAATTAAAAAACTAATTGAATTAACTTTCTCTATTTTTAAATATTTTTATTTTTATGAATTTTATAAAAAAAGAAAATATATATAAGAGAAAATAATATTTTTTGTCTTCTTTTGTCACATGTGAATTTCTAATTAGTTATTCTTTTAAAGGTCAAATAGTGATTTCTCCCTTATCTATGCCTCATTCCTTAATATGGTATCTGTGATTTATTTCATTCTCAATTTAGTACTTGTGATTTTAGGAAAAGGATTGAATGAAACAGTGACACCACGTCATTTGTGTCCCTTTTCCAATAGTTTTATGCCACATCAGTATTTTCATTCTTAATTTCAACATTTTTATCCTGAAAAAAATCAAATTACAATTAAAATCCTGAAATTTAGGATGAAATTGTTGATGTGTCATAAAACTATTGGAAAGGGATAATATCCCTGTTTCATACAATCCTTTCTCGTGATTTTATTCCATCAAGCAACTTACCCTAGGTCGTTTCAGAAAGTGACGTGGCAGTGGCAGATCAATCACCAATTGACATATGTCAATTATTCCCTAATTTTTATTTATTTTTATAAAACTCTAACCAATGACATGTCGATACGTTGTAATATAATTTTTAAAAATATATATAATTTTAAAATTTAGAAAAATAATTTTTAGAACACCTAATCTTCTTCTTCACTTTCTTGAGGTACTCACAAAACCTTGAAGATATTAATGTTTGGTTTTTCCAATTCATCCTTTTCTTCAGCTGGGAGAGATTTTTTCATTTCACAATGATTTTTTATTTTTCTCATTACATTTAAGTTAAACTCAGGTACTAAATAAACGAGTATGAATAAAATTTTTATGTTCGTTTAATAGACGACCGAACAAGAACAGAGGTGTGTTCGATTCGTTTATGTTCACGAACAAGCTCGTTTATTGGTTCTTTTATAAGCTCGTTTATTTATTAATGATATTTTTTTATAAAAATATTAAAATAATATCTATTTATATGTATTTATCATTTTTTTATTCATGAAATTGTTCGTGAACATGTTCAATTATATGTTCATGAACATGGTAGTTTAATGTTCGTGAACATGTTCGATTAAGTTAAATGAACATGTTTGTGAACATTAAACAAACGAATATGAAAACACATAATTTTAAATAAACGAACACGAACAAAAATTTAAAATTTTTAACGAACACAAACTGAACACGAATAAACTTAGAAATAAACAAACAAACATAAACAGATATTTGTTTGTTCAAACTCGATTCATTTACAGCCCTAATCATACACCAAATAATATATTACCAGTTTATATTTGAAAAACTTTTAGCCAAAAAATTCACAAACTTATCTCACATTTGGTTAAAATTTATTAAATATAAATAATCAAATTTGTTAATAGTGTGATGTTATCTAATTAAAGCTTAAAGAGAAAGAGCTACTGTAAAATAATAGAAGGTCAATTGAGCCCCTAACTAAAACACACACACTTGAATTCTATGTGATAGTCAGATGATTAAGGGTGTTCATCATCTCATGTGTGACTTGAGTTCGAGTTGTGTTAGTCATATTTGTTGTTCTAGTTTTACCTTATTATTGTAATTGAACAAAAACACACTTAAGACGTCAAAATTATGTTTTCCATTAAAGCCCCTTGCATAGTTAACTTTGTATTTACTGGGTTAATAATATAGCAAATGATGTGGTAGTTGGAAATAAATATTAAAAAGGTAAAAAATTCTAAAGAGTGATTTAAAATTTATAAATATAAAAATTTAAAAAAGGTATATAGAAATAATTAAAAACTATAAAATTATTAAAAATTATAAAATATGTGAATTAAGTCAAACATTATAATCGCAAATCATGTAAATACAAATCATGTTTAAGTACTGCAATTTTCGGGTGGCATATTTGGTATTATTCATTTTATTCAATTATATACTTTTTATTTTTAAAATATGTTTTCTTTTACAAAATTTTAAAAAAATTAAATAAAAAAATTATTTTTAAGAGAGACGGAGATTCCTATCAACTTCACTAGATACACCATTGTTTGAATCTATATATTTAATTTTCTAGGTTGATTGTAGATGTAGAATAAATAAAAATAAAAGTCCTAAAAAATCTATAACATGCACATCGTCAAGTGTGCATATCAGCCACCATTTCACTTGCTATTTCAATTGCCACATTATCCTTTTTCAATTTTAGTTACCACGTGAAGTCGCCGCTAGCCTCTTTGCCTTGAGTCATCCTCAATAGTCACCACTTAGACAATGCTTGTCCCTCCTTTCTCACTGCATCGGCCTAGAATTCTAAAAACAAAAAATCCCAATACTCAATCACCTTCATACACCACTACGATGTCTTATCCAGCCAAAATCACCACAAAAATGAAGGTCTCCTCCTTCACTATACATCCATCGGTTTAGATTTTCTAGAAAGTGACCAAAATCTATGAAAACTTGAGAAAAATTTCAACCCAATAACCTCGATTTGTCGCTATCCACCGTCGTTTTAGAGTATGAGTTTCTCCTTCTCGACAACCACCTCCTCACCATTTGGATTCATGGGCTGATGAATCTAGTATGGTCCTCTCTCTTTTTTTTTTTTTGGGGGGGGGGGGGGTAAAGAAGAACATACAAGCCAAGATCGTGAATTTTAGAAAAAAAAAAACCATGACTTTGATGGCAGAAACAAAAATTTTTGAAATGAAAGTGTGGGCAAAGTAAAATGTGGGGCCCGCCGCTTGGCGAATTTGAAAAAAAAGAGGTAGATGAGTGGTCTTTTTGTTTCCTTTTTCGGAAAAACAGATTTAAGTGGATTACGTTCAAATTATTTTTTATTTTTGAATTTAATAATTAGTTCTAGTAAAAAAAAAGATATTATTCATTTTAAAAATTTTGGATTCGAGTATTTAGTGTGCAAGGTGTGTCTGCGTTATCAAAGGGTTAAGAGAGTATGAATAGATACTATCATATAATCACATCAATATATTAAAAAAAACTATTTTTCATCTTTCATAAATACTTTCAAATAAAATATAAGAAAAAACATTTGCTCATTCAAAAAAGATAAAAGAAACTGATTATGTGAAACAAAAATAGGTAGAAGATTGAGTTTTAGTTCGATTAGCATTGATATTATTGTCGATACAGAAGAAAATGAGTTCAATTGCGTTGAAACATATTATTTTTCTATTTAAGAGTAGAGAAAGAATGTGTATTTATAATTTTATAACTAAAATTGAAAAAAAAAAAGTTATGTCCTTTTTAGAGTGGTTATCAAGATTTTTCTAAGTTGAAATCTAAAGTTGAAATCTCAGTATTTCATTTTAAAGTAGTTTTTTTATATACAAATTAGTAAAATACATAAATACTTTTGTAAAATTATTTTTTTGTTTTGTTAAAAAATGATATTTTAAACTTTTCTTAATTAAATTAGTGTTCAGTTAACTTGTGTCGTTATCTTAATCAAAAGATCTATATATAACATAAATAATTAAGGATTAATGAACAACGGGACAATATTTATTAGATTATAGCATAATCACGATGAAACAAATTTTATGTTATATATTTATAAAAAAAGATGATATAAAACCAAATGTGATTTTAGTTGAAATGACAGATTTTTAAAGAAAATATTAAATATATTATTTTAATATAATTATGTATTTACCTCTATAATATATATATATATATTATTTTAGTTTGGATTCGTGTTATCTTAAGTTTTATATGGTTTTTTTGTTTATTTTTTCATTATTTAATAAGCTTTCACTTTTAGAAGTTTTTGTCTACTCTTGTAGTACGCTTTTTAATCTTGCTTATGCATGTAGTCTTGCTTTTGCGAGTAATTTTAGGGTTGGTTTTGTCATCGTCCCCTCTAGTTCGGTGAATGCTCAGTTCTTTTGCCAATTTATGCTCGCCATTTTGAAGCATCCAAGGTTGATTTCCTTATTGTATTAAGTACTTGTAATCACTTATAATATTTTGTGCTTGAGTTGTGATAAAGCCGATTGTAAACGTGTCATAATGTCCTATTGATGTTGAAGTTGAAGCTTTTGTTGTGTTGATGGAGTTTGTCCTTTAGTGCGTACAACAGGTGTTTGTTATTTTTTTGTTACATCCCAAAATTGGGCCTAGAAGTTTTGAGGGTATTTTAGGAATTTTAGTCTATATATGTTCGAAATTTTGTAAGGTTGGTAATTAATAATGCTTTCAACAATGGCTATTAAGATATTAAATCAATTTTTGAAAATGAGTTTTAAATAACTTTAATTTTGAAAATATGACTGATTTGTAAAAGAGTTAAAATTGAGAGTTTTATGAAGCAATTTGACCAAACTTTAAAAATCAACAAAAAAAACCACTTTTTCACTTATATTTTACACATTCAAAACCTCAAGTATTTGTGTTTGTCATCTTTTACTCTTCCATATCTTCCAATTGATTTATACTTCTAATTCTTAATTTCTTTTGAATTTTAATAACTCTAAAACTTTAAATCCCTATAATAAGTCAAGTAAAACACCTAAAAATCTTTATCACCTTCATCATCTTCTCCAAACGTGGGTTTTTTCGAATTTGTGTCAAAGCTCATTTTCTTCCACAAAATCTTTCTATTAGTTTTAAATGATATCTAGTCTCTTAAACTGAATTTTTAGCCATTAAAACACATGTTTTAAATAAAAGCTGAAAATTGGGTCGTTAATGGCGGATTTCGGGATTGTAGATTAAAACTTGGTGTTAAATTGTTTTTCAATTTATTTTAACATGATTAGAAGGTTTTTAAATTTACTTTGAAGTTTTATTAAGTATTTTTCGAGTTTTAATAAATTTTTGTTATTATAGTCATTGTGAAAAATATTCGGTATTTTAAAACGTGTAGTTTTGAATTGTTTAAAGGTTTGAAATCAGTCGTGGGTAAATATGTAGATGAACGGAATTCGTTTCATGTAAAAATATTAAGTGTATACCGAGATATTAGAGTTTAAGATTTATTAGGTTAAAGGTTTTGGTTTAGTGTTATGTTTAGTAAGTGGCATAGTATAAAGTTAGTAAAGAATTTATTCTCGTAGGTTCTAATTCAGCTAGGCGTTTAGTGTTATGTTTAGTAGGTGGCATAGTGATAGAGTTAGTACAGAATTTATTCTTGTAGGTTCTAATTCAGCTAGGCCCGAAGTTAGATCTGAGCGTGGGAGACGTTCTCCACGATGTTAGAGCTTCTACCGCTTGAGGTGTGTCTCTGTTGTGCTATATATTCGTTGTGTGATATTACTCGTTAATGTGTTATTTGTGTGATGTTGTTCTGTGATATTATTACTCGATGTTGTGTATCGCATGTTGATTTTCCATGCATATCTATCAGTTTGTGGATACTTTGATTATCATGTGTACAGATTTTTGAACTATGATTTAATATCATGAGATTGTGTTGAGACTGAGATTATTGTGACATCATATCATTGTGTGTACATGGGTTGGGTTGTACGGTGGAAGACGTGGTAATCACTCCTTCAAATGGCTGATAGTAAAACCACACTATGATTGGTGACGATTGGTTTAGGAGGGATTCTGGGAACGTCTCCACTGTGTGGGTGTGTTTGAGATTGGGTACATTGCATTATGCTTGTGTTTTCTTTGCATTGATCTATAACATGTTGTGTGGTTATTTTAATGCTATAAATGGTTGTGATATTGTGACTGTGGATCTATACACATTAGAGACACACTGGGCTCTTTAACTCATTCCCTAATAGTTTCTTTTTTAGATACATTAGAAATAGGCGATTTGGTATTTGGAGGATCTGACGTTTTTATATTTTTATTTCATTTTTCGGATTATTTTGTTATCAATATTTAGAGATTTGTGATATAAATTCAGATTTGGGATTTGGGTATTTCGGTTATACTTTTGCTTTCACTCATAAATTTTATTAAGATTATTTTAATAAATATTTCATGTTTAAAATTATAAATTTATGAGATTCTTTATGAAAATGGAATTTATTTTGTTTTAATGTTACTTTAAATTAAATTAAATTATATATCTGTTTAAAATAGTTTTTGAGGGTAAAATTACAATAATGACCTTCTGGATTCGGCTACATCTTCTAGGTCAGATTTAGGGGGTTACATTTTTTCCCAAATTGTATGGTCTTATTCATTAAATTAAGGCTTACTATAACATTTGGTACTTGAACTTGACACTTTTTCCTATTTTGGTACCTAAACTTTTTTTGGATCCAATGTGGTACTTGAAATTGGTATTTTTTTTCCTAATTTGGTACCTAAGTTTTTTTAGATTCAAATTGGTACCTAAATTTGTTAAATATTATAAAAATTACACAAAACAATGACAGTGTTGAATTTTTTTTTGTTATGCTACAAAAATATTGTCAATTTTAGAGAAAATTCATGTTAAAAATAGGTATTGAATTATGCTTAACAAATTAATATTAAAAAAGATTAGGTACCAAAATAGGAAAAAAAGTCAAGTTCAGGTACCAATTTGGATCTCAAAAAGTTTATGTACCAACTTAAAATAAGTGTCAAGTTTGAGTACCAAATTGGATAAAAAAAGTTTAAATACCAAATTAAGAAAACATATCAAGTTCAGATACCAAATATTATATGAAGCCTTATATGAATTAATGAATTTCTCTTAAAAAAAATAGCATCTAAAAAATAGCATAATTTATAAGTTTTGTTACAATCACAAAAAAAAATATGATTTTTGTTATTATTTGAAATGTTTAGTTATTATTATTTAATATTCGGTAGTTTTACCATTATTTGATTTTAATAAAATTTAATTACAAATTTTATTTACCATATTGTGAAATATTATATCAAATGCAATAAAATGTTATTTTATTCCCTCAATTATTTTTCAAAATTAATAAACTTTTATTATAAATTAGATCTATTTACATTTAATCAACAAGAATATATTTTCTAAAAGTTATAAAAAATATTATTTAATAAATTCAAAATTTAAACCCATAAAATCACGTGCAATACATGTGATATGAAAATTAATTATTATATTGTTTATAATTGAATTGGTATTACGAGTTAATCAAACACCATATAAATATATTTTTTAAAATGGATAATAAATATTATTATTTTCTTGTGATTGAATACATTTATATAAAATATTTATATATATTTGATTTCTGGTCATGCTTATGAAAATAGGGTTAGATTAGTTTATTTGGTTTTGGTAATGTTAATGGAAGGTAAAGATTGACGTGGCTGAAAAGGAATGGAATAAGTGGGTGGAAAATATTAAATAAGATAATATTAAAGAATGGAAAAGAAGGGGAATTGTAAAATCCAATGGATTGACTGCGTCAATCTGGTTGTAATATAATCCGTGTCCATGGATCGCGGCAATGGAGTTGCATTCCCTTCTTGTCCTGTTTTAACAAATTGCGAGTCACGGTTATTGTCGGTTTATGTCAGTTTTGCCACGTTAGAGACACGTGCTACTCTCATCCTGCTGTTAGTTTGTGTTAGTTGAGTTGGGTCCCATCTCGTGCTTGACGGTTGACCCTTCGTTTTGTACGGCTACTTGACCCCACCTATCCCATTTCCTGCCGACAACTTTACTTTTTCCATATATTATCCATCTTTTTGTTTGATGCTTTTCTTTTTTATTTACATTCCCCCTTAACAATTTTTTTTGGGAAAATGAAATTTTAATTAAACAATAAAATACATTAAATAAAAATGATTTTTTAAAAATTAAAAATAAAATATGTGAAAAATTATCAAATAATAAAAATATTTTCATTATTTCCAAAATAAAATTGAAAAAGTTAAAATAAAAAATTTAAATGTCGAAATTAATTTTATTTTACTTCAAACCAACGCTGAACAAGAAAAATCAAAAATTGATTTGAATTTATATATTTGGATGATTTATGGAATGTAAGTTTAAAAATTGCAACTACATGAAATTGAATTGAATTTTATTTTTATTTAATAATTTGATTAATTTTATTTTTAAAAATTCTTAAAATATTATTATTTTTTAAAAATATTTATGAAAGGACTTCAAAATTCTTTTAAATAATAGTCAAAAGTAATAAAATAAAGCATATTTTTTAAAAGAATTTTTTTTTCAAAAACTAAATGAATTTTAAAAAAAAAAAAAGCATTTGACTGATAAAATGTGTTTATACAACTGCCTCCCCCACTCAAATTGGCACCTGAAAATGACTAAATGTAAATAAAATTTAGAAAGTAACAAGATATTTTTTATCTTTATCTTTTTATATATTATTTAAAGCAACGATTTAACCATTTAAATTAAATATCAGTCGATTTTTTATATAGTTGTTTATAAATATATTTTTGTATAAATTTTCACTTATGTTATAATTTAAAATTTTTAAACAATATTATTACAGGTTTTGATCGTATTTATTTTTTTGACACAATACTTAAAATTATCCGTAACCCTTCCTCAATCCAACGTACTCGAACTCATATTTTTTTGTATTGATAATAATGTTTCTTATACCAATTGAAGTAAGATTCAATCGACTATAATTTAATTTTTTAAACGTGTTTTATTTTATATATTTCTCACATAAAGTGAATATATATGTTATAATGAATTATTATTAAGTTGTATCAAAAAATATTGGATATAGTGATGGGGTAATAATATAATTCAAGTTAGAAAGTAGAATTAATTATGATGCAGTGAAGTGTAAAACAAAAAATGGATAATATATGAAATTTGATTATTGATACCACGTATGAATCACTCCATTGGTTTTAATAAGGGAGGAAGAAAGTTGGTTAGTTTGAGAGTACTGATTAGTCAACTTCATCACATGACCGACTTTGTTGATTTCTCGACGCGCCTTTCCCTTTCTAATATTAATTTTGTCAATGTGTCTACTGCCTACTGCAGCAAGCCTGCTCTGCAGCTGCCATGCTGATTTTTTTATTTGTCATAATAAAATATGTCCATTTACACGTATATATCGTATCATGCCTCTCTATTAATGACTCATCATGCCTGGCCCACTGCTTCGGGCAAGGCACCACATCCTCATCACTCTCCTCTTGACCACCACTCCCCTCAATTTGAGGATCTTTTTACGCCCAAAAGTCTTTTTTATTTTTATATTCATACGAACCAGCAGACTAGAATCCAATGCCTGCTCTAAATTTCCAACGTTTTTCCTCCTTGTTTTTCTTTTTTCTGATACCTTGTCAAAAAATTCTTCTCAACTTTAGTCAATAAAATTAGTTTGACTAACCATAAAGTTTTTGTCTCATATACGTAGGCGAAACATGTGATGATGGGAAGATAAAATTTAAAAAATTTAGGTTGAGTTTTATTGATTACTAATTAAATCTATGTTACTTCAAAAATGGTCCAAAATTGATACCCTCATTCATAGCCATCACCAAACATTGGGAGTGAAATGCATGTAGATAAGGGAGTGAAAGGACACATGAGGATGATTGTGCCTTGTCAGCAACAGCGCAGCTAAGCGGCGAGACAAGGAGAGCCGTGCTTGACATGTTTGTTGTCGTAACACAATTTCTTAGCACGTTATTCCTCCAATCTGTGTTTTCTTTGACTAAGAAATTCTCTTTTAGAAAAGGAGACCATTCAAATGCGGGAATGATCATTTTCCTTCCTCACCGACCTAACCTTTAGCTTATACGCACGGCGAAATGGACCAGTCTTGGGAAGAGAGTGAAACAGACGCAATTGCGATGACTGAGAGTAGGAGTAGGGAGTGGGGAGTAGGGTGTGCAGGAGCGTGTAACACAACCTCCCAACTACCGTACCTAACCCTATCTTACAGTTGGAGATTTTATGTCTCTCTAGGCAAGGCCATGTGCGGTTTGGTACCCCCACGATGTTCCCTGTTGCTCTCATTTATCCTTTTACCCTTTCCATCAAAGTCATTTGCGATACGCCTAAAGCATGCAGCACAAAAAGAAAGTTCGTGAAGACCAGGATGATTACCTGATATTATTCCTTAATCGATTTCATTTTTTTTATATTTATTTTTAATGAGTGGCTTACTCCTTTTTGGTTTTTTAGACCTTAAAATTTGAAGAAGTTGGAAGTTTTTAACACTAATGTTAATAAAAAAAATAAATATGTAAAAATTAAAAATTAAATAATGAGATGAATGGATAATTAAATTTTTTAAAAGGCAAAAGGCGTGGTAAGGTATTTCTGTTAGCTACCTACTTTCTTGTCTCCGACTACACAACCGTCCTTTGCTCCCTCTCGCTCTTACCACTATTTCGTATTATTCCAAGCGTAAACTGTGGGCGAATTCATTTAAAAATTGGGGCAAACTCAGTGACTTGTGTACAGGGCTAACAATAATCTAATTACACCACGTGGCACTACCATAGCCGTCAGTTCAAGAATTTGCTTCGTCCAATAGAAAGAAAAGTGAAAAGATGAAAATTTAGAAGTAAATTATCGATCGAGTTAAAAAATGAAAATAAAGAAAATAATATTTTTGGAAAATATATAATTTTAAATTAAGATTCACATCTTTCATTTTTTTTTCTCTTCTCATTATTTCAGTTTAAAACGATTGATTTTTATGTGTTGAGATAAATATATATATATATATATATATATATATTATCCCTCTTATATGTTATTTTCATCTCTCCACCCATTCATTGATTTCAACCAGCCAAATATTGATTAGTCCGAATAGAAAACCTGTGGCTATCATCACATCACGTGAATCACCTTGGAGTAAGCATACAGTCTCATCAAAGGGATTACTTTAGGCTCCTCGTTCTTTTGGTACATACACTTGTCTCCACTTCATAATTATGGTGAACGTAGGAGGTAAAACCTTTGACACTTCAAACCATCAAAAGAGAATCATAGGAAGAAAAAAGGTTGACTTATTTGAACTTTAAGAAGTGACTCATCTCCAAAAAGAGGAGGAACCGACATGCCCATTGCTTCCAGGCTCCTTCACCCACATCACAATCAAATAATTCGCCGACATGCCCACCAGGCTTTTGGATCATGCCTATCTTTACCTTTTGGGTCTAATTTTTTTCAGGTTAAGTCTGTAGTAAACCTTATAATGGTTGGGCTATTCATATGGATCTAAAGACCCATTTAAAAAGTAAAAAAAATTTGAGTAAAAATATAAGTTCATTTTCTATATGAATTGAATCTCGAGTAATATTTTTTTAATATCTGTTCATATTTTTTTAACTTTTTGACAACGTACACATAGATGCTCGAATCCGAATCTCCTAAGATGAACATCATCTTTTTTTTTCACTGGAACCACTCGTTGGATTCACATAGAAATTAACTTTAAATGGCAATAAATTCAGCTTCAATAAAATCAAGGTATCTTTCTAAGACAGAAATCTAAGAAAATCCCAGTCTATAATGGAAGATGCAAACCAAGTTTTGATTTAATATTTTTACTAAACTTCGATGTGTTATATTTTTTAAATTTATTTTTATTTAAAAAATAATCTTAAAAAATTAATATGGATGGGTTGGGTTGAACTTGAATTTAACGTTTTTAATATGAATCAGATTTGAACAAAAATTTAAACCTCTTTTTTAAAGCTGGGCCAAGCCCATAGTCAAGTCTAACTTGTTGTATTTAGATAAAATCTTTTCAGTAGTAATTATTTAAAGATTTGAAGTGAATTCAAAAACTCAAGAAAGAAAATTCATAACCACTTCTTTCGAATCCATTGTTTATTAATCATTTGAAAGGTAATATATATGATGATAATAGGCATAAATACTATTTATTTTTAATAAAATTAATTAATTAAACTTAATTATATATTAATATCCTTCATATCAGTGTTAATTTAAATCAAGATATCAATAATTTAATATAACAAAACCAAAGTTGATAATATAAACACTGTGTCTGGGCTGGATCAGATGGAAAAAAAATTAAAAAGTACCATTTTAATTATATTAAGAACAGCAAATGAGATTTCAATTCGATAAAAAAAAAGAAGACGACAAATTTGAAGTCAATTTGCACAACTAATCCCTATCTTTTTCTTTCAAGTAATTTTCAAAATTTGTAAAGAATTCAAGTAACTCAAATTTTCTATTTAAATTTCATTTCATTAAAATATTATCTGGTTTGACTATAAAATAAAAAAAACTTGAATTTAGAAATATCAAATGTTTTTATTTATTTCATTTAATACATATGGCTGGAACGGTCGTTAACCACCGGATTCTGGGAATGCTTAGTTGGAAAGGAGGCTGGCGGCGGCAATAGTTAAGGTTGATGAAGGAAGAAGAAGGAGATAAGATAAGAGAAAAAAGAAAAATAATAAGTTTTTTTGGAAAGGAAACGTCTGAAAGAAAATTGGTGATTTGGGAAAGAAAAAGATATTGGGTTTACTGTTAAGTGGCCTCATACTCAATGAATCAACTGTATGACACGTGGTGGGCGTTGATTGGGTCATGTGCCACATCAGCAGAAAACAGACGGCGCGGACTAGAATAGTTAACGGAAACAAAGTACAAGTATCGAAATTGGACATTTTGAAAGTATAGGGTACCACATTAAAAAAACCCTAAGTATAGAGGCCTTTCACGCCATTAAACATATTTTTATATTTAAAATATAGTTATATATTCAAATTCAAATTTACAAATCATTAATATTAATGACTTCAAAAATATTTAAAATTTATTTTTCATATAAAAAACCATTAGAACATAAAACCCATCAATTCATTAGATCACAAAACCCAACAAATTAACATCACAAATAAAACCCATCAATCCACAAATGATGAGAAGCAAATCAAAACCAAGCCCATTTCAAGTTTCTGGGTTCTTCAGGTTCTACCATCATTCTAGAGATCGGCAGTGGTAAGGAGAAGCCACTGTCAAAATTCCATGATGATTGAATGACCAGATTTGCAGTTCAGGGCTTTACAAGTTCTAAATACTAAGCTTTTCAAGAAAGCTAACCGGAAAACTAGAAAGAAGAGAAAGAGCCGAATCTTTCTGTCAAAATTTTGGCTGGACGGTAGCATAATGGCAACGACGGCTAATTCTCTTCACGGAAGAAGAGAAGAAAAAGAGGAAAACAAAACAAAACAAAAAAGTTAAAAATTCAATTTATTTATTTTCTTTAATATTTATACATTTTAAGGATTAATTGTGGTTAATGTCCGATCGTAAGTTGAGGTGACATGTTAAATTATTATTTTAAATAAAAATTTTAGGTGAAATTTTATAATTAGTTTTCATATTTTTTTCGTTTTAAGCAATTTAACTTTTTTTTAATGTTTTTTAACTTTACTTTTTTTTTTCATTCTCTTCTGGTTCTTCTTTGTAGAGATTACCGTTAACGATAATTAACGGTTCAGTTATTAAAATGTTATAACACAAAAACGTAACTGATTAAAACCTAACATTTTAAACATAAATAACTAAAATGTAACATGAATAAACAAAAATGACAATGAGTGTAGTTTACCAATTATTTTAATTAAATTTAAAAAATTAAAGGGATATTTATATCTTAGGCCCTTGTTCAATTAAATTTTTTTACATAACTTACAGGTGTCGCTATACGATTGGATATGTGAGTAGAAAATTAACTTCTTCAGCCAAAGGTACCACATAGATAAACAAGGTTATAGTTCAGTACCAAAATCAAAATTTACAAACTTCAGGTACCAAATTAGAATATTTGCCAAATTTCAGTAGCAAGTATGTGATTGTCGCTTTAATTTATTTCTTTTAAGAGAAGTATTTAACGGGTGATTTGATCCTCCGTCCGGAAAACGCCTCTTCCAAAGTAAAAACACTGCAAAAGAAGCAACAGATCCCAATTCTCAACCATAAAGACTCTAAACCATAATTGGCACCAAAAGAAAGGAGGCGGAGAGATAGTTCGAATTTGGGCTTGTTTATCCTTTTCGATCGACGGAGAAAGAAATCGATGATACTTTTACAGTCCCATTCACGATTCCTTCTGCAGACTTTGCTGAATCGAATACAGAAGTACTTTTCCCTTCGTTTTCTTTTCTTTTTTCATTTCATTTCTTTTTATCCCATAAATATAAGCTTTTATTATTTGATTTGATTTCTTTAATTACATCTTAGTTCTTGTATATATTTGATATTTGAAAGACATGTTGGGAATTCGAGCAGAGTCAGGTCAAGAATTCCAACTACATTTCTAATTCATAGATGTATTTTTCATCCTTTACAGTCTTTTCTTATGAGTTTGATGGTTCCTCTTCCTCGTCAATCTTCCATTGTTGCTTGCAGTGCGTTGCTAGTCTCATTTGTTTTTTAAATAGTACTGTTACTTTTAAATACCAGACCTCCTACCCTACGTTTTGGTATGCCAGAGATGTGTCATCTCCACTGACCATACTATCATCAAATATAGCCCTTCTTTAAATTTTTGTAGCTTAAGCATTCCCAAATTAGTGTTTTTTTAAAGTTTATATGTATTAATAGTAATTAACATGAAATATACAAACTTCCATTAAACTATAATAAAATTCTAAATTAGAGTAATATGTGTACAAGATCAGTATACAGGATTGTTAAATTTTAGACTAACAATAGATCATCAAGAACAATTGGATACGTTTAGAATTTTCAAATGCGTTAAAGCTCTAGGGTTTTTGTGTTGTACGGTTTAGTAATATGCGGTTTTGCTAGATTCCACTTCTCACAAGCCTCAAGCCCGCAAAGAAAGTAGTGTTAACATTGCTCTACTTTATATGTTAAAGGTGTGGACCAAGTTGGAACTATGCCTACTCTTTTATGCCAAGCATGCTGTCCATGCTGTGCTGTGCATTAATATTTATATTTCAATTATACATTTTGGTGTTGAGTGTACAAACATTCTTATTTATTTTGGATGTAAAAACTGAATAATTTTCAGGCTACCTGGACCTTTTCTGCTGATTATTTACACTTTCTTAATTAGCTTGCTGATTTCTCTCATGTCTCTTTTGTAGTCTTGAAAAGTGTATTGAACTAGACCATCACTGGGTTGAGTTTGATGATGTTCATTACCATGTTCAGGTGATTTAGAAGCTTTTTCTTTGTTACGCCTATTTAAAAGAAATTGAGTGATTGTATTATAAATTATTCATGCTCATGTATTTCGTTTTGCTCCATTGGGCTCTCTGAACTTATAGTTAAGGTACGAAAGCCACTGTAATTATATTATGCTCATGTAATTCGCAAATGATATGCAGGTGTCAATGAAGAATCCCCATATTCTACTGCTTTCGTTATCATTACCTACCCCACCTCTGGAAACTGTTTTCGTTGGTGGACTTCCATTTGGAGCCATAGAAGCTATTAAAGCAGCTTATGGTGTAATCGTGCAAATTCTTGATCCTCCAAGGGATGGCTTCAATCTGACATTGAAACTGAATTTGTCCAAACTTCCTCAAGATGAAGGTCAACAAGTTCGTTTTCTTAGGTCATTATGAGCTTGCACAGTTATATGAAAAAGTATTGGCATCAACCTGTTGAAAACTTCTGTCCTTGATTAATAATGACTTAAGGAACTAGTATTTGGACTATATTAATGCGTCTAGGGTTCTTTATTATTTGATAAAATATTTTCTTAATTTTTCTGTGCTTAATTCTCTTGGTTTTAAGCTTGGATTTTAGTAATTACTGTTATACCTGTAGTTGAAAGGTAGAAGATTCCTAGGTGAGAACTCATAAATATATGTACGCAAACCCCTTTTCCAGAACTCAGTAGGAGCTTTAGTTTAAGAGATGAATCATAATTTGTACCATGCTTCTAATAAGTAGCTTCCATGTCAAATAGGATGGTTGTCTGATAGTTTCAGATGCATATGCAACATAAATCATACCCGTATAAGAAACTGTGCTTGTCATAGAAAATAATGATAATGTGACCAGTGACCAAGGGGGTCAGTGTCATAACAAATAGAATCAGCTTACTGCATTTAAAGTGTACTCCAAGAACTGAAATTGTGTAGTCTTCTCTGCTTGCACTGGCTGGGCTTACTGCCCCTTCTAGTTTAGGAACAAGACAGCGGTTACAAATAAACTGCTAAAGTGGAACAAGACAGAAGTTAAAAATGAATTACAAGCATTACTAAATTAAATTTTTAGTTATTTTATTTTATTATTATTTTTAAAATAAAAAAGAAATATTTGGGCCTTTCTGTTACAAAAGGAAAGGATGGGTGTATGCCGTTCAAATTGTGGCTGGGGGAGGATAACAAATAGTGATCTATATCTATTATTTAGCTTGTCTTGTGGTTAATTCGGATTGAGGACTTAAATATCCATCTTGGCTGACTTTCACCGGAAAACTCTAATGAGTTTAGCTTATACTTGTTTCCTTGGCCCGCATCATTCTTGTTCTTGTGTGACAGTTTCGACTTTTTATATCCTGCAGATCAGCGACATACTCTTTTGGTAAAGATTGCATCTCTTAGGGAAGTGGTATTAGGGGCCCCTTTAAGAGTAATCCTAAAACACCTTGCTTCAAGGACTGTTGCTCCTGATATAGATCAGTTTGTTGCCCTTGTGCATCGGCCAAATGAGTCCTTCTTCCTTGTTCCTCAGGTATTGTTTCAAGTGACTAGCCTGATTTAAGTTTTAATGATGGACATAAATTTGTAAGTTCATGTTATATTTCATTCTCTTATTATCTGTCCTGCAGTTTAGATTTATTTGTTTTGCTTCAGATGGTCTGTCTCTCTCTTTTCTTTTGTACAATTAATTGTTTGATTGTTTTGGGTCGAAGGTGCAAATGTGTCTACCTTATATATGAGTGACTATGGATGCATTCTTGTTTAACTGGGTAGAAAATTATATTTTAACAGGCAGAGAAGGTGACGGTGGTGTTTCCAATGAGATTCAAGGACTCGATAGACACTGTTTTGGCAACCTCCTTCCTCCAGGTACAGTAAGAGGGTGCAACTATTGTATGCAGATCTTTTGATTATTTTTCTTGTTTCCCTCTCAAATGTTTCATCATCTTTCAGGAATTCATGGAGTCAAGGCGTACAGCTGGGCTGAGTAATGCACCTCCGTGTTTGTGGTCTCAAACTCCACCCCTGGAACTGAAGGGAGTAACTGATGATGCATTATCAGCAAACGCAGGCTTTGTAACTTTTGGTAATATCAGAAGATTAGAGTTTTGTTTTTTCCACTTGTAGTTCTGTTGCCAATATGACAAACTCTGTTATGTGTAATAAATGCAGTTATTTTACCTCGCCATGTGGAAGGCAGAAAATTGGACCGTACTGTGTGGAATTTATCAACATTTCATGCATATGTGAATTATCACGTTAAGGTTAGTTTTATTTGTTTAACTTTCTTTGTTCCGTTAACGCTTTGAAATTTGAGAAACAATTAAACCAAGAGCTAACCTAATTGTTATATTTATGACTGGGAAGTTCATTTAATAGTTGTTAGTATGGGTTCTAAATTGATTTTGAAAAATTAATGTTAGTTACTTGTTATAAACAGAAGAATGTAACATTCATTTTTATTTGTATTCTTTTACTCGTACAGTCAACCCTGTCTATAACAGCCCCATTTGTCTGCCCAGATTTTGTCTGTTATAGAGAGGTGGCTGTTGAGATAATTGTTGTAAGCTTACCATAGAATTTATATTATGAATTTCCATCAAATAAAGAAACTGAGAATTATGTTCAAAAAAGAAAGAAAGTGGGAATCAAATCAACAAAATTAAAAGATGCATAACAAGGGCATGTATTATTGCTTTTATGCATATTTTATTTTACATTCTTTCACATGATTAATTATAAAGTTCATAAATTTAACAAGTTCAATTAATCAATATGAGTTATCAAATTAAATTAATTAATTTATCACAAGTTACTAAATTCAAGTAATCAATTTATAAGTTTATGATGTTCCAAATTCATAGTAGAGTATTTAATTAGGGAACTTAGTAGCTTCTTGAATTGATATCTTCAATTTCACTTGTTGAATATTGTTTTCATTTAATAAAATATGATTAATAGATTTCTTCACGTAAAATTTAATTATTTTGTTGAAATAAATATTTTAGATAATATCATTTTCATTTAATAAATGATAATTAATAGTTGTTTATATGAAATAACTATAAATTTACTTAAAAATTTAGACCATATGTTGTAATAGAGTGAATGATTCATCCAAAGATCATTTATGTTCCACTCAAACCACTGTTATCTTCTATTGACATTTTTTCTTTACCAATAGTCCATTTGGCGAATAATATTGTCTTAGATGCAAAGGTATCACCTCTTTAGTACCTTGGCAAATAGAAAGGTGATCAATCATGTGTTTCTTTGTTCCATTGTTGATTGATTTGAGTGTCTGCTATAGCTGCTAATAAACCAGTTGGATGAAGCAGTTGGGTGGTGAGGTTGCAAGTATTTTTAGGTTGATATGGCTATTTGCATTTCAGAAAGCAGTAGATTTTGGAAGAATTTAAAGGGTTGCCTCTCTGCATAGGGAACCTTGGTGGTGAAGGAAGTACCATGAAGGTTACATAGGTGTAGAAATGAAGGAATCTCGACAAGTACAAAGTGCAATATTGGAAAGAGAGTGGTTGAGAACACAGCTGACATGTTATTTGAAAACTTTTTTAGGGTTTTTTTGTGCAATTGAACGAGGGAGAATGATATGTGTGTGTATGTTTGAAAAGGTGAGAGAAAAGAAGACACATGTTCAAATAGGTTGCAGTTAAATTTGAGAGTTGAGAAAAGTGCTTGTTCCTAAGAAGGCTGTTAAAGACAGAAAATTGTTTCGAAAGTTGTCTGATAATAAATTATTGGTGCAATTTAAAAGAAAATAGAAATCATACTTTTTGGTGAATTCAACTTAATACTTATAATGTAACAGTTGCTTGGCTAACTGCTATGTCTGTAGCAGTTCTAATCTTGTGTAAGGGACTCGCCAAGGTACAACTGAGTATGTTGCTATTGTTATAGGTTGATACCAATGATTAATTTCAAACTCATATTTGCACTATTAATAGGTGAATTTGCTGAAGATTGCTTTCAGCTGATGAAAAGCACCTGTTGGATGAGAAACTCGAGAACTTTATGGTTTTTTGCTCTTGGTCTAAACTGACTTATGAATGTAATTTTAGTACAAGCAGCAGTAGAGATGGAGTTATAGAGAGAATATGAAGTGAGCAACTTGAGTGTCTTCACTCAGTTGTCCAAAAAGAAAGGAGAGTTCATAATGATATCAATCATCGGATTTAAGGAGGATGTATGATATGATGCAGTCTTTAGAGAGGTTATTTCTGGCACACAATTTAACTGATATTAAAATAAATACTCATAAGATCAGCAAATTTGTAGCGGACATGGTGTTTGGCAATTGATATCAGTATAAGCACAAATTAAGTAGGATGTACGGCATGCAAGGAAATAAAGTGTAGAAAGGATTGCATGAAGGAAAAAAGATTGAACTCATGTCTATTGAGAACTAATTTGGAGTATATTTTCCCTATTCTGAAGATTTAACTTTATAGAACATACCAAGTCAAGAGAAGGGCGGAAAGAGTGAAAAGGGTAGGACTCTGTTTTACTGAAACTACTAATAGTGTGGTTTTCAATGCCCGAAAAGAAAAAGGGAACATGAGTTTGAAAAGGATAATGGTATAATATAATCACCAATTTCTTTTTGTAATCTTTATGGTTTTTCTAATATTTCAAATTGCATAGTAACTATCTACACTACTTCCTGGTTATATCATTTTAATGTTTTATTAACAGGAGTTATAAGGAACATCATGCATTTGTGCATTTTTAAGGTACTGACATAATAGTCTTTTACTTCAGCATGCTGCATGATTAGGCACTTGTGTGATATTTGATTTATATGACTTCCATTCTGTTCCTCAGTGCTCAGAAGGGTTTATGCACAGCCGGATGCGGCGGCGTGTGGAGTCACTTATTCAGGTAGTATCATCTGTTACTTGATAATGATTGCGTCAATAGCATGTGCAGTTTCACGGTGGTTCCATAAGATCCATCTTGCTGCTAGCTTTCTTGCCAATATCTTTTGAAAATTTTGCCTTTGACAGCATTACTGTTGGTTTGAATCTATATTTTTTGTCATGCAGGCTCTGAATTGTGCCAAACCGGATCAGGAGAAGACCAAGAAAACACCACAAACAAGATCTTTCAAACGTCTGGTATGTGATGTAAATGCTAAACTAGATATTTAACAAGATGGAATTGGGTGATGGTAAATGAGAAAATACGGTTGGTTGCAGAATCTCAGGGACAGTCGAAGCAATTCAAGTTCATAAATGTGCTAGCTGTTGATATGCCCTTGTCGTTCGTACCACCAAGAATGTAAGTAGGTGGAGTGCCTTCATGAGTGAAAAATAGGATGGTTTGAAATTATTCTATCCCATTTTTTTTGTGAATGTGGATACTAACTCTACTTCTGAATAGGAATCCTTGAATGTTTGACTTCGCTTTGGTTTATTTCGGATAACATTTGATATCCATTATATGAATTCTCTTTTTCTTATTGGATACTCAAATCCATTATCTGCTTACATTATTCTTAAATATTAAAAAACATTATATTCTGTGCAACTATTAGTATTTTGACCCGAAGTTTTTCCAAATTCAAATTTAGATGAAATAATTTCGGGTGTCATGTAAATTAGTCGAATTCAATTTCAAATATTCGAAAATTATAAATATTTAATCTACTGCGGTATTTAATAGGAAAATATGTTAATCGACAAGGAAAAAAAAAAGTTAGGGCAAATATTGGGTTGAGACCCTCTTCGAGCAATGGCGAATGGGGATGTTCAAATAGTTAATCCAATCAAATTAGTATTAATCAAATTAATTAATTTTTTAATCCTTTAACCATTAATTAAATTGATTTTTTTAAAAAAATAATAGAATTGAAATATTTCAATTAATTTGGTCGGTTAAAAAATTAATTGAAATTTATATTTTTTTGTTAAAATAAGTATAAAACATATAAAAAATTGATAATATTCATTTGATCGAATTATTCGAATTAATCGAATTAGTAATAGCATAATACATAATATATGATATTATTTATTAAGTTTAGTTAATTCGGTTAGTTACTCAATTTCAAATCGAATTAATTATTAATCGAAATTTTAAAAAACCTTTAACCGACCTCTGATCAAACTAGATCGATTAATCGAATTAAATCGGTTCAATCAATTAATTCGATTTTAATTGAAATTTGAACACGCCACGGAGATTGTATAGATGCTAATTGGCGTAGTCGAGTAAGCCAAGGGTAGAAAAAGATTAGACTGGTAGCTTGACAGTTAAATGTTTGGGTGACATGCGAGGATTCTTTTGTAAGGAACGCCTCGCTGGAATACGCCATTTGGCGAATTCTAGGGTTTGACGGACTCTTTTGTGAAACAACCTGCCAACCCCATATGCTTTGGGCGAACTTGTCAGTTCACGAGGTGATAGAATTGTTTTTCGTATTTTAGCAAGAAAACGACGACTCAATTGAGTTTAGTTGAGACCTATTTAGAATTGAACTAGACTACTGTTGATGACAACTTGTTATGTTTAGGTAGCTGAATGACTTGTTTAGTTGGTTTACTTCAATGTACAAGTAATTGTTTAGTGGTAGTAGTTATGTTTGGTAGATGATTAGGCAAGCCTATTCTCGGGTTACAGAGCTATAGTGGGATTTTCTAACCCTCTCACTAAGCTTTGTCTCTGTTGTCTGTGCTATATAAGGATGTCAATAGCCGGCATGTTTTACCTTTAATTTTTTGCTGTATTTTTCTCTAAGTCTCTGGAGGTTTTTAGAGTATGTTCGTTAGAAAAGATAAAGGAGGTTTCAGTAGCTAGTTAAAACGCCTTTGATAAATACCAGCTTACTGGTAATTCCTGAAAACCCTTAGGATGTCATCGAGGGAATTTACGTTTTTGTATTAGTGCATGCATGATTAAATTTAGTAGAAAATGGTCTAATTGTTATAATTGTTTCTTATTTAGCTCAAGAAGCTAGTGAAGGCCGAGCAATCGAGGCAAAGAACCAATAGAGTAGATTTTGTTTTGAAGTTATCTAGTGAGTTCCTTCTTAATCTTTTTGAGTTATGATACTTCCATGACATGTGGGTTGTGTTCGGTAAGTTGTTTCTATTGTAAATGAGTCGATGTGTTGTGTCTGGACGCATGTGTAATACACCAGTGTTGTATGTGTGAGTATGGTCATTGTCAATGTAAAAACACCCTCTTTGTTGCACTAGCCCAGTACCAAATAATTTGTGATATGTGAAAGTGTGGAGAAGATATTTGTTTGTGATGCCTTCGGTAGCGCAATTATTTGGCAAACCGGACTGACAGATCATGAAAACATGCATTGAACTAAACAATGATGATATGAGGAGTTATGGGTGGAATATGAGCATGAATGTGATTGATGATATGATTTTGATTTCTAAAACATGGGTCCGAGGTTGGCAAAAGGATGGGTCACAAGTAAACAAACATAATTGTGAGAGGTATGTATAAGTTGGCAGTATGTGTCGCTTGGGTATTATGTGTGTTGTGTTTGAATTGGTAAAGTGTTGCCGCCAAAGAACTGTGGCTGACAAATCGACGTATTGTGTTTGTAAGATAGAGTCTTACGAAAATATTTGTAATTCTCATGGGTATTGATGCTTGTGGATTATCGGTATTCATGTATTCGTCTTGTGTCTATTTGGAACGCACTAAGTTCAATTGAACTTAATCTGTTACTTTTCTTTCTCACGCATTTTGCTGTAGAAGAAGAATAGTAGAAGGGGACTACACCAGAGTTGCGTCTGCAAGTGAGCTACTCGTTTATTTTGTATCATGCATGACTATGTTGGCGGGTAGCGTATAAATATGTTTTGTAATCAATTTTGTCGTTTGTACTGTTCTGTCTTAAGAAGAGAATTTGCCCCTTTTTATAAAAGTGTATGCCCAACTTCCTTGGGTTGTAGTTTATGAACTCTTCTTTTATATGTATTCTCCATTAATGTTAGTCAAGGGTTAATAGACTGTCTTTTATAATCCCTACTATTTTCTTTAAAAATGTGTTACCAAATTTGGTTTGCAACTAAAAAGGATACCTTCATACCTATTTTCTCAAATATTTAAGTTAAGCTAAAGAATTTGAACTCAACAATAACGCCCTAGTCCGTTGAGCAGTTTGTCTGGTTGAATGATATACGCCATGACTTCCTAACGGGTGTTACACTATCTTCACAAATCTAATGTATTAGTAGCTTATAATGGATAAGGGCATCGTAAACCCTATCCCAAGCACAAGGATCTAACAACCCGATCATGGTCCTTCGACCAACTCAAACTCAAGGGTCTTTAGACCCACTCAAACTCAAGGGACCTTCGACCAACTCAAACTCAAGGTCCTCAGATCCACTCAATCTCGCTAAGTCCATCTTGCTCGTAATGACCCATGGCCAACATAGATGGAGCTTGCAACTGCTCCAACGCTACTTAGGCACACTCTTGCATTACTCAAGTTCCCTCAAATTGATTATGCCAATAGGACATTTCACTTGCTTTAACGATCCTCAAGTGCACTTTAGCTCGTTGCCTGTAGGAGCCTTCATTGGTTCCGATAGCGAGAAACGAAAACGATTCTCACATTTAACTAGTAGAACAAATTGCTTCTAAATTGTTGAAAATATACTACTACAAAATAAAACCATTAGCGCTGACAGGAAATCAAACTGAGTGTAAACAAATAAAACAAATAAACCGGCGAAACCACTAGGTTCAATTCTCAATAAAGATTGGAGGGGTCACAAATAGTCCCACTTAAAACTCAATCTCGTAGACAGAATTTTTTTCCAGTGTAATTTCGTAAAACACCATAATTTAGAGAATAGAAGGATGAGAGAAAATGTTTTTCTCTTGTTGTGTTCTATGAAAAATGAGGAGAATGACCTCATATTTATAATATTTTCTGAAGGAGAAAAATGGTAAATTTACAAAGTCAATTTCCTAAAAATTCTCAACGGCCAGATTCTGATTTTGTCAATCCGTAACTGTTTAAAAGTTAGATTTTGATTCTAACAAATCGTAACTACTTAGAAGCTAAAATTTGATTTTGTCAAATTGTAACCGTTTAAAAATATTTTTTTTAATTTATTTGCATTACCAACCAACTTTTCCCATGGAAACTTAGAGAAGTAGTTAGGATAGCATGCTAATATGGATTAGATGTAGAGTTTCGTTTATGGGCTTGGGATTTTGTTTTGGCATGAACTTTGTTTGACCTGGAGTTTTGTACTTATTGGTGTTATGCGCGGTTTTGGGGTTATATGATGATACTTGGAGTTTTGATGCGTTACCCCTTGGTCGAGCATGCTATGCGGACCATTAGGGCATACACTACCTCTTCGGAGGTCCTTAGATATCAAGAGTTTTGTTGTGTTCGGGCTTTGCACATATTTTGTGCACTTTCTACTAGCTTTCGGGCCTTGCATTCATGAGCAATTTTTTAAGCTTTCGAGCTTAACCCTTCAGTGCCCTCAATGCTGTGGAGGTTAGCACTTGGTGGTCTTTGGATGAACCATGTATCCAAGTTTCTTCTACTAGTATTTACTGAGGGCTGAATGTTATAAAAGAATGAAAAGTGTAATATGTTATAATATGTAACTGAAATAAACTCTATGGGTTAAAAATGACTTGTTATAATGCTTCCAAAACATGAGTTGACATTGAATCGTGTAGATTAATCTAGTTAAAGGAAATGGACTTATGAAATGTATAAAATGAGAATGTTAAACTCTACCCTTCAAAAAAATTAATTATATTGTAAATTGGTAATGAGAGAGTAAAGCTCTAATGTAGATTAACCGTTATAAGACCTCAAGGTAAGTAGAGTATCTTACTTGTTTAACGCATTATTATTTCATGCACATAGATTGATTGTGAATCACATGTATTTGTTTCGAGAGATTTCATTACTTTAGCAAAACTTGAAGAGTATTGTATAAATTCTTTAAAGTATTGCTTGTTATAGGTTTGACATGTATATAAGTTGAATTCTTATTTAGTTCCAAGTTTGTGAGTCTGAATTTGGCAATGAGTTATGTGGAAATGAAGTGGGAAGTGATCAATATTGACATTTGGTATTAAAATAGATTTCAGATATTAAAGAGTTACTTACTGTGAATCTAACACATAAGCACAACCTTCCAAACGTGTCACACTGCAAAAACATAGAATCATCCAGTGTGCGTCAATTCTACCAAAAGGAATAGTCAACCATGTAATTACCATTAAGCATTGCTTTAAACAAAAGACAAGGCTATTCACTCGCACCCAAAAAACAAAAATTAGTCAGATTCACCCATCTAATAAAATAATTCATACCCACAATTCAAAAGGCAATGTGGTTAGATGTGAGTATTCGATCGAGTCAAATCGAGTCGAATAGAATAAAAAAATTTCGAGTTAGTCGAGTTAATGAATCCTATTTTAATAACCAAATTCAATTTAAAATTTTTTTCGAATCGAATCGAGTCAAAAAATTTCATTCAAAAAATTTCGAATCAAATCGAGTCGAGTTAACAAATCCTACTATTTATACTCAAAGTTGTGTTTAAATTGACTGATTATTTAACTAGTAGAAAAAGTACAAAATTATTTAACTACATAAACAATATAACGATTTTACAACTTAATTGGTAAATATTTATTAAAACGACATAATTTTATATTTAACTTAATGATTTTGATTTTTAACTTTAGAAAAAATAAGCATTCATCAAAACGACTTAATTTTATCTTTTCTTATTCGAATTTTCGAATAACTCAAATTGTGTAATTCATATTCGAATTAACCAAAAAATTTAATTTTTTTTATTCGAGTTGATCCGAATAACTTGATTAATTCGAACTATTTAATTCAAATTTTAAATTTTTTATCGAATTTTTCAAATCAAATCAAATTTTACTCACTCCTTAAGTGTGACATAGAAAGATATAAACATAAAACACACAGGGAAACTATAATAAATGCCTTGTATATAAAGCACGGACATGCCTGGCAGTGTCCCTATGTTATATAGTGCCTGTGGTACGTGTCGGAGTCCTTCAATGTCATTATCCTTCAATAATAAGACAAAAAATTTACGCGGTTCTGTAATCAAAATCTATCTATGTACCTTTACATAGTCGTTACGAGTTCTGCCACCACCATAACTCCGATTCTAACAACTACATCACATTTAATAATAAGATTCAGCTTCTGGGCAACTTCACCGGTTTAAGGACAAACCAGTACAATACTAGCCTGCAACAGTGCTTGCTCATGAGTTAGGAGAGAGCTTCCTATTCCTCTTTATGGCATTCTTTGTAAGTGCGTCGGATATCTCTCTTCTTCTCTTTGAGTTGCTCTTGACAGTATTCTCGTTATTGTTTATGTTGTTGCAGACCACAGCTTCAGAGCACTTTCCAGCAAGTTTTAGTTTATCTTGTACAAAAACCTTTAATCTCCATAACGTTAATTCACTCTGAGCAGTCAAAACAATGGGAGATACTCCTTAGCAGCTGCTTTGCAGCCTTACACAGACATAGTTATCTATATAGAAAATATGAATTACTAGACTCGTTACTGGACCAAAGCAATTACCTGGGCATCTATATCAAGATCCACCTCCTGTGCTGTTGGTTGAAAGCCTGGATTGTTCTCAGCCACTATCTCTAGAGCCTTACCAAGATCTTCCGGCGACAATCGGGTGAGAGCTGTCCCAAGTTTCTTTTTCTCTTCAGTCGACATTTTTCTATATGATAGTCCATAATCAGTATTTTTAGCTAAAGGTCTCAGAAGAATTAAAAATACGAACTCAAATCACAGGCATGTAAACATAGACAGAAACAAGTGCAAGTGATACTTTAGACATATATTCATTTACAATGGAATTAGCCCAACCAAAATGTTATTCTTTTTATGGCCAATAACCTAAATGTGATCTTTATTTTATCAACAAATGTCAGAATCATGGCACCTCTACCAAAAACATGATAATGTACCATCATTTACCATGAAATGATATAAAAAAATGTGAGACCAATGCCTGGTTAAAAATGAAAGACTTTATTCTCACCATACTTTACCAAAATGCAATTAAGAACTAAATACCGATGATGTGAAGATTTGGCTGAAGGTTATATAGAAGATTAACTCTCTCTCTATTTATTCATATCTTTGTCCAAAGCAACATATAAAGCTACAGACTAGTAATTACTAGTTGCAAAGAAATGAATTGGTTCTCAAATTCATGACAATAAACTACCATATGACCATCTGATACAGCTCTCATCCTGATGCAAACCAATTGATAGTATTCATAAATTTGAGCCAAACGCACCAAACTCCATACAATTACATATCTTGAACCAAACCTGCATTTCTGAATGACCATCTGTCTGAGTTTCTCCAATTGCAAATCAACCTCACAAAGCTGAAAGAATTGACAATTCTATTTGTTCAGAGTTGATGGATAAGATTGGTTTAAAAACAAAAATGAAAATAAATCCAATTTATATTTCGTATGCAAGAGGCCACTTATTTTACAGACTTCATTGCTCAACTCTTTGGCCATGTTAGCATGAACTGCCTCTTGTGCCAGCTTCACATCTAGCTCTGCTTTTGCTTCCTCCTCAACCTGTCTTTTCTCCTGCAAATAATCTCAAGCAAGTGAACTGACACAACTTGCCTGAAGCAGGATGATTGTAGAGCCTCCAGCTAAAAAGACAAAAGACTACTGAAAACAAGTCTAATAAATCGTCAACCATTTACCAGTTGAAGTTCATCATACCCAGATAATGGCTTACCTCTTCAGCAACTTTAGGCAAAAGTTGCAGCCACTTCTCCTCAAATTTTTCCAATAGAGTTTTGGCCATTATATGGACATCATGTCTTTCGTCATTGTATTTCATGGCATTCTTAAAAACCAATCTAACATCAGAATAAATTTCGCGTACATTCTTGTACCCAGTACCATCCTTAGCTTCCATCTTGCTTTTTATTGTACCAAAGTCCATAGGCTTCTGAACAATCTAAAATGCACAACCTTATGATGCATCAGTTAAAGCATACATATCAAGGTATAAATAAATTAAACAATCAAAACTTAAGAAGTATGGATGAGTTTGTGGTCTATATGAGCAACCATGTGCTTAAGAAAAAAAATTAGCACAGCAAATTTCTAAAGCACAGAAAAGAGTCAAATATAAAGACCAATAAAAACAGAAAATATTCTTATACATGAGAAAGCAAATCAGAAAATATTGAAACAATCAATAAGCTTCACCTCATAATAGTCATGCAAACCAAGACCTTCAACATCAACAGGATGCATAAAGGGATGTGCCCATTTGTGCTGAGTGATCTGACAAATGACAAGTATAATTAAAAATTAACCAGATTGTGACTAAGAACCAGAACTGCTGTTAAAGAAAAATAATATTTAAAGTGAGAAATGAGAATTAAGAGGGGAGGAGAAGCCTTATATTTTTATAAATAAATTTTGAAATCACCTAGATGATATTGACAGGAAGAATGATTGCTATAGTATAGAGTTCAGTACAAGGACAAATTTTGAGTGTGTGGATAAATGTGATAACTGTAATCCAACAAA
Organism: Gossypioides kirkii; assembly: GCA_005610355.1. Classification (NCBI taxonomy): domain Eukaryota; kingdom Viridiplantae; phylum Streptophyta; class Magnoliopsida; order Malvales; family Malvaceae; genus Gossypioides; species Gossypioides kirkii. The sequence goes on along the minus strand of CP032254.1, from coordinate 15,295,315 downwards.
CTGGCAAAGATTTCCCCTAAAAGCAGAAAAAATATTAAGAAAAGAGAGAGCGTAGAAGAATAATGACAAAAAAAATAAATTCTAGCATACCCTGCCCACTTAAGGGGAAACTTCCAAGAAACCATTTGCCATGTCAACCATCTGTAATAGAAGTTTACATACCAGATAAATAAAAGCAGCACCTACTATTCATGTAAAAGGTCCCTGATTAAAACACCAAGAGAATGTCTTGCTAGCATTCATAGAAAATTTTCTAATAAAAACTAAGGTGCTATTTATGTAAAATGATCCGTGATTAAAAAAACCAAGCTAATGTCTTACTAACATTCTTTGAGAATATTCTAATAAGAACTTTGTTTTCTTTGCTTAGTCTAGGTAACGAATTAATAATCTTTCAAAATAGAAGGTGAAACAAGACAATATGATTGATACCTCTGAAGAAAATTAAAAAAAAAAATTATGCTTACCTGTCGTAAAATCGTGGCAAATTGGCGCATAAGTTCCTGCATTCTCTTCAGAGCAGCAGCTTCTCTTTGTGATGTTTCTTGCTGCTGCTTTTCAAGGCCAGTAAGCTGTTTTTCCTTGACTTTTTCCTTAAAAGCTGAAGCAGATTTGGTAATAGTCAACTCCATATTATCTGTAGTCAAGTAGAACTGTTCGACATCGATAACTCTTTGCTCAAGCTGCAAGTTCAATATGGTTCCAATCAATAATGTAAAGATGTAAGCATATGTGCAAGCTGCAAAATGCAGGACTTAATAAGTGTTTGGCAACGTTACCAGAGGGTTAATATCAAGAAAAACAAAAGGCTGCTAAAACTTAAATAAACAAAACGCTGATCATAAATTTATGCTGATGTAGTATAATATACTTCAGACAATTACAACGAAATTTGACATGCATTATGAGTTGTATTTAGGTACTAGCTCCCAGTTTTCCAATTTTCTAAAGGAAGAATAATACTTGAACATCTGTAGCTGTATAGAAGCCCTGGGCTGTAAATTAGAAATTAAAAAACGGGGGGGGGGGGGAATCTGGGGCGGGGAGTTTACCCGACTGACAGTGGTGGAAATTTCATCAACGCATCGCCCTAAATCCTCCACTTCTGAATCAGGGCCAAAACCTTCAACCTTCACTGCTCCCATCTGTGATTCCGTTTGCATGGATTGCTAGGGTTACATAAATATATACATAAAGATTCTTTTTTATATATATACATAAATATATGCGAAGCAGAAAAGCCTTAGAAAAGTTTGCGGGAATAATTAGGTTAGCATTGCCTTACCCGGCCGCAGTTACAGAGGCTGAGACATGAAGATATTCTTCTGCCTCTGGTTCCGGGCAGCGTTAGACTTTAGAGAGCCCCCTGAAACAAATTTTGGGCTCTCATTTCTAATTTATCCTAAGCCCATTCAACTTCTATTTTGGACCGCTTTTCTCTTATATTTTGCCCTTTTTTCCTTTTTAATCTCACTCACTATTCATTCCTAATTTTAACTTTCCCGCTATAAAATCAAATTTTGATAATTAAAATAAAATAAAAATTAATTTTTGGTTTCCGTAAAATAAATCAAAAGTAACACATCAGCATGTTTGGTAAACAAAATTTTGGATTTTTTTAGTTGATTTGGACACAAATAAAAAATTGGATGTTTAAATTTTTTAATTGTTATGTTTGGTGAATAGAAATTTGTAAGAGTTTGTTGAGCTAAAATCTCTCACACAAAAAAAACTGAAATGTTTTTTCATTAGTTGATTGAGAATGCGTTGTGTAGAATGATATATCTAACCATGCTTGTTAAAAAATTACTCCCTTTGTCACATGCTCTCAAACGTAATAAGAGTGTTAAGATATCAGTAGCCTTCATTCTCCTATTTTCACTTCCATCTCCAAAATCCAAAATAAAAAGTAAAAAGAAAGATAAAACGAGTTTTACTTGGGTTTTTAAATTTTTATGAATTTTTAAATATTTATTTAATTATTATGGTTCGACAGTCGAATCGTTCGAATTGGTTGAATTGAGAATTGGTGATCTAACTTATTCAACCATCAATTTGATTATTAAAACACTGAAGATGACATTAAAAATTTTTATTTTTCAAATTTAGAGTTCCACATTATCAAAATTTTAGACTTTTCTAGTTCAACGATCAAAATAGACCTCATTGTTAAGTTCAAAATGAACCAAAAAAATACAGGTACCAAAGTGAATCTAATTGTTAAGTTCAAGGCCAATGTGAACTTATTTATCAAGTTCAAGGGTCAAAAATTACATTATCCTTTTTTTTCATAATCATCAACAAATGAACTTAAATAAATAATGATTTTTAAATCTAAAAAATTTAGGGTCAAATGTAAATCTTACCAAATTACAAAATTCAAAGGCAAAAAATTAACTTACCCATTTATTTTATACATCAATAAATGAAATGTATTGTTGTTGAGATGTGGGTAAGAATACAAACCTGTTGAGGAAGTGGAGGAATATGTTCTCCACTATGATTTCCTTGTCATTGTCAACAAAGCATCCTCCCTCCGCCTCCATTGTTTTCTTCTTCCTACCAATAAAAAAACATTCTCTTATTAAATCTCACCCTGGCGAAAAATGTTGTGGGGCCCATTTCTTTTTTTTTTATCATGCTCTTTTTGAACTTTCAACTTAAAAATCTTTTTTTTTTTGTTTGTTCACCCACAAGATGGGTTCTTTTGGATTTGTCCAAATCCGAAATCAAATCCAAATTAACCATTAACGAACCTGAAAAGTAAGTCAATTAATAACTCCAACTTAGCAATGATAATCTTATAGAGGAAATGTAATGTCTTCGAAGCAAACAACCATAACAAGTGATGAATCAAGAAAAAAGGAAAAGAAAAGATGGAATGAATGGAGCAAAGAATGCAAAAGAACCCCAAATTCCTATGCAAAATTTATTTGGAGTAACAAAAAAAATGCATTGCTCAACATGGAGATAGCATTGATCTTTATGTTCAAGAAAAAATCGCTTCCTACAAGGAATATGTCTTGACACATTTTAATTGTCTATTGAAAGTGTAAACTTTTCCAGTTGATATCTTTGTTGTGATTGTAGTTCCTCTATAATGTAATCTTTTGATAGAGTTTTCTTCCATCGGCCAAAGCTCAAATTCCTCGAGATCACCTTCTTGCCAGCATATGTTGATTGTCACCCCACCATGTGCTTTCAATCCTTTCAAATAGCCGTTGGCCCATTTATCTCGAGGAAGAGCGGGGAGTAAGTAATGATCTTTCATGGTGCTTTGAACCAGCATTTCTGCTACTACTGTTGAAAAACTAGTGTAAAGCTGCACATTAGATGCTACTCCTGTACTAACCTTTTGTTTTTTACATAACACTAGCCGAGTTTAATAAAATTCTAATTTAAAGGATTTATAACTCAACTAGATCCCAAATTCTATGACTTTTAAATTTTAGAGATTTTTGAATGTCTAATATTTTAAAATGCATCATTTCAACATGCTAGGATTTGCAATTATTTGTTTAGATAAATGTTTTTTTTTTTGGAAAATTTTTATTTACTAAAATTTCATAAATTAAAAATAATAATTATAAAAGAAGAAAATTATTAAAAGTATATGATATAATATATATTTATGACAAGACCATACCTAACAAATGAAATAAGATTATTTAGTAATTTAATTCTTACAAATTTAGAAATTTTCTAGTACTTTTACCTAGTCTCGACCCATGTTGCTTTAACTCATTGTTTTTTTAAATATTTGTATCAAGACCTGTCTCTGCAGTATATCCAAACATTCGGGGATATGATCTTTGAAGGACCCCTAAATATATGGGAAAATAAATTGAATATATCCACATTATAAACATACTCATATCAAATACTCTTACACCCTAGTCCTAGTAACATAACTCCCAGTGTCCAAAAAGTGCATCTAATCTCATTAAAGATTAATTTAGCATTGCTTTTAAAAAATGCGATAAAAAATAATATTTAGGAAAACTTTTTGAAAAGTTTAATTTAAAATTTGAATGTTTAGCATTACTGTAAAAAAATACTTTTGAAAAATAAAATATGCATTTTAGACATGATATTATAAAATAACAAATATGTATTTAAATAATGTTCAAATTAGTTAATATTATCATATTTTAGCAAGAATATAAAAAATAATTTATTATAACTTATTGTTAATATTTTAATATATAAAATATTAATTTTAAATATTTCTACATAATTAATATGAATTATTTATAAAATGTAATTAAAATATATAAACTATATTTTAAATATTTAAATATAATCATTAAAAATTTGTAATCAATTTCTGTCTGCACACCATTTGTAGAAAAAGAATGAAAATTACATCAACATTTCCCCACTTTAGCCTTCCATTCATCTCTGATAAACAATTTTAATGAGTCACAATCTGCAATAGCTACCAAATTGACTTTCCTCAGCTCACCAAGAAACACAAATGTTTTACGGTAAATATACCACAGCCCCAAAAAATCCACCATAGCATTGAAGCATGGAATAAACATTTAATATCACGAATAAACTACTGCCTATGCTCCTTGAAAAGCATACACAGGAGCAATTATCGATGAAAGAGCATATTAGAAAATATATATACTAGTTTATCACTTACAGCAAATCCACATTCAGATATACAGAATGGAATTTATAACAATGAAATTGAAGGCTACCACTTACTGTTTGTTGAGCATCTTTAAGACCCTCAGAAGCAAAAGCAACTTGATCGAGGTTGAATATCTGATTGTAAAGCATATCACGTTGCCCTTCATATAAAAACCGATTAGTATCAGATATAATGAAGTAGAAACACAACTCACTTTGTAAGTTTTCAAGCTCAAGAAATCAGTATGTATTGTAAGTTTTCAAACTCAAGAAATTAATATGTATTTTAAGTTTTCAAACTGAAGAATTAGAATGTAAAAATGACACTGGATATGATATATCAAATATCCCCCTTAACGGTACCACCAAAGCAGCATTCCCAAAATATATACATACAATTATATGCAACATATAATCTCATTGAATACCTCCCAGTAATCAAGAACACCCGCATACAAACAGAGAAGATCTAACTTATATGAACAGTTCATGTATTTAATTGGTATGCAAAACAATTATTGATTATGTGCATATGTTGGAGAAGAATAAGTTCAACGACCTTAAATTTCAGAGGTAAAGACTGTGCAAAGAGCGTATGTTATCAAGTTCATTTAAGTGAATTAAAAAGAAAAGAAACCACAAACAAGCAACAATTATCACACTTACTACAGTGTGATGATTAAAGTTCAAAGAAGTTTTTCAAACTCATAATGTTAAAATCAAATGAAATGAAATTCCTCTATCAGTACTGATAGGAAAAACCAGAATGATCCTTTTACATCAAGGAATGATTTTGGTTTCTACTTCAATGAATGAAGAATTTTAATGGATTTAAGCATCCATACTATTGCTCCAACATTTTCATTCTATATGAAATACCAATGTTTGAAATACTTTCCTGATGCATATTCAGATATAGGTATAACATATGGCCCTATATACATATACAGTAGTGATCAATTTGTATTTCAGACCTTAAGAAAAACTAACAAAACAGAAAATAAGCCCAAGAAAGAGCAAGCCGATATTCAGATATAGGTATAACATATGGCCCTATATACATATACAGTAGTGGTCATTTGTATTTCAGACCTTAAGAAAAACTATCCGTTCCATTCTTTTCTTTCTTTTATTTTATTTTATCCAGATTGTGACTAAGAACCAGCACTTCTGTTAAAGAAAAATAATATTTAAAGTGAGAAATGAGAATTAAGAGCGGGGTGAAGCCTTAAATTTTTATAAATAAAATTTGAAATCACCTAGATGTTATTGACAAGAAGAATGATTGCTAGTGTATAGAGTTCAGTACAATGAAAAATTTTGAGTGTGTGGATAAACGCGATAACTGTAATCCAACAAACTGGCAAAGATTTCCCCTAAAAGCAGAAAAAATGTTAAGAAAAAAGAGAGCGTAGAAGAATAATGACAAAGAATCAAGCTCTAGCATACCCTGCCCAAACTTCCAAGAAAACATTTTCCATTTCAAACATCTGTAATAGAAGTTTATATACCAGATAAATAAAAGCAGTACCTACTATTCATGTAAAAGCTCCCGATTAAAACACCAAGAGAATGCCTTGCTAACATTCATAGAAAATTTTCTAATAAAACCTAATGTACTATTTATGTAAAATGATCCCTGATTAAAAAACCAAGCTAATGTCTTATTAACATTCTTTGAGAATATTCTAATAAGAACTTTGTTTTCTTTGCCTAGTCTAGGAAGAGAGAGGCTTTCAAAATAGAAGGTGAAACCAGACAATATGATTGATACCTCTGAAGAAAATTAAAAAAAATTATGGTTACCTGACGTAAAATTGTGGCAAATTGGCACATAAGTTCCTGCATTCTCTTCAGAGCAGCAGCTTCTCTTTGTGATGCTTCTTGCTGCTGATTTTTCCTTGACTTTTTTCTTAAAAGCTGAAGCAGATTTGGTAACAGTCAACTCCATATTATCTGTAGTCAAGTAGAACTGTTCAACATCGATAACTCTTTGCTTGAACTGCAAGTTCAATATGGTTCCAATCAATAATGTAAAGATGTAAGTATATATGCAACCTGCAAAATGCAGGAGGACTTAATAAGTGTTTGGCAATGTTACCAGAGGGATAATATCAAGAAAAACAAAAGGCTGCTAAAACTTAAATAAATAAAGCTGATCATAAATTTATGATGATGTAGTATAATATACTTCAGACAATTACAACGAAATTTGACATACATTATGAGTTGTATTCAGGTAGTAGATCCTAGTTTTCCAATTTGAATTTAGCTTACATTAAACACCGGAATGACAGATCTAAAGAAAGGATAATAATTGAACATCTGTAGCTATATAGAAGCCCTGGGGTGTAAATTAGAAATTAAAAAAAGGAGGGAAATCTGGGCCGGGGAGTTTACCCGACTGACAGTGGTGGAAATTTCATCAACGCATCGCCCTAAATCCTCCACTTCTAAATCAGGGCCAAAACCTTCAACCTTCATTGCTTCCATCTGTGATTCAATTTGCATGGATTGCTAGGGTTACATAAATATATACATAAAGATTCTTTTGGAATCTAATTACCATTGAGCTGAAGAGTTTCCGATGCAATGCCGCCGCACACCATGGCGCCAAGGCAACCATTTCCGATGGGAATTGCGTCGGTCCAGTGTTTGGCAGGCCCACTGAAAGTAACTTTCAACGGCTTGGAGGTGTCGGCAAGGTCCATGGAGGTGGGGTTCCAAAAGTCCTTCTCTGCGGGCTTCCGCACCAAAACCCACTCTCCATCTTCCATTAGAATGAAAGCCCACCGAAGGCAAAGAAACGAAAGCAAAAAAGCTGAAAAGGGTAGAAGAAAGAAAATGAGAAGTTTAAGCAGGTCAGAAGAGACAGGGAAACAGTGTGGGGTGGAGATATTATGCACAGGAACACCGCATGGTAACAATGGTAAAATGCAGTAGCGGAGAAGGGGGACCGACGTTTTAAGACATGGGATTATGAGCATTTAGCATATAGCACGCGGCGCTATGACATTTTATCACTGGAGAAATAAGAAAGAGTGTATTTTTTACCGCAGCTCGTATTCTCCTACTACCGTTTTCATTTTCTTTTAATAATATTTTCCAACATCAATGCGGCTGTGAAACTCACCTGCGCATATATATATATATATATATATATATATATCATTCATCAATTATTTATTTTTTTTATTTTTTTGCTGCATTCATGTTTCTTAAAATATATCTATTTCCTTTTTTATATTCTAGTACCTAGATTTTGGTAGTTAAAATATTCTCCTTTATCATGTCAACTAAAAATTCATTAGAAGTTTTATGTCACTTTATCAACCTTTTTAAATTTTTAAGGGGGATTTCCTTTATAATATGTATTACAAATAATATATATTCGAAACTCTTTAATTTGGATCATCTAGTATTTAATTTTACTGTTATCACCGTTTTTATATTAATCATAGGTAAACGTACCGTTCATCCAAATCTACTTTTTAACTTGAAGCATTAAAATCTCATGATCTCAACATTATCGACACAACCAAAGTATCATTAGGTGAATTATTTTATTTTTGGGATAACGTAATTTTTATTCCTTAAACTTAAGGATTTTTCTTAATTTAGTTTTTAATTTTTTTATCTACATTAATCCTTAAGATATACGAATCCTATTTTATCATCTTATTTTTTAAATTTTTTGGGATAAATCAATTAATTTTAAACTTTTTTTACTAAATATATTTAGGGGTGAGTGCTCAGTTGAATTAAATGAAATATGTTGAGTTAATTGAGTTGATGAGACCTATTTTATCATCTCGATTCGAATTTTTTTTGAATTGATTTGAATCGAATCGAGTGAAATTGTTTGAGTTAAATTAAAAAAATTAAACATGTCAAATTAAAATCTTGTTACAATATAAGTAGTTCCATGTTAGAGCACATAAATTTAAAACCATATATATTTGAAATTTTTTTAAAGCAAAATAAGAAAAATACTTTAGTATGATTAACTTGAATCACTAATTAACTTATTTATGTCCCAAAATTATTATTTTAAAAAAATTAAAATTTCTTTATATATTCTTTAGAATTTTTTTAAATATTATAATTTTTTTAAAAATACAAAATCTGAAATTTTTATAAATATTTTGAATTTTAAAAATTATTTTGAATTTTTGAAAAATTATTTTATTTTTTTTTTGTAAATTTTGTTGAGAGAGATCAATTTACTCATTTTCAAAATTGACACGGATCAAAAAGGTTTTTACACCAATCTATTATTCAAATTCTTTAAGTTATTTGAATCGTAAAATTCATCTTAACTTGAACTCAAAACTCGAGTTACTTGTTGTACGTGAAATTTTTATTAATTTATAAAAAGATAAAAATATTTTAATAATTGATAAGGACTAAAAGTAACATGTTTTAACTTCATTCTTAATATATTTTTGGGTGATTAATCAATATTAAATGTGAATTTTATACTCCTAATCCTTTAAATTCATGTTTTTATGCTTAATAAAGCACTTGGGAGCCAAATGAGTGAAAACAGGAGTGTCGGAACAAGTTGCAGGAATTTCTTTATTTCTTTCGATTATACTGTATCTTGGATATTTTTATTTTCAAGCATGAACTAATTTTTTAAATATCTAAGTGAGATGAACCCTGTGATGGATTTTGTCATTTGTTTTTTATTTTACACAATAAAGACTTGGATTAATACTCTAAAAATATCAAATCAAAAATTAAGCACACATGATTGAGAATAAGAAATTAAGTCTTTATTGATCTATTCTTGATTTGATATTTCCATAATATTGATCCATGTTCGATTTGTTTAAATTGGAGGTTGAATAAACCCTGTTTAAGAATAAATCTTGCATAATTTGATGGAATTGCATGTAGCTCTAAAAATAAAACGACATAAATCTATCGAATTAAAGTAAAATCTAATAGGAAAATTCATGATACAAATTAATCAATCTAGAATAAGTTGCTCTTATACTCGAAAGAGATGTTGACATATAATTTAAAGATTTCTACTAATCAAAATACTAAATAAAATAAATGCTTTCAATATTTAAGAATAAAATACTTGAACTATAAAATCCAAAAACTTTTTCCTTTTATCTTCAAATCGTTTACTTCTTATCTTTTGCTTTGCTCAACGACAATTCCAACCTCTGAACTTGCTATTGCCCACCTTTTCTCCCTCCCATAAACTCTCTCTTTCTTTTTCTATTTGTTATACTGAATAACTATCTTTTCAATTTTTATCCCTTAAAGCTATGTCTTACCAAATGCACATTTTTGGCAATTCCTAGTATACTTTTCATTAACAGACAATGTCTTACCAAATACTAAGTTGTTGCTGTAAAGTGTAAACTATAACTGTGAGGCACATAATGTGCAATGGAAATCTCCCCCAAACTCTCAAACTGCAAACTCCCTTATACAAAGATGCAATACTGCTACTGTAATCCTATACTACGTCATATCTATCCAATCGTTTGCTATCTAATTTACAAGAGCATTAACAAAGCGTTGACGTTAACTTTCTAGTATAATTTTATTTATTCCATAGAAACATACAGACTATTAATTTAAGAATAAAATACTAAAAACTATAAAACCCTAAAAACTTTTCCCTTTTTTCTTCAAGTTGTTTACTTCTTATCTTTTGTTTTGCACAGCGGACGTGCCAGACTCAAGACTTGCTATCACCCGCCTTTTCCCCCTCTGGATTGCCTCTTGTGCCAGCTTCACATCTAGCTCTGCTTTTGCTTCCTCCTCAACCTGTCTTTTCTCCAGCAAGTAACCTCATGTAAGTGAACTGACACAACTTGCCTGAAGCAAGATGATTCTAGAGCCTCCAGCTAAAAAGACAAAAGACTACTGAAAACAAGTCTAAGTAACCATCAACTATTTACAAGTTGAAGTTCATCATACCTAGATAATGGCTTACCTCTTCAGCAACTTCAGGAAAAAATTGTAGCCACTTCTCCTCAAATTTTTCCAATAAAGTTTTGGCCATTATATGGACATCATGTCGTTCATCATTATCTTTCATGGCATTCTTAAAAACCAATCTAACATCAGAATAAATTTCGCGTACATTCTTGTACCCAGTACCATCCTTAGCTTCCATCTTGCTTTTTATTGTACCAAAATCTATAGGCTTCTGAACAATCTAAAATGCACAACCTTATGATGCATCAGTTAAAGCATACATATTAAGTTATAAATAAATTAAACAATCAAAATTTAAGAAGTACGGATGAGTTAGTGGTCTATATGAGCAAGCATGTGCTTAAGAAAAAAAATTAGCACAACAAATTTCTAAAGCATAGAAAAGAGTCAAATATAAAGACCAATAAAAACAGAAAATATGTCTTCTTATACATGAGAAAGCAAATCAGAAAATATGGAAATAGTCAATAAGCTTCACCTCATAATAGTCATGCAAACCAAGACCTTCAACATCAACAGGATGCATAAAGGGATGTGCCCATTTGTGCTGAGTGATCTGACAAATGACAAGTATAATTAAAAATTAACCAGATTGTGACCAAGAACCAGCACTGCTGTTAAAGAAAAATAATATTTAAAGTGAGAAATGAGAATTAAGAGGGAAGGTGAAGCCTTAAATTTTTATAAATAAATTTTGAAATCACCTAGATGATATTGACAAGAAGAATGATTGCTAGAGTATAGAGTTCAGTACAAGGACAAATTTTGAGTGTGTGGATAAATGTGATAACTGTAATCCAACAAACTGGCAAAAATTACCTTTAAAAGCAGAAAAAATATTAACAAAAAAGAGAGAGCGTAGAAAAATAATGACAAAGAATCAAGCTCTAGCATACCCTGCCCACTAAAAGGGGAAAACTTCCAAGAAACCATTTGCCATGTCAACCATGTGTAATATAAGTTTATATACCAGATAAATAAAAGCAGCACCTACTATTCATGTAAAAGGTCCCTGATTAAAACACCAAGAGAATGTCTTGCTAGTATTCATAGAAAATTTCTAATAAAAACTAAGGTACTATTTATGTAAAATGATCCGTGATTAAAAAACCAAGCTAATGTCTTACTAACATTCTTTGAGAATATTCTAATAAGAACTTTGTTTTCTTTACCTAGTCTAGGTAACGAATTAATAATCTTTAATAGAAAAACAATCAGATGAACAAAATTGAAATCTATAAGAAAGAAACTAAGAGGAATAGATAGGCTTTCAAAATAGAAGGTGAAACAAGACAATATAATTGATACCTCTGAAGAAAATTTAAAAATAAATTATGCTTACCTGTCATAAAATCGTGGCAAATTGGCGCATAAGTTCCTGCATTCTCTTCAGAGCAGCAGCTTCTATTTGTGATGTTTCTTGCTGCTGCTTTTCAAGGCCAGTAAGCTATTTTTCCTTGACTTTTTCCTTAAAAGCTGAAGCAGATTTGGTAACAGCCAACTCCATATTATAGTCAAGTAAAACTACTCGACATCGATAACTCTTTGCTCGAGCTGCAAGTTCAATATGGTTCCAATCAATAATGTAAAGATGTAAGCATATGTGCAAGCTGCAAAATGCAGGACTTAATAAGTGTTTGGCAACGTTACCAGAGGGTTAATATCAAGAAAAACAAAAGGCTGCTAAAACTTAAATAAACAAAACACTGATCATAAATTTATGATGATGTAGTATAATATACTTCAGGCAATTACAACGAAATTTGACATGCATTACGAGTTGTATTTAGGTACTAGCTCCCAGTTTTCCAATTTTCTAAAGAAAGAATAATAATTGAACATCTGTAGCTGTATAGAAGCCCTGGGGTGTAAATTAGAAATTAAAAATGGGGGGGGGGGGGGGGGGGGGGAATCTGGGGCGGGGAGTTTACCTGACTGATAGTGGTGAAATTTCATCAACGCATCGCCCTAAATCTTCCACTTTTGAATCAGAGCCAAAACCTTCAACCTTCACTGCTTCCATCTGTGATTCCGTTTGCATGGATTGCTAGGGTTACATAAATTGCTAAATTGGGTTTCTTCACATAATTCTATATTCTAAACCAAAACAATTACTGCCAGCACACCATTTGCAGAAAAAGAATGAAAATTACATCAATATTTCCCCACTTCAGTCTTCCATCCATCTCTGATAAACAGTTTCAATGAGTCACAATCTGCAACAACTACCAAATTGACTTTTCTCTGCTCACTAAGAAACACAAATGTTTTACCGTAAATATACCACAACCCCAATAAATCCACCATACCATGGAAGCATGGAATAAACATTTAATATCACAAACAAACTACTGCCTATACTCCTTGAAAAGCAAACACAGGAGTAATTATCAATGAAAGATCATATAAGAAAATATATATACTAGTTTATCACTTACAGCAAGTCCACATTCAGATATACAGAATGGAATTTATAACAATGAAATTGAAGGCTACCATATACTGTTTGTTGAGCATCTTTAAGACCCTTAGAAGCAAAAGCAACTTGATCGAGGTTGAATATCTGATTGTAAAGCATATCACGTTGCCCTTCATATAAAAACCGATTAGTATCAGATATAATGAAGTAGAAACACAACTCACTTTGTAAGTTTTCAAGCTCAAGAAATCAGTATTTATTGTAAGTTTTCAAACTCAAGAAATTAATATGTGTTTTAAGTGTTTTCAAAATGAAGAATTAGAATGTAAAAATGACACTGGATATAATAAATCAAATATCCCCCTTAACGGTACCCCCAAAACAACATTCCCAAAATATATACATACAATTATATGCAACATATAATCTTATTGAATACCTCCCAGTAATCAAGAACACCCGCATACAAATAAAGAAGATCTAACTTATATGAACAGTTCATGTATTTAATTGGTATGCAAACAATCATTGATTATGTGCATATGTTGGAGAACAATAAGTTCAATGACCTTAAATTCCAGAGGTAAAGACTGTGCAAAGGGCATATGTTATCAAGTTCATTTAAGTGAATTAAAAAGAAAAGAAACCATAAACAAGCAACAATTATCACACTTACTACAGTGTGATGATTAAAGTTAAAAGAAGTTTATCAAACTCATAATGTTAAAATGAAATAAAATGAAATTCCTCTATCAGTACTGATAGGAAAAACCAGAATGATCCTTTTACATCAATGGATGCATTGATTGTAGTCTCAAACTATGCAACACAGCCCCGTTCCCCGTTCCCTCGTTCCCCGTTAATGGGAAAACTTCCAAGAAATCATTTGCCATGTCAACCATTTGTAATAGAAGTTTATATACCAGATAAATAAAAGCAGCACCTACTATTCATGTAAAAGGTCCCTGATTAAAACACCAAGAGAATGTCTTGCTAGCATTCATAGAAAATTTTCTAATAAAAACTAATGTACTATTTATGTAAAATGATTCGTGATTAAAAAACCAAGCTAATGTCTTACTAACATTCTTTCAGAATATTCTAATAAGAATTTTGTTTTATTTGCTTAGTCTATGTAAAGAATTAATAATCATTAATCAGAAAACAATTAGATGAACAAAATTGAAATCTATAAGAAAGAAATTATAGGAGGAATAGATAGGCTTTCAAAATAGAAGGTGAAACAAGACGATATAATTGATACCTCTGAAGAAAATTTAAAAATAAATTAGGCTTACCTGTCGTAATTAGGGCCAAAACCTTCAACCTTAGGAAATCTGGGGCGGGGAGTTTACCCGACTGACAGTGGTAGAAATTTTATCAACGCATCGCCCTAAATCCTCCACTTCTAAATCAGGGCCAAAACCTTCAACCTTCACTGCTTCCATCTGTGATTCCGTTTGCATGGATTGCTAGGGTTACATAAATGTATACATAAAGATTCTTTTGGATATATATACATAAATATATGCGAAGCAGAAAAGCCTTAGGAAGGTTTGCGGGAATAATTAGCATAGCCTTACCCGGCCGCAGTTACAGAGGCTGAGTTCCGGGTAGTGTTGGACTTTAGAGAGCCCCTGAAACAAAATTTGGGCTCTCATTTCTAATTTATCCTAAGCCCATTCAATTTCTATTTTGGATCGCTTTTCTCTTATATTTTACCCTTTTTTTCTTTTAATCTCACTCACTATTAGTTCCTAATTTTAACTTTCCCACAATAAAATCAAAATTTGATAATTAAAATAAAATAAAAATTAATTTTTGGTTTTTGTAAAATAAATCAAAAGTAACGAATCAGGATGTTTGATAAATAGAGTTTTGAGTCTTTTTTAGTTGATTTAGGCACGAATGAAGGATTGAGTAGTCAAACTCTCTATAATTGTAATGTTTGGTGAATGAAGTTTTATAGAATGACATATTTGATCATGTTTGTTCAAAAATTACTCCATATATCAATAGCCTTTATTCTCTTATTTTCACTGTCATCTCCAAAATCCAAAGTAAAAAGTAAAAAGAGGATAAAACAAGTTTTACTTGGCTTTTTTTTATTTTTGTGAATTTTTAAATATTTATTTAATTATTGTTGGTCCGACTAGTGAACCGTTCAAACTAGTTGAATTGAGAACTAGTGATCTAACTTACTCAACCGTTGGTTTGATTATTAAAACATTGAATATGACATAAAAAATTATTTTTCAAAATTAGTGTACCATATCATCAAACTTTTAGATTTTTATAGTGATCAAAATAGACCTAGTTGTTAATTTCAAAATGGATTAAAAAAATACAGGTATCAAAGTGAACCTAGTTGTCAAGTTCAGGGCCAATGTGAATTTACTTACTAAGTTAAAGGGTCAAAAATTACATTTTCTTTTTTCATGATCATTAACAAATAAACTTAAATAAATAACAATTTTTAAATTTAAAGATCAAAATAGATAAAAAAAAATTTGAAGCTTATGTAAACCTGTCCAAATTTAGAGGCAAAAAGTTATATTTTCCAATTATTTTACACATCAATAAATGAAATGTATTGTTGTTGAGATGCGTGTAAGAATTCAAAACTGTTGAGGAAGTGGCAAAATATGTTCTCCACTTTGATTCCCTTGTCATTGTCAACAAAGCATCCTCCTTTTGCCTCTATTGTTGTCTTCTTCCTACCAATAAAATGACCTTTCCTTTTTAAATCTCACCTTGACGAGAAATGTTGGGTGGGCCCATTTCTTTTTTATCGTGTCCTTTTTGGGCTTTCGACCCAAAAGTCTTTTTTTTTTGTTCACCCACAAGATGAGCTCTTTTACACTTGTCCAGATCCGAAATCAAACCCAAACTAACCATTAATGAACCGAAAAAGGAAGTCAACCATCGATGCCATGCCACGTGTTATTTCCATGCCAAAACTCAAAACTTTTGTCATCACCACCACTCAAATTAACCATTAACAACATTCCACGTCTTTATTTTTCTTTACGCCTCCTGTCTTGTGCTTCAATAAAATTTTACATTTTGATTATATTTAATAATAAAGATTATATATCAATTGAGTCTTAATTTGATTGGCATGGATATTATTGTCAACGTAGGAATACATGTGTTCGAATGTGCTTAAGTACATTATACTCTTATTTTTTGATTGAAGAGGAGCTATGAATAATTTTAAACATTATCTTTAAAAAATAAATATAATTAGAATTTATAATAAAATTATTTATATATATATATGAAATGTCAAAATTTAGAAATTTTAAATATTAAATAACTTTAAAAGTTTATTTAAACATAATCTATACTTTTATTTAAATTTATAATTATATCACAAATTAATTAAAAATTAATTTAATTAGAAAATAACTAAAAAATCCTTAGTTTTTCTAAAGTAAATATTATAAATATATTTTTATCTTTTTAGAATACTTTTTATATAAAATTAAAAAAATTGTAAATATAATAAAATTATAACTTAAAACACCGCAATTTTTTTTAGAAAAAAATCAACTTTATGTTTTTAATAAAATTCTTATTTTATTTTATTGTGCTATAATTTAATAACAATATAAACAACTGTGCTAAAATTTAATAACAAACTAGCCACCATTGCCCCTTGCCTATTGGCAACCTCTAGTCCCACTGGCGCTTGGCAGTGCTGGCCCCCACCCTCCACTATAGAGTCCCCCATCCCAATGGGGAACAGCTAATCTAACCTAATCAATAGAATTATTCTTCTTAAACAATAAAATGATATCTAAATTATATTATTATTTTTTAAATTGATATTTAAATTTTTTTTTGATTAAAAGTGATACTTAAATTATTAAATTGTTATTCATTTTATTTCAATTGTTAGTTTCGTTTAAAATAAATTTAACCAATCATAATTTATTACGTAAATTTGTATTTATTTTACTCATTTTTTTTAAATTTTTTTTTATCAAACATTTTTTATCAATTTTTTTATACTTTCTCATCAATCAAACACCATAAAAAAAATATTTATTTCATTGTACAAAGTTTTGTATTTACTTTCCTGCTTTAAAATCTCATTTCTTCCTCTCTCTTTATCCGTTCTCTTTGAATTATCACGAGCGTAGAACTGTTTTTTGAGCTCATTATCTAGCTCGTGGGAAATGGGAAGCTATGGAGAAGGCTGATGTTAAGAACAAAAGGGAAAGTAGCTCTTGGGGTAGAAAGTTGATTGTCCAGAAGAGAAGATGGGTAAAATAAATGACTGGCTGAATTTTTTTTTTGACGGGACTAACGGTTGGGGTAAAATGGGTAACAATTTAATAATTTAGGTACTAATTTTGACCAAAAAAAAGTTTAGGTACTTATTTTGGAAAAGTAGTATAGTTTAGGTACCATTTTGTTGTTTAAACCTTCTATTTATAATATATAGGGTAAATTGCACCAATATCATCAAATTATTAGTAAGTTTACATTTTCGTTATTTAATTTTATAAAGTTATAAAATAGTTATTGAATTATTTGAAAATTTTCGTTTAAGTTATTGAACTATTTAGAAGTTTTTATTTAGGTCATAAGGATGTTAACTTATTTTTTATAAAAAAATTGGCTAGTGAGCTCCGAACAACGATTCGACGATGAATACTCATTAATGAGTAAAAAAATATACTTTAAATTCAAGTCAATCTAATGATCAATATCGAAGATAGAAAAAAATTTGTTTAGATTTTAATTTGTAAATTTATAATGTTCAAAACTGTTTCATGAAAAAAAAATTAAATTATAAAAGAGAAGAGAAGAGAAGAGAATGGAGGAGAGCTTTTCATTGGTGGATGCAGTATGAACAAAGAAAACCATACAACGACAATTTCAACAACTCGATGACTTAAATGAAAACTTTCAAATAGTTCAATCATCATTTTGTAACTTTCTAAAATTGAATAATCAATACGAAAACTTACTAATAATTTAATGATTTTAGGTGTAATTTACCTTACCAACACTAGTATAAACTAAAATAAACTTACATCTTTTATAATTTTTATATATTAATATATTAATAATTTAATCAATAAATTTATCAAAATAATTATAATTATAATATATAAATTTTAAAATTGATTCAATATTTCTATCCATCAACAAATAATATAAATTAAATATACAGATCTGATATTTTAATAATATCGATAGATAATATTACCTAAATAAAAACATAAAATTATCGGTTTGAATCACATTTATTTGATTGAAACTAAAATCAAATAAAGAATAACATAAAAACAAATAAAGAATGCAACTCCTGTCTGTTTTATCATCTAATGCGACGTGTTAGCATATCTATCAGGCTCTGGTTCAGGCTCAGCGTATACCGTCAGTATGCCTGGGGTTTATATATACTATGAAAAATCAATCGTACAAAAAATAATATTTCTTTAAGTGTACAACCTACCCAAGATAATGAAAAAAATAATCTACCTAATGATAGTATGTAGGAAGCAGCATGTACTGTTACTATTGGCGAGTGTTGTATAATCTAGAGCCAATCATTTTGAGCTCGAATTTCTTGACAGATCCAGCAAGGTCCCTCAAGGCACTGTCCAGAACAAAAGGGTTATTTTCAAAGTTGATGTCGGTAGAATTAACCAGGTTTCGGCATGGCTCCCGTCTCTGTGCAATGGTTCCGTGATAATGATAATACTTGATCCTGCCCTCCGTCTTGTGGGTGGTCTTGGCACCTGCCCCTAGGTTCTGTGACATGTGAACCCCTGTTGCATACACGTTGCGTGGTTGAATTGCGTACTTCCGGTCCCTCCTTATTCCTCTTTTCACATCTCTATATACCAGCTTCTCAACCCCCATTTCCTGCATGTTTACATTTACATCGTCAATAACCCACTCACACATACCAACCCCCACTACCTATCTATATATCTTTCAACATCCAGTTCGCTTCTTACTATGGATACATTAGAACAAGTCAACTTTTGCCCATGGCATGCAAATCAGAACAAGATGATGCAGTTGGAATATTCCCCCTAGCTGTAATATTCAACTCTAGCTATTGCTAATTTGCTAGTCCTTTCATTGTATGGTCTCCTTATTTGTTTACTAGTTCTCTGTTATTTTCCACCAAAGGTATTAAATAAATCCATCTGAAGAATATCAATCTGCAAGATGTTGCAAACCTATCTGGTTCATGGAGATCAGCTAAATAAAATAGCTCAGTCTTGAAATAGGAATTTACAGCAAATAAGAAACTACTTGCAATCCAAGCTTATCTCACATATATTCCCAACAAGAGGAGAGTCTCCATCTTACAATTAAAGCCAATACTAGCAGCTGTCCTAATCTCTCACCATCATCAACATGATTGAAGAATCTATAACTTTCTGAATTTTGTTGCCTAAGGTCAGCAATCGGAGGACTGACTGGAATTTTCCCTCAAAACAAATGTGACCTTTGAACCAAATAGCAAGGGTCCTAAATCCTAATCAAGAATACATAACAATGGCTCTGAAAACAAATTTGGAACTCCCCAGCTCCACCTGCCCTAGCTAATACAGTCAGGACTATTACAGGGTAAAATAACTACAACCATGTAGAAAGCACTTGATTTTGGTTTACAACATCACCATCACAAGATTAATTACAATTATCAGACTATTAGCTAGTGAAATTGACAAACAGAGCAGAGTTTATGTTTCCCTTTCTATGCTAGGAAAGAATACTAGTAGTGATAGTAGCTAAAAAGGTTTGGTATTTCATGGATTAACGAAATCCAGCCATTTTCTTATAATTTTAATCACCCCCATATAAAATCTTCCCTAATGGGATAAGGCATAAGCATTGAATCGAAATTTCTGCAGCTAGAGACAGAAACATGATTAATTGGTCAAATAATAGAAAGAAGCATACCTGTGACGTTTAGCAGCATCAACAGAGTGGCAAAGCTTGTTGCTCATAGGCATCTGCTCAATAGTGATCTGAGAATAGTCGGAGAGGGAATCGAGCACAGAACCAAGGGTGGTCTTGGGAGGCACAAAGATGTACTCATCCACATCGAAGAAGAATATCCACTTTGCCATAAATTTGTACCTGTGCAAGCAGTCGTTTACCACCAAGAACTGGTTGTGGTAGTACCCATCGAATCTCTCCTGCTCCCTTATGTCTTGAAGCGTCACATAGCCAAGCTCCATCCATGGCTTTAAAACCTCCAACACTTCCTCGTGGACCCCACCGGCGTCGTGTATAACGAAATGAGACCTCTCCCCGAACAGCCTGACATGGTAGGCTATCCACTCCCTCAGTCTCTGGGGACTCAGCGTCCCGTACAAGGAAGATCCACAGTAAAGGTAATCGTACTTGGGTCTGGAGTTGAAGAGAGAAAGATTGAAGGTACCGGGTGGTTCTGTCAAGGCAGGGATGGTGTCGGTGAGGTTGAATTTGGAGTCACCTCCTCCGGATGTGGAGGCGTGGAGAAGGAGCGTCCCTCCAGAGTTGTCCAGGTTAACGGGATGGGAGAAGGTACAATTCACCACGACCACAGTATAAACGCGGCCATAGCCCCAGTCAGGGAGAATCTTGTAAGCAAGGCTACTAGTGATGTTGGAGTTGTTTTGTTTAGTATTGGAAGGAAGCCACTGGCACTGGTACGCTGGGCGGGAGTAGAGATGGAGGGGCTTGGAGGCGAGGCCAACGATGGCAAAGGTGTTGGGGCCGCCCCGGTAGGTGCCCATGGTGATGAAGTTATAGGCGGCAGCACCGTAGGGGTTGAATGCACGCCGTAGGATGCCGCTGGAGAGGAGGTCATCAGATTGTGTGTGGGAAAGGGAGGGAGAGGGGGAGGCGGCGATTGGCGAGATGCAGAAGCGGAGATCAGCGGCGGATATGGTGAAGCGAGAAGGGACAAATTGGAGGAGGGTAACGAGGGTGCAAAGGAGGAGGAGTGCTGTTAACACGAGCTTGAGTTCAGCAGCGAAATTGCATACCACCCCAACTACCATCCTCTTCTGCTTCTCTCCACCCGATCTCTCTTTTCCCATTGCAAAGGAACACCAATGTAAGAACCCAAAGCTTCTCTTCTGCACCGAAGCCTCACAGCTATGACTATAAGAATAAAGACAGCGATGCAAAGCCTAATTCGAGGAACATGGCAAGAGAGATGAAGGAAGCTATTCTTTGTCCATTCAACTCCCTCTTTCTATCTGTCTCTCCCTGTCGTCTACTTTTGATTATTAATAAACTTTTATATTATTACTTTACTTAAAAGTTTGGACCGGCGGTGTCAACATAAATAACTTTATATATAAAATTACTTATAATTATGATTTAATAATAAAAATTTGACCCTTTTAAACAAAACCTTGTAGTCCAAGTTTGCAGTGTTCCATGATTTAATTAATTATATTAGTAAACAAATACCACCCCCACTCCTTACTCTTTGCATTAAACTTTTCTTTTTCGCCTTGAATTTCTTTCCACTTTGAAAGATTATCAAATTTTGTTGGTTATTTACTGTTAATAATATTGATTAATTTTCTCATTATGAATGCTTTTTGAAAAATATCAAATTAGCGATCTTTTGTTCAATCAAGCTCCGGCAATCATTCACCAAATTACTCAATGGATGGGAATCATCATATGGCTTTTTGAGAAAGTCGATTACCATCCTAGCATCCAATTTCGCAATTAATTGTTAAATGCCCAAGCCATTTGCTAAGTGCAAGTCTTCTCAAACACCTTTAAAGTTCTGCTTCTAGATTATCTGTTCATCCCATCTTTTATGTGAATCCCTTTATGATGAGAATCAAAGCGTAAATGTAGCTGTCCAAGCTCAAGTGAGTAATTTTGGGCTAATAACTCGTACTAAGGCCAGACAAATATAAGCTGAGATTACATTATGTATGCAAGAATATTCAATCCAATTAGAGAAACCCAATAAAATGAATACAAGCCTAAAGAAGACAAGCCCAAGTTCATTTCACTTTTGCTGTGCAAGAGCATGGATGATTCCTAGTTGACTTTTGAGTTTATGCTTTCATTAAATACATAACATGCATGAATGGGGAAGTGAGTCAATCCATGAATGTAGGTATGGTTAGATGCATGAACTTAGGTACTTATACTTGAACATTAATTATTAATGCATGTACTTAAGCCTATGCTTGGGGGTATGTCTCAAGTTCCTATAAATACCCTTTTATTATGTTAAATGTTCTAAATTTTACAATTAGCTTATTTATCCTTATCCACTCTTATTTAAGCAACTTTCTTTGTTTAGTGGTAAGTAAATCCGATTCTTATTACTCTACCTTCTTTCTTTCTTAGAGTGTGGTAAATAAATCTAGTTCTTGTTTGTAGCGGATTTTCCCTATCAGCCAAGGCTGCTAGTTTTTTTTTTTTTTTTTCCATTTTCCTTTGTTTTTAGTTCTACTTGTCTTCAAGCATTTCCTTCAGCATTTCTTGATCTGTGGGCTTATCATATTGGTGTCAGAGTTTTCGATTGTAGTGTATTTCCCCGAGTTAAACCCATAGAAGATGATTTGTCACCAACCAATGTGAGAGGACTTTCCATGGAGCAAGCCAAAATCCTTGGTCTATAAAGAAGGTAAGAAGAAATGATGATGCAACTCAGCCGATTAACTCAAGCTCTTCATTTTCCTTACTTTTCTTATTTTGTTTGCTTGAGGATAAGCAAATACTTAAGTGTGAGAATTTGATTTGCTGGTTTCATACCTAGCAGATTGAATTATTTTTCACACTTGAACAGCTTGAAATCAAGTATTTTCGTTTTGTTTTCTTAAGATTTAATTTAGTTTTCTTTAATGAAATAAATTGTGTATAAAGTGCAAAAAAGTGCTTATTGTCGTCTGTAAGGCCAATTAAGCCCTAAGGGTTAGCTAACGAAATTTGTGAGTGTGCAGGAAACATTTAGAAGACGAACAAATATGAAGTTGATTACTACATCACGACATAGATTGATCTGTGCTGTAACAAAGGGACCAGAACTGTAGAATGTCAAAATTGTCTCCTATGTGGTGACGTGGGCACGTGTCGCAACAACACCTGGGAAATTTACCTAAATGAGTGGACTGTCTTCTACATCGCGACATCGACCCCTGAACACGGATTTCACACCAAATAAATAGCGTTTTAGTTTTTACAATGCCGCTTAAACACGAGGAACGATTGTTGACCTAAGGTTGAGAAAAACGATCGTCCAAGGTTATAAATAGGGCCTCTAACACTAGGGTTTTACACACCATTCACTAGATCTTAGTTTTAAGTTTTATTTTATATTTTCGATTGAAACGAGATTGTAGAACTCGCATAAACGTTCGAGGAATTTTTCTCTACAGATTGCCACTAAAATTCTAGTTTCTTTTTCATTCGCTTATTCAATTATATGTGTTTATGATGATCAAGAAACCCATAAGGAACTAATTACATTTTGGGGAATTAGGGAGTGAAAATATGAATATTTGATTGTTATTTAACAGGGATTTTACCTTTTGGATCAGCTGTTTGTGAAAAGAAGAACATCGAACAAACACTAGGCCTGACAATCCTAGAAAGTCATCTACGTGGGAATGAACCCAAAATTGGTATTGCCCATCTGTGATCACCTTTTCCCTAAACCGATTTAGATTGTGACATCTAGCGATAAGTAATCTCTATAGACTTACTATGCCGGCGGAGATTGAGAGATCCATTTGGAGTAGTGACTAGTTGATTGGAGGATAATCCCGAAAACCCAACAATTGAAAAACTCATACGAAAACGATCTAATCTCCGAAAAGCCGTTTATAAGAATTTCTACATCTCAAATCTCTCCTTTATTTCTATTTTAATTTTCTCCTTTATTTTATACTCTTCAAAATCCACTCTTTATTCTTCGTACTATAACACCTAAAATAAGTATTAATTAATCTTATTCTTTGCAAAGATTTGATTTACTATCGCTTGTGCCTCCTTTAGGTACGATACTCGGAATACTACCAAGTGTTTCGTTTTACACATTATATTTACAACCTGACCCGTATATTTGCAGAAAGCCTAAATCTACGCCGAACGAGAATACGTTCTGGGGCGATCACCTGTAAATGTATGTTTATTATTATTGCAAGTTATGTCTAAATCAAAAAAATTAAATTGATAATTAAATATTGTTTGTTATGAAAAAGGTTCTGATGCGTGTAGTAATTCTCTGTAACTTTATTCCGACGACGAAAACGAGATATGAATGTTACAAGTGTGGTGTGCTGATTGTTAACTTTATTATTTAGTTATGTGATCGAAAATTAAATTCTTGCTCATGAACACGTAATACATTTCATGATCTATTATTTAACTCCGAATCATATGTATTAGTGGTGAATATTTTATTTACAACCAAACAAGAAAAAAAAAAACCTTTAATGTCAATTTTGTTAATTAATACTGTTAACATTAATTCTTTATCTCATTCTTTTTCGGTTAATTTTTGGATAAATTCAACTCCTTAAACCTTTTAATTTGACCACTGTTATCTTTAGAAAATTGAGTGAGCTTATATCAAATTATGAAAAGGAAAAATGAAAAGAGGCCTCCATTGTTTACTCATTTATTTTCTTGCAAATTTAGATTAACTAGAAGTTTTTTAGTTTTATATGTATAAAGAGTTATTGTATTTTTTCATATTTTCTTTAATTATTTTATAATTTTTATAGTTTTTTTTTATATATTTTTATAAAATTTTAAGTGAATGGTTCTAAAAAAATCATTAGTAAAAAATCGAAAAATCAATCAAACACTTAATACATTAATATTTTAATCTATGTAATGGGCCACGTATCAATTTATTAACATTTTTGTTTGCCACGTTAACATCTATTAAACAGTTTTTGATAAAATTCAATTAATTTAATGTTGGTCATTTTCACTAAAGTTTAATTGACTTTTTGTTTTGTTTTGTTTTTTTTATTAAAGGTTATTTGCACCCTTTTGCGTAATTTTCTTTTTGTCCCTCAAATTCTTCCAAACAAGTTTCTAAGATTGACAAGTGGCAAGATGAGAGTGTTCTTTACTTTCACAATATAATGCTTTAGTTGGGATATTAAATTAATATAAATTAAAGAATAAATTATACTAACAGTAATTTAATTTTAATCCAGAGACAAAACAGTCACATTAATTTTATTTCAATTATTCAATTTTAAAAAAAATAATAAAATAATTATTTTATCGAAAAATGATAAAATAATCACTGATTAAAATTTTTTGTTAAAGATTTAATAAGATCGTTTATACGATAAATTAAATAATTGATGTAACGAATTAATTTATTATGTACGATGAATAGTAAAAAAGTAAAAAAAGAAAAGAAAATATGATTGGTCCTTCACTCCTTCTCATCTTTCTCTTCATCTTCTTCTCTCTCAACCTTTTGCTCCTTATGCTTCTTTTTTTTTACTTGTTATTCTCTCCTTTCTTTTCATCTTCTTTCTCCCTCAACCTCGTCTTTTACCATCTCCGCCTCTTGTCTTTTTTCTTTTTTTTCTCTGTGTTCTCATCATCTTCTTGGCTTTGTATCACAGTTTTACCGATCTTGAACCCGGATATAATTTGTGTCACCGCCGCCACCGCCACTTCCAAGAACACTAGCAGTTGTTTCACATCAAGTTACTTTAATGCTTGCTGAGATCCAAGAACAACAAAGCATGATGCGAACTTACGATGTCAGAATCAAGAATCTAGAATCTGATATCGAAGAAAAAGATTCCGCCAATGATTTACACCATAAACAGCTCGAAAATTGCATTGCTGTCAACAAATACATGGAAAAGAAGCTAAACGAGACCGGGCCATTGTTTATGTTTGATAATATCCAGATCACAGAATCCAAGTCACTTCGTTCAAGTTTTACACTGTGCTTTGAAATCTGTTCGTAGTTTCGTGAGGTTGATGATGAAGGAAATGGAGTTAGCGAAATGGGATATTGTTTTGCAGCTACTAAAGCCATTGAACCTTTAGCCATGCTTGCTAAACAAAGCCATGCGTGCTTTCTGCTTTAATCTTTTGTGTGTAAAACAATGTTACAAGGCTTCGATTCTCTTGATTTTAGTGTCTTAAAAATTCTCCACCATGAGCAGTATTTCAATGCATTCAAAACCCTGAAATATGCTAACACGAAATCGTTTATAGTTTAAAACCCAAAATCTGGTTTTGCTAAGTTCATCAGACACAAGTACCTTAAACTTGTTCACCCCAAAATGGAATGTTCATTTTTTGGGAACTTGAACCAACGTAAAATGGTTATCTCCAATGGATTTTCCGATACGACTTTTTTCATGGCTTTTACAGAGATGGGTCGGCGATTTTGGCTCTTACATTTCTTGGGTTTGTCGATGAGTGACCAAGTTTCAGTCTTTCAGGTAATGAAAGGTTACAGATTCTCCCAGGTTTACATGGAAAACGTTAGTGAAGAATCATTTTTCATCGATGAAATCGTCGACTATGCCGATGTTGATGCTAGAGTCGGTTTCACGGTTTTTTTCCATGACAGCTAATCCACCGTTAAATTTAAAAAGATTTTTTTTTATCATTTTTAAAAAATTAAATGATTGAAATAAAATCAATATGATTATTTTATTCTTCATATCAAAATTAAGTATCTATTAATGTAATTTATTCTAAATTAAATTATCGTATATTATACTTATTTTTAAAAGTTTATGTTATTACTTATTTCTGATTTATTAATTCTTTTTGGAATGTTTTCTTATACTTCCAATTTTATCTTTTCTATTTGTTTACTATTAAATGGATGATTTAATCATTAAAATTAAAAACAAATAATTAGAGTGATTCAATTACAAAAATTCTCATATGGGAATTTTTTTGAATAATATATCGGTTGAATTTATTAGAAATTAAAATAGAGAAACCGTCCAAACGAAATTAAAATATAGCAGGAAAATAACAAAACAAAGAGAAACTAAAAGAAACTAAAAAACGAAACATCAGTGCAGCAAAATACATCCAATGGGCTGCAACGACAGGGATGAAATGAAACACTGGAGAAAGAAAGTAGGAAACAAAACTCCTTGTCTTTATCCACATACATGCTTAAGGATCGAAATAGGAGTGGTGAGCGAAACCAACAATCTTGCAGGCTGCTTCGCAAAACAGATCTGACTGCATCGACAAATGAACCACAAAAAGGGAATCAAACTACTGAAAGACCACCGATAACCACAAATCATAGCTGAGCGTTGTGAGAAAACAATCCACGAACGCAAATTTACCACAAAGATAGACGAAAACGTGCCATAAGACAGAAGCGTGCCACATGACATAAAAAAAGCGTGTCATATAGACAGATAAAAACTAGGGAAAAAAAAAAAACTAAAATATGGGAACTTCTTTTATTATGACTTGTTGCATAAGTAATTAATTGGAGAAATTGATTAAAGAGTAGTAGTGGTAGTGTTAAAAAAGAAAATACAAGAGAACAATAAGTTGATTAAGAGCGGAGCAATACAAGACAATATGTGCATTCCAAACATAGGGTATACAGTACACATATGATACATGTATCTAATGATTACATAGAAAAACTATATACAAAAGACAAAACCATGGATTAGTAAATTTCTTATTGATACATGATTAAACTTCAAAGTTAATTTATTCAAAAACAAAAAGCAAATGGTAATTAGTTAATATGCTGCATTAATTTGAATTAGTGTTAACTAAGAATTAATGCAGACGACGTACGGTCCTCTGGAGCAAGAACTCGATGCGATGCGTCATCACTTGGCAGGCACAACATCCAGTATTGGAGCTCGGCATATTGGGCAGTTTCCATTCCTCCATAGTAATTCATTACCGCATTTCAGACAGGTGCACATGTGCCCGCATCTGACCATTTCATATTCAATAAGAAATTAAGTTTTTGAGTAAATGAAATGCATGCCTCTTTGTATATACAAATATATTTACCTGTACAGAAGTGAGTCCACCTGCATTTCATAGCAAATACAACAAGTACGTTTCCATGGCGTCCTATCTGCTGAATTCTTCCCTTCCCCTTCAACTGTATCAGGATGAGTTTTTAATCAAAACTATGCATGTAAGTAGCATTCTTGTGTAAAACAAATAATTATCAGGCAGTCAAGTCTCACCCGAATGAACTTCACGATTAAGGGAGTAGTGTTGCCATTTCATCTGCATGTCCACGCATGTCATGACTGATTTTCTTAGTTCACTAATCTCGCTGTGAAGTTGCTCGATATGCCCTCTTAAATCACAGATGAGTTCCATTTCCTGCATTATATGTATGCATATATAGCAATGCAAATGACATATCACTGTCTGACACAATTACTTTGCATGTATGAAACCAACATAAATGAAATATTCAAAACAACTCACGAGCGAAGGCCGGTTTATCGAAGAAGCAGACTGTCTAGCATCCTGGTAACGGTAACCTTCAGCTTGAGATGGTTGGGGTGGAGGTGAAAATAAAGATGCACCCCGCTCGTCGTTACTGGTTTCGTTATCATCCTGAAAACTCCATGACCTCGTCATCATAGCTGATGGTGAGGAATTATTGAAGTAGTTATTGGCTTCTTGACATTGACGGCTGCTTAAGCTCCTTTCTTCTTCTTCATCTTCATCTTCATCTTCATATTCTTCTTCTTCTTCTTCTTCATCATCTTCTTCTTCCTCTTCTTCTTCTTCCTCTTCTTCTTCGTAAGACGTGGGTTCGACCATTCCTTCCTTATCCTCAACTTCTCGTTGACTTTCAGTTACATCAGCTTGCATTTCTACACGAGAAGTCATTAATCGGTTCATTTTCTCTAGGAAATCACTGTCAAATAGAGTTGAAACTCTTCCCCTGCATATAATTCCATCCTTATCATCCACTTCTTGTTGACTTTCAGCCCCATCCGCTTGCATTTGTACACGAGAAGTCATTAATTGGTCCATCGTATCTCGGAAATCACTGCCAAGCAAAGTTGAAACTCTTCCCCTGCAAGTAAATTGGAAATTATCCATTATGATGAGTTTTTACATCTTGCAAGATAAAGAGAGAGGTCAGACAAGCATGTCCCCAATATTCAGTTTGACAGTGATAAATAAACAGTAAATATCTTATACCTTTCTAGGAGCTGACGAATCTCCTCATTATTTGAGGTAGTGTTACGCACTTCTTCGTACCATGCTTGCCTTAAGCCTTCCCAATAACTTCTAGGTCGAGATATATTGCTAAACCAATCATAATCATCAGTTTCATCAAAATATTGTTGGTAATGATCCTCCTCTTCTTCTGTTACCTCATTCTCATTCCCGTCATTAATGCAGGATGTTAATGTCTTGTCTACAATATCCTGAGAGTGAGGGTCTACGCAGATATGGTGCTGATCACCAACGTCCTCTTCTTCAACTATCTCAATCTCTATGCTACTAATCATGGATGTTGTTCTTGTTGTTGTTGTTGTTGTTTCCATGGTTTCTTGCGAGTCAAGAATAAGTTGATGCTGGTCCTTTTCTTGTTCTGCTTTTGCAACCTCATTTTGGGTTACTGTTTCTGCAGTTTCTTGTGAGCCAAGGATGAGTTGTTGTTGGCTGCTCAACTCTTCTTTTTTTGCCACCTCATTCTCCGATGGACCCTCCAATGGCTTCGTTTCCTTTGCAATTTTTGGCGATTCAGGGGATTTTGCTTCCAGGCTTGTTTTCTGTTGCACGGCATCTGAAGGTGGCTTGGCCTGTTCTTTAACATCTTCGTTTTTGTTGGTTGTCAAACTATCAACCGGCGATGAACTCTGCTGCCCCTTTTGGCAAAGAGTATCTTCCCTTTGCGGGGGTTTGCAAGTGGAGCTTTTGTCCTTACAGATGTATCTTGGAGTAGCTGAAACATTCTGGGCTGTCATGCCTTGGTCAGCACCGGTGCTAAACTTCTCCCTGGAATTAGTTAAATTTAAGACGTCTTGATGAAACTAGGTACGTGCATTTAGAGGCTGAAAGTAAAACTTTAGATGGATGACATAGATTGGCATTAGTGGTACCTGAGATGCATAATGGTAGACCCTTGAGGGCGATTCAGTAATTGTGGACGACATTTATCTTGAATAGTCTGGCAGCGGTGTAGGCTTTTAAGCCGTAGCATTGACTGTAGGAATAGAAAGAAGCATAAAGCAAACAATAATAAAAACATGATGAGTTGGAATGAATGAAGGAAGACTGTGAAAAGAGAACACACCTGAACACGGCCACGCTGTGGGAATTTGGAAACAGCCTGGCGTTTCACCAGTGAATCCAACTCTCTTTTCTTGTCTCGCTCTATCCGTACGAGAAAATCTTTGAATGCTTGTCGCCCTCTTATCAGGGGTGAGTTTATGACCAGTGAGAAACACCTCCGTAATGATTCATTTGGTTTTGAACAATGCTTTGACTCTTTACGCTGCGAGTGGGAGCCTGTAACGTTATTACAATGCTCATGATCATCCTCATTTTCCCCGCCGTTTTTCAATTTCTTGATGATATCCACAATTCTCACTTTTTCAATCTCCCCAGCGTCAATAGTCTTGCTACACGAAGAAGAAGAAGAAGGTGCTTCACCTGCCGGGGTTCTATCTGAAGGTGGCTCCAACTCTGTTAAGGAATCTGCATTGTTTGTTCTGTTCTCCATTTTTTCCTCAAATGGTTCACTTGTTGAAGATTCTTCCATAGGGGAGGCATTATTCTCGTTAGAGCTTACACCAGAACTTGTCCTGCTAGTGTTGGAATCCATACTTAGATTCTGGTTTGAATTTATGCTGTTGGATCGATTTAGCCTAGCCTCCCATATTTGAACAAGGGAAGAAGCGGCAAGATTGTGCGTGACCGAACCATTCTCCGATCGAGTTTGGGCATTTTTTGTGGTAGAACTTGATGCCATCGGTGGCGGTGGTGGTGGTGGTGATACGGGTTTTGAATGTGAAGGAGCCAACACTTGTTCTGCAGCTTCATTTACCTGTTTGTCAATGGTGGATACCGCCACATCTTGCGACTGCCTAGTCACCCACCGATCAAGAACCGGGGATTGCTTTGGGTTGATGGGTGAAGCAGAAGGGTCCCCATTTTTCTTGTTGTGGTGGTTCTTGTTTGAGACTGGTGGCAAGTTATGACGGTTAGCGTTGGCATTGGCATTGCCTTGTTCAGCGGTGACCCAAGAAGCGACGTTATTATGATTTTGTGCAGTTTTGGGGGAAGAAAGAGAGATGCAGCCATGGATATGATCTCGAACCAAGTCATTGAAATTCTTGTCGAACACAGTTTGCACGCTTCTCACATTGCTGTCCCTGCATCGTTCTTTACGGTTGTGATCCCTTAGGACACAGCCAAAAGGCGAAGAGGGAACAATCTCCAGCTGGGAAGACGCCATATTCACAAAACGCGGAGTTGATTAAAATGGGAGGTATATGGCCATGGCCGAGGCCAATTAGGCCAATGCAAAAGAACAGATATCAAGGACTCTAGAATTTGGGAACGGAAGAAAGGGCATGGGAATTTGGAAATGGGGATCACAGACTCTCTCTTACTCCAATTAAGAGAGTAAAATTAGAGACAAGCAGAGGTGGAGAACTTGAAATTGTTAGACGAAAACAACGGAGTGTTGTTGAATTGTTAGTATTGTTACGTGGGACAATTCGAATCTGCATGGGAACCATTGGTATTGACTCATGGTCTTAAATGTATACTATATTTGCCAAATTTTGTATCTGTAACCAGACAGCCCAAATTCCCCAGGAGACCAGCCCGGATTGGATATATTTTGGGTGGAAGCGAGAAAACCATGCTTGCCTAACCTTTGCCTTCATTTGCCATTTTCTATTTTGTTTTCTTTTTTGGTTCAACGTTAATTCATATTTCTTATTCTGATTAAGCTAAATGTGGGTTTCTCTACTAATAATTTTTTTTTGGTACATAAAGATGATAAAATTTAAATATCGATAATGAATAAATATCGCAAAAAAACGAAAAGAAAGAATACACAGATTTTACGTGGAAACCCTTTCGGGAAAAAAACCACGGGCAGAGGAGAAGAAGATTCACTAATGTCGAAAATTGAATAATTACAAGAGGAGATAACTACGCCTATTTATAGGTTGAAAAACCTTATTCCAATCAACAACTAATAGGAGTAACGTAGTAAGGTTGAAACACCTTATTCTAATTAAAATAAAATAGATGACTTATTCTAATTAAAATAAAATAAAAGAAACCTAGTTTATTTGGACTTTACTTTTATTTTATTTTACCACTGTATTTTATTTTAACAAGAATTCTAGTCACCCAATTCTAACAATCTCCACCATGACAAGAATTCTCTACGAACAAGAACTCTCAACAAACAAGTTCTTCACCTCTTCCACTAAACCCCTTGAGGGGTATTCTTCAACAATGAACACCAATCAAGTCCATGAAATACTCAAACTTGGGTATGGGAAGTGACTTAGTTATCATATCTGCAAGATTTTCATGAGTATTAACTTTGCTCACAACAACATCTCCACGAGCAATAATATCACGCACAAAATGATACCGAACATCAATGTGCTTCGTTCTCTCATGAAACATTTGATCTTTCGTAAGAAAAATGACACTTTGATTGTCACAAAATATTGTACCAATCTGAAGTTCTTTATTCAATTCAGCAAAGAGTCCTTTTAACCAAATAGCTTCTTTACATGCTTCGGTAATTGCCATGTACTCAGCTTCAGTGGTAGACAAAGCAACTGTAGTTTGTAAAGTAGCTTTCCAACTAATTGCACAACCCCCAATTGTAAAGACATACCCTGTAAGAGATCTTCTCCTATCTAGGTCTCTAGCAACATCAGCATCAACATACCCAATAACTCCATCTTTAGTTCTTCCAAACTGTAAGCAAACATCAGTGGTACCTCGTAAGTATCTCAAAATCCACTGAACTGCTTTCCAGTGTTCTTTACCGGGATTTGCCATGTATCTACTAACTGCACTGACTGCATATGACAAATCTGGACGTGAGCAAACCATAGCATACATTAGAGAACCCACTGCACTAGAATATGGTACACGTGACATGTAATCAATCTCATCATCTAATTGCGGAGACAAAGCCGATGAAAGTCTGAAGTGGGCTGCTAATGGAGTACTAACAGGCTTGGCACTCTACATATTGAACCTGTAAAGAACTTTCTCAATGTACCCTTTGTGACTTAGGTACAACTTACATGCCTTTCTATATCTAAGAATCTCTATCCCAAGCATCTTCTTTGCTGCTCCTAAATCTTTCATCTCAAATTCTTCACTAAGTTGGGCTTTAACCTTTCTTATCTCTTCTTTATCTTTTGCTGCTATTAGCATGTCATCAACATAAAGGAGTAGATATACAAAAGAACAATCACCGTTTTTCTTAAAATAAACACAACTATCAAAATTGCTTCTTTTGAAATCATGGGTAGTCATAAAAGAATCAAACCTCTTGTACCATTGCCTTGGTGACAGTTTCAAACCATAAAGGGACTTTTTCAACAAGCAAACATAGTCCTTCTTTTCTGAGACTATAAAGCCCTCTGGTTGTTGCATGTAAATATCTTCCTCAAGTTCTCCATGCAAGAACGCTGTTTTTACATCTAACTGATCAAGCTCCAAATCATACATGGCCACAATACCAAGTAAGGCTCGAATTGAACTGTGTTTCACAACTGGAGAAAACACGTCTGTAAAGTCTACACCGGGAATCTGACTGTAACCTTTTGTAACAAGTCTTGCTTTATATCTAGGTTCTTCAATTCCTGGAATCCCTTCTTCCCTCTTGAATACCCATTTTCAACTAACAACTTTTTTACCCTTTGGAAGCTTCACTAAGTCCCACGTTTTATTCTTATGGAGTGATTTCATCTCTTCTTGCATGACAATCATCTACTGTTCTGAGTCTTCACAGCTTACTGCCTCGGAATAAGTAGATGGCTCTTAATTTGCATCAATATCTTCAGCCACGTTTAAAGCATGAGCTATTAGATCAGCCTCAGCGTACCTCTTCAGAGGTTTAATTTCTCTTCTAGGTCTATTTTTGGCAATAGAATATTGTGGCGATGAAGTAACTCTATTCTGAACTTCTGTACTAACTTGAGAAGTTGACTCTATTGTAGATATTGATTCAATTTGAAACTCCACTTGCTTTTGCCGTTCTTTACTGGAAGAGTCTTTAAGAGATAAGTTAGGTAACATAGCAGTTTCATCAAAAACAACATCTTGCTAATCACAACTTTTCTATTTTCAAGACACTATAACTTCTACCATTTTACACCAGCTTTAAAACCAAGAAAAACACATTTAATGGATCTTGGTTCTAATTTTCCATTATCAACATGAGCATAAGCAGGACACCCAAAAATCTTTATATCAGAGTAATCAGCAGGCTTACCAGACCATATCTCTTGTGGAGTCTTTTTCTCAATGGCGATAGATGGAGATCGGTTGATCAAAAAACATGCAGTAGAGGCTGTTTCAGCCCAAAACGACTTCGGTAAATTAGCATTCGATAACATACATCGAACCTTCTCCATGATTATTCTATTCATTCGTTCTGCAACGTCGTTTTGCTGTGGAGTATGACGAACTGTCAAATGTCTCATGATCCCTTCTGATTTGCACAATTCATTAAACTCATCAGAACAGAACTCCAAGCCATTATTTGTGCGGAGGTGTTTTATCCATTTTCCTGTCTATTTTTCAACCATAATTTCCCAAGACTTGAATGCGAAAAACACATCACTTTTCTGCTTCAGAAAGAATGCCCAAACTTTTCTGGAAAAATCATCAATAAGAGTTTACATATAATTAGCTTCACCTCTCGAAGGCACTCTAGATAGTCCCAAAAGATTAAAATGAATATAATCTAATATTCCCTTCGTGTTATGGATTCCTCTGGTGAATCAAACTCTTTTATTGCTTCCCCAAAACGTAATGCTCACAGAACTTCAGTTTGCTAATGCCTTGCCCATAAAAAAGTCCTCTTTTACTCAATTATGCCATGCCGTTTTCACTCATATGCCCTAGACGCATATTCCAAAGTCCAGTAATATCATCATCTGACAAGGAAGAGGAAGCGACTGCAGCATCACCAGTAATAGTTGAACCTTGCAAAACATATAATTTGGAAGTCTCTCTCTGCCCATTCATCACAACGAGGGAACCTTTACTAATCTTTAGAACCCCACTTTTAGCTGTGCACCTGTGTCCTTTTGAATCAAGAGTACTTAACGAAATCAAATTCCTTTTCAATTCTAGTACATGTCGCACGTCACTAAGAGTTCTAACGACCCCAGCAAACATCTTTATTTTGATTGTGCTAACACCTGCGATCTTATATGAAGCATTATTTCCCATCAAAACAACACCTTCATACACAGCTTCATATATTGTAAACCAATCCCGATTGGGACTCATATGAAAGGTGCAACCAGAATCGAGGATCCACTCCTCGTTCACTTTAGAATTATCGACAGAAGCAAGTAGGAGTTCACCATCACTGTAGTCTTCCACTACATCAGCTTCACCGGATTGTTCTGGTTATTTTCCCTTTTGATTCTCTACCTCCCTTTTGATTTTATTTTGTAACTTGTAGCACTCTTTCTTAATGTGCCCTTTCTTCTTGCAGAAGTTGCAAGTTTTACCTCTGTTTGAAGATCTCGATCTACCTTTAGATTTACTGCGGGAATTTCGTTCTTGTGTCCTCCCACGATTATCATCACTGTTACGATCTTGTCTTCCACGAACAACTCTCCCTTAGAGTCAGATCCAGCCACAAGATGCTTCATCTTGTCATACGAGGCTAAGGAAGCATAGATTTTATCAACTGTGAGAGATTCACAGTTATACAAATTTGTATCTCTAAAGGTTGAATATGACGGTGGTAACGAACAAAGGAGAATTAACCCTAAATCCTCTTTATCATACTGAACCTCCATGGCCTCCAAATCCGAGATAATTTTTTTAAACACATTTAAGTGTTCATGCACAGACGCACCATTCTTCCAAACGATGAGAATGCAGACGTTGTTTCATATGCAATTTACTGGTTAGTGTTTTAGACATATATAACTACTGTAATTTTGCCCACAATGCAGCAGTAGTCTTCTCCTTTAACACATCTTGAAGAATTTCATTCGACAAATGCAGCTGTAATTGCGTCAAAGCCTTCCTATCTTTACGCCTCTTTTCTTCATCTGTCAAATTCGAAGGCATCTTATCTAACCCTAATAAGGCATCCTCAAAATCCATCTGCGCAAGATCTGCTTGCATCTTTACTTGCCATAATGCGAATCTGGTGTTGCGATCCAACAGCGAAATATCATACTTCAATGTTGTCATTATCGTGATCGAGACTAGTAACCCGAAAAGCTCTGATACCATTTTGTTAAAATTTAAATATCGATAATGAATAAATATCGCAAAGAAAACGAAAAGAAAGAACACACAGATTTTACGTGGAAACCCTTGCGGGAAAAAAACTACGGGCAGAGGAGAAAAAGATTCACTAATGTCGAAAATTGAATAATTACAAGAGGAGATAACTACGCCTATTTATAGGTTGAAAAACCTTATTCTAATCAACAACTAATAGGAGTAATGTAATAAGGTTGAAACACCTTATTCTAATTAAAATAAAATAGATGACTTATTCTAATTAAAATAAAATAAATGAAGTCTAGTTTATTTGGACTTTACTTTTATTTTATTTTACCACTGTATTTTATTTTAACAAGAATTCTAGTCACCCAATTCTAACAAAAGAACTAATAAAAGTAAAAAATAATATAATTAAATCAAGCCTTCCACTATAATAAAACCACTGATTTGTTATTGCCTTGGCTTCTTTTTTTTTTATATTGCCTTGTATATTATTAGTTACACCTCGTTATGTTAAGATGATTGATAAGTATTAAAAGTAACATATTTTAGTATCATTTTTAATATGTTTTTGGGTGATTATTCGATATTAAATTCATGTTTTTATGCTTAATAAAACACTTAGAATCAAAAGGAGCGAAAGCTGGAAAATCAAAACAAGCTACAAGAGCCACACGAGCTGATCCATTCCACACGGCCATGTGATAGGCCGTGTCGATTTCGTGGATTTGCACTTTGCATTGTAGAAAATCGTGATTTTTAGGGTTTTTGGATATTCTGAGAATATATAGAATAAAAATAAAGCAGATAGAAGAGAGTCGTCATAGAATATTCAAGAAAACAACTCGAAAAACACCATTGAAGTCAATTTTGAAGCAAATTCCCGTCAAGATGGATGATTCCTAGTTGATTTCTTAGGAGATTATCATGAGTTTCCTTTATTTCTTTCGGTTATATTGTATCTGGATGTTTTTAATTTTAAGCATGAACTAATTTTCTAAATACCTAAGAGAGATGAACTCTATGATGGATTCTATCGTATGATTTTTATTTTACGCAATAGATACTTAGTTTTTTGTTCTTAATTATTGGTGTTTAATTATTGTTTTAATATTTCTAGATTATTGATCAATGTTTGATGTGCTTAAATAAGAGGTTGAATAGACTCTGTTTAAGAGTAAATATTGCGTAATTGAGTGGAGTTGCATGCAATTCTAGAAATAGGACGACATAAATTTATCAAATTAGAGTCAAATCTAATAGGGAAATTTATAGCACGAATTAACGCGATAATATTATTTTTAATTAGAAAGAAATTTTAATTAATCAACTTAAAGTCAGTTGCTCTTAATCTCGAAAGAGATATTAGCATAATTTAGAGATTTCTACGGATCAAATTACTAAGTAAAGAAAATGCGTAATTTAGATTGATAGTGACAAATGAAATCTAGGTGAATTCTTTCTTGGGTATTGTTTCACTTCTTAATTGTTATTCGATTGTTTTCGTATTTTGTTTTTTGTTGTGTTCATTAGTTAATTAATTTAGTTAATTTTAGTTTTTAATCAATCTCTCGAATTATTCGGTTAAATAATAGAAAGACGATAATTACTAGTATTTTTAGTCTTCATGGAACCATATCTTTGCTTACCGTAGCTATACTATTAATTGATAGGTGCACTTGTTTTAGTCAAATTTTAGTTAGTTTCACGACGTATTAAGTTTTTGGCTCTGTTTTCGGGGACTAGAATATTAAGAAAATCTTATTTTTATTAATTTAGCTAATTTTTATTTTTATTTTAATAATTTTGTTTTAAATTAATTTTTACATTTAATTTTTCTGTTGTTTGATTCTTTCAAGTTCTTTTGGTTTATGACTAAAGGCAACCCGTTGGAATCGTTAGTTTTTTATAGTGTGATCGAAAAAACTACTCGCAAAAATCGGAGAGAGTTTAAAGAAGCAATGCAAAG
Source organism: Gossypioides kirkii (assembly GCA_005610355.1). Lineage (NCBI taxonomy): Eukaryota > Viridiplantae > Streptophyta > Magnoliopsida > Malvales > Malvaceae > Gossypioides > Gossypioides kirkii. Next base: position 15,256,871 of record CP032254.1, on the reverse strand, counting down.
TCGACAGATTTTAATAAGTGATCAAGAGCAAAAGGACATCACTGTTGAGATGGATAATAATCTTGGTAATCAACAACTTCTTGTACGTCTTGCTTCTCGAATTATGTATGACTATGTTAAGCCCACTCTGATTGGGACTAAATCGAGCATTGTCAAACCGACTATTGTTGCAAATAATTTCGAGATTAAGCCGAACAAAATTCAAATAGTGCAACAGTATGTTTAGTTTGATGGGTTGCAAGATGAAGATCTGAATGCTCATTTGATTAACTTTCTGGAGATCTGCGACACATTCAATATTAACGACGTTATTGATGATATCATACACTTACAGTTGTTCCAATTCTCTTTGAGGAGTAAGGCAAAACAATGGTTGAATTCACTTCCACAAGGTTCTATCACGACTTAGGCTCAGATGAATGAAAATTTTCTGTTGAAATATTTTCCACCAGCCAAAGCAACCAAGTTGAGGTATTAGTGACAAGTTATGAGAACAAAACCGACCAAGGTATCTGATGTTTTTAGTATAAATGCAGCTGCTATGTTAGCGAGTTAGGTGGAAGCTATGAGTGAGAAAACTGATGGTTTGAGTATGGATAAGCATATGAATCCAGTAATACGATGTGATACGACTGGAGCGGGGATGATCAATTTGAAATGTTTACCCTTCAGTTCTAACATGGAACATGAGCAAGTCAACTTTATGGGTAACAATTCTAGACCTCAGAATAACCTCTATAGCAATAATTATAGTCCAGGATGGACGAATCCTCCGAATTTCTCTTGGGGTGGTCAAGGAAATAAAAAGAAATCATCCAAAAATTTCAAGACACAAGAGAAAGAAAAAAAACAATTTAGCGATGTGGGTGAGGTGAGGAAGTTTAGGTTTAGTGAATTTATATAAGGAATGGGTTGGGGTAAAATCTAGAATAATAAGTTAAGAGTTGAGAGTTGAATTGAGTGAAATGAGTATTGGAGGGTTTATATAGGAAAAAAAAAGTCATTTGGAAAATAGTCGCTGGGAAGTTACCTTTGGATAGAAAACACATCCTACAGGAAACATTTTCACTAACCTAACAGGGAAAATGCACCATGTAGGACGCGCTTTTTAGGAAAGAGAAGAAAATGCATTCTACGTGGCGCTTTTTCCTTGGTAGATTGGTGAAAGCGCTCCCTATAGGACACATTTTCTTTTCTCTCTCCAAAAATAGCATAGATCGATAAATTTTCAAAAATTCGACATAGTTGCTCAATTCATTCTTTCATCATATATGGGTAATTTTGCCTGTCGCCACCCGTATCATACACACTCCTTACAGGAGTCGTTTTCCTATTAAAATATTGTCATTCAATTTTTTCTTGTTATACTAGAACTCTTTTTTTCTCTATAAATAGAGACTAAGGGTTATGAAAAATATACACATTTTATATGTCAAAATTCTGTCAAAATATAGATAAATTAGTTTGCAAATAAATTCCATCTTTTGACGAATTTAGTCTATCGATTTCTAGCCTAAAAGTTTCACACAAAGTTTTCATCGATTTGCATATAAAGCCCACACTCTAGCAAACCGAGGTCAAGGATAGCGAAGATGAATGGATGGTCAAAAGTCGAGAAAGATTTAATCCATCTCATACAAAACACAAATACGATCCAGGTAAATGGGTTTATTGCTATAAACATCACAATTGATCGGTTTCGAAAGGAAATTTTAAAATTTCGTTGTGCACTATTCCACTAGTTTTCAAACCTATTTTCCAACAATTTCTTGTCTCCTGGACAAGGTCCCTACACTGTTTTGGTTGTTTTGAACCCACTGAGACTCATACTTAACCTCAGGCATTTTCGATCACCCGAAAGTGTTTCTATGATTTTAAAGCCTTTAAAATATTTTTATATTACTTTTATGATTTTATTTAAATTGTTTAAAGCCTTTTATTTTTATGATCTTAGTTTGATCCTAATTTAAAATAAATTTTTTTTTAAAAAACCATAAACCCTTTCCACCATTGTTATCATCCCCTTTACCTTTGCCACCAAAATTCCTATCACTAAAGCCTCCAAACCCACCGCTACCATTGGACTCATCATTTGAAACTCTTGGAACTCGTGAATAGTACAAACTCACTTGCTCAACTCAAATTTTACGAGCACCCCAATCCCCAAAACCCCAAAGCAACGGATAAAGAAGAGTTAAAAGCCCCCAAAAAAATAGAGAAAAGAAAAGAAAACAACTACAAGGGTTTTTCGAGTTCCTCAAAACCAATCCTTCATTCGAGAATTATAATGGACAAGAAGGAAGACTACGACGAGGATAGGTTATAGTCTAAGACATCGCTCTATCGAGTGGTCAAGATTAGGGGTATTCAAATTAAAATCGAACTAATCGGCCGAATTGATCTAATTCGATTAATCGGTCAGTTAAAAGTTTTCTGAAATTTCGATTAACGGTTAATTCAGTTCGAAATCGGATAATTAATCGAACTTAATAAATAATATTATATATTATATGTATTAGATTATTACTAATTCAGTTAATTCGGATAATTCAATCAAATGAACATTATCAATTATTTATTTATTTTGATATGTTTTATACTTTTTTAACAAAAAAATATAAATTTCGATTAATTCGATTAACCGAAATATTTTGATTCGATTAATTTTTTTTAAAAAAATTTCGATTTGGTTAACGGTTAAAGAATTAAAAAAATTTGATTAATTCGATTAATACTAGTTTAATTCAGTTAACGATCGATTAATCATTTGAACAACTTTAGTAAGACGACTAGTGGCATAGGCAATAACAATCATTCGGAGTGAGTTCAAGAGAAATTGTGCCCTGTTTCAAGGAGAAAGAGAGGGAGAGAAGGCCAATTAATTGGTGGCCTTCCGAACAGTGATAGTGTTGACATTAATGGCATGGCACTAAATGATGGTGGCGACACTAAAAAGAAAAATACTAAGAGTTCCAAGGCTTTTTGAAAAAAGAATAAAATGAGGAGTTTAAAAATTATTTGGTAAAATGTTAGAAAAATAATCTATAAAAATTTAGATTAACTTATTATTTGATGGAAAATACAATGCATTTTATATATATTTAAAATTTATTATATTTTTTTTGAAAATGTTGATGCATTATATTTATTTTTATTCTTTTAGAATTACGATCAAATTAAAATCAAATTAAAATCATATATATTATTGAGGGTTAATTTTTTTTAAAAACATGATTAAATTGACATAATTTGTACAAATTATGGGTTAAATTTATTATTCCCTCACCTTCCTAAACATTTAATCACACTTTAAACGGAAACGAGCAAAAAAGACACAATTGGGAACCAATTTAAACATTTGATAATTGAATGATCAAAAATGAAATTAAACCATAATTGAGTGACTTTCAGTGCAATTTACCGTCCTTTATAGTCAATTGAATGAGACACGTCACGTTTGATTTGATAATAATAACAAAATAGAGGAAGAGACAGGCAGAAAGGGAAAGCGCAAAGGAGAAGAGGAAGAAGAGATGGCAGTGAGCGCAACGGTGATCGGAGCACTGCTCGGACTGGGCACCCAAATGTACTCCAACGCTCTCCGCAAGCTCCCTTATATGCGACGTCCGATTTCTTTCTTTTTCTGTTCCTTTATATGGTTGCCACTTGTTCCTAATTTGAAACCCTAGACTGAAATTGAAATTTAAAATGAAATGCAGATCCGTGGGAGCACCTGTTGGGGATGGGTCTGGGAGCCGTGTTCGTTAACCAGCTTGTGAATTGGGACGCTCAGCTCCAACGGGACCTTGACAATATGCTCGAAAAGGCCAAGGCTGCCAATGAGCGCCGCTACTTTGGTTAGCAATTCTATTTTCTTTCATTTCATGACCTTCGATTCTACTACTAGTTGTTAGTTCTTTTTTATTTTAATTTCATTGCAGAGTTTTCTATTTTCTAAAACTGTGCCTTAACTTTTATCAGCTTACCTAATCAAATGGAATGAAATTAAAACTAAACTAAACAACTAGTATGATCTGCAATCAATTTTATCCTCATCCATTTATACTATTAGGTTGTGTTTGATTCAAAGAATCTCACATTCTCTTCTCGGTGGTAATGTAAATGTAAGATGTTGGAACGATATTCTCATGTTTGAATTCCGAAAATTATTTTGAGCTAGTGATCTTTCATTTCCAATAGTGCTAAGATTTGATACTATAGGATAATCTAAATATGAAATATTTCAGGCCGATTTTCTCCTTTTTTTTATATATAATTTCAATCAATTTTACCCTTTTAAAAAAAGAGTCATGTCTGATTAAACGAAGAAACTATTTCTTCAAAAACTGAACTAGGTAAGTTTTTTTTTTTTGTTCATTATATTCATACGTTCTTTAAGTTATAACAAAATAGACCAATAACTGCAGCCAGTTTTCAGAAGCAATGTTCTTTGTTTTTCTTCAGAAAGAACCAAAAAGAGGAGCAATGAACTGATCATAAAATGCTGGCCCAGAAATAAAAAGAAAAAAAGATCATAATATTATATAGATTTGCTATTCATATGCGTTAAGTACTATACCATGCTATCATACTGGTTTTTGCTTTAAGACTTAGCTACAGACTTGCTACAATCTACATGGGTATATATTACAGTAATCAAGAGAAGTCATTGGTGGGTATATCAGTATTACAGCGAAATAGAATGCTTATTAGTAATGATTTCTCCCCATCAATATATAGTAGTTTTCTGATTAGAATTAGATGATGAAATATGAAGTTGATATTGATTTAGTTATATAGCAAAAACAATTTAGTAAAAATGTGTTTTTAGGTAGTCTTACATTTCCTCAACCAAACAACAAAATTTTATATTCTAGCTGAATGAACTAAACAGAGTAATGTAACATACACAGTAATATGTTAGTACTCTTTCATTTTGGTAATCCTATTACCAAATGTAATCTTATATTTCGTGGACCAAGCGCTTCTCTTATTGTTCTTATCTCAGACTGCTCCAGATCATGTGGCTTTGCCTTTGCATGCTATGTTGTATCCTTGTTTTTCAAAATTGTTTTGATGTTATTTGTATATATGCATGCACTAGAATTCCCCGGATGGAGGAGTTGTTCAAATTGTTTTGATGCTGTAATTGTATTGTTGTTACTTTATCCCAACCCAAACTGATCCTCTCTTGAAAATACCAAGTCAGAACCGGATATTTTGTTTTCTTATTATCTTTCTGTTAGCTGATCTATGAGAGTAGTATAACAGTTAAGAGCTTGCTTTATATCCAAGCTTAAAGATTAAAGTTACATATGTTATTTGCTTGCACACCATTGTTTTGATATAACATTCCTCCCTCTTCTTTTTCAACTGCAGATGGAGATGATGATTAATGCTTTCGCCCTATCATCAGATAAGACATTCATGCGCCAAGCTACTGTGGTCATAACCGGTTCAGATTGTGAGTGGATGATTTTGGACACTCTTTTTTGTTTGATTTCAAGCCTGTTGAACCTTCTTTGGTTTTTTTTTTTGTCTGTCGAATATAAGCTTCGATGCATTGTGGTTTTGGCTACAAAGTGCAAGTGCTTATCTTGTAATAATTAAGAAATAATTCAAAGTTGGTTAGAGTTGCAATTTTAATATTGTTTTATTTTACTCATAACTGCTATAGTTTTAGAAAATATAGTACTGTACCACTTTTTTTATATAAAAAAATAATTATTATAAAACAATTCAATATTGATGTGTATATTCGTGAAATTAGAGAATATAGGTTTGAATTAGTTTGGGATTAAACTAGAACATTGGAAGTTTTGAAGATTGATTAGGATGAGGAATTGAAATAGGAATGGAGTTGCAATTATGCCAATGTGTTTCACTGGCTCAAAATTGCTATAAGTTTCAATAAAACATTTTTATATTATGTATTTTTAACTCAATTTGTGTTATTATATAGAATTGTGATTATTTTTTTAAAAAAATCCAGAATTTTTCAATAATTATTTCAAAATTTTGACAAAAATGATGATCAATTGTTGGAAAGTTAAAAGAAATATTTTATCAAGAATTCCCTCTTCATTTCTTCTTCAACTTCATGATTATCCTTCTCTTTTCTTTTAATTTTCTTCACTTCCATCTACTAATTTCTTGTTTCTAAATTGATGAACATACTCTGTAGGATATCCACCCCTTCATATATATAGGCCTAATGTGAGAAGCATGGAAAGATGATGAAAATCCCTATAGTTTTCCATGAAAGTATCTCATTAATTTAATTAATTAAAATATTAGAATATAATATAAAATATTTCACTAATCACATTTCAACACCAAATTTTCATCAATTATTATCATGATAACTCATGATAATTTTCTTGGTCGAGAAATGACCATTTTTCTATTACAGTATCTCAATATTCACTTTTGTGTCATTTCTCACTTTAGGTAAAATTTTAATTTAGTCACTCTTATTTTTTCACCTATTTAATTTGGTCCTTATTCACCAATTTATTTTACTCTTTATTCTTTTCCTCCTTTTGGGTATTTTCACTTTTGGTCCTTCAAATTTTCCATATTTATATCTTGACCCATAATGTTTTGAATATTTACATTAAGGCTATAACACTTTTCATATTTTATGATTTAGTCCTTACTTAAAATTAATACGTCTAGGGGCAAATCTAGGGGGGTTGGCAGGGCCTCGACCCCCCTAAAATGGAATATTTTCCATTTAGGCTCATAATTTTTTTAAAAAATTTAAATTAATAAAGGTAAAATTGCATTATGCCCCCTAAAAATGATAAAATTTTTATTTAATCCTTCAAAAATTATATTTTTACTATCGTAAAAATTGCAATTTAAAATTTTTTTGGCTTTGCCCTTGAATACGTCATGTCATACTTCTTGATTCAACTTCCTTTGGTATCCTATGGCCTTCACTTTGATCGATCTTATATCTTATTTCGCTTTATCGAGAAATCCTTTACACACGATTTTGACTTAATGTCACTTTTATGGCATAGCGATTTTTTGAGGCGTTACATTCCCCCCCTCTCGATTTCGTAACTATTCTTATTTTTCTTCGGTTATTCACTCATGTTTTCTCATATCACTTCCTTTTTACTTATTTCAATGGTCTATTTTCTTTTAAATATTTATCTCCTTCTCCTCTTTTAATTTATCTTAATCATTTACGAAGAACTCAGAAGTGTGCACAAAATTTAATACAAATGCAATATCAAAGGCATCATAGAGCATATGTCATGATTATCACAGTTGTCACGATGGTTAAGAGCACGTATATCACAATTGTCACAATTGTTACAGTATTCACAATTTGTAACGATTGTTAGGAGCACATAAGTGTGGTTATCATAGGTGCATATGGCACGAATAACACGAGTGCTTACAACATGTATACCATGGGTGCATATAGCACGAATATCGCTGGTGCATATAGCGCGAATATCGCGAGTGCATATGGAAAGAAGACCACAAGTGCATATAACCGGAAGATTAGAGGCACATAAGTGCAAATAACATAAGCACCGAAGTGCTAGAAACACGAGCACATAAGTGCTGAATAACAGAAACACATTATGCTTTTTAAACTTTATTATGCCTTATTATATCACGGTTATGGCCTACTATTTCTTTCAACCATTAATTCCTCATTAATTCTCACACAATTGTTATTATACTTCTCATGCTTTTTCATTGACTATTCCTTTGTTCGATACTAATCTATATTTCAATCATCGATACTGATTCACGAGCATAAGATTTCACTATTTTCATGTTTTCACCATACCTTTTACATCTCTCTCAAATTAACCCTTTATTGCACCATTTCAAGAATATAAGTAAATTTCAATTATCGATGTTTACTAGATTTCAATCACTACATTTTTAGTTCGTGACATACTATGCTTTTCATTATTTCCAGTATTAATTCACTTTTGCTTCACTTACAATTTAATCCAATTTTTACAGTGCTAAAACATTTAATTATCAGGACCATCAGCACTATTTAATTATTTTATCACTCATCAAGATCTCACTCTTGAAAGTTTCAAGAATATGTATATTGATTATCAAGATTACTGACACTATTAAAGTATGTCTTCACTTTCACTTATCAATTAGTATCATATAAAACTTTACATTCTTTTCAATCTAGTCCTTATTAACATGAATGTCTCTATACAATGTATCTAGACTATTCACTTGGTTCAATTTCATGTACACACTTTACTTGAACCTCTTTACATATTATTTCAATTCACATAGTAACTTTTGTATATTTTATAATTTAGTCCTATCTTTTATATTTACATACATGTCCCCAAAAAAAGTTTAAATTTGAGCAAAAATATTTTAATATTAAACCCAGCCCAAATACAAAAACAAAAAACAAAAGTCAAAAGATTTTGACAAGGTGGATAGGGTAACACTACTCTTTGCTGCTTCTCTTTAGGCGTGTGTAAAATTCGATTCAATTTGAAAAATTCAAATATGAATTACATAATTTGAGTTATCCAAAAATCTGAATAAGAAAAGACAAAACTTCGTCATTTTGATAAATATTTACCTTTTCTAAAGTTAAGTCAAAATCATTAAGTTAAAAGGTAAAACTATATCGCTTTGATAAATGTTTACCTATTAAGTTAAAGGCAAAATCATTGAACCCCGTGTGTTGGCCTGATGGTCAAGTGTATTCATTGCTTTGGGTATGACTTGGGTTCGAGTTGCGCTAATCGCGTTATTGTGTTAGGGTTTTGCCCTCCCCTTATAATTTACCAAAAAAAAAAAAGAAGGTAAAACCATTATATTGTTTATGTAGTTAAATAATCTTGTACTTCATCTACTAATTAAATAATTGATCCATATAAATGCAACATTAAGTATAAATAATAGAATTCGTTGACTTGACTTGAAATTTTTTTACTCTATTCAATTCAATTTGAAAAAAAATTCAAATTGGGTTCGATTCATGTATTTCTATTTGAGTCTCTCAAGTCTAAATTTTTTTTATTTTAGTCACTAACATAATCGACATTTGATATTTTAGTCACTCTGCTATTATACCATTAATCAAATGTTGATGTGGCCTTTTTAGTTGGCATATTAACAATTTTAGTGCTCTAGTATTTACTATTTATAAATTTTATAAATTTGATCTTAATTCTAAAAAATTAATAATTTTAGCCCTCAACTTTATACATTTTGACAATTTAGTTCTAGTTCTAAAAAAATAAAAAAAAATAGATGAAAAACTTAAATAAACTTTTAAAAAAATATTTAAAAATTCATTTTTTCTAAAAAAACAGATGTTTTTTTTTATAAAAATACATGAAAATCTTAAAAAAATATATAAAATTTTAAAAGTAAATAAATATCGAATATTTTTAAGAATAATGCGCTGCCTAGATAAGCTTTCGAAACTATCCCCCACGTCCGAACAGTGCTCCGAATGACATTTCTGGCAGGAAAAAAAGCCAGTTCGATTATTTTTTGTCTTAATACTCCGATGATTAGTGATTATTGTGGGGCAGAGTTAGGAAATTTGGATTGTTATATAAAGTAATGCATAATATTTTTTTATGTTATTTTTTCTACTTCACTAGTAAACTTTTTTTAAATATTTAAAGTAAATATATTGTAAGTCTTAAACACATAAAAATTTTCGTGAAGCCAACATGCACCTAATAATTTTCTTTCACAAAATAAACACTATTGAAGTATTTTTTAGTGTCACGAGAATACAATATATCAATTTTTCAAACACAAAATTCAATATAATCACAAATAGCAACAACACTTTTTAAATAAAAATGTTAAATTTCTAATCAATCCTAATTTCTTAATGCTCCATTTGGGAATTTAGATTTGAAATTTTGGATTTCAATTGTAATATAAATAGTAAGAATAAAATGCATATATTATAGTCAAATTAGCTGAGATTCAATCTAGTATATATTAGAAAGTTATTGTCAAATCTAAAAATATTTTAAGGATTTCAAATTCATTATTAAATAGGCTTTTAGAAATTTCATGGATTTGAAAAATGATTATGAATGTTACATTTCTATATAGTTTACTACTCGATTTACACTATTTTTGAAATTCAAATTCAAATTCTGAAATCCTAATTCCCAAATGCTACATCAAAAGTTTGTATTAATCAATCTTAATTTCTTCACGGATTTATATTAATCATCCTCCAAAAATTATTATCCACTTACGATGTTAAGAATCTCATACAAAATTAATAATCTCAAAATCATTCAATAAAGAAAAAAAACTAAATCTTGCATAAAAATCTTAATCTATAAAAAAAAAACCACAATTTTAAATTTTTAGAGATTAATCAATAAAGAATGAAAAGGAAAAGAATAGTTGTTACTAAATTGAGAGACCAACATGAAAGTATTGAAAGATTGAACTCATATTTTTCAAAAATTCTAGAAAGTAAAAGAATAAAAAGATTGGGAAAAAAGTGATGAGTGTGGGAAGAAAGTAAAAGAATTAGGGATTGTTGGGTTTTAGTAGATGAGAGAGATTCATTTATTTTTATATGAAATACTTTATTTTATAAAATAATTTTTTTTTCAAAAAATTTGTAGGTCTTTCAAATTTTTATGTGAATTAATACATTAATTATATAAAAAATTTAATAAATTTTTATAGGATGAATTGACGTCACAAACATCAACGTGGCTCTGTCACCGCCTATGGCTGTCCATAGAAAAGCAATTCAATTCCCATTATAGATCTACCAGTAGAGAGAAAATTAGTAGGGTAAGCTTATTTTGGAATAACAATCTCAATAGCTAAACCTTTAAACTTGTAACAAGTAATAACTAGTTCTCAAAAAGCCAAATAATGCAAAGAATTCACAAATTTCATTAACTTTTGTTGATGTTGAGAATAGACAAGGCGAAGAAGATGATGAGGGTATCAAGCGGTTCACCTCACTTAGGGTAAGGCGACAAGCCATCAAGGAGGGAGTCCGGGTTATGGTGATGATTAGATTGAACTGTAAGGATGAAAGTGGTGATAAGAAAGACAAAAAACATGAGAGATAAAAAGAGCCTCTTTTTCACTCGGGGCTAAGGGTTTATATACCCTTAACCATAATCCTGAGGTGTCACATATTATCCCTCATAGGAAAGTCAACGACAAGTAGTTAAGTGGTATGTTGCCTTGGGTCTACATAAGGTGGTGATAGGAGATTCTTTCAGTCACTTTGGATGGGACATGATAGTTGGGACCATCAGTGATAGTCAATAATTGGAGTCACCCGAAGAATTTATCCGATGAGTAAGTCAAACATTTGTTTGGCATGGGCCTAAAGGGTTATCTTTAAGAGGTAGAGGTATAATAATTACTCTCTAATTAAGAGAAAGGTTATACATTGACCTTTCTCAAGACATTGTCAGGTGTCGTGCGGTCCGAGATGTTGGTGAGGGTTATTGTATAGTATTTTTAATTTTTTTTGAATTTTTGTAATTTAAAAAAGTTTTAACAATATTATTTACTTTTTATTGATTTTTTTAAAATATTTTTTGTAATTTTTTTTAAAATTTTAACTAATTTTTTTATGTTTTGAATTATATATTAAAATTTTTGAATTTTTATAATATATCTAATATTTTTCTAAAAAATATTTAATTTTTAAATTTAAACATTTTTTAAATGTTAAGCTTTTTTTTATAATTTTTAAAATAAAAAGAGAGAGATTAATGTTATTTTTTTATCCGCCTTTCATATCTTAATTTGGCCATAACAGCCAAAGTTTAAAAATTAAGGATGAGTTTGGATGTACGGTGGTGATGAAATTAGATACTATAACAATATTGTAGTATGAGATAAAAAGTAAATTAAATACACTGCACCGCATTCCATCCCTATTCAAATGCACCCTAAGTTAATTGTAAGAATCAATTTGTGTAATGGATGCCAACATTAGTGTTTAATGTGATAAAAAAAACCTAAGGTTTCATTTGAAAAAAGTTACCAAGTTTAGGTGCAATTACATTTGATAATAACAAGATAGAGGAAGGAAGGAAGGGGTACTGAGAAAGGTAAAGCGCAAAGGGGAAGAGGAAGAAGAGATGGCAGTGAGCGCAACGGTGATCGGAGCACTGTTGGGACTGGGCACCCAAATGTACTCCAACGCTCTCCGCAAGCTCCCTTATATGCGACGTCCGATTTCTTTCTTTTTCTATTCCTTTATATGTTTGCCACTTGTTCCTAACTTGAAACCCTAGACTGAAATTGAAATTTAAAATGAAATGCAGATCCGTGGGAGCACCTGTTGGGGATGGGTCTGGGAGCCGTGTTCGTTAACCAGCTTGTGAATTGGGACGCTCAGCTCCAATGGGACCTTGACAATATGCTCGAAAAGGCCAAGGCTGCCAACGAGCGCCGCTACTTTGGTTAGCAATTCTACTACTAGTTGTTAGTTCTTTTTTATCTTATTTCATTGCGGAGTTTTCTATTTTCTAAGACTGAGCCTTAACTTTTATCAATTTACCTAATCAAATGGAATGAAATCAAAACTAAACTAAACAACTAGTATGATCTGCAATAAATTTTATCCTTAACCTTTTATACTATTAAGCTATGTCTGGTTCAAAGAATCTCGCATTCTCAATGGTATTATGAGATGTCAGAACGACATTCTCGTGTTTGAATTCAGAAGATTATCTTGAGCTGTTAATCTATCTTACATTGCCAATAGTGCTGAGATTTGATACTATTGGAGATATATAAATATGAAATGTTCCAGGCCAATTTTATATTCTATCTTTTTTATAACTTTGATCAATTTTACCCTTTAAACAAAAAAAAAAAAAAATCATGTCTGATTGGAAGGAAGAAACTATTTCATCAAAAAGTGAACTAGTTAAGTTCCCTTTTTTTTTTTGTTCATTATGTCCATAAGTTCTTTAAGGTATAACAAAATAGGCCAACAATGCAGCCTGTTTTCAGAAGTAATGTTCTTTAATTATCTTCAGTGATAACCAAAAAGAGGAACAATGAACTGATCATAAAGTTGCTGGCCAGATATAAAAAGAAAAAATAATCATAATATTATAATAAAGTCGCTATTCACATACATCAAGTACTATACCATGTACTGGTTTTTGCTTAAAGACTTATATATAATCTACATTACATAGTACATCAATCAAGAGAAGTCATTGGTGGGTATATCAGTATTACTGCAAAATAGAATGCTTATTAGCAATGATTTCTACCCATCAATATATAGTACTTAGATGATGAAATCTGTTTTTAGGTAATGTTACATTTTGTCAACCAAACAACAAAATTTTATATTCTAGCCGGATGAACTAAAACAGAGTAATGTAACATACACAGTAATATGTTACGTACTCTTACATTTTGTTAATCGTATTACCAAAGGTAATCTTATATTTTGTGGACCAAACACTTCCCTTATTGTTCTTATTTCAGATTGCTCCAGAATGCGGCTTTGCCTTCACATGCTATGTGATATCCTTGTTTTTCAAAATTCTTTTGCTGTTATTTGTATGTATGCATGCACTAGAATTCCCGGATGGAGGAGTTGTTCAAATTGTCTTGATGCTGTAATTGTATTGTTGTTACTTTATCCAACCCAAACTGACCCTCTTTTGAAAATACCAAGTCGGAACCGGATATTTTGTTTTCTTATTATCCTTCTGGTAGCTGATCAATGACAGTAGTATAACAGTTAAGAGCTTGCTTTTTGTCAAAGCTTAAAGATTTAAAGTTACATATCGTATTTGCTTGCACACCATTGTTTTGATATAACTTCCCTCCCTCTTCTTTTGCAACTGCAGATGGAGATGATGATTAATGCTTTCGTCCTATCATCAGATAAGACATTCATGCCCCAAGCTACTGTGGTCATAAACCGGTTCAGATTGTGAGTGGCTGGTTTTGGACCGTTTGTTTGTTTTGGAAACTACTTTTGCTTCTTTTTTTTTTTTGGTTACCCTCGTTGAATATAAGCTTCAATGCCTTGTAGTTCTGGCGGCAAAATGCAAACTGGCTTAGTGCTAGTGCTTATCTTGTAATAATTAAGAAATAATTAAAAGAAATTGCAGCTGCAGTGTTTCTTAAATATGAAATATTTTTGCTATGGTTGTCGCTGAAGATTTGGTTTTGAACTATTAACGTAACTACCACCCACTTTTAACCTTTTCTTTTTCAACCAAAACAGCCCGATTAGTTGTTCTTTAGACTCTGGACTGTGTATTTATTTTTATTTATATATTATTTTATTTTATTTTTTTCAACCAAAACAGCCCGATTTGTTTTATTTTTTATTTTGAAGAAAATAAGATTAACTTTTTTGAGTTTAGGCTTCAAACTTAATATATTTATTTTTATTTGTATATTAATTTATTGAAAGCAAAAATTTAATATATGTATATATATTAGGGACATTCTTGTAAATATCTTGGGGTAGGGCGGGATAGATTTATCTCAAATCCAATCCCGATTTAACTCGACTATTTTTCTAATTTCACCCGACCCGTCCTTGAACTCAAAATTTTAAAAAAATGCCTAACAAATTGGGTCGGGCCGGATCGAAACTTGTTAGATTCAAGTTGTTTTTTACCATCCCTATAGTTTACCTTTTTATTTAATCTTACTATTTAGTTTTAATATTAAAATTTTTTGGTACGTATTCAGTAATTTGAATACAACTTTTTTTTTTGAGAAAAATAATCAATAATATTAATATGAGGAATTTCATATGATGGCCTGATGCATAAAGATGTTCATCGTCTTAGGTGTGATTTAGGTTCGAATCACATTAATTACGTTTATTGTTCGGGTTTTATTTTATTATTATAATTCACTAAAAAAATAATATTAATGTGAGAAAAATAATTAAATAGGTTTACCTAATACACCCAATTCTAACTCTTTGTATTATAATCAAAGCTACTAAACTTATGAGCACTAAAAATATCAACAATAGAAGTAGCACAAATAACACATCAAAATAGTTTGCTTGCAATAAAGCCGCTTGTGCCAATGCATCCAGACTGGAAACCAAAAGCACTATGACCACAATCCTTAATTAACATACTCAAATCAAAAGCAATAGATTCTGAGTTTGAGTCGCGTCAGTCGCGTTGTTGTTAGGCTTTATCCTTCTCTTATAATTTTTTTAAAAAAAAATATTGATTATCAATTTTGAGGATAATATATTCTTATAAATTAATAAAATGTTAATTTTATGAAAGCTAGATTTAATTGTATTTTTTATCTTTTTCATTAAATAATAATTTTATATTAATTTTTAATATTTTATAAATAAAATTTATAATTAATATAAAATATTTGAAATAGCCATTTTTTGGTTAAATTTGTCTTCAAATCATCCAAAATAAATTTTAGTGAAAAGTTGTGATAAAATTCTATAAAATTCGAAGTGTTTTTTTTTTTGCCAAACAATAAAATTCAAGGATTAATTGAAAATTTCATTCTCATAAAATATAGTAGCCAATTTATCTATGGTCTCAAGGTAGAATGGCAAATAACAATCAAAAGAAAGTTATTTAAAAAAAAAAAAAACAATCAAACCAAAGTTTGGTGGTAAATTTGAATATACCCCTACCAAAAACTATTCAAACAAGCTGGACTTTTCAGCAATGGAGGATTAAGTTGAACCGGTACACATATGTGCATACATTTTTGGCATAATATGTGCTTAGAAGTAGGTCACTTGTAGGGGACGGAATTCATCTTGTCAATATCCAACTTCCTGTTGTTCAATACATGAACGAGGAGATCCGTGGCTTGACGGGCAGATGGCCTGTCTTGTGCGGCCGTTCTGGTGCACTGCAGGGCTATGTCAAGCACCTGATATGCGGCAGATTCCTCGCAAGGTAAGAGCGGTTTCAACGCTGGATCTATGAGTTCCCCACGATCAGAACCTTGCATTTGGATACGCGTCTCCACCCATCTTACCATGTCCATGTCTACACCAAAAAGGGTATCAGTTGGCATTTTCCCGCTGACAAGCTCCATCAGCACAATGCCCATACTGTAAACGTCAGTCTTCTCAGTTGCCTTGAGCGTATAAGCATACTCTGCAAACACAAATGAACTTCTTTTGAGCTCTAAAACCATGAGGGAGGATGTTAATAATAATTGAATTTGTTAAACTTGGTTTACTACTACCTGGCGCGATGTAGCCGTAAGACCCCGCAAACCATGAATTTGATTCTGTGTTGGAGGCTGAGTCATAGCTCTCAGCAACTGATTTTGCTAGCCCGAAATCTCCCAAATGCGCTTCCATGTTAGAATCTAGCAACACATTGCTTGATTTGATGTCCCTGTGAACAATCTTGGGCACGCAGTCATGATGGAGGTACTCCACACCTTGCGCTAATCCCACCGCAATCTTTATCCTAGCCTCCCAATCGAGGCTCTTCTTCTTGATATTCACCGGCTGCTTATGCATCCAATCCCACACACTTCCATTCTCCATGTACTCGTATATCAGGAGATTGAAGCCGGCCACTCTGTTGCTACAATACCCCATCAACTTCACTAAATGCCTGTGCCTTATCCTCCCAAGTGTCTTGATCTCCCTTGTGAAACTTCTATTCAATAGAAGATCCTCTTTCCATAGAATCTTTTTGATGGCCACCGTTTCTCCAGTCCGTAATTCACCTCTGTAGATCGTTCCAGACCCCCCAGAGCCAATGACAAACTCATCACTTAGGTTTTTTGTGGCTCGCATGATGTCTTCCCATTTGTAGTCTTGCTTAGCAGCCCCATTATGGAAGAGTAGCCTTCTCCTAGCTTGGGAAGAACTGGAAGAGTAGGTGAAGTTCACCACACTGCCTCTTTTGAAATATTCTCTCCTTTGTTTCAAGAAGACGGTTACTACCAGCACCAGCAGAGCAATTGCAGCTAGTGTTGTCATTGCTGATATCACCACCACGGATGTTTCGCTCAGGGCTGTTTGCTGCTTGCTGGATGCAAGGTTGTCGCAACCATCAAGAGGGCTGCCACAAAGATTTAAGTTCCCTTCAAATGCTTCAGCTGGCCAGTGTGACAATTGTTTGCTTAATTTTCCTTGGAGATTGTTGTGGGAGAGATTAAGCTTCCCCAAGCTGCTCATGTCACCAATTTCAGGAGGGACTTCTCCCAGGAGTAAATTGTGAGAAAGATCAAGGGCTTCGAGCTTGGATAGTGTCCCGATAGAAGGTGGAATTTGTCCGGTGAGGTTGTTGTAACTGAGGTCTAGAATGCTTTGGAGATTGTTGAGTTGTCCAAGCTCAGTTGGTATATCTCCACTGAAGCCGTTGTGTGAGAGCTGTAGCTCATATAGGTTGCTTAGCTTGCCTATGGTTGTAGGAATGGGTCCAGAAAGTTGGTTTCTGTTGAGGTTGAGTATATTAAGAGACAACAGATCACCTATTTCACCAAGGAGAGTTCCATTAAGTGAGTTGCCATCAAGTTGCAGTACCAACAGCTTGGAACAATTAAAAAGTTGTCGAGGAAGAGCCCCAAAAAACTGATTGGAGGAGAGCCTAAGCTCTCCGAGTTGAGGCAAATCACCGAGCCATGACGGTACCACTCCGGAAAGCGAGTTGTGGTTTAAATCGATATGACTCAATTTTCTGCACAACTTGAGCTCACCTGGAATAGGTCCAGTGAGCAAATTACCTGAGAGGTCTAATAGTGACAATTCACGAATCATGCCCAATGATCCAGGGATTGTTCCAGTGAATCTGTTTTTGCCTAATCTTAGTCTCTCAAGAGCAGGTGAATTACCAAGCTCCTCAGGAATTTCACCATCGAATGCATTGTTTGTTACATCGAAGGAAAGCAAAGAACTCGAACTACACAATGCAGCAATGCTGCCATTCATTTTGTTTTTGGAGAGATTGACTCTTGTTAGGTTGGCTAACCTGATCAATGAAGCGGGGAGATTACCTTCAAGTGAATTGTTGTAAAGCATGAGCTGCTCCAGGGCTTGAAGGAATCCGAAACTCAAGGGAATGCCGCCAGATAGGTGATTGTCTGCTAAGTCCAGGATGGTAAGGTGATTGCAGCTACCCAGTGTGGCTGGAATTTCACCCACAAGCGCATTTTGCCTCAGGTGAAGCAGCTGCAGCTCCTTCAGCCTGCCAATAGTAACGGGGATCTCCCCTGTGAAACGATTGCCAAAGAAGTCCATCATTTTCAGGCTTGAACAATTACCAATCTCCCAAGGGATGTCTCCTGATAGCCGATTTTCATAGAGATACAAGATTTCAAGTTTACTCAGCATTCCTATTTCTCCAGGCAGATTGCCCTCTAAATTGTTGTGAAACAGAGCAAGTGTCTGCAAGTTGCTGAGGTTCGCTATGGATGGAGAAATCGAACCGACCAAGCTGTTGTTGTGGAGATAGAGATCGGTCAATTCACGCAGCTCATAAAGTTCAGCTGGTATTGATCCATTCAGAGTGTTGTTGGACAAATCAAGCTGCTTCAAAGCTCTACAGAGTTTCAATTCCACTGGGATTTCACCCAAAAGTTGAACCTCTGAAAGGATCAGATGCTCCAAATTGCTAGTGTTGGAACATATATTTCTTGGTATTGGACCAGAAAGATTGTTGTTTGACAGGACCAAGTACACCAGCTGACTCAACTTGCCTAGTTCTTCGGGAATGCCTCCTGTGAGCTTGTTTAGCGACAAATCAAGATTCTCAAGATTGCTCAAGTTGGCCAATGACTTCGGGATTGCACCTTCAAGATTGTTCCCCGTTAAACTGAGATAAACTAGTTGGCTCAGTTCACCCAGTTGGATGGGCAAATCACCCGAAAGACTGTTGTTAATCAAATTTAGAAGTTGAAGGTTCTTGAGACGACCCAATTCCGCGGGGATGGATCCATTAAGCTTGTTGAAAGCTGCGGTGAATAAGTTGAGGCTTGAACAGTTGCCAAGCTGAGGTGGGATAGGGCCCTCAAGTTGGTTATCCTGCAGAATCAAATCCTCAAGTCTCGTGAGCTGACCCAGCTCACGGGGAATCGGGCCTGTGAGACGGCATGAGGCTAGGCCGAGGGTGACCAGGTTGACAAGGTTTCCCAACGAGGAAGGAATGGGACCAGTGAGTTCATTGTCACCAATTCGCATGACTCGGAGGCTGGTGAGGGAACCCAGCTGAGGTGGGATGGGTCCAGAGAGTTGGTTTGAGTATAGAAGCAAAGATTCCAAGGACGAAAGGTTAGAGAGGGTGGTTGGGATGGGACCCGTAAGGCGGTTAGAGGAAAGATCAAGGTGGAGTAGGTTTTGTAAACGGCCGAGCGAGGGTGACAGGGAGCCACCCAGCGAGAATCCAGAAAGGTTTAGACTGACAACATGGAAGGAGTTGGCGGGGGAGATGAAGCCACAAGTGACTCCGGTCCAAGCACAGAAATTGGGGTTGGCTTGGGATGACCAGTCATGCAGAACATTTTGAGGGTCTTGAACAAACGACCTCTTGATGTCCATAAGAAGTGATAAATCTTGGTTTTGACAGAAAACAGAAGCGAATGGACAACATGTTAAAAAGAGTATAGTTAGGATGAGGGAGAAATCCTTTTTCATGCACTCCATCTCCAACTATCTCTTGGAAGAAACAGATTAAGTAGAGTAAGGGGAGAAGTAAACGAATGGTTTGAGTATACTACTATTGCATTGCAAGGTTTATTTGAAGGAGAAGCAGAAGCAGAAGAAGAAGAAGAAGGGGTAGGTACGTAGGGCATTAATCAACTAGGGAAGGGATCCATTTCAATCCCGCATTGGGAGTTGGTACTATTTGCAGAGGCCCTTGACCTTGCCTTAAAAAGGGTGAAGGAATTAAAGAGAAGAGGAGAGGAGAGGAGAGGAGATAAGGAGGTTGGGTTGCGATAAATAGAGAGCAGAGAAGGATAGGGTATGCGCGTGTGCGTGTCAGTAGAGTGACATAATAAATGAGAACGCAACCTCTACTGCTGTATTGGGAAAAAGGAGGCAGCTTGGTAGTGTAGCTGTAGCAGATGGAGGGAGTCTTGAAGATAAAGAGAGATGGGGATAGAGGTTTGGTTCTAACTGTACTGCTGTCGACAGGTGTGCTCATAAATGAAGCCACATTTATAATAGTAATATAAATATATATATATATATATTTGTTTTGGAAATAGCAAGGTCAAAGTGAGTCAGGGTCAGAGACAGACATGGACATTGGAATAGAAGCAAAAGAACACAACATTTCAATGAATGAATGGCAATGGAAAAGTAACAAAAAAACAAAGCAAACAGTAAAAGTAAAGGAAGGAAGGAAGGAAGGAAGGAAGGAAGGAATAGATTAGTTGATGGAACATAGTTAAAATTAACATGCAGCAACGGATACGTGTGTGCTTGTAGTAGAACGTGAGAGTAAGAGGAGTGAGTGGGGAAGGTGGGGTTTGTTTTAATGGTGCATTAGCTCAGAAGGACTTGTATATAATTCTAAACTTAATTGAATTGTTCAAATAGTACGTATGAAGAGGAAATGAAAAGGGGAGCGTAGGTAGGCAAAGTCAAAGTTAGCGAATGGAGTCCCCACTTCAACTTACGTACTTCACGTAGTCAAAATATTCTTGACAAACCCCACGTAATTAATTATCAGCTATTATTCCATCACGTTACAAGAAGAATTACCCATTCTTTTCCTAATTGTTTATACAGAGGAGAAGGCAACTAATGCGACGCTATCTTGTTTTTAATTAATCAATCATCAAATGCTAATATTGGGTTGAGCCACCAAAACTGTCTTGTCCTTTTCTGCCATTTCAATCCCGCCAACCCCAATTCAACATCATCATTTTGCTGCTCTGCCCCTCAAATAGGAACTCCATTACTACACCTAATCTATGCATTATATAAAACCAACTCTTTTATTTCACATTCAATGACGTCCCTCCATATGTTCCATTCTCTTAGGTGAAACGTTTCTATCAAACTACTTTTTCTAAGCCCAGAAAGTGATATCTTGTAACCGATAGGAGTCCTGTTTAAGATTGGGCTGAGTCTATCTCCTAATCCCAATTAAAATTAACTACCGCATCTCCATACTTCCTCTATAATTATATTTAAGGTCAACTGCTTCCGTTGTGCCTAGATTTATTTGTAGGTCGAGTTATTTATCCAGACTCAAAAATCTATTCGAAATTTGAGAAGGTTTGAGCAAAAATATTAGATCTAAAAATTGGGCTTGGACAAAAAAATTAGACCCGTTTAAAATATGAGTTAAGTTCGAGCTTGAATGTTCAAGCCCAAACCCGGCTTGGCCCGACTTGTTTTAAATTTATAATACTTTATATTATATTATTTTTATATATTATATAATTTAGAACACATTAAAAAAAATAAACCTATATTAAATATATAATACTACTCTAATGTAAATATTAAAATAATATTAAGATGATTATATAAAAAATTTTAAATAAAAAATATATAAAAATATTAAATATTAAAATAAAATGAAATAATTTTTTTTATAAAAATTAAAAAAAATATGGGTGGGCCTAAAATAGGCTTGGATTAAAATTTTAAGCCTAAATTTTGAATCTAGTTGAGCTTGATAAACATAAAATAAATTAATATCATGCTTAAGCTCAGTCCGAATCCATCTCAATCCAGTTCATGAACATCTCTAATTGTGCTTGAATTTTGGCTACTTTAACCCTTTTTTACTTACGTAATAGCTATTAACGTCATAAAATTACTGTATTTATGTCATTAATTTATTATCTTCTCTTACAATATAATATGGTACGTTAATTTAAAGGACCAATAATCAATTTGGTCCTTGAAATATAAATAAAATATTATTTTGATATTTTAATTATTTTCTTAATAATTATTCAAAAACTTTAAAAAATATTAAGAATAAATTAAAATTATTTATATAAATTATAAATTATTATTATAAAATTAAACAAAAAATTTATATTACTATTAGATAAAAATAATTATATTAAAATAAAATAAAATAAAATCCTCCCCCCTCCTACCCCCTACCCCCACCCGCCACTCTCCCCCTCGTCCTTCGTCTCACTAGGTTTACTATTTGCCTTGTTCCAGTTGATTTACCCCATGGTTCTCTTTAATGTCGATAGCATTAAAGTCGAGTGCCAATCTTGTAAGAGTGTTTATCAGATTTTCTTACAATGTTGTTTCTTGAATTTCTTTTGTTTGTTCACACTATATTCCTTATCTTTTAGTCAAACATTTCATTGTTTGCTCATCTCTTTTGTTTATAATTGAAAATGCTTGCAGGACACTAAAAGTGTGTTGCCGATGATATGTTTCAAAAATGGCAGCCTCCCGTTGCCAAATGTCTCAACCACTTCATTACAAGGTATCTTGCAAACAAGCATCAAAAGATGGTGGAGACGGTGAACAAGAACTTAAGAGGGACGGGGAGGGGGAGGGGGAGAGGGAGAGGGGGTGGGGAGACGGTGGGGGAGAGCAGAGGAACGGGGTGGGGGTGGGGGTGGGGACGGGATTATTTCTATTTAATATTAATATAAAATTTTTATTTAATTTTTATAATAATTATTTATGATTAATTTTAATTTATACTTAATATTTTTAAAAACTTTTTTAGAAAAATTATTAAGAAAATAATTAAAAATATCAAAATAATATTTTATTTATATTTCAAAGATCAAATTGATTATTAACCCTTTAAATTAACATGTCATATAATCATTTTATCATTTACGAAGGCAAAAATACAACAATTTGATAATATTAACATGTCATATCATTATTTTATCATTTTACTAAGTTCTAACATTAATTTAGATGAGAAAATACTGAAAAATCTTTCATTTATTTCGTGAGTGTTTTTACGTAATGAAATTTGAACTTGAAAAATAATGAATTATAAACCTTTAATATTTATCGTTTCAATAAAAATTACAGTTATTTTTTTACATAATAAATATTTTTATTACATATTTTTTTTCTCACTTCATGAGTATGTCAATATATATATATAATATTACATATTACAAGATAAACAAAAATAGTCAATATCGTATCAATGATTATGTTGTTTTCTACTAGCATTGGTACATATTGGTACTGTTTTGTTTTGATGAATCATTTCAGATTTATCACTATTTCTAAAAAAACATTTGATATATGTATATAAAAAATTATATACAAATAATTAATAATGAGATTAAATAAATATAAAATTTTCATTAATTATATAAAATATTCTTTAATAAGCTTCACAAATACAATCCATCATTAAACAAACTAAAAATAAATAAGGAAAAAAGAAGTATTGCATAAATTAAACAATAATATCATCTCATGCCATGTCTATAAAAATCCATAATTCAATAAATTCAAAATAAATTATAAAATTAAAATTAAAATAAAATATAAAAATATATTTTAAAATCATTTTTTTGTATCGATTGATAAACTATGTTCCAACTGGTATGGGCAAAATCAACCGATCGATACCAGTCAGAATTTGCACCAAAATGAAACATAAAGTTTATTGTTCCAGTTTACTATCGTAACGAAGCGTTCTATCTAGTACGGGTGGTTGAGTGGTACTGTTAAGATGTCAAATTTTATTGTTTCAGTTTACTATCAAACGAAGTATCCATAATAAAATTAAAAATGTACAAAATCATTTAAAATAAAGTTTTGGTTGACTGGTAGAGTTAAAGTTTTATTAACCCAAATGTCATGAGTTCATATCTCATTGAATGTAAAATTTTAATTATTTTTATATAAAAAAAAACTAAAAAACACCTCTAAATAATATAACTTATTTTAAATACAAAAGGATATTTTCATAATTTCTCAAACTAATTGCTACAAGATTGACTCGTGACACCAACTCAATTAAGGGTTAAATAATAGTATAAATATACATCTTTCAAAGAAAATATAGATGTACAATTAATAGAGAGAATGAAAATGAAGTATGTATAATATAATTAAAATGTAAATATTATATTAAAATAAAATTTTGAGTAAATGGTAAAATTATGCAAGTAGCATAGGTTGAAATCCAAATGCATAATATATATATATATATATATATATATATATATATATATTTGATTAGTGGAGGACACTGATAAACCAATAATGCATAAAATATCCAAATATGGTACTAGATATGGATGAAGTAGAGGTACATCGCTTATTTTTGTGTAAATAGATGGATTCCCTCATATCATAAACCTGTAATACTCTATTTGCGTGGCCTAGGCAGCGGGCATTTGGTAGGAAGTGGAGCCCCGCAAAGCAATGGATTCCCCTCATAAATGGAGGAATCATTAAATCTTGGCAAAAAAGGAATGCTTCCAGAAAGGTTGTTGTATGACAAGTTCAATCGAGTCAAAGAAGCTAGAGATGTCAAGCTTTTCGGGATCGCTCCTGAAAGATGGTTGTGTGACAGATCCAAGATGCGCAGTGCAAGCAGGTTTGTCATCTCATAAGGGATTTCACCTGTAAGATTATTCCCTGACAGCACTATGCCATTCACGTTTGCCACTACGTTGCTGTATTCAGGATCTCTTCCTCTTGTTACCTCCCTTAATAGCCTTTGGAACACCTCGCTACCCTTTCCATGGACCAGGGCGCTCAGATTTCTAATACACTTAGGAATGGGACCTGAAATTTTGTTTTGGGAAAGATCTAATATGTGCAGATTTTGTAGCCTGCAAAACTGATCAGGTATGCTCCCACTTAGAAGGTTTGAGCCAATACGTAGCATGAATAAGGATGACATATATTGCACCCACAAAGGGAGGCTCCCCGAGATTTTATTCCCTCCGAGGTCCATGCTTGTCAAACCGGTGCAGTTTTGTAGCGAAGAAGGGATTTCCCCATCCAAATTGTTGTTGCTCAACAGCAGCACACTAAGAGAAGGCAGGAAACCGAAGGAATTTGGGATGTTCCCCGTCAAACTATTATTTGATATATCTATTCCCCACAACATTAATCGATGCCAACAGTTAGGGAGTTCTCCACTCAACTTGTTGTTCCTTAGAGAAATAATGTTGAGCTCCTCTATATCACACATGGATGATGGGATTCTCCCACTCAGATGATTCCTAGAAGCATATAATTTCTGCAATCTAGGCATAAAGGCCCCAATATTTTCAGGTATTGGCCCTGAAAACGAATTTTCATCGAGGATTACATTGGTTGCATTAGTGGACCAAGAAGGGAAAGGACCCTCAAAGTTATTGTAACTCAGATCGATGAGATTCAAATATGGACAACTTAAGTGGCGTGGCAACTCCCCCCTGATTTGATCTTGAGATAGAACCAAATAAGTGAGTTGAGCAGACAGATGGGAAAACCATTTCCCTGGTATGGTGTCAGATATGGAAACATTTTTTAAGACGACAGAGGTAAGTTCATTTTGAACTTGAAGCCATACAGGAAATGAGGGACCTATCATGCAGTTTTCAAGTTGGATAGACTTGAGTTTGAAAGGAGGAAACCATCCATGCGACACACTGAAAGCCAAGGACCTCGTTGTCTCTGTTGTGAGACGAACATGCTGCAGCTTTCTTAGATTCATAAAGTGGGTTTCTTTTAGAATACCCTTCCAAGAATTTTCCATAAGGTTCATGTCAACTAGCCCAGAAAGTTGCCCAAGGCTTTCAGGAATTGTACCATTCATGGTGTTATATGACAGGTCTAATACTCTCAGTGCTGACAAGCTTCCTATTGATGATGGAATTGAACCCCAGAAAGAGTTGCTGGAGAGATCTAGGTGTTGTAAATGTTTAAGCAATCCTAATGACTTGGGCAGTTCCCCTGTCAATGAGTTGGAACTTAGATCAAGTGACTCTAACCTACTGTTGGGGTTACTTGAGAAACCACTAAAAAACCCATAAATGTCACCATGGAAGTTGTTCGCAGAAAGATCTAGGAACTGTAGTTTGCTAAGGTTGCCAATTAATCCAGGAATTTGACCCTCGAGGTTCAAATTATCAGACAAATCAAGGACTTGGAGATTCTCGAGGTTTGCAAATTCAGCAGGAATTGAACCGCTGAAAAAGTCCCATGTCAGATATAGTTCTGTGAGACCAGTAAGATTGAACAACCATGGGGGGATTAAAGAGTTGAAAGAATTCTCTGACAAATCAAGAACTGAAAGTGATGTGAAGTTAATGGATGGCAATGTCAGTGGTAAACCTTTAAGTTCACACCAGTGTAAGCGCAGGTGTACCAATGAGGGAAACATATTAAATGTTTGCAGCCAATGGTCACCTATGCTATCGAGTTTGACAAATCCCAGGTTTAGATATTTTAAAGAAGAGAGAGGTGTAAGCCATTCCAGACTCTGCGAACGCAACTCCCTGGGACCTGTATTGCTGTAGGAGTCCGCATAGAGGTCCAGATACTGCAAATTTGACAAATTCCCAAGAGAAGCTGGAATCTCTCCAGCAAAAGAAGCAAAAGAGAGATTGAGATATCTCAAATTTTTTAGCTCACCGAAGAAACCGGGAATTTCAAGCCCTTCAAAATCGTTCAGGCTTAGGTCCAGAGAAGTGAGATATTCCAAACGAAGCAAAGACGGGTTGATCTTACCTCCCAAACAGGAGCGTTTATATGCTGGTGGATCAACAGCACCGATTAAATGGTAAGGATTTCTAAGGTCGAGCTTTGTCACACGTCTTGTTTGGTTGTGGCACTTGATGCCTTCCCATGTACAACAATCTTCGCCAATCCAGGAAGAGAGCCTGCCAGAAGGGTCGGTGAGATCTTCTCTAAGGACCACAAGTGCTCTTCTGTCGGTGTCTGTGCATTTGATATCAGTGGAACAAACCACAAACTTAGAATTCGAATAGAGAAGGAAGACCGAAAGCAAAAAGGAAACAAGGAGAGGGTAAGTTGAGCTGAAATTAGGCTTGTTAGCCATACCAATAGAGTGTAGACGAATTGGTTGAGTCCAGCAATTTATGAGCGATTGGCAGCTGAGTGGAGGAGGGGGGGGGGGGTGCTTTTTGTCCATTATTACTAGTAGCAGCACATTTATAGAATAAGTGGGGCGGTCAGCAGTGTGAATTGTGGCTTGGAAATCATCATCATCTCTTATCACTCTTAATTGCCTGCCTCTTTTGACAACTCCAGAGGCAAGACTCCACAGTGACATGGCGCCAGTAGCAGCAGCATGAGCATGCATGGCAACCAGCTTTTCATTGTCAGAATTTCCAGATGGATCATGTTCCACGACCACATTGGTATGCCAACCTATTGTAAGCCTCTTAAACTTTTATTTTTAATAATGAAATCCATTTCAATTTCGGAGCCAACTGATATTTAAACTAATTTCAAGTCCAAATTGATTAATTTTGAACCCCAATTATAGTTTTACTTGGATATTGAATAAAAAAACCAACTTTGGGTACTGTTAAAGGGCCCACTTTGATTTGGAAATGGTGGGATTCTTTTTTTGATATTATTAATTTATTATACTAACGCATGACAATTCATTTTTTTTATAAATTTTTATATTTTTTAATTTTAAATTTTTTATTGTCACGCAATTATCGTATCATTTAGTTGTCATATGATTAAAGGTGCAACTAAAATACTGCACCACATGATAAATAATTTCTTAGGATTAGTTCATAAAAGTTTCACAAGTCATTGGTTGTCCAATTGTCACACTTATTTAAAGTTGATCTTTATTCATTTCTAATTTTATTTGTGTTATTCAATTGCGTATTTTGTTTTCTATAAGAGACCTCTAAAATTCTTACATAATCTTAAAGAAGAATTTAAAACGATCTTAGTAAAAAAAAAATTGAGAATTACTAGAAGTAGTGTTGCGAGCAATGCCAATTACTTTAGCCATTGATAAACAATAAAGATGATCATTGCAATATGTTTACGCAGTTCAATTTTTTTTACGTTTACGAGACTTTATACAAAAAGATAATCAACTATCTTAACATTTTATATAAAAAGTGATTACAAGCTCCAATACTAATTAGAATAGCAACTTCACTTTTGTACCTAAAGTCTAGATCGCTATCTTCTAAACTTTCATTATCTTAACATCTAGATCACTTTTGTACCCAAGGATTTTGTTACTAGAATTTGGCAACACCGTATATGTCAAGTTATGAGGTTAAGCAGTGATAGGCACCACTGGGCACTACTCTTAGGCACTTTTCATAAACTGCCTCAACAACCTTTTCTTTTGGAAATTTTTTTGAACAAAACCATAACAAGAAACATATACACCAATAGGAACAAATGCTCCCTTAATCAATCAAACTTAACTATTAACATAACCAAGCAAATTGACTATTAATACTTTTGGAAAGTGATGAACACATTAGCAATCAAAATACTTAAAGAATCATATTATAGTAAGCTAGATGAAAAAAAATGTTCACAAAAACAACAACCAAAGTACAACATCGTTCAACAAAATAAATAAAGTTCGTAGTCTTGAAATAACAACAACAACAACAAAAAAATCAAGGTGCAACAACTTCCTACTCCCCCTTTTTGTTCACAAAAATGCCAAGGGTCCTTTGAAGTTGTTTGGTTAACAAATCATTCCTCAAGGCTTTGGCTCATCGAAAATTAGCTTGAAGTTGTGCAACAATCCTCTCTTAAGAAGCTATTCCAACATCTAGCTAGGTGGTGTAGCCTGCTTTGATTAAATGCTAATGGATGCCCATGAGTGTTAGGCTCAGTGCCATGGAGTCAAGACTCATCAAGTACAACATCAATGGCATAGGGATGCATGAGAAATAATTTGATTTGTGCAAGGCCAAAATCATACCATCTCCCCCTAACATATATTAAGATTCAGTGTATATTTATCAATTTATATTTATAATTTTTTTGAATATATTGGTTTAAATTTCATTATACATTAATATCATTTATATTTGTCCTTAACGGTTTTTGCACACAAAGCAAAATTAATCAAATATTAACTTATTGATTATCTAATGTTTAACTAATATTAAGTTGCATTATGTGGTCAGATTATAATATGAGAAGACAACTTATATTAGTAGATATTCTAAACAGTTTGCAATCTAATCGAAACTGATCTAATTAATTAAAAGACTATTATGTTGTCTATCAAGTCCAATTGGGAAGATGCTTTGTCTTGGGCATCGAAGCGAATGACTCCTTGAAGATAAAAACATAAATGTTATTGTCTAGACTGACAATACATCGGATAAGATCCAAGTTGAATTATCCTAGATCCATTTATAAAATTATTCACTTGTGACTTTTATAGTGTGACATACCATAATCCTGAGTAGATGATTAACTATGTATTAATGACTCGTATCCTTTGATGTAAATAAAAGTCCGAATTCAAATAGATTAGGAATTGAAAGTTGGTACATTGGACATTCAACTTTTGCCTGATTTAGCATCATTCCACAAAAATGGAATTCATAGCCTTATAAAGGTAGATGATATCCTCTCATTGGCATTACAAGCATGGGTCATTTTTCATAAGACAAATTATTTAATTACTATATATTAGTAATTAACTTTTCATATTGGAAGATGTAATGGAAACTATGAAATAAAATAGGATCATTTTGGAAGAATGTATTTTATCCTAAAGGAATTAAATATATCCTATGAGTGTAATACACTTATGACAATGTAATTAGACAAACACTTAATAAAAGTAGCATTCGTAATGATATATAATAAGTGAGAGTTCAGTCATGGTACTATAGTGGAATGACTCCAAGATTAAATAAATTGTAATTAATAGGTGAAAAGCCAAAACTTAATTACAAATTATTTGAGCTCTAGGTAACCCAAAATGAAGTGCGCATAGAACTAATAAATTGTGGAATGAATGAAAACAATAAGTCAGAGAAATAGATCACATGTATCACTATCCGTAGTGAATATGTTTTCTCGCTAAGCACAAAAGATGACTTATGAATTAATTTAATTTCTTAGAATATTAGAATTAGCTTGAGAAAATAATTTAATTAACTAATATTTTGGATAATAGAAAATAGTTATTGAGTTGAATAAAAGTCTAAATAACACATATAATTGTACTAGATACATGAAATACCCAAATAGATTCGGTTAATACAAGGGGTGACAAACCTTAGTATATTCTAAGGCATGTTGCCAACCCCCCTTGTTGTACTTCAAGTAAAACTTGTATTTTCTATTAAAATGTTATTATTTAGTTAGACCTTATACGAACAAAAGTGTTGTATTGTTTCTCTATAAACAATAACTATGAGTTACCTATTTACACAACTTTGAGAGCACTCTATTCTGTCTAAAAATAGTGACAATTTGCTTTAAAAAATAAATTTTATTTTTTGAGAAAATATTCATACTTTCCAATATTTTTTAGTTTATAAAGAGAATTGACTTTCCCACTAAAAGTTAAGAAAAAGATATCATTTTGTGCACTTGGTTCGATTTGTTTGAGCACACACTCAAAGCAATTCGAGTTCGAGGGAAGCAGAGAATATTGATCAGTTAAAAGTCGGTAAATGACATAGATCGCCTTTGTACAAAGCACATGCATGATTTTGGTTACAATTTCATTATTATAAAAATCACAAGGTTTGTTTTTAAGAAAAATTTTAAATTTTCGTTGCACCTAAAAACATTGTTTTCTAAGATATATTTTTCAACAGTTGTTATTAGAGTCAAGTTATACTATGTTTATAGTATAAATCGATACCAATTTTTCTTTCTTTTCTTTTTGATTAAATAAAGATGAGAAGTGACAATCTTAAATTGGATGCATATTTTAGAATATTATGTATATGGATTGGCATGAGAAACAAACATTAGAAATTTATTGGTTGAGAGTGACAATAAATCAGCCATGACGATGTTGAGCTACGATGGGATGACGATGAACAACCTGCCTATGGTTCAAAGCATCAAGAAAATGTGCTGCAGGGACGGGTGAATAACTACTAGTCATGTATTCAGGGAAACAAATGGGGTAGCCAATTTTCTTGCTAGATTTGTGACAGCAAACGATGTTGATGTGCATGTTATGGAAGTTCCATCATAGAGTCTTGCTAATATGCTACGATTGTTAATGTATTAAGGTCTTAGCCTCTCACTTTATTAACAAATAAATAACTTTAATACGATACATCAAAAATATTGATCTATCGGAACCTCGTGTGTTAATATGATAGTTAAAGTGTTCACCGCTTCAAATGCAGCTTGAGCTTTAATCGCGTTACTTACGTTGCTGCTAAGACTTTGACGTCATTAACAAAAAAAAAAAATTGATTAGCAACCGTGAATCACATTGGTTACAGGAGAGTTAAGAATATCAGCAAATGAGAAGAAGTAATCTTCAAGAATTCATTATTTCAAGTTAACATACATGTACAGGCTATTAATCTTTTATACAACTTGTACAACTGCTTCATAACTGCTATACAACTGACTTAGCTAATAGACTTAACTTCTGCTAGCTGCTAACTACTACTAACTACTAACTATAGTCATCTAATAAAGATGAATTTTCATATTAAAAATGGAAGGAAAAAGAAAAGAGAAATAAATAACTAAAAGTCAACTTTTACCTGATCAACGATGGTGCCATGCAATTGCAAGCATATTTGTGTATTTGTATTTTTATTATTTTTTTGCTGATAAGTGTATTTGTATTAATCAACCATATCTAATGAGTTGTCACGACTTTTTTTATTTTTCAAATTGTCATTTCAAACTTATTTTTTAATATAAAGGTTGATACTATTTGATATAAATTTGATTTTCATATTCAATTCGATATTTAATGTTTTTTCAATCTGATACTTGAGTTTGGTTTCATTATTCATTTTGGTATCTGAATTTTTTTTTGAACGGAGTACTTGAATTTTTTTAGTTTGATATTTAGAGGGTTTTTTTGTTACAATTTAGTACCCAGGTTTGACTTCAACATTCAATTTGGTACTTGTGTTTTTTTTCTCTTTGTCCTAATTAAGTACCTATATTTTTTTTATAAGAGCATTTATGTCAAAAATTTATCGGGCTACATGTTGTTGTTTGGTTTGAGTATCAAATTGAATCTTGAAGTCAAACTTAGATATTGAATTGGAACAAAAAATTTCAAATCTCAAACTGAATTTTGAAACCAAATTCAAATACCAAATGATATATTAACCCATACATTAACAAAAGCGAAGAAAAAGGAGAAACAATATTTGTTTGGAATAATTGAAAGTTTCTTCTATACTCATGCTTTAATCGTGCTCTCAGTTTAATTTGTAAATTTTGTAACTATTTGGGATTTGGCTTGGTTTCGTTGTTTAATTTGGTATTTAAGTTTTTTTTTCAAATTGGTATTTGATTTTGACTTTAAGGTTCATTTTGGTATTTGGGTTTTTCTTTGTTCCAGTTAAGTACCCGAGTTTAGTTTCAATATTTAATTTGATATTTGAACTTTACTTTTCTGTTCCAATTAAATATTTATGTTTCTTTACTAGAGTGTACATGTCAAAATCTCATTAGGTTGCTAGGTCTGTGTAATAAATTGAATATTAAAATTAAATTCAGGTGTCAAATTAAATATTAAAATCAAACTCAGGTACTAAATAACATATTAACTATTTTGTAATGATTTATGAATTTGGTGAGGAGTCTCATTATAAAAAACTAGAATTAGCCCCCTACTTCGTTAGGATTCTATTTTTAGTAAATAATTTTAAATTGAATTTCACTTAAAATAAAATAAAATTTATGATAATTATTTATTCATATTTTATGTATTAAAATTTATATTATTTATATGAATCTTTAGAATTATATTTAGAATTTATTACTTAACATATATTTTTATTTGTAAGAAATAAAAATAATAAATTGAATCTCTCAAAAACTAATAAATTGAAAATATTTTTCATATAAGTAGTAATAACTTTTTTTTAACAATTTCCCAACCCAATTAGGTATCAATTCTTAATTGACCTATGGCTCAAAATGAGCACCAACTAAGGGTGTCACTAGAGGAGGCAAGCAGAGGCCCTAGTAGAGGTGAGCAAAATCCGATTCGATTTAAAAACTCGATAAAAAATTCAAATTTTGAATTAAATAGTTCGAGTTATTTGAGTTAATCGAGTTATTCGAATCAACTCGAATAAAAAATTAAGTTTTTCGGTTAACTCGGATACAAATACAATTCGAGTTATCCGAAAATCCGAATAAGAAAAGGCAAAACTACGTCGTTTTGATAAATGTTTACCCTTTCTAAAGTTAAAAGTCAAAACCATTAAGTTAAAAAGTAAAATTATGGCATTTTGATAAATGTTTACCCATTAAGTTAAAAGGCAAAACCATTATATTATTTATGTAGTCAAATAATCTTGTACTTCGTTTACTAGTTAAATAATCGGTCCATGTAAACGCAACAATGAGTATAAATAATAGAATTCGTTAACTCGACTGGACTTGATTCGAAATTTTTTGACTCAATTCAATTCGATTTGAAAAAATTTCAAATTGAATTCGGTTGCAAAAATAGAATTCGTCAACTCGACTAACTCGAAATTTTTTGATTCGATTCGACTCGACTAGATCAAATACTCACCCTTAAGCCCTAGGCCACTTTAAAATTTAAAAAGAAAAAACAAAATTAAAATTTCTTTTAAATAGATCAAATATCGATTCTGAGTGAAAATGAAAATTAATAATTTAAATTCTCATTTTAGAATTAAAATAAAAAACAATTGATAAAATTTAAAAGTAATTAATAAAATAAAATTTTATTTTCGAAGTAGATCAATATAAAATCCATTCATAAATTAGCATACACCACAAATACAATCCCACTAAATATACTATTTAACTAAAATTTTTAAGATATTCATGGATTCAAATAGTAAGATTCATCATTAATTATTTGGATTAACTAATAACATCGTAATGATACAAAGATCAAATCATATTACAAATTAAAGGGTTAAAGTATTTGAAAGGTCCTTGTATTATGGGACTTGATCAAATTAATCCAATTATTAAATGGATCAATGTAGTCCCTATACCATTAAAAAGAATCAAATAAGTTCAAATTGTAATAGTGTTAACATTTACCGTATAAAAATATCTTGAATTTTTTTCAATACAGTTCAATTTTAAGTAAAAGATTTCATTTACAAAACCATAGAAAACTTTATAAAGTAAAAGATTTCATTTGCAAAACCATAGAAAACTTTATAAATATTGACTATGTTAAACAATAAATGTTAACTTTATTCTAGTTTAGCTTTATTCTATTCTTTTTAATGGTACATGGAATAATATTAATTATTTGGACTAAGAACCCAACAAATGGCTCCAGTGAAAAAAAAGATTTGTTCATCTTAGGGGTCTCAGGTTCGAGCACCTATGTTTGCAAGGTGTGTGTGCGTTGTCAAAGGGTTAAGAAAATATGAACATATAGTAGGATTTAAAATAAGATATTCCAAGGTACTTTAGTGTTTTTTTTTCTAAAATAAATAGTTTGCATATAGTAGGATTTGAAATTATGACATTTGTATAAATAAAACTTTAACTTTATCATTCAACCAAAGTTTTATCTTCAAATATTTGTACATTTTAATTTTATTACACACACTCTATTACCTCCACCAATTATATATATATTAAGAAGGTTATTAATTGAGTTGGTGTTACAAGTTAACTCGACATCAACTCAAGATTGATGAGAACACCATAATAAACAATTGCAGTACATTTAATAATCTTAATTTGATGTATTTACGAGTTTAAATTTTGTTTAATCTAACTTTTCATTTTAATAGCGTGCATATTTTATGTGTTATTATTAATTAATTTTAAATCATACGTTTCATTATTTATTATACATTGCTTTTAAACACATCTGTGTATTTTAAATACGTATTTTCCACAATTTTTAATAGAGATTGTAGAGATTTAAAAATTAATTAAATTTTATTTTATAATAAGGGGTAAATTTTTTATTTGTAAATAAAATTAATCGCATATAATGTATTAATTAATTGGTTTAATGGTGAAGAAAGTGTTGGAAGGTTGAAGTAGTCCAACATGACTTGCACGCAGGGCCATAGTTCCCCTTTCTTTTCTTCAAAAATTCCTCAATGACTTTCATCTCCGGACGAAGACTTGCCTTGCAACCTCGGCCATTTCCTCCTCCCTTCTGCATTGACTCCATCTCAGGACAATGACTTGAACACTTTGTAACCAGAATAATTAAATAAAAAGAAGCATCCATGAAATAGGCCGGAAGACCCTGACCAAGTCTTTGCCTTAATATTTGGTATATATGCTAATACGTATCATAAGTCTATATTTTTCGTAAATTTAAAATTTAGTCTATAACTTTTTATTTTTTAAATTCTAAAATTCAAATTTAATTGTTGAAATTAGTTTGTTTCACACCCAATTGGACGAGAATGGGTATAAGTTTTGCGGGTTGTGGGACGAGAATGAGGACAAAAATTAGACCCGCTGTGAGTGGTGTAGCAAGCATGAGTATAACATTATATCCGTCTCATCTCCACCCCACCCATCCTGCCCACCCCGATAATATATTAAACATATTTAAAAAATAAAAATTTAATTTTGATAACAGTACTCAATTCACATCCACTGTTATTTTTTAGAAGAAAAAAAAGAGAACATCTCACAGTTTCTCACCCAATTTTAACACACCTCACGCCTTCAGTTTCTCACTTATAAATATATTATATAAAGTGGATCGCAGGGCGAGTATAGCGGGGATTAGGTGGGTCTGAGGAACCGTGTGGGTGGTGGGGCAAGGATGATTTTGGATTTTGTACCTGCAACGGGTCGTGGGGCGGGGATGGGGATGAAAATTCTTGACGGGGATGGGGGCAGGGAGTGCTATTAGTTTGTTAAATTTAGGTTCATTACGACAACAATTTTTTCAGTTACATTGTTACCAAATAAGTTTTTTTTTTTTTTAATTTCAAAATGTCACACAAACACATTTAACAAAAAAAAGTATTTAACAATGTTAATAATTAGACCTAAAATTTAAAATTTGAAATGTATTGAAGTTATGTCTCAATCCCTGTACTCTTCTGACTTTTGAAACTTAATCCTATTTTTAATTTTAAGAATTTAATCATGATTGATTTGAAAATTAAAGTTTAATTGATAAGGTTATCAACTAAACTCTATAAAGTTTAAACATATGGTTATCAATTGAATTTTAATTTCTTAAATTCGGATTCAAATTTCACGAAAAAATCTATTAAGCTTGACATTAATTTTCAAATCAAACAGAGATTGAAAGAATATTTAAACCTACATGCAAATTTCCTAGTCAAAGCCAACAGTTGCGTTTCAGTTTCAGCCCCATTCTAACAGTGCCTAAGAGAGTGCAATAATAAAACCGTTGTGAATTGTCTTAGAGTTGTTCTTGTAGGTATAGACATGCCCCCGATAAAGTAATGGCCTTCTTTGTCCTGATTACTAGAGTGGTAAATTCATTGCATAATTAGTTAAACCATAGACAGCTTCTTTCAATGTTTTTTCCTTTGCTTTGTCGTCCAAATTAAACAGAACTAAAAGGATTGAACCCGGAGTCCTCCAGGACATGATCTACCAGTTCGCTTCCCATTATTATTCAACCTTAAGCCATAAATAGTACATACAACAACTCTTGCCTTGCCAATTACACACCTTGGTTGGTTCCTGCCGTTTTCGTTCTTTTTTCTTTTAGAAAGGCATATTGTTAATTAAAATTGAAAAAGGAAAGTCGTTTTCCCTTAGGATTGAAGCAATCCATAAAGAACAAAAATATTTGAGGGTATACAATTTTTTTTTGGAAATTTTATTTGGGGTAGTGGTTGGAATGTAGCAGTAGGAATGAAAAATGGTAGTTCTGCTGACTTTGTCCACCCACTTACCTGCTCACCCACCTTCCTTTCATTGTATCTCTTGTTCCACTGTCGTTTCCTTCACGTCACAGTTAGATTTCAAGAAAGTTAAGCCATCATCAGCCCATCAGGAAAAGTAAACTCTCCTCCCTGTTTTACTATTTACTATCTTAGTATCTATAGGGCTGTAGCTATCCGTAGACTCTTCTCAACTACACATCTTTATATTCCCTCTCCTTCGCTCTTTCTCTGAAGAAAGCAAACAGCACAAACTCCAATACTCCATAGCTGATCATTACTTTCTTGGGGACGATGACATGGGTATGCATGGGTTCATGTCTCCACAAACTTCTTTCTCTTTTTTTAGCATCTATCCTTGCATTAAGTGGAGTCTCTGCAAGGTTTGTGGTTGAGAAGAATAACATCCGAGTGCTATCTCCAATGAGTCTGAGAGGAAAGCATGATGGTTCCATAGGGAACTTTGGAATACCAGACTATGGTGGGTTCATAATAGGCTCCGTGGTTTATCCAGAGAAAGGGGCTAATGGTTGTGAATCCTTTAATGGTCAACCCTTCAAGTCCAAGTCTCCTCGCCCCTCTGTCGTCCTTCTTGATCGTGGAGGTATTTCTCTTCAACAGTATTGTCAAAATCCCCGTTTATAGCTTCTTTATTTCTTATGCTGAATTCGTCTAATCTGACTTGTTTCTTAAGGATTTCATGCGTTGAGTATTGTCTATTGTAATTCCTTGCTGGATATGCATATGAACATGTTCCCTTGAAGAATAGTTAGTATGTCCATATGCATCAGTATAAGCAGTTAATTTATGGTATGTAGGGGGTTTAAAATAGAGCCTTGTATTTGATTTTTTTTTTTATCATCAAATCATTATTGAGTTGTTGGGTTGCACTTGCAGAATGCTACTTTGCCTTGAAGGTATGGCAAGCGGAACAGGCTGGAGCTGCAGCAGTGTTGGTGGCTGATAGTTTAGATGAACCTCTAATAACTATGGATTCTCCTGAGGAAAGCAGCGATGCAAATGAGTTCGTGGAGAAGATAGGAATCCCGTCGGCTTTGATAGAAAAGTCTTTTGGTGACAGCCTGAAGGAGGCCCTGAAGAAGGGTGAAGATGTAGTGGTAAAATTAGACTGGAGGGAGTCGATGCCCCATCCAGACCAGAGAGTTGAATACGAGCTGTGGACCAATAGCAATGACGAGTGTGGAGCTCGTTGTGATGAGCAGATGAATTTTGTAAAGAATTTCAAAGGCCATGCCCAGATACTTGAAAAGGGGGGTTACACCTTGTTCACACCACATTACATAACTTGGTATTGTCCTCAAGCTTTTATATTCAGCAGTCAGTGCAAGTCTCAGTGCATAAACCATGGAAGATATTGTGCCCCTGATCCAGAACAAGATTTTGGAGAGGGATATCAAGGAAAGGATGTGGTTTTTGAGAACTTGAGACAGCTCTGTGTACACAGAGTTGCCAATGAGAGCAGCAGACCTTGGATTTGGTGGGACTACGTCACGGATTTCCATATCAGGTGTTCAATGAAGGAGAACAGATATAGCAAACAATGTGCTGAGGATGTCATGAAGTCTCTTGGTAAGTGCTCTTCTTTTTTCGTATCCTTGGTATCTTCTACCACTCTTGCTTGATTGGCTTCATATGCTTAACCAGATTTGCCTATTGAGAAAATCAAAAAGTGCATGGGTGATCCTGAAGCTGATGTCGAGAACGAAGTCTTGAAAAAGGAGCAAGAACTTCAGGTACCTACACCTTTTTCTTCTTCCATGTTAGCATGACAGAGTTAACATTTTAAGATTAGTCATCTTACGAAGAAGCAAATACTTTCTTAATTTCCTACCATCTGTGGAACATAGGTTGGCCGAGGTTCTCGTAGCGACGTTACCATTTTGCCGACATTGGTTATCAATGATGTTCAATATCGAGGTTTGTTACATAGCTTGTGGGTTTGCTTATTTCATTCAACAATTCCCTATAATGATGCTGAAGTTCTTGGCTTGCTTGC
The DNA here is from genome assembly GCA_005610355.1 of Gossypioides kirkii. Lineage (NCBI taxonomy): Eukaryota > Viridiplantae > Streptophyta > Magnoliopsida > Malvales > Malvaceae > Gossypioides > Gossypioides kirkii. The sequence goes on along the minus strand of CP032254.1, from coordinate 15,217,915 downwards.
TGTGAAGGAAAACTGGAAAGAAGTGCTGTGCTTAAGGCCATTTGTGCTGGATTTAAGGAGACCACAGAACCTTCAGTTTGTTTAAGTGCAGGTACATGGGGGCGGCTTACATTCTAAACTAGGTTAACATTCATGATTTGTAGTTTTTGTAAATCTTATTTAATATTGGCTTCATGTTGTCTCAACAGACATTGAAACTAATGAGTGCCTTGAAAGAAATGGTGGTTGTTGGCAGGATAAACATGCCAACATAACAGCATGCAAGGTAAATAATAGAAAGTTTTTACACAGTTCAATGTTGCAAATGAATAACTCCACACTAATAAGAAGGAGATGTGGAATTGGTTTAGGACACATTCAGGGGAAGAGTATGTGAATGCCCCATTGTGAAGGGCGTGCAGTATAGAGGAGATGGTTACATATCTTGTGAAGGTGATTAGATTCTTGTTTTAATGAAATTTGGTTCTCCTTATTTTCCTTATCCGGTAGTACTTACCCAATCCATTTCTCATCTATTTACAGCCTTCGGACCTGCGAGATGTACGATTAACAATGGAGGTTGCTGGTCTGACACAAAAGATGGATTAACTTTCTCGGCTTGCTCAGTTCAGTGATTTTATTCTTCTCCAATGATTTTCTATTATTCTGCAAGTTGTTTTGTTGACTAAGCACCACTCCATTGCATAAAACAGGAAAAGCAATTAAAAGGTTGTCACTGTCCTCAAGGCTTCCGAGGGGATGGTCATAAATGTGAAGGTACTTCTCAAATCTTAAACCCTCAGGTCTATTTCTATTACAATTGGAAGTTGTTCATCTCCATGTGTTGTTTTCCGCTTCAGATATCAATGAATGCAAAGAACGAAGTGCCTGCCGGTGCGACGGTTGCTCCTGTAAAAACACTTGGGGTTCATATGAGTGCAAGTGTAAGGGAAATCTTCTGTATATGAAAGAGCAAGATGCTTGCATTGGTAAGAGATTTCCTCTCGCATTCGTTTACATGTACTCACAGTCATTCCTATGATCCGTCTGATCCTTTGTTCATCCTCATCGCAGAGAGAAACGGATCGCGCTTTGGGTGGTTCCTCACCCTCTTGGTACTGGCAGCTGTGGTGGCTGCTGGCTTAGCTGGGTATATATTCTACAAATATAGGCTCAGGGTATGTATAAGATCAACTGACTTCACATGTTGCTTTACTTTCTACCACTACATATTGATTTGCATTTGTACCTGCAGTCTTACATGGACTCGGAGATCATGGCTATCATGTCGCAGTACATGCCGCTGGACAATCAGCGTAACATTGAAGTTGCTAGTGACGCACAGCCTTTGCGACAAAGCTCAATAGCATAAACGAGGGTAACGAGACCTTTGTTACAAGCATGGATTATGGTATTATGTTGGCCCTCCCATGAAATCCGAGCCGTCCATATATACGTGTATATATATACAGCTCTTATGAAATTACAAAAAGACACATGTTTAACTGGTATACAGGCACACCCACGATGAGTCATGGTTGTATTAAAATTTTCCTTCACATACGAGTGAGAAGAGAAGAGAAGAGAATCCCCTTGCGTACACTTTCAGTAGCTTTTTGCCGCCCTTTGTAGCTGTAGCTGTAGGTGTGTGTGTGGTGTGTACGTATATAACATAGTTGATAGGTACAGAAAGGATGATGACTCATGCCAAGTCTTGATCTATATATACATACATTACATAGTAGTAATAAGAGAAAAGGGTTGGTGTGAAATTGATTAATTCCGCCTATTTCCTAGCATTGCATTGCTGGTTGTAAATTCAGTTGCTTTTATTGAGAGTTAAATGTTATTAATTAATGGTATATCACGTCAGCAGAGATGATTTTATCGAAAGTGATTAATTTAAATAATGATCTTATTTGAAATAATTAAATTAAAAAAAGCTAACGTGACTAAAATAAGACACATTATTTTAGAGTAGTCATAAGTATAATTTACTCTAAAATTACTATACACAATTCACGTATGCATACAAACTAGTTATTATTTAAGGATGCATGTTAATTATTTTATTTATTCAATAGTATTTTTATTTTCATGTAATCTATATACCTAAAGGAAGGTCCCAAAGGAACTTCCTTGGTTGACAAGTGGGCCACATAAAAAAATGGTAAAATTTTAATTTTAGTCCCTATATTTACTCAACTTTATACGTGGGTCACCTTTTTCTTTGTTGCATAATATAAAAATAGGGCGAAATTTCAATTTTGCTCTATGTTTACCCTCAATTTTCTTTTGAAAATACTCTCGGACTTAATATTACTTAAAAATAGTCAAATTTCAATTGGTCCATGTGCTACGCTCAAATTAAAGATTGAATTTTTTTATTTAAAATTTTTAAATAATTTGGTACCTTAAAATTTTTTTATTTAATTTTTTTAAATCTAATGATAATTGACGTTCAGTGATCAAAATATTTGATTTCGAAAAATTTAGTGACTAAATCGAAAAAAATAATAGTTAAATGACCAAAATAGAACAAAATCAATAGTTTAGTGACAATTTTTGTACTTAACCATTATTTTAATTGGTATGTAATTGAAACGTTAATTACATAATAAATGTAAGTTAATATGAATACAAAATCTATTTTATTATTAAAACGATATTATCTAATTAAATTAGGTTCCTAATTAATATTACTTTTGTTACTATTTTATATTAATTAAAGTAATATTAATGTGAATCTCGTGTGTTGGTCTGATGGTCAAGGTGTTTATTGTCCAAATGTGACTTAGATTTGTGCTGATCGTTTTGCTGCTAGAACTTTGCCCTCTTTTGTAATTCACCACAAAAATGATAAACTAAATATTAATTTAACATTAAATTCAACTTTAAAAATATGGGTAAACTACACAATTAGTCACCCAACTTTCATAATTTTTTATTTTGAGCATCGATTTTTTGTTTTTGTTTTTTTTTTGCAAATTGGGCACTGCCATTAACAACAGTTTTCATTGTAATCACCCAACTTTATTAAATTTTCATTTTGGTCACCTTCATTAATTCAATGTAAAGTCATCCAATTTTATTAAAATTTCATTTTGGTCACTCATTTACTTTTCAAAACTATTTTTTTTTTTCAAAAGAAACTGAGTTTTTATAGGAAAAAAACTAAAAATAATTTTTAAAAAAGAGAAAAAAGGAAATTAAGAAGATAAATTAGGTTTTCCTTATAAAAACTCAATAAATTCCTTGTAAAATTCATACTTTTCTTTTTACTAGAAAAAACTAAAATTATTTCTTAAAAGATAAAGAAAATTACAAAAAAAAATGGTTTTTCCTTGTAAAAATCCAAGTTTTTCTTATAAAAACTCAGGCAATACCGTATAAAACCTAGGTTTTTCCTTTACCGGAAAAAAACTAAAAATAATTCTAGAAAAGAAAAAATACAATTAATTTTAAAATGATAAAATTAGTGACCAAAATGAAAATTTATGAAAGTTGGGTGATTAAAATGAAAACAGTGGTTAACAGTAGTGCTCAATTTGTAATTTTTTTCATTTTTAGTGCCCAAAATAAATTCTTGAAAGTTAAGTAACCATCTATACAGTTTACCCTAGGAAGATTTTCATCTATGCAAAAATTTCTGTGCACCTGGTAATGTTGTTGGATTTGAATGGCCACGTAAATCGTTGAGCTATAAATTCAAACTCGGCCCAGTAACGAGTCCATGACAATTGAGTGTTACTGATACACCTTTAGGGCTGTAACAGAGAACGGAGTGAAGAAGAGGAAGAGGAGAGGGGGAAATGGAGCGGCTGAAAACAAGAAATCACAAATGAAGGAAAAACCCAGTCCCAAATAAACTAAGAAGGGATGCTTTGATCGCATGGCAGTGAGAAATATGAAAAAGACTTTGAAGAAGTTTGAGTTACTCTTCCATGTCTCAACTACACCTTCAAAACCCCAACCCCAGTCGTCGCATTCTCACCACCTCATATTGTCATCATCTTCCTTTTCATCTATGCCAAATCTAACTAACACTTATCTCAAATCAAAACCCCAAAGTTCTACCACACTTACCCCAGAAGAAATCAGCAAAATCAACCTCCTCCTCCCACGTCTCTGCCTCTCTAATCACCTCCCAACTGCAATCCAGCTAACCACCACCGCTCTCACTCTCCCTAACCCTCCCCCCGATCCCAAGTCCCTCTCTCTTTCCATTCTCATTCACTCCCTCACTCTCCAGCCTGACCTGAAACTACCCATGTCACTCCTCACCAGCCTCTCCCGCAAGCACCCACCTCACCCATATCTAACGCCCATCTCAACCATGCTCATTGCCTCTTATCTCAAAAAGGACAGGCCTAAGGATGCTCTCAAAGTATACAAGTGGATGCTCAGGCCTGGCTCTCCTTGTAATTGTATGGTTGACAAGTCTGCTTATGGGATTTTGCTTGGTGGGATGTGCGCCAGTGGCTTGGTTCTTGAGGGCTTGATGGTTTTGAGGGATATGCTGAGGGTCCGTCTTTTGCCAGGGGAAGGTCTCAGAAGAAAGGTAGTTAGGAGTTTATTGAGAGAGGCTAGGGTTAGGGAGGCAAAGGCATTGGATGACCTTTTGCCTTGTGCTGGGGATCTCAACAAGGTGTTGGATTTTTTGGATCACCAATTTGGAAATTGGCCGAACTAGCTTGTACCAGGTGTGCGATTCTTACATATGCAATTAGGTTTTAATTCTTAAGTGCAGAGTGAGTTGAAACATAGCACCAGAAATTGTTCATAGAGAAGAGAAGTCATCCGGGCGTTGGGCATTAAAGAGAATGATCAGTACTTGGGAAATCTTATGAGATGTAGAAATATCATGTCAATGTATCCTAGAGATAAGGACCCTTTTTTTTAATTTTTTTTTTATTTTCTGAATCATTATAATTTGATCATTTTGCTCTGAATTCTTTGTAGCATGCCTAATCCAATAAAGAGGCGAGATTTAGGAGTTTTATGGTTGGTATTCAGCAAATCTTTAATCACTGGTGTAATTATATTTTTGTATGTATCAGGGATTTTGTCATTGCTCCTACGTAGTCTTATATCAAAGGTATTCTCTTTTGGGTATTCACTGGCCTTTTAAGGATTTCTCACCCATAGGTTCACCTCTCTTGGTGCAAACAAATGATCTCTCATTTAAGAGAGTTATTTTCGCAACACAAGTACCAATTGGGCTAGCGAAAGGAATCTCTTAAATGGGAGGTCTTTGGTTCGATTGTGACCTTACTATTAAAAGGCATTTACAGTTTGTTTAAGGTTGACAGTTGAGTGAATTCTTAGTCTCATAGCTTTTTCATTGAACCATTTTTTCCATATTACAAACATGAGCTGAGAGCCTTAGAATGGAGAAATATTGTGAAAAGGTATTTTTCTAGATAGTGTACAGTCTCAGAGGAATATTCCTCTTGAGAGCAAAGTGATTCGGGAACATTTCACCAATAATCCCCACAGGAACACCTTCCATCCCTGAACTGATGAAACCTCCTCACATCTCTTAGGATTATTTCCCTATCTGTTATCCTTGAGATGTATTTAGTGGCCTCATGGCAATCATTACAAACTCTAAGGTTCTTGGCAACTCTAATTGTGGTACCAGGAGGGCTGTTGAGAATGCCAAAGGCTATCGCCAGTTTCTCACTATGCCCACAAAGCAAAGTTTCTTTCTCCTCCTCATCAACATTATGTAGAACACAAGAAGTATCAGGCACATACCCTTCCTTCCTCATCTTTTCTGACAGTATTTCAAGGAATCCATATAGTTGCCCGCTTTGTGGGTGTGATGCATCACCAGCTATAAAGTTATGAACCTCATCATCCAACTCAATCCAGCTACACCCTGGTTCTTTTTTTACCCCCATTTCTTTCATCCTCTTCCGAATATCTGTTGCCTTGTCCCATAGTTGAGCTGATGAGTATATGTTGGATAGTAAAACATAGTGGCTTGCCACATCAGGTTCTAGGTGGAAGAGACTCCTAGCTGCAATTTCACCGATTTCAACTTTTTGGTGGATCCGGCAAGAACCAAGCAAACTACTCCAAGCACCTGTCTTGTCCAATTCCAAAGGCATGTCATTGATCAATTGATATGCTTCCTCAACTTGACCTGCTCGACCAAGCAAATCGACAATGCAAGCATAATGATCTGCCGTTGGTTCGACACCATACTCATCCTTCATACGATAAAACAAGTTTTGGCCTTCTCTTACCATCCCCGAGTGACTGCATGCAGCAAGTATAGCAATAAAAGTAACTTTATTAGGCTTGACTTCCTTGACCATACAGTTGAATAACTCCAAGGCTTCTGCTCCCTTGCCATGCATGCCATAAGCCATAATAATTACATTCCAGGTAATTACATTTCGACAGGGAATGGTGTCAAACACGTTTCTGGATGTGTTCAAGCAGCCACATTTTGCGTACATGTCGACCAATGCACTCCCAACCCCAACATCTGATGCTAACATGTTTCTTATGGCATATGCATGGATCTCTTTTCCCTTTGCCAATGCAGCCAGGGTGGCACAACCTGGAAGGACTGTCATGAGAGTTATAGAATTAGGTTTAAGGGGGATTCTTTTCTCATGCTCATAAGAACTTTCATTCTTCTCTTGATCAACTCTTTGCATTTCATGTAGCAGAAGAAGTGCATTATCATGTTGCCCGCAAATAACATAACCAGTTATCATTGTATTCCAAGACACAATATCTCTAACGTCCATGTTGTCAAATATGGCTTTGGAAATTTGTATGTTCCCCATTCTAGAATACAAATCCATAAGTGCATTTTGCACATAGTGGTCTGTCCCCAAACCTCTCTTCAGTACGTATCCATGTATCCCTAGTTTGTGAACAAATGCTTCACTGCGCACACATGCAGGCACAATGCTGGCCATTGTAGTGGCATTGGGACAGAGCCCAGCAGCTGCTTCCATTTCAATGAAAAGCATCAAGGCTTCCTCATCAAATTCATTTTGTGCATACCCAGTGATCATAGCATTCCAAAGAGCAGTTTTTTTCTCTGTGGCATAATCAAAAACACGGCGACCACTCTGAACCTTTCTGCAATTGCAATACATATCAACCAAAGCACTAGCAACAAAAGAATTGTCGATCAGAATATCATGTCTCAATGCATACGCATGAAGCTGTTTCCCAATTTCTAAGAGCTCCAAGTGTGAGCAAGCAGGAAGCACGCTTGCAATTGTGACACCATCAGGTTTGAGACCTTGAAGAGCCATGCGGTGTAATAAGAGTAATGCTTCTAAAAGCATATCATTTTGGGACAACGAGCTCAACATGGTGTTCCATGATACTAAATCGCGCTCCTCAAACAACTCAAATACCACCTTGGCGTCGTTGAGATGTCCTAGCTTGGAATACATGGCCATCAATGCATTATTAGTAAACGTCTTGATATCTCCCATTCTCAGGCTGTATCCATGAAGCTGTTTTCCTAGACGTAAGCCATGATGCCTGGGCAAATTCGAACAAGCATTTGCAACGCTCACCAACGTAAATGAGCTAGGCTCCACATCATCCAGCAGCATTAACCTAAAGGCCTCTAAAGCGGTCTCCCAGTCCTCAAACCGACACAAGGCAGAAATGAAGGAGTTCCAAGAAACGGTATCTCTGTGGGAGTGAGGAATTCTTTCAAACACTTTGTAGACATCGGAAATGTCCCCACATTTACCGTACACATTGAGCAGGGAATTGGCCACGGGGACGGAGGAGGTTCCATAGCCATATTTAAGAACGTGAGCATGAATCTGGTTTGCCAAGGGCAAGTGTTGAAGAGCGGCAACGGCCTTGAGGATAGCGGGGAAAGCGAAGTGATCAGGTAGGATACCGGAGGAAGTCATGTTGACATAGGTTAAAATGGCTTGGTGGAATTGGTTGGACTGGGTATTGGCTCTGAGAGAATGGGTCCATGATTGCCGAGTGAGTGAGTGGGTTGTTGTGGGGATGGATTGGTGGGTTTGAAGGGAAGGGATTGAAGTTGGAGGAGCAGCATACAGGAAAGGGGAGGACATTTGCTAGTTGTTGCCGTTGTGTTGTTACCCACAGGCAGGATTGAATTTGGTTGGTTATATAGTATCTTGGAGTACCAGGCCCAGTTGACGTCTCCATCTATATTTATATTAACCTTCTAATTAAATATGTCAGTCCCAGTATTGATTCTATTGAAAATTATTAAAATATTATTTTATATATAAAATAAGTTAAATTATTAAGAGGATATTTTTATTTTTTTACTTTTTTATATAAAATAAAAAAAAAAATCGGAGGTGGTGAATTTTAAACTCATCTAGTAATAAGTTTTAAATATTTAACTTTATCATTTCAATTAAAAATTCATTTAAACTTTATTATAAACTTTTAATAAATATATCTATTACAGAATACTTTTCCACTCGTACCATAATTTAGTATTGTCATTGGATCTCATAGGCAAATGACTACTTGCTTTTTGATCATATTTTTCTTCTATTATTACAAGAAGATCCCTTTTGGGGATTCCCGTTAATAAGTACATTTTATTTGATCTGAACTGTAAAACACAGGGCTTTTATACACATTATGAAGAATCATCCTGCTTAAGGGCGAGACCAGATAGATAGAGATGGTGGAAGGAACACAAACAAGAAGAGGAAAATAAGGCAAGGCCTATGCTTTCCCCTCTTTATCTTCATCTTCATTCTCAACCTTGAGGGCATCTAGTTTTTGTTGTTGATGGGCCATATCATAAGTTGCATGGACACCAACGAGAATGTAGTAAACCAGCATTGCCACCGTACAGATTCCGAACCTTATAAAAGCTGGAGGTCCCAAAGACCCCATGAGGAAGATATTTATTGCAACCGACAAAGATGGAAGCCATGGAACCAGTGGGACCCCCCAAACTTTTGGCGTCCTCTGCTGTGGCAGAAATATGGATATCCCCATAGTCCCCAGGAACCAAAGGGGAATTGTTACAACGTATCCCACCCATCCATTAGGCCTTAGTCCCCAGTAGGCTGAAGTTCCCATTGAGGAAGCAATGATAATCAGCAGGAATATTACAAGCATCAGCTGGTTTATTCCTGGTGTGACTTCCCTCACATAGTATCTCCTCACAAGTAGTGCTACAGCCATCATCATGAATATGAATAGGGTGCTCACAGATAGCAAGCTTGCTAAGACATCCAAGCTTGAGAAAAATGCAATGAGACCACTTGAAATGGCCATCAAAAGCGTCGCGTTTATTGGTGTTCCAGTCTTTGGGTGAACAAGCGCGAACCATGGTGGGATCATGTGTGCTCGTGCAATATGAGTAGTATATCGTGCCTGCCCGAGGGCTCCTACCAGAAGGACAGTGGTCATCCCCTTAAGAGCACCAAGCGCTACAAGATACTTGGCCCATTTCATTCCAACACTCTGAAATGCCATAGAATAGGCGGCGTTTGGGTCTATCTCTGTGTATTTCTGCATCATGCTTAGGGACAATGCCATCAAGCAATATACGACAGTGATGATTGACATTGATCCAAGTAATCCTAATGGTATGTCTCTTGAAGGGTTTTTTGTTTCTTCAGCCATGGTAGCAATGTTATCGAATCCACCATAAGCAAAGTAAACAATAGCCGCTGCTTGGAAGATCCCTTTGGCACCATGGGGTAAAAAGGGTGTCAAATTTGATGTGTTGGCATGAGCAAACCCAGCAATTAGCACGAACAAGATCACTAAAGTGTTCAGTGCAGTGGCTATCCAATTGAATTGCGAAGTTTTCTTTGTGCTAATCATTGCAATGGTTGCAGCAATTGCCAAAACTGCAACTGCAATCGGGTCCAATAGATAATTTCCCTGAAGGATACGAAGTGAGTTGGGCTGACGGTTCAGGAGAGTGGCAAAGTAAGAAGTCCATGCTCTGGCAACAGCTGCACTTCCAACAATGCTTTCAAGAAGTATGTTTCCAGCAGTGATGAAAGCCACAAAATCTCCTAATTCAATTCTTAAATAAGCAAATGACCCACCTGCCACAGGGATCTCTACTGCAAACTCAGTATAGCAGAATACAGAAAGCATTGCTGAAATACCTGAGGCAACATAGGACAAGACAATGGCAGGTCCGGCATGATGATGAGCTTCTTGGCCAGTGAGCACGAAGATGCCTGCTCCAATAACCGACCCAAACCCAAACCAGGTAAGATCCCACCAGGTGAGGCAACGTTTCATGTCATTTTCACTTTGTTTACGAAGTTGTGTTATCTCGTTTGCATCATCCGAGCGGCTTAGAAGGCGGTCCTCGAATCGAGAATATATTTGTGAGAGTGCAGATAGGTAGGTGTTCCAATTTTGGAATGATTGTTCAGGCAAGAAATCATCTTTGCTCCATCTCCAGTAAGGTCGTTGTTGAACCTCATCTTCTTTCCCAGTGTAACTCATTACTTGGTTTTCTTGTTTCTAACAGCTGTTACCAGTATCAAGTGTAGAGTAGTGATAATATGTAGTGATTTTGTCTTTAGTAGGAATTTGTAACTCAATTATAGACCAATGGATCCTTGAAACGGTGAGATTGTCACCACAACTTGCCATGCTAGTTACTGATGTTTTGGAGTGTTTCGTTCTTTTTCCATACAGCATCAAGGGTAAGATAAGAGGAGGCTGTGTCGTTTCATTCACGTCGTTGCCTTGCCAGGCCTAGTCTGCCTGCTCTGCATTAAATCCTATTCCTGTTTCTAGTCATTTGTGACCAGTTAACGTCAAGATTCCAGGGCCCCGCTGTTTGAATCTATGCGTTATCTCTACAGCGATTTTTCCAACTCCATACCAAAACTTTAACCAAATAGTTTATTATAAAATTATTGAGTAACCTTTTGACAACGCACACACACCTTACATACATAAACACTCGAATTCGAGACCCTTAAAACGAATAATATCTTCTTTTCTACTCAAGCCACTTGTAAAATTCAAGTAACCATGTTTATTTAAAAGGATGTGTGTTATATTTTCATTAAAAAAAACAAATATTTTGCATTCTAATTCATCATGTTTTGCTTTTGAAAATAAATAAAAAAATTTCTAGCATTCTCATGATATGGGTAAAAAGAAATTATGTTATACATATATTTGTTAAAAGTTTATATAAAACTAAATGAAATTTTAGTAGGGATAATTTTAAATGCTTAAAAATCATTTAAAATTTAATAAGAACAACTATTAAAAAATAAAGGTCATAATTTAAATATGTCTAATGTAATTAACTCTTAACTTATATTTAACTAAAATTTAATAAGATTAAAAAACCTAAAAGAAATATATCATGAAGATTCGACACATTATTTATTATAAAAAAACATCGTATAGAAATTATTTAAATTAGTTATTTTTGACAAATTATTAATAAAACAATTCTTACTATTTGAAACATTTACAACATATATTCCAAACTTCTAATCATACTTTTTTAATTCTAAAAATGATTCTAATTATCAAATTTTGTACAAAAATTTTAAAGAATAAATATAACATATTTTAATAAATATACAGATAAATTCGTACATCACATGAAAACGAAAACTAATATTATATAATAAAGACTAATAATATTCTTTTATAATTATTCATTATCTATTTCATAAGATAATTTTATTTTACCAAAATAATATAATATTATTATTTATCAAGTTAAGTAATAATTATAATTTTGTTGTTCTATTCTTACCAAATAATTATTTTCTATTAGTATGGTTAACTTTCAAATATTGAAATATACTCTAAGCAAGGTTATCGGACAGTGATCGAATCGGTTAAGTCACTGATTCATATGATTTGATTAAATAAATCATTGAAAAATTTTAAAAATAGAAAATATTTTAAAAATAAAAAACCGATTGAATCAGTGTTTTAACCTGGTTCAATTGTTTTATACTAATTCATGAGTCAACCGATTTGATATCTCTCTTCAAATCAATACACCGGTCGGTTCTTGATTCAAGCAGTCGATCTGGTCCAGTTCAAACAATAATAACCTTAAATACATTTTGAATTTAGTCCTCTTATTTTTAAGAATTTGATCCTTATTTTTTTATTTAAAAAGTCACTTTCAATTTACACATAACTATGTAATATCTTAATTGAAGATCAATCATATTAACTATTTCAACAAATTCATAATATAATAAAAATATAAAAATCAAATCTTAAATTTAAAAATATTAAAAGGTACAAAATTAAAAATTCTATATAAAACATGGTGAGTGTATAGATTTTCGCTCCATAAGCCAAATCAATTTGCCCAGAATATTCAAACTTCAAAGTCAAGCCCTACTCCCGTCTCCTGGTTGCAAGTTGGTGTCGTTTACGGCATATGATATCATCAACTTGAATTTTGCTACAATTATTAAGCGGAGAGCGTGAGATTCAAGCACTAATGCCATTCAATTTAGGTTAAAATTTGTCATAATCCCTTGTATACAAATTTATTCTTTATATTTTTACTTTTAATAATTTAATTTTTATATTTCAAAATTTATGTTCAACAAATAACATACTTAAATTTTTATTGAATTCAAGCTTATTACAATGTCATATTTAGTTACATGGTTATTAAGTGAGTATTTTTTTATTTCAAAATTTTACACTAATAAATTTAACAAAAAAATTAACAATGTTAACAAGTAAACTTGAATTTTGAAATTTAAAAAATAGAAAGACTAAATTTCTAAAAATAAAAGTAAAGAACTAAGTTCCAAATTTGTGAAAAGTACAGGGACCTATGGCATATTTTAACCTTTAATTTATGTTTTTTTGGCTATATAGAAGACAACATGATTGATCGCTATCCTCATCGCTGGCCTGGCTCTTCAATTTCAACACCTTCAACGTCATCCCGTAGATAACTACAAAGATAAATAAATTTTGGTTTTCTTGTGGACGTCTGAATGAAGGGCTTATTTATCTGAGGGGCCTTAACTTTTTTTCTTTTTCCAATTTAATTGAATTCAAAGTATCATGATCTCAGCATTTTATTGGTGAGATGTAGATGTAGTAGCAGCTTTAACACCAACCGAGCCGACTGTTGGGTTCATTAATTGATAAATATATATATATATTTGCATGAATCCTAAGATATTCCTTCACATCCTCACAGTTGCATGATTATAGAGTATAACATCTTACATGATGCACAATCCTACATCTGTATCTCAACTAGTGAGCAAAATTCGTGACAGGATAGTTAAAGCTGGAAGCTTACAAGAACTTTGCACTTGAGCTACGATCATATATGTTAGCATCTGTAGGTCAACAAAAGTGCTATACCACTGCCTAGCATTGTTAAATCATGGCAGTGCATGAACCAGAAGTTGTGGATGGTTAAAAGGCTGCATTTCAATAAATATAACCATAGTGAGAAAGTGACCACAATACGTTTGTGGCTAGTTCTGTATTTCCAAACAGTTCAGTGTTTCACCTCAGAACCTTGTACTCTACTGCTGATTTCCTGAATTAGGGATGTTAAGGATTCATAGGAGGAACCGTTTTCCATCATTGCCATCCTACTCTTGGCCTTCATTTCCCTTACCTTGGCCTTCACTTCATCTTCACCCTCCATCAAACGCCTCAACCCTCTTTCTACCTCCTCAGCCACTACCAAATCACTGCCCTCCCTGTAATCCAACCTTATCTCCACACCCAATCCCAGCTCTTTCACCAACTCAAATGCATTCATTTGTTGCTCCGCATACACTGGCCATGTTGCAATAGGAACCCCGTGCCATACACTCTCCAATATGGAGTTCCACCCACAGTGTGATACAAACCCTCCAGTTGCTTGGTGGCTCAATACTCTCACTTGCTGAACCCACCCGCACACAAGCCCCAATCCAGCCGTCCGATCCAGAAACCCCGCCGGCAAAACAGCCTCTACATCGGTGTACTCACCTGGGAGATCTAATTTGCCTTTGGGTGGCTCGCGGATGGACCATAAAAACCGATACCCAGATCGCTCCAACCCAATTGCGATCTCTCTCAATTGGGGCACTTCAAGACTCCCCATGCTCCCGAAGCAGAGGAATACCACTGAAGAGGGAGGCTGTTGATCAAGCCATTCTATTATGGAATCCTGTTGTTGAGCTCCATCCAGGTGCCATCGGGACGCTCCAGCATGGTCCAGAATCGGACCCACTGGGTAAACTGGAGGTATCCCACTGATTGTAAGCGACTCAATGGCATGGGGCTCCAGTTCAAGAAACGTATTTACTAGGATACCTGTTGTCTCTGTGTACCTGCGTGCGTTCTCTAAGAAACAGAAATAACCATCCTTGTTTCTCTTTAGCACATAGGAGGGCAACATGCTCGGGGGCAAGGGCTTAGAAAAAGTGGGGACGATCAACTCCACTGCAGAGTCTTTGGGAACGATAAACCCAGAGTGGGAGTCGGAGTCAACAAAGTCGACAGCTAGTTGTGTGTCTAGCGCTGGCAAATGAAGCATAAACCCCAAAAAGCTGGCTGGAGAAGCAAAGAAGAGATAGCAAGGAATGCCAAGGTCTTGGGCAACATCAATCATGGTTGTAGTAAACATGTCAACAAAGAGAGCAGCAACAGAAGTTGTTGAGACGAGGGTGGAGATGGCGTGCTTGACGTGAGGCTTGTGCTTGTCTATGAGGAGGGATGTGTAACCCAAAGAAGATTGGTACTGATCAGGAGTGGGAGGTTGAATGGTAGGGAGATGGATGAAATTGACATGAGAGTGAGAGGTAGCGGTGGCAAGTGATTGAGTGTAAAGGTTGACGATGGTTCTCTCGGGCACTGTGATTATGAGAAGGGTAGCGGAGAAGCGAGGGTCATGACGAGTTAGGTGGTGGGCGAATTCAACGGTAGGAACCAGGTTACCGATGGAAGGAGTGGAGATGAAGACCGCCTCATATTTATCCATGGCCACTCAGGCTTTGCCTTTTTTCTGTCTCAGCTTTAGTTATTTATTAATATAAGATAATATGAGTGTGCGGTCTCTAAAAACTACTAACATTGTATTTCGTTACTTACTAAGCTACTGAGCTGCCACAAATTGTAGCGATAATTTAGATATTTTTTTGTCACTTAAGAAAGTTATTTTTTTTGTATTTTCATATTTCCCAACTTAGATTTAAATTATTATAAAAAATTATTACAAAATAAGTGCTTTTACACAATATTTGAACTAGATATGTTGTAAAATCACTTAAATTTTACATCTATATAAGTATATTACTCTCCCTCTCAATTCCTTGTTTCCCTTAAAATAGAAAAATTTTCAGTTAGTCCCCTTGAAATTTTTTAAAATTTTAAATTAATAAAAATAAAATTACACTTTGATCCTATTTAAAAATGATAAAATTTTTATTTAATTTTTTAACAATTACATTTTTATTATCATAAAAATTATAATTTAACTTTGACCCCCTTAAAAATGACAACATTTTGATTTAATCCTCTAAAAATTATATTTTTATTATTATAAAAATTACAATTTAACTTCGACTCTCTTTAAAAAAAATTTCTATCTTCACCCTTATCCCTCTCTCTCTCTCTATATATAAGATATAATTAAATATCACATTTTTTAACTAGATATGATATAACTATTCTCACGCATGATCAACCCTCAAACTTGACTTTTTCTTAAATTTTTTATGTAAAAAGCATTGACTCAAAAAACATATAAATATAATCAAAAACTATAATGAAATTATTTAAAAAATTCTCTTTTTTAAAGTTTTTTTGTATATAAGATTAGTTGTTAAACCTTCAATAAAATACTTCAAAGTATATTCTACATAAGCTCTATGAACTTTGCACGTTTTCAATTAATAAAAGCATTATAGAAGCCTCGTACTAAAGTCAAATTTCAGTTTGCCTTTTACTTAAAAAGGGACATTAATCCATGGTTAATAAAATAATCAAACAATTACACGTGACAATCAATGTGTACTTTATGCTAACATACAAAAATCAATTTTTAACAATAAAAATGAATAAAAAATTTTAACAAAATGATCAGTTTACTTCTTGATCTAATATACAAAACGTAATTTACTCATTTTTTAATTACAAGAAATAAAATGTAATTTGATTCCAAATACAAAATCCTCGATATTCCTTCAAGAATTGTCAATATTATAATAACGTATTATCACCTTAAAACTGCAATGTTATGTGTAGAAAAGAATCTGCAAAAACTAAAAACCCTCGTCTTTCAGCACATTTACTAGTGGTTCATCTTGCAGACCCAAACTAGGCACAGTATCCTTGACCTCTGAGTAGCTGAGTGAACACCTAGCCCCAATTAGATAATACAAATGTCTTACAATCATAAGTAATCGTGATCAATAAATGATCAGCAAACATGACCTTGGGGTGATAGGTAACATAGATTGGTAAAAATAACTATCCTTTCTATGAGCAATGCCTGCGGAACAAGTGAATTCAATAACTCCTTTAAAACCTGCATCCTAAGTTCCCAACCATGAGAATCCTGCAAGACTGATATTTATCATGCCGATCGGGATTGCACCGGTGCATCTCCATCCTCACAGCTGCATGCATATGTAGAATAACATCTTAGAAGATGCAAAATCCTAGCACTCCCCGGACATGTAAAAAAATGTATACAATGATCCCAACTAGAGAGCAAAATATGTGACATGATATATAACAGGTCTACTAAACTTAATATTAAAGTTGATACCAAGAACTTTGTACTAAAATCATAAACATGAGCATCTTTAGATCAATAAAACTGCTATTTACCCATTATGAACTCCAATACCAAACATTGTTAAATCTAATGTCAGAAAATAGCAAAACATGGCTGCAAACCTGACCATGGCAGTGCATGGACCAGAAGTTGTAGCTAACAGTCTTTCTTCAGACCTTGTATTCTACCGCTGATTTCCTGAATTAAGGATGCTAAGCATTTACAGGAGGAACCATTTTCCGTCAGTGCCATCCTACTCTTGCTCTTCATTTCCCTTACCTTGGCCTTCACTTCATCTTCTCCGTCCATCAAACGCCTCAGCCCTCTTTCTAACTCCTCAGCCACCACCAAATCGCTGCCCTCCCTGTAATCCAACCTTATCTCCACACCCAATCCCAGCTCTTTCACCAACTCAAATGCATTCATTTGTTGCTCCGCATACACTGGCCATGTTGCAATAGGAACCCCGTGCCATACACTCTCCAATATGGAGTTCCACCCACAGTGTGATACAAACCCTCCAGTTGCTTGGTGGCTCAATACTCTCACTTGCTGAACCCACCCGCACACAAGCCCCAACCCAGCCGTCCGATCCAGAAACCCCGCCGGCAAAACAGCCTCTACATCGGTGTACTCACCTGGGAGATCTAATTTGCCTTTGGGTGGCTCGCGGATGGACCATAAAAACCGATACCCAGATCGCTCCAACCCAATTGCGATCTCTCTCAATTGGGGTACTCCAATACTCCCCATGCTCCCGAAGCAGAGGAATACCACTGAAGAGGCAGGCTGTTGATCAAGCCATTCTATTATGGAATCCTGTTGTTGAGCTCCATCCGGGTGCCATCGGGACGCTCCAGCATGATCCAGAATCGGACCCACAGGGTAAACTGGAGGTAACCCACTGATTGAGAGCGAACCAATGGCATGGGGCTCCAGTTCAAGAAACGTGTTTACTACGATACCCATTGTCTTCGTGTACCTGCGTGCGTGCTCTAAGTACCAGAAATAGCCATCCTTGTTTCTCTTTAGCACACTAGACGGCAACACGCTTGGGGGCAAGGGTTTAGAAAAAGTGGGGACGATCAACTCAATTGCTGGGTCTTTGGGAGCGATTAACCCAGAGTGGGAATCAACGAAGTCGGCAGCTAGCTGGGTGGCTAACGCTGGCAAATGAAGCATAAACCCCAAAAAACTGGCTGGAGAAGCAAAGAAGAGATAGCAGGGAACGCCAAGGTCTTGGGCAACATCAATCATGGAAGTGGTAAACATGTCAACAAAGAGAGCAGCAACAGAAGTAGTTGAGGCGAGGGTGGAGATGGCATG
Organism: Gossypioides kirkii; assembly: GCA_005610355.1. NCBI lineage: Eukaryota > Viridiplantae > Streptophyta > Magnoliopsida > Malvales > Malvaceae > Gossypioides > Gossypioides kirkii. The sequence goes on along the minus strand of CP032254.1, from coordinate 15,199,845 downwards.
CTTGACATGGGGCTTGTGCTTGTCTATGAAGAGGGATGTGTAACCCAATGAAGATTGGTACTGATCAGGAGTGGGAGGTTGAACGGTAGGGAGATGGATGAAATTGACATGTGATTGAGAGTGAGAGGCAGCGGTGGCAAGTGATTGTGTGTAAAGGTTGACGATTGTTCTCTCGTGCACCGTGATGATGAGAATGGTAGCAGAGAAGCGAGGGTCATGACGAATTAGGTGGTGGGCGAATTCGACAGTAGGAACCAAGTTGCCGATCAAAGGAGTGGAGATGAAGACCACCTCATATTTTTCCACGGCCATGCCCACCCTTCTCTGTCTTAGCTTTTTAACTATTTATCACTAAGTACATATCACATGCTACGATATATCTGAAACTAAAGCCGTTTATACATGATAAGAATTTAGAGATCAAGCCCACCTTCATTATTTTTTTATTCTTCCATTACTATCAGTGTATCTCAAAAAAAAAATAATGGATTAAACCTCAATCCCCAACTTAAACTGTGCTTAGTAAAACATGAAAAATTTATTAATCTAATGACTAAATTAGAATATAAAAAATAATGATCTGATTAATAAATTTTTCATATTCACGCTTTGACCTAAGCTACGATTGGATGTTAAAACAGCTACTAAGGTAAGTACCTTATATAAAAAATAATGATCTGATTAATAAATTTTTCATATTCACGCTTTGACCTAAGCTACGATTGGATGTTAAAACAGCTACTAAGGTAAGTACCTTCTCCAAACGCATATTATGTTTCTTTTGCATTGATTTATAATTCATACAAAGAAAGAAGCAAAAAGTTTCAGTTACATTGAAACATCCGCTCAAAGAACAAATTAGAGATAAGCTATATGAAGCTTAGCCAAATGGCAAGCCACATCGGAAAACCATCATATCTAGGAATAAACGCCGAACAAGAATGCCTCCGCCACAAATACATGTCATGTCGAGCTCCAGCTCTCCAACAGAAGACGTCACTCACCAAAACAAAACACATTGACTAGTGCGTTGCACCGACTAAAGACGAAATTGTCCATCCCGAAAGCTCGGAATGTTAAACCATCACATCAAACGAGAAACAAAAACAAGTCAATTAGGCTTTGAGAAGGCAGATCACGAAGAAACCGAGTGTCTCGAGTCACAGGATCTAAGAAAAGTGAGTCCAAACCTGACAAACCTCCTTCGGGGGAGGGGCCACAAGAAGACCCAAGGCCAAAATTATCAAACCGAAACAAAAGGCAGGTAAAATCCGAGTGGACGATAAAAGGAAGAGGAGGGGGTGAGTAGGCAGGAGAGAGGGGAAGTAAGAAAGTGAAGGTTGAGACAGGGTGGCAAGAGAGAAACAAAGCCAACTGTTTCCGACATGATCAGCAACCGCAACCCAGACGGAGACCATACTGAACTCAAACAAAACCAGCAGCAAGGGGAAGAGAAGAAAAGGGGGAGAGGAACAGTGGAAAAGGGATAAAAGAAGGGAAAGGGGGGACCAAAGTCGGCTCTAAGGTCGACAGCCGGCTGGCTGGAGCAGAGAAAGAGAAGGAACAGCGGGGCTGACAGTCAGCCCTAAGGCCACCGCCCAGCGGCAAAACAACACTCCTCAGGATTACAAAATGAGAGAGAAGTACAGGGACCTGCAAAGAAAAAAGAAACTTGACCGCCTTATATATGCATGTATGAAATATTACTTTTATATACTCATCCATTTTTTGATCAAGGACATATACCCTCTCTTCAAATAGTATCACATTCCAATTCCTTCAATAAAATTCATTATCTATAATAAACTCAAATGAACATCCTATTAGAAAGCAACCAATCCACAATGATAACAACTCAAAATTTATATCCTAACAGTTTTTTTTTTTTTTTTTGAGAAACTAAAATTTAAGATTAAAAAACAATGACTTTTCTCTCTTCTGCATCACTTTGCAAAAGAATACAACACAAATACATCTGCCTTGGTTGCCATACCCACCTAAAAATTGATTGACCCAAATCCCTTTCCAATTCATGTAAGTAGTGCAATCACAAAAGCATACTCAGTTATCCCAAGAGAACTTCTCAAGTCGCATTACTCTCCTCCCAACTAAAATGCCATTCGACCAGCAAGTCTGCTTTCCAGGATCCTTCTGTCTATTGCTGCGTCAATAGAGCTCATCTGAAATCAAAATCCAAATGAAACTGATCAGACAGGAACCATGACCAATCCCTCACTTGGATAGAACTTAATTCGTTAGAAGCTTGGTCCTGGTCCTATGCAAAAGATACCAAACTTTGCGAAAGAAGCTGACCTGGAAAAGTCTGAATTCACGATCAATGCTATTTATTTGAGCAAAAATCTGTTGGGTATCATCTTGTTCCACCCAAACCCCACACTTTGAAATCAAGCATAGGGAGAAGGAATAGCATTGAATAAAATCCAAAGTTTAAGGAATCATGTACATACATACATGCATACCTACATGCATACATACATACTCTGTTCTTAACCGGATTCAATGCTAGACGGAAGAAATCCTTGAGTGGGTTGCAGCAAGCTTGTCAAAGTTGCACTTACCAACACCAGAAAAGATAATGACATAATACCTACTTAAAAATTTTGAGGCCCAAACAGTTGTAGGCAATTGCTTGCAAAGTGGAGAAGTCATATTTTAAAATAAAAGTGCATGCCCATCAATTAATGGGAATAATTGATTAAAAGGCTCATGGATTATTCGCAGATTGTGTTCTTTAATATGGAACAAAGTTAAAAAAAAAAAAAGAATCACATGAAAGTACCTTATCAAATAGGTAACAAGTGCATAAACAACTGAATCTGAAAACATGAAACATAAAGCCTACTCATCTGGTTAGATGCGCAAACCAACTTCATGTACTAGAGAGATTGTTATGACTTACCTGGCTATTTTCATCATGCATCTGATATTTGGCTAAGGACATTCTTCTTTCTTCCTGCAAGTATATAAAATAAAATCCCTCAATAAAATTTTGCAACCATAATCTTGAAAAGAGCAAATAAAAACACAATTAAAGAGAAGTTAGGAACTGACCATGGACATAGCCTCATCATCCCATACTAAATAAACCTCATTTACTGCTGGCTGGATAGCAGGAGCTTTATTTGCAATAACAGGGGGTGGTCCAATGGATGGACCACCAGTATTCGGACCAGAGGCATAAGAATGAGAATTGCCTCCAGCTCCACCTATAAGTAAGAAAATAAAAAGAGAAGTTACAAAAATAGGAAGCAAGTTAAGTCAAAATTAAGTAGAAGTACAACAGCAGGGAAGAAGGTGATAGCTACCTGTCAGAGAAGCACTACCACTTGAATGCGCTTCATTTGAACCTTTTCCTTCTGGAACACTTGTTGGCAAAGAAGCAGAAAATGGTGAACTTTGAGCCGGTACACTATTGTTGACAACAGGGAACAAAGGTTGGGATACAGGAAGTGTAGGTGTTGACACCGGCAATCCAGGTGGAGCAATTTGTGAAGGTTGGAGTGAAGGTGATGTTGAAGGCATTGCCAAAGGAGGCCTCACACCTTGCACTGGAAATAATGGCTGCTGCACATATCCCATAGGTGCAGATGGAGGAACTGAAGCTGCAGGATGCTGTGAGAGCCAAGGCTGTGGACGAGGTGGAACTGCCCAACCAACAGGAGGTACAGGCACTGCAGCATTATACCTGAGGCAAAGAACACATTAAACCGCTAGATTAACTACATTAACAACTTTTCAAGAAAAAGAAGAGTATCCTTACAATTGCAAACTGAAATGCTGCATGCATATACACACATGACCAAAGCTACAAAATGTAAGCAACAATGACATAAAAAACCCTATTGTTCTTATATATCGCCAATTCTAAATATTCCATAACCCAAAACCTTAACAATAACTAGAACAGAGTTTGCTAGGATAAAAGTCTAAAGAGGAACATACATTGGCTGCACTGCCCCTAAAGTTGATTGAGGAGGATATCCAACACCAAGTGGCCCTGGCATCAATCCTCCCACAAGCTGAGTAGATGGGATATCCAGTTTGGCTGATTTTGATGGAGCTTCTTCTTCTGCAATAAATCTTATTTTATGAATTAATAGCAAATATGAAATCATAGTCAATATGCAATAGCATCAAACTTGTTAATCAAAATATTAATTATAACATGAACACTCCAAGCACAAGTACATCTAGAATTATTTGCAATAAAACACTATTTCACATAAAGGAAAATTCATGAAAATTGCAGAAAACTGCAGAACTCGTTTTATACGCATACTTCTGCCTGCAAAGTGATTTGCTTAAGAGAAAATTTGCATCCTTATTTCTTCTTTTAAAAAAACGTGCATCCCTATTCAACTTTAAAATGTGTACTTGATTATACTCACCTATGTTATTACAATAATATTTAAGAAGGCCCCTTCAAGCTGCCACATTCTTTAATAATCGCTTATTCTTCCATAAGAAAAAAAGAGAAAGCAATGTTTGGGTGCAACTACAAAAAGTATTTTTAGTAAATATTATAATCAAATTAAGTTTTATTATAAAAACCAGAAAGCATGATTTAGACCAATGCACATCTATCATGTTTTACTTATTGACGAATACATAAGATTTGTTATTTACTACTTGCTTTTTCTACATTAGAAAATCTGAAAAAGAAAACAAAAGGCAGAAAACAGTCAAAGAGAAGAAGTGGAAAGTAAATGGCATTTAAGTGTGCAAAGGTACATAAAAACATGTATGTTTGTCTGAAACAACTCAAGTACCATAATTTGAAGTGGAATATAGTTATAAATGATACATCAATATGTTTACCTTCTTCTCCATAGTGAGCAGCCAGCACATCAGGCGGGATTCCTTGCATTCCATATATTTCAATGTCAGTCGATTCTCTGCCAGGTTTTGCATTAGGAACCCTATAAAAGAACTACCGTGTCAATATAATACAAAGTTCATTGTAAAATAAAATAGCAGGCATTTGCCTTAATTGAAATGTTGGGTGAATTCCAGAAAAGAAAAACTTTAGATTCAAACAGGCAGTAGAACTTCTTAGACAACTTTTCAGAAGCAAGGTAAGGCAATAATTTGATAGACGCTACTCACTTTATTTTAAAATCATTTCAGCAGCTTCTAATTATTAATTAATATAGAAAAAAATCTAACTAAAGTTCTCTATCTTTTTTATCTTGTGCACAGAAAGTGCATAGAATGCAACAACTTCTAGAGATAAACAAAAACCGGGGCAAAGAACTAATATAGATTTCATTGTGTTCATCCAAAAGAGAAAGGTATTTAGGTAAAATTTAACCAAGAAAACAATTTCTTGTAGTAAAAAAAAGGGTCGTGTTATTAGCATCAGCCAAGTAGAAAATCTAAAAAAACAAGGAGAATTTTTTTCTTTGGGAACAAGTTTTTACTTTCTTTCATCGTGCATTATTTCTTCTTTTCTTGATTTTGGGAACAAGTTTCTGATAAACTGAAAAAGGAAACGCTCAAATAATATAAACCTATTGCAAAAAACGAAATCATACCCCCTAAAATTAAATTGAAAACGATGATTTGGGGGGGAAGGGGGGAAACCTAAAAAGAGAGGAAAAAGAAAAAAGAATAGTAGACAGAAATAGAGAAGCAAATAGAAAAAAACAATAGTAAAGGAAAAGGAGATACTTGGTGACGGACTCCTTGTGAACCTGAAGAACGTGGATGGCCATACCACCGGCGGTAGAGAGCTTCTTGTGGCAGACATGGCACTTGAAGTGCTTGGCTTTCTGGTGCTGCACCAGGATCTTCTCGTCATCGAATTCCCTGTCGCAATAGTAACACCATACCTTTGACGGAACTCTTTTCTTCTTCTTCCCCATTTGGATTTAGGTTAGGGTTTTGCTCTGTCTGATCTGCGATTTTCTTTTATTTAATTTTATTAACTCTTTCCTTCCTTCCGTCCTCCCTTCTTTTTTTTCTTTACAATCGATGGATGGGTTGGGTTTATGACTTGTGTATGTATGAATGCGGGTGGGGTGGGTTTAATTTTATAACTTTTTTTTTCTTATTTTTTCATATTATATAATTGGTCTATTAGCCAAATGGGTCGGGTGGGTCCCACCACTTGTTACTGCGCTCTTTTGGACTTGGGCCCTACTTTCTAAACTGTAATCGTCTGTTGGGCCACCTTGAAAATTCCAACCTAATTCATCGTATTTTATTCGGATAAATTTTAAAATTATACATGAATTTTGATTTAATATGTAATTGTATACATGAATTTTAATTTTATGCAATTATACACGTGAAACTTTAATTGTGGTTCAAACGTATACTTGAAACTTTAATTTTATTTTGATCATACACATTTAAATAAATAAATACAACAATTTATTTTTATATTTGATAATATAATTATTTAGATATGCAATATATAAATATAAAATAATTAATTTATATCAATAATTGTGTTAATAATTTACAAGAATTGGATCAAATCAAATTTTGATGTATAAAATTGCATAAAATCAAAGTTTATTTATACAATTGCACATTAAATTATATTTCATATATAGTTTTGGGATTTATCCCCATTTTACTCGTAAAATTTTGTTATTAGTAGTCATGGCAAAGAAAACCCTAGATTCAACGGGTTTTGACTTGACCCAATCAATTAGGGTTAGATTTTTATTTTAAAAAATCAGATTCAGGTAAGTGTTTAGGGATCGTCACATGTATGTGCAAACCATAGTATTAATCAGGAGCTTAGGCTTTGATCTAAGTTTCGATAGTAAGACTTCTCTACAACTCTGTTTTGTGATTGTGTTTAAATATGTTTTTATTAACCCTTAATAATTTACTATAAACAACCTAGGAGAGACCCTACCAACTGAGTTCATAGTATCTAAATGCGAAGGGTCGTTCGCGAGATCTACCCTGTTTAAAAAGTCATAAATCACGAGTACATGTTTATGATCAATTTCCTTATAGATGTTTTAATATTTGGAGAAACATATCTTCATATCATATCTATATATATGTTTAGACTCATGTTGTGTTGTTTTTATTTGTTCACTTATTTACTTCTATTTTCCTTTGTATGGTTATGCTTGAAAATTTTAAGAAAAATATTTTTTTTAAAAATTACATAAAAATAAACAATAACTCGAACAAATATATTTGATTCAAATTTCATCTCACTCAACTTGATTCGAGAAAATTTCAAATTGAATTAGATGATAAAATAATATTTTTCAACTCGATTAACTCAAAATTTTTTCATTTAATTTCATTGTTTTACCCCTAATTGAAAATTTAATATGAAGAATAATTATTCCTATTCAATGATTGAGCTATTTCGTGGCCCAATTTAGGTTGTTGCATTTTATCAGAATTAAATCTAAAATTAAGATTAAATATAAATTTAATTAAAAATATGTCTTATTTTTATATTTTCTTTTTTTTATTGGGTTCATCTTTAACAATTAATTAATAGATGAATATCAAAATTTGTTAAGTGCAAATAACTTATTTTTCTAGTTTCCGCCAAAACAATGGAAAAGTCCATCTTTTAATCCACGGGGTTGATAATTATTCTTAAAATAGAAAATTTTTTATTTGGATGATTTTAAAATTTACAAAAATTTAAATTAATAAAAATAAAAATACATTTTGATTTAATCTTTAAAAATATACGATTTAATTACATCTTTTAAAAAAAAATTACCTGATTTAATCTCTCTTTCCTATTTTTTTTATCCATAAGTATGAAAATTTCTCGCCACTTTTTTGAAGTAATTTGCACATGTACTATTCTAAAATTGATATGATTTTTCAATTGTTGTACTAATATTCTATTTAAACTTTAAATGCTTAAGGTTCAAATCAATATTCATGCAATTCTATATTTGGACAATTAGATTTTATTATTTTTCGTTACTTCCATTTAGAAGTTACATTTTGAAATATTTTATGTTCAGTTTAATATATTTTTCATTAACATTATTTAAAAGAAATAATATTCAAAAAAAAGGTGTGCGGGGGTATGGCTGATTTACTGAAGAAATGTACAATTCAATCTGGTGGGTTTATTGAAGAAGAAAGTCCATTTGCATTTAGTGTACGTAAGTTGTTGAATGTTACAATTACATATGGGACTCAAGAAATGCTAGCACTGCTAATCCGGCTGCCCAAACATCGTCTTCCAATACATGCTCCTCCGGGGAGTGACTTATGCCGCCCCGACACCGGACAAACAGCATTCCAACCTGTTCAAAAATCATGGCTGCCATTACCATTCCACCACGAAATTCACTTGCCATATTAAGTTAAGAAAGGCAAATAGATAATGAACCTTGGTTAGATGAGATATGGCCATCGCATCATGCCCTGCTCCGCTCATTAGCACTGGAACGTCTTCATGAATCGGCCCTACCATTTTCCTGACAGCACTGTAAGCTGCAGATTTTAGCCGTGAACTCAGTTCTTGATCACAAATTACCGCATTTGCATCATGCTGAAATGATTCACAGCAGACAAAGTTCATCAAATTTTTTGTTCTTGTTATGCAAAATGCTTTGCAAAATGTTAAGGAAACCTTCCTACCTTCCGTTCAATGATGCAAGATACAGAACGTCTATCACATATTTTATACATCTGATTAGATAATTCGTAAACAACAGCCTCACGTCCAACATCATCAATTGCACGTAAATCCACAGTGAAAGTTACCTGCATTAGAGTTCACATTTTACTGCTTATCAGCATTTTCTGTTTATGCTGACACTGAGATTCGTTCACGGAAGAATTTCTTGCCTGCCCTGGAATGACATTACTTGCACTTGGCCAGGTTGAGATCTCTCCAACTGTACAGACAAGAGAAGTGGACAACGATTCTAATGTTTGCTCATTGCAGTTACTGTCACTGGATAAGAAATCTCGAGGATGTTTACAGAGACTTTCAAGCAAAACAACCAATTCAGCAGCAGCAGCCATAGGGTCCCTACGCATTGACATTGGTACTGTTCCGGCATGTCCTTGTGAACCTCTCACCGTAACCTTCAAAAGTGGAACAGCTCAATGAAGGAAAAAAAAAAATGAATTCTTGTCAGGAATATTGGATTGAAAAATTATTCTACTTTCACATACATCCAAGTTGATGAAGCTTTTGGTTGCAAAATAGAATACAAGCAGCCATATGCCCACAATGAAAGGACTAAAACAATCTCTGTAAACAATTAACGATCAAGTTGCATTGTTTTCTGTAATTAATAAAGATAATCATCGTTGAAGGCTTTAGATCTTTCTATACCACAGAAATGCATGAAGAAACATTCATAAGAATCCGGAATATAGACCATTTAGATTGCAGTATAATGCAAGGTTTACCCAAAATGAAAATGCTCATTTTTCTCCTCCATAACAACTACTCTATGGTCTTTTGGGACTCGACTGCTTGAACTATACACTACTACTTTTAGTCCCCCTTTTCAACCTTATGATGCTTCTAACTTGATTAAACTACATCTATAGATTCCATGTTTCAATGTTCATGTAACATGTAACATGCTTAGCTATAGTCAATCCAAGGTAGTAAAAAGGATCATAGATTGAGTGTGTCTTGAGAAGTTCATGTCTCTATTTTGAAAAGAAATATTCACCTTCATTCGTGTCTGTCCAGCTATGCCTTTAACTACAGCAAGAGGAAAACCAACCCATTCTAATACAGGTCCTTGTTCAATGTGAAGCTGCAGACATGGAGCAAGTATTATAAATCCAAAACTAAGTTGTTTGGTGAATATCCCAAGATAACCAATATAGGTTTATTCTTACAATAATGCAGAGCACATGAACATACCTCAAAATAACCCCAAATCAATGCAGGATCATACTTCAACCCCAAAAGGCTATCCTCTGTAATTTCTATGGAATTTCCCTTGAGAGCATCTTGCACTGTCACACCACTAAACAAGGTTTATGCATAAACACACTGATTGTCAACAGCGCAATAAGTAAACACAAAAGGGGTGTTAATCAAGGAAACCTCTTATCAGATATCTTCAATGCTGTAACAGGTAAAATTCCAGCTACTGCAGCACTGCCAAGAAAGGTAGATTGAAACCTCACTCCCTCCTCATCACTAAATGCAATAACCTGCAAGTTTCAAGAATATAATCAACAGAATATCATGAACAAGAATATCCTCCAAAGCACTCACTTTAGAACATGTCCAGTTGAAAATTGAGTATCTTTTCTACAGATAAGAGTAGCCAAAATGAATTGGATAAAAAGAAAAATGAACTGCAACACAGCTTGGCTATATTATAACATCAGAGATTAGATTACTTGCCTCGACTGGTCGTTTTAGTTCTCCCAACTTGCCAATGCTTTTCAAGACTTTCAATGCTGATATAGCAGAAATTATACCTAATGACCCATCAAATATCCCAGCGTCAACAACAGTATCCTATTTTCCAAGAAGATGTCAACTATCAGTACGAAAGTGCCAGTCATATTCTTGACAGCATGTAGTGTCATGCAAACGAATAAACATGTGGAAAACGAAAGGCGTCACCAAATGAGAGCCAATTAACAGAGCTTGTGCACTCGCATTCATTCCCTCAACTCGACCATGTAAATTGCCCATAGAATCCACCCACCTGGGAAATTCAGATAACTATTAGTAAAAAGTTGCAGAGATCCTAAACAGAATATAGAAAAAAGGTAGAAAGCTAACGTTCTCAAACCAGCATCCACCATCCACTCACGAATAAGAAATCCTGCCCTCACAGAAGCTGGGCTCATAAATGTTCTCTCAAGGTAGCCATCAGCATCACTCACCTATAAAATGAAGCAAACAACATTCGTCAAACATTGCTTTCCTGTTAACTTAGGCAATTCATCAATAACTAATGACCAACTAACTTGGCTCCAAAACTATTCAACCGGTCACTGGTCGTAACCACATATGCATAAGTCATGGTCCCAACTCCCAACCATGTATTATTGCTAGATTCAATGGATGCGTGTAATCTTTAGTCTAATCCTTATTGAATTAAATTTGTTCTAAGAGGCACATGTACACTGATTCGTCCAGAGCTGGTTTAACGATTTCGTCAAATTTGATATGAACGATTTCTGTGGTCAGAGGAAACTCAAGTAAAGTCCTTGCCTTTTCCTTCTTTTCGGAGTTTTTTTTTTTTTTTTTGGTAATCTGATAATAGAAGAAAACATCATCTTTAAAATAAAAAATTGATATAAACATCAAATACCTTTCCAAGATCATTAAGCCTTGCAACTGCCTCGTCCCTTAATATTTCTGAATACAAAGATCTCGTTTGGCCATCTTTTTCTTCAATAACCACATAGGAAGACAACAATCATTACTCGTAAACCAAACAAAAAAAAAGTACATTTAAATATAAATAAGAACACTATTAACTAGTAGGCAGCCAGTTATTCTTCTTTCTTATGCTGGCGTTACACAGGAAAAAGATAGAGAAAGAAAAATGGTTGAAGCTTGCTATGATTTCTCATCTCATCTATCCCTGCATTCATACACTATTTTAAAAAAAAATCTTGTTTTTAAAGAAAGAGAAAGTGAAGTCAGGTAAAGAGCTTGAAAGGATGTTAAGATTAAATGGAAAGGAAAAGATGAATGAATTATACCAAAATGGAAAAACTGAAATAAAATTAATTTGTTGTCCAAAATGTAAAGAAGAAAAGGGAAAAAAATACAAGAATGAAAACCGGAGTGATATATAATGAAACAAAGGGAAATACCAGGAGTAGTTGCAGAAGCAGGATAAAGATGAGAAGGAAGGGTTGATGATAGGAAAAAGAAGGAGAAAAAGAGAGAGAAATGGGAAATTATGGTAATTGTCATGTGTGGCGCTAGGTGAGCTCTGCGAGAACAAATGAAAATGGTGAACCAAAAAGAGAAAGAAACAATGGCCACGAAACCACAGATAAAAATTGGCTCACGCTTCTCGTCTCTAATCTCTTCAAGCTTTGATTAAATAAGCAATCAGCAATCAGCAGTCAGCAGCACCATGTTGGTAGGGGACCCAGGAATCTCGAGGTATCGTTATGACGTGGACTCATCTTAGTTAAGTACAAAAAAGATTGTGGTTTGTTTTCTCTATAAATTATTTACACTCTTAAAATTTTTATTCATATTTATTGTAAAAAATCGGTTTTTATATATTAATACGGAGATAGATGTGATATCGGTCTTAATATAAACAGGGATAAAATTAAAAAATATTTTTAAAAAATTAAAATTAAATTATAATTTTTACGATAATAAAAATATAATTTTATCATCTGAATGAGATATATTTTTACAACTTTTAAAAAATTAATAAAAATTTCATTATTTTAAAAAAAATATAATTTAATTTTACTAATTTAAAATTTTTAAAAATTTAAAACATGATAAAATTTTCAGACGCGGAGGCTGCTGCGAGCCCTCCCTAGATACCCCTGAATAAAAAGAGACTTGAGGATAACTTTGCCAATTGCCAATTGCCAATTGAAATATGAATTGGCTTCGCCAACCTAAAACCGACTCACGTGTAGGGTTCTCGTAAATTGCATTTGCATAGTGATGGATAAGGTTAAAATCTATTTTATTTTATTAATTTCGTGTTAATAGTTTACAAAAATCAATGTGAAGTTTATTTCCAAATTAGTCCTTTTCTTTATTTTTAATTAAACAATAATCATCCCCTACTTTTTACCAGAAATCCTTTCCCCTTATATAAAAACAAGAGCTGAATTGGATCCAGAAAATGAATGTGATAGGTGGCCCCCATCCACGTATGCTTTTTCTTTGTGGAGGTGACTTGTAGGTGGATCACCATGCATCAATTCAATTCACGCCATGCTGTTGGCCACAATATCTCATCCATCCATCTTTTCTTTTTTTAATTTTTATTTGCCTAACTCCACTCCACCTAATAACGGTTCAATTTATGTATAAATGTTTAATTTTTATAAAGTTTTCAAATAAAAATTATTAGTATATATCGGTATTCATCATATAGGTCAGTAAATATTGTTTTTATTGTAAATTAGTATTAAGTAGTTTATATTTCGTTTCAGTTTTGATTAATATCGACTTGCATCGTACATATCGATTAGTACATAATTTTGATATTTTAAATTAATTTTTAATTTTTTATCTTAACCATTTTAATTTTTCTATAATTATATTTAACTTAAAAGCTATTAAATTAAATTAACCAACTTGATCAATAATTTTAAAACTTATATTTACATATAAATATATTTATATTGATGTAATTGTGATATATTTGCGCATATACATAATATATAATTTATTTTCTTATCAAAATGATATATAATTTATTAAGAAATTAAAAAAATAAATTATAAATATATATGAAAAATATTTACATGTATATATAATTTATGAAGAAACTAAAAATGAGATATATATATGAAAAATATTTAAAAACATTGATAAATCCGAAGCAGTACACCGAAATATCCAGTAACGGTATGTACCAATACCAACATAAAAACAGTATGCCGGCTAGAATAATATTGACTATCTTGTCTCATACACTCCAACTCAGTTTGAGTAAAAATCAACTGAATGTCAACGTGTTGAGAATAAAAAAATATGACAGTTGAATTAAATATATCTTGAAAATAAAAGAAAATAATAAAAATATAATTTGAGACTTGATATACAACAATTGAGAAATCTTTATTTGAGCACTTTCAAAAATATTTTGCCATTATTTGACCATTTTAAAAAGTTTGACATTCATTTGAGTACTTTTGTAAATGTTAGACCCCTATATGACTATTTTGAAAGGTATTATCTAAATCTAATTATGGGTAGGGCTAGGTCAATGCAAAATCTTAGGCTTGTTTTTTAGGCTCGAGCCCGACTTGAAAAGGGGCCTAAAGTTCTATCCAAGCTTGACCCAAATTAAAAAATCTAAACTCGAGCCTAATCTTACCCATCTGTATTAAATTTTTTTAGATTATTTTTCATATAAAAACAAATTAAAAATATAATACATCAAATTTGTAAAGATTAGACCCTTATATAACTATTTTGAAATATCTTATCTAAACTTGATCATGGGTAGGGCTGGGTCAATAAAAAATTTTAGGCTTGTTTTCTAGGCTCGAGCCCAACTCGAAAAAGGGCCTAAAGTTCTACCCAAGCCCGATCCAAATTAAAAATGCTACACTTGAGCGTAACCTTACTCGTCCGTATTAAATTTTTTAAATTATTTTTTATATAAAAATAAATTAAAAAATATAATACATCAAATACACTAAAAATATTAATAATAGCGAAACAACACCAACAAAACAATAGTAATATAATAATGAAATAACAACAACAAAAAAAAAGTTTAGGCTTATTCAAGTTGAGCCCAAGCCAAAAAATCTTACTCAAGACTATTTTTGTAACTTATATTTTTCTCAAACTCTTTCACTTTTCAAATGAATCTTCGAACCTAAACGAGTAATCCGATTTATTATCAAATCTAATTTGATCCTTACGGAAATAACCTCTAAAAGGTTGGATTCAATTTGAACTTTTAGTCTAAATAATCGGAAAAAAAATGGTGGGTTTAAAATTATTTAGAAAATATAATATATTTTCTCTCTCTTAAAAATAATATTCACAAGGTATATAATATTGAGGTGTAAATTGTTTTTGAAATCACCGTGGCAATCCAATTGTTTCTAAATTTTTAAAAATATTATCTTTATAATAAATTGCGACTCCACCTAAAATTGATTAATTATATATTTTTGGATTCAAAAAGTAAAGTGAGAGGGGAATTGTTTATTTCAAAAAATGAAAAAAAGGAAGTTGTTGCCGAAGTTTCATTATTTAAGAAAAATGTGAGTTTATTTGATTAATGATTGTGGTGCAATAAACATGAAAACAGTAGCATCATTCCTTATTGTGCTTAAGTGCGTATCTTAGTCAGCCTTGTCATCGATCAAAAAACCTTTAATTCATTCATAATAATATCATCACCAGGTATTGACTTCTTTCTCCACTACTAATTTTGGGTACAAACATAATGGTTTATTACTTTGGATTAAATCCAACTAATTGAATTTCGTGTATTCGTTTGATGTTAAAAAATATTAATTATTTCAAGTGTAGTTTAAATTTGAATTGCATTAATCATATTATTATTAGTATTTTATATTCTCACTATAATCCACCAAAAAAAATCCAAACAATTGCCCATTATGTTTATTGTTTAGTGTTAATGAATAAGAGATCGCGTAGCCAAGCAACCATCCCTTCCTTGTTTCACTATCCAAATCCAACTTCTTTTTATTGATGATGATGATGATGAGTGTATTTCTAACTAAATGTAAAAACAACCAAATTATTATATGTTCGTATTCATGGGGCTTTGTTTAATGAAACAATTCAATATGATAATCACTATATTATGATGATCATAACTTGAGTTTTTGAACTCGAATTAACACATTTTATAGTGTGTTTCAAACCTAAGAGATAGATCTTCAATCCATAAGATCTTTGATCCCTAAGAATGTTGGAATACTAGGTTTAGAAAACAAAGTTATTGCATAGAGAAAAATATTTTTTTTACAAAACTGAGCCTTTGTATTATTTATAACAATAAACTCTTTATCAAATTAGTACTTGTGTTTTGGGTTAGGCGGACGATTGTTTCCTAACTTACTACCAACACAATCTTTTGCATTATTCTCAAACCCTCAATTTGTTTAGAGAATGGGTTTTAAATTCACGAATTGAAAACACAATGAAAGCTGATTAATTTTTCAGTGGGTAAAATTAATTCTCTTTGTGAGTTAAGAAATCGAAATTGAGTTCTAAAAAAATAGAATTTATTTGGGAATATATCTCTTTAAGGGTATGTTTGGACAGAACAAAATAATTGAATGAAATGTAATTACAAAGAATTGTAATTCGCTAGACATGTTTAGTTGACAGAGTGCAATTACATCATAATCCCCTGTGTCATGTTTGGTAATACAAATTGTAATTACACTGTTACATATTTTATATTTTAAAAAAATTCTAATTACTATAAAATTGTATTAGTATGATAAAATAACTTCTAAAAAAGTAACAAAAATTAAAGTCAAATCATCATATGTATTATGTTAGTCTAAAAAGGAAGTTGTTAATATGATTACTAAATAAAAATAACAAAAAACGAACATCATATTTAATTTTATCTAATTTTTCTAATGCATGTTTGTTGGGTTAATCATTGTTTAACATTTAACTTAATCATCTGTTGGTCTTTGACTGAGTTCATTATCATCATCTGAATTTGAATCTATATCATTAAGATTATCAAGATCTCATTCTTCCCTGTATTCTTCGAGGTATATATTATCTCAATTCCACCTATGATTGAAGTTATGAAATATGCAACATATTGGTATTATTGAACCTTTTTTTCATGTTATACTAATTTGATGTTAATAATATGGATAATTTTATTTTAGAACAAGAAAGGGTCTTCTTAACTACATTTTCAAGCTTTGAATATCTCAAATTAAAGAGTTCACTAACTGTCTATAATACTTGTATCTGGCAGCATTCTCTCAAATGGTATCATACCTCATGATATGGTACAAGAATTTTTTCTCTATTTTTATAATTAACATCGAACTTATAATATTTGAGTTCATAGTTCAAATAGTCTATAGCTTTAATTATAATAACTTATATAAACTTAATTTAGAGAAAATTTAATGTTAGGTTATATCTTTTTTTTAATACATAAATTAAGTAAAAAATAATATAAAATTTATAATATATAACCTTTATAAAAATGTTTTATAAATTATCCAAACTTTTTGTGATACTTCTTATAAATAATATAATTTTTACATGAATTTTGAAAGTTATTTTTTATAAATAAGTTATGATAAAAAACTATAACAATTTTTATAAATAAATATATTGTTTTTATAATATATAGCATGGACACATAAATAAGTTATGTACATACTTCTTTGCCATACTTTTAAATTTTTTTAGGATTTAAATAATAATTTTTTTGTTGTAACTTTATAAAATACACAAATTATTCTTACAAAATATATATTTTTAGGATTTATATATATATATATATATATATATATATATATATATATATATATATTGCTATGACAATCCTAAATACTCATACGTGTTAATGCTTATAATATAATTTTTATAACTTTTATAAAAAAACATTTTTTAAAATTGGACTTAAGAATAATTACTTGCATAATTACTTCAATTCTTACTCTCCTCGTAAAAATTGAAAAGTATAATTTGGGTGCTCCAATTACACCCAATTCGATAAGACCTAACAATTACAATAGTTACCCAAACATGTTACTTTTATGTAATTACAAACGATTACATTCAAATTTAATTGTTAGGTGACTTTCCAAACACTATCTAAATTTTGACAAAGTAATTACGCTAAAAAATAGTATGTTTTGACTTAGTCCACTGTCTTTATTGAGATAGAAAAAGGCATCCTAAGTTTTTGTGCCTTGCCCTTGATCTTAAGTTTTTTTTCAATATATTTATATTTTTCTATATTTTTAATGAATTTAAATGAAAACATAATTATTTGTTTTTATTTTTTTGGGTGAATTATAAGAGGAAGGCAACGTCTTAATAGTACCACGATTAACGCGACTCAAATCCAGGTCATATTTGGAGACGATGAATGTCCTAACTATCAAGCCAACACATGAGTTCTATGTGTTATTATTTTATAAGGATCTTGCATGTCACGTGGTGGGCCTGTTGTAGTTAAGACCTGAACTTTCTAAGATTATCAGGTGGAAGTTGAAAGACAAATCGAAAGATTAGGAGGTTTCTTGTATAGTCTTTGAAATTGGAATCGATGGTCGGTTGTATTGGTTGGATCAGGTTAAATTTGTTAGTGTGATTTTTTGAAATAATAAAAATATTTGTTTGTTACTCATGTAATTAAAATAATGACATTGTAATGAGCTTATATTTAATAAAATAATTTTGATTCGTGTTAACAGTGGGCCTAAAATTTGAAATTTAAAAAATAAAAAGACTAAATTCCTTAAAATAAAATTATAGGGATTATATTTCAACTTTTTGATGAGCTAAGGGACTTATGGCAAATATTTTATTTAGGATTAGAATTTTTAAATTGAAAACTCTACCAAAATTATTTTATGGGTTGGGTTGTAAGTATTGAAGTTTTTAATGCTTGGGCTTTTATCTTTTTAAAGGTCGAGAAGCATTTTAGGCCTTCTTATTTTTAGGTTGGTTTATAAACTTTCGAAAAGTTATATGTTCGGTTGAACTAATTAAATCAAGAATCGATAGTTTGATTGATCTGATCTCTAGCTAAATGATAAGTGCATACTTTTTCTATTTATTTGTAATTTTTTCTTTTTATGTTTTTAATTATATTATTTATACTTATATTTTATTTATTATTAATTTAGAAAATAATCGGAGATAAAAGAGTCTAAAATTTATTTTTGGTAAGTTTTGGCATATTGAACTTTTAATATAATACAATTTTAGTATTTCGGCCATAACTTAGTTACGAATCTCTTTTTTGGTCCATAATATATCGATTCGAAGAAAATTATTTTAAATTATTTTGATTTTTTTTGTATTTTCTCTCTTTTTTGTGTTTCATGTGTTTTTAAAAAATAAATATTTTTTAAGTTATGGGATTTTTATATAATTCTATATATTTTTTCTTATTTAAAAAAATTAGAATTTCTATGAAATTTTTGCTTTTTTTATTTTCCCCCGTTTTACATTTTTTAGAGTGTGCCACGTCACTCTTTTTTAATGTAGCAAACAGTTGAGCAAACTAATAACAGATTGGAAACTTCAAGTACTAAACTGATAAAAAAAATTCTTTAGGTACCAAAATGATAATTGGGTGTAACTTTGGGCGGCAAATAATACATTAACCCTTTTAGAAATGATGATTATAAAATCTTTAGGATAATATGATTTTCATAATTATATAAAATTACATGACACAAAATTAGAGTTAGTTATTGAGTTTGACGAAGAATACGATAAATTAATTTTTCCTTTTTGACATTTTCCCTTTTTTACTCAAACTCTTAGCAATGGAGGCTATACTTTTACTATTAGTTTTTTGTGTGTAACCCTAATAGGTGAAGGAATAATCAATTTATAATGATCAACTTTTAATCTAGAATATCAAGTAATAGAATAAACGAATAAGATTTAACTTCTATTAACGTAACTTAATTACTTTAATTGGGTCTATAATATGGACTAAAATATTACATTCTCCCACTTCGCCCACTATAACAAAGCGTAAGTTTTAATAGTACAAACATTAAATGTGCATAAAAAAAATAATATCAATCATTATTATAATACTATAGCAAAACAGGTTATTAGTAGTACTTTTAGCGGTATTTGGACAGAAAACACCGCAAAAAGTAAATAAATAGCAGCGTTTTTCCATAAACACCGCAAAAGGTAAAGCAATAATGGCGTTTATAGGAAAAACGCCGTTAAAGGTCAGAGCATTAGCAGCGTTTATGAGGAAACGCCGCTAAAAGTCAGAGCATTAGCGGCTTTTATGAGAAAAAGCCGTTAAAGATCAGAGCATTAACGGTGTTTACGAAAAAATACCGCTAAAGTTCAGAGCATTAGCGGCGTTTATAAGAAAACACCGTTAAAGGCAAGAACATTAGCGATCTTTATGTGAAAAACAGCACTAAAAGTTAAGTAATAACTACGTTTTCCTATAAACGCCGTTAATTTATTTATATTTTATATATCTTAAATTAAATTAACTAATAATATTAACAATTATTTTACAACTTACATAAACTAAAAAAAATTCTAAAATTTTAAAATTTATATAAACTAAAAACAATTAAATTATTTTAATTTTATGTTTTTCCCACCAAATCCCTAAATAAAAAACTCATTCCTATTAAGTTTTCCCATAAAACAGAGCAGAGAAGGTAAAACCCAAAGCTTGAAAACCATTAAAAATGGTTCAAAGGCTCGCTTACCAGACTCGCCATAACTTTCATTTCACATGGTTACTTTTGAGCTCAGTTTCGACGATCAATTATCCAAATTTTCTCTGTTTGTCTACGGATCCCTCTTTCTACATCTCCAATAACCAGTTTGGGAAAAGAAAAGAAAACAGAGAGATCTTTAATCTATCTCATGAGATTTCATTGAAGAAATAGAAGTACCCAGAAAAAGAAAAAAAAATGATATGTATAGCAATTTCAAGGAACAAGCGATAGAGTATGTGAAGCAAGCGGTACAAGAAGATAATGCAGGGAACTACAGCAAAGTGTTATGATCAGACTTGAAAAGGAAAGAAACGGTATAGAAATTGAGAAAATGGAATAAGGAATAAAGAAGCTTAGATTTCAAAGAAGCAGTAAAATTGCCTTTCTCTGTACATATTCTCGTCTTAGTTATAGCCTATTCCCTAAGATAGGACAAAATCTGTTAGGGACGTTGGAATTCTTCTTTCCCTCCTTCTCCTACGTGGCTCCGCTTGACCTATCTCACCCGTCTGTCTTGTATTCTCTGAACCAGCTGTGACATTACCCCCGTCTGGAGAAGAAACCTTGTCCCCAAGGTTTGAGATTCCAGAGGTAAGCGAAATGTTTTCACGCATCAGTGGCAAAGGTGTGATCTGTTGTAGTGGTCTTCCGAGGCAAGGCTTGAGTTGAGAGATATGGAATGTAAGGACCAAAGAAGAGAGGCCCGAGTTTTTGATGCCGCTGCAATCGCAAAGATAATTATCGATAAGGTTGTAATTTCACAAACGCCTAACTGTTAACAGCCAATTCAAGATCACGACGGTGTCTATCGGCCTGGAGTTTCATACGAGTTTGAGCCTTTGTCAAATTGTGTTTCAAGAGTTGCAAAAGTTAATCTCTTTCCAAGAGTTCTTGAGTGAGCTGCCCGTGGGGAGAACTGCCTTCCAAATATGTAAGAATTGTAGGAGGTTCGCGACCATACAACGCTTGAAAAGGTGTCATGCCTGTCGATGTTTGAAATGTCGTATTATACCAATACTCCGCCTAGGCTAAAAATTTCTCTCATTTACTAGGATCATCCCCTATCATGGAACGCAAATACATTTCTAGGCAACGATTTAACGCTTCCGTTTGCCCATCGGATTTGGGGTGGTATGAAGAACTGAAACATAACTCTGTTACTTGTAATTTGGCCAATTCTGTCCAGAATTCACTTAGAAAAATGCGATCTCTGTCACTCACAATGGTTCGTGGAATATCGTGTAGTTTAACCACTCCTTGCATAAAGACACGAGCAATATGAGCACTATCAAAATTTTGAGGCAAAGCAAAAAAATGATCGTATTTGTTAAGACGATCCACGACCACCAAAATAGCTTCCTTACCGTTAGACATAGGCAACCTAACAATGAAATCCATAGATATATCCTCAAAGACTTGAGTAGGAATAAGAAGTGGCTGAAGCAAACTTGCAGGCGATAAACTATCACTCTTCATACGTTTACATTCTTGACAATTGAGAACAAAACGACGAACATCTTGACGCATTCCTTTCCAATAAAACCCAGCAGCGATACAATGGAAGGTTCTTGTAATTCCGGCTTGACCTTCTAATACTGAATTATGAAATTCGCGTAAAAGCAAAGTGCGCAAGGCTGTCTCGTTGGGAACTAGAACACGCCTATGGAATAAAATTAAATCGTCCCTGTCATCGTATCCAACTAAATCTATAGAACCCTGTTGTAACTTTCGAAGCAATTGTATTTCTTCATTGAAGAGTATTGCTGCCCGAATTACTTCAATAATCCCCAAAACAGGCCAAGAGAGAGCCATGAAACTAGCCAGTGTTTCGTGCGACAAGGTATTCGCGACTGTATTTTGTTTGCCCGGACGATAGTGGATGTCGAAATCATAACCCACCAATTTGGAGAGCCAGTGTTGTTGCTTCGGAGTCTGTATGGTTTGCTGGTTTAATTCATGTAGAGTACATTGGTCCGTAATAATACTGAATTTACAGCCTACTAAATATTGGCGCCATTTGCCCACCGTTTGTGTTATCGCGTACATCTCGCGAGAGTATGTCGAGGAATTCTGCAAACAATGGCATAATTTCTGACTAAAATAAGTCAAGGGCTTACCCTCCTGAGTGAGAACAGCCTGATGCCGACACCTGACGCGTCCGTTTCAACCTGAAATTCCTTATCAAACTAAGGCAGACCCAACACCGATGCGGAGCAAAGACATTTTTTAAGGAGCTCTAGTGTTGTTTAAGTCGCAGGAGTCCACTCGAAAGGCTGATCCTTTCGAAACAAGTTTGAGATCGGCACTGCAATGGACGCGAAACCTTTTCTAAAGCGCCGGTGGTACCCTACGATACCGAGGAAGCTACAAACCTCGCGTATTATTGTGGGAGTAGGCCAATCACGTATTGTCTTGAATTTGGTCAGATCCACAACCACACCCTCTCTTGAAATGATATGCCCCAAATACTCGATTGTAGGTTGCCTAAATGTGCATTTGCTTCACTTGGCAACAAATCCACTTTCCTTCAATCGTAAGAGGACTTGCCGAACATGCTGCAAATGGTCCTGCCAAGAACGACTGTAAACGAGTATATCATCTAGAAATATCGATACAAATTTACGTAAAAAGGGGCGAAAAATATCGTTCATCGTAGCCTGAAAAGTAGACGGAGCATTGGTCAAGCCAAAAGGCATGACGAGAAATTCGTAGTGGCCCTTGTGTGTGCGAAATACAGTTTTATGAACGTCGGCAGCTTGAACTTTAATTTGGTGGTAGCCAGCAAACAAATCAAGCTTTAAGAAAAATTAAAAGTTGCCCAACTCGTCAAACAATTCATCAATCGTTGGAATAGGGAACTTGTCTTTGATTGTAACGGCATTCAACGCTCTATAATCCACACAAAATTGCCACGTACCATCCTTTTTCTTGACAAGAAATATCGGGGAAGAAAATGGACTAGTGCTCCGACGGATTAAGTTCTGATCCAGCATCTGTTGAACTTGTCATTCCACCTTCACTTTTTAGAAATAGGGGTAACGGTAAGGATGAACATTAACCGACTTCGCATCAGGCTAGAGATGTATGGCATGGTCATTTTGTCGAGTAAATGAAAGGCCTTGAGGAGAAACAAACACCGACTCAAATTCCTCTAATAGAGCTACTATGTCGATCGTCTCAACCGAAAGCTTAACCAAGGATGTTTGTTGAAGATGCAACAGTTAACACGTGGCCATGGCGTTTGTTTCAACCATTCGATGAAGAGATTGCATCGGAACCTATTGAGGTCCAGCACTAGGCCCACCCACCCAATGAATATCGTTGGTGCTTTATCGGAATTGAAACGATAATTTGGAGAAATCCATTGTTATTGGATCCAAACTAGCTAGCCACGCGACCCCAAGAACCAGTTTAGTACCTTCCAATTGAAGCACATAGAAATCTGTTACAATTTCAGTCCCTTGAACTCGCAAGCGAAGGTCCTTGATACACCCTTCATTCTGCAGTTTTTGACCATTGCCTACCATGACTCTAAAATTGGGGGTAGATGTAGTTGGAAGTCCCAAATGCTTGGCTACGCGAGACTGAATAAAATTATGCGTACTCCCGCCGTCGATTAGAATTCGGACCTGATAATCAGAAATAGTCCCCACGACTCCTATAGTATTAGGATAGAACCCATCTGCCAATGCATTAAGGGACACTAAAGATTGATCCTGACCAGATTCATCAATGTCATCGCCGTTCGAGGTAACAAGAATCGATAGTGATTGTGGCGGTGGTAGAGCAACCGTTGTGCCTTCATCATCCAGAAGAAATAGTTGAGGGTTCTTGCATTTATATCCAGGCAAATACTTGGCATCACGGTAATAACACAGACCCTTTTCACGGTGTGCTTGAGCCTTAGTCGATGAAATACGACGAGGGGTTGGGATAGTGGAAACTGTTGGATTGGGTTGATCCAATGGAGTTGGGCGGCCCGGTTGAAACTTAGGTCCAGTCACATCCAGATTAGGAGTGGGTAATAACGGTGGCAGTTTGTTGGAAGAGGCCCGACCCATTTGTCGTCGATCGTGTAAATGGGCTTCCTGAAATCGAGCTAATGCTTGAACCTTAATCATAGATGAAGGGCGATGACTTAGCACCTCATTCTTGGTATTCGCCCGCAAGCCTGAAATAAAGCAGTCCGTTAAAAACTCATTGGATAAGTTCTGAGTACGCAAGGCTAAATCCTCCAACCGAGATTGATGATCCTCCACGATCGTTGTTTGGGTCAACTTTAATAATTGTCCCGCTGGTGATTCAATTTCTAGGATAGTAAAGCGCTTTCTAATCGAGTCAACCAAGTGATTCTACCCGGCCAGCTGTCGTTGGCGCTGCATCCACCGGAACCAATTTTTCGTCGGGCCATTCATTCAAAAAGAAGCCATGGTGACACGGTGATGGTCTTCTGTGCCATAAAACTCGAAAAAATCATGGGCCGGTGCTAACCATTCTTCTGGATCTTTTCCAGTAAACAAAGGAAGCTCTACTTGAACATGCTTTGGAGCAAAGGGAAAAATATCATCTGAATCGGCGCAGATCTTTACCTTTCCCCGAATCATGCTGCTATCGATGGTAACGTCGCCTCCTCTTGATGTCGACGTCGAGATTCCCAATTAGGCAAAGATAGCATGTAACTGATTGGCCATGTCCTGAAGTGTGAGCTGGGTAGTTGCGTTCCATTATTCCTGATTCGTGACGTGGTTTTGTAATGAGACGAGAATTTTATCATGATGACCTGTTATCTCTTAAAGAGCTTTAATGGATTCAGAATGATTCACCATGGAGAGGTCAATGAAAGCACCAATTTGTTATGATCAGACTTGAAAAGGAAAGAAACGATGTAGAAATTGAGAAAATGGGATAAGGAAGAAAGAAGCTTAGATTTCAAAGAAGCAGTAAAATTGCCTTTCTCTGTACATATTCTCGTCTTATTTATAGCCTATTCCCTAATATAGGACAAAATCTGTTAGGGACGTTAGAATTCTTCTTTCCCTCTTGCTCTTACGTGGTTCCCCTTGACTTATCTCACGCGCCTGTCCTGTAATCTCTGAACCAGCTGTGACACAAAACCTTTCCTTTATACATGAACGCACTTGAGTATTTCAAGACCCATTTGAAATACGAGAAGAACCCCAAAATTAGGGAAGCAATTACCCAGAAATTCACCGAGTATTTACGCTGTGTCGAGGAGATCATGTGTCGTTCTCGATGAAGGAGGGCCTGGGCCAGCTTCTAATAGGGATGCTGCTGTTGCCTCCCGCCCCAAAAGTAAGCTCAAGAGTGGTGGTGGAGAAGGTGGTGATGGGGAGGATCCAGAGTAGGCTAAGTTGAGAGCTGGGCTTAATTCCGCTATTATTAAAGAAAAGCCTAACGTTAAGTGGAATGATGTGGCTGGCTTAGAAAGTGCTAAGCAGGCTTTGCAAGAAGCTGTTATTTTGCCTATCAAGTTTCCTCAGTTTTTTATTGGTTAGTTTTTTGTTTTATTGTTTAGGAATTTTAGGGGCTTTTGATATTTGATTTTATGAGTATGATTTTGAGCATACCATATGCATCTGTAGAATTGATTACTTTAGTTGGACATTAGTAACTGGTAGTGGATAATGAAATGGATTAATTGTTGATTGTTGAACTAAGCATGAATCTTATGGTTTTATGTGATTTTCTTGATATGCTTTGTTAAGGATGATTTTGGTTTTTAGCTATGAAGTTTGGAGGTCCGCTTGACTTTTGCATTACATAGTGTATAGTGAGATTGCTTCTTGACGATTGGTGAAAAAATGTTAAGAAACTCATTCTTTCTTGACTGTATATGTTTAGAAAAGAGGTTAGTTGGTAGTTCCAATAGGGAAATGTGATTATGGTATTGATTTTTGATAGGATAATCATCCTTGTTTGTGATAGTGGAGATGTATAGATGCTTGTGAAATCCCCCTTTGTATGTAGTTAATCTGATGAACATAGTTTTCATGACAATAATCATACTAATAACATCATGATTTTAATGCTCAACTTCTCAGCATATAAATGTAACATATGTTGCTCGGACTCTTCATTTTTCTTGACGTACCCATGTTAGACATATGGATGAGGGGATATGACTTCCAAGAATACTCCAAATACATGGAAAAACGTGGAAAAATCTATCCGTACCCATATTCGACACTCACAAGAGTCCAAGTAACATAGAATGTTACACACAACCTATGACATCATCTACTAGTGTCAATTCCTTGTTAGAAAATGTTGCTTGCACCAATATAAGACTCCACCTCTTCTGAAGCTATCAACATTGCATTTTTAGTCACATGATACAAGATTAATTTGGTTTTTAAAGTTTAAAGCTTTTAATTAATTTTATAGATCTGTTTTATTTTTAGTAGGATTCATTTGCTGTCTATCCAAGATTGTCTTATTATATGTGGATTAGTTGAGGTTTTGTGTTTTGGTAGGAAAAGAGCTCGATATCCATTAAGTCTATATAGTTCCTCCAGTGTTCATCTTTATGTGTTTGGATATCCTCTTGATCTTGCTAGAATTTCTTCTATGTTTGCAGTTTGCATCAACTGTATTATTGGTTGGATAGAAACAAACTCAATCTAATCTCTACTCCCCTTTTAGCACTTGTTTAACGGTTTTCTTCATTCCCATTTCAACATTACATATGCAGGGATATAAATGGGATAATTTTGTAAAATTTTCATCCTTTTTTTATTTTAGGAAAGAGAAGGCCATGGAGAGCTTTTCTGTTGTATGGGCCACCTGGGACTGGGAAGTCATTCTCGGCCAAGGCTATTGCAACTGAAGCTGACTCTACATTTTTTAGGTAATATATTGAGTGGCTCGTATTTGACCCATTTATCTGCCCATAAAAAAACACTTGCTAATCATATAAATAATTTTTTAAATACATCTTAATGTTGTAACTTACCAAACAAATTATATGTAATATTATGATTTAAATATTGATCTTGTGAAATATATTTATTACTATTATTGTTGTAATTAGTTTCTAATATTTCAACTATTTTACGTGTATTGCAGATAATATGTCTAGAAGAAGATTCCGAGATCTAAGTAGTATTCAAAATCCTCCAAATTCGGAAGAAATAAATAGTGATCAACCCCAAAATCCGTCATCTTAGACTTTTGTTTTTTCTTATTGTGAGAATAATATACACAATATTATTTTTGTATAATATTTTTTATTTATTTATTAATATAAATCATATATATATATTTCTTTCGTAATAGTATCATTTACATTTAGATTTGAAGTTTTTGGTTGGATTTGAATTTACAAAAAAAAAATTGAAAATTAGTGTTCTATATGAATTAAAATGAGCTATTAAAATCTGTTAATTTTAGCGGTGTTTGTGAGAAAAACGCCGTTAAAGACCATGTTCTTTTGCGGCATTTGTGAGAAAAGTGTCGTTAATGACCATGTTCTTTAGCGACATTTATGGTAAAAGCGCCGTTAAAGATCATGTTCTTTAGCGGTGTTTTTTATAAAAGTGCTGTTAAAGATTATGTTTTTTAGCGGCGTTTGTGATAAAAGCGTCACTAAAGATAATGTTTTTAGTGGCTTTGCATAAATAGCGTCGGTAAAGACCATGTTCTTTAACGACGCTTTTAGGAAAGCACCACTAAAGATCATGTTTTTTAGCAGCATTTTTCAGAAAGCATCGCTAAAGATCATGTTTTATAGTGACGTTTTTCCTCATAAATGCCGCTTGTAAAAGCGTCGCTAAATGTATAAACATCGTTATAGGCCCAAAAAAAGGCCGCTAAAAACCTGTTTTCCTGTAGTTATTACTACATTATAATGAAATACAAATGTGAGTTATAACGGTTATATATAATTTAAGTCACAAGCTTTTTTCCAAATACTACAACATCATAACACAATAAAATGTCTCTAAGTAACATTCTCTACATCATGGTGACAACAATATCTTATAAAGATTTTTCCAATTTCAAATCATTTCAAAAAGTATGGACACACAATCATAATAAATAGAAATACATTGATTTATATTAAAAATATGGTAATTGAGCTAAAAGTTTCACATTATAAGAAAATATCATTCATCCATACATTCAAGATTCATCCTATGTACATGTTGTTTAAATTGCTTTGGTTGCAAGTCTTTAGTTAATGAATTTGCAATCACGAGATAAATTTAAATGTGCTTTACAAAAACTTTTTTTTTTTCTGAATTTTCCTTAATATGATATTAGGTTGTTTTAATGAGCATGAATCAAGTTGAGAATTTTTAGAGATTATCATTCCAAATATGATATTAGGCTATTTTAATCCTTAAAATTCTACTTAACCAAAATTACTAAGAAATTTAGTAAAGTAGATTTACACAGTTAAAATATTTGAAAAAGACATTTCACATTTTTTTAAGGGTAAATTACACCGTTAGTCACTAAAATATGAATAAATTTTTATTTTGGTCATTTAATCAAAAAAACTTATCATTTGGTCATTAAACTATTCAAAAATTTCCATTTAAATCACTTAGCTATTAATTTGAAAAATCATGTATCTTTTAATCACACTCATAATATTACATGTAAAATTTCAAGATATTAATATTATGTAAATAAAAAATCTAATATTGCATAAATTATAATTGTAGTATCTTTAGTATAATATATATGATTTTCACAAATATATAAAATTATCTAACGTGGATTTGGAATTGATAATTAAATTTGATAAATAATATCATGATAAATTGATTTTTTTTTGTTGTTGTATAAACCCTAAGCGATGAAGATTATAATTTTATTATTAATTTTTATGTGTAATCTTAATCCGTTTATCAACTTTTAATTCAATACTTCTATCAAGTAACTAAATAAAGGAATGTAATTTAAGTTGTAGGAAAGTCATGCGTTATCCAACTTGATGAAAGGAAGCCAATAGAAATTTGTGAAGTTGATATGGAAAAAGAGACACATGTTTTTCCCATGATTTGAAGGGCATTAAACAAAAAGGGAAGACAGTGGATTATCAAGTAAGCATAAGCATATGCCATTCCACTATTCCTCAATCTTTATCTGATACACCCCAACTCCATACCTTCTCATTTAACCAGCACCATATATTTGATGACCCTCGTTGATCTTTGGCCTCATCTTCCTCTTGCTGTTTGTACCATGTGTCCCTTACTCTCTATTCTTTCAATCTCTATCTGCTTACACTTGACAACTGCCTTCTGTTTATCTCTCCATGGCCCAAACTTCACCATCTCCCTCTGCTGATTCTCCCACATTAAGCATCCCCTGTCAGGAGACGCAAGAACCCACAGTAGACTTGAACCTCATGATCATCGTGGCAGCCATGTTGTGTGCCTTGGTTTGTGCCTTGGGTCTTCACCCCATGCTACAATGCGTGTTACAATGCACTCATCGTGTCGTGACCGAGCCGAGGGAATGGGTGGCCTCCCGTAGACTGAACTCGGGTCTTAAGAAGAAAGAAATGGTAGCTTTACCAACTACAACTTATGCCAATTCAGGCTCATCATCATCATCATCAGGTTGTGCAATTTGCCTCGTGGATTTCTCGGAAGGTGACAAAATTCGGATGCTTCCCAAATGTAACCATCGCTTCCATGTTGCTTGCATCGATAAATGGCTGCTCTCTCGCTCTTCCTGTCCTACTTGCCGCCATAGGCTCAACTCCAATGGCGACCAATTTGTTACAGATTTTTAAAGTTATAGCACAATAGAGTTACTGTTTTTAGTAGCTTATTCTCATCATGCATGGCTGATGGACAAATTCTTCGGATTTATAACCAGTTCTGTCTCTAGACAACTTCTTAGCAATCAGTGTAGCTTTTTTAGCTAAATTCTGTATCTTTAACTTTTGCAACCTTGATCAGCCTATCCAACATAGGCCCCAAATTGCCAATATACATCTACATATGTACACCTATATGTTTAATTAGCTGGTCTGGTCATATTCAACCTCTGCTGAGGAAGCTGTAAAATATGGCACCAAGATCTTTTAACCAAAATGGTGGAGAGGCTCAGGGCGAAGCCAGAAATTAGGGGTCAAAATTTAATTGAAATTTTTAAGATAATAAAAATGTAATTTCATCATTTGAATAGTTTATATTTTTATAATTTTTAAGAGATTAAATCAAAATTTTATCAATTTTAGAGAGACTAAAATATAATATTACTTTTACTAATTTAAAATTTTAAAATTTTTAAAAAAAAAAAAATTATTTTAAGAAATGCCGGCCAATAAACCAACAGCGTACCAACAGGGATTATCCACTTCGAGAGTTGGCCCAAATATAGGACATCTAAAAGTGCAGTGAATGATCCCAACCCAAATTATTGTTTTTTACCCAGCCCAATAAAAAACCTAAAAATCAACAGCCTTCTGTAACTCTAACGACGCCAAGAAACTCCGCCACCGGCATCCAGGTTTTATTTTTATTTTTTAATCTTCTTCTTCGGTCTCCCTTTCATCGTCTGGAATTTCATTATCTTTGTTTTTGGTAGTTGGGCTTATATATTCCTCGTTAAATTTTTACGTTCAAAATTTTCACTCATCTTGATTTTCTGCCTTTTGGATATTCCGCAAACTTGCCTATTTTTGCAATTGTGCTGAATTTGCGGACTTTTTAGCTTGAATTTTTCAGGGGTTTCTTTTCGATAGGTTTTGGTTTTTGACGGCGCTGCCACTGCTGCCACTCTTCTGTTGGTGGCGTTAACAAATTTCCGTTCTCAACACTTTATTTATTGGTTTGTTTCTACGATAGGTGAAGCTTTGAGGTATCAAAGCAACGCATCAATGTCCAGCAAGAGGGTTTCGGTTCTGACCTTCAACTATCTCACCGCTTTATCTAAGGTACGTTCGTCACGACGTTTCCCTCGTTCAGTTACACATTTCAACAAGTTTTTCAGCACTGCCCCTGAAAGGTGGGATTTTCATAGCCCTAGTAGCACCTCTCAGTTTGAGAATTCTCCTTATGATACCCCAACTTCACTAGGTTATGAGCAAAAACAAAATGGACAGGCCTTAAACCCAAACCAGGGTTTTGAGGTATGCCCTACGAATGATAATACGGGGAGTTCAGGTTGGGACAACCGTAATAGCTATAATGGTGGTTTGCAGCCAACGGGAAATCAGATGGGTTCCGTGGGTCAAACTGGGAACTTCGGTTGGTATCACCATAACCATGAGACAACTAATGGGAACTTAGGGACAAGTCCGAATGGAATATATGAAAATGGTTCTTGGAAGGGTGCTGAGCAAGGGTTTCATCAGAATCATGATGGAATGCACTGGGAAAACAAAAGAAATGAACTGCAGAATAACTCAGTTTACAGAAAAGGAAACTTTAGAGGATGCGAGGCTATTGCTCAAAGTACTTCCAATATGCAGAATCAAGTAGGTTCACACTGGGAAGGTCCTCCAGAGATTAGACAGAATCGATTGGACCTTAATTTACAAAGGTTTCCAGAATCTCAAGGAAGCCAAATGGATTTGCAATGCACAAATTTTAGCCAGTACCGGCAGAATCCACAAAATATTTATAATTTTAATTCTTATGGTCAAGTAACAAATAACGCTATCTCTTATGGTCAAGAAACAAGTAACGTTAATTTTTACGGTCAAGTATCTGCTACTTCTAATCCCAATGAAGACTTAACTGAGGTTTCTGAAACTAGCACTAATAATGCTACAGTAGAGAAGCTGGAGGAGTTTTGCAATAAAGGAAATGTTAAAGAAGCTGTAGAAGTTTTGGTGTTGATGAAACAGCAAGGTGTTCATGTGGATTTGGCCCAAATTTTGCAGTTAATGAAGGCATGTGGGGAAGTGAAAGCTTTACAAGAAGCGAAAACTGTTCATGAACACCTCATAGGATCATTTTCACCTCTCAAAATAAGCATCTATAACAGGATTTTAGAGATGTACTTAAAGTGTGGTTCTACAGATGATGCATTTGATGTGTTTGAAAAGATGCCAAGGCGCAATCTGACATCTTGGGATACTATGATAACAGGGCTTGCTAGGAATGGGCTAGGGGAGGATGCCCTTGATCTGTTCTCTCAGTTTAAGCAGGCAGGCTTTAAACCAGATGCCAAAATGTTCCTTGGAGTGTTCTACTCTTGTGGTGTCGTTGGTGATATCATTGAGGGAATGCTTCACTTTTTGTCGATGAGCAGTGATTACGGTATTGTCCCGTCCATGGAGCATTATGTGGGTGTTGTTGACATGCTGGGGAGTACAGGTCATTTGGATGAAGCATTGGAATTCATCGAAAAGATGCCATTTGAAGCCAGTGTTGATGTCTGGGAAACTTTAATGAATGTCTGCAGAATTCATGGGCACTTGGAACTTGGGGATCGTTGTGCTGAGCTTGTGAATCAGCTAGATGCCTCTCGCTTGAATGACCAATCTAAGGCAGGTCTCATACCTTTGAAAGATTCAGACCTTAAAAAGTATGAGAAGAAGAAATTGGCAAGTCAAAGTCCTCTTGAAGTCAGTAGCAGGGTCAACGAGTATCGTGCAGGAGATACATCACATCCTGAGAATGATAGAATCTATGCTCTGCTTAGACGTTTGAGAGAACACATGAAAGAAGCTGGTTATGTTCCAGAAACGAGATTTTGTTTGCATGATATAGATCAGGAAAGTAAGGAAGAAGCTCTTCTTGCTCATAGTGAGAGACTTGCTCTTGCTAATGGTCTCCTCACCAGTCCAGCTCGTGGACAGATTCGTATTATCAAGAACCTTCGTGTTTGTGGCGATTGTCATGCTGCATTTAAGATCATGTCAAAGATTGTTGGCAGAGAGATCATAATGCGAGATGCTAAGAGGTTTCATCATTTCAGTGAAGGGTTGTGTTCTTGTCGAGATTTTTGGTGATCAAAATGAACTCGAGGTATCATTTATCTTGACATTCTGTTTTACTTCTTCAATGAAAAAAGTGAAATTTAGAAGCATCTGAAGCGAGTGATTTATAAGATAGTGACTTTATAGAGAAGATATAAATAACCTATCTAGTTATAACCCTTGACTACTTGTTTATGATATTTACCTGCAGTTAGTTATATACTTTGATTGATATTTAAGCAAACCCTGTTTGGTGCAGAACATCCGAGTGCTTGGGAATCAAATATGGTAGCAGCAGCCGAATTTACTTTTCTGGCCTGTGTCTCCCCAGAGAGGGAAAGCTGCTATCGGTTAACCTGCTCCTTCCACAAACGAGATGTGAAAGCTTCAATTACTTCTGAACATGGGTGTTAGGAAAGGCAGTAGGAAATTTATTGGAAGGGCTGTTTAATTGATGATGAATGTTCTTTTATGGTAGAGACCAATTTTAGTTCATTCGTCCGGGGTAACCTGACTGAAAAAGCTAACTTAGCTGCGTGGCAACCAAACCAGATTGAATGAACATGATGGTCAATTCCTTGGGGAGCTGTTTTTAATGAACATAGTTCCTCTCCCTTTTGACTTCCTAAACTGCTAACCCATAGTCATCTGAATATACAATATTTACTCGGAGTGACTGATATATTTGATAGCTCAGGTGATAAGATTATCTCTGATATATTTGATCGATTGAAGAAAATACGTGTGTTTTTTGACAAAAAGTTTGACTCAAGTATTAAAATTTTAATGGTATTGTTATGGCTGCACATGTGGTATTTTACGTATATTTCATTACTAAATGGGTAAATTTTTTAAAAATACTTTTTATTAATATTTTTGAATTTTATGAATTATATGTAGTTAGTCACACGGGAAGTAACATCAATGCTATTAAAATTTTAATAGTTTAGTTAGTATTTCATTCAAAAACAAGTAATTTGATTAAATTTTAAAAATTGAGAGTCAAAAATAAAATAAGGTTCAAAATGATAAAATAAGTAAATGTTAGGGATTAAATTTATCATTATTTCTTATCATTTTTAATTCTTGTTTTTAGAAGTTTATTAAGCATATCTTCGTCACATGCGATTTTGCTAGAACCGTCTAGTTTGGTGACCTACTTTCTCTAAGATTTGAAGGTTTTGTTTAGCATTGTTTCTCAAAAACACTTTTGAGATAAAAAATATTTTTGAGATAAAAAGCACTTTTGAGATAAAAATATTATTGAACAAAATATTTTTGAATTTTTTAAAAGTGCTTTTGACATTAAAAATGTTTTGAAAAAAAGTACTTTTTTAATCAAAAGAAAACAGAAAAAATTTTAATTTTTTTTCAAAATTACTTTTTAATCAAAAAGCACTTTTAAAAAAAATATCACTAAACTAGTCCAAAGAATTCAAACCTAGTAATGTTTGGGATTGGATTTCAAAATGGCGCATGTTGGATGATAGAAGCAAGAGAGGTCTACACCCTCGGAATTTCGTATCCTTAAAAGTTTAACAGAGTTGAGGGAAGATGACCGCAATAGCATCCAACGGATTTTGTCTCTGGCTATAAAAAAAAAAAGAAAAAGGAAAACAATGTAGTAAATTTGGAGGTGCTGCTATGGTGAAGAACAAAAACAATCATATGATTTTCTGTTGTAAAAGATTTTACAGAGTCACGACCGCAAGTGAGAATTTTTTCTTTGAGATTTTTTTATTGTAAATATGTTATTAGGGAATTAGTAAAAGCAGACTGTCGAGTAAAGATAAGGAATGGAGCAATATCATCTTAGGAAGATCAAAAGTGGACCTAAAGTTAATTTCTGCTACCAATGACAACGAGGAACTAATGCAAGATATCGAGGTCGTTAAAACAAGAGAAAGAATGAATCAAGATTTAATGAAAGTAAATTGAATACGTAAAAAGATTGATATAAATATATCATTTAACCGATCTTCTTTTAAATGATTTGAAAGGGTTTTTTTTTTTTTGAATATTATCTTGAAAGAAAATATTTCTCATACATAATTTGTAAAAAAAACAATTAAACGTAATTTAATATCAAAAGTAAAAAAAAAATAAAAAAAAATGTAATTACGAATAGAAAAAATGCCTTGGTGCCCGGAGACCAAAAGGCAGTAGAACTAGAAACATGGAAGGGCAAACAAACCGGGGAGATCATATCTGTAATCCATGAACTAGTAAGTGGAAGTCTTAAGTTCGGGGTCGGTTGGCCAAGGGATTCAAAGGCTAATAACATCACCATCATCGTCATATAGGTGTGTGTTGGTCTTGACGACGAATCTGCGGTTATCGTGTCTACCTTATTTCTGTTCACCAACCGTTCGTCTAAATGCTTACTCCCTTGCTTCCTCTTCTTCTCACTGCATCCCCTCTGTTTATATGTTTTTTTTTCCCTTTCAGGTAGTAGTGGAGCTGATTACCGCATTTTGCCATGGACAAAATATCGGCTGCTTGTGCCATGGAATGGAGCATCCAGCTCGACAAGGCTCTTCGCTCCAGTAACCCAGGTTTCATCTGCTTCTTTTTCCTTTTCACAAATTTTGATGCCAACCCATTTCATCATCTTCTTCAGCTCCATGGGACTAAATTAGTTTCTCCTTATCCAGCTCTAGCAGTTGAGACCATTTTACAGACTGGCCCAAGACTGGAGCAGTGGGGTCAAGAACCGGAAGCAACTAAGTCACTATGCTCCATCTTCGGTTTAGTCCCTGGCGAGGATAGACTGTTTGCCAACACTATACTTTTAAGGCTTGCGGATGCATTTCGCTTCGGTGATAAAAAAATCAGGTTATCTGTAGTCAGAATTTTCTTGACAAGTATCAGGTGTAATAGAAGCAAAAAACATAGGAAACAAAAGAGACGAACTTTTCTAAATAGCAGAGTGTATAACCATGAAGAACTTTTGAGGAGAGTGAAGGTTGTTTTTGACACAGGTGATGTTGAGTCGAGAGCAATGGCTTTAGTTCTTTTTGGTTGCTGGGCTGATTTTGCAAAAGATAGTGCTGAGATACGATACTTGGTACTCTCCAGTATGGTTTCTTCTAATATTTTGGAGGTGAGTCTGGTGTATCAACATCAGTATTTCTGTGGCAGAAAATCAATTTTTCTTTTTGTTGTTAGTAGAATGTTTTTTCTATTCTGTTTCTTTACCTTTTTTTTAAAGAGTGGTGATTACTTGAACATGTTTGAGCCTAAGCAAAAGTGTTTAACTTAAATTAGAATCCTCAAACAATATTTAGACATTATAAAACTCTCAATCACACACATCTGCAGACACTTATTTATCCCCTTAGATTTGCAATCTGCCTTACCAAACAATGAAGAAACAGAAGATAAGAAACATTCTTATTGCTATGTCATTATTTACATCCCACTTACAATAACTTATTTTTAGAAAACGAGAAAGACTTATTTTCTGCCTTTGCATGATTTCTATAGGTGAAAGCATCATTGTTTGCTGCCAGTAGGTTTTGTGAGTTAACTGATGACTTTGCATCTGTTGTCTTGGAGATGCTGGTGAATATGATGGTTTCACCAGAAACACTGCCAGCTGTAAGGTTGGGAGGTGCAAGTGTTTTTACTAGAATGGTTTGCTCATATTCAGTTTCAAAAAGAGCTTACAAGGTTTTGTGCTCCACTCTCGTCTCTCCCATTCACTCATATCCTGAAACATGCATATTCCAATTTGAATGTCTAAATACATCTTGCTGGTAATCGTGCAAATTATGACCAAACCTCCAAGGACAATTTTATCCAGAACCATATCATGGAATGGTACATGTTCTTTCTAGGCATTTTTGACATGTTATTTTGAAGAGATGTTAAATTAGCTATTGTCTCTTGTGTCTGTTTTAAAGAATCGACACATAAAGTTATACACACATATGCATTCAAAATTTTCAAGCTTATGATACTCCAATTTGGCACAAAAGTGTGACCATTGTTGCTATATGAAAGCATGAAAACCTGTGCTTGTGAGGTACTATTGGTTATAAACCTTCCTTTTTCTTGTGCTTTAAACCAAAAATTAGAGAAGGCATGTTTCACTTAGCACAAAGTTGGGAATCAAGGAAATTATCCTGGTCTACTGGTCAAATATGTGATGCAATGATAGGAAGATTTCAGTGATAAGTAGAAGTTAGTATGCTGTTCAAATAATTAATTATTTTTTTTTACCAAACTCTTTGTTTTGAATCTTTTTATCTTAGCTCATATAAATCACTACTTTCTTGCAGACAGGTATTAAGCTGGTGTTAGATTCTTCAGAAGAGAATTTTATCATTGCCATGCTGGTTTCACTCTCAAAACTTGTTTCCAAGTCGACAAGTCTTATTTCTGAACAGGTATTTCTTCCAGCACCAGTTGGTGTAGTTGGGGCTGGCCTGGTGTAACACTGGTTCTCAATCTCTCTTTCTTGCAATATATTCCATGTGAGATGGTTTTCTTAATATGTTTGTCTTTCAATTTGGATACAGGTGGATGTGCTTTTGCCATATCTTAGCCAGGAAAATAGTTGGCAGATGAGAGTAACATCATTAAAGTGCTTACATCTTCTTTTTGTCAAAGAAGGGTGTTGCTCTCCTGTTAATATGCATGTGATTAAAGCATTATTCAGCATATTAGATGAACTGGAACTTCCATCAGTCATGCATTGTGGAGCTCTTCAGATTTTACATAAGGTTCTTTTTAAGCAAATCATAAGTTAGTTGTTTAGTATTTTTAGATTTATACTTTGTTGATGCATTTTGGGCAATTTGCAGATCTTTTTGTTAACACTACCTAATCTCCCTTCTTTCGAGAAGCTTGAATTTGATCATCTATTAGCCATTCTAGAAAATGCTGCCCAGTCCCCAATCATGTCGAAGTGCCTTGCAGCTCTTCGAATTCTTACAGATATATCAAGCAAACTTTGGCCAAGAAAAAATAGTGAATCTTTTGCTGTTTATTCCTCACCTCTGCCATTGCGGGTCATCTCTTTAGTTATGGCACAGCTCAGATCACTGGTGAAGCCATTACCTGATCCTTGCCAGACTAGTTCCAGAATATTTCAAGAAATTAAAAGCCTGCTCAAGCTTATTCTTCAGCTTGTTGGGGAACATCCAGATTTGGGCGCAACAGTGCTGGGTGAAATCAGTTCATTTATCAAATATTTTGGATCTCCAAATGAAAATGTTCTGGCTAGTAAACACATTGCTTCAGCTGAGGTCCTTGACTTTGAGGGAGATATGTACCAAGCCTTCAGGTCCAAGCTTTTATCTCACATACACAGATTTGTGGCTGCCTGTCTTCAAATTCTCAATGAAGCTGGTGCAATCACTAACAATGTCTTTGACAAAGTACAACTTATGGTGGAGCATTTACATCATAGCAGGATATTTGATTGCTATACACAGACTGTTTACTCTTTACTATTGCATTCTCGTCTTGTTGGAATTCTTATTGAACCCCCATTTAAGCAGGAACTTGCCACCCTTGAGCATGCCTGCAAGATGTTGTCAGAGAGGGATAACTGGCATTCCTATAAAGCAGGAATATATGCAACAAATCAGGGAGCATGGATTACAGCAACTTTTATTTTTGCAGAGCTAATGGCAAGAGTTCAGTCTGATTCCTGTTATTGCTGGTTTAAATCATTAGTTCAGTTTTCCCATTCTGAGGCAAAAGTCTGGCTTAGTCCTTTGGCAAAGCAAGGGTCTTTCTTAGTAGGTTCAGTGGGCACGAATGAACTCCTTGCTTTCTTGAAAGATAATTCTGGAGAACTGGGACAAGATGCTGCAGGGAATGATGATGTGCCTAATTATAGGGATGTACTAGTTGGGGCATATAAAAATGTATGTTCTTCAATAGAAACATTAGAAAGAGTTATCATATCCAGAAAAACATTCTGTTTTCAGAGATGGTTTTTTTCTCTCAGGGCGAAGTTACTTGGGGCTGTAGGGGAGATCCTTGAAGTGTTGGATACATCTAAGCAGGAAACTTTTAGCAACATAATTGAAGTTCGGAACAATGCTTTGACTGACATTAAATGTCTAGAAAAATTCACTCAGTTTTCTTGCCGATTGAACAGACTAGCCAAGGAATTCAATCTGATAAACTCATCTTTCATCGGTATGGACTGTGAGAGTTTGAAAATCATTGCAAGACTTGCATTGAGTTGTTCATTATTGGCCTTTAGTGCTGGATTCCCTCATTTCTTTCCCAATCTTCCTTCTTGTAAATATTTAAGAACTTGTGAACGAGAGCACTCACAGCAGAGTAATTTAAGTTCAATGTTACTGCAAGATTTGCTTGGCCGTTTATTGCACATTGACCATGAGGTCAGCATGGATCTCTATAAACTTTTAGATAATGGAGGATGTCCCAGAAAATGTTTGCACCTGCAGTCTGGAAATTATATATTAAAAAGTGGACATGAGGTACGGGTTATACTCGATATAATAAGGTATGCAGTTTCCACCGTGATGCATTTGCAAAGTGAGACAAACAGGATACAGAATGAGGCAATCATATCCTATGTTACAAAGAACGGGGTAGAACTTCTATCGGAAATTATAAGGAAATGGCTTCAAATTCCATTCCAGATGCCAAAGCAGTTTTTTAATACAAGGTATGTCTTGCAAACTATTTCGACTAGTTAGCTTGGTTTCAACTAGAAAAACCTATTAGTTAAGCTGTTGAAGATTATATCAATACCTACTGCTCCTATTTTGCATAGTGATCCCTTCTAGTGGTACATATTTTTTTTGTTAAAATTGAATGTTTTCCTAAAGTTATTGTGGAACCGATTGTTGTATCTTTGCAACTTTTTGATATTCTTGTTTCTGAAATATTGTAAAATCTCAGGCCTATAATTGGTTCAGAGCTCTTCGTCTACAGTACAGATAGCAGAAATCAAAATCAGATTACTGTGTCATCAGGCCTTCACCTCTCACTAAATCTCTGTCTTCAACTGAGAAATGCCTCACCTGAATTGTCACATGGATTGACCAAGTTGTACTGCGTTCTTCATAGCAGAGTGTCTTTTCAGAAGCAGTCCCACAGGGAAAGAAACAATGAAGAAATGGAATTGCAGTGTCAACCTTGGGAAAGTGAGGAGATAGTAGAAATGAATGAGAAGTTATTTCAGTATGTAACAGAGTGCGCAAAGAAGACGACTAGTTATGGTAAGCGTTTCAGGGATGATGATATGAATGATGGGCAGATGGTGTATGAATTTGTGTGTTTTGAACCAAATGGTAAAGGGCAAGGATTCTCAAGTTGTGTGCTTGATGTATCTCATTTTCCAGTGGGTTGTTATAGCGTAGAATGGTATAGCTGTTGTATTGACAATGAAGGATCTTACTGGAGTCTTCTGCCGTTGAACTCTAGACCTGTATTTACAGTGCAGGAATCTGTCTTTGTTTGATCTTGTGGTGAGTCTATTCATTGCTTCATTTTAGATTTACACAGTACCTGTGAAACAATGAATTCCCAATTCCCTAAATGCTCCAAAATATAAGAATATTTAAATTATTATCTTATCAATTATTGTAGAAAAAAAGTAATTTTAATTAATTTCTTACCTGATATGTGAAAAAAATATGAATATAAATAGCTAGAATTTATATATATATATATTGAAAATTTGATATTAAAATGTATTTAAATTAAGTTTTATACAATTAAAATTTTATATAAAAATAAATCAATATATTAATTAAATTAATTTTATAGAGTGATTTTCATATGTAAATAAATAAATTAAATTAAATAGATGACATATTATGAAATTTCACGTCATCCAAGTGTCAAAAATTTAATTAATCCGCATAGGATATATTCTTTTTTTATTTGAGGTTTGGGTTTTAAATATTATATATAAAAATTTATAAAAAAATATAAAATAATTTATTGTATATGGAATTAATTAAATATGTGAACATTTTTAATTTTTTAGAATTAAATCATTTTTAATCTTTACTTATAAATTATTATGGTTAATGTATTATAATACTCCTGCCATGGATAATTGTACCTATAAATTAAAATATATTAAATAAATATTTATGTTTAATTTAAACTATAATAAATTAGTTAATTAAAATCTATTAAAAATTGTATTAGAAAAGTTTAGTTTTATAAAATTGTTTGTCTTAAATAAAGTTAAAATATATTTTAGATAAAATTTGACAATGAATAATAAATAGTACCAATTAAAAATAAATACTAAAAAAATCATGAAGTTATTAATTTTTTTAGTATTAATGGGGCTGAATATGTAATTTTGCAAAAACATTTTTTATGTGGATTTAACTAAATGTGATGAATAGGGTAGTTGACTAAAACACTTACATATGGTTTAGTTTTTTTTTTAGAATTTTTATTTTTCTAAAAACATATTTTACTATTAATAAATTATAAATACTAAATTACTAAAAATGTTGAAAATATATAACTACATATGGATGTGTGAAATTCAAAAGTTGAGATCAACTTGAACTTAAGTAGGACAAAATATAATTAATATATCAAACCATTCATTCTAATATTTTAAACAATTT
Source organism: Gossypioides kirkii (assembly GCA_005610355.1). NCBI lineage: Eukaryota > Viridiplantae > Streptophyta > Magnoliopsida > Malvales > Malvaceae > Gossypioides > Gossypioides kirkii. Next base: position 15,158,247 of record CP032254.1, on the reverse strand, counting down.
TTATTAAAAATAAAATTTAGGAGAAACATAAAATATTAGAATAAAATATATTTTAATCATTAAAATTAGAATAAGAAACTTTATCAGATATCTTTTTAAAAGATGTACTTTAATATTTTTGGACGGTATATTTTAAACAACTAAATATCACAGTAATATAATTTAAAATAATTTAAAAATTATTTAAATTGTATTAAAAATATTTAAATATCACAATAAAATAATTAAAGTTAAAACATATTATGTGTGTTAATTTATGCACGTGATTAAGATTAATGATTTTAATAATATTTAAAATGATATATTATTTCGATTGTTGTGGAGAATATAATTATATATTAATTATAAGAAAGTTAACATAGTAATATATTATCAAGTGTTACTTTAAAATTCAAAAATATCAAATTATAATATTTTATTTCTTTTTACTTCATGAATTATTTAAGTTTCAATTATTATAAACCAATTAATGGTTTTTATCAATGTTTTAGTTCTCCGTTATTATTTTTTAATGTCAAAATTATATTTTGTGTAAATATATTATATTTCAAAATAAAAATATGAATTGGTTGAATATTTTTATAAAATAATAATTTATTTTTAAAATATGAATTAGTTAAAAAAAATTATTTAATTTTACTTAAATTATTTAAATTTTGTTTAATATAATATATATATACCAATTAAATAAAAAATAAGGATGCACCACTTGTTGCAAATGTAGAGCATGTACCTTGTAACATTATATATATCAAATTCTACTGAATTTCTCGATATGCAATAGATAAAATGTTTTTAGGATATCACACAATCACCGACAATCGCAACACGACGTAAGTTTGGGGCAAATTTTCAGAACAACCAAGCAAGCAGTTCAAAGCCTTGTTAACTTTCAACTTTTCAAGCCATTAAGCTTTTGTACCGGTGGTACACAGTGTTTCAAACAAAATAGAGCGAAAAACGCCGGAATTTGAGCTGAAACGGAAAGTATGCTAAAGGTTTCGGTTTTCTGGCAAGAACGGAGTGTACTGCCCGGTACCGGAACGGTATTAACTTCCCTGCTAATTACATTGGATTTGGCGGGTTTTTTTAATTTCACAAAATTTTTAAAAATTAAAAATTATAATTTTATAAATGTTGAAGATTAAATTTATTAATTTTTTTTAAAATTTGAACTAAAACGATAAATTTTATAAATATTAAATGCTAAATTTATTAAATTTTTTTATATTTAAGGTCAAATTAATAGAATGTGTAACTATTTAAAAACTAAATTTATTATTAGATCAATAAAAAATTCACATCAAAATTTTTATCAAATTTCAAAAAACTATTAATATACAATCATAAAAATATTTGATTTCGTATAGTTTAATGATCAAAATTTAACCTATAATTTTAATTTACCTTTTTTTACATCAAATATGTTAACTTCTCAATTTATGTGAAAATGTGATTTCTTTTCTAATATAATAAATCTAAATCAAAGTTATAAATGTTATCTTCAAAAAAAAATATATATATAAATATTATCTTTGTAACATTATTAAATTTAAAGTTACATTCCAAATAAAAAAAAATTTAAACTACAAATCTTTAAAATTAGTAGGAAATTAGATTAGAATTAAAAATAAAAAATAAAAAAGCATCGAGGTTGAAGCTACCGTACCTCAATTATTGCCGTCTGCAGGCTCAACGATCGGCATTAATGCCAATATTAACCACTGTTGTTCATATTTATGTACACCTTTTCCTAATAAACAAACAAATGTCCTCACCACTCTTTACTCTTAAAAGAATATAATTGTGGATTTTGGTTCATTAAGCTTTGATTGCATTGAGAAAGAAACAAAACACTATCAATTATGGTTTTAATAAGAACTTTGTTAATATGTTTGCGCCACACTTCTCCTCTTGGTTGGTGCATGTTTATTTATCTGAATTTTGATTCTATGAAATAGTAATGTTATTTTTTTAATAATTTAATTTCACATTAATATTTTTATTTTAAAAAAATATTATTTTTAAATTAAAATCTTAAAATTTAAAATGAAATTATTATTAACATAGACACTAAACCACTAAAAATTAATATATATATATATATATATATATATTGTTTTATACCCTTCTTTCTCATGTTAATGGTATCATATGGGATAGGAATGGAACTTGAGTAATACGTTACAATTTTTTAAGTGTAAAAGTTGATTTTTCTCGGACTGTTTTGTCATTGGGCAGGCTCACCACCGTCCATCCAGACCGGTTATAATTAATTCCTTTTTTTTTTTAAAGGGAATTAAGGGCACTGACAGTTCAAGTAATTTAATTATACTTGGATTTTCTTTCCTAATTAACACAACCCTTTTTGGTGTGGAAGTAGGAGTAGTAGTGCACCTAAAATACTGACCCAAGGGCAAAGGCCATGACATAAGTTAAGTTCCCCCCAACCCGCTCCATTCCCGCGTTGCAAAAAGTTACAGTTTCTTTCCTTCATACCCCCCCCCCCCCCCCCCCCCCCCCCTCTCTCTCTCTCTCTCTGAGTGAATAAAAAAAAAACCCAGTACAAATGACTAAGAATCTCTACTCAGCACCATCCTGCTACCTAATCATGTTGTTGCTGTTGCAGGAGACTAGTTGTTCCACCGGCATCAGACAAGACAAGTTATTTGAACTTGGATCCAAGTTACAAGGCCTGGCATCGCCACCTTCTGTTTCTCTCCATCTCCACTCCTTAGAATCAGTCACCAAAACTGTAAGACTTAGAAACACTCTACATTTTTTTCTTGTATGCAAATAACATTTGAGGTGTGGGTTTAATTTGTTGAATGGTGCCCCGGGGGGGTTAGAATGGAAGAGTGTTCTACCCAATTGCCTACGGGGCAGACCCTACTGGAGTGCAAGACAGCAGTGACGCCATTTTGCAAGCGCTGAATGACGCTTTCCAGGTCCAAACCACTCTCCAAATGCTGCCTGGCTTGAAGGACTTGGGTGGTGTCGTCATTGATTTGCTCGGCGGAATCTACAAAATCAGCAATCCTATAAGGTTTCCTGCTTCTGGGGGAGCCAATGTTGTGGTTAGTTTATACCCATCTCACTTATACATACACACATATGAATTTTTTACATATTCCAGATAGAATATTTTTAAATATAAATATTTCTTTGAAGTATGTGACTTTCAAGCCATGTGTTGTGCCTAAAGTAGTTTAGAGTCTAAACTTTCTAGAATTGAGTTGGTATAAGTTTGAACTTTGAAGACAAGCAAGCTGAAAGACTTTGGAGGCTTATGGGCTCGCTTTTGCAGCAATGCATGTGCTGTCCATGCCACGTTGTCTCTACACAGTGGTTGGTCCGCCTTTCCAAATGGAATGCAATAAACAACAGTGAATTGTTTCCATCCAATCACGAATCTCCCTTTCAAAAGTGAAATATTTCCGACCATTTACTTTTTCCTTTCCCTCCAAAATTTATGAAATGTCGCAACTCCAATTCATTGCACATAACTTCATTCATGTCCCTTTTATTAAGCTCTGCATTTGGTATTTAGTAACTTAGTTGGATCACTAAGTTTGAATGTGCAGCTTTTAACTCGGATATTAAATGTTTCATAATGTAACCGATTACGTAGGTGAAAGGAGGGTCATTGCGGGCGTCAGACACATTCCCCGGTGACCGGCATCTCATTGAAGTATGGTCTCCAAATTCTACCGGTTTCAACGATGCGAAAGATGAGAATGTAGGAATCTACTACGAGGACGTCACATTCCGGGACATTCTTTTCGATTCAAGCTTCCGGGGCGGAGGGATCTTTGTAATCGATTCCGCCAGAACCCGCATAGATAATTGCTTCTTCCTTCACTTCTCAACCCAAGGAATTCTAGTCCAAAAAGGTCACGAGACTTTCATATTCAGCTGTTTCCTAGGGCAGGTTTCCACTGTTGGTGGAGACAAAGGTGAGAGAGGCTTTTCGGGCACCGCCATTCAACTTACAAGTAACGACAATGCGATAACCGATGTTGCCATCTTCTCAGCAGCCATTGGCATTTTATTGATCGGCCAAGCTAATATTGTCACAGGCGTTCATTGTTATAACAAAGCAACAGCCTTTGGTGGGGTAGGAATTTTAGTAAAATCCACTGCTGCACTAACTAGAATTGACAATTGTTACTTAGATTTCACAGCTATAGTGATGGAAGACCCTGTTCAAGTTCATGTTACCAATGGGCTTTTCTTAGGAGATGCTAATGTAGTGTTGAAGCCGATTAAGGGGCAAATATCAGGGCTGAATATAGTTAACAACATGTTTAATGGTAATCCTGGAAACATGGTTCCAAATATCCAATTAGACGGGACGTTTAGTACAGTAGATCAAGTGGTGATCCAGCACAACAACGTGAATGGCATGAGCCTGAAATCAACGGTTGGGGAGATGACGGTGGCCGGGAATGGAACAAAGTGGGTTGCTGATTTTTCATCACTGTTGGTATTTCCAGACCGGATAAATCATTTCCAGTACTCATTTCATATTCAAAAGGAGGTGTCTGCAGGATTCCCTGTACATGCAGTCACCAATACGTCCAATAATATTGTAGTCGTGGAGAGTGACAAAGCAGTCAATGGGGTGGTTTCGGTGGCGGTTGATCAGTTCAATCGCATCGGAGAGACTAGTAGTCTAAAGGCTTAGATTGAATGGTCCCAAGTTAGAATTGTTTGTTTATTTGGGTACGGTTAATATTTTAGAACCAAGAAGGAACATTTCCCTAGAAGTGCAATAATGAGATTTTATTCATGTTCGAAATCTTTGTTCAAGGTTCCATCAGATTCTAGAATAAAGCTATTTCACTATTCTAATATTAAAAATTATTCCCCCACACTAATAGTGCCGTAAACGAGCACTCAAACTTCTAAAAAGTAATACTGGAAAGTAGAATGCAATTTACTTTTTTTGGGTACATGAAAGCAATATACTTTTTACAAAAATCTCACTTGGAATTTACCTTTCAATTTATGGGAGTTGATGTAAGCCAAAGGGCATATATGGAAAGCTTGTAAAGTAATTCCCCCTGAACTAGATTAACCAATAATTTGGTACAAAACATCCCAGAAGCAGCAGACTTCAAAAGAGGGGAAAGGTCTTAAAAGGGGGCGCTAAACAGATCATGAGAAGTGTTCATGTCGTTCAACAAAAGGTAATTGCTTCCTAGAGGAGGCAAGTGCATTCGTTCATCTATTATACTCTCTAAAGATATGCTTATGAGTTATGACAATAGTGGATAAACTTCAATCCCAAATTCCACAGGTTAAGTCTCTCAACTAATTCTAAGCCATCCTTAAGTTCCCAAAGTATAGCTTCTAAGCTACTAGCATGTGGTATATGATGATAAGATCCAAAAAGCCGTGTCTCATTTTTGTCTGAGTTAATTGTCCCAGTGCTCCACAGACCAGGACTCGGAAGTACCAAACCGTTCGAGTTTAATTTAGCCCGACCAGTAGGAGTCTCCCAACGTCAGCCACCAAGCTCAGTAACGTCCGCTGGCTTGTCTTGGTTGTAAGGGCATGAAAGGTACTCACAGATTCCAAAGTATGCCTAATAACAAGAGTGTTGGTGGGTGAGGAAAGAAACACCCATTATTACAAAAATTCTAGATTTCCCAAAAGAAGCAAATGAAAACTAAATTCCAAGGGAGAGAGGATTGAAAGAACTAACTCTTGGAGTGCAAGTTTTCAAGTAGCTAATTATTCTAGTCAGCAATGATTTGTTCTTCATGACGAAGTTTATTCCACCAAATTTTGCGTAGCAAATGAGTGATGTGTCTTCCTCGTGATTATTACATAAGAGGCAAGTGAGATCAACTATCATACCATGTCCTTGTAAAAAAGCTTTACTAGGGAGAATGCTAAGACTACATATCCACAGAAAATGTTAGGTGGGGGGTTTGCTTTCATCAGCTAAGTCGTAAGCACTAGAGAAGTTAAAAATGCCATTCTTGGAACCGAATCGGCAATCATGCATCTACATTAGGAGGTGTACTCAAAAAGTGATTCAAGATACTCAATAGAGGTTTCATGGAAAGGTTACATGAAGCCCATCGTCCCAAACTTCTCTAACTTGTTGAAAAGTTTTCTCTTCCTCTCCTAATAAAAGTGGTCTTGAGATGAGGCCCCTAGGTGTGCTAAGGGTGGATCAATAGTCGGTCCAGAATCAGATAGTTCTGGCATCCCTTACAATCCTTCGTTATGAAATTATTGACATGATTAAAGAAATTAATTGATTGACATGATTCTTTTATGAAGTGTTTAAGTACGTTACAAATTATTGATATCAAGATTAATTAGTCATCATGAAGCCGTTGAGTAAAGATATTAAATATATTTCATCAGATATTCTATTACGATAAAATTATTATGACTTTAACATAAAAAAAATTGGATTGAGAAAAATTATTTAATTGAAAAATTAATTTAGTTAATTGAATAAACAATATTTATCTTGGGAAACAAAAAATAAATGTTGCGTTGATTTAAAATTACAAAGGGTTGGGTCAAAAATCGAGAAAGCGCATATAAATAGACCAAATATATGAGAAGCTCAACATGCCCTTGTATAGCATGTGAGGGGCGCAACCGTAGTAGAAAGCGTTAGGGTGTGTCGCCCATCCCTATATCACTTAGAGTGAAATTATTTTTTCTATTTAAATAATATTATTTAGGACTTGTTCAACCAAGATTCTTGTATCTCTCCCTATAAATAAAGAGCATCAGTTGACTTAAAAACACACTTCATAGCTATAAATAGATAGCAACAATTGACTTAAAAACACACTTCATAGATTATTTAGTTATTGTTATTTTGCCATAAAGTATTGAAAATTTATTTACTTAGAATAAATTCTATTTTCTGAGAATTATGAACTTTATCGGTTTGTATAACGAGAACCTACTTTCTTACTAAAAGTAAGTAAATCATTTTTTTTTGTGATTTAGTTTATGTCGCTCAAGTTCACGCTTGACATAATTCGTGGTACGAGGATATTGGAGAAGGACGTTCAGTTGAAAGCCAGGATTGATTTAAATTCGTATTGCACAAAGCACAAATACTATTCCGAATAGGATTTATTTCTATAAATATAAAAAAGGGCTTGATTTTGAAAATTTTCGTTGTAACTGTAAAATCACTTTCATTTTTCCAACATCTAGATCCATTGACAACCACCGAGGTAGAAGTGGAGGACACACAATCCTTAATAAGTTCAGTCTAAGACAAAGGGAAGTTGAAGTAGGAGAGTACTCTCTTGCTGAAAACATTGAAACTCTATTCCAACTTACTGTAAGCTTTTTCAAGATCCAATTCAAGTTTCCTAAGGCACCTTTTTATGTGTGAAGCGAGTGAATCGCTTCTTAAACAACAAAGGAAGGGGTGAAGGTGATTGACCATTATTTTAGTAATGATCTTATAGGTGGTGTTATAGAGGCTGATGAGACGTCTGCACCACTATTTAGACATTAGGCAATAAGAGTGTGTCATTAATGCTCAAAAAGAGTTTAGACTAAAGCGTGCCATACATTATGCAACACTTTTAACTCGTTTGAATGTACGGTACGAATGGAGATATTACTATAACATAAAGATCTCTAAAATTTCAAACTTTAAAACATTTTTATAAAAATATTTAAATTAAGTTTAAAATAATTTGAGGGGTTATAAAATAATTTTAAAATCATTTTGCGGATGATTGGAAGTATCCGAGGTAAAATATGGAATTCAATGGGCTTGAAATACTGAAACAATGCAATGGCCCAAATTCAAGGTCTATGTGTCTATACATATATTATATGTAGTAACACCTTAAGTAAGATACTGACACATAAGCGCTGTATATTGACACCTAAGCTAGAAACTGTAGCTCTTCGACTACTGTCTTGCAATGTTTTAATACTTATAAGCACCGGAACCAAGACCCCTCGAGTTAAAAACAAGTACAACAACACTTTGTTCAAACAGTTTCACATCATTTCAACAAGTCTCAAACCATTATAGAACAAGTTTCAAACCCTTTTTACACTCAAAGTACTGTAATAAACCAACAAGGGTTCAAAATATATATCAAATTTACAAAGTTCCAAGTTCAATCTAAGTTTTTCATATTGGAAGATTAATGGATACCATGAAATAAAATAAGATCATATTGAGAGAACATATTTTATTTCAAAGAGATTAAGAATATTCTACGAGAATAACACAATTATGATAAGGTAATTGGACGAGCACTTATTAAGTAGCTTTCGTAATGATATATAATAAGAGAGAGTCCAATCATGGTACTATAATAGAATAACTTCATGATTAAAAATGGTTGTAATTAATAAATAAAGAGTTAGAACTTAATTACAATTATTTGACTCCTATATATATATATATATTCAATTGGTCTCTCTGTTAGTTCTATTACCCAAAACGGATTCATGCATGACCGATAGTGTAGAATGAATGAAAGCAACAATTAAGAGAAATAGATAACATGTATCACTATCAACAATGAATGTGTTTTCTCGCTAAGTACAAAAAATGATTTAGAAATTAATTAATTTTTGAATTATTATTTAATTGGCTGTAGCCAATTAAATAATGGAAGGTTGAAGTGAGAATTAAATTAATTAAGCCATTGAAGTTTTATTGAATAGGATAATTAAATATATTTCCTCATAAATTCTGATACAGTAAAATTGTCATAACTTTTAATAGAATTAGAATTGAATTGAAAAAGTAATCTAATTGAGAAAATTAATTTAATTAATTAAATAAAAAAATATCTTGGAAGTAGAAATATTGGATAAATAGTGACAATTTATTTTTAGAATAAATTATATTCTTTAGAAAAACTCAAAGTTTTCAATTCTCACAAAGATAATTACCTTTCCCTACAAGTTAAAAGATTTCATTTTATGCACTTAATTCGTTTTGTTTGAGCCCATGCTCAAATTAATTCGAAGTTCAAGAATAATGGAGAAACCTGTTGGGTAGAAAACTGGAAAACAACTTAATTCACCTCCTACAAAGCATGTAATAACTTAATCAAGGGTTTATTTTTATACATATAACAAAGATTGATTTTATAAAAATTTTAAATTTTCGTTATGTCTAAAAATATTATTTTGAAATCAATTTCTCCAACAAGTTAAATTCATTTCAAATTGAAACTTGATTCCCAGATGAAACAATCATAATCTTATGGATATATGTTATTTTATTGTTTGTTGTAAATCATTATTTGAATGCTTCCCCACTCACTACAGCAATAATCAAAAACAAAAATTGATACTCATATATATGTCTTATCTTTTACATCCAAACTACGAAAAATTGAATCCTTTTTGGCTAATTGAATCCTAATCATTGTTGAAACCAAGAATCTATTGGATCTATATTCCAATATGCTGTGATTTAGTGATCCATAAATATAAAGGAAAGGGGTTAGAAAAAGTAGTGGGTGAAACTCACTTAAGAGGCAAAACCCCACAGTAGACTTGATGAAGGGCAACCAATAGAAAGCTTGTGAAGTTGTTGGAAAGAGAGACATGCCTTTCCCTTGATTTGAAGCGCATTAAACAAAAGAGGAAGACAGTGGATTATCAAGTAAGCATAAGCATCTGCCATTCCACCATAATTCAATCTCTTATCTGATCCCAAATCCATACCATCGCATTTGCCAACGCCCATATATTGGATGAGCCTCATTGATCTTTGGCCTCATGTTCCTCTTGCTTTCTGTACCATGTGTCCTTCCCTCTCCGCTCTTTCAATCTCTACATGCTCACACTTGACTACGGCTTTCAGTTTCTCCCACTTCTTCCATATCTCTCCATGGCCCAAACTTCACCATCTCCCTCTGCTGGTACTCCCAGTCAGGAGACACAAGAACCCACAGTAGATTTGAACCTCATGATCATCGTGGCAGCCTTGTTGTGTGCCTTGGTTTGTGTCTTAGGTCTTCACTCCATGCTACAATGCGTATTACAATGCACCCATCGTACCCTGACCGAGCCAAGGGAATGGGTGGCCTCCCGTAGACTGAACTCGGGTCTTAAGAAGAAAGATATGGTAGCTTTACCAACTTTGACCTATGCAAATTCAGGGTCACCGTCATCAGCTTCAGGTTGCGTAATTTGCCTCGCGGATTTCTCGAAAGGTGACAAAATACGGATGCTTCCCAAATGCAATCATCGGTTCCATGTTGCGTGCATCGATAAATGGCTGCTCTCTCACTCTTCCTGTCCTACTTGCCGGTATAGGCTCAACTCCAATAACGACCAAATTGTGACAGATTTTTAAAAGTGTGTAGCAGAATACAACTGTTGTTTTTCTTAATCCCTTTCTTGTTAGTTGGAATCCGGATGCATGCAGCTGATGGACAACTTCTGGGTCTGTTTTGGGGGCAAATCTTATAATAAGTCCCGTTTGTATTTTTTTAGCAATTACTGTTGTTTTATTAGCTAAACCTATACTCGCGAATTTGCAGCCTTCACGAGCCTAGCTGTCAAATTGCCGGATCGTCTAGGCTTAATTCACGATTTAGCTCTTGAAGTATATTCATATTCTCACTTTGATATCTAATCTTTTTTTTTTATTTTAATTTAATATTTAAAGTATCAATTTCCTTTATTTATGGTCCATTTATTTAGTAACTTTACCAATGAAAAAATTGCTACGAGACAATTATGTTTATTTATAATAAAAACATTAAACTTAAATTAAAAATAAAAATTTATAATATTAAATATTTAACTATTAAAAATACTTTTGACTTTGACCAATTGTTGATTGGTGTTAACCGATAGTTGATCGATCGTTGACCGGTGTTGACCAACCGCGTAGAGCTATTAGAACATGCCACACGTCTTTTTTTAATATTATATATTATATTAATTAAAAATGTAAAACATATAATATATAATTTTTAAAAAATTGATTTTTTATAAAATTTTAAAATATATAATTATAAATTTTAAAAAGTCAAAATAATATATATAAATTGAAAATAATTATAAAAATTAAAAAACAAGTATTTAAATTTCAAGTAATTGAAAAAAACTTGAAATTTAAATACCTTTTAAAATTTATAATTATATATTCTATATTATTAAAAATTTATTCTTAAACCTTTTTAAATTTGCAATTTATGTTTTTTAGATTATATATATTTCTGAATTTTTTATATATTTATTTTTATTTTTATTTTTTTAAATATTTATATACATTTAATAAAAGAAAATATTTTTTTACATAAATATGACATGTGGTGTTTTGTGATTGGCTATAATTTGTTTAACGTTTGCAAAAAATGGACTATAAAATATAACAGAGGCATACTTTAAGTACCAAATTGGGAATTTGACTGTACTTTAAGTACCAAATAGAAACAAAAAAATTTAAATACCAAAATAAAAAATAAATAAACTTTAGGGTTCAAATCATGAATTAAGCATTTTAAAATTTTTAACATCTGTAAACTAAAACTAAATATTGCAAAGGCTTTATTTACAATTTTTCCCTTGAACTATACCCATTTTCCACTTTAGTATCTACACTTTTTATTTATTTTTTGATACATGAGCTTTGCACTGTTAACTGTTTTAGTACCTAAAAGCTACAATGTTAAAAAAGCATGACAAATCAAATCGCACCACATCATTGATGACATGTGACGTGGCATGTTGACCAAATTAATCAGGTGTTGACTATCATTGACCTATGTTGACTAGTCAAAAAATATTTAAAAATTATAAAATTTATTTAAAGAACTCTAAAAATTAGTAAAAAATTTATTTTAAAATGTATAAAATTTATTTAAAATATTTTCCAAATGATCTAAACTTTGAAATAGAAAACAATAATTGAATTCAAATATTATAATTTTTAAAATTTTTATGATTTTCCACAATTTAAAAAATATTTTTTTCAAAAATTTCTTATCAATTTTAATTTTTAATCATTTTTACAATTTTTGAATGTTTTTCAAGATTTTTAAGTTATTTAATATTTTTCACAATTTGTAAAAGAATTTGTACAATTCTTAATATTTAAAAATAATTTTTAAAATTTGATAAATATTTTTTTACTAATTTTTTTTATAGTTTTTACAGGTTTTTATTCATAAATAATTTTTTTTACAATTTTTAAATAATTTTTAATATTTGTTGATCAATCAACATGGGTCAATAGCTAATCAACATTCGATTAACTTGATCAACGTGCCATGTCATTGATCAACTTATCATGTCGTTGATGATGTGACGTGTTATGATTGATTAGTTTTTTAAAAGGTAATTAGCTTTTTGATATCAAAATAGTAATGGTACAAAGTTTAAATATCAAAATGTAAAAAAAAAAAGAAAGATAAGTACTAAAGTGGAAAAACATATGCAATTTAGGGTTTAAATTGTGAATACAGCCTTAATTAAAATTTGATCATTATAAAATAATAAAATAAAAATAAAAAAGGAACTTAAGTGGGATGGAAAAACCCTAACTAACCAATGGATTTTGAATCAATCCACGTCGAATGGAGTGAATTTTTTATTTTAAAAAGTGGATGTGAGGCTAGGCGGGATGGATTTGTTCTTTTGGATAGTGAATATGGAGCGATTATGGTAATTGCTTGGCCCACTTTAATTCGCTCTATTATATGAAATTATCATCTTATCATTGTATATATAAACTATTAAAAGGGTAATAATATAATAATGTAATATAGAAAAAAAATCATATATTTTATGTTTAAATTGTTTTGAAGAATTGTATTTAAATATTTACTTGACTTTAAAAAGATTAAAAAATTAAAGATAAATAACAAAATTTAAATTGAAATGAAGCGGGAGGGATAGGACGGAGATGGTAGAAATTTTTAAAATTATACTTCCATAATGAAACGGGACGAGTGATGAAATAGATCGTGCCAACTGTGAAACAATAATAAATTTAACAATATTCACTCCTACCCTGATGTGCTTCATTGCCATCCCTAACATTAAGGAATGATCAAAGGATTCCTTCTATACATAGTACGATAGATTTCATTAAGAGAGAAAGAACGAAAATAAGGCTTTGTTTCTCCTTACATTTCAAAAGTGCTTTTAAACTCAAATTCTATAATTTTTAGTTTTTGCATTCTTTTGGAATCAATTGATATTTTAAACTTTTATTTATAATCTAATTTATATTAGATATACAATTATTTCTCTACTGAAATTTATTTTAAATATATAATTTTATATATTTTAATTTATAATTTTTATATTTTAATATATTTTTGTATTAAAATTAAAATTTATAAATAATTAATATTAATTACTTAAAAGTATTTAAAATTTATATTTTATACATCAAAATCTTATTAATGAGTTACAATATTTTTTAATGTTTTTACTAAAATATCATAATTTTTACGATTTTGAGGTATATTTTTACTTTAAAACATTATGTCTATAATTAACATTTTATTTCTCAAAAATATTTTTCATAACAATATATTTTTTAAAAGCAATACTAAACAATTAAATTATTTTTAGGTAAACTATAAAATTAGGCATCTAACTATTAGCGTGTTTCTATTTTGGCTATCTAGGTTTAAATTTTTTTTTTATCACTAACGTTATCAAAATTTAATATTTTGGTCACTCCTCTGTTAAATCACTAACGATAACCTTTTTTTATTGGCATTGCTATACCCCTCCACCACTCGAACACGTGTTAGCGCCAAATGCATCATTGATCTCCTTGTTGACCCCACCTGAATTAATGTTTTGGCAAACCATTGTTCCTCTCAAAAGGAGTCATTCACCCCATTTTTAGGTATGAACACTCTCCAAGTGTGAATACACTCCTGATATGATAAAGAGTTTATTTAGGCACAACAATCTCGTACTGATAAAGTCCCTTCATATACACTCATAATTATCCTTTGCACATTTGACGAAATCGAATGCTTATCATGCCATGTCACACTAATAAACAAGGAGACTCGTCCTATAAATACCCTAATGAATGATGAAGAAGGGATCAATCTTCAAACACCCTAAAGTTACTCTGAGCAATTGTCTCCTTAGCCAATCTATCCTATTGTCCATGTTTTGACTCTCAACCTCTTTAAGTGAACTGACCTCCTATACACTACTATGATCTCCTTTTTGTCCTCCTCGCTTGTTGTACACTGTATCAACATGCATAATAATAATTTTATTCCTCTAATGTTTATAAATCTTATCAATTTAGTCCTAATTCTAAAAACTTCACCAAATTTAATCCTCAACTTCACGCATTCTTTCAATTTTATTTTACTTCTTAAAAATTCAAAATTCAAAATTTAAAAAATTTAAAAATTCATTTTTTTTCTAAAAAAATACATACAAGATTATAAAAAAAACGAATACCTATTTTTCTCTTTTTTTCACTTAAAATTTATTTATTAAAATAATACTATTATATATAAAATAGTTTTTTTTTTAAAAAATCGACAAACAAGACATAAATTCTATTTAAACTTTTCCCTTTTTTAGTTTATTTTACAAATAATGAATTTTATCTTCTGGCCTTTCTCCTTAGTTTTCGTCAAATTTGCTTAGCTTTTGACATTGTCTTCGCCATAATCAATGACACTAATAACCCTTACTCCAAACTTTTTGAATTCTGTATTCTCCATCATTACGCCATAAAATTAGGAATTAGTTGTAGAGTTGCCAGCACGACCTTTCACCTACTGACTCTCCAATATCTCATCTTCACATATAGATCCCCCATCATGCCCACCCTCAAATGCAACAAATCCGTTTTGGGCAACAACCTAAAAATATCAATTCTCACCTAGGGGCGAAGTCAGAAATTTTTGTAGGAGGCCTAAAATTAAATTATAATTTTTACGATAGTAAAAATGTAATTTTTAAAAGATTAAATTAAAATTTTATCATTTTAGAGGGTCAAAGTATAATTTTATCTTTAGTAATCCTAAATGAAATTTTTTTTCATTTTAAAAGGGCTAAGACCCTTGCCAACCCCCCATGGATTCGCTCTTGCTCTCATCTTTTTTTATCTCAGGTTATAGTTTTTGACCCAACCTAAACATGATGGTAGTTAATATTGAATCTTCTGTAAGTTTTTTTTTATGGTTTTTTTCCTACTTAAATTATTTTATTTATAAAATTATTATTTTAATATATAAATTATATGTTAGAAAATAAGAAAAATAAATATTTATTTATAATTTTATATGCATTTTTATAGAAAAAAATGAACCACCAAATATTTTTTTTTATCTTTTAAGTTTTAATTTTTAAGAATCAAAACAAAATTGATAGTGTGTAATGTTGAGGGTTAAATTTGTTTAGTTTTTTTAAAAATTTAAGACTAAATCAATAAAATCTATAAAGAGAGTTAAATTTATTATTATGTCAATAAAAAAACCACCATTAAATTTCAATAATATTAATGATTAAAATAAAAAAAATAAATTTAGTGACTAAAATAATAAAAGGCTAATAATTTTGAGTGAAGAAAATAAAAATACATTAATAATTAATTAATTATTATTTTTATAGTTTATGAGAAATATTTTCGGTAATATATTTTACACTAACCTAAAATGATAGTGCAAGTGGTGAAGTAACAAGTTGTGAAATAGAGACGAGATATCATACGGAGAGTTAAAAATATTAGCAGTTTCTTGGATACTGTCAGTATCAAGACCTAAGCAGAGAGACAAAGGAACAAAGATATGTTGGGGACAGCTGCGTCTTCTGCCGCCACCGTACCTACAACTGCCCACACCGCCAACACCATACGCCGCGCCACTACTTTCAACTCTCTCTCTCTTCTTTCATCACCCTATTGTCTGCGCTCGCTTTCATTTCCTCTCGCTACGCTCCTTCTCCAATGTTCCCACCAAGGCCATGTCTCACTCTCAAACCCTCCATGCTTCTAATTACCACCCCCAATCCTCTGCTCCTGGTATTCTTCTTTCCTCCCTTTTTTTCTCCCTATTCTCATATTTTGTTGACCATGTTCACCCCTTTCTCTTTTTTTCTGGAAAAACAAACCAAAAAGATACCTTTGATGGCTTTTCTGTTCTCTGTCAGGCCATAAGCAAGCACTAATATCTTTGTCAGATAAGAAGGACCTGACCTTGCTTGGCAATGGCCTTTAAGAATTGGGGTAAATAAATGACACCCTTTTTTCTTTCTTTGGATATTTTCATATTTTTTCATCTTTTACTCTGGACCTTTGTTGTTTATTCTTTGTTCTTCTTTAGAAACAAAAAAAAAAAAAAACTTTTAACTTCGAATCTTGAAGAGTAAGGAAATGAGGAATAATCAGTGAACAAACTGACATAAATGTGGCATCATATATGTAATCAATCCCGTGAAATTTTTTTATTTGGAGTTGGTAGGGTCTATGTTATCAGTATCTGACTATCTGTGTAAAATGTAATGTGAGGAAGCAGTTTGAAGCCTATTTGGTTTGAATTTGCTTCTTTGGAAACTATAGGTGCACAATTGTTTCAACAGGAGGAACTGCATCTGCCTGGGAAAATGCTGGTGTCTCCGTGACCAAAGTGGAGCAGCTTACTTGTTTCCCCGAAATGGTAACCTTCTTATTCTGTGCTGTCCTATCCTGCTTAAATCTTTTCTTTTTAAGGCATTTAGGACTGTTTAAGGGGATAAAACCAATCAGCTAGAGTGATAATGACACCCCTACTGATAATTTATGAAGCTTTTTTGCAACTTGAGTTTGATCACGTATAATGTTAAGCCTACTTATTATCTTCTCTATCAATGATTGGTCACCATGCTTTTCTAAGCATATGATGCTAACACTATTATGTCTTCTCTTAAATGTTAATTTCAGCTTTAAAGTTCTTTGAGTTTGGAGATTGACTGAAGTGTCTTTTATAGCTTGATGGTCGTGTGAACACACTACATCCCAACATACATGGTGGTATTCTTGCTAGAAGAGACCAAAAGCATCATATGGAAGCTCTGAATGAGCATGGTATTGGTGAGTTCTTACTTCTTTATGCCTTAGGGCTTTTTTTCCAAGTATTTTATCAGACTTTCCATTTTTTTTTGTCTTTTAGCTAAAATTGTTTCTATTCAGGTACATTTGATGTGGTGGTTGTGAACTTGTACCCCTTTTATGATAAAGTTACTTCTACGGGAGGAATTGCCTTTGACGATGGCATCGAGAATATTGACATTGGTGGCCCTGTAATGATTTGAGCTGCTACAAAGGTACTTTTTAATGGGTTAGTGGTGAAATCCTGTTTGACTTGTGTATTAATTGCCATAGGTTGTGTATTATTTGGAATCATCTTTATGTAGCTTCATGTTCCAATGGATAGTCTTATATGCGAGCATGTTTACAAAAAAAAAAAAAAAGCCAAATAGGTAATTGAACCAAATTGGTAATGAGGGCATTTCAACTTGTTGATTTTGGGGGCTACAAAATTAGGTTTAGTTATATTCTTGAGTCAGTATTAACTCCTGCTCATCTGATCCATAAGTGCAGTGCTAGAGGTGGAGGAATTAATCATTCCTTAACATAAACATACAAGTTGAATGGGCCATTCTTTGTTTTAATAATTTTCTATTGCAAAATGACACATTTGTTTAAACAGAATCACAAGGATGTCTTGGTTGTTGTTGACTCACAAGACTATCCTGCACTCCTTGAATTCCTTAAAGGCAGTCAGGATGGTCAGCGGAAGCTTTTGAGCATGTTGCTTCTTATGATTCTGCAGTTTCGGAGTGGCTCTGGAGACAGACTGGGGGAGGTATGCTCTTATGTGTTAGCTAAATCTGATCATTGTGGTTGAAATGGTCTCTAGTCATTTGATGATGTTTGGAAGAAAAGAACTATACTTTCCATCTCATAAGCTGAGGCCTCGCCTAACAAAATATACTATTACATAAAAGGAAAATTCTTTTCTTTTCTTCTTTTAACAAATTAATGCAACTAACTCTTTAAATATGATTATCAAGTGCTACCTATAATTGTTACAAATTTAGATTGACAAAATTCTTCTATCTACTGGAAGATAAGTTCCCTCCCAAGTTGACGGTGCCATTATCCCTCAAAAGTTCACTTCGTTATGGTGAAAATCCTCATCAGAAGGCTGCATTTTATGTTGACAAGAGTCTGTCTGAGGTCAAGGCTGGTGGTATTGCAACTGCTATTCAACACCATGGAAAGGTGATTAATTTAGTTCATCGTTATGGGATATGAGGCTTTGTCAGTCACTTCATCCTTCTTTTCCAATTAGTTTCTATCATGCAAATGAAGATAGAATTTTTACGGTTACCGATTTCGAAGAGTGTCTAGTTTTTGTTGCTGTTCCTTTTTACTATGGTAGTTGAGGAGATAAAATCCTTAACAAATTGGAAAACTATGATTCTATTTCTTGTCTAATTTAGTTTTCAGGCATGTTATTCCATGGCATATCTTTAGTTATATATTTTGGTGCAGGAAATGTCATGTAATAACTATTTAGATGCCGATGCTGCTTGGAATTGTGTCTCCGAGTTTAGGAATCCTACATGTGTGATTGTAAAGCACACAAATCCATCTGGTGTAGCTTCTGGTGATGACATCCTTGAGGCTTACAGGCTTGCTATGGAAGCCAATCCAGTGAGTGCATTTGGAGGAATTGTAGCCTTCAACATAGAAGTAGATGATGTAAGTTAATTAGCTTCTTACTATCCTTATATGCAACTGTGTTGGCTTTGTATCGCACATTGAATGTCATCTTATCTGTATGTGACCTTCAACATCAGAATAAGAGTATCCTTTTAGAGGTTTTGGTTGCTCACTTTTGGCTTTTAGGCTCTTGCTAAGGAAATCCGAGAGTTCAGAAGCCCAACGGATGGTGAAACTCGGATGTTTTATGAGATTGTTGTGGCTCCCAAGTATACAAAGAAGGGACTTGAGATCCTCTGTGGAAAATCAAAAACATTGAGGATCCTTGAAGCAAAGAAGAATGAGAAAGGGAAGCTCTCCATACGACAGGTTGGTGGTGAGTGGTTGGCCCAGAATTCAGATGACTTGACCCCCCAAGATGTCCAGTTCAATGTGGTATCTGAGAAGAAGCCACAAGATAATGAGCTTCGTGATGCAGAATTTGCATGGCTGTGTGTCAAGCATGTCAAGAGCAATGCTATTGTAATAGCAAAGGTTTGAACCTTCATTTTGTTAGGAAATTTAGTACTGATAAAAATGGTGCTTAGTAATCTTGTTGGCCTGGAGATCCTTATGATAAATATGTACCCGTCCTCTTCCAAAAAAAATGTTTGGATAAAAAAGCCATGAAAGAAAAGCTTAGATGACAAGATTCGATGACCCTTTGACATTTACTAATCAGGACAACCGTTTGTTGGGTATGGGAAGCGGGCAGCCAAACCGTCTGGAGAGCTTGAAAATAGCTTTGAGGAAAGCAGGAGAAGAGGTCAAGGGAGCTGCTTTGGCTAGTGATGCATTCTTCCCATTTGGTAATTACTACCTTGAAAAGTTTTGTGCTCCTTATTGTTGTTAAGATCCAATTTCGTAGGCACACAGACATACAAATAAATATTGAAAACGTTCTCAATTAATGGACCTGCATGCAGGCATTCAATGTAGTCATGATTCTTTTGTCCATATGACCTGTTAGCTAACGAAGATGTGTTTTTATATTAATAGCTTGGAAAGATGCAGTGGAAGAGGCTTGCGAAAGTGGTATTGGAGTGATTGCAGAGCCTGGTGGGAGCATTAGAGATGGGGATGCTGTGGACTGTTGTAACAAGAGTGGAGTTTCATTGCTTTTCACAAAAGTGAGACACTTTAGGCATTGATGCAATTTCATTTTTGCCCTCATGGGTTCAACTTGTGCTCTAAGGGAAGAGTAGTTGCGGGAGGATGCAAGCGAATGCTGCCGCAATGTCGTGCAATTTGTATGGCTGTAATCTTCACAAATAAGAAACGTTTGTGTTTGTATTTAAATTTTAGAAGATGAACCCTGCAGTTTTGCACTGGACGTTTATTGCTCTTCTGAGCTTCCCAAAATAATAGAAATAAGAAATCTTAGGTTTTGTTTAGCATTGCTTCTCAAAAATATTTTTTGGGATAAAAAGTACTTTTGAGATAGAAACATTACTAAACAAAATGTTTTTGACATCAAAAATGTTTTGGAAAAGCACTGAGAAAATTTTAACTCTTTTTCAAAAGTGCTTTTTAGCTTAAAATACTTTTAAAAAGCATTACTAAATTAGTCCTTAATATAGATTGATCTCAAATCAAATCAACACGGCCAACTGCATATTCTTGGTCCTACTTCCGTTCATCAATCAAATGATTCTTTCCGTCGAAGAGAAATGACTATAGGTGAACTTTAATTCACTTTTCCACAACACAACGATCATCCACTTCTCAAGAGTGATAATATTAGTCAAAACCATCTGAAGATGAGTACCTCATGTAGACGTAGAATCGAAAGCAAAGATCTTTTGTACCGAGCACGTAACAGAGTTTTATTGAGTTTGGGCTTTTTTACTTTAAAACCCGCCATGGAACTTGGGTTAACAGCCAGCTGCTTAAAAACACAAAGCAGCCTGCCCTCTAACAAAGCCTAATGAGTATTTGTAATAGAGTGTTCCTTTGTTACGGAGTAGAAGATGGAAATGGAGGGGAAGGTTGTAGTGGAGAAGGTGAGAGGAAAGTCAACAGCGACAAGAAGCTTCTCAAAGTATCCACTTAAATTCATTATCCCAAGAAAGGTTTTCTCTCTTCTTACATTTCAACAGATTGCTAACAAGTCTTTTTGTTTATTCCTCTTCAACTGAAGCTGATGATTGATTGATTCCTCAGGTGGGTTCTTCCATTACCGATGCTGTCTGGATTTACAGCCTCACCTATGGCGGTGGAATTGTCTCTGTATGCTCTCATAACTCAGTCATCAATCTTTCTGTCATTTCTTTGTGTTTTCTGGGGGTTGTGAATTTGTGGATCGTTGTCTTTGTCAGGGAGATTCTATTTCAGCTGAATTCACAATTGGAGATGGCTGCACTGCTGTTCTTACTACCCAATCCTCTACAAAGGTCTGATCTTTATCTGATGGGATCGCATATTGTTGCACTTCAATTTGGGTTTTTTCCGCATTGGTTTCTGAACATGGTTCCTTGTGTTGTGGAATTAGGTCTACAAATCTTTGGGATCCAAGTGTTCTGAACAAGTCTTGGAGGTAACTATCCTTCCTTAGTTCTAACCCCACATGCTAATGCAGACTGATGCATAACCACTAATTTACGCTGACATCTTATCTTGTGTGAGACCTTTTATAAAAAAAGGTTCTACATTTTGACTGTGTTTAGATAAATGGTTGCGGTGGAAATGGCTAAGTTTTGCTTTGCTATGCTGTAGGCAAGAGTTGGTAGTGGTGCTCTATTCGTAGTCATTCCGGATCCAGTAACATGTTTTTCCACAGCAAGATATTCTCAGAAACAGGTCTTCAGAGTGGTGTCCGACTCAAGTTTGGTCATTGTAGATTGGTTTACAAGCGGTCGTCATGAGAGGGGGGAGAAATGGGAATTTGAACTTTATCGGAGCAGCAACTGCATATTTGCCGAAGGCGATCAACCTGTCTTTCTTGACACCGTAATACTCTCATTATTACCACTAGTTGTAATGCTAATCTGTTTATGATCATGATGCATTAAAGAAATGGTGCCCTGTGATGTTCTCTTAATGTGTTAACCTCTCCTTTTTTCTTTTATTTGCTTCCTTTTCGCATTGTTCTTTTATGAAATCATAGGTCTTGCTAGAACAATCTAGCCCGGTGAATATAGCAGAACACATGCACGAGTACCAAGTCATCGCAATGCTCTTAATCTATGGGTAAATACTCAAGTTTTCCATTATTTTACTATTGTACATGTATTGAATTCATATATGCTGAATAAGGAACTTATTTGTAGCCCAAAGTTGAAGCATATTCAAGACCAAGTTCAAGAAAATGTGAAGAGGTTAATGTATCAGCAATTACACATTCCTTCCACTAAGTTGGGGTGCTGTGCTAAAACAAATTCAGAGGTCAGGCCAGCTTTTATTGCTTCCTGCAGTGCCTTTGGTCCTAAGGTATTTTCATCAGATGTAGCTGACACAAAATCAGCTCTGTTATTGTATTGAATTTATGTTTGCTTGGTTTATAATCTCCGATCTTCATTTCCCTCATCTTTCTCTCTATGTATCAAATATTAATACTGGTCATCTTTCCCCGGTCACTGGTCTATTCTGACTGCATCTTTATATTCAAGTAGTTGAAAAAAAGAGTATTTCTTCAATCTCGTTTGAGTATATGTTAGATTGTTTACCCCGTAGCTTCAAATGATCTTAACTGTGCATAAACAAATTTGATGGTAGGAATAGTGTTGCGATATAAGCAGGTAAATATCGGTTTGGCTTTGATGTTGGTGTTGGTGTAGTTCCATGAGATGTTTATCACTCAAAATGTTAAATCTTGTTTAATAAATGTTTTGCAGGGAATGGGTGTTGTTGTTCGGATAGCATCTACAACAACTGACGCAGTTTATAGGTTCCTGCACCATCAATTGGCTGGGATGGAGCCGCTTCTTGGTGTATCACCCTATTCTTGAACACCCACTGTCATTTTCTTTTTTGTTATTTGAGTTCAATAGCTTAGCTTCTGGTGTACTTACAAAAGACTTCTGTTGAAATAATTGGCATCAGGTCCGGATTTAATCTTTGAACATTCCTACTCTTGAAAAGAAGTTATAATGGGTTCTTTCATTCACTTGTTTTATCTTTCAAAGTTACTATTTACACAAATTCATCCAAACACCAGAAAATATTAAATTTTTCAAAAAAAAAAAAAGTCATTTTCAATTTAACATACGGAACCTTAGCCGCATCATGCGCATGGAAAATGTCATTTTCTTAATAACTAATTCAAGCTTAAATAATATAAGTATGGCAATCCCACTCACAAATGAATTAATGCACCATAAACCTCAAATTCCATGACTCGATAATGATATATGAATACAACAATGTAATAGTCACAAGCGTGAACATTATTGCAAAAATCTTTAATTCCTACATTTGCATTTTTCACCCACTCTCCATCCACTCCATCTAATTACATCCATGCCGTACAATGGATCTTACATCATCAACCCAAATACACTGCACAAATCAACAAGAAGAATGTGTGGCTACGTTACAAAGTTGAACTAAAATGCGATTTCACAGGGTGCATGAAATGTTCTTCCACGGCATATGGACTCCAAGTTTTCTCCAGCATACGAACAAAGCGGTGATACCTCCACACCTGGGTTCATATAAGACGTCAAAGCATATGATACACCAGGACCCCAAAAACAATAAACAATATTAACGCTATTCGATCATGAAAATTACCAGTTGCATATAATGGCACTGAATGTGTTAAGAAGCCACCAGCAGCTACTACCCAACGTGTGTGTAGCCGCAGAACCAGCAACCTTGCACTGTCTGGAGTGTCATAATTTGAACCGTTAGCATTTTTCACTGGTGCAAACTCTTCCTCTCGTAATACCTGCGTATTTTATAACACAAGGGAGTTACATGAGAGAATTAATCCCTTCTTACATGTCCAACATACAGTGAAAAAAAGAGAGTCAGAAAAAGGGGGGGGGGGGGGGAGGGGAGGAACAAATAATAATCAGTTGGAGCAAAAATTGAAGGGAGAAGTGATCACCTCAAACAAAGCAGTTGAAGGAGCATATGGAAATGCATCAAAGACGAACTGCTCTAGTTTCAAACCCATTGTGTACCCATGGGTTGAAGGAACCTTTTTCTCCGCCAGATGGTAACTGCAGCCAAGATATATATAAATAATATTAACATCCTTTAAAACAGTTTAGTGGGAAGTTATGAACAAGCGATGGCCCATCCAATTTATAGAGGTACCAAGAAATATAGATTTATTTCAGATACTATGCTCAGTTAAATTGTACTACTTTATGCATCCATTTCTCAAGGATGTCGGGGAAAATCTCTGGGATCAAAAGAATTGTCAGCTTGAAAAGAAACCGAGACAACCTCATTGGTCATGTTTGGTTCCAGTTCAAAGTGAGTGTGTGCATGTGCATGCACGTGAGAGAGAGGGAGGGGGAGAATGCATCAATCATGCAATACATGGGTTTTGCATCTGACAAATAGATTATGATAGTTAACAGCACAAATGGACAACATTGATCAAGTACAAGGCATATCAGATCAAAAGATGCATCTCAAAAGGAAGGAATAGCATCACTAACATGCCGTCTTTCTCAAGGCCATCTGCCACTTGGCTTAGGAAATCCAAAGTGAACATGTGTAAGCACACCTGGAAAGCATAAAGCATTGGCATAAGATATATAAGTGCACGTATTTATCTTCACCGGTTACTGCAAACATATTCTAGGTACTATAGTGTCACACTTATTTGATAACATGACAAATCCAAAATAATAAAATGCCATAAACAAAACATAATTGATTTTAGAATTTGAATATTCTCGAGCATTTACCAGTTTAGCAATCATTGTCAATTTTCTATAAAATCTACATCTAAACTGTAAACAAAATCATTCAAGTCTATGACCCAGGAATTGCACAGCCAAGTTGCATGAATTTACAAGCAGCAAACAGTTTCCATAACCTTCAAAATTCTTTGTTTCTTGAAATAGTTTCAACAATGTTCCGCACTCCTATAGGTACCAACTTCAATTCTCACCTAAGCCTACAACCTAACATTGATACATTCTCACATATAAAAGCCTCCAAGAAGCCTGAAGATGCAGCATATTGAGTCCAGAAAGCACTATATTTTGTAAGAGGCAAGCCATATTTAATCAGAATAGATGAAAAAAACCATACATTACTCCAGCAAAAACGAAGACGTCCAGTTTGCTGGTTAACTGCAGAAGCCAGTGATGAATCTAATTCACTGTATTCAACCACAGTAAGTGGCCCACCTTTACCACGCCTTACAAAAACACCAACCTTTTCCTGGGGATAGGCCTGTAACCAAATTATAGAAGAGATTAAGATATTATAAAAAACTTGAAAAGCTTAAAGTCTATAATATTATCAAGGTCCACAAATTTACACAAAAAATATCAAGCATTGACATGCCAGTCATGTAATAGGCATTCTTCAAGTACAGATAAACGAGGTGCAGTAAAATTCAAGGAAGAATTAGCTTGTTAGCACTTTGCATGACATGAGGAGTGAGTAAGATATAGCAACAGGGTAAATGTAACACATGCTACAAAAGAATAAACAAATGGAAGGCATACCATTCCAAAATATGTTTAAAAAAAAAACAAAGCATAGATAAATGGGATTTTCAACATCAATAGCATGCTCATAATTACTAGCAAGAAAGCATATTCAACCAGAAATCAGATATACTTGAAAACCGAGAACACTAACTACCTTTTTCACAACTTTAGCAGCAGCAGCTACACCTTTATCAATGAAATATCCCAAGAAAGTTGGATCAGCTACACGAACCTGCAGTCAAGACTCACTGGCTCTTTAAAAAAGGAACATCATGGAAATTTTAACCAAAAAATAAAGACAAAAAGACTCACCAATGCATTATCAACACCATAGCAATCCACATATTTAATCCCTCTCGCAGCCATATCCTCTAACAATCTTGAAGATTTCAGAGCTGAAAAAGAAATTTGGAATCCAATTAAATATTCATACAATGGAAGAAACCAGGTAACTTCACAGGTTAGTTGAACAGCAAAGACAACCTATTTCCACTCTAGTTCTAAAATACCTGTATATACTCCTCCATTCCCATCTGGAGACTTTGCTACCTGGCTTAAAAAAAGTAACTCATATAACCACCAAAGTTGAAAAAGTTTTCTACTTGGAGCAAGAAGAAAATTGTGAAATAAAATAATATCAAATCAGCCAAAGGAAAAACCATCAAGTATTAATATTAAAAGGATACTTCTAGGAGAATAGTGTAGCTGGATTTCAGCTGTTAAATCACACATGACACAACAGAATAGAAGTAACTCTTTTCCTCCTAAAACTTACAGACAGGTAATTTTACTTGGCCTTTCAACAATCAGCATTCATTTGCAAGATTCTCAACCCAAAATTGAAGTTGTGATGTTATGATAATATTCATTAACATCTGATGCAAATCACTATATAGCAAGTAGATCTGTTTCAGGACTTTGACGCCTCCTAAAATGCTCTGAATTTTAGGAAAAGTATAACTATATGTACAGAAGAGCTTGTTAATTGCACTTATTTTATTCAACCAAAAGAAAATGTCACTCTAAATTCAAGCTCATTCACAAAAGAAACCACACCTTGAATGGAGTCTCCATGATATATCTACCATCCTTTGAAATGCAAGGTTGGGTGCCTTGCTGGAAAAATGTAACCTGAAATACAACCAGACTGAAGTCAGCAAAATTAACTAAAGATAAACCATAACGAAATCAGAGAATCAGAAACCATCTTACTTGATCTGCTTCAAGACCAAAGTATTTATGACTCTCAAAGAATTTACGTGTTGCATCATCAGTAAATGGGCTAGTCATTACATACCAGTGTATAGTTACTGAGCCTGCAACCCACAGATATCAAATTTACAGGATAACATACAAGCAAAACGGAATCATGCAGAGCAGATGGAGAATATGTTTACCCTCATTTTTAGCTTGTGCGGCTAGTCTTTGAACACACAAAATCCGCTCAGCTTGCAGTTGAAAAAGTGACTTCCCAGAAGGAAGTCCAATGTCTAAAATCAAAATACAAAAAAAATTTAAGCAATAACCTTGAAACAACTAAAGCTATTCGAATAATCATTAATTATCCAACAGATTCATAGCTTCTTGAACCAAAAAGAAAATTTGTTTATTTCTTCCTCAATTGCTTTATAATTATAAAAATGATTCCTTCAAAATATTTTGATTATTCCATACATTGCCAGGACATTATAGTGTTAGCCATTAGACTTAAATCTTTTCAAGAACCCTATCACCCTCTATTTTATATAACTTTGTGGAATGTCTCAGAATTAAACAACGATTTCAGATCCAGAGGGCTTGCCACAAAGAAAAGTGAGATAGGAAAGCATTAAACACGGTTAACTGCTTAAGTTCCATACAGGACATTCCCTAAACATGTCCTGATCAACACCAAAAATTAGTGAAAAGCATCATCAAAAGAAACTTGAATGCAGCATAAGATTTTCAAAACCATGTCACCAATGAGTAAAAATTACTCACTGAAACATCCCTTGGGATCTGAACTTCCAAGCCGAGTCCCCTGCAGCACATTTCAAACACAAGGAGATAAAACAAAAGATCAAAAAAAGGGAAATAATACAGGGTTACTTGACAGGGTATCTTATTTATTTATTTGGTTAATTTGGGTAATTTATAAAGCAGATTTAGATCCCTTTTTCAGCAATGAAAGAGTATAGAATTTAGTAAAGCATCTTTTTAACTAAACAATTATTATTTGCAGGAAAATATTGAAGCATCCACTTTCTAAGTTAACCTAACTTTATCACTAATTATCATTACTAGACATCCAATAAAGCAACATCATACCAACCTTTAGTAAACAGCAATTATTCACTTTAAGAGTTTATGGGCCCAGCTTTTTACATTAATAAATGTGCATATTGGTTATTAGGAAAAAGAATGTCTAATAAGTAATGAGGGAACCATTCAAAAGTAACATCATTCCAAAATTATGGAAAAAGATGACTCCTCGGCCAAGAACCGGTGATAACAGCATCATTAAATCTTTCTAGGTGAGGCATAAAATACACCAGATCAAGAAGAAGCAAAATGAGGACTCACATCATTAACTATTGTATGTAATAAATCTCTGAATCTAGATTACAAAAAAGATTAATAAAAAAATGGAGATAGCTGATGATACCTGGCCACCGGATAGAAGCAAAACAGCCAATTTGCCTTCTGATATAGCCTTCAATCCCATCTTCCACCACCTTTCCCTTTCCTCCATCGTTCTCTCCTCTACAGAGGACACGCAACTCTCGGGAACTGGCTCTATTGCTGCCACCGGCAGTCCTAAAAGCCCCACCAAGAAACAGAATCATATTAAAAATATAACCCAAACAGAGTGGACTAAAAACGAGAGCAATCTAAGGATTTATATTACTTATAGACCGCACCTTGAGATCGAAGAGAGCAGCGAATGATCCGATCTATTCTCGAAAGATCCAAACTCTGAAGTATGGAAACCGAAGTTGAATTATTAATTAAGAACTAAAATTGACTCACGAAGCTGAATTTGCTTGGAATTGAAGAATTAAAACCAAAAGTTAGAGGATTTAGAAGCGAAATTGAATGCTTGGAGTGGAAG
This sequence comes from Gossypioides kirkii, assembly GCA_005610355.1. NCBI lineage: Eukaryota > Viridiplantae > Streptophyta > Magnoliopsida > Malvales > Malvaceae > Gossypioides > Gossypioides kirkii. The sequence goes on along the minus strand of CP032254.1, from coordinate 15,129,812 downwards.
AAAGGCATAATAGTTAAAACTCGAAAGGAAGGAACAAAAGTAGCATCTTTTTAAGAGATCAAAAATGAAAAAAAAAGAGAGAGGATGTTTTAGAATGTTTGAAAGCAAATATCGAATTGTGACGATGATAAAAGATCTAGAAGGAAATGACCTGGATATCCTTAACGAGGTGAAGGCGTTCATCAGGAGAAAGCTCGTCCCAAAGGGCGAAAACGTGTTCCTGGCCGTAGTCCTTGAGCCTCTCGACCAATGCTTGCGGCGGTGAAGACGTCGGTGGAGGGAGAGGTGATCCATCAGTACCGCCAACAGCAGCAGCAGCATTGCTGTCTGCGCCAACTACCATCGTTGGTTCTCTCATTCTTAATTTGTCTCTTTGGCAACCAGACAAAGGTTAAATGTTTTTGTTATGGTAGATTAGATCTCTGGTTTTGTGGTATTTGGTTGGGTTTGAAGTATGGCTCAAGCGACTAAGGAGATTGGTTTATGTAAATGGGTATACAAAGAGGGGCAAAGGAACAGTGGAGATGAAGACAAGAATATCTCTGACTGAGTAACCAACTTCTACAGCGTGGACACCTGTGAACCGTAACTCGGTGAACCGCGAGTTCACTCTTTTTCCTTTTTTTTTCTCTTCAACTTGAACCCCCAAATTACACTCTCATCAAACACGTGTTTATGTTTTGATGTTTGCATACTTGTTATACATAGTCCAAGCAGGGGACCATTCCGCCAAATTTCACACCTTACCAAAATAGTAGCCTCAACTACTTTGTTAGCTTCACTTGATAAAATTAATTACCACTTGTTAATGTAATTTGTAGCCATATCACATCAAGTTACATTGTCAGCCTAATAGAGGAACCTACTTTATGTGGCCATAGTGATAGTCTGCCAACAGGGACAAGACACATCTTACGAATGTCCTTAAATACCTCAAGCTAGATCAATAACTTCACTTACCAATCTCTCCTCCTCTCTTAATAACACTAAGCTCCTTTTATCTCTCTTAACATCTCTTGTAGCTCTTAACTTATTGAGTAAATTGCCTCTCGAACCTCCTCTATCTTTCTATCATCAATAATTAGTGCAACAAGCGTGGACGACATGACTTATTTCAATTCTAATACCTTGCCAACAAAGAAGAAGACTAGAGGTAGAATCCACAACCTCAACCTCAAACTTAAACAGCCAAAGACTAACCTTAATCATCTTGCTAGCAATTATAACCTCAAGCTTATACCAATTGCCGCTTCGACCCATACAAACCTTATTATGCAACGTGCTCAAACTACTTGACACCCAAGTACTACACTACTTATCCAAACAAAAGCCATATTTGCCTCCTCCGAGCCCACCTTTACTTAATCCCTAAGGAATAAAACCTTAATAATTAGTTCTCGACAATTCACAGAAATATAAGAGAAAATGAAAAATCTTGAAGAGCAACTTTTGACCCGGTAGAAAATCTAACAATAAAAATAAGAAATAAATAAATTAAGTGAGAAAATTATCAAAGAGTTACGAGTAAACAAAAAACAATTGGAAGAAGAACATGAGGAAACTACTAAGTCATTTCCCTATTGATAAAGAAACCTAGTTTCCCGTCCACAATACCACCACAGATGATGAATCCTCAGCAACACACTAATTTCTTTGAAGACGAAATCTAAGTCTTAAGGAAGATCGTTTTATCTCATAGTAACCATTACATCTTCCTTCATGAAAAGGCAATGACTATCAAATAGTAATTAAGTCATTTATCACAAAGACAAATGACCTGTAGTCACGTTTACTTTTCATCTATCATGTAATGTCAATTATAGGATAACATTTGTCCATTAGCTGGGCCATGAATTCCACTATTGTGAATGATGCTACATACTATAGAATTCATATGCCCAACGCACCAACTTTCAGTTCCTTATCTATTCGAATTTAGGCTTTTACTTACATCAAAGTATACGAGTCACACATACGTAGTCCATCATCCACTTAGAATTAAGGTATATCACACTATGAATGTCATATGTAAATAAATCCTTAAATAGATCTAGAATCTATTCTACTTGGGTCTGTCCCATGCACTATTGGTCCAGTCAATCACATTATGTTTCTATCTTCTAGGAGTCATCCGCTCAGATGCTCGATATAAGATATCTTTCCAATTGGACTTGATAGACGCTATATTAGTCTTTCAATAGATTTGCTAATTTTCGATTAGACTTAGGACATATTTAGATTTATCTACTAATACAAGTTGTCTTTTCGTATTACCATCCGACCACGTAATACCGCTTAGTATTAGTTAAATGTTAGATAACCAGTGAGCTAATATTTTCTTTCGTTTTGCTTTGCATGTAAAAACCACTGATGACATTATACAAAGAATATTAATTAAATAATGTATATTTTATTAAACCAATTTGTTCGAAAAAAAGACAAGTATACAAAACTAATATACTACACTTAAGACACCAAATCTAACATTTCTAGCCCCACTAATCATCTTAGTGCCAAAAATCTACCAAGCATGATAGGAAGCACTTAAACTTAGTGAGACAAGTAAAAAGAGTGCCTTATAACAAGTTTGAGACCTATACCCCTCCCAATACTTCACCAATTTATATCTTTAGTCAGATAGAGAATCATAGAATTTTAGAATGTCTTCCCTCGATAAGACCTAATCAAAATATAGGAGGATCTCTACCTATAAATTCCAATTTTATTACACACCAAGTCATAAAACTAAATACTTTTGTATATATAAAAGATGCAATTGAGTCAACCATCAAAAGTGGACAATTGAATCAATATGTAGCACACCCCTTGGTCATTGAGACAATAGGAAAGGCAAAACTTCATATGAGTCAAGAGGGAGAGCTTGCAGTAAACATGTTGGGATCTAGTGCCCTTAGTATAGTGATTTTGTCTATATGTACTTGTAATTTTTCAAACAAACTGGTTTAATAAAATATCCATCAGTATCATTAATATCTTCGTATATTGTCTTCAATGGTTTTTTTGCATACAAAGAAAAATGAAAAAAATATTATCTCACTGATTACCTAATGTTTAACTACTATTAAGAGTATTACATGGTCGGATCGTAATATGAAAATACAACTTATATTAGCAGATAACCTAACCTAAATTCAAATTGATAAGGAATAGGAAGTTGGTGCATTGGGTATATGAGTTTTGCATGATGTAGCCTCATTCTACAATTGTGAAATTCTTTGAGCCTACACTCAAAGCAATTTGTGGTTTGAGAATGGTAGAAAAGGTCATTTAGTAGAAAGTCGGAACTGACTTAGTTACCTCGTACAAAGCATAGGTACAATTTAGGTTAAATTTTATTGTTATAAATATCACAACAAATTAGAGAGGTAATTAATGTGATAGTGGGAACATGAAACAGTTGAGTACATTTAATACCATGAGAAAGGCAAACATTCGAGTGCCATGTCTATCAATGCCCCCACTTAAGAAACCTCATCCGGTGTAGTGTTTGCAAGTGGGTCTTAATGAAATAGATAAGAATGATATTCTTGATGTGAACAACAATAATCCCTTAGTGGTCAAAAAAATTATTGCAAGATTCAAGGTAAAGAAAATAAAGATAGATATCAGAAGCACGATAGAGATCTTACATTGGGAAGATTTTAAGTAAATGGACCTTAAGGAAATAGTGTTAAGAAGGGCAAACCCTAATTACAGCATATTGGAAGTAGGGTAGAGTTCAGTTATCTCCTATCCTATACAAGAAAATGCCTTCACTACGGATAGTGATACATGCAATCTATTTCTCTATTAATCATTTTTCATTCATTCAACATATCAATTCAAATGCAATTCATATAGGGTTGTGTTGAGCTAGCGGAGGGATCAATTGGACATATATAATTAGAGTTCAAGTAATTTGTAATGAAGTTCTAACTTTTTGTCTATTAATTACATTATTATTTATTTACAGAGTCAACCCACTAAAAATACCATGATTGAACTCTCCTTTATTTTATAACATTACGAAAACAACTTATAATTATGCTTGTCCAATGACATTGTCATTAGTGTGTTACCCTATCTCTTTGGGTTAAATCTGTTTTATCCAAAATGATCCTACTTAATCTCATATGTAACACCCCATACCCGACCCGATCGTCGAGTCCAAGCTACAAGGTACCACATTTTTTCCAAAGCAACTATTATTTAATTGCATTCAATTTAAACCATTAAACATTCAAATATAAGTAAAATAGGTGTATAAATCGATATGTCTTCATTTCTAGGTTTTATACAAGCTTACAAAAATAGGTGTATAAATCGATATGTCTTCATTTCTAGGTTTTATACAAGCTTACAAAAGCTCTATTACTAACCCAAGGTCAAATAGGACTAAATTGTAATATTTTTCAAAATTTTGGGTTAATGTCGTGACTTTGGGTATTCCTCATTGGTCTTGTCGCAACGATAAATGCGCAACGTCGCAACGTGATTGCCTGTTTCAAAATGTTCAAGATGACACCAACCTGCAAATGCCCAAAAAAAAACCAATCTAAGTTTTCAAATTACTTTTTCAGTCAAATACTCATCTTCAATAAGTTTAATTCTAAACAATTATACCATACCTATACAAACACATTTGCAATTCAACCATTTAACTAATTCCATTCAACATATAGGCTAAACTCGTTGTTCTAACTGTATGAAACAATTGACATGGTTTCACACTCCATTTAACCATAGCATAATAACATTCTCTACATTTCTAACTTTATAACAAACTCCAATTCACAATTCTAACATTTGACCATTTGCAAAATATCAATTCTAGCTTCAATTGTTCGCATTAACACATATTATACAAAAAAATGACTCAAACTAGATACATGCCATTCTTAAAACAAAACGGAATTATACAAATTTTATTGAGTCGGGGATCACTTCCTGGATGCTAGATTTACTGTAAGCACTCTTGGGAGTCAACTATACTTGTGCACGGAGAAAACAAACCGTATCCTAAGCGAAAACGTTCAATGATATTTTCATGATTCAAGTCAATATAATACATGTTTAATCAACGCAAACATTTAATTCAAACTCAATTCACATATAATTTCATACCAAAAGCATCCATTGTCATATTTCTTATACTTGTCATACCATTTCACATTATATTCCACATATTACATAATCATTTCATACCACATTTGTACACATATACTTATTAAATTTTATACCACATTTATATCCATATACTTATTCAATTTCATATCACAACTGCAAACATATACTTAATCACATACATTCATCAATTATATGCATAAATATTCAATTTCATTTCATCTCTTTTCTGTTAGAATTGGGTGATTAGAATTCTTGTTAAAATAAAATTCAGTAGTAAAATAAAATAGAAGTAAAGTCCAAATAAACTAGACTTCTTTTATTTTATTTTTATTTTATTTTAATTAGAATAGGTCATCTATTTTATTTTAATTAGAATAAGGTGTTTCAATCTTACTACGTTACTTCTATTAGTTGTTGATTGGAATAAGGTTTTTCAATCTATAAATGGCAGAATTGAGTAAAAGAGGACTTCTTGATGGGCAAGGCATTAGCAAACTGAAGTTCTGTGAGCATTGCGTTTTTGGGAAGCAAAAGAGAGTTCGATTCACCAGAGGAATCCATAACACGAAGGAAATATTGGATTATATTCATTCTGATCTTTGGGGACCATCTAGAGTGCCTTCGAGAGGTGGAGCTAATTATATGCTAACTCTTATTGATGATTTTTTCAGAAAACTTTGGGCATTCTTTCTGAAGCAAAAAAACGATGTGTTTTCCGAATTCAAGTCTTGGAAAACTATGGTTGAAAAACAGACAGGAAAACAGATAAAACACCTCCGCACAGATAATGGCTTGGAGTTATGTTCTGATGAGTTTAATGAATTGTGCAAATCAGAAAGGATCGTGAGACATTTGACAGTTCGTCATACTCCACAGCAAAACGGCGTTGCAGAACGAATGAACAGAATGATCATGGAGAAGGTTCGGTGTATGTTGTCGAATGCTAATTTACCGGAGTCATTTTGGGCTAAAGCAACCTCTACTAAATGTTTTTTGATCAACCGATCTCCACCCGTTGCCATTGAGAAAAAGACTCCATAAGAGATATAGTTTGGTAAGCCTACTGATTATTCTAATATAAAGATTTTTGGGTGTCCTGCATATGCTCATGTTGATAATGGAAAATTGGAACCAAGATCTATTAACTGTGTTTTTCTTGGTTTTAAGGCTGGTGTAAAAACGTATAAGTTATGGTGTCCTAAAAATAGAAAAGTTGTGATTAGCAGATATGTTGTTTTTGATGAAACTGTTATGTTACCTAACTTATCTCTTAAAGACTCTTCCAGTAAATAACAAAAAAAATAGGTAAAGTTTCAGATTGATCCAGTATCTACAATAGAGTCAACTTCTCAAGTTAGTATAGAAGTTCATAATGGAGCCACTTCTTCACCACAATATTCTATTGCCAAGAATAGATCTAGAAGAGAAATTAAACCTCCGAAGAGGTATGCCGAGGCTGATCTAGTGGTTTATGCTTTAAACGTGGCTGAAGATATTGGTACAATATTTTGTGACAGTTAAAGTGTCATTTTTCTTACAAAAGATCAAATGTTTCATGAGAGAACAAAGCATATTGATGTTCGGTATCCTTTTGTGCGTGATATTATTGCTAGAGGGGATATTGTTGTGAGCAAAGTTAGTACTCATGAAAATCCTGCAAATATGATGATTGAGTCACTTCCCATAACCAAGTTTGGGTATTGCTTGGACTTGGTTGGTGTTCGTTGTTGAAGAATACCCCTCAAGGGGTTTTGTGGAAGAGGTGTAGAACTTGTTCGTTGAGAGTTCTTGTTCGTAGAGAATTCTTGTCAAGGTGGAGATTGTTAGAATTGGGTGACTACAATTCTTGTTAAGGTAGAGATTGTTAGAATTGGGTGATTAGAATTCTTGTTAAAATAAAATTCAGTAGTAAAATAAAATAAAAGTAAAGTCCAAATAAACTAAACTTTTTTTATTTTATTTTAATTAGAATAGGTCATCTATTTTATTTTAATTAGAATAAGGTGTTTCAACCTTACTACGTTACTTCTATTAGTTGTTGATTGGAATAAAGTTTTTCAACCTATAAATAGGCATAGTCATCTCCTCTTGTAATCATTCGATTTTCGACATTAATGAATCTTCTTTTCCTTTACCCGTGGTTTTTTTTTCGAAAGGGTTTCCACGTAAATCTGTGTTCACTCTTTTCGATTTCTTTGCGATATTTCTTCATTGTCGACATTTAATTTTATCAATTTTTAATCATTTTCGAGCTTATTAGCTCGTTTACTCAATCGGTCCTCAGGGCCCATTTTAACTCATCTCGCATGATCTTTCACATGTTGTCGCATATCATATTTCAATTACAATTAATCTCATATATCATTTAGCCAATTCATGTGTTTTTAACCCTATTAACCATACACGAACTTAGAACGGATACGTGGATCCATAACCCTGGGTTGCTTGGCAACGATGAAGTTAACATGTACATACTACCAATTCGAATTGGCCGACAAAGATGGTTTTCACATTCTGATTATTTTGTCACCTTGGGCTTCTCGACAACGATGAAGTTAACATGTACAATCTACCACACCAGATTGCCCAACAATGATGGTTTTCAATCAATATCTTGACCCAATAGCATGCTAACAATATCCGACTCGATCCGAGCAGCTAATAGGATAACCAATTTTTTATTTATTATATATAGTTCAATTCTCATTCTTCCATTCTCAATTTATCATCAATTCATCATTTTATTATATAATATAGCATGCTCCAACTCAATTTGATACCAAATATCATATATCAATTAAATCATACAATTTTCTATTCTATTCAATTTAATCCCTATCTCGATATTCAATCTCAACCATAGCAATTCAATTCAAAATAACCATTGACAATTCACCTCAACACCATATAATGCAAAATGTCATGAATATGTAGTAAATAAATTAATTTTGAATCATAAAAATACAAATTGAAAGCTCGTTTAGTTGGTGTTATTAATTAATCTGATATCAACTTAATTGGAAAATGACTTTTTATACTTTTTGTACAAAATCTATAAAAAAGACAAATTTAAATCAAAATTAAATCTACAAATGGTAATACTAGAACTTAAGAAAAGAAAATTTTAAATGCAACCAAAATTTACTTAATATTTTATATAATTATATTTGTACACTGTGTGTTATAATTTTAATAATAATTAAATTATCCATAAATAATATGGATAATTAGAAGCATGTTCTCCAAAATTCCTGAACAAGTTTAGGCTATTAGTTTCAAAATGATTGACTTCAGAGTAGGCACTGAAATTCAAATAAAATAATAATTGAAGCTAAAAGCTGTTGGGATATCAAATTCCATTATTGTTAGAAGGAAAGAGAGAAAACCCATCACAACTAATCACAATTCAGAAACAAATTCCACCTAACCCTAATTTATCTTTGATTCCAACCAAGCTCACCTCTCCTTCTAATTATATCTATACAATTTTCTCCTTTTTTTTAATCTCTTAATTTTTTTTAAAAAATTTTATTTCAAAATATCACACCAGTAAATTTAATAAAAAAAAATTTAATAGGGTTAACAATTAGACTTAAATTTCGAAATTTGAAAGTAAAAAAAAATTTAAATTCTTAAAAATAAAAATACATGAACTAAATGCAAAAAATGTGAAGAGTACATGAACATATGGTATATTTTACCCTTGAATATATATTGTTTTGATTATTGAATGAAGTAACTAATAGTAAATTTCAATATAATGAAGATAATAAGAAATAATGTAATTGTTAAGAGTTAAAAATGTTGAAGAAGCACGACCAACAAGTTGGTAGAGAGGGGGAATGAGAGTCACGTAGCTTTTCTGCGGTCCATTCCGCTCCATGCATGCATGCGTACAGTTGAAGATTAGAATTACTTTAACCATAGCCACCCAGTGTTGGAGTGAAAGTAGAAGAAAGTAAAGGTTTTCCCATCTTCATCATGTGATGCTGCCCTTCAACTATATGGGGCAAGAAAATTTGAAAACTCACCCGATGCGTTTGAATAGTTTAAGGAATGTAAGTTCAAAAAATTCAACATAACTTTATTTTTTATTTAATCTATAATTAATTTTAATTCTTTTTATGGTGATAAAATAAATATTTTATATTTAAAATAATGAAAATAACTTTAAAAAGTTCTATGTAAAATATATTTTTCAAAAAATTATCTTATAAAAGTTATTTATTATTTTTTATTTACTTAAAAAAATTATTATTATTTAGAAACATTTATGAAAAAAGAACTTTGAAACTTTACCAAATAATCAGGGCGGATCGAAGGGGGCTTAATAGGAGTCCCCATCCCTCTTAAAATAGAAATTTTTTTATTTAGACCCTTTATAATTTATAAAATTTTAAATTAGTAATGATAAAATTGCATTTTGACTCCTAAAACTGATAAAATTTTGATTTAATTCTCTGAAAATTATAAAGATATAAGCTATTAAAAAGAAAAAATTACAATTTTACTATCATAAACGTATATAATTTAATTTTATCAATTTTTTTTTTGAATTCGTCCCTGCAAATAATACTAAAAAAACAATAAAATAAAGTTTATTTCATCAAAATAAACCTTAAAAAAGTAATATAAAAATTTGAACATAGCCAAATCGATATCACCCCTATATCTATGAATAGGTTGCTCACATTAACGGGGGCGAACCTAGGGGCTGGCACGGATTCTGGTCCTCCTAAAATGAAACTTTTTTCATTTAGGTCATTTAAAATTTTTAAAAATTTAAATTAGTAAAGGTAAAATTGCACTTTGTCCTCCTTAAAGATGATAAAATTTTAATTTAATCATTTAAAAATTATATTTTTATTATCTTAAAAATTATAATTTAATTTCGATACCTCTAAAAAATTTTCTGACTTCGTTCCTGTATATTAGTTCCAAATTTATATGAGTGTGTAATATGTGTAGAGACAATGCAGCAGAAGTGAAAGAATTAGAAGAGGCAGGCCCAGGGTAGGCTCAAGCTAAGCACCGGGGAAATTGTTCCCTACATCAATATATCCTTCATTAAGGATTTGCTTTTCGGCCCATTTCATTTTTGGTTTTACACCTTAAACTTCACATTTCCCCCACGAACATTATGCATGATATTCTGAATTTAAATTTTATTATGATCAATTTTTTATTATTTATTATATAAAAAATAAAAATACTTTTATAAAATATAATTTAATTTGTATATGAGAAAATATTTTAATAATTTAAGTTTGGTTGATCTGTAATACTAATTCAACAAAACACTCAAAATATGTATGGGAAGATACGTACAGGCTATATAGCCTTATTATAATATTTATTTATTATTTCAAATCACTTATGGAATACTTTAAAGTAAATATTTTTTTCATTTAGATATCTAAACTATTGTTCATACTTTCTTAAATTTTTGACAAGGCACACATACCTTGCACATATAGTCTATAGGTGCTCGAATCCGGATCTCCTAAGATGAATATCATCCTCTTTTCTACTTGAGCCACTCGTTAGATTCAATTATAGTGTAAAATTTAAAGGTTTACAATATGCTCAAAGTTTTTGTATTCTTTATATATTTAGAATTTAATCTTCATACTTTTTATTTTTAGAAATTGTCTCTACTTTTGGAATTTAAAAATATAAATCTATTTGTTAACATTGTTAGAATATTTTGTGTTAGTGTGGCATTTTGAAAAAAATAAAATAAACTGGGTATTCATGTAACAAAAAAATAACACTGTAATGAACGTGAATTTAATAAAGAATTTTAACGGTGCTAACAATTTTTAAAAATTCACATCATCATTTTAATTAGAATAAAATATTTAGACTAGCTAATGATATTATAAGAATTTAGACTAGATAATGATATTATATGACGTGGAAAGCGTTTGGAGAGTGGTGTTCATACAAGTAAAGTAACGCAGCTGAGGTATTACATGACAGAAACTTCCAATATGAGTAGTAAGCATCCTTTGTGAGAGTGGGTTTATACGAAAATTCCTCACAAACCAGGTTGAGGAGTGAGGAGTGACGATCTATTCCAATACCCAAACAGTAAGTAACATGGTCCATACTCCCGCCTTTTGATACCATCATGACAGCTGAGTAAATTACAAAGCACCCCAATCCATGTTTTTGGTTTTAGTTTTTATGGCTCATGCACCACTACTTGCCCCAAAACCATAGTCCGTAGCCATTTGGCAGATGCTGCTAATTTGTTAGCAGAAGAGCTCCTTCACCACCTAAACTATTACAGATTGCTTTTGTTAGCAGAGATTGAGTTGGAAGCCTAATCCCATTGAAATAAAGGAGTTGTTGGTGGCGGTGAAGGGTTAACCAAACATATCTAATTTGTTCAAAGACGTTGCACCAACCCCATTCATACCCTCCCTTCCTTCATTTCTTTAACTTCCATCTCACTGCTCACTGCCCCACCCTCTCTTCCTCTTTCAACATTCTTTTTTATCATTTCTAAGACTGAAATGTTGAAATTCATGGCCCAAATAGAGGTTGTTGATGACTTTTTCTCTATTCACAACCTCCATTATTAACACCTTTTTATTACAGTAGCTTTAGATATAATCCAACCACTCAAACTCAAGTTTTATGACTAAGTTTAAATCATTTATACAATGGACTTACTTTATTTTCACTCAAATCCTCCCGTTATCAAGCAAACTTTCAATTAAGTTTATTATTTTTTTCATTTCATACTTAATCGTTAAATAATTTAATTTAAATTAATTTTTTTGTCAAATAATATATATATATATATATATATATAAAGAAAGATAAAAGTTGGAATGTAAGTGAAGATATGAAATGAAATTACGTGGCAAAAAATAATGAAAGGGGCAGACGAATTCCATCCCTCGAGAGCCATACTAAAATAAACTTAAATATGGTTTCCCCACTTCCTAATTAAGATAATCCAGCAGAGTGGTGGGGCGGGAAAACAAGATGGTGTGGAGCTGCAGCAAGCCATGCAACTCCATGGAGGATATCCATTAGTTTTTATGTTGACTTTGTTTTTGCTTTTGACCTCTATACATCAAAGTTGTACATGATTGTTGTCTTTCCTTTTATATTTAACTTTTCTGTTTTTGCCTCATTTAGTGGAAATAAGGTCATCTTTCCAACAATCTTTATGTTATAAATTACAAAATAATTCAATCAAGTTTGGATATTGGAAAATTTTGATATCCAAAAAGTAAAAGATATCTATTCCCGCACGTAGGTTCAAACTTTATTTTTCTTGCAAACTAATAAAATTTTATGTTTGTTTGATTAAGTGATAAAAAATTTGATGTTTCTTAAATAAGATATTAATTCAAATCTTATGAATTAAGAAAACGAGATTGGAAAATTTTATCCTCTATTTAAAACTCTAATATGAATTTATTAATGATTTAATCAATACTTAATGTGATTAAACTATCCTTCACTTATTGTCATATATAATATATAATAATATCAACCCAATAAACCCATAAGTTAACCATATATGATAATAAAGACATTGTCTGGGGACAACCTCTTTTTTAAAGGACTATAGAATAATAAAGCGCATATAATAGCAATTTAAGTGGCTTTGCTTGCATACCCTAGCTTTTATATTTTGATTGTGTTTTCTTTTTAAAGTGTTATACTAATAATAATAGTAGTAGAAATGATCGCAAAATAATAAGAAAAAAAAATGAACACGCAAATTTTATATGAAAAATTTTTTATCGAAAAAAATAATAGACAAAGAATAAATTCATTAATGTTGGAAAATAAGAATATGGGAGGTTTAGGGTTATGCGTAGTTTTCGACCCTCAAACCTTCGCCCCCACGTATCTCCATTTTGTCTCTCTATTTTATTTCTTTAACAAGTGAGTTGCTTGATCAAATGAGATTCGAATCACATGACTCTAACAAAAAGTATATAAGATTGATAAAAAAATTAATAGAGAATAAATATAAAGGGTTGATACATTATTTGGGTTTGGATGAATGATAATGATTCGCGCAACGAAAGCGTCAAGATGGGAGTCAGGAGGTCAAAGGGAAGGATTTGGGTAGTCTATGAACTAGTATGGTTAAGAATGAGGCTTATATAGGCTAGAATTAGGGAGATAAGTTCCAAAAGCAAGTGTTTATACGAGAAACTTTGAAGTATTGAATCATGATAATTATCAACACGTGCATTTGGATGTGAAAGAAATGTGTCGTCTCTTCAACACCTACAGGGCATGCACGTGACAGGTACCGTGGGCCTTCCGCCGAATATAAAGATTGATTAGGCGAGGTGAAGATGTCCAACACAGAGTAAATATGGAAGCTGTTTTTTCCCTGTTTAGACACCGATGTTAGAAGAAAAGAAAAGTGGTCCCATGGTAGCAAAAGCAGAGCAGGGTCAATGGGCTGCCGTGCTTGTTCATAGAAACTATATTATTATTCGGTGCAGATTCAGAACAAAGGGATTGACCTCACCTGCTCTTTGGGACTTTTCCAAATTACGCATCTGCCCCTCTTATTATATGTTATAAGGATCGTCATTAACACGCTAATCAGCTGCTGGTTATATGAAATAAATTAATCTGAAAAATTCTACAGCTGCGGCTGCTCCTCCTAATTAACTACAAACATAATAATAATAATTAAGGAGGTTTAAGGATCCCTAGAGGTCAACGCATAACATGAGGAAAGCAGAGAATTATCTCCATAGAATACGATTTGCTTTATTGAGAAAAAAATCATATGAAATATTAATATTATTTTTTTAATAATTTAATGTCACATCAATAATTTTATCTTGAATTTTAAAATTATTATTTAGTGAATACAAATAACATGGTTTTATATAATTTTTCCCTCACTTTATTTAGCGAATAATAATGTTATTCCAATACCAAAACAAAACAAAAAACATTTTTCAATAGAAAACACAATTTTTTTCTTTTAAATCTCCATTTGCATTTTACACATGTGGTTGTGAATTTTGATGCATTGCAGAATGGGTCAAAACAAACGATGTTTGAAATATGTAGATTTTAAATTCTGTCCAAGTTTGACAAAACCTTAAAATATTCCTTAATTTTTTAGATTTAATAATTTAAGTCTAATATTTATATTATTAAAATTATTCTGTATTGTGATATTTTAAAATAAAAAAATATTTATTTCATAATTATATAATAAAAATGTTGTTTTAATGAATTTAAATTTAATAGATAAATTTTATGATGCTAACCATTATGCCTATTATTTTTAAATACAAAAAATAAAATAATTAAATTCTTAAAAATAAAAATTAAAAAAATTCCAAATATGACAAAATTATGAAAAATCCAACCTCTTCCATCTCAATTTCACTCAAGCTTTAGGATGACTCTAATTATATATTCAACTATTTTTTTAACTTAAAGTTTATGGATCATAATGGATACACCCGGTTATCCCCAAATATTTGATTTTTTAGGATAAATTGTACTACAAGTCATTTTAAAATAGCGTTGTTTTTATTTTAGTCACTTTGATTAAGATAATAATTAGAACTAGTCATTGTCGTTAAAAATTTTGTTAATTTATTAACGGATTGCTAACGTATTTTTTTATCTTTTGACTAAAGTTAAAGACCTTTCTATAAATAGTCCAATTTTTTTTGTTTATTTGCAACATAAAAACTATCAATCCTCATCATCCACTACCTAACACTCACCATAAGAATAACCAATTCTATCCATAAAGGAAGATAAGTGAGGAGGAGGAAATATTGCAATGGAGATCTCCTCGGTCGGGTTTTCTCAAGTCCAATGTTAAAGGAAGATAAGTAAGGAGCGATAGAGATGGGGTTGGTGGTGGGTGTTGAGCGGTAATAAGGATTGATGGTTCTTACGTCGCAAATAAACAAAAAAAATTATTTTGAACTAATTATAGAGAAGTCCCTAACTTTAATTAAAAGTAAAAAAATGACATATCAGCAATGCATTAATGGCTTAACAAAATTTTTAACGACAGTGATAAATTCGAACAATTATCTTAATTAAATTTACTAAATTAATAAAAAAATTCAGAATGATCAAAATAAGAATAATGCTATTTAAAGTGATATGCGATATAATTTACCTATTTTTTTTAAAAAAAAATCATATATTACAGATTTCACAAATTTACTTCTAACTTTGTGGATAATGAATTAAAATTTTGATATCCATTATCCAAATTTATCTTACTTTTGCAAATAATGAATTCAAATTCAAATATCCACATTTAGTATCTACTTTACCTTTTATGTTTTTTTAACAAAATTGGATTTACTACTACGGCCAGCTCCCTAAAATGAAAAATGTTCTATTTAGATCATTTAAAATTTTAAATTAATAAAATAAAATTACGCTTTGGTCTCTTAAAAATATAAAAAAATTATTTAATCTTTTAAAAGTTATAAAGATATAGACTATTAAAATAATAAAATTATATTTTTATTATCGTAAAAATTATAATTTAATTTCAATCCCACCAAAAAAATTTTTGATTTTTCCCCTGATCTACTAAATGAAAATATTTAACGAAATCAAGGATCAGACATAATTTAATTAATTTTGATTCAAATTTAAATAATATACTTGGATTTACAGTGTAATAAATTGATTTGCAATTTAAAACAAATTTATAGATTTAAATATTAAAAACTATTGTCGTAAATGAAACATTAGATTTAGATATTTATTTTTTCGTTTTGGTCTTTATTTTTTTTAAAGATTATTTTGATAATTAAATTTTAAAATTTAGTCAATTACTTTCTTTTGAAAGGAAAAACTGATTGAACTGTTAAAATTTTAACGACGTTGATATAGTTACTTACGTGGAAATCTATGTATAATTCATAAAAAAATTTAAAATTTTAACAAATTTAAAAAAGTTCATAAATTTTTTTAGAAAAAGTAATACGTGTTGATTGTAAAGTATATATAGATTGTCAAACAAACTGTCACGTTAATATCATTTAAAATTTAATAATATCATTTAAAATTTAGTAATTTAGTCAATTGTTTTGTAAAAAATAATTTAATTAAAATTTGAAAATTGAATGTCAAAGTGATGAAAAAAAGTAAAGATCAAAATAATAAAATAGGTAAATATTAAAAGTTAAATTTATTTTTATACCTAAAAAATATGTATATAAAACTTATTCGAACTCAAACTCGTATAATTCAATTGCATGTCGAGCAAAGTTAAAAATTTTAAAACTTACGACTATTGGACTTGATTACTCCCTTGCTAAAAATGGAATTATTGAATAATAAATAAGCATAAGCATAAGAAATTCATTTAATAAATGGAATCATACAATTCGAAGAAAAAAAATAACAATAACTGTCATAAATGATGAATGACAAATTTCATCAACACACTAAAGGTTTTAGTTTTAGAATCAATAGAACATCATGACATGTTCTCAATTTATTTTGTCACAATTGAAGTATGACATATCTGGAGTAATTACAAAGATTTAATACAATAAAAAAATAAGCCTAAATGATCCAAAACGGCGAGCAAAAAAAAAAAAGTGTCGAATATTCACCAAACTAAGAGAACAACAATAAAACTATCTCTAAAATCATTTGTAAAACATTAAAACATAAAACATGAAAAATTATTTATGAAAATATCACTCATCTCATTGTTATCTGCCTATATTTTACATCACTTTATACATATTATTCGTAAAAAGAAAAAAAGGAATATAGATTAAATTATATTAAGATAATTTTAAAATATATAATTTTTAGACACCAATAATAAAATGACACATCATCAACTTTTAAAAATGTAAAAGTTTTATTATATATTCATCCATACTTAATATCTTATTTAATTTAATTTAACTTTAGTTAAATTATTTAACAAATTAAAAAATTTAATAAATAAACAAACATGCTTTTTTTTTGTTTCTTTTTCAATTTCAATTTTTTAAATTTTTAATAAAATTTCAAAATTTGATAAAATCTCCGATGGTGGTTATAATTTTTCAAAAGTTGATTTTGTGTTTTTTTAGATTTTTAATGGTTGATTTTAGTTTTTTTAATTTGTGCTTATGATTTTTATCAATTTTTTTATTTTTTAATTATTAATTTAAGTATTTTCAAGTTTTATTTATTTTTGGTTATGTTTCTTTATAGCATATAGTTTCAACGTTTCCCCTCCAAAATTTTAATTATTTTAATTAAAATTAAATTAAATTAGAGATGATATTGTATGTGATTGAATGAAAAATAATATTTGTATGTTTTCAAAAATTGATGATGTGATATTATTTTATTGATACATAAAAACTATATATTTTAGTATCATGCCAATATAATTATTCCTTATTAATAATTCAAATCGTATCTTTCAGAGCATATCGAGTTTAATTATTAATAACAAATAATAAAAAAATGGTTTAATTATTAATTGAATTTTTCATTTTTTTAAGACAACTCTTTTTAGAAATGGATCACTTTTGTTCGAAATTTTGCTCTGCCAAACAAAAACTAAACTGAGATATGAAGAAAAGAAAATAGGATAGAGAACAAAATAAGGTCTACTTTTTTCATTGCTTTCAATCGATCGATAATCGCAGGAAAAGAAAAGTTATCGAGTAATCTTTGGTATGGTGTCTGTTGCAATTTTATTTAGATAAGTTCGTATTAGATTTATTTCGATTCTTGATTGTTTGAATTCGAATTTCATGTGAATATATATATATAGATATGGTGTTTTGAGGCAAGTAATGAAGTTGGAAATGAGGGATTGATTTGTAAAGCAAAGTATATGTGTATGTATGAATTAAATTGTATAAACATAAGAAATGTATATGATCAAGTTTATCATGGTATAATATTATAAATATGAAAAGATTATGGAATGCGAGTTAAGACATGTGTGAGCTTAGTGAATGATTAGGATACAAATGACATATATATCATTAGTGTGTTTCAGACATTATGTCGGTGATTATAGTTGTCAGGTACATTGTACCAATGATGGATGATGGAAAAAAAATCCCAATTTGAAAACTGTTTTCTTGCACAGCGGAAAAATAAAGTTTTGAAAACCGATCCAATTTGTTATATTTATAGCAATAAACCTTAATTGAATTCGTACATGTGTTCTCGGCTTAGCGGATGTTCGTTGCCCTCGACTTTCAATCAAAAATCTTCTTTACTATTCTCGTACCATGAACTACTTCGAGTGTGGACTCGAACCAATTGAATCGAAACACAAAACTAGAAAAAGTTTTTTCTCCTTTTGGGGTGAAAACAAAAAATCTCTCTCCTTTAATAGAAACTGATAAAATTGTTATTATGGAAATATATATATAAGTTGAGAATAAATTCTCTTTATTTTTCGGTAGAATAACAATATTTTAAAGTTGTGTAAATAGCTTTACCAATGTATCTATTTTTAGGAAAAGAAAGTAGAACCCTTGTAGAGTTGTAGAAATTTATTTTAAATAGAAAAACAACATACTACTTAGAGTAGGAAAGGGGTGAATGACTCACCCTTGTAATTTCTACTAGGGTTGTCACCCCTTCATGTTTTATGAAGGGTTTTTGATTTCTCTCACATCGAGTCCAATTATGAGTATTTTTTGAGCTTTTTTGACCAAATACTTTGTAATATGATCCAACTCAATTTAATTTTTCTATTTTCCAAAAATAAGCTTTAATATTTACATATTAAATAAATTTTTCATTTCAATTTTACCTCTGATAAAATTTTGACAATTTTACCCCTAGTAAAATTTTGAGAAAATTCGTTCAATATGTCACAACTCAACATGTTCACTATGACCGAATGATTTATTTTCATATTTAGGCTTCAAAGCAGTCCAAAAATATAAACTCATTCTTCCATCAATTTTTAAGTAATCATATATATGATTGTAAATTTTCATTTCCATTTTTGGAAACCCACATTCATTTTTAAATGATTTCATTTCTTCATTTTGGAGAAAATAACAATCATTCTTGAATGTTTTCCATTTCTCTTTTTCTATTCATTCCGTTTATTTATATTCAAACACACAATTCATTTTTTATTTCAACGAGTTAGCGAAATGATCGATTGGATATATACAGTTGAGGCTCAAATAATTATAATTAAGATCCGGCTTTCCGCCTATTAATTATAAGCTCATTTAATCACAACGACATACCATTATGAAAGCAACTACTCAGTGCTCGTCTAATGATATTGTCATAAGCGTGTTACCCCATATGATATCCTTGATCTCTTTGGGATAATATCCATTCTTCTAATATGATCCTATATTATCTAATAATAATCATTACATCTTCATTCATGAAAAGTCAATCACTATCAAACAGTGATCAAGTCATCCATCACAAAGATGATCCATCCGTGATCACATTCTAATATATTTTAGAGGGGGAAATAAAGAAAATGTTAAGATTGAAAGATGTTGATTAAATTTCAAACCAAACCGAGTTTGTTTAGTACGAATTACGAACCAATACATACAACTTGATTGATGCCAAATTATTTCCTTCTTCGTCGCAATCAGCTAGAATTTGCTTTATGGCAAAAAAAAGGTATTTATTAGTTTCATCAACTCACCAAGTTTCATCTCTTAAATCTATTAATAGATTAAGTTAAATCTTAATTAAACAATTCTAAATTAAATCTGATTCAATTTAATAACAACAACATTACAAATTGAAATAACATTTAAAAGTTACAATAATAATAAATTTAACCTTCTATATTTATATTATATTTTGTAAATTTGATTTTTATTATTATTTTAAATTAAATTTGACCATTATCCATTAAAAGAGAGTCAATTTATTTTTTAAAAAATATAAATGTTGACTAAAACATTAATTTCTAATAATATTGGCGTGACATTCTTCGTGTATTTTATATTGATATGACATTATTTATCTTCTATGTCACATCAATAAATAATTTAAAAATTATAAAAATAAAAAAATAGTATGAATAGCATGCGAATTATTATGCGGATTGATATGTTTAAAAAAACTAACATTTTAATCTATATTTTCATTAAAAAGAAGCAAATCAAAAAATAATTAAAAGTTAACTCCTTTTTAAAGGATTGAAGTTGAAATTTAGTTAAAAAAGAATAAAGGACCAAATTGATAAAAATAAAAATATTAAGAGGTTATATAGGAGAGGTGTGGGTAGAAAATTCATAAATCCGTGTCTAAGCAAAGCTGAAACTATATATGGATTACGGATAGCTGTCTGTAGCAGATTGAAACCATATTGTTGTAAGAAACGGAAACCGGAGAAAAAGGGGGGAATTTGTTGATGTCATAACCAAAACGGATGGGATTATGAAGGTTCGTTTTATCATTAAAATAGTTGGGGAGTTAATTTGATTGGTGAAAACCGAAATAGAAATAGAAGCAAAGGCAGGGGGGATTCGGTGAAGCAGCCCTGCCCTGGCCAAGACAGGGCCCCACACCCTGTTGTGTAGTACAACTCTAACAGTATTCGCAAGTACAAAGCGGGCTAACCGTAATTCCATATATATTACAAGGGCAATTTGGTAGTTTGCTGGAAGCCATTAGCCAAGCCAACCCAAACTTTCTAGTTGAAAAATTGCTGTCTCCACCATCTCCCTCGGAAATCTCCCCCAACACATTTTCTCTCCAGTATATCTTTTTTTTTTTCTTTCTTTCTATAAATAAATAGACAGATTTCCTTCCCGTTTCCGTCTGATTTGTTCTCTGCGTCTCTGCTTTCTCCTCTTTCCTCTGTTTCTCACCTCTTTTCATTTTCTTTCTTTCTGTACCCTGATGTCGCCGGGCTCGAGGGACCTGCAACTGACGTCGCAGGCGGCCGGCGTCTGGAGATCCACGTATCCCTCGTCGGTACGCGCTGATGATCCCGTCGACATGGAGGAAGGTACTCGACTTTTAGATTCATGCGGAGCGGGAGATTATAAGTTGGGAAGTATTGAAGAAGGTAGTATGCGGAGAATTCAGGTCAATGTAACGGGGATGACGTGTGCCGCCTGCTCCAATTCCGTCGAGGCTGCTTTGAAGAGCATCGATGGGGTTTTAAGAGCATCTGTGGCTTTGTTGCAGAACCGTGCTGATGTTGTTTTTGATCCTAATTTGGTTAAGGTTACTGCTCTTTCTTCCTTGATCAATATTTTAAAACAGAATGAAGCTTGTCGGGTTTGCTTCATTAGATAATTTTAGTTTCGTTTCTTTTATTCCGTGTTTGACTTTGTGATTATGGTCTTGGGTTTGCTTAATTACTGAAGATTGGCTTAATTAATGTTGGTTGAGGTCGACAAGCTACTCTCTTCATTTATTTGCTTAAGTTGATTTTGATGCGTAATTTTTTCCCCACACTTTTGCTAAAGTATAGTACTTTTTGCTATTTGTCTTGGAGCTTTTCCGCATTTTAATTTTCATACGCTATATTGACTAATTATGCCTCTAAATATGGCATTTGAAATCTGATTTTTCACTTTGTCTTTTCTGTAAATGTGGCTAGTTCATTATAAGAATGATCATGAATCTGACTTTTTGTCAATGTTTCGTCATGGTTACTACCATTTGCATTGTGTAAATTATTAGTTTCTCATTTATAGGACCCAAAAACACCTTTTTGATAATTGCTGATATTTGATCCCTCTCACTCTAAACAAACACATAAGGCATCACATGTTTTTCTGCGTCTATGGCATTTGCTTTTCTTCCGGTGTTGTAATCATGGAGAAAAAGTTTTGCGTCAGTCTATGGTTATTGTGGTATATATGATTTGCTCGGTTAGAAGACGACATGTTTCTTTTTTATTTTTAAATACATGGAGGAGGAGGAGATTTGTTCTATTGCTTCACCTATTTTCTGTCATGAGGTACTGAAATGCAACATTTCAAAAGCTGCTTCACCCCCCCCCATTTTTTTGGTCGATACAGCACAGATTAACTATTCATTTTCTCCTTGGGTGTGATGGCTGGGGATCTACTATAGACCTTATGCCTGGTACTTGAAACTCCTAGTCTTGGGTTCACTTCACCTGCTTGAGTCAAATGTATGTACTTTGAAAATGGAGCTTTTGTGAACCAAGTGTTCTCTAACACTTCCATGAAATTCAGGATGAAGACGTTAAGAATGCCATTGAAGATGCAGGGTTTGAGGCAGAGATTCTACCTGAACCCAGCAATGTTGGAACAAAGCCACGTGGAATGCTTGTGGGGCAGTTTACAATAGGAGGTATGACCTGTGCAGCCTGTGTCAACTCTGTTGAAGGCATTTTGAGAGATCTTCCTGGTGTTAGTAGGGCTGTTGTTGCTTTAGCCACTTCATTAGGGGAAGTTGAATATGATCCCACTGTAATTAGTAAAGATGATATAGTCAATGCAATTGAAGACGCTGGTTTTGAAGCCTCACTTGTACAGAGTAGTGAGCAGGATAAAATCATACTTGGGGTTGCTGGTGTTTTTAACGAGCTAGATGTACAGCTTATGGAAGGCATACTTAGCAGCTTGAAAGGGGTTCGGCAATTTCGTTTTGACAGAAGTTCTGGAGAACTTGAAGTTCTTTTTGATCCTGAGGTTGTCAGTTCAAGATCCTTGGTTGATGGAATTGAAGGAGGAAGTAAAGGGAAGTTCAAACTACATGTTATGAACCCATATGCAAGAATGACTACTAAAGATGAAGAAACCTCAATTATGTTCCAGCTTTTTACTTCCAGTTTGTTTCTCAGTGTGAGTATTTATATATATACTCTTTACTAGTAGTCTAGTTTTGAGCTATATTGCATCATTTATTTTTCCTCTTGAACATAAACCTTCAAGAAGCTAAAGGGAAAGACTTACAAGAATCTGTATTTGAAACCGTATAGCCTTTTACATGAAAGCATAAGAACACTCTTGCCTTATGGCCTCCATATAGTAGCAATTTTATGGAATCTTTCTTCAACAAATGTTGTCTACGTTTCAATATGTTAATTGGTTCCCCCACTCGTATTAGTTTCAAACTAACTGTTGGTCTGTTTTGATCCAGATTCCTGTCTTTCTGATTCGAGTAGTTTGTCCCCATATACCCTTGTTGGATGCCTTCTTGCTCTGGAGATGTGGACCTTTCTTAATGGGTGATTGGTTGAAATGGGCATTAGTAAGTGTTGTTCAGTTTGTTATCGGAAAGCGCTTCTACGTGGCAGCTGGCAGAGCTCTTCGAAATGGTTCTACTAACATGGATGTTTTAGTTGCATTGGGTACTTCAGCTTCTTATTTCTACTCTGTTGGTGCTCTTCTTTATGGTGCCATAACCGGGTTTTGGTCACCAACATACTTTGAAACAAGTTCCATGCTGATAACGTTTGTATTATTGGGGAAGTATTTGGAGTGTCTTGCAAAAGGGAAAACATCAGATGCTATCAAGAAGCTAGTAGAACTTGCACCAGCTACAGCATTGTTGGTAGTTAAAGACAACAGTAAGGGCTTCTTAATCTTGGGTTCATTTTGGTAAATGTTGTTTGAAGTGTCTCAAGGACTTTACTTTTGTTATTCATGTCATCTTGTCTTTCTTATCAAGTAATTGATAATATTGTATGGTCTTAAATAGGATCAAATTTAGTGCCAAAAATCAAATTGAAGGACTGAAAGCCTATGATTATTCTTTTTGAAGGTGGAAACATTATTGGAGAAAGGGAAGTCGATGCTTTGCTAATTCAGCCTGGTGATATATTAAAAGTTCTTCCTGGTGCCAAGCTTCCTGCTGATGGGGTTGTTGTGTGGGGTTCAAGTTATGTAAACGAGAGCATGGTAACTGGTGAATCTGTACCTGTGTCGAAAGAGGTTGATTCACCAGTTATTGGTGGAACAATTAATTTACATGGTGCTCTTCACATAAAAGCTACCAAAATAGGTTCTGAAGCGGTTTTGAGCCAGATTATTAGTTTGGTTGAGACAGCTCAGATGTCCAAAGCTCCTATTCAGAAGTTTGCTGATTTTGTAAGTTTTCTTAATGGAAACTTGATTTTTTTGGTGTCATGAAGAAAAAAGAATGCATGTTACATTGCTCTAAAATGACTATTCTAAATCTCCTCAAGGTCTTGGTTGATAAGATGGTAATATTGATTGCAGTTGAATGTGTGAAATGTTTTAATGTTACTATCTGAATCACCTCGTGGGTTGTTTATGATTAGTTGATCTATCCTATTTGTCCTTATGTTTATCCATTTATATGGTTGAAGAAAAGATGATAAGTCTATCCTTAAAGTAATTAATTTTTTTTTTGTTAGAATATGAAATTGAAAGTAGGAATTAACATTTTAGGAGCGTGAAGAGATAGTGGAAGAGAAGGGGAGAACTTTTGGTGGAGAAACTGGTATAATTAACTGCAGTAAATTAGAAATGTTCTTTATGGTCATATTAATTTTCAAATGACGATTAGAATGATTGACACTTTTATGTAATTTCTATCGAAATGATGTCAAATGGTTTGTAGTTAAGCTTGGAATGGCTGGGGACAAAATTCTTTGAAGTTCCCTTAAAAGATGTACACCTTTAGATGTATTTCTACCATGTTTTTGTATTAAAGATTTATGTTCAATGTTGTAGCATCACTGAGGTAACCCGTTTGTTAATGCTGAAGCTTTACAGGCAATTTTGTTGTCTTGCTTAACTCTAGGTTTCTATGGCTTGCAGGTAGCAAGTATCTTTGTTCCTACTGTTGTTACTTTGTCCTTGATCACATTGTTGGGCTGGTAAGATCTGAAAGGTTTATTTTGTCATATTCTCCTTTTTGTGAGATAAAATGTCTGATTTCCATCTTATATTGAGTTCTGTTGTTGATTGTTTGTAGGTATGTTGGTGGAGTGGCTGGAGCCTACCCAGAGCAGTGGCTTCCAGAAAATGGCAATTACTTTGTTTTTGCCCTTATGTTTTCAATATCTGTGGTGGTAATTGCATGTCCTTGTGCTCTTGGCTTGGCTACTCCAACCGCTGTCATGGTTGCTACAGGGGTTGGAGCAAGTAATGGTGTGTTGATAAAAGGAGGAGATGCACTGGAAAGAGCTCAGAAGGTCCAGTATGTTATTTTTGACAAAACTGGAACTTTAACTCAGGGCAAAGCTAAGGTCACAACTGTAAAAATTTTCTCAGAGATGGACCGTGGAGAATTCCTTACACTGGTGGCTTCTGCAGAGGTTATTTCTAACAGCCTAACTAGTTTCAGACTTTTTTTTTTCCCAATTCATTTCCGCAGTTACTGAATTTCCCCATTCTCATTCCTTAGGCTAGCAGTGAACACCCATTGGCCAAAGCAATAGTTGAATATGCACGCCACTTCCATTTCTTTGATGAGAATTCGTTAACTGAAGATGCCCAATACAGCAGCAAAAGATCTCCAATTTCTGCGTGGCTTCTTGATGTTGCAGAGTTCTCTGCTGTGCCAGGAAGAGGAATTCAGTGTTTTATTCACGGAAAGCGAGTGCTAGTGAGTGCTTGATCATAACTCTATATCAATTCTGTGGGTATGGAAATTTTTTTTTGTTACTCTTATCAAACATGATATTTGTGAACAGGTTGGTAACAGGAAACTGCTTACGGAAAGTGGAGTTAGCATTCCTGCTCATGTAGAACAATCCGTGGTTGATTTGGAAGAAAGTGCGAGTACAGGCATACTTGTAGCCTATGATGGTAACGTGATTGGAGTTTTGGGAGTAGCAGATCCATTGAAGAGAGAAGCTGCTGTGGTTGTAGAAGGCCTACAGAAAATGGGTGTCAGACCTGTCATGGTTACTGGGGATAATCGGAGGACAGCTCAAGCTGTTGCTAGGGAGGTTTGTACTCATACATACATACATGCATAAGCATTGCATTATTTTTTACGGGCTTATGTTGAAAAACTGCTGACCTGAAGACAATGCTGAATATTGTATTGGTTTTTTATCTGTAATGTAAGTTACAAACTCATCTAATTTGCTCATACCAATAAATTAAGGTCACAAAACAAAACAACTGTCTATGCAGACTGTAGAGCATTAAAATTTATTTTCAGCATGAAGAGAATGTATTTGATTTTGGACAGGTGGGTATCCGAGATGTTAGGGCGGAGGTAATGCCGGCTGGAAAAGCTGAAGTTATACGATCATTCCAGAAAGATGGAAGCATAGTTGCTATGGTGGGTGATGGGATTAATGATTCTCCTGCACTAGCAGCTGCAGATGTTGGTATGGCAATTGGGGCAGGGACAGATATTGCCATAGAAGCTGCAGACTATGTTTTAATGAGAAATAACTTGGAAGATGTGATCACAGCCATCGATCTGTCCAGGAAAACATTTAGCCGCATACGGTGGAACTATGTTTATGCGATGGCATACAATGTGGTGGCAATACCAATTGCTGCTGGGGTTTTCTATCCATCATTAGGGATAAAGCTGCCACCATGGGCAGCCGGTGCCTGTATGGCCCTTTCTTCCGTAAGCGTGGTGTGCTCTTCTTTACTTCTTCGGAGATATAAAAAGCCCAGACTTACCACTATACTTAAAATAACTGTAGAGTAGAAACAAAATTTGAACAACTATTTTTCTCTCCATCACCTTCCTGTAGGTTTGGGTTTGTATAAGAAGGGAAGTGGGGGGGTGGGAGTGAATCATAAATTTCCCAATTTTGTGAACTTCCTTTTGGTCCTCTACTTTGTAGTCATAGGGAAAAGAGGGTGGAAGGTAAACACCCCATTAAAACGTAAATGTACTTTGTTGTATACTATATGGTCATTGATGCGTTCTTTCAGGAGGGTGGTAATGGATGCTTATAATATCAAATTGGTTCAAATGCTAATTTGGAGATGCTAGTTTCGTGTTTGATGACGCTGAAGTTGATAAAAAAGTAAGGCTGATTGGCAATTCAACTCACACATTTTGTGGGTTATAAAAATTAGAGTTGATTATATAATCTTCCACCAATTCATTACTGCTGGAAGCAAACAAAGGAATTCATTATTCCATACCAACTTAAATGGCTTAACCCATTTTCTAATCTTAATTATGTAATCCAAAATTATGAAAGTAGAAAAGAAAGAATTGCGTGTCTTGCATTCAGCTCCAACTCAAAATTTATTCAAGCTATACTACGCCTAAAAAGGTTACTTGGGTATTTGCTAATTCCCTAGTTTAGGAGAAAGATAGTATCTTTTGGGAGTGTCCCTTGTTAAAATAATTTAATCCGTAATTATTGCTTTATTTTTGCCGAAGGTCAAATTGGTGTTGTTTGATTAGATGCAGTTGGGTGACATCAAAGGTGTTAGCAATCTAGTCTAAACAGCCTACTCAATTGAGGTTGTTGACTTGAGTCAGGTTCTTATTCATAAGGCTGTTGAAGAATTAAACCGTGAGAGCTAATTTTGGGGTTGTTCGTTTTGTTAGAGTTTTGGCTGTTTCCATAGTTAATTTACTAGTATGGAAGAATTGGAGGTTGAGGTTGTTCCTTGATCTCCATAACCAACTTATCATCATGTGGAGTGGGATCCATAATCCGTGATCAGTTTAGAATCAAACCGACATTGTGCCCATGTAACACCCTTCACTCGTCTCGATGCATGGTATGAATGAGAGATGTTACCGAAACACATCCTTAGCCCAAACAAAATTTTTCTTTTAAGAAAATTGTTTAAAAGCTTAATAAAAAAATTCTTAAAAAACCATATTTAACATTTAGAAAGCTTGAATACATTTTTAAATCATTTTGTCATTTTTTTAGGGATTTAGACTTGTTTAAAATATAAAATAGGGTTTTGGGGGTTCAAATTGCTCAAAAAATAAGTTGCACAGGTGTAGGGGCTACAAGTTTTGATACTTCAACATGAAGTCTAGAGACTTAGGCCGCAAGTCTAGATATTTAAGTGTAGAACTGTAGAAATTTGGTTTCGATGTATCCAAGTCTTGAGATTTAGGTGCAAGTCTCAAGACCTTGGACCCATAGAGCAAAAATTGACTAAGAAACACGTCAAATCAGCTCTAAACATTATCTATACAAGTTGATAAGTTGCAAATCCATTTAAAACCCATTTGAAACTCAATTAAACAAAATTTCTAATCATACACATGCTCAATAGAGTAACAAAACAAAAGCTTATAAAAGAGTCGAACTTTACAAATAACCTTACAATTTCAATTCTAATAAATGTTTTTGTGTACATGTCAAGATACAACACCAATTGCAACTAAATTAATGAATTACAACCTCAAACTCAAGTGTCGATGCTCCCAAGTCAAAGATACCCATCTTTTCAAAAGTTCAAAACCTACGCGTTTTAAACAATTAACGTGTTAAGCTCCAAAAGCTTAGCAAGTAACTATGGATAACCTACTTATCCTATACTTCATTTGTGTTGACATGTTATAATGAATAAAATGAATGTTATAATAATAATGACAACTTATATCTAATAATTTAAAGTTCAATAAATCTTACATAATCCAAATAAGAAATTCATCATCATAATGCAATTTGATAGTTGTAAGGGAATTTTGATTGATTTTAGAGGTAATAAAAAAATCACGATCTTAGTGAGTAATAATGTTGAAAGTAGGTAATTAATTAATTTTAAATTATTAAAATTATAACAATAATTAGAGTAAATTGGATTTCCTAATTACAAAATATAACTTGCAAGGCACCACTAAAAACTATATAAAAAAGACGGAGAGGTTTATATTGTAATTTTCACATCCACAAATGCTTATATTTTTTCCTTGTCACATGCCGAATTTTTATAACGTGAACATATTAAAAACTTAAGAGCCTTGTGATATATAATATATATTAGTTTGTATCATGGGCGAAGTCAGAAATTTTTTTAGGGGGATCAAAATTAAATTGTAATTTTTACGATAGTAAAAATACAATTTCATCATTTTAACATCTTATATATTTATAATTTTTAAAGGTTAAATTGAATTGTTATAATTTTTAAGGGGTCAAAGTGTAATTTTACTTTTACTAATTTAAAATTTTAAAAGACCTAAGTAAAAAATTTTCTATTTTAAAGGGAGTTGGGGCTTGCCAACCCCTAGCTACACCCCTGATTTATATACTTGTGCGATGTAATGTTTGTCAATGTAATTTAAAAAAAATAAAAAAATAATGTAAATTTAATTTTAACAAAAGAATAGATAAGTATATAAAATATATGTTTTATTATTAAGTTTGAAAATATTATATTAAAAATAATTATAATAAATAGATATGACAATGTTTTATTATAAAAGTGTGTACTAATAAATGAATTAATTTATGAAAAATAATTATAATTAACTGTAACAAAAAAAAATTTATTATAATAAGATTAATTTTTTTTAAAAAAAGAGTCTTATAAATTGTAATAAAGGTATAATAAATAAGTAATGTTTAGAGTAAATAATCTAATATAATTTAAAACGTAAAGAGTAAAAAAGTAATTTACTCAAATTAAAAAGAGAGCAGTTCAAATGAAGAGTGTCATGTATTTAAAAAATTGTGATGCGAACATATTTGTTTATTTTCATGTTTAAATACAACATTGTAATATATAATATCATCATGGTTGTTAGTATAGAGTAGGCTATGGTAATTGATGATTGAACTTTGTAGGAAAACATAGTCATGTTTTAGGACCTTGCAGCTGTTACATTACATGAGCAGGGCGGTGAGGGTGGATGCAGATTGCAGCTGATGATCTTCACCCCTTGTAGATGTGGAAATGGAAGTAGGTGGATGACACTGGTTTTTTGTCAATAAATTTTTTCCTCAGGGTATCGGGTGTAATGGCTAGCAGTACAAGTTTGACTGCTTTCCAAAACCAAAAAAAGGATTTGGAATCAATTCAAGTTTGCTGTGACATTCAAAGCCTTGTGGTCTCTTAATCATTGTGCAAAACACATTTTTGTTTGGGTGGCGAATGGCTTCTGGGGCTTCTATTTCATGCTTATTATGCCATTTCTTGTGCTTGGTGCTCCTGATTAATGTTAAAATTGAACCTGGCACACTACCCATCCAGAAAAAAACACAATTTGCATGCGGCTCCAACTTTGAATTTTGTTCCTTTGAAAGGGATAAGCCAGTGTAGGTTAAAAGCATTGAATCTCAGTCACATGGTGAGAAAAGAGTAAACCCACAGAAAAGAGGTGCATGTTTAGCGTCAGGGCAAGGGAGTGAGGCACAGGTTTAGTAGCAGGAGAGGCTGAGAGGAGCAGTGGTCAACTTCTATCTTAATTCCATACTGTTCATCTTTGACCAATTACCATCATCCACTTCTTGATGGTCAAAGCCAAAGAATATAGTAATAGTCGTCGTTTCCACACTTTTAATAAAAAGAAGCGAAATTTCCCCCATCGTTTCCCTTTCATACACCCAATGCATTTTGGGTTATTAATGAGTATAACGAATATGGAAAATAAAGCACATAAAATGGAGTTCATCTGACAAACCAAACCATCAAATATCAAAATTCAGCATTTATTTCCTTTCTTTTATTCTTCTCTTTTGACTGACTCATAAGTAATCGTATCTCTAAAACTTGGTTAACAAGCAATCAATCCGGGGTGTTAGATACATAACATCATCTCAAAGCTTGGGTTCCAAATAATATTAAGAAATTAAAGTAAAAAAAAAAAAAAAGTATTCGCACGAGCTACAATTGCCTTATATTATATTAATCAAGTAGTAGTATATTTTAAGTTTTTTGTGTACATATGACCATCATGTAATCTAAAAAATTATTAGTATATATGGTTTCTTGTATTACTTGCTATCCTTTTATGTCATCTTCTTCACTATCAATATGCCTTGGACTGCAAACTTTCTTTATTTTTCTAGCTCACGAGAAACCCATGGCACCAACTCAAAAATAGCCAGCAAGCATATACAGTTGTAGGTATATATAATTACTTGTTTCTGTGTTTGGGTTTGATAGAAACTGATATTTTTGGATGTATTTATCATGAGATTGGCATGGAATAAGAGTGATGTGAGAGGGAAATGTGGAAAATATGAATCTAGAAGCTTGCCCATTTTTATCATGTAGCTAGCCGGTATATTTGGTATGCTGACTTTTCAAAAACCTACAATTTCCAATCTTGCATGTTGTCTGGGCAAATTCAGCCTCCTTAGCTGGGAATTGCCTCTCACCAATTCAATTCAAACTCATCTATATTTGATCGTGTAAGACATGTATCGTCATGTATACATGCAACTTAATGGAGAAGAAAAAAGGAGGAAAATAACCACACTTTAAATTCATTTGTTATTTTCAAGCACTAGGTTGACCGAGAAGCAAAGACCCACCAAAAGCAAAGGTCTAAAGTTAGCCTGTAGGCATGTGATATGTTGATGATGACCCATTTTGATAATTGATTTTAACACACGTTGTTTCCAGGAAGCTGCTCTGCTTTGGGTTCAAGCAGTTTAATCTTCTCTGTAAGCAGGGTCAAGAGTATACCTGTTTACTTTGACCAGACATTGTCTGTCACTAGTATATATGTATGAACACATTGAAGCTAAAAGTTGTTCCTTTCTATAATCAAAGAACCCATTCCCCCCCCACCCCCAACCAAAAAAAAAAAAAAAAAGCAGCGAAAATCAGTGAATAGATATTAATCCTTTCCATGAACAACTCTACGGGAACCTCCAGTGAATGGATGCAATTCTATGAACAAAGTATGGATGAAATGTCGGCATCATCATCCTTGGGATTCTCTGATGTTGATGCCACTATTGTAGCCTCTTCGGAGAGCAACCAGATGACCCTTAGCTCAGGAGGAGATCATCAGTTGGCAAAGGGTTCTTCCTCAAAGCCAATAAGAAGGCGGGCAAGAGCTTCCAAGAAAACACCCACCACCCTTCTCAATGCTGACGCCAGCAATTTTCGAGCCTTAGTGCAACGATTTACAGGTTGTCCCACAACACCACCCCTTTCAACCAACAACAGAAGAGGCCCTATCAACTTGAACTTTGCTCTCGGGAGTGATCATAACCAGAGCGGGACTGCAAGTTCCGTAATGCCAGCCGCTGCCAATGATTATTACTATCCACCAAGTCATCATCAACATCATGCGGTATCATTCCCCAATGTTCAACCCGATGCCTTCTTTAGCTCTTCTAGCAGTAGAGCTAACGCCGATCAGATCCTCCACGATTTTGACATGGATAATATTTCTTTGCAGTCGTTTAATAGGGACGTCCCTTACACCAATGAAAATGCAAATGATGGCAATTACTTCTTGTAAGGATTTATGTTTACTTAATCTACCCATTCATCACCTACTTTTGATGTCTTTATTCAAGTACTTCAATTTATTTAGTACATCTTTTGTCTGTATCCATATCATAGACAAGGAAACAGGAACTACTTTGATCTTTGAAGGATATGAACAATAAACATTGAAGCAGTGTCTTCTTCTTCTTCAGACATAACTATAAACTTGCTCATAAATGAATGTAATAGAGCAGCACAAACAAAAATAAGGGTTATTCCATAAATCTAACCCCATCAAGGGCCTTTACTTTTCCTTCATTCCATCACGCTATCTCACTTCCTTTGGCATTGGACGATCGATATACATGCACAACACCTGTATACTTTTGCTACATAACACTCCCATCCTACAAGTTTATGATATCATCCACAACCAAAAACAATATAAAAGGATAGAGATGACGTGAAATTACAGTTTTATACAATCCCTTCTCGAAAATCAGTAAGAAAAATCTGATTTGTCATTTTCTTATTAAAAAAATAAGGATAACGTGGAATCACAGTTTCATCCAATTCATTCAAAAAAAAAAAAACCAATATTAATAATTTATGACCATGACTCCCATGCATGTACCTACAAAATTGCAATAAATTTATTTTTTAAAAATTATGTTTAGCTCTAAAAGGTTAAGGATGATATAAAAGGTTGCACACTCAACCAATGAGAACATGTCATCTCCAGACCTTTTCTCCATGTCATCGGTAACATGGTCATCAATGAATATATATATTTTAAATCTTTTTAAAATTTATTTATGAAATTCATATTATTCAATATTTTGAATTTAATAAAATTTATTTATTTTTTGAATTTATATATATATATATTTGAATTTAAATATATTTTTCCCAATTTTTTTATTTATATAATTTCTATGTTATAAAAATTTCAATGAATTTAATAAAATTTTATGCATTTTTTTTATTTTTATGTACTTTTAAATATTTTACTTACATATTTTTTAATTTCAAAAGTTTTTAATAGATGTCACATCATCAAATGTCATGTGTAGAGGTATACAGCTTAATTTTTTTAAGAAAATAATAAATTGATAATTTAAATACTAATATTATATGAGAGAAGAAAAAATGAAGTACGAAAATAAAAAAATAAATATAATTCGAATTCCAAAATCTAACGTAAGAAAAAGTAAAAGTAAAAAGTAAAAAGCAGGAAATGATTGCTCTAAAAACTTTCAAATTCAATTCAGCTGATCAGAATGGAAAAACTTGTTTACCAAGTGAATGCATCACTAAAACCTACCCCTGCTTCCCGACTTTTCTATTTTAATTAATTACGGATAATACATATTTACTTTATCAAATCTTTCAATTTAGTACCTGCATTTTTTAAATGTTGATTTTGATTTCTACTAATAATGCCAATATTTTTAATGATATACCAAACCCATCAATTGAATAGTTAGTCATCTTTAAGCAAAGTTGTATTAGATTGAAGATTAAACCGATATCATCTTCGATTTTTTATTTAACCATTCAATCGGTCGAACCGGCATTTCAAGTAAATTGATTAAAACATCATTTCTACTCCACATGGTTACAAGCAGAGCATGAAGCTCATGGGTCAAGTGGGTACGTCAGGCCTATATATGATATTAGTACACTATATATTTGTCTAAGCTCAACTTAATTTGAAATATAAGTTTAAAATTTTGCTCAAACTTACATATATTTATAAATAATTAACTTATTCCGATTTAATCTTTGCTTATTTTATTTTTTTTAAAAATACATTAGTTTTATTTAATGTTTAATATTTAATATTTAATATGGTTTTTGTTTTATTAAAGTTTAAACTTAGGCAACATATTAAATTAATGTTTAGATATTATATATTTAATTTTATGTGATATAAATTATATAATATATAAAATAAAACAAAAATATATTACAAAGGTATAAAATGGTTCGAGTCAAACTAGGTTTGAATCTTGAATGTTAAGTCTAAGCTTAGTCTAAATTTGAAACTGAGTTTATTTCTTGGCCCAAATCTATTTTTCAAATCTCATATTTTTTTAAATTATTTTATATTCCGTATACCTTTAAACTTGATCGAATAACTTAATCTATGAATAAATTTAACTACAACCCAACACCCACCCACTAACGATAAGATATAAATTAAAGGTTATTAAAGAAGACTAACTAAAACATTATTAGAGGGACGACCCTAAATCTCAAATATGAACAATAAAATGATATGAATAAAAAATTATTTTAACTAAATAAACCACCCTACAGTTCAATCCAATGATACTTCTTGTTTTATTTTATTTTTTTATATTCTAATTTCTTTTCTTAGGATTACTATCATCCAAATCATCACAGGTTCAGTCAAATTTTCATTTTTTTTAAACTATAAAAATGGTAATTAAATTATTGATTTCGTTTTATTTTAGTTATTGAGTTATTAATTGTTTTAGTTTGGTCATTAACCTTTTCAAAATCAAATATTTGGGTCATTCTACTGTTAATTTTCATTAGATGAGGGTTGGAAAGGTGATGTGGGCTATTTCTTAGTTTAATAATTAATTTAACCTTTTAATATTTATAAATTTTATTAATTTGATCATAAATATAAAGTATTCAATAAATTTAATCATTAATATTTATAAAATTTACTATTTTAGTTCGAATTCTAAAAAAATTAATAAATTAAACCCTAAAATTTATAATTTTTTCAATAAATATAATCTTCGAATTACTATCCACAACGACTAGTCATTTCATTAAATTTGTATATTTTCAATGGAAGTTTTTTTTTCACATCAGAGTTGGCTAAACAAACCAATATTGATCACATCTTTTCTTTTCTTTATTTATTTAATCAAATTGTTGACATATTCGATGACAATAAAAATTATGTGGTTGAAACAATGGTCACAACTTCAAGCACTGTTTTTTTGTTCCATTTGCCTATTTGGTGAGTCAACAAACTTTAGAACCAAAGCATTGAGCTATTTATTTTGAAAATATTTGGATGAGTAAAGCCCAAAACATAAAGATCAATTGAATTTAAATCGAAGGCTTGAAGATTGATTTCTTACAGATTAAGTTAGGTTACTTACGGAACAAGTTAAGTCACTTTATATGATTGAAGACTTTCAATTACACCAAAACTCTTATGAAAAGATTACCCTATGCTGATTTTTAGCTTTACTTCATAGAAAAATGATTTCATTGTAACTCATATGTAAACAACTTAATAAAGTTTTGTCTAGGTTAAAAGATATATTGAGAGTAATCGAGAGACCGAGAGATTAAAAGAGCATAAATTTGTTCAAGTTAAGCATGTTTTATGTGTGCATTGTTTTTGTAAAGAAATCAAGAGATTCTCTTGATTTGTAAAACTAAACTTTCGAGGGGAAAGCTTGGTGAAAGAGTGATCTAGTTTTTTGTACAACGATGAGGTCACTAAACTGGTGATTGTCATATTAGTGTTAAGACTTAAAAATAATTGGTTGTATTGTGAGAAATATAGTGGATCGTTGCTCTAGGTAAGATCCCATAGACATAGCTTGAAGTTGAACTGCATAAATAATCTTAGTGTTCATCTTTATCTTTTATGTACTTTTAATTTTGTGGTTGAAACAATTACCACAGTTCCAAGCGCTATTGTGACCATTGTTTCTATTTGCAAAAGTAAGTAACCCCCTTGTCTCTACACAAATAATGACACATCATAAAAAATTAAATCATCTAGATTTATTTTTTTTATTTTTTTATAATCTTCCATCATCCAATTAATCAATAATACATATTTATAAATTTTCAACTTATCAAAAACAAATCCTAATAATAATAATAATAATAAATGTCCTGGTATAAGCAATATCAAAAAAAAAAATCTATGTACAACGTCAACCACCAACAATTTTTTATATAAATATAAATTCAATGTTTAAAATAGTAATCCATATATATACTTAACTAAAAGATTATTTTTAAAAAGAAATTGTGATTTTAGTGAAATGAATTTTTTAAATGACTTTTTTTTTTTAGAATTAGAACTAAATTTAACTAAGATTTTTTTTTTAAAAAAAATATTGTAAATCGATGAGTTAATGGACGGTCTCGAATATTGTAACATTCAAAGAAAATGTCACGGCAACTAAGTTAACCTTAACACTTAGATGAATTTCGAGCACAACTCCAAGAGATGACCTACGACAATCAATGTCGCGACAACCTCCCTAAACCATGTCACGACACCCAACTTCAAACTTAGAGGGAGAGCATACAACCACCTCAGCCCATGCCCGATGCACATACGTTGGGGCGAGGTAAGTTATATCTACCATTTGAAGGATTATTGTGAGAAATCTCATTGTTCTCTTATTTATTATTATGTTTTCACTTTTAGTGGTTATTATGTCACTTATTATGTTGATGATTATATCATTTAATTTATTTTTATTATGCGACTTATCATGTCGATGATTATATCCTTTAGTCTTTTTTATTATATTTGCATTCACTTTGAAAAATACAACAGATCTAATTGTATCAACTTCTAAACGTCCACATAATTTCTTTATTTAAACTATATATAATTTCCCAATGCTTCATAAAAAAGTACCTACTTTAAGTTATTTCAATTAATTGAAATCTTTATAGTTCAACAACTCCACAAGTTTGGATGAAAGTACGAAACCAATTTAGACACAAATTTTGAAAGAGAATTTAAAAGGGTATTATAAAGAAAAATCGAGAATCGTCATGCGAATAACGTGCTATGAAATAAATAATGAAAAGAGTAAAAGAACAAAGAAAATGGAGATCAATAAATAGTTAGGTATAATGGTAAGACACATTGCACTCTCAAGGAAAATATCTAGGTTCGAATTTTAGAGACGACATTGTTGAGAGAGATAATCACGACCCTCAAACAGAATCGTAAAACTGACATAAAAATTATCAAAAAAAATGGAGAGTAAAAGAGAATACAAAAAATTTATTTTAATTTGATGGACATCCATATTTAATAATAAAATATTCAAAATAATTTTCAAATTTAATTTAATATAAAATTGATTTATACCGTCTACCTTATTATTTAATCCGTTGAAATCACATTAATATATTATAATCCATTTTTAGTTATTAACATTTTGAATGCAATTAACGTGTTTAATGGATTATAATTGCCTCATAAAAATACGCGAGATATAAAAATTTGATTATAACAAAATTAAAAGTATTTAATATCTTTTAAGAAAATATGTAAGTTAAAAAATTATTATTAACATTTTTTTTGTTTGAAAATACTGATATTCATTAATAATGCTTACTTCCAAAGAAAACAGATACTCTGCCCCTATTAGCAGAGATGAAAAGACACATCATAAAGAAAATTAAATAACAGTAATTAATAATAGAAAACGCCCAAAAGAAAGTAAAAGGACCCAAGCAAAACCTAGCAGAAAGAATATCAGTAGACGTCTCTCTTCTTCCTTCAAACTGCAACTAGAAAAACCACAAAGAAAAGAGAGAAAATTTCGAAAACCATCAGGAGATTCAACAGAACCTTCTCCTCCTTCGAAATTTTTAGATGCCCATCCTCCTATTGATCCAAGAATCCCAGTCAGTAGCCGCAATCTGTTCGATCAAGTTTGGAGCCTCTTACACCCAAAATCGAGGTTCACACAGCTGTCTTCCAAATATCGCTAGATAATGGGCAGCATTATTTGCTTCACCAGGAACATAATGATAAGTAATTTCCCGAAAATATTTCTCCATTAGTCTAATATGTTGAAAGATTGGCCTTAGAATGGATCGATTGTCACTAATGAAGTTTACTTTTTTTTATTACAGAAAGCGAATCCTTGTAACATCCGTGTTTTTGAACCGGAGTTGGAACAATATATGGAAGGAGTCAAGAATTAGAATATATAGCTAAAATAAAAAGATTAGAAAAATTTAAGGATTAATTAGTAATTGTGAGAAAGGAGGAAGGACTAAATAATAATTTATTCAAATTGAATTATGAGTCATCATGGGAATTAGATTGATTAAGGAGGGGCAAAAGAGTAATTTGGTAGAAGATATTTTTGAAGGCAAAGTTTTGGGTCAAAGTGTAAAGTTGGAAGGCCTAGGGACTAAAAGTGCAATTTTATCATTTTTATTAAGTGAGATATTTTTGAAGAAAAGTATAGAGAAATTGAGAGATGAAAAATCAATTAAAAGATGAGGATATCATCTTTTCTTCTCATAATCAACCGTCCATGCCTATATTCCTCATTTCCAACTTTTACTTTTATTTCAATTAAGTCCTTCCACCATTGTTAAACCTTTCAAGCTTCAAAATCCTCCATTTTCTTTGAAATTTCCTTAAGAAAGGCATAGACGGAAGCTAGTAGATACCTTAATTTCCTTATAGAGTCCACTTTGAAGTGTTAAAGTGGATAGGGATTGAATTAAAATTTTGGAAATTCAAGAACAAACGTAAGAGATGATTCAATTTTCATGACATACATGTATATTTACATAATCTAGCATGAAAAAGTATTGAATTCTAGTCTTAAGCTTATATGTGTTTGTATGAAATTGAAGAAAGAGGGAAGAAGGAGAAGGACCAAATTGAAGAAAAAGGAAAGGAGAAAGCCAAGGTGTGAGAAAAAATTATCTACAAGTGAGGTAAGTACTACAAGTATTAAAAGACTTAGTAACAATTAAATTAATGTTTTTATAATTTTAGTATATGATTAATGATCGTAAAAATGAGTAAAATGATATGTTTAGTTATAAGTATGATGATTATATGTGATTTAATGAAATTTAGTGTAAAAAGACAAGAAAAGGGAAACATGTCCATTAAAACAGTTTGGACAGAACAGAGGATTAATTATGAAAATTCACCAAAAATTGTATAAAAAGGGTTAGAGGTTGAATTAAATATGTAATTAAATCTTATTGAGTTTAGTTTCATATGGAAGAAACAGTGAAAGAAAAGGAATTGTACATTCTGAGATATATCTGATTTGGTGTAACAAGGTCAGGGTAGGTTTGAGTTCCCCTGCTCTAACTTTGAAAAATCATAGAAAATGTAGAAAAATTATTATAGACTGAAATTTATATGGTTAAATCCTTAATGAGTCTATTTTCAAAAGAAATAGACGAGAACATTATTGGATTCCTGTACTAAAAGATAAATAATTTTTAGTAAAGAAATGTCGAAACTGTTAGGCAGCAGAGAAGGGGTAAATTGAAAGAATTTACTGTACAAATTGGCTAAATTAAAAATTCTGAAATTTTTATGGTAAAAAGATATGTGAGTCTAATTTCAGAAACATTAAGCGGATATTAATTTTAAATTCTGTAGATCAAGATATAAATAATTTAATGACTGTGACGCAAATGGACAGCTTTGAAAATTAATGTGAAAATAAAAGTAAGAGGTATATGATTATGAATATGTGAGAAAAATATATGTAACACCCCTATACCCGATTTATACGTATAAACCCAATATAGGAGCATTACATTACAGTACGGCACAGAAAGTCGAGTAACAGATTTTTTTTTTAAAAAAACCGATGTCTTTAAAGGCCATTCAAATCGAAATATCATATATTAATCATTTCATTTTCATAATTCATAACATTCGAGATAACATTTTTCCCACTCATTAGGGATTCATATAAGTACCATTGTACATGCCATTTTCTTAAAAAAATACCTATATTTGGAGTCCACCAAAGGATGATGTGATGTGATGAGAGGTCCCTAAACTCGACTTTTCTCCTTGTTACTTTGTACCTACGCGTTAAGATAAACGTGTTAAGCCGGTGAAGGCTTAGTAAGCACTACAAGAATAATAGATGATTATTTATTTATTGCTTAATTTTATCAAACATTTCAATACTCATGCGTATAAAATTTCTAACCTTTCTTGCATGTAACATTTAACTTACCTTAATGTCACCATAACACACATTCATTCTCATATACCAACTTACCTCAATGGTAGATATTACATTTTCATCCCTTTTTCACAACTTAGTCCTTTCAGCCACATTAGTTCACTTAATTATCAGCATTTAATTACACATACATATATAGTACTTATCTTTCATGTATTCATCATTTCACTTACCTCAATGTCATAATTTGCACATTCTTTCACTTTTCACAATCTAGCCATCATAGCTTTCTTAACCATAGCTCACTTATCTTTTTTATCCACTTGGCCCATAGTAGACTTTTATAGAACCCATCAGATAAACGGAACAGAAAGTACCGAAGTACTTAACAGTAAGCACACAAGTGCTGGGGAAACAGTAAGCACACACAGTGCAATCAGTAGGCGCACATAGCGCAAATCAGTAGGCACACGAAGTGCGAAACAATAGGCACACAAAGTGCGAAACAGTAAGCACACAAAGTGAGAAACAGTAAGCACACACAGTGCTGAATGGTAAGCGCGCTAGCGTTCCTTAATGGCATGCCACTACTATCTCAATGGTTCTAACTTGTCTACATGGGCATAACAATTCATATTAATCATTTCTCATTATTTCACACATCACCGTTATATTTCAAAGTTGTTCACTTGCATCACTGTCACTAAATTATTTATATCTTGAGCTACAGAATTCGAAATTATAATACACTTAATGTTTCTGAAACTAGACTCAATCATTTTTCTACCATAAAATTTCCATAATTTTTACTTTAGCCAATTTGTACAGTAAATTCTTTCAACCCCTTCTTTGCTGCCTGACAGTTTCGACCATTCTTCACTAAAAATTATCTATCTTTTACTACAGAGATCCAATAATGTTCTCGTCTGTTTCTTTTGAAAATATATTCATTAGGGATTAAACCATATAAATTTCAGACTCTAATGATTTTTCTACAATTTTTCAAAGTCAGAACAGGGGAACTTGTATCTGCTCTGACCTTGTTACACAAAATCAGTTATAACTCAGAATATACAGATCCATTTAATTCACTGTTTCTTCCAGATAAAACTACACGCAATAAGCTTTAATTAAATATATAATTAGACCATTAACTCAATATATACAATTTTTAGTGAATTTTAGAAGTTGACCCTGTGATTTTGTCCACTCTGTTTTAATGAAAACATTTTCTTTCTCATGTTTTATTACACTAATCTCACTTAATCATCTTTATAACACATAATTAAACAACAATTTCCATGCTAACAATTCATATATATTATGAAGAATAAACTATAAACTAAAATTCTTGTAGTACTTACAAGAAAAATGCTGAATTTCTTCTCTTTTACCCCTTGCTCTATTCTTTTCCTTTGTCTTCAATTTGATCCTTGCCTCTCTTCTCTTTCTCTTCAATTTCACATAAACACATATAAGCTATAAGCTCTAATTCAATATTTTTCATGCTAAATAACAGTAAAATACATGTATATCATGAGAATTTAACCATCTCTTACCTTAATCCTTGAATTCAAAATTTTCTCGATTTAGTCCCTATGCTCTCTAACACCTCAAAATGAATTCTATAAGAAGTTTGAGGTGTCTAATAACTCTATTTTATGAATTTCTTTCAGAAATTCCAAAGAAAATGGAAGGTTTTGGAGTTTGGAAAGCTTAAAAATGGTGGAAGGACCTATTTGAAATAAAAGCAAAAGTTGGATGAAAGAGAGAATGGCATGGACGGTTAGCTTTATGGAGAGAGCTGATATCTTTGCTTTTTAATTGATTTCTCTCTCTCTCAAATTCTCTAGACTTTTCTTCAAAAATATCTCACTTAATAAAAATGGTAAAATTGCACTTTTAGTCCTTAGGCCTTCCAACTTTACACTTTGGCCCAAAACTTTGCCTCCAAAAATATCTTTCACCAAATTACTCTTTTGCCCCTCCTTAATCAATCTAATTCCCATGATGACTCATAATTCAATTTAGATAAATTACTATTTAGTCCTTCCTATTTTCTCACCTTTACTAATACATCCTTGATTTCTCCAAACCTTTCTAAATTCAACCATATATTCTAATTCTCAATTGTACTCTATCACTGTTCCAAATCCGATTCAAGCACGCGGATGTTACAATATATGTGTGAAATATTATGTGGTTAATCATAAAGATTGATTGTGTGATTAATTGGTGAAATTGTGGATTTATTTGAGGAAACAAAGGTGAGAAATACATGAATATGTATATTTGAATTGAATTTGAATGATTTGTGATCAA
This sequence comes from Gossypioides kirkii, assembly GCA_005610355.1. Taxonomy (NCBI): domain Eukaryota; kingdom Viridiplantae; phylum Streptophyta; class Magnoliopsida; order Malvales; family Malvaceae; genus Gossypioides; species Gossypioides kirkii. The sequence goes on along the minus strand of CP032254.1, from coordinate 15,087,163 downwards.
AATTGAAAGTGAAAGTGAAATTGGAATTGAAGGCGGTATGAATTGTAAATTGAAAATTCCTATTAACTAGTCGGGCTAAGTCGGATATAGTTGGCATGCCATAGGATTGGAAGAGTTCAGGGATACTTCGACCTTGAGTCAATGAGACACTGGGTGTCATTATTTTACTTCGGATAGATTCGATGAGATACTGGGTACCACTTTACTTCGACTAGGCCAATGAGACACTAGGTGTCACTTTATTGCTTCGAACTATCCGATGAGGCACTAGGTGCCATTTTGGTGTGTTCGGTTGGATCCGTGTATCCGCCAAGGTTCGAGTCTTGTTAATAGGGTAAACAATGTGAAAAAAAAGAATGTGCAAATTGTGACATAGAGGTAAGTGAAATGATAATCACATGAAAGATAAGTACAATATATGTATAAGAAATCAAAAAATGATAAAACTAAGTAAGCTAAGAGGTTGGAATGGCTGAAATGTGAAATGAGGAAGAATATGTGAATTTATAACATTACTGTAAGTTAAATGTTATATACATAAAAAGTATGTATTTTACATGAATAAACAATTATATGAATGAGTTTGAAATGAGTGATTAAAAGATGAATGATTAATGACACTTGTAGTACTTACTAAGCTTTCACCGGCTTAACGCGTTTATTTCAACGCGTAGGTATAAGACCTCCGAGAAGTTAAGATTGGATTAGGTGCCTCTCATCAAATCACATCAACATCAGAAAATTGCAAGACAATGTATATTTATTTTGTGTGAAATGACATGTACAAATGGTATACCTATGTGTCTCTAATGAATGGGTTACTAATATTGTTTTAAAAATTTACATGAATTGAAAGAAAAATTTTATTATACTCGTTTTTAATTCTCTGACACTGTATGTAATACTCTTATATCGGGTTTATACGTGTGAACCGGGTGTAGGGGTGTTACAATCCCCTTCCAAAGTAATATGGCAGAAACCCAAGTCTTTGGCAAAACCAACGGCGCATTCACAGGATCTGGCTTTTGCTACAAACGCTTCAGCCACATTCATTATCGGGTAAGTGCATGCTCCCATAACTTGACCATTCTCGTTCCTTACGATAATCGCTGCCACAGATTGGTTTGTAGCCTGATAAAAAAAGGCATCAAAATTTAGTTTAATAATACCTGGATCAGGGGGCGCCAAAGTTCATGTATTTTAGCTCTGATGTGTGGAATATGTAGGTTTAAACTATTAAGATCTTTAGCATAGCCTCGTATAAACCCAACCAGTCCCTGCAGGTTTCCACTATAACCTTCATGAACAATTTTATTTCTTCAATGCCGTAAGGACCAGTAGGCAATAACAAGTAATCTTCTTGTGTTTGTGTCCAGCTTCACAAATTCAGTAGCTAAACATTCTTTGTTGGTTGAGGTTTCTTCTTTTGGAGAAACCTTTATGCCCAGATTGCGCAAAAGTTGATGCAGACCGCTACAAGATCCCATTTGATGTTCCGCATCTTCCAAAGCCTCCTTGCAAATAGGGCAAACAATATCAACAGGCAGACGACGAACGGTTAGGTTGTGATAGTTAGGCAGGAAATTGTTATAAAGTCCCTAGAAATGTATTTTGAGCTTTGACGGGAGTTGTAAATCCCAGAGCAGTTTGTAAAATTCTGTAAAGTTGCTTGTTGGTGAACTATGGCTCCCATCATTTTGTAACTGTTCTGTAACTAAAGCCTTGTAATCGCTCTTAGCTGAGTATACACCTGTGGGATCGTGCTTCCAAACCTGAACATCTAGACTTGCATCGAGAGACAAAGGGATTTTGAGGATCATATCAGCTTCTTCTTTGTTAAAAAGTCGTCGTATCAACTCCATATTCCAAGTGCTCATATTCTTATCAATCAATTGATTAACAGTGGTGAAAGAAATATCTATGTTATCTACTGATACTCTGCCATTTCTTGTGCCAGGGATCCAACTATCGTTCCAAATGTTGACACTATCCCCCGTTCCAATCCTCCAGATCAATCCCTCAGAAATCAAATCCCGTACACCGCAAATGCTCCTTTAGGTAAAAAACGGGTAAGATCCGACCTTTGCTGTCAAAATACTTGACATCAGATAATATCTTGCTTTAAATAACCTTGCTAACAAGCAATTTGGCTGAGTTAACAATCTCCAAATCTGCTTAGCTAATAAAGCTGTATTAAAAAAACAAAGGTTCTTAAAACCCATGCCACTAGCATATTTAGGCTTGCACAAATAATTCCAATTACTCCAATGGATACCTTTAGAGTTTTTTGAATTGGACCACCAAAATTTATTAAGCAAACCCTCTAATTTCCTGTACAATAATTTTGGCAAAGCAAAGCACTGCATAGAATAAATGGGAATAACTTGTAAAACCGCTTTCACAAAGGCTTTCTTACCTCCCATCGATAAATGACGAATACTCCAACTCTCCATTTTCTTTCTGAATTTATCCACATAGTTAGCAAAAGCTTGACTCTTATTTCTGCCCACCATCATAGGAAGCCCCAAGTATTTTTCCGAGTTAGATGTCATACGAACTTTTAAAATATTAGTTATTAAATTTCGATCCCTCTCTGTAACAACAGTTCCAAAATAAATAAAGGACTTTTCGAAATTCACCTTCTACCCAAACATCGATTCGTATTCTAATATTATTCTTCGAACAGTATGCGCACCCATTCTTGTAGCATCACCGAAAAGTATGCAGTCATCGGCGAAAAACAAATGATTAATTGCCAATCGTTGTCTTCTAATAGAAGCACCTATCATCTCCCCCTTCAATTTAGCATCTCTCAAAAGTGTGGAGAAACCCTCGGCACAAAAGAGAAAGAGATATTGGCTAAGAGGATCGTCTTGTCTCAATCCTCTCGAAGAATTAAAATTGTCACTAATATCATCATTAATCTCAACCGTGCGAGAAACAATATTTTAAATAGTATTTAATATATAACTTTTTAAATAGTATTTATTATATGTACAGTTATTATGTGAGAGATCTTTTTGCTACTGCAAAGAGATATTGGTCGTGAATAAACTTACTTTATCAGATATGGATGAATATATTTTATTTTATTTTTTGAACTAAATTTAAACTTAAAAAATAGTTTAAATATTTTATGTAGATTCAATCTGATTCATGAGTGCTTTGAAATGCGAATGTAAGTGAAAAGGTTTCGTAGAAATTTCCAAACATAGTCCGTAATATAATTTAATGATGTTGGTTTGAAAGTAGAAAGTGGTGAGATGAATGCTTTGAAAAGCAATGGAAAATAAAAAATAAAAATAAAAACCAGTCCACCTCCAACCTCATCGGGCTGGAATATATTTTCCTTTCATCTTCCCTTCGCCCTATGTTTCCATTTGTTACTGGTCAACATGGGATTAAATTCCACTCACATGTCCCTACCACTTCAATTTTCATTTCTGCAATGACTTTCAAGCAGGATATATATGACATTTCCAAGGAGACACTTCGTTAAAAAACGGGTATAATAGATTAAAGAGTAAATTATTATTTTTTAGTTAAAAATTTTATTTATTTTTTTTGTTAAAAATTAATTATTATATATCAGTATGAAATAAACATGATGTGTCATATGTCACTATCTAATTATACCATTAATCACGCTATTTAACGAACATGAATTAATTTTTTATTTTTAAATAGAAAAAGTAAAAAGCACATGCATCCGTAATTCTTGTACCAATATAACTAATGTGGAAGTTTGGGGTATTGAGAAAGTAAAAATTTGGAATAAATTAATTAGAGATAAATTGATAATGAAACAAGGGGAGGGGATTAATTAAGATTGGAATTGACCCAGTGGCAGCACTGCCTTCCTAATTAATTATACTACCAAAGTCTTAATTCCTTCGATAGACGACGCTTTAGTTTTCAAATTCGACAGTAACCCATTAAGACGGGTGGATCTATTCAAACTTCATCAAAATCAGCATTACTCTTTAAGATAATTATTTCTGGCCGAATTAAACAAATACGTTGAATTTTTAAGATATTTAAACATTTATGCCCATTTTTTTATATTTATTAGGATATGTGATTTTTTGGAGAGAGAAATAAAATATGTTTTACAGTTTCGTGTTTTAGGAGACAGAAATAAAAACGCATCTTGTAAGATGCGATAAGTGTTTCATTTGTTTATATATTATTATTTTTACTATAACTTATGAGACACATGTTGCACACTCAACTCAATTATAAAGTCTAAAAACTTCGTAAATTATGAGATAGTTTTCTTTACTCCTATGAATGTCACTACAACAAATCTTTATATCTACTAAATTATTATTTACACTAAATTTTTATAAAATTATTTTAGTTCGTATAATTTTATCATTTTTAATTAATTTGAAATTAATATTTTGTTTACATGAATCAATTCATATCATCAAATTTTTTTATATTTAATTATTTATTTAGTATTAAAAATTAAACTATTAATTTTTTTAAAAATAGAGTACTTTTAATCCTAAGGAAAAATATTTACTATATTTTTAGTAAAATTTTTAGACTCCACAAATAGCATATAAGAGTGAAATATAAAATATGAAAATTTTCTAAGTCTATAATGCTAATGTACTGAATAATTACTCTTGTTTTTAATCTAAAATATTATTCATAAAAAACAGTCTATTATGTTACATTTACTGAAATTATAATCATAAAAAGGTGTTGATTAATTAGTTTGTGCAAAGGTTATTGTTAAATTTACTTATCATAAGTAATTTAATTGTTATATTTTGGTTAAATTCTCTTAATATATATTGTTGTTACTTGAATTTATACTTTTATATTTAGTTATAAATGCCCAACCTCACATTTGGATAAGTAGGATAAGTGGTTATATTTCATGAGATTTTACGAAGCTTTTTGCTTAATACGTCATTGTTTCTTGCGTGTAGATTTTGAATAGAGATCATGAAATCAACTCATCTCCTTGAATCACATCACCATTATGAGACTCGAAGAGTACGAAACTTTTATATATGTAGTTGTGGCTCCTTAGTGGCATGTACTTAGGTCATGTCTTGAGGCATTGACCTTAAATCTAGAGACATGAGGACAATGTCTAGACACATGCACTACTAAACTTGCACAACTTGAATTTTTAGTTGTTTTGAGTTATCGAAAGTTTGGGTGATGAGGTTGAGAGTCATTCACCTCCTCTACCACAAATTGAGGGGGAAGCCAAGGATGAAAATAACCTCAAGATGCCTGATGCGGGGGTACTGACAAGCCCAAGTCTTCAAGGTATAATGTACGAAATCAAGGCGCACTTTTACATGCAATGGCAGATGCTTTCCATACAGTTGATGGAGTCATTCCTCAGGCTCAACCTGTTGTGGCTGTCGGACGTGCTCCAATTGAGAAGCTCAATAAATATGGTGTGGTGGACTTTAAAAGAGTAAAGAGAGATCGAGACTATCCATATAATCTATTAAGAGGATCTTCGAATTTAAACAAATAACTTAATTATAAAAAGATTTATTTTTATACATACTTATATATATATTATAACTAAATATGAGGAAAAAAAATCATTCAATTTCGATTTATAATTTTTCCCTAACCTTTTTTTTATTTTATATTTCACCCTTAAATGAAAGAAGATAATATTTTATTTTCCCTCACCATTTTGGCATTTTCCCCCTCCTAACGCAACATGGCATAAATAAATTTAAATGTGAAATCAGGGTGGAAAACGTTAACTTAATATTGTAACCATATATATGTAATGCACGAGGGTTATCAAATTTGAAGCTCCCAAGCAATAAGCACATGGCGTTTGGCCATGGTCAATGTTAAAGGCTTTATAAAATATTAAAAAAAAAGAAGTATATTAAAAGCAGTTTTTCTGTGGTCAGTAAAAACGGTTCAATAAATAATTCTCTTCACCTTAATATTTCGTAGCATTAGCCTATCAACTGCGAAAAGTGAAAACTCAAAATTGAAGTCCATTTGAATCTTATGTTGGTCAAGATATTCATTATTTCAGATGTAACATGAATTCAAGTCACGTTAATTGTGTTGATATTTAGACTTTATTCTCCTTTTATAATTCATGAAAAAAGAAAGACTGAAGACCATTCTCATAAATGGGTAGATGTATATATATTTTTTAATGGATATTAATTATATAATATATTTCAGCCTTGGAACCAATGTTGCTTAAATGGTGGTGTGTTGAATTAGGATATAAAGGAGTGAAGTTTATGATATGGACTTGAGGTGTTACTTGATTTGTGTAATGATTTTTTTTTCTAATATTTGTGTAATGGTAATTAACTTTCCTAGTAATTGTTTTTGGCAATTACTCTCTTTCTTTAGTAATAGTTTTCCTTAATTAATACTGAATGCACTGTATTAGGATAGAGTTTGGGTCATTGGGGGAGAGGACGGTCAACAGAGGATATTAATTATAGAAGTGAAAGTGTCGCTTTCTCTGACCATTTCTATCCACAGTTACATATATTCTCTCTTTACGCACGCAAATGAGTTCCCATTTTCTGCCTGCCTATCTCATTTCCTTTTACTTCTCCTCAGCATAACACAACAGCAATCAAACCTTTCCTAATCACCAAAACTATGCTTCATGCTGAAAGTTCAAAGCTGAAATGGCACGTGCATGTAGTTACAACTACTTATTCTTCATTTCTAATTTATAAATAGAAGAGTTATACGTTTTAACGTACTCAAACCAATGTTTTCTTATATTAACAACAATATCTATGTTAATTGAGTTAGGACTCAATCGATATTTTATTTTTATAACAATTTTTTTATTTATAATAACCATAAAGACTAATTCATTATGATAATCTTTTATCTCAAATTTTAATAAAATTAGTTTTATTCCTAAGTGAATTAAAATAATAAATTTTAGTTAAGATATTATTTCAATAAAATATTAAAATTTTATTTAAAAGTATATTAATCATATTTTTATTAAATTAAAATAATATTTAATAAATAAAATTACATTTATAAATTTTATTAAAGATCCTATTTAAATCTCACTAGTTAATATTATTAAAATATTATAATTTTTATTTTAAATTTGAATTTTTTAAATCAAACATATTCTAAAATTTAAATGTTATTATAGGCACCTTTCTATAACATTTAAATTTTTAGCATACAAATGAGGTTGTGTAGAGAGGGTTGGTTGTATTATATTTATATAATACCATTAAATTGGAAGTAAAAAAAAGGGGTAAAAATATTATGGAAGCCCCTTTACTAAGCCAAATTATATTTTATCTCTTTTAGTAAAAAAAATGGACAGTTAGTCCTTGTACGTTATATTCAATAGTAAACTAGTCTTTTTTGTTAATAATAATTTTATCCATTTCTACGATTAAAAATTGGTGTGACTAATAATATAATAAAATAATTACATGTGGCATACCACTTGTACTTTATGTTGACGTACATGAACTAATTTTCAATAGTGGAAATGAATGAATTTTTTAATAGAAAGATTAGATTGCTCATGAATTAATTTATTATTTTTTAATAGAAAAGTCAAATTGCAATCCAAGAAAAAGAGGTTGAGAAAATTTGAATACGAAGCAATAGTGTTTTATGCCGTTACTAATTTGCCCAATCTAAGAAATTGATAATCAAATGGTTTTAAAATAATAGATGAATACACATGAAGCAATCAGTAATGAGGTTTAGTTCTTTTCATAACATTTTTTTGACCAAGAAACGAGGTGAGGTGAGAGACCATCATTTATATATAATATCTATTAATATAATTATATAAGTGTTCAGTAATTGAGTTATAAGGAATTTGATGTCATTTAATCAGAATAAAACAACGTAAATAGAAATTTGATTTTAAATTTAATTGAAATTTAATATGATTATCGAATATCAAAATAACGTACGAATAATATGGAAATGAGAGAGAATTAATATATAAACATATAGTTGATAATCTCGGAGATGATAATGTCATTGACATAAACCGGGGCTGCTTCCAGGAAATTACATAAACGTAAACATCCTTCGGCAATAAGTCACCCTGATCCATTAAAGAACGGTCAAGAATTGATATGTCTTACTTTGACCAGGCCGATCCCTCCACAACCATCAATGCACACCAACTCACTCTTTATTCATACTATATAAGCTAAACAGCCTCACTAGAATTTGTGTGGTGGAATTCGGAAGCCTTAGGGAGTAGTAGTAGGAGAGAAACAAAGAGAGAAAAAGACCAAATCTCCACCGCCTTTGGAACCATGAATGAAACTCTGTCTACCTCTTCTTCTTCTGAGTGGATGCAACTGTATGAACAAACCATTGATGCTTGTTTCGGATTCTCCGATGCTACTGCCGGCACCGTCACCACGAACAACTTAACCTCCAACGCTTCATATGCAGCCCCCGTTGACCACTACTTGGCCCCAAGGCCTGTATATCAAAGTCTATTCGGAGACGATCTAGAGCTTCAAAGAAGACACCCGTCACCCTCCTCAATGCCGACGCCAAAAACTTCCGATCCTTGGTGCAACAATTCACGGGCTGTCGCCGTCGTAGCACCTCCATTTCATTTGCCGAAAGCCCAAGAGGTCCCGTCAATATAAATTTTGCCCGTGTTAATCCAAAGAACGACCACCACCACCACCATAATTACACTATTCATTGCGATCATGCTTCAATATTACCGCAGCCTGGCACTAATGATTGTTGGAAATCTCAGCTGCTGCAACCGCAAGAAAAGCATGAACATCATCATCAGCAACAACAACATGATGAGGAGTACCAACAGCGAGTGTCGAATGAAGAACAAGAAGGGGAGTTTTCCTTTGACAGTATCACGTCGACTGATCACGATGAGCTATTTCCGCAAGGGTTTGTGATGGATGATTTGTATTTGCTTACATGAAGTTTGGCTTTTGGCTTTAGTATTCCAATTCCTTTATCAAAGATTTACCCTTTTTGTGTTAAATTATTATAGAGAAAGTCAATAAAAGTAAGTACTGCATCTGAAGGCTGTTCATCTTCATCATCATGTGTTTTGACATTGTCATAATCAAAGCAACACCTCTCTTTATGGCCAAAATTACTTACACTGGACATCTATACCCTCCAAGAAATTATATACATCACTTGTTTATTTTGAATTTCTTTAAGTAAATTAGGTTTTTAAATGCAAATAAATAATAGGTTATTGAAATTGTCTTACCTATTCATTTACATGTAATTTTATGTTGGATAAATGTAAATTAGATGTATATTATGTAAATGGTGAAAGCTATGTAATGGTCTAAATTTCACTTTTTTTTGCATTCAAGGCCTTAAAATTAAGGTTAATATGCAATTTATCTCTAAACTTATTTTATCACTCAGATTAGTACATCTACATTAACAGCGTAAGTTTATGCTAACATGACAATGATAGTCAATCTAGTGGTGATACGTGGTAGCCTCTCGCGTGGGACATAAATTAAAAAATCTTTAAAAATATATAAATTAATAAAAATATAATTTTTTTCACATCAAAAAAGAATCTAGAAAAAAATTGTCCAGATATATTTCTAGACACCAATTTGTCAACATTCATTTCAAATGGATTTTTTAAAGCTAATTTATATTTTTTTTGTTTTTTTAATAACGTATTAGGTTATTTATATTTATATTTTTATTATTTTAAAATTAAAAATATATAAATTAATAAAACATGTAAAAAATTTACATCAAGAATAAACCTAGACATATGGTTGTCTAGATTCAAATGCATCTAAACAACTAATTGTCAATATTCACTGTAGATGTGCTTTTTAGTTGTTTTACATACTTATATATTTTTTTTATAAATTTATAATTTTTGTTAATTTAGTATAATATTATAAATTTTTATATGCCATCCAAAATATTATAGGTTTTTTTTATATTTTTATATGTATATATTTTTATAAATTTAGAATCTATATCTATTTAAAATAATAATAACCTAAAAAACATACATTTTATAAAAAAAATATATAAACTTATTAAAAATACAGGTAGAAAGAATCTAGATAAATGGGTGTCCCAATTCAAAGGTATGTAAAACTATTTGTCCATGTTAATTCTTGATGTTAAAAAAAGTCATAATTTTTATTAATTTATATATTTTTACATATTTTTTATTTTTTAATTTATGCCCCACATAGCATATTGAAAGGCTACCACGTGTCACCACAAGATTGGCTATCAGTGCCTCATGAGCACAAATTAACGGTATTAGTGCAAAGTACCCACCTGAATGACAGAATAAAAATTCATGTACCAACTAGATAAAAAAATTTAAAAACTTTTTAACAAATTTAAGGACAAACTACATATTTACCCTAAAACTGTTATTCATATTCTCTAAATTTCATGAAGTTTGCTAAAGTTTATATTTCACCCTATCGGTTCCAATAAAATAAGGCTTAATGCAACTTTTTGTTAGTAGTTTGCAATGTAATTGATTTATTTAAATATCACATTGCTTAAAAAATTCAAAATAAATAGTATAAAATAAGTTATTCTTTATGAGTAAACAAATATGCTAAGTGATAAGCCCATTGGATTAAGCTTAGTTAGTGTGCTTTTTTATATGATGTCAAAAAGATGGGCACTTAGGCACTTGGGTCTCGATATTTCTAGTGTAACTTTTTTTTTAAGTGTGAGTATTTGTTTGATTGTGTACTTTTTTTTTTATTCCAAAAGTATTCTTAAAAAATGTGAAATGGAATCTGAAGAACCGTATCACTTTCTCACATTTTTGCCAAGAAACGCTTAGAAATAGAATTTGAAGAACAATATCGCTTTCTCATAACTAATGTTGGCTTGTTCATTACCTTTGATGGACTCTTAATGGTGAATACATATTCGCAAATACTTTGAAGGAAAACCCGCTTTTTGCATACATATTGATGTGTCGTCGAGAACACCAAATATAACCTATTCCAAAAATTAAAGTAAATAACAATAAAGGGAAGTAGGATCTAATCCTCAGGGACTGGAGAGTCGTAAAAAGTCTTGTCTATCTAGATCGTGGGCAAAATCTTGTCCAAGAAAAGCGGCGTGATCTGAGGAACAATAAAAATAAAAGAAAACAGAATTAAAAAAAATAGAAAATAGGAGTGTCGAAATAAAAATAAATAACATAAAATAAATAAGTAGAAGAAGAGTTTTATCAATATTCAAAGGTCCAACCTCCGGTTATCTTGATTCTTCCTTGGTTCAATCATAGATTTTGGGTAGTTCTTCTAGTGCCCGAATAAGCCAGTTATAGTGGAAGAGGATGCCTACAACCATCAGCTCTGGATATAGTTTTTAGAGGAACCTAACTCTAGCCAATCGTCACTCCAATGAGACTGTCTCACACTAGATCAACTTTTTCCAACGACGAATGCCACGCCGTTTTGTCTCTTTGGCTCGGCAACCTTTGACGCAGTAAGTTAGCGAACCGACTGTGCAACCTTCTCAAAATACACAAAGCGGCCATCTTTGCATAAGATAAAAAAATTACTTTTGTAGGAATTTTGGACGGAAGCGTCGATCCCATAATATAGAGAATTGATGAATACTCGGGTGAGAAGAATTGAGCGCGGATTCTAAACCTCATGAACTTTGGAGGAATATTTGATAACCTTCGGCTAGAAGGGTTTTTAGTTGCTCATGTTTTTGAGGAAGAACACAAGAAAATAAAACTAAAGCTTTTTATTGAACTAGGGTTTTTGGGAGATGGAGGATTTTTTCAATGAATAGGAAATGAATAATTCAATCACTTCATCCCCTATTTATAGTACAAATAAATTCCTAGTTGAATCCAATCTAAATTCTAAATATTAATTCCCTAATTGGATCAAATTCAAACTCTAAGAGATAAATACAAAAAGATAAACATAAATTAAATACAAATTTAAATAATAAATGATATCTTAAATATTAAATCTCAATAAAAATATATTTTAAAATAAAATAAAGTAAAATCAAGTGTTTTTGTCCTATAAACTCTCTCTTTAAGTATTCCACCTTTACACAATTTCACTTTTCCTTCTAAAATAAACTTCTTTCCTTCAATTTGTCTTCTGTCATCACTAGAGTCCCTACAAAATAAAAAGATAATAAATAGCTCAAATTAATAGGTCATGCTTGCCCTCAAGCATGTCATATTTAAGCATTATCATATTTCCCCCTACTTAGCCCATGCTTGCCCTCAAGTATGATGCCTAATCCACCAAATAATTTAAATTTTACCATGGAAAATAACACTCCTAAGTTCTTCAAACAATTAGGCTTAATACTTATAAAAATAAAAAGAATCTTTAGCTTGCTATAGGTAAAATCGAAAAAGTAATCCAATTAAAGCACATAACAATTAAATCGTCTTTGAATTATTTCATGAAAGTTAGGTAATTTACCAAACTTACCAAGTCACCTATTGGTTCACCATTGTCTCCAAATTTAGTTCTGTTCCTTTTATTTTGTCAATTTTTTCTTCTTCTTTTTATAAAGAATACATTGGACCTTTTAACGCGAAATGAAATGACACTCAAGCACTCCATCCCGGTTACTCAGCCCAACATGCTCTCAATCATTTTTTCTTTTTCTTTTTTTTTTGTTTAGAATGTTTTAGCCCTTTTGACGCGAAATGAAATGACAACCAAGCACTCCATCTCGGTTACTCAATCTAACACACTTCAATTTACTTATTTATTTCTTTTATTTCTTTTTTTTACCCGATTAGCGGAGTTTTGCTTAACACGTCACCTAACCTTTTTACGCGAAGTAGGATGACAACCTAAGCACCCTACCCCGATTATTCAGTTAGTCACGTTTTTAAGCTTGTACTCATAACCATGAAAAAGTTTTTTTTTCGGATAGAGAACTTTAACTTAGAAGGACTAGGAAAAAAAATAAGTATCAAAAATAAGTTTTGGTCAACCAACTAACAATCATGAAAAACAATTTAGCATGCATTCAAATTAAATGTTCTCTTATACTTAGACTCAATCAATTTTACCATAAGCAAGATAGGGTTATCTTCATTAATCATAATCATGTCAGCCTAATAGAAATAAACCAGTGGAGACAAGTTTAACCATAGCAAAATCTCAATTAACTCAGCAAACAAGAATCATACTGATGGACGAAACAGTGGGCATTTCGTGGGTAAAATCATGGGCATAAAAAGGGACAGGATATACTTAAAAAAATAGGCAAAAAACAGTAAGGCAGCAGCAACAGTGTCGAAACAACCTCGAGAACGAGGCTTCGAAAAAAAGTATTTTATTTTAATTAATTTTTGGAATAAAAGGAAAATGGGAGTCGCCACCAATCTTTTATTAGGTGTGATTGGATCACCATAAAATGTTTAAAACGTTTTAAAAAGGGGTCTTTGAAATCTAGAGAAACAGGTTCGGGAGTCGATTACGCATGAGGAAGGATTAACACCCTCATACGCCTAAAAATTGCTACCACATGATTATTTTCGGGTCTTATTTTATGAAAACAATGGAAACTCGAGTAAAATTTAAAATACGATGTTTATTTTAGACGGCTTTGTATGATTTCAAAGGGGAACTTTTTAAGGAAGATTCGTCCTCGTGTTTCGATCCTCTATGAGAATTTGAAGTCGTGTCCAGCACATTAGGGCACTATATTCTCGGAGTTTCAAAATTGAAGGATGTTTCGAGGCATTTTAAAGAGAGTGTTCTATCATATGAATCATACGAAAATCACACCCAACACGTTAGGGCATGATGTTTCGAGATCTTCACACGAAAGAACATTATTTCTTCTTTTGGTTATAAAGCCACTTTGTATATGATTATTAGATTTGAAGAGTATTTTGAAAACTTTTGAAAAGGATATCCGATTCGCATGAATTACGAAAATCACACTTAACACGTTAAAGTGCGATTCTTCGAAGTTCTCACACGAAAGGACATTGCCTTTTTTTTAAAATTATTTGTGATATAGATATATTTTTTGAGAGTTTGAAAATTTCGTATTGAATTTAAAATGTAATCCTCAGACACATAGTTTAAAAGATTCAAATATGGAATACCCGTTTACTTCGATTTTCGCGGAGAATTAAAATCGTGACCAACACGTTAGGACACGATATTCTCGAAATCTCGGGGTTAACGGGTGTAAAAATCTTAAAAAGGATATTCGACGCGTGTGAGTTATACGAAAAGTCACACCCGACACGTTAGGGCATGATTTATCGAAGCTTTCACACGAGAGGAATATTGCCTCGTCTTTGAAGAAACTTTGAAAATGAGCGTGTAAGTTTAAAATATCGAATAACAACTAATAAGAGAAATTAAATACGAAGCAATATAATAAGCAGATAAATAGAATGCAAAAATGTAAAATGCAAATGCATAATGATTAAAATAAATGCAAGTATTTAGTAAAGAAGAAAACGATACGATCGGGATCGAAAACGTGACCTTTGGATGCCCGAGGCGAAATGGTAATTTTTAACTTCCGAGGGTAAAAATGTAATTTTTGGTGAAATCGGGGTTAAAAATGGGATTTTGGAAAGTTCAGGGGTAAATGGTAATTTTTTATGAAATCGAGGTTAAAATAGAATTTTGGAAAGTTTGGGGGTAAAATGGTAATTTTTGGTGAAATCGAGGTTGAAAACGAGATTTTGGAAAGTTCGAGGGTAAAAAGGTAATTTTTAGTGAAATCGGGGTTAAAAATAGGATTTTGGAAAGTTCGAGGGTAAAAAGGTAATTTTTAGTGAAATCGGGGTTAAAAATGGGATTTTGGAAAGTTTAAGGGTAAAATGGTAATTTTGGTGAAATCGGGGTTAAAAATGGGGTTTTAGAAAGTTTGAGGGTAAAATGGTAATTTTTAGTAAAATCATGGTTAAAATGGGATTTTGGAAAGTTTGGGGACTAGAGAGCAATAAAACCAAAGAATGGGTGACACGTGGTAGCCCCACAGGCATACAGAAGTCCAAAGACTAATTTGTAAAGCTTGAAAAATTCTTGGGCCAATTGTGTAATTAAATAGGAAATGATTTAGGGATTAAATTAAAACAAATTAAAAATAAAAGGGACTAATTTCACAAATAAGCCAAAGCAGTGACACGTGGCAGCCTCTAGTGCATTCAAAATGTCAAAGGAATAAATTGAAAAATAATTAAAATTATTGGGCCAAATTAAAAGAAATTAAAAGTATGAAAAGGACAAAATTAAGACAATTAAAAATGCGGAAGGACCAAACGCGCAAATAACCCAACAAACGAAAACACACGGATCCTAGGCTGGTTCAGGTCGGGTCGATTCGACGAGTCCCTATAAAAGCCATTTTAGGGTTTTTTCTCTTATTTTCTTTCATTTTTCTTAAAAAAAGAAATTCCCCCTTTTTCTCTCTTCTCTCTCCTCTTATCCCCATGGCCGGCCACCTCTCAATCCAGCTCCGGTAGCTGTGTCCCGCGCGTGAGCGCGCGTCGTCGGTGCTCTGGGCCACGCTCCGACACCGTGGACTCCTCGTCACGCTCCGATGCAACCTCGACCCTCGCGCACGCCGTCCGACTGCCGAGCCGCCGTCCGAGTCTCTTCCGACCACCGGAGCTTCGAAGGTATGGCTTCTCTTTTTCCTTTCTTTTTCATTTCTCTTTTTCTTTTAAAAAACCTTTCCTTCCCCTTCTTTAAAAAAGGATTATTTTATTATTTTCGATATACATTTCAGATCTGGGGTTTTTGTTCCCCAGATCTCTCAAAATATTTTGTTTTTGAAGCCTTATTGTCACGAATTTTTTAGAAAAAAGTCCTCTGATTCTCTTTTTTTGCATGTTCAGAGGTGTGCCTTGATTTGCCACGCTCGAACTCACGGTGGGAAGCCCGGAGACGCGCAGTCGACGGTGGCAGCGCACGGCGGTGTTGGTCAGACGAAGATAAGTCCCTTCGTTTTCTTTTTTATTAAAATTGATAATTAAAAAAATATTATTATTAACTATTATATTTATTACTATTATTTATATTATTGTTGATAAAAATATTTAATACTAAATGCGTATTTAATGCGGTTTTGGGAAAAAGATAACCGAAATTAATGTAATGAATAACAATTTAATACATGCGTGTATACATACTTTAAATGCTTGAGATAATTAATGATGGATGTAGTGATATGCTTAACAAATATATTATTGTATATTTGGAAGGCAAAGGGATTAAGAATTTAGATCATGCATGACAGTAAAGGTGTTTGTATTACAACCGTACCTTGGTACTCTGATGCTTGAGTTTCGAATCTGCTATGAATCTTTCTATTACTTTCTATACGTGTTCAGATGTCTCTAGTTAGTATTGAATTGAAAATGGATTCTGTGTTGATTTCCAGAATTTTGGGTTCGTAACCCTTTACAACAGATTTCAACTTGGCTTTTATAGCCAAGTACCTCATCATTCAATTTTGTTTTACACATTTAAATGCAAGTCCTAATCCATCTTTTCTTTTGCAGGTTCGGTTGTTGCAGTAATACCCGAATCTTATCTCCATGTACATTAATCTTATCTCCATATATCTGGCATTTGTGGCATTTCCTGGCGTAGTTGATGCAATCGCTTTCCATGGTAGACTAGTAATACCCGAATCTTATTTTTTGTCGGGCCATCGTGAAACCGTTGGCATGCGTCCCACAAATTCCTTTGTGAACTTCCTCTAAAATCTTTTGGGCTTCCACTGCGTCGACACATCTCAGTAGTACTTGGTCTTTCCTCCTTTTGTACAAGATTTCCCCGTCTAATACATATTCACTAGCAAGTCTCTTCTCAATGTTCTCTTTTCGTTATCTGAGGCTTGCTCGGGGTATTTTCGGTCTCTTACAAATTGAAGGATGTCCTGGTACCATGGGTGATCGTCCTTTTCTACTTCTTCCTCTACCTCGATATCGCAACAATGAGCGGGAGTTTCATAGATACTCATCCGAATGAGTTTCACATCTTCTGGCCTACTTACTTTGATCATCGAGGCCAAAGTAGCGAGGGCATCAGCCATTTGATTTTCCTCTCGAGGGAGATAATGAAATGTGACATCATCGAACTCCGTAATCAAATTGAGAACTAGCTTGCGGTAATCCATTAGCTTAGCATCTCTTGTTTCCCACTCTCCTTTAAGTTGATAGATTACCAATGCAGAGTCTCCATAAACCTCTAGAGTTTTAATTCCCCGTTCTATGGCCGCACGAATTCTCATGATGCACGCTTTGTATTCAGCCATGTTATTAGTGCAGTCAAAATCAAGCTTGCTGGTAAAAGGGTAATGATCTCCCTCTGGTGATACTAAGACTGCTCCAACCCCGTTACCCACGACGTTTGAAGCTCCGTCAAAGTTCAAAATCCATGATTGCTCCCTCGTGGTTGCCTCTTCAACTGTTGCGACATACATTAGATCTTCATTCGGGAAATCGAAATTTATCGGCTCATAATCCTTTAGAGCCCTGCTGGCTAGGAAGTCTGCTATCGCACTTCCTTTTACTGCCTTCTGATTGACATAGATGATGTCAAATTCTGAGAGCAAGATTTACCACCGAGCTAACCTTCCATTTAATGCAGCTAACTCCATTAGGTACTTCAAAGGATCTAATTTCGAGATCAACCAAGTGGTATGGTAAAGCATGTATTGTCTTAATCTGCATGTAGTCTAGACTAATGCACAACATAATTTCTCAATAGACGAATATCGAGTCTCGCAATCGGTAAATTTCTTGCTCAGATAATATATCGCCCTTTCCTTCTTTTCAGATTCGTCATGCTGGCGTAACAAGCATCCCATGGAATTCTCAAAGACTGTTAGGTATAGTATCAAAGGCTTGTCAGGAATTGGAGGAACTAAGATAGGAGCTTTGGACAAATAATCTTTGACCTTATTGAAAGTTTCTTGGCACTCAGCATCCCATATGCCCGGGTTACGCTTTCTAAGCAAGCGAAAGATAGGGTCACACTTTTCGATTAATTGTGAGATGAACCGAGCAATGTAATTTAATCTTCCTAAAAATCTCTGCACTTCTTTTTGCGTGCTGAGTGGTGGTAGCTCCTGTATAGCTTTGACTTTGTCTGGGTCGATTTCAATTATCGACGCTTTCACACGAGAGAAATATTTCCTCGTCTTTGAAGATACTTTGAAAATGAGCGTGTAAGTTTAAAATATCGAATAGCAATTAATAAGAGAAATTAAATACGAAGCAAGATTATAAGCAGATAAATAGAATGCAAAAATGTAAAATGCAAATGCATAATGATTAAAATAAATGCAAGTATTTAGTAAAAAAGAAAACGATGCGATCGGAATCGAAAACGTGACCTTTGGATGCCCGAGGCGAAATGGTAATTTTTAACTTTTGAGGGTAAAAATGTAATTTTTGGTGAAATCGGGGTTGAAAATGGGATTTTGGAAAGTTTAGGGGTTAAATGGTAATTTTTGGTAGAATCTGGGTTAAAATGGGATTTTGGAAAGTTTAGGGACTAGAGAGCAATAAAACCAAATAATGGGTGACACGTGGCAGCCCTACAGGCATCCAGAAGTCCAAGGACTAATTTGTAAAGCTTAAAAATTTCTTGGGCCAATTGTGTAATTAAATAAGAAATGATTTAGGGATTAAATTAAAACAAATTAAAAATAAAAGGGACTAATTTCACAAATAAGCCAAAGCTGTGACACGTGGCAGCCTCTGGTGCATTCAAAATGTCAAAGGATTAAATTGAAAAATAATTAAAATTATTGGGCCAAATTAAAAGAAATTAAAAGTATGGAAAGGAAAAAATTAAAACAATTAAAAATGCGGAAGGACCAAATGCGCAAATAACCCAACAAACAAAAACACGTGGATCCAAGGCCGATTTAAGTCGGGTCGGGTCGGTCCGACGGGTCCCTATAAAAGCCATTTTAGGGCTTTTTCTCTTATTTTCTTTCATTTTTCTTAAAAAAAAAAGTTCCCCCCCCTTTTTCTCCCTTCTCTCTCCTCCTATCTCCATGGCCGGCCACCTCTCAATCTAGCTCCGACAGCTGTGTCCTGCGCGTGAGCGCGCGTCGCCGGTGCTCTGGGCTACGCTCCGACACCATGGACTCCTCGCCACGCTCCGATGTAACCCCGGCCCTCGCGCACGCCGTCCGACTGTCGAGCCGCCGTCCGAGTCTCTTCCGGCCACCGGAGCTTCGAAGGTATGGCTTCTCTTTTTCCTTTCTTTTTCATTTCTCTTTTCTTTTAAAAAACCTTTCCTTCCCCTTCTTTAAAAAAGGATTATTTTATTATTTTCAATATACATTTCAGATTTGAGGTTTTTGTTCCCCAGATCTCTCAAAATAATTTTTTTTTGAAGTCTTATTGTCACGAATTTTTTAGAAAAAAGTCCTCTAATTCTCTTTTTTTGCATGTTCGGAGGTGTGCCTTGATTTGCCATGCTCGAACTCAAGGTGGGAAGCTCGGAGACGCGCAGTCAACGGTGGCAGTGCTCAGAGGAAACTCCGACGACTGCGGTGTTGGTCAGACGAAGATAAGTCCATTCGTTTTCTTTTTTATTAAAATTGATAATTAAAAAATATTATTATTAATTATTATATTAATTACTATTATTAATATTATTGTTGATAAAAATATTTAATACTAAATGCGTATTTAATGCGATTTTGGGAAAAAGATAACCGAAATTAATGTAATGAATAACAGTTTAATACATGCGTGTATACATACTTTAAATGCTTGAGATAATTAATGATGGATGTAGTGATATGCTTAACAAATATATTACTGTATATTTGGAAGGCAAAGGGTTTAAGAATTTAGATCATGCATGACAGTAAAGGTGTTTGTATTACAACCGTACCTTGTTACTCTGATGCTTGAGTTTCGAATCTGCTATGAATCTTTCTATTACTTTCTATACGTGTTCAGATGTCTCTAGTTAGTATTGGATTGAAAATGGATTCTGTGTTGATTTCCAGAATTTTGGGTTCGTAACCCTTTACAACAGATTTCAACTTGGCTTTTATAGCCAAGTACCTCATCATTCAATTTTGTTTTACACATTTAAATGCAAGTCCTAATCCATCTTTTTTTTTGCAGGTTCGGTTGTTGCAGTGGCGGTGACAGCAGCAGTTGGTGCGGCTGGTGGCAGTGGCAACTTGGCTGGAGGTGATGCTGAAGACGATGACGTGGCACATTGTGGTTGGCTGATGTGGTGGTCAGCAGTGCAAGTGGGAATAGCCTCTGTTTAGATTAGGGTTTGAGCCAATTGGGCTAATGTAATTGGGCTTTCTATTTGACCTTTGTAATCGGGCCTTTCATTCGGGCTTTTGTAATATGGACATTCTTTTTGTAAATGGACATTCATTTAATTAAGTTTAATTCAATTTTAAATTTAATTAATTTTAAATTTAAAGTAAATTTAAATTTAAAATAGATAAATTTAAATTTAAGATAAATTTTAAATTTAAAGTAAATTTAAATTTAAAATAGATAAATTTAAATTTAAGATAAATTTAAAATTTAAAAATAAATTTAAAAATAATTTAAACATTAATCAAAAGTTAAAGCCCTGTCCAAAATTGGGCTTCAACAAACAGTAAACCCACAGCAGCACAAACAACAGATAAAAATAGAAAAAATAATAAGGAACGTCCCCTTACTTAAAACGCATTGCCCTCAATATGAAGAAAAATATGAAAAGAAAAGGGTTGAGAATACTCCCCATGTCATCCTCGCTCTCGTAGTGTTGCAGTTTCCATCACTAATTTTTTCGTGAAATAAATTCCTCGAGTTTCCTGGACATATAATAAATAAATAAATAGAAAAATAAAAATAATAAAATTAAAAATTAGGTTGCCTCCCAACAATCCATTGTTTAACGTCGTTAGCTTGACGATCCGAATCAGTATTGAGGCTGTTCAAGATGAATTTTCTCGACTGTCTGAGCTTGAAAATTTTTATAGAACGATTTCAACCTTTGACCACTGACCGTGAATCGCTTCCCTATCTCTTCACTTTCTATTTCTACTGCACCATGAGTAAATAATTTAGTGATAATAAAGGGTCCTAACCATCGAGATTGAAGCTTACTAGGAAACAATTTTAGAACTGAGTTGTAAAGTAGCACTTTTTGCCCTATTGAGAATTGCTTTCGAGATATCATTTTATCATGAAACAATTTTGTTTTATCTTTGTATATACGAGCATTCTCATAGGCATCATTTCGGATATCTTCCAACTCTTGGATGTCTAACTTCCTAGCTTTTCCTGCGGGCTCTAACTCCATATTGCAATGTCGTACGGCCCAATAAGCTTTGTGTTCTAGTTCCACTGGAAGGTGACAAGCTTTTCCAAAAACAAGTCGGAAAGGAGACATACCTATTTGGCCTTTATATGCCGTCTTGTAAGCCCAAAGAGCATCATTTAATCGAAGACTCCAATCCTTCCGATTAGGTTGAACCGTTTTCTCCAAAATTGTCTTAATTTCTCAATTCGAAACCTCTGCTTGGCTGTTCGTTTGAGGGTGATAGGCTGTAGCTATACGATGATGAACCCCAAACTTCTTCATTAGCGCCTTCATCATTTTATTGCAAAAATGAGTTCCACGATCATTGATCAAAGCCCGAGGTGTACCAAACTTGGAAAAAATGCAACGTTTTAAAAACTCTACCACGGTTTTAGCATTATCATTTCGAGTAGGTATTGCCTCTATCCACTTAGAAACATAGTCTATTGCTAGAAGTATATATATATTTCCAAATGAAGAGATAAATGGGCCCATAAAATCAATGCCCCATACATCAAAAATTTCACACACATGGATTGAAGATTGAGGCATTTGATTTTGCCTAGTAATGTTCCTTATCTGTTGACATCTATATCAAGATTTACAGAATTCATATGCATCATGAAAAATTGTGGGCTAATATAATCCACATTCTAATACCTTATGAGCAGTCCGTTTAGGTCCAAAGTGACCTCCACAAGCATACGAATGACAAAAAGTAAGTATAGATGTTACCTTAGTTTCTGGAACACATCGTCGTATCACCTGATCTGAGCAATATTTCCACAAGTATGAATCATCTCAAATATAATATCGAGCTTCTCTTTTAAGTTTTTCTTTTCTGGGACGAGATAATTCAATAGGTAAAGAACCTGTAGCAAGAAAGTTTACCATATCCACATACCATGAAAAATACTCTTATGCCAAGAATAGGCCCTCATTAGGAAACTCATCTTTTATAGAAATGTCGTCATAAGGTATTTTTACCCTACTCAAGTGATCAGCCAAGTTTTCGCATCCTTTTTTATCTCGAATCTCGATGTCAAATTCTTGTAGGAGTAAAATCCATCTCATAAGCCTCGGCTTTGCTTCCTTCTTTGCAATCAAATACCTAAGAGATGCATGGTCAGAAAAATAATTACTTTAGATCCTAAAAAATAAGATCGAAATTTATCTAATGCAAATACAATGGATAGAAGTTCTTTTTCTGTGGTAGTGTAATTGCTTTGTGCAGCATCTAGGGTTTTTGAAGCATAGCAAATAACATAGGGCTCTCGATCTATCTTTTGCCTCAACACAACCCCCACACTTCGGTCACTTACATCACACATGATTTCAAAGGGGTACTTCTAATTTGGGGCTTGAATTATAGGAGCAGTGACCAACTTTTGTTTCAATGTGTCAAAAGCCTCTTTGCATTTTGAGCCGAACTCAAATTTTTTATCTTTTTGTAACAACTCGTACAATGACTCAACTACCTTGGAGAAGTTTTTTATGAAGCGTCTGTAAAATCCTGCATGGCCAAGGAAAGAACAAATTTCCCTCACAGTTGAGGGGTATGGTAAAGAATTTATAATATCAGTCTTAGTCTTATCAACCTCAATCCCTTTAGATGAAATTATATGACCTAGAATTAAACCTTTATTTACTATAAAATGACATTTTTCATAATTCAAGACAAGATTAAATTCTATGCATCTACTTAAAATTTTGTGAGATTTCTAAGGCATTCATCAAAAGATTCCCTATGCACAGTAAAATCATACATAAAAACTTTAATGATATTTTCTACGTATTCTGAGAATATACTCATCATGCATCTTTGAAAGGTGACCGGTGCATTACAAAGTCCGAATGGCATCCTCATATATGCAAATGTGCCAAATGGGCATGTAAAAGTGGTCTTTTCTAATCCTCAGATGCAACTAGAATTTGAAAAAAACCTGAATATCCATCAAGACAGCAATAATGAGTTTTTTCAGATAAACCTTTAAGTATTTAATCTATAAAAGGAAGAGAAAAATGATCTTTTCTAGTATAAAAGTTCAAATTCCTCTAATCAATGCAGACACACCAACCATTCTGTACTCGGATAGGTACCAAATCGCCCTCGGCATTTTTCTTTACTGTCACGCCCATTTTCTTGGGCACAATTTGTACCGGACTTACCCAACTGCTATCAGAAATGAGGTAAACCACATCAGCATCCAACAGCATTATAATCTCCTTCTTTACTACGTCCATCATATTTGGGTTCAACCATCTTTTTGTTTCCCGTTTTGGTTTTGTGTTTTCCACCAAAAAGATCTTTTAAATGCATGTCAAAGGGCTTATTCCTTTTAAATCAGCAATGGTCCAACCGATGGCTTCTTTATGACTCTTTAGTACTTGAATCAAATTTGCTTCCTCACACTCAGAGTTTATTCGAAATTATGACATGTACAGTCTTACTATCCCCAAAAAATACGTACTTGAGATGCTCGAGAAGTGGTTTCAACTCCAACTCTGGTGCCTGCACAATAAAAGGTAAAAGTTTAGTGTTCATAGGAGGAAATAATTCATTAACAAATTCATAACTTCGATAAGAATCAAAATCATCATTAAAATCATCATCAAACAATGTTTCGAGCTCAATCTCATGGAGTGATTTGAAAGTCTCATCTACTAAGGATTCCACTATGTCAATATGGTTTACGTTCAAGACTTCACTAGGGTGACGGATGGCATCATAAACATTGAACTTTACGATCTCCTTGTCAAACTCCATCGTGAGGATTCTGCTACGCACATCAATCTTAGTATTTACGGTACTAAGGATATGTCGCCTTAACAAGATATCGGAAGACCCAGGAGTTTTATCCTCTTCCATCTTTACCACTTAAAAATCTGCAGGAAAAATTAGTTCGTTGACTTTCACTAACACGTCTTCAAGGACTCCTTCAGGATGCACAATGGACTTGTCCGTCAACTGGATTATAACACATGTTTCCCTCAAAGAACCCACGTTAAGTGATTCATAAATAGAAAAAGCCTTTACATTTATAGAAGCCTGATAGTAAATAATTTGTGTAACTTTATTTTGTGTATTTTGGGTTAATTGTGAGGAAAATACTTCTAATTTCCTATATTTTCTTATCAGGTACACAAGTTGGTATTTCTACTCAAAGGCAAGCAAAATGGACTAAAACTAAAGAAATACGAGAAGAGACAGGTTATAGTTGAATTCAAGGGACATTAAAGGCTTAATTGCAAAAGGAATTTTTAGTGGAAATGGTCAAATAAGACTTAGTCAAAAAAAATTGTTATTTTCTTATTTTTGTTTTTATTTTTATTTTTTATTTTATAAGTTGTTATTTTCTTTTGACTAAATTATTTATTTTTAGCAAATGGGTAATTTAGTCTAATAGGACTTAGGCTATATTTAGTAATCCAATTGTATATAAATAAGGGTTACTTGGATTCAATTGAAATGTACTTGATTTTTGGTGAGCAATTGAAGCAATTGAGCAATTATTTACTTTCTTTTCAATTCGTCAGTACTCCTTCTTCCATTTCCATTTCATTTCTTTTCATAAATTTGTCCAATTGCTACATTAACCCTTCCCACTTTCCATCTTTCATATCCACAAGCAACCATCACCATATCCATCCACTAAGCATGATTAAAATCATGTGCCACTAAATCCTTTTTAGCCTTAGTCCCGGTTATCACTCCGTGAAGAAATAATCGTGAGTTACGAAATCGAGATAAAAACCTTTTTATCGGTACTCGCTATCACTCCGGTTTATGAGGTAGTACAAATTCGCCCCTTAAAATTAATTCGACTTCAATTCGAAAAGCACGCGTTGAGTTGAGGAAGGTTGGCGTATAGTTGGGAAGTCAAATCGGCCGTGCTGTATTCGAGTTCCCGCGAACAAATTGGAGTGTCCAAGTGGGAAAAGCTAGTTGGATTCCGTTAAGGGTGGTAGAGACCGGATTTAAACGACCCACGCGGTTGAGGCCGTTAATTCGAGTTGAGCTTTTCAGAGCACAGAGCTGTTGAAGTCTTAAATCGTGAGCACGTGCAATGTGGTTAGACATTCGACAAGGGTCGGTTTGCAGGTCATATCCGAAACCGGTTACTAGAGGAAAAGTTGGTGGTTGGGACGTTCTCGAGAGCTATAACCAGCTTATCAATTAAAAAGGAAAGATTAATTTTCAAGGATCGATTCAAGATCAGATGAAACCGAGGCTGAGGCTAAGCTTATTAAATATAGAGACAGTCACGAGTCGTAGGTACACTCTTTGACACGACGTTCAAGAGGAAGACACGAAAGTAGATTACAACAACCAGTCCCTGTGGAATCGACCCTACTGCCTTATACTACTATTTTGTATTATTTGTCGTAGGAATATTTATATTTGTTGGATTCGACACCCATCAAAGCCCCTAAATCACACATAACTTTCTTAATTTTGAAGTAACCTATTTTGCATAGAATTCAAACATGCCTTTATCCTTACATTTTGTTGGCATCCTACGTTGCAAAATAGAAGACATATTCTTATTAACGTTTACCTTTTCATTTTCAGTCAATTTTCATTTGTTGGTACAAAGTTCCTTAAGAAATTTAGCATACCATAGAATCTGTTTAATAGCATCAAACAACGGTATATTTACCTCAACTTTTCTAAATGTTTCGAGGATCTCTTTTTCCTCATTACCTTTCTAGGTTTGCCTCAGTCGTCCAGGAAACGGAGGTTGAATTCTGGGTAATGGGGGTTTCGATCGTACCTATTCGTCGTCTATTCGATTTTCCTTGGCAGATTCTTGGGCATGATTTTTACCAAGAATCGGTTCTAGTACTTTCCCACTTCGTACCGTCATTGCATTCATGTTTTGTCTTGGGTTGGATTCTATTTGTGAAAGCAGCATACCTTGTGCGTTTATTTTCTCCATTTACGTGGTCAACTCCTTTACAGATGCCTCAGTTTTCTTTTGAAAATCTACAGTTTGCTTTTGAAAATCTATAGATTGCGCTGAAATTCAAGAACATTAGCTGCTAATTTATTTATCATGGCTTCTAGGAAAGTACCTAAATTTTACGCTTGTTGTGGGGCTCGATTTTGTAATGGCTGGTTATAACGTGAATTTCTCCCAAATCGCAAGTTAGGATGGTCCTTCCATCCGGGATTGTATGTATTTGCATAAGGATCATATCGCCTTTGGGGTGATCTAGGGAAGTTTCCCACAGCATCCAGTTGGGTCATAGAATCATCATA
This sequence comes from Gossypioides kirkii, assembly GCA_005610355.1. Taxonomy (NCBI): domain Eukaryota; kingdom Viridiplantae; phylum Streptophyta; class Magnoliopsida; order Malvales; family Malvaceae; genus Gossypioides; species Gossypioides kirkii. The sequence goes on along the minus strand of CP032254.1, from coordinate 15,060,598 downwards.
CAAACTAAAGAACACATCAGTTATGTGCTCGAATTCACCACAAATTCCACATTGACGGGCCGGCCCTATTTTTCCTACAATAAGATAACTCATAACATTAGTAAGTTTTTCAACTTTCTAAGAAAGAATTACTAAGCTGGTGAACCCTTCGAGTATGTTCAGGGTTGGCTCAGAATTGTTGAGTATTTACGGCCATTGCTGAAATCAAGTCCCTTGCTCGTTAAGGAGTCATATTAACCAACGCTCCTCCATTGGCGGCATCTATCATATTCATCTCCATAGGTTTTAAGCTTTCATAGAAGTGAGAAGAGACTATTCAGTTATCCCATGTTGTGGACAACTTGCACACAACTTCTTGAATCTTTCCCAATAGTCTTAAAGAGACTCTACATCTTTTTGCCTAATCCCCACAATTTCTCTTCTTAATTCAGCGGCACGTGATACTGGAAAAAACCTATTAAGAAATAAACGAGAAAGATTAGCCCAAGTTGTAATGGACCTAGGAGGTAGATAAAATAACCATTCTCTAGCGAAATCTGCTAAAGAAAAAAGGAAAGCGCGTAATTTAATTTGATCCTCAGTTACCCCGTGAGGTTTTATACTCAAACAAACCATATGAAATTCTTTCAGATGTTTATGTGGGTTCTCATTTTGCAACCCTCGAAAAATTGGCAATAACTAGATTAAACCTAATTTAAGCTCAAAGTTAGCATCCATAGTAGGATACACAATGCACAACGACAGTTGATCATCAGGAGCCTCGGCTAATTGTCGAATCGTCTGATCCATAGGTGGTGGTAGATCTCAATTTTCGTTAACCCTAGTGATCGGCACTCCCGCCGGTGGATTAACTCCTTAGTTTTTCAATGTTGGATTAGGGTTTTCGTTTACCCAAGATTCACCTTCGTCGCCTTCTTCTACTTTTGAAGGTGGGCTGTGCTTAAGTCCTGCGACTTTTGACTGCCTCTTTCATAACTTTGTTTCCTTGTGATTAGCTTTTGCAGTCTTTTCAATCTCGGGGATCGTACGAGTATGGAAGAATTCCTAGAGCAGATCTAGTCATAAGTAAGAAAAAACAAGATTAGTACATTACCAGTCCTCGGCAACGGCGCCAAAATTTGATGTGTCGTCGGGAACACCAAATATAACTTATTCCAAAAATTAAAATAAATAGCAGTAAAGGGAAGTAGGGTCTAATCCTCAGGGACTGGAGAGTCGTAAAAAGTCTTGTCTATCGAGATCGTGAGCAAAATCTTGCCCAAGAAAAGCAATGTGATCTGGGGAACAATAAAAATAAAGGAAAACAGAATTAAAAGAAATAGAAAATAGGAGTGTAGAAAGAAAAATAAATAGCATAAAATAAATAAGTCGAAAGAAGAAGAGTTTTATCAATATTCAAAGATCCAGCCTCCGGTTATCTTGATTCTTTCTTGGTTCAATCATAAATTTTGGATGGTTCTTCTCGTGCCCGAATAAGCCAATTATAGTGTAAAAGGACGCCTACAACCACCAGCTCCGGATATAGCTTTTAGAGGAACCTGACTCTAGCCAATCGTCACTCCAATAGGACTGTCCCACACTAGATCACCCTCAATGACGAATGCCACACCGTTTTGTCTCTTTGGCTCGGCAACCTCTAACGCAGTAAGTTAGTGAATCGACTGTGCAACCTTCTCAAAACACACAAAGCGGTCGTCTTTACACAAGATGAAAAGATTACTTTTGTAAGGATTTTGGACGGAAGCGTGATCCCGTAATACAGAGAATTGATGAATACTCGGGCGAGAAGAATTGAGCGCGGATTCTAAGCCTCATAAACTTTGGAGGAATATTTGATAACATTCGGCTAGAAGGGTTTTTAGTTGCTCATGTTTTTGAGGAAGAACACAAGAAAATAAAAATAGAGCTTTTATTGAACTAGGGTTTTTCGGAGATGGAAGACTTTTTCAATGAATGGGGAATGAATAATTCAATCACTTCATCCCCTATTTATAGTACAAATAAATTCCTAATTGAATCCAATCTAAATTCTAAACATTAATTCCCTAATTGGATTCAATTCAAACTCTAAAAGATAAGTACAAAAATATAAACATAAACTAAATACAAATTTAAATAATAAATAATATCAGAAATATTAAATCCTAATAAAAATATATTTTAAAATAAAATAAAGCAAAACCAACTTTTTGTCCTATAAACTCCCTATTTAAGTATTCCACCTTCACACAACTTCACTTTTCCTTCTAAAATCATGCTTCTTGCCTCCAATTTGTCTTCTGTCATCACTAGAGTCCCTACAAAAGTATGACATTAGATCATTTCTATGATGTCACTCCATAAAACCAGTAGACCATTTATCCAACCAAACCTTCTCAAATCCTCCTTATTAATTCGAACACCTAAGCGTTCACCTGCAAGGTCGGGGCATTTCATATTTTAGTGACTCCAATTCTCATTCAATCTGTCCATTCCTCCATTATGCCAATTTTCCTATCTTTAACTAACCCGCTAAATAATTTCCTTCGTACTCCACATTTTATAAACATACATTTCACACATAACATGGAGTACGGCAGATATCAATTCATCGATACACAACCATATCATACATTCAGAGAACATACTTGCAAACATTCATATAATTGCACAGTCATATGCATGCATAACCTTTCCAATCAACAACGATCATATATAGCCAAAGAACTCAAACTGAACTTAGTGCAGAACATTCAAGCAGCACAGCAACCAGAACAACACCCAAATAGTAGAGTACAGAAACTCACCTGCTAGCCTTCCTCCCTGCCAGCTAAGCTTTTCCAAATACCAGAGTTTCCTCCATCCTAGTTAGCTAAGCATGACAACCAAAAATTCCCGTTAAAACAAGACATTCATGCTTTAAAATCCAAAATCTAGAAACTTGCAAAAACCTTTCAAATTTTACAGAAACCCTTAACTTCTCTATTCTTAAATCCATGAGCACAAAAAGATTACGAAGCTTAGCAGCTGATTAGATTCTCATCTTTTCATATTTAGTCCTCTTGTTCATCTCTCCATGCAGAGTTTTCCTTGAACTTTCTCTTTTTCAGAACAGCTAAATAAGAAGACGAAGAAGATGAGAAAATGAAACATAATTTAAAAGAATTTCTCCCCAAAATAACACTTCTCAATTATAAATAACCTTACATGCACAGTCACCAAAAACCCCCATCAAAGCCAGCCGCCGCAATCATTATGTTTCCCACTTTGGAACCAACCAGTTCTAACGTAACTGAACCGAAATTAAAACCCAATTATTTTTCATTCAATCATTAAAATTTTTAGATTTTACAGTAGAGGCCGCCAAACCTATAGTTTCTTTCAATTAACTCCCAACTCTTATCTAAATTTCGGACCTCTATTGAAATTGGGTGTGACAAAGTATCCTTGGATACTCATGCTTCTCCTATGTTAATATGTTTAGGAGATTGGTAAAATTGTGTGATATGAATGTGAAATTGATTATATATATAAATGATTATAATATGATAATGTGGGAAATTTCATGGCTTAAAGATGTGGAAGTAAGTGATTGGGTAAACTTTGACTATAAAGTCAACTATCAACTGTTAATGTACTATATAAATTGGTTGTCAAGGAACAATTAATGAACATGTTTTGTAATTTGTGAATAAATATGAAAATGAGTATGTAAAGGAATGTGTGTAAGTTTTCATGTGTTAAAGTGTTGAAAATAAGTTATTAGTTGTGAAATGTGTAATTAATACAAAAAAAAATTGCTAATATGTCACCTTGGTAAAATTTTGGATTAATATGTCATTATAGTCCTTTTTGTTTAATGAGAAAAATCGGTGTATGATAATATGTACATGTAACCATAAATAAAGTTTTTGCTTTAAGTATACATTTGAGGTCATAATGATGTACACGTAGCCATAAATGAAGTTTTCGCTTTGAGTATACATTTGAGGTCATAATGACCTCTCTTAAGTTTGGTAAGGCTATGATGTTAATAAGCAAATGAACATATCATAATACCTAATTTCGAATATGAATTTGAACATGTATGTGGAGGCACTTAAAGTGCCTTATGAGAAATGTGAATATATGTGAGGTATCTCAAAGTACCTATAGACCATGAGCCATCTTAATGATCTCTGGAATTTCAAAATCGAATATGCCTCTGATTAATTATTAAATGGGCTAATGGCCTTGAACGATTTTAAAGTTCCCTAGTAAACTTAGTGAAATAGTTAGAATATGATTGGCATGCCAATAGGGATTATGTGTACCTTCAGGCTTTGCACATATTATGTGCACTCTCTATTGCCTTTAGACTATGCTGTCACATTCAGATTATGATGCCTTCAAGCTTAGTACTTCGGTGCTCTTTGATGTGTTTGGTGGGATGTGTTTCGTTGCCTTTGGGCTTAGCACTTCGTTGCTCACTTTGGTTTGGTTTGATGGCTCGACACATTGATGCCCCTTGGTGTGTTTAGGAGGGATGTGGTGTGGTACCTAACACTATGTGCTCCTTGGTGTGTTCTTGAGGGAATGTTGTGTATTCGAGTCATTTCCCTAGTGTTTACTATGGGCTAATTGAACAAAATCTTGATAATAAGATTAACTTATGACTAAAAAGTGAAAATTGTATTCTAAAGTGTAATGTGTTAAAAGCTTAACAAGTTAAAAGACTATGTATTTCACAACAAGGTTAAAATAAGAGACATAAGACACACTATTGAGAGTAAAACCAATGAGTTTCATATACCCTAATAGAAAAATTGAGCAAAGGTCATAAGTAATATTATGTGAACTTGTGTTAAGGGAATTTGATTAAAAATATGAACGTAGGTATGATTTAACACTCATTAGGGCCACATGTTTAATATCCATAATGGGAATAACCAACATACCATTAATATGTAAGTTGAGCCTCATAATTTGGTAATTAGATATGAACCCGTTAGAAAGATTAATTATGACATTTAAGAATACTAAAAATTTTGTACTAAAGCGTCTCAACATTAATAACCAGATAAGATAAGCAGGATTAATCTTGAGTACTTACTAAGTTCATTGAGCTCACGTGTTAGTTGTTTAATCGAGAAATTGCGGGTTTGGCTTGGAAGCTCCGCGTCACCTTGAATTTTAAGACTGTTTGTAATTATATTAGTTGTTATTTGTATAATGATTTTGCCATGTACATAAACACTTAGTTTGAATAGTGTATTTTGAAAATTTTGAGTTGTAATCCAAGTCATTTTGATGTTATTAATTAAGCTTTAATCCATCATTCGAATTTAACGTGTTTATGACTTGGATTTTAAGCTTAAATGAGTTTAGAAATTAAATTATGATTATTTGAATCTTAATGAAATGATATGGTAATGACTGGGAATGATTTTTAGGTGTTTTTGAATTGAATTTCAGCTCTGAAGGCTCAGGTATACTTAGCCTCATTGATATTGCAACAAGTCAAACAAAATATGAATTGCTATAGTTCCAAGTAGTTGTTCCGCAACATGGAATAGTTGTATAGGAACAACTGCTCCTACTCCTACTCCTACAAACTCATGTTTTTGACCTCCAAAATGATCCGAATGATGCCCAAATGTTCTCATATTGTAACGAGACTTTGGAAATAGTGTAATATCGCTTTTAAGACCTCAAAAATATTTGAATGAAAGGTGAAAATTAATGGTGAATTTTGAATTTGGATTTAATTTGTTCTTACTCGAATCAATTTGAATTTAACTTGTTTGAATTGGGTATGCCCAAACACCTAGAAAATGATTCAAAATGATTTTAAAAATATATTCAAGTTTATTAATGTTGAGAATTGTTGTAAATATTTTTTATATAGTTCCTAAATGGTGTTTTATTGAAATAAAAAAATTATACAAGCTAAGAAAGTATTTCAATAGCATCTCTTGTTCGTTTCAACTATCAGAACAAGTATAGAGTGTTGCAAAAGGAGGTTAACTCATTGTAACACTCATAAAAAGCAAACACATATAAGCCTTTTCTTTTAATTTTTTTTTCAAGTTAGATTTGGAAAATGCATTTTAGAGAAAATATATGGCCAAAAAATCGCCCCCTATTTGTGAATTCTGGTTAGGTTGCTTTAGATGTATTTGCAAAAAAGAATCGCCTAAGGTCGCTCGAAACGTGAGTGACATAAGTATTTAGTTCAATAAAAATAATGTATAATTTGAGAGCAGCTTATTTAAGTAAAAGCCGCAATAGTAGGAAAGAGATGCGCTGTGATAATTCATGCACAAGATTTCATTCGCCCGATGCAGTGAAAGAAAAAAGTAAAAAATGTGTTATATACCCGCGATCCAAGCTACATCAAACGTTACTTTAATGCCACAGTGTAAAGTAGAATGACTTAACATTTCAGGAGGATAACTTTTACAATTATGAAACAAAAAAAATTGCACAACCCAGATAGCTTGAAGATAACATATATAGGTGGCAGAAGCTTACTGCAACAAGAAACAAACTTCCCTCCAAAATTTATCACCTGGTTAGATCAGCTGAATGAAGCTCATTTCGCAGATGAAAATCCCATTGTTGGCAGCCGCAAATAGTTGTGAGCGAGCTCTCAACGTGGAGGCAAGACAAAAGAATCCATTGCAGGCAGGCAACACTATATATTTCCTTCCTCTTACAGAAACTTTACACTAGAGATGTCCTAAATGATCCCTATATATGCTAGTTAATCACTCGCTGCTTCATGCCTACAAAAATTCGAGCACATCAAAGAATAATTGTTTCACTGTTTACTCCTGTAAACCAGCTTCATGCTCACTCACAGGATGATCTGACACAGTGCCTTCTGATGATATTTCCTCTACATCAGGTTGTTCAGGTCGAGAATGATCTGACTGAGTCTTGCTAGAATCCCCACAATCAGGTTCATCTTGTCTCTCCTCTGGAGATTGATCCTGGACATTGATGGTCGGGTTCAGTTTAGCTTTCCCTTTGTCAGATACACCTAGTGAATCTGGATATCCAACTTCGTTAACAGGTTTTGGCAATGGAAGTTTGCCATCATGTAAGCTAGAATTCGTCATGCCAGAAGTTAATGACAAGTGTGGCCCTGGAGCAACACAAGATGCTACCAGTTGAAGCACTTCAGGGGAGGGGGATAACCCCATGCTTGATTTCTTTGGTGGAATAAGATATGCCGACGAAGATGATGGATTCATCATGCTTAAGTTAAGAGGAGACCTGCTGTAATCAGATTCAATCAAAGGAAGCCCTGCAGTTCCAGTAACTGATTGTGGAAGCAGTTGAAATGGTGGTGCTAACGGAATTGAGCATGCCGGAGAGAGACTACTACTTCCAGCTGTGTCCGGTAGGACCTGCCTGAACATGTGCGACTTCCGTTTCTTTTTCTTTTTTAGACAGTGTCTCGGGTCCTTTGGTTGAGGAGGAGGGGGCCCAGGTACCACAAATGGGGGAATGGTAGGCTTATCTTCTCCATACAGTACACGAACTGACTGAGCTATTGCTGAGACAGTTGGTGGTAGATCAGGATCTGGAGGTTTTGCAGGAGCGCTAACAGCTTCACGAAGCCAGTGAGGTAACTTGTTCTTGGAAGAACTATTTCCAGCTACTTCTTTTCCCTTTGAATAAGAAAGATTCAACCCTTTATTTGGATCAGAGAGAAACCCAGAGCTGGCGGATTCACCACTTCCACCATTATTGAGGGAATCACGTAACATATTTAGCGATTTATCAAGAACACTAGGCAACTTCCCATGCTTCGTTGAACCATAATCATCCTCCTTCCTGCGTAAATCAGGGCTATTGGAGCAATTCAAACTTGAACCCAAGTTGCTGGCTCCAAAGGAATTGAGAAAAAAAGGTTTCTCACCAGGTACACTCACAGAGGGCCCTGGCCTATCAGAGGGCCCAGCGACTGAATCTCCAGAAAAGTTTGCACGAGACTTGTCAGGATTCCATGTTGGAATAGGAGGAAAACTATCATTTTGCAAACCAAGTTGGTCTGATAGCTCAAAGTGAGGCAGGCTAGAAGCTAGATCACCAAAACCCAACTTCATATCAGTCAGGTGAGTTTGAAATTTTGAGGGTGCAACGAATCTACTTCCTTGCAGTGCCCGCGTCATCATTCCATCAGGAATACTTGGAAACAAGGAAGAAGGTTTGGTAGTTTTTGTTAGCTTGGGGAATTTTGGAACTGGAAAAGCTGGCCCATCCAGAATTTTAAGTTGCTCCTCCTCCCACCTAACTGCCAAATCTTCTGAAGTTTTGTACTTAGAAAATCTTAGCCTGGGGTCTCTAAGCATGGCATCCCAACTACCTCGTCCATGTCTACGAACACCAATCCAGAGAAAATCCAGTTCATCCTCTGACCAACCCTCTATCTTTGATTTCTTTTTATACAAGTTCCCAGATCCAGATCCAGTCCTCATCATAATATTTTCAAGCACCCTCCTATGGTTTTCAGGAAAAGAAGAAATGGGAGGCAACTGACCCAAACCCAATGTTGGAGGCATGTCCCTCTCTTGTTGATTGTACCTAGGCACATCTTGTGGAGGAAATTTCAAATTGGGCAGCAATGGCATTGTAGGAAGGTCTTGCACCGACTCAGTCACAGCATCAAGCCTACTCCCTAAAGATAAGCAAGGCAATAGGTCATGATGTGATGTCATCATGCCTTTGGTAGGAAGGGAGAACCGAGGAAGCAATTTCTCATCAAAAGGTAAATTAGGCAGTGGCATCTTTTCCTGAAAATCAGAAGAACTAGCACCAGAATTTTCTAATCGATCAAAAATTTTCCCTTGTGAAGAAGCAGAAGGATACTGCAAGGAAACAAGTCTTGTCATCATATATTAACATGGAAGGAAGGTTTTGCACTTGACAACTAAAGAAAAACAAAATGCTGACAAAGAGAGTTACCGGGTTAAAAGGGAGCCAACTATCTTGGTTTCCCATTTTAAGACGTTGTAAAACTTCTGGAGGTGAATCTTGCAATTTAAATTTGTCCAAGGTAGTCTCTTGACCTTTTGCTTCTTTCTCAATTGAAGGTCCTGTACTTGGAACTAAATTGAATGGAAACTCTGGTCCAGTTCCTGGCCTGCTTTGCCGACCATTTGATCTTGAGAAGTTTTTATGAAACAAGTCAAACTGACTAGCATTGGGAGCACAAAGCCCAAGAACTGGCAACATGTTGTTGGAAGGTAGAGATTGGTTATAGCTTGTGCCTTGATGATTGCTACTTGGAAGTATCATGTCAGGAGAAGACTGGTGGAGAGGATTGACAGAAAGATCCAATTGTCCACTTGTTTTATGTTTTGACAGCCTCCCAAGCCTTAAAATTGAATCATCTTTGTTCTTTGGTTCATCTAATGATTGAGCATGTTTGTCATCCTCCAAGTCAATTACCAAACACTTATCTTTATCTGACTGCTGATCAGATTGATTAACATGATCCCCTTCTCTTTCATTCGTGGAAGGACACTGTGCTACTGACTCAAGTCCAGGAAATCCCTCACTGGGACGAACTTCTTCAATTGCATTTCTCCTTGCAAGCCGTTCTTTTTGTCGAGCACGGAGTTTAGTACTGTCAAAAAGGATTACAGAGTAAATTAATGCACCCACGATATCAAAAATTTAAGAATGTAGCCTACTAATTTACCAGAGAAAGCCAAGCAAATGTTATCTGTGAAAGTAAAAGATTAATAGTAGAAATGGATACTACATTATTCAAAGAGTTCCTGTAATTGGAGCATGTGTGTTCTTCAACTAAAGACTTAACAGTTTAACTCCAACAAATTCATTATATGGTTTCATTACTCTGTTTAACAATCAGTCAGCTAACATGCATTCAAATTATTGACTGATATAATTTTGGAAATACTACTTTACTGGCATATCAACAGAAAATTCAGCAAGTGGAATTCTCAGAAAGGATCTGAACTTACTACTTTGCTTTAAGAGCCCGTCCTGCTGGTGTATAATCCCGCTCTGGCTCTGCTTCTGGTTCCTTTTCTTCTTCACCGCCACTCTGCTTTTCAACAGAATAACAAGTTGCTAACACCATGAATAAGCAACACAAGAACTAGAGTAGGTTACAAGTTACAGGCTACTGAGCAAGCAAGTGAATGTGGAATAAAGTAAGAGCATCCATATATTTTGAAAAGTACTAAATATAAAGGACAAAAGAGAAAAGCCAGTTTTATTGCAATCTAAAGCAGAAAGCCAAGTACCTCAGTCGTTGTTTCATTGGGATGTGGAGTATATGCCTCTCTATAGGAGACGGCTTTCCTTTGTCGCTTCCCTCTACCAAGGGCTGCTTCCTCCTCACTTTGATATTTCTCCCACCTGTTACACAGTAAATCAAGCAAGAGAGTTCAACACAAGTCCATAACAAAAAAGCTAGTGCCAAAGTGGGAAATTAAGTTTTTGACATACAATATAACGACAGTTATCTACTTTTGTTCTTTTAACAAGAGTTCAACAGTATTTTTCTCTCAAAAGAGTTGGACAGCATTTAACGTCTGATTCATTTCAACTAGATTTAATTAAACTCTTAATGCTATAACAAAAGTTTATTCAATGATGCACGATAGATTTAAGCTTAGACCAGATACTTTTGGATATACAATCTGAAAGGAATTTATTGAAAAGTACACACATCATCACATCATATTCTAACAAGATGACTAAACGGCTGAGTGCTTAAATTTATCATATAAGATTTTCATAGATCAATGTTATGCATTGATTGTTTTCCAAAGACTTCATTAAAATTACAAGGTGTAAGATTAGCCATTCTCACGTCAACATAAGTTGATCTCTACTCGTTATTTTGACCACTCATTCTGTTGAATAGCATTTATTTTTTCTAAACAACAGCAGCAAGACAATTTATTTATTATGCAAGTTCTGTTTCATTCAAAAACAATGACCAGTTCTGAATTGTAGACCACACTATATCAAGCAGGAAATTAAAAATTGGGACTGTAAACTGCTATCAATTTCATCATATAGAAGCTTTGCAGGGCCTGAAGCAGCAGCTATCTACAAAGCCAAAAAACATAAAAAAGATAGTGGGACAAAGAGCAGGATATATTTAAGATAATAACCTCACTTTCAAACATCAGATTTGGAGGCAAACTTTACAGATCTACAGGTGAAACGCTATCAAAATTTAGTAGTACCAATAATGCCAAAGAAACTACCAAGAACTACCAAAAAGAACTCAATATAACCAAAAATTTCAACCTCCAAGAACCCAAAACCTCAGTTCTCAATATCTCAGAAATTTGAAAAAAAAAAGTTTAATATTTGAAATTACTAGAAAACAAATAGCATAGGTATTTATAGCCTAATTCCTAACCTAACATAAAAAAAATGCCAAATTAACCCTAAATTCCCTCATAATTCCTTAGATACTATAACACAAAAAAACATACATTACCAATAAAACAAATCTCTTTATAGTTTAATCCATTTCTATGCATGTTTGTGCAGTTTAAACTAGCCAGTCATCACCTCAAGATCAGTGCAGGCAACAAGAGATCCCTACTCTGACTTAATATTTTAAGACAAAACTGAAGGATTGCATCTTATTATCTCAGTGATTAGGAACATGTCTTTCCTATAATTGAAGGAAAGAGAGAGAGGAGTTTTTTCAAGTTTTAACATCCTAGTGGTATGCCCGGAGATCCTCATAACTTCAATACACTCAAGTTCATAGCTGTTGAACTCATTCCATGGCTCTATGCAGAGCATGAATTTAATCATATTCTCAACTATTCTACTGGGTTTTCATGTGCAAAATTGGATTTTCCTGTGCCTTCAAATGTAAGGAACCTTTAGTTCAACAGCTTTTTCATAGAAAAGAATTGGTATGGGTAAAAGAAAGATATTCACCTCACACGCAAAAGTTTGTCCCATTCATTTTCTTCAGTACCATTTTGCACATTATCTTCTTTCTTCTCAGAAGTCAGCTCCAAAATATCATCAGCAACAGCTGGAGGAGATTCACCTCCCCCTGGTTCTTCTGTCGTTTCATCATTCCATTCAACAGACTGCACAAGAAGAAAATGAAGAAATGTTCAATAAAGAAACAAGAAGATTATACTGCTTTCTTTGAACAAACACAGGTAAAGACTAAAAACAAGAAAATATTAGCAATTCTAAGAAATTTTTAAACAAAATGAAATCCCAACAGGAGCTACTTTTAAGACCCCACAAACGGTGGCCAAAAAAATATGCATAATGAAATAGTAAAACATTGAATAAACTACCAATTTTAACAATACTAAGAAACTATTACATAAGCATGAATTCTCAGGGCAATATAATTTAAAAAAATAACAGATGCAGTAACCTCAACAGCTAGGTCTAATATTTGGCAATAACATTCAAGCTTGCATGCATAAAAATACTTATAAACTGAAGATACAAGGAGGCTTTAGGCTTGCTAAAACAGGTACAGCTCGTAACAACTAAGGGGCAGACCCTAGAGCTCCTACTTTGAGCAACTAAACCATATATTTTAAGCTCAACTTCAGAAGTTTTTTTTTTTTTTTTTGGCAGGGGGAGGGGGGACCAATTACATTGCAATTCTATTGCAAACAGAATATAGAAGCAATAAAACTGTGATTCCAGGTTTGACTGCTAATGCCAACCATTAGAAGCAACAAAAGCATCAGCATATCATTCCCATGCAGAGAGAAAAAAAAAGTACCAAGTCATTGCATTTGTTAGCCAATGAATGTATTAACATACAAAACCACACACACTTCAACATAACATAAGTAGAATACCCCACCTTTACTGAGCCAAGCATATCATTTTCCAAATCCCCCTCGGCATCAGTTGGTCCAGACTGAAGGTTTGTACGGTCAAGCAATTTCAAAATTGCACTTTCATCCCACAAAATCTTGTTGCTGCCATCAGTACATTTGTCTTGATACACATCTCCGAGACCACCAACCCTCTTCCGGTGCTTATGTTCTATATCCATTAATGCATCTTCTTTATTGCTATTACCTTCACCTGAATCTTTCCCACTAGAAGAATCAATGAAGAGTTCTTCCGTTCCCCATCGCAGAATGTCTTCTACTTCCTTTTGGGATCCAGACTTGTTGACAAACAGCTGATCAAGCATTAGCTTCTTTTTAGCAAGTTGCAAGATCCGCTCTTCTACACTAGCACGAACTACAAGCCTGTATACTAAAAGTCTGTTTGATTGTCCAATTCGATGTGCCCGATTCATAGCTTGGATGTCAGCATGTGGATTGAAATCAGAATCATAAATTATAACAGTGTCAGCTGTTGCCAAATTGATACCAAGACCACAAGAACGTGTTGATAGCAAGAAGACAAATCGACTTTTATCTTGGTTGAACCTTGCTATTGCTGTTTGACGATCAGCAACTGAAACAGAGCCATCAACTCTCTCATATGTTTTAGGGCCAAATTCTATGGTTAAATAATCCTCAAGGATATCAAGAAGCTTAGTCATTTGTGAAAAGATAAGAACTCTATGGCCTTCTCTATATAGGACTTTAAGCATGGAATGCAACAGAGTCAACTTGGCTGAAGCTTTTATACGCATTTCATGAAGAAACTCTAGTGATCCGGACTCAGGCTCAGTCCCTGGTATGAGATATGGATGATTACAAACCTTTCTCAGTTGCATCACAATGTTTAACATTGACTGCTGTGCAACCCCCTTCCCAATATTCCGTAATATCTGGTAGTTCTTAGTTAGCATTGCACGGTAGTATTCAGCTTGAATTGATGACAGTTCAACAGGCACCATTCGTTCAGTTTTAGGGGGAATATTTTGCATGGCATCCCTTTTAAGCCTTCGAAGCATATGAGGAGCAACAAGTTTCTTTAATTCTTCCACCTTTTCCGCAGTTGTGAGATCATTAAATTTCTCCTCAAACGAAGATAAAGAAGGGAAGGAAGCTGGCTGCAAGAAATTAAGCAAGTTATACATCTCACCAATGTTATTTTGGAGTGGGGTTCCAGTCAATAGAACACGATGCTGGAAAGAGAATGTGTTGAGCAAGCTAAACAGCTTACTTCCTGAATTTTTCAAACGATGACCCTCATCAACCACAAGAACTTCCCAAGGAACACCACGCAAATGAGATGAGTCCACAAGAATCATTTCATAAGTAGTTAAAAGAACATTAAATTTGTACGAAGCTGTTTTCCTACTCAATTCATTCGAATCACTAGCATGCCATTCATACTGGCGAATGATGGCTCTTGCTTTGGCGCAACCATGATACTCCACAACATTTAAATCAGGAGCCCATAATGAAAACTCAGCAAGCCAGTTAGGCATAGTAGAAAGTGGAACCAGCACTAGACATGGCAGAGTAGCTTTAAACTCAAAATAAAGTGATGAAATAAAGGCGACAGCAGATACAGTTTTTCCAAGCCCCATTTCATCAGCAAGTATAACATTTTTGGATTTATGCCAACATCTACGCAGCCAATTAAGTGCTTCAAGCTGATGGGGAAATAGAGAGCCTCCCTTCAGTTCTTTAGGTTGCTCTGCCAAAGTAACAATATCATGCTGCTGTTCACCCTTTGCCCTAGCTTCATCCTTAGCAGCATCATTTTCCAATGTTTGGTGTTCAAACTGATCAAACAGATCAATTAGATGAGAAGATTGCTGAAGAACAGGTTCATCTAACCTTTCCCAAGTGCATTCATCATATGGAAGACCAGTCCACTTCACAAAAGCTTCCCGGCCATTATTTGTAACACGGAGAGAAATAACTCGCTGAGGCTTCTTCCACTTTTCCTCGCAGATATTTATCACAGTTGTCCCATATTTGGCCTTATAATTTTCTAGTTTTCTCTTTGCCAGAATTTTCAGCTGGGATTCAGAAATCCAACTATTATGGATATGGGACATCCCCACCCATTTAACAAAAAATTCATATGACACCATCTCCTCTTTAGAACATGCAGATTCAGTCACAGCAGGTTCTTGGACTTTATTTTCAACACTGCTACATATTTTCATTTCTGCACCCATCTCTTTCGTTTTAGCAGGCGTTTCACAAACTTTTGGAGCTTCAGTGGTGCCATGACTTTTCGCATTAACATCAGCAGTCAACTCTTCTACTACCATTTTTTCATTTCTTTTTCCTGAATCTTCTACACTTACCGCAGATTCATCTTGATCCTTACCATTTATGATTGCACAATCTGAATCCTTAGTGTCTTTGTTCAACAAGTCCAAAGAATCCCCTCCTTTGCATTTCTTAGTGACAGACCTTCTATATACATTCATTTTATCCACTCTGACATCATTCTTTGTGCTTTCTTCTTTATCAGAACCTTTCAGAGTCTTAGGGAAACCCTCAGTAAGATTTTCAGCAGTTACTGTATCTGAATCAATATCACAAACAGAATTCTCCTCTGAAAGTCTGCTTGGATTTACTGCAATTACAAAATCATCAGAAAGCATGTCCTCTGAAAGTGCTGCAGATGCATGAAGCAAAATACTAGCATTATCACCTTGAACCCGACAGCCTAGAACTCGATCAACCTGTGAAGCAGATAAGTAAGATATTTGGGAAAAAGGTGAGCGATTATCCACAAAAGTAAAGAGTCTATATCGGATACAGATAAGTCAACTAACCTGCAGAAGTTCAGCAGGAACACTGTCTTCACATCTCAGCGGGGGATTGAGAATTCCTTTATCTAATTCATCGGGCTGTTGCGTTGCACCCTCAGAAAGCTTCTGATCAAGAAAATAGAAGGATTTAAACAATCAGCAGAAAGAATTCCAAGAGTAGTCACAACGATGTGATTCAATCAGCAATGAGAAACATTAACATGTGAAGAAAACAATGGTACTTTTGTAAGAATTCATATAGTGGAGCATTAATACATACATGTGAGTATCATATATTCAAAGCATTACCTTTAGGAAGTCACACTTACATGTCCACTATAAACAGAGTACTAAGTTTATGCATCAATAAGAAAAAAAAAGACCATCCTAAGCTGCACCTCTAAATTTATGCATCAATAGGGCAATAATAATATCAGACAGTTATCGAACTGTAAACCAAAAACTTGAACACCAACATAAAATCAATAGACAACTTCGTCTAGACATTCTAGTTCAAATATGCGAAACATGTGAAGTTTAGAAGACAAAAATAAAAGATTAAGAAAGACAACATGTACATAAAATATAGCTTATATTTAACTCTGAACCAGTACAAGTAATGCAGGAGGAAATCCAGTAACTCTATAGTGTAAGCTCTTACAATCATGATCTGATTAGTTCCAGAAGTGATCTACTCATCTTAGGTTTGAATTTGTATACCACATGGGAAGAAGGCTCTCAACTAAAAGATTAATAAAGTTTTCCATTTTGGATTCTCATATAGAACGATAAATCCATACAATGCAAGAGAACACTGCAAAAACGTAGCAAATTAGGGATCTCAGCCAGGGAGACTACGGTTCAGAAAGACCCTAAGCCTCTTATTTGAGCTCTACTCTGATTTCAAGGTATTTATAGAACTAATCCATCATATACGACAACAGAACTAATTGTCCAGATATTATCTCTCCCAGAAGAGAACTTCTAAGAACTCTGCTTTTCACCAACAAGTTGCCCCAATTACACATGCAAGACTGCAGTTCAGAAATAAGAATCCATTAAAGTGCAAAATTTCCTAGAGGACAAAAATAAATATCTACAAAGACTCATTTAAATTTATAAAAAATCATCTACATAATTCACAACAAATCTCACCTGAGCATATGAAAGAAAATAAAAGAACATCCCATTAAAAAAAAACCTATAATATTATAACATACCTCATCTTTTTTCTGAGTATCAAAATTCTTGCTCCCATCATCATCCTTTGACAAAGATGCAGAAACCCCATGGTTAACAGGCTTCTGTTTCTGTTTCTGATGAGTTTTACTAGTTCCAGGGCCAATATTATTTGCTTTGGACCCCTTCTTTTTATAAGTACTGACAGTACGCTTACCCTTATCACTCTTACGCTTCTTTTGACTTGCCTCATCACTGACTTTCTGCTTTCTTTTTCTGTCTTTCCTTGTGGTTACACCAATTGCAAGAACAATTTTGTCTGTCGGAGACTCATTATCACAAGACAATTCATGCTTCGCTTCAGGTACTTCATCATTTTTCTCTGAGTTTGTACTTTTAGAATGAGACAAAACCTCACCAGCTACAGAAGTTAACTTTCTTTCAGCTGATGAACCTGTTGGAGATGCTACTGGCTTCATTCCATCATCAACATTCACACATGATGAACCACCAGCTACAGGAGTTAACTTCCTTTCAGCAGATGAACCTGTTGGAGATGCAACAAGAGTCTTCTCATCATCAACATTCACACAAGAAGCACCACCTTCCTCAGCACCACCAACGGATGTAAGACTTGGCTTAGGGGTAGAAGGTAGATCTATATGAGAGGTTTCTGGTTCCTTTTTCAAAGTATCTACTCCCTGAGCTGCATCAGATTTTCCTTTACTAGAGGATGATCTTTTCTTTGCAATAATGGATGTTCCAAAAATCCGGGAAACTTTTTCAGTAGTAGGTGACTTCATTCCAGTTTGAGCTTTTGTCTTGATAGTTTTTGATCTTGCTCGTTTGGAAATTGAATCCAGATGAGTAATGGGCTTGAGTGAATCGGTCTTCTTACAGCACTTTGGGCATTGCCACTTTCCCATTGGGATGCGCTACAATTATGGATACAGAAGAACAATGAAAAGCGAATAAATAGAATGAGTGAAAAATAATAGCTAATGCAGCCATAAAACAAAGAAGAGGATTATCTAAATTTAGCTGTGATATCCTACCTTAAGAGGCGGATCAAGGCATTGTAGATGATAGGTCCTGGGACAATTATCACAACACAACAAGTTCCCACCAAGATCACAAATAACACATTCATAGTAGTACTGAAGGCAATAAAAATCAGAATAGTTGTCAGAAGTAGTTTAAATATCTATAAAACACAGTCAAAACACAAGATTACAAATAAATGTATATTTCATTGAATTTTTTTTTAGCTCTGTGCATTATTTGTCTCCTCACACGAATGCAGTATGATACTAAAATGGTTTTCTTTGAGTTTCTAACAGCAAACTAGTATACACATTTCTCAAGCAGAACAAGGTGAAGGAGACATGTAAAACAATGAAACATTTTATAAAACACAATCCATAATCATAGACAGAACTCAGAAGTTCTTGAGGTCACATGAACTGATGCATACAAGAAGAGCACGAAGCCTATTGCAATGAAAAAAAGTTCTGAAAACCCAAACCCACCAATAGTTCTTGTTCAGAGCCTGTTACTCTTGAGTAAAAAATTATATTGAATTGAAGCATGCATGATTCAAATTTTAACTTCTGGCATGTGGATTCTGATACTTGATAAACACCTAGCTAAATTCATAACCCTTGATCAATTTTGAGTAAAATTGAACATATTGACAACTTTCCAGAAAAGGACTGAGGAGATTGTTTAGCTACATCAACCATGAACAACCAAATCAAAATAAGAAAAGATAACTACATTGCCATGAGGGGAACAACTCAATAAAGGAACAAGAATTGAAAAGAAGCATACCCCATCATTTCCTTTCTTTTTAGATGATGACTGGTCGGTACTAATTTCACCTTTCAGCCTACGCTTAGCTGAAGAACTCCTTGGAGATTCTGATGCTAATAAGTTTTCTTCTTTACCATTGGCTAGGGATGGGCCACACGGAAGCTTTCTTCGTTTGCGCTTCAAGACCCAGTTTCGGTTAATCATTTTACTATTCAATGAACTAATGTCTTTCATCCTTTTCTAATCATGGGTATCAACATTGCGGCTATGAATAGCAGAAAGTATGTCAAATCACAGACAGAACAATGAAGTTTACAAATGGCAATCTTAGCCCCTGCAAATAATCACGGTACAATTTCAACATTTTCAGCAATACAACTTGTTACAAGACCGAAAGGCAACTACCAAGCAACATTGGTTTTATTACTCCAAAGAAGGGTGAAGGATGCATGCAAACAGACAGAAAGCATTTCAGAAAAGGGGAAAAAAGGTTTTTTTTTTTTTTTTTAAGCAGAGGGTAGGAGGAGAGAAATCATACTGAATTACTTAAAACATAAACTCATGACATTGAACACCTCATTTATTCCAGTTTCTAGACGAGGCCAAACAAACTCAACTTCAGATTAGTCTTTTATAATTCAACCAACTTCAAACTGCCGCTAATAGGCAGCATCACAGTTCACATTATTCTCAGTGCTTGTTTCTAAACTGTCAAAATTGAAGTACCAATATAAAAAACCTAATCAACTAAAGCAACAGAATCAATCCAGGTAAATACCAAAAGAAAGTCACTAAGGTTTAATTAAAAAGGTGAACATAATAGTCAAACCAAATCCAAACTCCATATTCTACATAGAGCAGAAGCAACAACAGAATCAGACAATATGACAGGAGTAGCATCATTAATCCAGGCATCACCTATGGGATAAGAAAAATGAAGAATCGGAAATAACAGTATTTACCCTGGTTTGACACATTCTACACTCAATTCAATCAGCAACAAGAGCAAATGCAAGCCTAAATCCCAGTGGTAAATTAGAACAGCTTGGGAAATGTAATAGCTAGGAGCCATTATCTACTCTAGAAATGAAATAAAACATCTAAATCAAACAAATGACCATCAAATGCACAGCAAATTAACACGGAAAACAAGCCAAATTGAAGAATCAGTTTCGAAAATTCAATATATGCATAAAACATTGAGCTTGCATTGAACTGAAAACCCCATTTCAACAAAACTCACCTGCAATGACAAACTCAATCACAGAACCCCAATTTCGAAATTACTGCAAAAGCCCACCAAATTTCAATCAAAGTATAAACACAAACCTCCCGAACATGAAAACAACAGAGAACATGCAATAAAACATCAGAATACACATAATAGACAGCTCAAGGCACCTAAATTAGAAAACCCCAAAGCTAAAAAAAGGAAATAAGCAATACCCAGATAGGAAAAGAAGCTTACCAACCTTGCTCGTGGATCAAAGAATCAAAACCAAGTAGAATAATATGAAGAGTAACAGATTGAGAGATATAGTGAATAAAAACAGATGGAGGAGGAGAGAGAAGGGGAGGGTATTAGGGTATAGCAAAGCAAAGAAAAGGGAGCGAAGAGAGAGAAAGAGATACGAGAAAGAGAGAGAAAAGGCGAAGACACGAGAAAAAAATGAAAATAAATATAGAGAGAATTGACAAAAATAATAAAAATAACCCCAACTCGAAAAATAAAAATAAAGAGAGAAAAGGTGTAAAGAGAAGGATAGGGGGTTTTATAGAGAGTGAAGAGAGCATACAATACGGATTCGCCGGGGTAATAGGGGACGGACGGGGTTACCACTCTGACATGGCAGCGCATGAGAAAGAGAGATATTAAGGAAAGGGAAAGCAGCCCTTCCTCCTCCCCTCTCTCTCTCTCCCCTACCTAACCACTGATGATGTGCCACGTGGCTTCACCAGACGCCACTTCCTATTTTGTTTGCCCTTTTTCTTTTTGTTTTTCTACATTCCTTGTCTATTTTTATTTCCTTTCTCTTCTCCCCAAGCCCAAAGCCACCACACCACTGCCCACGAAAGAACCTTGCTTTCCTTTCGCTCTCCTCTCCTCGTAATCGCCGCCATGCTTTGCTTTGCTTTGCTTTGCTTGGACTTGGATCAGACCCCTCTTATTGTATACACTGCTGTCTCTTATTAATATTATGCCTTCTTTTCTTTCTTTAATCTTTTTCTCTTTACTCTTTTTTTTTATTATTTCCTCTTGCTCGGTTTTGTTTTGTTTGATTCCGACATTTCTTCGAGGTTTTTTTTTTTTTTTTTTATCAATTTTCGGTTTGTTGAGATACTCATTAGATATTTTAATACCAACCTTTGATTTTCTAACGAGAGTTAAGCACTTTTCTTGGTTTTAAGGGTTAAAGATTATAAGTATAACTAGCTTTGCATAAAAAAATAAGAGATTTACAATTTTTATAAATTTTAAAGTTTACTTACTAAATCTAATTTGCTTTGAATGCGACTATTATTATCTAAATCTGAATTTATTTTAACTAAACTATCCGTTAAATATCGTTAGAAAATTTGAACAAAATTTAATTAAATTATCTGTTAAATATCGTTATGCATATAATAACTGTAAATAGTTTTAAATAACAACTTTAAAAAGTAAAATGTATAAACAAACTTGTTTTTCACGTGCCAATTGGGTCTCAACTATTAGTAAAGCAGTTATATTTCTTTCAATTGAGAACTTGATTTAGCGACTGTAACACCATTAACTCGATCTTATTCATCGAATCCAAATCTTGGATCTTACCACACAGAACACATAATCTATAAACACTAAGTTTTGGCGAACAACACCGAATTACAAACAATCCTAGTTTAAAATTACATTCCAAGACTAAATATCGTTAGATAAATCTGATTTCAATTTAACTAAACTATCCGTTAAATATCGTTATGCTTTTAATAACGGTAAATAATTTTAAATAACAACTTTAAAAAGAAAAATGTATAAACAAACTTGTTTTCCACGTGCCAACTAATTTTGAGTAGTTTTAACGAGATTAGCAGTACAAAAGTTTCTAATTCGACGAATTAGGTTAATTTCAATTTTGATTTACCAATAACTTGTTTTATAACTTTAATTTAAATCATGGGTCCTACTCTAGAGACGAAAATCCCCTTACTAATATCAAGTCTGATTCCAGCATTGAATAGATCGACGGATAAGGATATTTGTCCATTTGTAATGGAAATCACATTAGTAAGAATATACGTCGAAACTTCTCCTGAATGGGTCTCAACTATTAGCAAAGCAGTTGTACTTCCATCATTTGAGAACTTGATTTAGCAACTATAACACCTTCAACTCGATTTGATTCATCTAACCCGAATCATGGGTCTTACCACACAGAATACATAACCTATAAACACTAAGTTTTGGCGAACAACACCGAATTACAAACAATCCTAGTTTAAAATTACATTCCAGGACTAAAAATCGTTAGATAAATCTGATTTCAATTTAACTAAACTATCCGTTTAATATTGTTATACGTTTAATAACAGTAAATAATTTTAAATAACAACTTTAAAAAGTAAAATGTATACAAACTTGTTTTCCACGTGCCATTTTGAGTAGCTTTATCGAGATTAGCAGTACAAAAGTTTCTAATTCGACGAATTAGGTTAATTCCAATTTTGATTTACCAACAACTTATAACTTTAATTTAAGTCGTGGATCCTACTCTAGAGACGAAAATCCCCTTATTAATATCAAGTCTGATTCCAACATTGAATAGATCGAAGAATAAAAATATTTGTCTATTTGTAATGGAAATCACATTAGTAGGAATATACGTCAAAATTTCTCTTGATTAGGTCTCAACTATTAGTAAAGCAATTATACTTCTTTCAATTGAGAACTTTATTTAGTGAATGTAACACCCTCAACTCGATCTGATTCATCGAATCCGAATCTTGAGTCTTACCACACAGAACACATAACCTATAAACACTAAGTTTTGGCGAACAACACCAAATTACAAACAATCCTAGTTTAAAATTACATTCCAAGACTAAATATCGTTAGATAAATCTGATTTCAATTTAACTAAACTATCTGTTAAATATCGTTATGCATTTAATAACTGTAAATAATTTTAATTAACAACCTTAAAAAGTAAAATGTATAAACAAACTTGTTTTCCATGTGCTAACTAATTTTGAGTAGCTTTATCGAGATTAGCAGTACAAAAGTTTCTAATTCGACGAATTAGATTAATTTCAATTTTGATTTACCAACCACTTGTTTTATAACTTTAATTTACGTTGTGGGTCCTATTCTGGAGATGAAAAATCCCCTTATTAATATCAAGTCTGATTCCAGCATTGAATAGATCGACGAATAAGAATATTTGTCCATTTGTAATGGAAATCACATTAGTAGGAATATACGTCGAAACTTCTCCTGATTGGATCTCAACTATTAGTAAAGGCAGTTATACTTCCTTCAATTGAGAACTTGATTTAGCGACTGTAACACCCTCAACTCAATCTAATTCATCGAATTTGAATCTTGGGTCTTACCACACTGAACACATAACCTATAAACACTAAGTTTTGGCGAACAACACGAAATTACAAACAATCCTAGTTTAAAATTACATTCCGAGACTAAATTTCAACAATTCAACAAGGTATTTAAATAAATATAATTATACAAAATAAATTATTCTTAATACAATTACTTGACAAATACAAGCTTATTATATTAAACTTCTACATAGTAACTCTACAGCAACACTGTATGCATAATAATCCAATGCGCCACTTCCTTGGCGTAGTCCTAACATCGTCCCTCCAGTAGTAGACCCTTGTAATAAACCTGCTACATAAAAACGAAAGGAATAAGTTCAAAAGAACTCAGTGAGAGATAAGTTGTAGTACCTTTGGCTAAAATTTATATAATGTAGGAACTATTACTCATTTTCAATTACTTGAGCGAATATCATCGCAATTCCGAATTTACTCATGTGCACCAACTGTTGCCTTCGTTCTTGAATCGGGTCTTCAATCTATCAAATTAACTTATAGTCTTAACATACGCTTCTTTACTCTTCTTTTGATTAATAAACTATGAACCATCCTTTCCCAAACCATTACACATAGATTATATCTTCTCTTACACAATTATATCAAAACAGTCATCACAGATAATAATCAGGAGTGGATACATACACGATTGACGAATACCTGTGCCATATAGTTTCCATCAATCCAATAAGTCTTATACCATCTCCTACTGTCCCAATGATTTCCTTTACTAATAAACGTTATCCGAATCACTATACAAAAATAACATGGTTTTCCAAATGACAGTATTATTCAGATATCAAGACCTCAAAGTCATCCTGTACAATCAGACTTGGCGGATACTTTTTCACATATACGAGCTTTCATTGCTATATACGAATCTCTTCTTCTGTCTTGTATATTTACACACTGATTTTTTTTCCTCAATCAATCTCAATTAGCTTATCCTTCTTGTTAACTGATCAAAACTTATATTGTACTCACCGTACAATGGTCAATCATTTTATCCATACTTATGAATTTGAACATGTCAGAGATCCAGACAGATTACGCCATAAAGGCAATTATTAAATAAGATTATAAGTATAACTAGTTTTGTATAAAAATAAGAGATTTATAATTTTATAAATTTTAAAATTTACTTAGTAAATCTAATCCAAACTTATTTTTTTAATATACTGGTGTGATTACATGGTATTATCTGTTCATACCATCTGAGCCCTTTGACAACGCACACACACCTTGCACACACAAGTGCTCGAGCCCGGGTCTCCTAGGATGAAAATCATCCTCTTATCCATTAGAGTCACTCGTTGGGTTCTCTAATCCAAACTTATTAAATGTAAGTATTATCATCTAAATCTAAATTCAATTTGACTAAACTATCCATTAAATATCGTTACGCATTTAATAAGTGTAAATAATTTTAAATGACAACTTTAAAAAGTAAAATGTTTTCCTCGTTTAAATAGCTTTATCGAGATTAGAAGCGCAAAGGTTTTTAATTCGGTGAATTAGGTCAATTCCAATTTGGATTTACCAACAATTTGTTTTATAGCTTTAATTTAAGCCACGGATCCTACTTTGCAGACGAAAATCCCCTCATCAATATCAAGTCTAATTCTAGCATTGAATAGATCGATGGATAAAAATATTTGTCCATCTGTAATGGAAATCACATTAGTAAGAATATACGCCGAAACTTCTCCCGATTGGGTATCATCTATTGGTAAAGAAATCATACTTCCTTCACCTAATTAAGAACTTGATTTAGTGACTATTTCTAAAATGTGTGAATGCAAATAAAAGCATCTCTTGGATAAGCTTCATGACCCAACGATCTTCATAATGGAAGAGACATTTGACACTTCGTAATGATAAACGACTTGTCTCGTCGTGACATTCTCTTGAATTCTCAAAACTTCTCTCACTTGATCTCCACAGTGGCAGAGAATCCTTACTGCCTCGATTGTTCTACCGGAGGTTCAGGGGAAGTCAGAATAGGAGAGCACTCATCTTCGGATGGGCTTACTACTTAGATGATTCCTATAGTTATTCACTCCGCACTTGGTTACCGAACATTTATCGTGGGCACGATAATTGGTACACCAGAAGTGTATCCTTCTCGATCCCCTCAATGCTCTAATGTCCACACTAAATATGGATCGAACTGTCTCACGACATTCTGAACCCAGTTCATGTACCATTTTAAAAGGCGAACAACTCAATGTGTATTAATCAAATTTTGTTATAAACAAAAATAATAGATAAAGGATGGATATGAGAATATGAGAATTTGTATTGCATTCTATATCTTCCTCTAATTTACAATTAGCATACTCCTCTATATATAGAGAGAGATTCAACTCTTCATATTCTAATGCATAAATAGGAAAAAATAGTTATAAGAATATGAAATGTTAAAGAAGATGCAAAGTTAAAGGTCAAGGGAGATGAAAGGTTGAACATCCATTTAATAATATTCATAATACTCCCCCTTGGATGTTTATCGTATAAAGGATATGCCTCATTAAAAACCTTACTAGGAAAAACCCTGTGGGACAAAAATCTAGTGAAGGAAAAAAGAGTACATAATCCTTTGATACATAGTATATCACAACCACACACACACACACACATATATATATATATATATATGTGTGTGAATTTACTCCCCCTCATGTAACCATCACTTAAGATATTTGAAATAACGAAATCCAATGTTGAAAATTAATTTCTCAAATGTAGCATTAATTATTTGTTTCATAGAGCGCCAAGAAATTGCAGTACCACCATATGTGAAAACATAACCAATTTGTTATCAAGCATTGTGAGGATCTGATAAGTACCCTGCATCTGTAAAACCAACTAATTCTGTTTTTGGTAGGTTAGGGAAAAATAAACTCATATCTCTTGTACCTTGAAGATAACGAAAATCATGCTTAACTCCATTCCAATGTCTTTGGGTTGGACAAGAGCTAAATCTTGCTAATACTAATAAGTTGACAGCAAATGATATATCAAGTTGTGTATGACTAGCAAGATACGTCAATGAACCAATAGTACTTAAATATGGTACTTCAAGACCAAGAAAATCTTTATCATTTTCCCGAGGATAAAAAATGGTCTTTATTTCCTTCAAGTGACCTAACAACCATTGGGGTACTCAACGGATGTGCGTTATGCATGTAAAATCTTCTTAGAACTTTTTCTATATATGTTGTTTGATGCATAAAGATTCCATTCTTTAAGTGCTCAATTTGTAATCCTAACCCTAGACAAAATCTTGTCTTTCCAAGGTCTTTCATTTCAAATTCTTTCTTTAAACACTCCATTATCACTAAATTTTCTTCAGGAGTCTCAATGATATTTAAATCATCAACATATATAGCAATTATAACAAATCATAATCCAAACATCTTTATAAAAATGCATGGAGAAATGGGATCATTCTTATAGTCATCCCTCAATAGGTATTTACTAAGGCGATTACACCACATACGCGTAGATTGTTTCAATTCATAAAGGGATCTGTTTAATTTGATTGAATAATGTTCTCGAGAACCTGAATTAGCTGCTTCTGGCAGATTAAAACCTTCTAGAAGTTTCATGTAAATGTTATTATCAAGTGGCCATATAAATAGGCTGTAACTACATCCATTAGGCGTAAATCAAGCCCTTCTCTTATTGCCAGACTAATCAAGAACATAAAAGTAGTTGCATCCTCCACAAGAGAGTATATCTCTTCATAATCAATATTAGGTGTCTTGTGAACGTTCTTGTTACAAGTCAAATTCTATATATTATGATTTGTATTTTTTTCCACTATTATGCTGACATGTACTCCCCTTGGCTTTACACCTTCCGGGTGTTTGGACTTTTTGTTCGAGATACATTTAATAAATTATAATAGAAACACTTCTTTATTTTTGATGACTTGTTCTCATCTCAATGCTTTCTAGTATATTTTCATTCAAGATTCTCACTTTTCTATAATATTGAAGTGTTCTACATATATTATCGTTGTCGACAACAATTTCATTTTTTTTTCAACTCCATTATATTTAGTTATGACATAACTAATTGAGATATCTCATTATATTCATAATTTCAGGTACCTGAACCTCTTCTAGGGTTTTATCAAAAGTTATGCCTTGGGCCTCTTCAAGAGTACCCGCCTCCTTTTAGTATGTGACCATCTTCATTTCTTTCTCCTTTCTTTCAATGATTTTTTGTTTTATGGAGTCGACTAGCTTGTCATGCTTCTAGCATGCTCAAGACTTATTTTTTATCACATTTTCTTTTGGGACATATAATTAGTTGGAGCATTTTAACTGGTATATGTATCAACTAGTTTATGGAATCTCTAAATGTCATCACTAAACATATCTAGCAAATAATTTTTATCCTTCAAACTTTGTGCACATAATATGAGTGAGGATCACAAAAGAAAAATGATGACATAATTATTTAACTAATTTGTCTCCTCTTAATGTCGAGAAAATTTGCAACATGACAATATTTTTTTTTTCAAAATTATATATATATCTCCCTTCAATATCTAATGAAAATTCTAAAATTTCTCAACTTCATATTAGATGATACATCTTAGTGCATTATGGCGAAAAATGAAATAGATATTGCACATCCAAATATTCTTAGATGGAACCCATTGACTTATAAATGAAAGTCAATTCTCACGAGACAAATATTTCTTACATGTTGGCTTGATGCAAATAAAATTACATGCTTATTGTAAAGCAATTCTTATATTAATGGTTAAGTAACTAAATGGAGGCATAGTTTTGCTAACCAAATAATATAGGCAATAGACAATTTAAAATTATCCCAGCTAAAACTACGAAATTCATGCTAGGAATATAATGCACCAGCGTTTTTAGCACAAATTGCATTCTATAGAGATTGTGCACAATCAAATTATTTCAAGAAATAGTATCGCAAACTTCGGGTTGCACACATGTGATACATGAGTTCATATATTATTTGGTTATCATTAAAAAATGCAACCGACTTCTAACTTTAACTGGTGTTAGATCAATATGTTGTCCAAATAACTAGTATGATGAAAATTATTAAAATA
The DNA here is from genome assembly GCA_005610355.1 of Gossypioides kirkii. Taxonomy (NCBI): domain Eukaryota; kingdom Viridiplantae; phylum Streptophyta; class Magnoliopsida; order Malvales; family Malvaceae; genus Gossypioides; species Gossypioides kirkii. The sequence continues at coordinate 15,032,273 of CP032254.1, read as the reverse complement.
TAACTTCTAATTCTTCAATAAACTCATATAAAATTTCATCAAATTATTTTGCATCAACATTGACTCGGGATGGTCTAACCGGTCATACCAACACTATGAACTTCTTTTCACTATCTCATATGTTATTCAAATAAGTGTAATGTATTACTTTTGGAAATATTTATAATACAAAAACATGAGTATCTCGTGTCATTTTTATCCATGATTTTAATGTAAAACATAGAAAATTTTCCTTCAACATATATCTTCTTCATTGGAAAAATAATCTTATGTTTTATAGAATTTTGCATCTCAAGGAGGTAAAATATTAACTCTTCAAGAGCTTTTTACAGTTTGATTCAATATTAGCTTTTCAAGAGCATGCAATCATTTTATTATATATCTTTAATGAATACTTAATTTATTCATATAAAAATAAAATGAATAGGTATAAATAAAACATATATTAAACATAATAAATAATAAATTCATGTTATTAATAAATCACTATAGTTAGATAATATATATTTTTATATATACCATAACACAACAAAATGCAAAATATTATAATGTCAGATTAAAGTAATTTTACAACTATAAATGTTTAAACATAAACATTTTCTAATCTTCACCGCAATTATGAAACTGTTCAAACAATGTGAATATCTCAAAATTCATGACAAACATTTTTACTCCCAATAATCATATATATTAATCAAAATCAAAATCAAACCAATCAATTATATTTAAAATGAACCAATAAAAATAAAAACATTTATCTCCAAATAAAAATCCCAATAACTAAATACGTGAAAATATTTAAAAATTCATAGAATTATGGATAAAGAATTATATAAATTAAACTTCTTAATAAAAATCAAATTAAATTTCAAAAGAAGTTTATTAGACTAACTTAGGTAACCATGGATGAGAAGTAGTGATTATAAGCACCCTTTGTAATGAAGAGAAAGAGATCATCCCCAATCAAATATCAAATAGACATTGATTCTAATGATTCTTAAATTAAACAATTAAATTTCAATACTTGGATCTCAACAAAATTTTGACACAAACTAAAAACATATTAATCATCCTTATATGCATGGCCAACTTTAGCATCATATTGAAAATTTTCATATTTTTTCGAAAAAATTATCCTCCATTTCATCATTTTGGACAAAATTTGTCTCAATATTGTTTCTTTTTTTTAATGGATGCTTTGATAAAATTTTACTAGATGCTTAAACATACGACAGGTATGTGACCAATGCATTTTCATACAACATTGGTAGCATGAATTTTCAATAACTTTCGAATATTTTTAACCTCCATTTCCTTGATTTTCCTTATTATTCTTTTTCTAGTGGTTAGAAGTACCACTATTATAACCACCATGATAACAATCATTAGTATGTCTCCAACCACATCCTCAATTACAACGACAACCACGATTTCTATATTCTGATTTTTCATAGTTGTTATGTGTTGTAACATTCACTTCAGGGAATGAAATCTTTTTCACTAAAATGCATGAGATTGTTCCAAAATACTTTTTAAAACCTTTTTCACAATATTGTTGCTGCAGGAGCACATAAGATATTTCAATCATAGCAAGCTTTAGAGAGTATTATCGTTTTCTAATGGTAAAATCATTCTTTCAAATTATTACATCATTCAAGTATCAAGAGGATCTTTCACAGTTAGATGTTTCACTTTTAATTCTTCATGTAGATGATAATCATTGAACTTTCATAATGATAACTTTCTCATAATTATTCGTGTCAAGTTATATATTCTAAGCTAACAACTAAAGCGAGAAAGCACTATTATTCATGTCTATTCAAACTTAAGTATAGAAATATGATCATCTAGATCTATTAAAATCTTATGATAACTAAGGTCAACCTTACAATTTAATCAACATAACAATAGAATACTCCAAAAAATGTTTTATGGAATATTAACTAGGGATATTATATTATTTTATTTACTATAATCAAGGTTTCCATAAAAAATTTCATCCGCAAAAAAATAAATAGCCATAAGCTATGTCATATGCATTTGAATATATATTCAATATAAGTATATTTAATTTTTTTTTCTAAGTTTTTCATATGACATATCCAAATATTAAACATGAGCTTCTAGTGTCAAAAATAATAATCTAATAGGCAACGTAATACATTTGGTAATGGTCACCAAATAAATTTTTTTTTTAAAATGATTATTTTATTTTTAATCATGTCAATGACATATGTTATAAAAGACATACATATTTAAGTAAGAATATTCAAGTTGTTGATACTTCAATCTTATTCAAAGTCTTAAATCATAAACAAGCATATCATGGAATATATAAAACATAAATTCATATTTAAATACGAGAAAAAAATGAGCATCATTTTAATCATTTTAACTTTTTTTTTCATTAAGAATGTTGAAATCTCAAAATCTTTCAAGCACATAGAGAAATTCACATACCTTAACCTTGTTGCTTTAACAAGAACGTCGTACGTCTAGATTACTTGTTCTCCAATAAAATATTGAATACTATCGAGCAAGCTCGTGCTGATAACGTGTTATAAACAAAAATAATAGATAAATGATGGATATGAGAATATGAGAATATGAGAATTTGTATTACATTCTATATCTTCCTCTAATTTACAAGTAACATACTCCTCTATATATATAGGGAGATTCAACTCTTCATATTCTAATACATAAATAGAAAAAAATAGTTACAAGAATATGAAAAGTTAAAGAACATGGAAGGTTAAAGGTCATGAAAGATGAAAGGTTGAACACCCATTTAATAATATTCATAACAAATTTTATTTATTTATTTGTTAAAATTTTTAAAAATTTCTGTAACGTTTCATTAATAATATAGTTATGAAATTAAACATACTAATACATAATTTTAATTTTTAAAACATTATAGTTGATATTATAATGAATTAAAAAAACATTATTTTGAAATTAATTTTAAATATAAATATCTTAATAATAGATCGTGTAAGATTCTATTTTTATGTACAAATTCTAACTTAATTAGTAAATGTGGATTATTTTTTAAATTTAAATAATGTGACCAATAAATAAATCATTGAAATATTGTTTGCATTTTTAAATATCTATTTCAATTTAAATAGTATATTTAATTTTTAAAAATAGTGATAACTTTAGAAAGAATTTTAAAAAAAAGGTAAACTCAACGAGTGATTTCATGATAATAATATTCATCTTAGGAGATTTAGGTTCGAGCACCTATATGTGCAAAGTGTGTGTGCATTATCAAAGGGTTAAGAAAATATGAACAGATACTACCATGTAATCACACCAATATATTAAAAAAATTATAATGATTTATTTTGTAAAATTGTAAGTTGAATTTCTAAATTATTGAATATAAGAAAATTAAAAAATATATTTTGTAAATATGACTTGCAGAACACCCTTAAAAACAATTTGAAAAAAAAAGTTTATGTTACAATTTTTCCCTCCACCAATGCTTACTCTTTTTTTTTTCTAAATGAATACATGTCAATTGTTTAAAGTGTTAACATGTTCTTTCTTACCATTTTATAGCCATAGTTTGTAATATATGTGAAAGATTTATTAAAGGAATTGCACCATTTTAAATAAAAGATGTTTTCTTACTAAAATTGTAGAAAGCTTAACGTGCGTGTATATATATATTAGACCTAACCGTTGATCGGGTCACTCGTTCAGTCTCAATCGAAGATCCATCCAAAATGTGAGAGAATTTATGTAAAGATATATGTCTTAAAATGGAATTGGATAAAAAAAATGACTGTTTTTTAAACGGGTAAAGCTTTAGGTAGGATTTTTTTGGCCCGACCTGAATTAATTGTTTTGCTGTCGTCTTTCTTTTCACTGCTATTTTACTGTATATTGCTACTGTTTTGTTGTTATTGTTTGAATATTGTGTAAAGATTATTTTATTGTTAATTTTGCTACTATTTTAGAGACATTTGCTTGTTAAGTTACAATCATCTTAGTGATATTTAAGTATAAATTTTTTTTAATGTATTTTCAATTTATTGAAAAATATTTATTTTAATATTTTTAGTATATTTGATGTATTATATTTTTATATAAAAATAATTATCTAAAAAATTTAATACGAGTGAGCAGAGTCAAGCTCGAGTTTAGCATCTTTAATCTGGGTAGGGTTTAGGCAGAATTTAAATTCATTTTCGGGCCGAATCAGGTCCGCTTTCTTATTTTGTATCAGCCCGATCCGAACATGACCCGACCTATGATCAGGTCTAATTATACCTATCCTATAATTTAATTAATGAAATAATTAATAGTATTTTTATTAAGATAATGATTTAAAAAATAAATATTTATCCTAAAAAATTAAAAAATGAAAATTTAATATAATGAACAATGTATTGTATGTACTTTAAATATAGTATTAATTTTAATAGTGTTAACAATTGATTCGTAAAAATTAAATATTATCCATATTGCTGTAATTTTGATTATATTATTACAACGCAGTATTATAAATAAGATTTATAAAGTTGATATTATAATTTAATGAATTGAAAAGTATGCGCATATGATTTTAAAGAAGTCGATTAAAAGAAGAATATTAAAAATATAAATTATTATTTTTAACAAACTTGTTTTTAATTCCTACTTTAATAAATTAAAAATGCAATCTACACTATTGACAGTGTAATTATATATAAGTATTATTTAAAATTGTAATATTTAAAGCAAGGGTAATTTATTCAATGTGATTTAATTATGATATTATTTTAATTATATTTTGAATTAATTTTTAAAAGATTAATATAAATTAAATTTATTCTTGCTATGAAGTTAAAAGTGAAAATTCATAATTCAATAAGTGGCTCTAGTAAAAAAGAGGATGATCATCTCCGGAAATCTGGGTTCGAGTATCTGTGTGTGCGTTGTCAAAGGGTTAAGAAAATTTGAATAGATACTATCATGTAATCATACCAATTTATTAAAAAAAAAAAGTGAAAATCAATTGTGCAACCAAATATAACAAATAATTTCAGTAATTTATAGAACATATTGAGTAAACACATTTCAACTCCTTCACACTTTGAATTTATAGCATTAAGAGATATAAAAATTATTATATTGGATGGATTGCTTGGATGTGTGTATTAAAAAACCTTACAAAGACGTCGATTGAGTTTTAGTACGATTAGTATGGATATTGTTATCAATGCAGGAGGATGTGGGTTCGAGTGTATTGAAGCACATTATCTTTCTATTTATAAATTGGATAAAAGCTATAAATATTTCTAAACATTGTTTAAAAAAATATATTCTGAACTTATAATGAGATTATTTAAAAAAATTACAAAAACAATTTTAAAATTTGTTGCAAATTCATATATATATATATATATATATTCAAATTTGTGATATTCAATTCCACAAAAAGTAAATAAGATATTTATAAATATTAAAATTCGCATTATCTATTGTTATCTCTAGACACATATCTCCAACAATTCATTTTACATAGGTCTTTATTATTATATTGTAACTTCCTATTTTAGTTGTTGTTTAATAGGTGAATTGATTGTAATTAATCTCTAGCATGTTAGCAAGTTTTGAAGCTCTTATTATTTGAGAGACTTGTATAGGTTTTGTACTAAGTATTGAGAGCATTTATTTGTTTATTATGGAAAGTATTTTTTAGTGTGTTTGAGAGAGTAAAAAAGTTTTGTTTGTTGCCTAAATTCTTTTGGAGGAAACTTAAAGGTGAGTTATATAGGTCTTTAGATACAAAAGTGAAGTTATTATATCAGGGCGTGATAGAACTTGAACCTCTTGTTACATTGGGTTGAAAGATAGTGGATTTACTCACTAAACTAGTCTCTGTAGACGTAAGGAAACTTAATTGCCTAAATAATTCTACATGCCCTATTTTTGTTTTGTGAATCGTAATGCCATCTTCAATAACCACTACAGTCATCAATTCCATTCAAGAACTTTTTTTCTTAGCAATCAATAATTGTTTGTTTTAATAATTGATATTAGAGCCTCCCCCTTAATGTACCTAGCGGTGTTTCCTAATGTTGTTAATTGTCGGATATGAAAGGATCTTTAGTTGCTCGTCCACCTATATTTGAAAGTTTCAACTATACCTATTGGAAGGCAAGAATAAAACTCTTCATCAAGTCTACCAATGAGAAAGCATGACATTATGTCTCATTTAATGGCAATCACCTATGACAAAGACAAAAGTGGGAAGAACTCCCAAGTTTAAGTTGGCATGGACCATTGATGAAGAACGACTAGCAAATTTTAATTTTAAAACAGTTTATTCTATTTTCTACGACGTTGATGCACAAAAATTTAAGAGGATTTTGACGTGTACAACTACTAAGGAGGCATAAGACATTCTTAAAACTGCCCATGAAGGAACCAACAAAATAAAACATTCTAAAATGCAAATATTAACCATTAAATTCGAGACCTTGAGCATGTAGGATTTTAAAAATATTGGTGAATTCCATGTAAAGCTTTATGATTTGTTTAATCAGACATTTAATCTTGGAGAAGAATATTTTAACTCCAAGTTGGTCAGGAAGGTCTTGATATCGTTACCTAAGAGGTTTATTATCAAGTCACTATCATCGAGGAGGCAAAAAAATTTAGACAATCTGAGGATTGGTGAACTAATTGGGTCATTACAAACCTTTGAAATGAAGCCAAACGAAGCAAAAACAAAGGTGAAAGGAGTATTACTTTACAAGTGATAGATGCAGTGCCCACTATTGACTCCACAACAATTGAAGGTCTTCAAGAACAAATTGTTTTGCTTACTTAGAACTTCAGCAATGTAACACCTCACACTTGATCCGATCGACAAATCCGAATGTGTGTTGTCACATTACATTGCTGAAGCAACTTAAGCTATCTCATTATGAAATCATAAAATTTAAATCATAATTATCTTTCAAACCAACTTAATCATCAATTATACTCATGCATATGCATTCATAGTGTTTAGAATTCAATTAATCATGTTATAGGGTTTTGTGGGGGTTAAATTTAGAGTTAGGACTCAAGTCCAAACTCAACTATCAAATTTCAATGTTGTGTTTCGAGACAAAGGACTTCTCGTCTCAAGATAGGTCTTATTTTATTTTAGGTAATTTTGTTTCGATGTCAATGTGTCTCGAGACACTAGAGGTGGTGTGTCGAGACTAGGTCCAAGACCAACCTCCACTGTTTCCTTAATTTTGCTTCGATGTTTTCTCATCTCAACAAAACTAATTTATCTTCGAAGTTTACCTATCTCGAGACAAAGGCCATTTTTCATAGTTTACTTTCTTCGAGACAAAGGTTACTTGTCTCGAGGCTTTAATAGAATCAGTTGATTAAATCAATTAATAGAATTAGTTAATGAAATCAACCATCGCAATCAGTAATCAGCCATCAATCAATTGTCAAACAAAGCCTATTTTTTTTTTAGATTTCCTCCCTCACTTATATATATATAAATTTCTTTTTATTTTGTTGTTTTTCTTTCCTTTCCAAGCTTGTAAGTAACTTTGAATATTGAAGCAATCAAGGAATTATATCTTGAATATATGATTGTAATTTAAGATTTGAGACCCTATATGATTCAATAATCTAACTTAAATATTTTATTTTTATGTTTATTGTGTTCGCTTTTTCAAAATGTATTATGCTTTTACAAATAAAAAATCATTATATTTCTATAATAAAAGAATATTGTTAATATATTAAGAAAACCTATTCACTACCTATTTTAGAATATTATATCTCAATCAATGTGTGTTGTTTGTAAAATTTAAGTTCAATTTGTCCACAAATTTAGATTCTTAGCCTATGTTTTGATTGAAGGTGAAAGGAAAAAAAGAAAAGAAAGCAATGGAAAGGTGATCCTTTCCCTTGTTTGGATAGAAAAGACTGTGGAAACTAAAACTCCTTTAAAATCCAAATTTTCATATGGAAATGCTTTAGAAAAAAATTATCAATTAAAGAGTTTTTTCAAGTTCGATTTTGAGGGTAGTCTGAGAATGCGATTGCCTAAATCTTAGGGTTAGAAGGGGCTCAATTTTCCTTTCAACTTTTAATATGGAAAAAAAACCTTCAATCTAAGTTTTTTGATCGTTTCATTGCAGATAAAAAATAAAATAAAATAAAAAGGGTTCCAATTTTTTATTTTATTACTAATATATGTTTTTATTATATTTTATTATATTTTATATATTTGTTAGAAGGGATCCCAATTTATTATTTCGTTTAAAACCTTAAAAATATCAAGAACGAGTCTGAGCTTCTTAGTTATAGAGGCTTCAATATCTAATTAGTGTTTGAGTGCCCTCTATGCCGTGAGCAAAATGAGTTAATTGAGCATTTGTTGCGTCAATGTCGTGCGATAAAAAATATGGAGCACGGTATAGAAATCACATGTTCAGCCAAGCTTCGAACACTGATTGGGTTGAACGTCTTGATGCCAACCTCAACTCTAGTAAATGGCTAATTAGATTGAAACTCCCCTGGTCCACTACGTTCGCCCTCATATTATGGGAGATATGGCTGACTAGAAATAACATAGTATTCAAGAATGAACCAAGAATTGATTTCAACGTGGACAGCGCACTTGAAAAGCCGCAGTATTTTTTGCTGTAGCCAGCAAGGAAGTTAAGACCAAGATACCTGATTGCATACCCATCCAATGGAGGAAACTGAAACCATGGCTCCGCATTGGGAAATCCAGAACGAGCAAGAGCAAGGACGGTCATTAGGGACCACCATGGAAATTGGATAGTAGGTTCATTTAGACATAACTTAAGAGCGTCAAGCGTTGCTCTTAATAATCAATCACAGAAAGTTGAAATTGAAATTGGTGCCTCTGCTGTAATCAGTTTAATTTGTAATCACCTGATGCAAACTTTGATTAATGATTGTAGGACTCTCCTACTCCGTTTCTAGCAGTGGACCCTGAAACATATATTTAGAGAAGCAAACCGTGGTGTTGATGCCATGGCGCGTAAAGGAAGCAGTCTTCAGCTGCCAACTGCCTTGGATTGTGAACTATCTTTATGTTTGTAATTGTAATGAAGCACCTGTTGAGCTTAGCTCTATTTCCTTGGCTAATGCCACTACTTCTATTTTGTTTGTAATATATGCTCTGCTTTATGTATAAGTAATTATTTACTTTCTTTTATCTTTCCACTTGTTTACTTTCTTTTCTTTTTATTTTCTCTTACTACTTTTAATCCAAACATAGTGTTAAATTATACCCTAATTCTCAGTTTGATAATTATTCTTTTTATTAGAAGTGATATTAGGGGATGCTAAATTTTGGTTACTGATTTGACTTGTTTTAGTAAAAGTCTTCAAGATATCAGTAGAACTAAAGTTGTATCGGTAGAAGTCCCAGGTCAAACCTACTTTTCTATTCCACTTAATTTTTATTCAAAAATATTTTAATTTGTTATATCAATACATATTATCCAATGATAAGATTGAGTCTTGCTTTTGAAATGTGTAAGTTCACGTTATGATTAATTCTATTGAAAATGTTATCATTTAAAAGAAAAACATTATCATTTTATCTTATTTTGCGTTAAATAGTGTATGATATTCAATAAACTTGTCTTGTGTGTTACAGTTTAGTTAGAAAATTATGAAAATTGCTAATAAAACTATAAATTTAATATGAAATTCTCGCACCTGAGATTGCAAATACCAAGTTTGTCTATGAAGAGCAGATCTAATTATATTCGTGTCTATAATTGATTTCTTCTGTTTAATACTAATCGATAGGGCCTTATTGGTAAGTGCTAGAGGATCTTGTGCATTGAAACCCACGATTATGGATCCAAATCCATTAGTATAGAATATTTTCTTTTCCAAGTGAAATCCCCTAGTATATGAAAGAGTGAAAAAATGCTTTCGTTGTTGTGGAATAAGAAACCTTCGTATATTAATACATGTATTTAATTTATTCGGGGTTATTGGAATGGGATCCACTTTCTAGGGAATATAAGTTCAAGCAATAACAAAAATATTTCTAGTGAAACATATTTCACAATTCTTGGAGAGATAGTTCACTAAAAGATTGAGGGGTAATTAATTCGCCTCATTCATATCTAGATCATGAATGTTTAAAATCCATATTATGCAATGAAACATTGCTTTTGATAGTTTGAATGGAAGGGTGATATAAAATCCGTCTATTTTCGACATTATATCCATAATCAATATATTCATCATAGTTAGAAGCTTCAAACACATTCTGTAGTGTCTTTCACTCTGAAATCATTTTTCTACTAAATTATACATTGCATTTTGGCAAGAAAAAATTTGAATAAATAAACTAGATATAAAAAAAAATATGAAGTGTGATGTTTGTTCACCTTATTTCTTAATTATGAGATAAAAAATTTAATTTTTATTCATGAAAATAAAACATGTTTCATGACGAATCATTTACCTTACCTTTCTAAAAACATCCGCAACAAGAGAATTAGTTACCATGAACACCATAATTTCAAGGTAAAATAAAGACAAGAATAGCAACCATGAGTGAGTGGTCAGCAAAGTTTGTGTAATCTGACGAATTGCCGGACTTGACGATCGATAAACCTTAGCCCACAGGATTCGGCCTGGGGTAAATGAGCCCATGAAGCAAAGCTTGAGAAACACTGCCTACTTTACTTTCCATTCAGTAACGGCCGTCGAAACTGATTTTGGATAGTTAAGCACTGTGACAAAACTAAAAATAAAAAGAGTCTGAAAATTAAAATATCATAGAATTATTTTAAATGATAAAATATTTTTTAAAACACCAAAATTTAATTTAAAAAAATATGAAATTAAGATAATCCAAATCACACAGCAGTGACCAAGTTCAGTCTCACCAACCCATAACCGTCCGTCTCTCAACGCGGGACCCACACCACCTAGTAGAACACGCACAAACCAGTGCTCCGTGCATTCTACGCGGTCACCCCGTGCGTCGAGGGCCAAATTGCCGACGTTTTCAAGCAAATTATAAATTAAAGAAAGTTTAAGGAAGGGAAAAAAATTAAAAAAAATAATGATTGCCGTGTCGAAAAGGTCGTAAACAGGCAAAATTTTATAGATCTAGAAAAATACAAAAGAAAAATAAATAGAAATTGTTAAAAGAAATTTCATAATACTAAGATCAAAACCAACATATAAGAAAAAAAAAAAAAAAAAAAAGAAAAAGGAAACGATAGAGGGAGAAAGAGAGACGGCTCTCTAATCACAATCTTCGACGGAGAAAATGAGCGAATTTTAGAGAGAGAAAGTCAATAATCTTCTCCTTTGCTGCTTAAAAGTACACAGCTTTCCCTTCTTGAGGTAAACATACTCTTTTATTTATTTATTTATTTTATGGATTAGTGTGAGATTTTAGTAAAGTTTATCCCTTCAATCTGTTTATGGTTTTCAGTTCCGATTCGAATTTATATTTCGATTTGGTTATAGGCAAGGTGATGGTTCTATTTGTACAGAAGTATAGTGTTTTTTTTTATTTTTTTATTTACAGTGTCTGATCAGTGCTGCAGAGAATATTTTGAGTTTTATTTTTTTTGAAGATTAGACTGCCTACTCTCACTGCATGTTATTATTACTAGTTGATTTCGATTTTGTCATTTCAACCATATAAATTATTTGTTTTATCATGGGTTTAAGTAAATCGGTATTCAAATTGGATTTGCCTTGTATGGGATCACACTTTGTGGGATTGATTTAAGTAGTTTCGTCGAATGTTTGTTTGATTTGCACCATTTCCTTCGCATATTTGTATTGGTATCTGGAGCGTTATTTATATTCATGTTTAGGGTTCAAGATTTGCTTCAGATGCATTATAACTACTGCTTTGTATCTTCAATTTTTTTGTTTAACTTTAATCCCCCCTCCCCCCCCCCCCCCCCCCAAAAGAAAATGTCTCAGATGTATGATTCAGTTGAAATGTTTATTACAGCTTCAATTCTGTTCTCTGTTTCGTTAAAAGTTTTATTGAAAGTTGTTAGAAGGTGAGAATCCAAATGGAAAATTAACTTTAAAAATTCTATTCTGAGGTTCTCAATTAAATTTAGGGTATTTTGCTAAATATATGGTATGATTCGAGTACAAGAATTACTCCTCCCTAAAAATTAGACTGGGTTCATTTATCTTCAAAAATATTGTGCTCTTTCTAAGTTGTGGTCTGTATTTAATTTCATTTATGCGCATCAATATAATAATGCAATGCTTGATTGACCTTGTTTGTGAGGTTATTGTCTTTTAAACAAATTGGTTATTAGTGAGGACGGTGTTCTTTAAAATAGTCTATTGTAGTGGAATGGCAGTGGTAGTTTTTTCATTATAAAACGGTGCAAGTGGCTACAGATTGAATTGAGTTGTGTGCTTTTCTCTCAATAACTAATAGTGAATTCTCATTCAACCTTTCAGGTTCAAGTTAAGGTCTTTGCAATGCAAACTTTGCTGTTGGCTATGGCAGAATGCATGTGCTGATACTGCATTAGCTGTGATAATCATGGCATATTGCCTTGGTTTTTTTTCCTGGAAAATTTTATATAAATGGAGAGGAATCTAGGAAAAGGCTTAATGGATCAACAGAAGAACCATGAACAAATTCGATACAATAATATGGAAGCTGGAAATGAGACTCTTGAGTCTGCAAACCAAAGATTTTTCCATGATCCATCTAGTAATATTAATACTAACATCCGACCTCCTGATTATAGTATGACGGCTGGAGCCAGACCAGTTTTGAATTACTCCATTCAGACAGGTGAGGAGTTTGCTCTGGAATTTATGTGGGAAAGGGTAAATCCCCGGCAGCATTTTGTTCAGAATGCTTATGGTGATCCTAACAGCGGACCTCTTTATATGGATCTAAAAGGCATTCTGGGAATTTCTCATACAGGTTCTGAAAGTGGCTATGATATCTCTATGCTGAATACGGTAGAAAAACCCCGTCCCCAGGAGTTTGAGAGAAAGGCCCCTTCTGTGCATGAAGAAAAAAGCTATTATGATTCCATGCGGTCAGTTTCTCAGTCCTCTTCAAGGAATGACATTAGTCAGGGGAATCAAGGTTTTGTATCCAGAAATGCATCGCTTAGCTCCTCTACTAAGGTGAAGTTCCTCTGCAGCTTTGGTGGTAAAATTTTACCACGTCCCCGTGATAGGAAACTTAGATATGTTGGGGGGGAAACACGTATGGTTAGATTAAGCAGGGATATTTCCTTTCAAGATCTTGTTCAAAAAATGTTAGCAATTTATGACCAAGCCCATACAATAAAGTATCAGTTGCCTGGTGAGGATCTTGATGCATTGGTCTCTGTATCTTGTGATGAGGATCTGCAGAACATGATGGAGGAATGTAATGTGATAGAAGAAGGAGGACCGCAGAAACCCAGGATATTCCTTTTCTCTAGTAGTGATTTGGAGGATGCTCAGTATGGCTTGGGCAGTGTAGAGACTGATTCTGAGATGCAATATGTTGTTGCTGTCAATGGCATGGACCTAGGATCTAGAAGAAACTCAATTGCAGCAAGTGCGTCCGAGAATAATTTGGATGAGTTACTTGGTTTGAACATTGTAAGGGAGGCTGGTCGAACTGTAAGTGAAGCGGCTGCTACTGGTTCTGGTTCTTTGACAGCTCATGCACCTTCACCAACAGTACAATCTTCTCATGCGCCTCCATCAACAGTCCAATCTTCTCATGCACCTTCGTCAACCCTACAATCTTCTCAACCTGTTTTGGCGAGTTCATCTAACACTTATGAATCTAGTTCACAGCCATATTCAGAGGCAAAAATGCGTCATGGAGAAGCTAGCCAGTCTTCCACTCCCCAAATGGATGGGAAGAGTAATGTTCCTTTGTCTCCTCCATTGCAATATAGTTATGGTTCTCAACCTTCTAACTATGTGATGCCTGGAGAAAGTTTAGTCTCGATGCCAGTCCAGGGGCATGTGACCCCCCAGGTGGGTTTGGCTGATATGGGCTTTCAAGTACAAGATCCAGAAGTATCTATAAAAGAGGTGAAACTAAAAAGAGATAGCTCAGCCCCAAAAATTGCTGAACCTGAAAAGGTACGTTCCCTAGACAAAGCTCCACCAACAAAGGAGCCAAAAATGAAAAGAGATGCATCTCTCCCTAAGATCAATGAAACTGAAAAGGTTCGGATGTCAGAGAAAGAGTACAGTGTCCCTTCAAATGCACATGACAGTTCTGTTGCAAACCATGTTTTCAGTGAGGAAGCATCTGTTACCATATCAGTGCCAGACACTGTCTCATCTTCATTGCCTGCAAAAAATTTCAAAAAGACCCAGGAAGCTGTTCAGAACTTAGTTGCCCCTGAAGTTGTAACTGAAGGGAGAAAGAATGTTGAAGATGACCACTTTTACACATCTAGCGGGCCTTTTACATCTGGTGCTGGTGGTTCTGAGGACTTAAGCTGCCTTGAGCCATCTGTGATTCCACAGCGAGTTTTCTATTCAGAGAGACTCCCTAGGGAGCAGGCAGAAATGAACCGTTTGTCAAAGTCTGATGATTCTTTTGGGTCTCAGTTTCTAATGACTCAAGCACATTCTGATCCTTCCCAAATAATTAGAGAAGCAGTTGACAAGATTCTTGATGGGAATTTGTCTCCTCAAGCTGATCAGTCTGTCCAAGCTGCAAATCTGAGGTCTAAAAATCCTCGGACTGTTATGGATGGGCTTGCTGAATTTGAAAATTACAAAGGTTTTGCTGATAAAATCATCTCTAATATTTCTGAGGAGGGGCTTGAGTCAACTAAGGAGAAATCTGAATTGAAACAAGTCTCAGTTAAGAGCACTGCTGATGAAGCAGCAGTTGGGTTAAATCATCCCACAGCAGGTCAAAGAACTTCTGTTAAGCACCTTGATGATCCTTCTTTGAAGCCGTCTGATTTTGAGCGAATTGAGAAGGATGAAAACAAGAATACAGGAAATCACACTAAGGGGCATGACCAACCTTTGCTGTGGGCAGAGAACCCAACTAGAGCAACTTCCAATGTACAGCCTGCTGTTTCTGTATGCAGCTCTGAACATGGAGACATACTTATTGATATTAACGACCGGTTTCCCCGTGACCTTCTGTCTGATATATTCTCAAAAGCAAGAATGTCCCAGAACCTCTATGGTATGAGTCCATTCCCTGGTGATGGAGCTGGACTGAGCTTAAACATGGAGAATCATGAACCTAAGCATTGGTCATACTTTCGTAATTTGGCTCAAGATGAGTTTGTTAGAAAGGATGTTTCCCTCATGGATCAGGATCATCTGGGTTTCTCATCTCCACTTACAAATATTGAAGTTGGGGCTCCAATTGATTATAGCTATCCACCTTTGAAATCTGCTGGTGGAGTTGCCTTAGCTCAAATTAAGCCAGACATCAGTTTTGATGAGGACATCAGGCAAGAGTCAGCTTCTGTTGCTGCTACTAACAACTTGGATATAGGCTCAGAATACAAGAAGTCTCCACTCAAGGGTGATGAAAGTGTACGAGCTGGGCAAATCCTTCAAGTACCTGAATCTGAGTTTGAGGTACTAGTGCCAGTTGATTTTGATTTATATCCCTTAGGTTCTGAAGATAATTTTCACATTTGCCCTCGTTTTCTAAATTTTTTGACTTCAAGGATGGGAAATTGGATATTCAGAATACTGGTGTACCTCTTGTGGATCATTCCCATGGAGAATTTGATATAAGCACATTGCAGGTATATCTTGCATACTAAATTATCTAATGTCTTAGTATAGAAAGTGCTGGTGAATTTTAAATTTGCTTTTTGTTATGTTTAGGAACATGAATTTGAAAATTTTGATTTGTATTTCGTTTGCTGTATAAATGTTACAATGAAATGCATACCTTGTGAATAAATTAGTTGGGTTTCAGATTATATATTTGGATAGTATAAAAAGCATGAGTTTGTGAAA
Source organism: Gossypioides kirkii (assembly GCA_005610355.1). NCBI lineage: Eukaryota > Viridiplantae > Streptophyta > Magnoliopsida > Malvales > Malvaceae > Gossypioides > Gossypioides kirkii. The sequence continues at coordinate 15,016,295 of CP032254.1, read as the reverse complement.
TTCAAAAATTCCTGAAGAATTTCAAAATCACTACTAAATAGGCATCCAACAAATCAATGGGTATGAGAAATAATCATGAATGCTACATTTGTATGTTGTTAGCACTTAATTTTTACTATTTTTGAAATCCAAATCCAAAATTTTAAATCCAAGTTTCCAAATGCTACCTTTATGTTTTCTAAAATTTCCTACTTTAATAAAGCTTAGCCAGGTTTTGTAGAACCTCATTGCCAATGGCAGAAATGCAGCTGCTAATGATCACTTTCTAGGTGTTACACACTGATTGTAGGCATATCATTTTAAAAATAGCTGTCTTTATCTCCTTGACTGAGCCAGCATGCTGCCAATTACATCACCTCGGACGGTATTCACCGCTGTGTTATCTGCTTCTATCACTTCCTCATCTCAGTATGTGCTGATGAATTGAATACAGACTTGGTGAAAAATGTTTTTCAGTGTGCTGCTAGGTTGAATTGTTCTGCATTTTGTGCCTCTAATCCCAATATTATTGAACAAAGTTGGTCACTATTTCTATCTCCATGTTGGCTAATTTCATCATATGTCATGGCAGATCATTAAAAATGAAGATCTGGAAGAGCTAAGGGAGTTGGGTTCGGGTACGTTTGGGACTGTTTACCACGGAAAATGGAGAGGAACAGATGTTGCCATCAAGCGAATAAAAAAAATCTGTTTCACTGGTCGTTCATCTGAGCAAGAGAGATTGGTGAGTTTTCCTGTTGTTTCTTGGCATTTTGTGCATCATCAATGGAGATTTATACTTTTTACACTTTGTCTAATATCATTACTAATAATCACATTAAATATTTTTCAGACTGTGGAGTTCTGGCGTGAAGCTGACATCCTTTCAAAGCTTCACCACCCCAATGTAGTGGCCTTTTATGGTGTGGTGCAGGATGGACCTGGAGGAACACTAGCCACTGTCACAGAGTTCATGGTGAATGGCTCTCTTAGACATGTCTTGCTTAGCAAAGACAGGTAATATTTTAAATAGGGTTATTTCTAGAATGTACTACTTCCATTGCTCCGGAGAACTTTTTCCTGTTATATACTCTCTTTTTTTACTTTAAAGTTTTCTAATTGTCTAGGCAACTTGATCGTCGTAAGCGACTCATTATTGCCATGGATGCAGCATTTGGGATGGAATATTTACATTCAAAGAACATTGTGCATTTTGATTTAAAATGTGACAACCTGCTTGTCAACTTGAAAGATCCTGTACGGCCAATTTGCAAGGTAATTTGAGTGATCTTGTTATGTATAAATTTGTAAATTTTATGGTGCATGTGTCCCAGTTATGTGTCTCTTCTTGTGTGATAGGTAGATATTGACTTCCAATTCAAACCTAAGTTTAAATAAAGATGATTATGTCTGTGCAGGTTGGGGACTTCGGGTTGTCAAAGATAAAAAGGAATACCTTGGTTACTGGTGGCGTGAGGGGAACTCTTCCATGGATGGCCCCAGAGCTGTTGAATGGCAGTAGTAGCAAGGTTTCTGAAAAGGTACGATGATCTTGTTTCAGAGCTTAGATTAAGTTTGTTTTGATCTTAGTTCATATCTGGCTTTACTGCAATCCTGCATATGCTGGCAACAAATTTATTATTATGCTTCAAAGAAGGGACTACCTCTCAATGATTCTGTTTGTCATATTATTTTGGATGGCTTTTAAGAAGTTGGTTTTATGCAAGTTATGTACTCTCCTTTATCTCAAGTTGTCTATAATGAAATGGGAGGTTTGTAAGGCTTTATTTGTATAAAATTTACATATCAGATCCATGCCTCAAATCTAGGTTTCTTCCTAGAAGTCCACCTCCACCATCCACTAAGCAAGGAGCACATGGTCTTTATGCAAATATTACTTGCCTGTATTTTGTCATTTGCAGGTCGATGTGTTCTCATTTGGCATTGTTCTATGGGAGATTCTTACTGGCGAGGAACCGTATGCCAATATGCATTATGGAGCAATAATAGGTGTGAAATCTCAATTGCTGTTTCCTTTTTGCTACACATGCTTTTACTTTGTCATATATTTCAGTTCTTTTCCATATTAAGTTCTGCTTGAGGGTCCCTTACCATCTTTTTTTTTTTTAAATTGCTGCCTTAAATTTCCTATTTTGCATAAAATTTCTTCGGTTAAATTTAGCATTTTTCATGTGGATAGTTTAAATCCATTTACTTTTGCCGGTGTCAGTCTTGTGTTAAACTATAGTAGCATGGAGAAAGTATTGAACACATTCCTGTGCACATTCATGGTGAATTGACTATGTTATCATGGTAGTTGGTGGTTTTGATTACCTCATTTCCATGCAGGAGGCATCGTTAGCAACACGCTCAGGCCACCCGTACCAAGCTACTGTGACTCAGAATGGAAGTTACTAATGGAGCAGTGTTGGGCTCCGGATCCGGTGGTTCGACCTTCATTCACAGAGATAGCTAGACGCTTACGAATCATGTCATCAGCATGCCAGACAAAACCACAGGGTCATCAGATGCAGAACCAAGCGTCTAAGTAAAATGTTTCTCAAATAATCCCCTTATTTTGATGCTAGATGCACTCATTAATGACATTATGATAGTATATGTTCCTTTATATACTCCAGAAACGTGTGTATTATTTTATACGAAGGGTAAGGGGGGAGGATCTCCCATTGAGTTTGAGAGGAGAGGGGGGGGGGGGGGCTGTGAGATATGATATGATATGAAATGATTGTGTTTTGCAAGTAAAAAAAATATGTTTATATGTAAAGCTCATATTATTTGTGTCACTGTCAGTATGGGATACAAACTCCGTTTTGGTGCTTGCTTGTAACTAAAGTTGAATACAAATGTGTTTTTTTGCTTTGTCAGATGGTCTGATATAATAGATGATATAACAAGCATTCATATTTTGGAGAACACTAGGTGATACAAGGTATAAAATCTTGGCCTAATGAGTTTACGCAAATTCTAAGGTCTGTTCTGTCGAGTCTGCCTCAAATTATCTTTTCACCTTCTATTCAGAAAAGTTTTACGCATGTGTTTTATCTCCCACGGTAAGTAGTAGTTGAGTTAGATGTTACTGTCAAGGGGAAAAAAAAGAAAGTTTTTGAGTTATATGTTCCCAGAATTAGGTTGGAAAGTAATTACACGATTGCCACTCTCATATTGCCTATCTATCTATATATATATATTATATAGTGAGTACTTAGTCTTACATTATCTATTATTTCCATCTTTCCTGTTCTGAATTATTTATTCCAAAATTTAAAATTATTAACCCTTGAAGGGAATTTATTCTTTCCCCTAAAGATGTTCATTTAAAAGATAGGATAAACTATTAAAATAATTATTTTTTTATTTGGGTTATATATTAGTTACTTATGTTTGGAATGTTGTGTTTTAGTCATTTACGTTATAGTGTTGTAATATTTTAGTCACTGAGCCATTAATTACCATTAACGGTGTAACGGTAAGTTGATGTGGCATGTTAAATAATCATTTCAAATGAAAATTTTAGGTTAAATTATACAATTGGTTTTTGTTTTTTTTTGTTTTGAACAATTTAATTTTTTTATGTTAATTTTTTTCTCTTTATTTTCCCTTCTCTTCTGCTTTTTCTTCTGTTTTCCTCCCTTCTCCGCTCTCCTCTGAGATGATCCTCATTGTTGATGCTTCATCTCTGCCTTATCCAACAACGACTCCTAACCTGCCAGTTCTCGTCCCTGCCTTTTACCGACGCTTCAAACATCGACCCCAACAATAAAAAGGATTCCTTTTTCGACACTTCAGTAAAATGAGTCTCCAAAATCGTTGTTATTTCGAGCTTAGGTGTAGTCTACTGCTGGTACTAAACTTCAACTTCGAATTGGGGTTCTAATATTTTCAAGAAACCATTTTTGTCTTTCTCCAAATGGTCAATGAAAAGTGATGAATTTACCACCGATGATTCGAAAACAGTGTTTTGTAATCTAGCCCTCCTTGAATATAACTCTAAGTTCATCTTTGGAGGTTATTGATCTTCTTTAAAGTTTCTCTAAACCCTTTTTTGCTTTTAGTTAGTAGTAAAATGTAAAAAAAAAAATTTGATGGTACATTTTCATTTTCCATAGCAAAAGTGTATAGAAGGAAAGTTTTCTTTAACTATGAGAAGCGATTAAGATTGCGGAGTCCACCGGAAAAGGTAAATGGTTGAATACTTTGTTGATTATATTTGGTTTACTTGCCTTTAGATTGTGAAGATACTGCCTTTTGCATTGGGTTAGTAATTTGTATTTGATTTTCGTAAGTTATTTTATGGATATTGTTATTTACTCTTTGTTGGGTCTTCATATATCTTCATGCTTGCAGGTTTTTGAGTATTTTGTCTCTTTTCAAACCCCAGAAGAGGAATTGTTCATGAGACTATCTGATTTAATGCGAGTTATGGTTCCTGTTTTTCCTCCATCTGAATCCCACCTTGTTAGAGATGGTTATTTGACAGGGGAAAGGAAAATTAAAAAAATATAAAAGACGAAAAAAATTAAATTATTCAAAATGAAAAAAAATAGAATCATTTGTATAATTTAAAATTTTTGTTTGAAATGATGATTTGATGTGTCATATCAGCTTATTATTAAACCGTTAAAAATAATTAACGGTTTAACGTAAATGACTAAACATTTTAAACATAAATAACTAAAATATGACCTGAGATAAATAAAATTGACATTTTGATACCTTACCCTAAAATATATTTACTTTAAAATCTCCAGTGAGTTAACCTACTATTGAAAAGTAAAATAAGATAATTTGTAAACCAAACTTTTAATATTTCTATTTTTGAAAAAAAATAAATTCTGCACCGTTTTGAAGACATGCAATAGAATCACCCATTTGTGATCTTTTTATCTTTCAGTTCCAAAAACAACAATATTTAGGTTAAAATATACTGTAATTTTCTCTACTTCAATAAAATTTTAAATTTAATTCTTGTAGAAAAATTAAATCATATTTTTGTAATTAAAAAAATTCTGTTCAATTATTAACATTGTTAGCATTTTTTTTACTAAAATTTGTCAATTTAGCATTTTAATTAGGCTACCCTCATATGACTAGACTTGATCATGAGTTGGACTACTCGCAAAGGTCCGCCCAAGAAGTAAGAGGGTTACGATAAAAATATAAGTCCGAAAAATGAGTTTGACAACAAATAAAATCCATTTTCTACGAATTGAGCCTCGGGTAAAATTTTTTGGTTCAATCTGAATTTGCCTAATTTTTTCCATTGCTGTTTATTGTTATTGTTTTTTTTTATCATTTTAATATTGTTTTGTTACTATTTTTCTATTATATTGTTACTATTTTGTTATTGCTTGGTTATTGTAATTGTCGAAACCATTTTTTTGAAAAACGTCGTATTTCGAAAATTATTTTAAAATTTGAAAATAGGAGTCACCACCAATCTTTTATTTGGTGAGATTGGATCACCACAAAACGCTTAAAAACCCGTTTTAAAAAAAATATAGGTCTTCGAAATCCAGAAAACAAGTTCGAGAGTCGGTTATGCATGAGGAAGGATTAGCACCCTCATACGCCCAAAAATTGGTATCACATTGATTACTTTCGGGTCTTGATTTGTGAAAACTTTGAAAACTCGAGTAAAATTTAAAATATGATCTTTGTCTTTAGAAAACTTTGCAAGATTTCAAAGAAAACCCTTTTTGAGGAAATCTGTCCCCGTGTTTTGAATCTCTATGAGAACTGGAAGTCGTGTCCAACACATTAGGGCACTATGTTCTCGGATTTTAAAAATTGAAAGGCATTTTGAAAGATTTCGAAGAGGATATTCGATTGCCTGAATTAAGAAAATCACACCCCGCACGTTAGGGCATGGTTTTTCGAAGTTTCCACGCGAATAGGACATTACCTCGGTTTTAAATCAATTTTAAAAATAAATGTGAAATTTCAAAGTTCCCCCACCCGAAAATCACACCCCGCACGTTAGGGCATGGTTTTTCGAGGTTTTCATTCAAAAAGACATTGCCTCGTTTTGCTTTAAATTTATTTGTATATATGTATTTGAAAACTTAAAATTTCGTATTGAGTTTAAAATACGATCCTCGGACACATGACTTAAAGGATTTGAAGATAAAATACCCGTTTACTTCGATTTTCGCGAAAAATAGAAGTCGTGACCAACACGTTAGGGCACGACGTTCTCGGAATCTCGAAGTTAAAAGGGATTTAAAAACTCAAAAAAGGATATTCGACTCGTGTGAGTTATACGAAAAATCACACCCGACACGTTAGGGCGTGATTTCCCGAAGTTTTCACACGAAAAGAACATTGCCTTGGTTTTGAGATAATTTTGAAAACAAATGTGAAATCTTAGATATGGATGAGCAGTTAATAGTGGCGATTAGATAACACGAAGCAAAATAATTAGGCAGATAAATTATATGCAAAAATAAAAAATACGAAATACAAATGCATAATGATTAAAAATTAAATACAAATATTGATGAGGAAGAAGAATAAAATAATCGGGGTTTGAAAATGTGATTTTCGGATACTCGGGGGTAAAATGATAATTTTGGACACTTGGAGGGGGTTAAATGATAATTTTGGGAAAGTTCAGGGTTAAAAATGGAATTTTAAACATTTGAGGGTAAAATGGTAATTTTTGGGAAAAATCGAGGTTAAAAATGGAATTTTTAGAAGTTTGAGGGTAAAAAGGTAATTTTAAAAAAATCTGGGTCAAAAATGGAATTTTGGAAAGTTCAGTGGTAAAAATGTAATTTTAAAAAGTTTAGAGGTAAAAATGTAATTTTTAAAAGTTTAAGGGTTAAAATGTAATTTTTGAAAGTTTAGGGGTAAAATGTAATTTTCAAGAAGTTCGAGGGTCAAAATATAATTTTTAGGAATTTTGGGGGTCAAAATATAATTTTTTGACAGTTTTGGGACCTCCAAAGTAATAAAACAAAAAATAAGTGACACGTGGCAGCCTCTCAGACGTTCAAAAGTCAAAGGACTAATTTGAGAATCAGAAAAAATTTCTGACTAATTTTGTAATTAAACAGAACTTGATTTAAGGATTAAATTGAAACAAATCAGAAGTTAGAGGGGACCATTTTCATAAATAAGCTAAAAAAATGACACTTGGCAGATCCTGGTGCTTTCAAAAGGTTAAGGGATTAAATTGAAAAGCATTAAAAATTATTGGGCCAATTTAAAATTAATTAAAAGTATGAAAAGGACTAAATTGTAAAAATCAAAAAAAGCGAAAGAACCAAATGCAAAAATATCCCTATTCTCAAAAACATCGGATCCTGACGGGTCTGATCGGGTCAGGTCGAACGGGCATGGGTTTAATAAGTAAAACGGCGCCGTTTTAAGGCTTTAAGAGCCTAGACCAAAACGACGTCGTTTTGGTCCATCATAAAAGTCCCTCAAAGCCTTTTTTTGTTCATTTTCATTTCATTTTTAAAAAACCCTCAAAAACCTTTTCTCTCCTCTCTCTCACTCTTTCTTCCATGGCTGGTCGGACCTCAAGCCAACGTCGCTGTCCGTCGCTCGCAGCCATCACGCGCCGTTGGGCGTGATTGTCCAACACCCTCCGTCGTCGCTGGTTTTCGTCGGGATATGGACAACGTTGGACGTGAGCTCCAGCGAGGGCTCCGGTGCAAACTCCGGCAGTGGCGTGACAGGGGAGTGCTCCTGTCCTTTCGTGTTCCTTTATTATTTTTTTATATTATTAATATTATATTTATTATTAAACCCATTTATTATTATTAATAATGAAATTATTAGATATATTTAATACATATTTAATGCATTTTTTGGAAAAAGCTAAATGAAATTAATTTAATATATACATACATGTTTAAACGTTTGAAATAATTAAATGTAATAAAGGACAGTAGTGATAGGTTTAAGGTAGTATATTAATGCATCATATTTATAAAGAAAACGTTTTGTAACTTGAATCATAAACAGAACAAACAAATAATCAACTTATGTATTTAATGTACCTTGCGAGTGTTCAATGCTTTGAGTTCTTGTAACGTTTGGTGCTTCTGCTTGCTATTATCTAATCCTGTTTCTGGCTTCTTAATGCTTTGTTGTATCGTTCCTTTAAAAAGACTAATTTTGTATTGGTTTTAGATGTTCAAAACAAAGGTTCGTAACCCCTTACAAAAGATTGAATCTGGTTTTTATAACCAGTGTTACCATAATCATTTTTTGTTTTTCTCAAATAAATGCCCATCTTGTCTTCTTTCTTTTGCAGGTTCGACTATGCAGTGGTGGCTGGTGCAGAGTTAGTGGCAGAGCAAGTCGAAGTTGGAGGTGCAACTTGGTGCTGACGTGGCATGTCCTGATAGGTTGAAATGAAGGCAGTAACAGTAGTAGCAGTTTTGGGTCTTCTGTTTGGGTTAAATTGAAATTTGGGCCCAATTTGGGTTTGTAAGATGGACATTATAATTTGGACATTAATTTGGGCCTTTCAAATTGTATTTGGACATTTTATTTTAATTTACAATAAATTTAAATTTAAAGTAAATTTAAATTTAAAAATGAATTTAAATTTAGAACAAATTCAAACTTAAAGTAAATTAAAATTAAAAATTGGACGCAGTGTTGGGCCCGGTCAAAATTGGGCTTCAACAGTTGCCCATCTTTGCTCGTTGCTGTGCAACAGGAACAAGCAAAGTTTAAAAGAAAGCCCAATTTTGTCAAGTTCTATTTCTTCGCTACTCTTTTTTTTAACCAGCTCACCTTTTGTTTTGTCAGTCGTCCAATCTTCGCTGCATCCTCCTTTCCACTTCTTCGATGTTGTGATTCCATCTTGCCCTTAGGCAATTTCAAAAAGACAAAATTTGCTACTGTAATTTCACTTCATTCTCTTGAAATTTCAAGGAGATTGGAATTCGTTACCGTAGTCTTTGAGTCTGGTTTCATTGACTTGGCCTTCTTCTCATTATCTCATCAAGAAGATGATCGCATCACTTGTTGTGATCCACTTCTCTGTGTTTCATCAAGAAGACGGATTTGATTCACTTCTCCGTGTCTCATCAGGCAGCTAACCATTTTATTGCTTCGACCTGCTTCTCAGTATCTCATCAGGAAGTTGAGGTTTGAAAATTTGCCCACATCGAGCGTGGGTTTGATTTGGTCTTCTTCTTAGTATCTCATCAAGAAGATGACCGCATCACTTGTTTCAATCTGCTTCTCTGTATCTCATCAGGAAGACGAATTTGGTCCACTTCTCAGTATCTCATCAAAAAGCTAACCATTTTATTGCTTCGACCTGTTTCTCAGTATCTCATCAGAAAGTTGGGGTTCGAAGATTTGCTCACATCGAGCCCTGAGTTGGTATACTTCTCTGTATCTCATCAGGAAGATAACGGCCCCGTTTGTTTCAATCCGCTTCTCTGTACCTCATCAGGAAGACGAATTTGGTCCACTTCTCAATGTCTCATCAGGAAGCTGACCATTTTATTACTTCGACCGGCTTCTCAGTATCTCATCAAGAAGCTGGGGTTCGAAGATTTGCTCACATCGAGCGTGGGTTTGATTTGGTCTTCTTCTTAGTATCTCATCAGGAAGATGACCGCATCATTTGTTTCAATCTGCTTCTCTGTATCTCATCAGGAAGACGAATTTGGTCCACTTCTCAGTATCTCCTCAGGAAGCTAACCATTTTATTACTTCGACCTGCTTCTCAATATCTCATCAGGAAGCTAGGGTTTGAAGATTTGCTCACTTTGAGCCTTGAGTTGGTATACTTCTCTGTATCTCATCAGGAAGATGACCGCCTCCTTTGTGGATAATCGTAATCTACCCCGTGATCAGGGTAAGGAGATTGGTTGATGGTGATCTGCCCCAGGCTTGGGGTAAGAGATCGAATGACTGTAATCTGCCCCTAGCTCGGGGTAAGAGATTGGTTGACAATGATCTGCCCCAAGCTCCGGATAAAAGATTAAATGGTTACAATTTGCCCAGGCTCGGGGTAAGAGATTGGTTGATGATGATCTGTCCCAGGCCAGGGGTAAAAGATCAAATGGTTGCAACCTGCCCCAAGCTCGGGGTAATAGATTGGTTGATGATGTAACTTCACTCCATTCCACTGCAACTTCAGGGAGATTGAGATCCGTTATCCAACTTGCTGCACTCTCAAAAATAAGGTTTGATGTTTCATCTTGCTCTTACTACAACTTCAGAGAGATAAAGACTTGCTATTATTTTTAATCCAACTTTACTGCAATTTCAAGAGGATAGAAATTGATGTTTTGATGCTTCATCTTGCTCTTACTACAACTTCAGAGAAATAAAGACTTGCTATTGTTTAATCCAACTTTACTGCAACTTCAAGAGGATAGGAATTGATGTTTAAAGCTTCATCTTGCTCTTACTACAACTTCAGAGAGATAAAAACTTGTTATTATTTTTTTATCTGATCCACTATGACTTCAAGGTAAAAGTTTCACCGTCGTGGATTCGTCTTTTCTTGTCATGTTTCTAAGGTACCGGGTTCGCCATTACGACTTAAACCTTTCCCTTCAAATCTTCGTGGTACTGGATCCGTCATTGCGGCTTAGATCTTTCCTTTGTGTCTTCGTGATACTGGATCCGCCGTCGCGACTTAGATCTTTCCTTTGTGTCTTCGCGGTACTGGATCCGTCGTTGCGGTCTTAGATCTTGCCCGTCGTGTTTTTGTGGTACTGGATCCGCCATCGCGGCTTAGATCTTTCCCTTGTGTGTTCGTGGTATTGGATCTGCCGTTATGGTCTTAGATCTTTCCCTTCTGTATCTTTGTGGTACTGGATCTACCGTTGCGGTCTTAGATCTTTGCCTTCTGTATCTTTGTGGTACTGGATCAGTCGTCGTGGCTTAGATCTTTCTCTAGTGTCTTCGCGGTACTGGATCCGCCGTTGTGGTCTTAGATCTTTCCCTTTGTGTTTTTGTGGTACTGGATCTACCATTAACCATTATTTCAAATGCAAAGATGCTTGCATCAAGGCTATGGATGAAATTGAATTGGATTGCAAACAAAGGTAGTATGAATGAAAAGATCGTTGGTTCAATAATCACAATTTTGGTGCAGAATTTTGCTTGAGCATGGTCGCAAGGCGAATGAAATTTTATTGGAGACAAAGCTCATATAAATGAAAAGATTAAAAATGACTCATATTGGTCAAAGAATTGTCAAACACAAAGTGAGCAAAGAATAGAGTTAAGTGGGCAAAGCTCGCATGAATGAAAAGATTAAAATCATCAGTCCACTGGCTGCTATGTAAGCGCGCTTGAACATGGTTACGAAATGGATGAAATTGAATTTGATTGAAGGTTAAAGCTTGCATGGATGAAAAGGTCATTGATTCATTGATCATTTTCTTGATGCAGAAGTGCTTGGACAAGATCGCCAGGGGAATGAATTTCATGGAGTCAAAGCTCACAAAAGGATTAAAAATGACATGTATTAGTCAAAAGTTGCAAAACCTAAGGTGAATAAAGAATGGAATTAGGTGCCCTAGATATCAAAGTATGAGCTTCAATGAGCAAACTTGGCGAAGACCATTCTGAGCTTGACATGTGTTCATGAAACTTAGAGTACTTTTTCAATGCCTCAAGGTGTAAAGTTTCTCCACCTTGCTACTTTTGAGAGAGAGGACCACCTCATGCCCCTTTTTCTCTTATTCGAATTTGAGCCGCCTTTTCAGGTTTTCAACTCAAGTCTCCTTAGGTTTCGAGATGCCCTTTACGAGTTTTCACCTCGACCTCTTCTTTTCTTTTTCTTTTTTCTCTTTTTTCTTTTCTTTTCTTTTCTTTATTTATTTATTTATTTATTTTTCATTGTATCTGAGTTCACGAAGTTGGGCATGTCTTTTGCCGTCCATTTTGACCAAAATTAAAGCTTCTCCAAAAAGACTTTCTTCATTTTGTGGGGCCTTTCCAGATCTGACATCAATTTTCCTTGGAAGTCTTTTGTAAGCAAGATCCTTTTCAACACTAGAGCTCTCTCCTAGAGTTCTATAGAATGGATCCTTCTTTGTCGTAAACTCTTGCCATCTGGTCATGACTTTTAGGATTTTTAGTTGACTGCATCTGGATTAGATCTATTTTGCTTCATTAACTCTAAAAAAATCTAGAGGGAAAGAAACTTGCCTTCAATTGGTAGGACGACCTTCATTCTAGCGAGAAAAATGTTGCCCCGATGGATGTTCTAATAGAAGCCTGATAAGTCTCGAAGGCAAATGGTGATTTCTCATGTTAAGTCTTTGTAGGTCTCTGTTATGAATTATTTCTATCAGTCACCTTCAATGCCGATTCACTTTTGGCGCTGAGTTGTGATACTTGTTCTTGAATTGACCATAGACTTTAACTGTCGCACTGTTGCTCAAATTCAAGTCATCGTCGAAAATCATTCTTTCTTGGCATTCCATACCGGCCTATAATCTCTCATTTTCAATAATCTACTTAACTGCCGATTGACATAAGAAGTAGTAATCAATGATCATTAAAAACTCTTTTGCAAAGTTGGCTCGATGATGTCCATGCTTCACATAGAAAGAGGCTACGACGTGGAAGGATGATAAAGAATAAATTTTCAAGATGCCCTTTGCGGGTTTTCTTCTTGACCTTTTTTTTATTTTAAAATGTCCTTTGCGGATTTTGACCCATCTCTTTTTTTTAAGTTTTTTTTTGTTTTTTTAACCAACACATCGAGCCCCAATTTTTCAAGTTTCTGTTGAATTTGATTACATTCTTCCTTTTATGGGCGTCTGAGTGTCACAACATCGGTTCCTTAAACCTGACATGCTTTGATGAGATCATGCAAAGACCTTTGGATTCTCGAGGTAACTTGCCTTGTTTTTACAAAGACTCATGTCTCGATTCTCACTTAAAATCAGACTCTTCAAGATGATATCTGTTTCATGTCTTGCTCAAACATCCATCGCAGAGCGGGAGACGAGTTACATTCTTGATCATTTTCAAAGCCTCCGAGTTTTTCTGGACACATGTCTTACTCAAAAGAGTTTTAAGTCAACAGCAGTGTTGCTCGTATCCTTGATATTAAGGGACCCAGCACAAAGACAAAAAGGGGTCCAAAGAATAATTGAACTAAAGAATGATTAATTATGGTATGAACAAATGGAAAGAATGATAAGGTATTTGCCAAATAAAACAAAACAATGCATCCTTTTTATTGAAATAAAAAATAGTTGTCATTTGCCCTTTATAAAAGGATCCTTATTACTCTCAAGCTTAGAGTGATAAGTGTATTCTGAATATTTTCCTGGAAAAGTCCTAAAAACTACAGGAAGCTCTTTCACAGTCTAGTTGTCCAAAACACTTCCAAGGGTATAAGGGTGAACTCTCAACATGTTCCACTTTCCATATGACTTTTTCTCAATTTTTTATCAACCCCCATATTGATTTATCATGTTTTCTCTCGGCTTTTATTTAGGGTAAATGACTCTCACACACACGAGTGTTTCAATCATGTGGAATCTTATTTAATGCACGAAATGCAAATGCACATGAAATGATAAAATGCATGCAACAAGGCATTGATTCTTGGTTCCATTCCATTAGACAACTTTACTAGAAAGCAAATTCTTTTACATTAGGCAGAAGCATGTATGGTCGTGCTTTAATGCTCAAAGTCCTAATCTTTCAAGCTATTTTTTGCTCCGATTTGACCCCGATTTCAAGTTTAAAAAGTCGGTCTTAAATGGCTAAAGCCTACGAATGGTTAGCCGTTTCTTGCACTTGGTCGAATTCTTGTTTGCGACATGGTCCCTATCTAAGATTTGCCTCTATGAGCGCTAGAGTCATTCCTCATTTATTTCAAATTTTCTTTGGTGATATCTCCTTGTCTTTAGATAGGTATAAATTCCTTCGACGGAGAGTATCCTTTAGAGAACACTCAACAAGCGACCTTTAGACTTTCCAAAAAATGGTCATGAAAATAAACTAGCAAAAGTTATGCACCAATACACCCTTTTTGCCCATTCTTCGACTGGTGTTTAGTGGTTGAGATTGTTAGAACATTTGTCACGTCGATAAAATGAATCTGTAACTGTGTCCTCTACGTGCCTCGAAACTTTAAGGAAGTCGACTACTTCATATGCATTTGAAACGAAGATGTCAACATTCTTTCTCGCCTCTGAGTACATTATGTCTTGCTGGTTTTTCAACGTAATGTACTTGTTATCCTTTCTTCCCTTGATCAGGGCTGCAACCCAATGCTCTCTCATCCAGAATAGGACTTATTATTCGAGATCTTCGGGCAATGAGGTGATGTATCGTATTATTCATATTTCTGAAAGTGAAGCAACCTAGCTTGAATAATTAAGGCAAATCATCATATTTGAATTAGACATTTGCTTCATTTTATCTTCCATACTTCTTTCAGTTCTTGCAAATTGTTATGGCTTCATGTATTTTGGGTGTATCCCCAGAACTCTGATATTTGCCCGTTGATAGGCAATCACTTTTCGTTGTTGTTTTTCTTTGACCACATATATGCACCACCACGTTGACTTCTACCCTATCAAGGAATCCGTTTTCTTATGACCAATTCTCTACTTGGCAATAGAACATGAACCAACACCTTTTTATGAAAGTGCAATGCAAACAAATTCGAAATATATTGCAATTAAAGGCAAAAATATAACCGTGTCTCCTACCTTATTCGAGTAACCACTAAAGATTTGGCACAGTTCCACTTATGGAATTAAATGCAAGTTAATAAAATGTGCAGCTTATGAATACATGTATGCATAAGAAAAGGCATTAATTTTGAATTCAATCCCATTAGAACAACTTCTCTAGAAGACAAAATTCTTCACATAAAACGGATTACATACGGCTTTGCCTTATGGCCTAGAGCTTTGGTCTTCCAATTTCGTCCCTGCTCTGATCTTGATTCATATCAACTTTGATGACTAATGCTCGCATGTGATCAGCTGCTTTTTCATCGTTTGCATAATCTCTATCTCGAACATGTCTTTAAGCTTGTCGAAAGTACCCCTGACTTGTTTCTTGATTCCTTTCAAGGATCATGATTTGGATTTGCATAATCTTCTTTCAAGTCTTCTAAATCTTCTTTGACTTTGTGCTTTCCTTCGACCATAAGCGCAAAGCCATGTTATCTTCCACTTTATTAAGAAATCAGTCCCCCATGATGAAATTGCCTATTTGGTAACCGAATTTAAATCAACACCTTTTCTTGTATGATGATGCAATATGCAAGCAAAAGAAAAGAGACTAAACGGAACACGTTAGCAAACATAATAATGTCAACATACAAGTATACAACACAGAACCTAAGAAAATGTCTTGGGTAATTGCTACAAGGTTCGGTATAGCTCTGTCTAAGGCGAGTACTTGCGGCTCACTATATGTGGTTTTAAGCTCTAGAGTAAATGGTACCCAAACCAGTAGATTCCTCGATCCTCACCCATTACAGGCTCATATGGCTGAGTTTGGTTTAGGGGGTACATTTCCCACATGTTTGCACGAAAGTGAAAACTTCACAAAAACATGGGTATGAATGTAATCCCGAAAGCGATTCACTATCCTGCACGGAGGTGAAGACTTCACGAAGGAGTAGTTTCTCGCTTCCACTTAAAAGGGTAGTAACAAAATGCATATGGATGCAAACTTACACTAGCCATATCACATAATATAATGTCACACAAAAGATGTCGAGGATCGCATATTAAACAAAACCGAAGCTTTAAAAGTTTTCAAAAGAGACCCAAAAATAAAAAAAATTTGGCTTGACTCTCGTTTATTTTTAAAAAGGTCCCTAGCGGAGTCGCCAAGCTGTCGAAACCATCTTTTTTGAAAAACGTCGTGTTTCAAAAATTATTTTAAAATTTAAAAATGAGAGTTGCCACCAATCTTTTATTTGGTGAGATTGGATCACCACAAAACGCTTAAAAAACCCGTTTTGAAAAATATGTAGGTATTCGAAATCTAGAAAATAGGTTCGGGAGTCGGCTACGCATGAGGAAGGATTAGCACCCTCATACGCCCAAAAATTGGTACCATATTAATTACTTTCGGGTCTTGATTTGTGAAAACTTTGAAAACTCGAGTAAAATTTAAAATACGATCTTTGTCTTTAGAAAACTTTGCAAGATTTCAAAGAAAACCCTTTTTGAGGAAATCCATCCCCGTGTTTCGAATCTCTATGAGAACTAGAAGTCGTGTCCAACACGTTAGGGCACTATGTTCTCGGATTTTCAAAATTGAAGGGCGTTTTGAAAGATTTCGAAGAGGATATCCGATTGCGTGAATTAAGAAAATCACACCCCGCATGTTAGGGCATGATTTTTCGAAGTTTCCACGCGAATAGGACATTACCTCGATTTTAAATCAATTTTAAAAATAAATGTGAAATTTCAAAGTTCCCCCACCCAAAAATCACACCCCGCACGTTAGGGCATGTTTTTCGAGGTTTTCATTCGAAAAGACATTACCTCATTTTACTTTAAATTTATTTGTATCATATTGAGTTTAAAATACGATCCTTGGACTCATGACTTAAAGGATTTGAAGATAGAATGTCCGTTTACTTCAATTTTTACGAAGAATGAAAGTCGTGACCAACACGTTAGGACACGACGTTCTCGGAATCTCGAAGTTAAAAGGGATTTAAAAACTCGAAAAAGGATATTCGACTCGTGTGAGTTATACGAAAAATCACACCCGACATGTTAGGGCATGATTTCTCGAAGTTTCCACACGAAAAGAACATTGCCTTGGTTTTGAAACAATTTTGAAAACAAATGTGAAATCTTAGATATGGATGAGCAGTTAATAGTGGCGATTAGATAACACGAAGCAAAATAATTAGGCAGATAAATTATATGCAAAAATAAAAAATACGAAATACAAATGCATAATGATTAAAAATTAAATACAAATATTGATGAGGAAGAAGAATAAAATAATCGGGGTTTGAAAATGCGATTTTCGGATACTTGGAGGGCAAAATGGCAATTTAGGATACTCGAGAGGGGGTAAAATGGTAATTTTAGGAAAGTTCAGGGTTAAAAATGAAATTTTAGACATTCGAGGGTAAAATGGTAATTTTAGGGAAAAATTGAGGTCAAAAATGGAATTTTAAAAATTTTGGGGGTAAAAATGGTAATTTTAGAAAAATTTGGGTCAAAAATGAAATTTTTGAGAGTTTGGGGGTAAAATGGTAATTTTTGGAAGTTCAGTGGTAAAAATATAATTTTGGAAAATTTAGGAGTAAAAATGTAATTTTGAAAGTTTAGGGGTAAAATGTAACTTTTAGGAAGTTTGGGGGTAAAAATATGATTTTTAGGATATTTTGGGGTCAAAATGTAATTTTTAGGAAGTTCGAGGGTTAAAATATAATTTTTAGGAAGTTCGAGGGTCAAAATATAATTTTTGGACAGTTTAGGGACTTTCAAGGCAATAAAACCAAAAATAAGTGACACGTGGCAATCTCTCAAGTGTTTAGAAGTTAAAGGACTAATTTGAGAATCAGGAAAATTTTTTGGGTCAATTTTGTAATAAAATAGAACTTGATTTAAGGATTAAATTGAAATAAATCAGAAGTAAAAGGGACCATTTTATAAATAAGCCAAAATAATGACACGTGGTAGATCCTGGTGCTTTCAAAAGGTTAAGGGATTAAATTGTAAAGTATTAAAAATTATTGGGCCAATTTAAAATTAATTAAAAGTATGGAAAGAACTAAATTGTAAAACTCAGAAAAAGCGAAAGGATCGGTTGCAAAAATATCCATTTTCTAAAAAACATGTGGATCCTGACGGGCGTGGGTCTAATAAGTAAAACGGTGCCGTTTTAAAGCTTTAAGAGCCTAAATCAAAACGGCGTCGTTTTGGTCCATCATAAAAGTCCCTCAAAGCCTTTTTTTTGATCATTTTCATTTCATTTTAAAAAAAAACCTCAAAAACCTTTTCTCTCATCTCTCTCACTCTCTCTTCCATGGCCGGCCAGACCTCAAGCCAACGCCACTGTCCGCCACTCGCAGCCACCACGCGTCGTTGCGCGTGATCGTCCAACACCCTCCGTCGTCGCTGGTTGTCGTCCGAGCATCTTCACACGCGCCTTCCGATCGCCATCCACGACACATCCTAGGTAAAAACCTCCACTTTTTGTATCTTTTTTGTTCTCTTTTACTTAAAACCCAAATCTGGATTTTTGGTCCAGATTTAAAAATTAATCCTTCCTTTTTCGTAAAACCATTTAAACTTTCCTTTCAAAACCCATTTCTTTTCATTTTTATTTATTTTCGGTTCTATTAATTCCTGCTTTAAGATTTTAAAACCCAGTTCTTTGTTTCTTCATAGATCTACGTTTGAAGGGGTATGGACAACGTTGGACAGGGGCTCCAGCGAGGGCTCCAGTGCAAACTCCGACGGTGGCGTGACAGTGGAGTGCTTCTGTCCTTTCGTGTTCCTTTATTATTTTTTTATATTATTATTAATATTATATTTATTATTAAACCCATTTATTATTATTAATGAAATTATTAGATATATTTAATACATATTTAATGCATTTTTTGGAAAAAGCTAAATGAAATTAATTTAATATATACATACATGTTTAAACGATTGAAATAATTAAATGTAATAAAGGACAGTAGTGATAGGTTTAAGGTAGTATATTAATGCATCATATTTATAAAGAAAACGTTTTGTAACTTGAATCATAAACAGAACAAACAAATAATCAACTTATGTATTTAATGTACCTTACGAGTGTTCAATGCTTTGAGTTCTTATAACGTTTGGTGCTTTTGCTTGCTATTATCTGATCCTGTTTCTAGCTTCTTAATGCTCTGTTGTATCGTTCCTTTAAAAAGATTGATTTTGTATTGATTTTAGATGTTCAAAACAAAGGTTCGTAACCCCTTACAAAAGATTGAATCTGGTTTTTATAACCAGTGTTGCCATAATAATTTTTTGTTTTTCCTCAAATAAATGCCCATCTTGTCTTCTCTCTTTTGCAGGTTCGGCTATGCAGTGGTGGCTGGTGCAGAGTCGGTGGCAGAGCAAGTTGAAGCTGGTGGTGCAACTTGGTGCTGACGTGGCATGTCCTGATAGGCTGAAATGAAGGCAGCAACAGTAGTAACAGTTTTGGGTCTTCTGTTTGGGTTGAATTGAAATTTGGGCCCAATTTGGGTTTGTAAGATGGACATTGTAATTTGGACATTAATTTGGGCCTTTCAAATTGTATTTGGACCTTTTATTTTAATTTACAATAAATTTAAATTTAAAGTAAATTGAAATTTAAAAATGAATTTAAATTTAGAACAAATTCAAACTTAAAGTAAATTAAAATTAAAAATTGAACGCAGTGTTGGGCCCGGTCAAAATTGGGCTTCAACAGTAACTCTTGTTTTATTATTAATTTTGCTACTAATTTAGAGATATTTGTTTCCTAAATTGCAATTATCTTAGTGTTATTTAAATATAAAACTTTTTTTAATGTATTTTCAATTTTTTGTTGGGAAATATTTATTTTAATGTTTTTAGTGTATTTAATTTAATATATTTTCGTTTTTATATAAAAATAATATAAATTTTGTTAATATGAACAGGCCGAGCTGAGTTCGAGTTTAACATATTCTATTTGGGTCGATCTTGGAAAAAAATTGATTTTGTCCAATCTTTCAAAATGCCAAAATTTGATTTTGAAGTGGTATACATTGACAAAAAATAAACACTTGAACTTCACAAATTTTGATGGAAACATTAACAAAAAAATAAATATATTAAGTAAACAAATTTTGATAGAATTTACTAATAAATATAATTATTGAACTAATATTTTAAAATTAAAAAAAAATAAGAAAATTAAATTTTTAAAATTTAAAGTACAATGATTAAATCTCAATTTTTGTAAAAGTAAACACATATTTTAACCAAATATTTACTATCATGACCTTAAAATTTTTAAAAGATTTAACTTTTAACAAAAATTATTCTCTATCATTTCAGAACCCAAAGATAAAATAATTATAAGGGTACATTACATTCAAGGTAACTCTAAAATAAATAATTGTTCGAATTAATGATTAAAATTTCATTAATCCAATAACGGATTATTGGGTCATCTCACTCTGGATCCAAGGATCAGTTTTTCCAACACCCATCTCTAAATCAATGGATTCCTTCACTTTTGCTAATACATAACTCATATCTGGCTTTGGCTTTGAATAAACGAATGTGTATAGCGTCTTTGTGGGATCAATTCCAGTTTTTCCATTTTTGAACTACAGAGAGAAGAGAAAGGAAATTTTTTTTTGGAATAATTACAAATAGGTCCTTCAGCTTTAGCTAATGTGCCACATCAACAATCCACTTACGTATTCTTAAGATTGAATTTAGCGTTTTAATTTATTTTCTTTCATTATTTATACTATATAGACTTGTATATAAACACACTAACTAAAGAGATGAAATACAAGTAATTGCTCTTTATTCTATTCTTGTATATTTTCTTTTCTCTATTTCTGATAACATGGAATCAAAGCGTTTCAATTCGGATTTATGTGTTTGATGTTTTGCTTGAATCACGAAGGGATTAAAAGGGATTTATGGAATCAGAGCTTATTTCTCCATCAGATTACCCACTCACATACTTAACAAACATGCAAACCTCAGCAACAACATCATATCATACTTTCCTAGTTCCAGAATTCAGATTCATATATTCATAAATTTATACGATTTTACACAGAATTTTTCTAAAACAATCAAAATACACGTAAGAGTCAGCTTAAGGACTCACCTAATAACCTCATAGGGCAGCTTAGACTTCAGATCCAACACTCAGTAAGATACTGCAGCAATCACTGCCTTATGTAACAGAAGATCACAATTAAAACTCATTTGAATAGCTTTTACAATAATTTCAAACCCATAAACAAGGCCCTACTTCTTCATACATGCATGCAGATCTACTTTTCCAGAGCCATAAAACTCACCTCGACATGGAGAAAATCACTTAGTAGAATCCAAAATTTCAGATCCAGCTTAAACAAGAAAATGCTTCTTGCATCCTCCAACTCTAGATCTTAATACTTTAGAGGAAAGAGGGAAGAAAATAACTCTCCATTAACCAAACCTGAGTACTCTTTTTAACTTAACCGAAATCTCTATTGGAACTTGGTAAACATCACATCCATACTAAGTTGTCTTATTCAAAATCTACCACTTTCAAGAAACCTACTCAATTATCTCTATAGCCTTTAACTCTTCTAGTTCTCGTTCGATTAATTCCTAACTAACTTACCTTGTAAATTATACGAAAAATTCCAACGCACTATGGGTGCGATGAATCCAAAGGAAAGCCTTAATCAGATTATTAAATGAATGCTTCGTTTTGTAATTAAATGATAATAAAAAGAAAATAAATTTAAAATTTAAAAAAGGTATAATTGTTTGTAGGTCCCTCATTTTGAACTTTTTCTAACAAATAGTGCCACATGGCACTCCTCGATTGGTCCAGATGAACAATTTTATAACTCAAATTTTCAACATTTAACTTTTTAATTTATCAAACAACAACACTTAATTTCTAAAAAAAATTCCTTTTTTTTTTTTATAAAAACTGTCATCTTTTCTTTATATTTTTTCCTTTTCAAAATCCGAGCATTTTTGTGAAAACAAATCTTTCAGAAATTTCTAGAACCTGCGACCAAATTACCTCATGAAATTTACAATCCAAATTGAAGTTTAAAAAAACCCAACAATTGAAAGAGATTTAAATGAATAGTTGACATCAAGATTGTTGTAGAGCCAAACTAAAAGAAGTGCCTACTACTGAGAAACGACAGATTAAATCCAATGAATAGGTTAAAATGTAATTTACTCCTTTATTATTATTATTATTATTTATTAAATCAGCAAAAATAAGCACTTGCACTTACACATAGAATACCTGCCCTACGTTCAATAGACTCTCATGAGGAACATTGAATATCACACTATGTTCCCTACATATCTTCCTAAGAAATGCATATACATAATCGATTGCTATTTTCTTGTAAAATCTTGATTCCCTTCTTGCCCTCACCACTGTGTTCCCCAGAATGTGTACCACCCCTGCATCCCTACAGCTATTCAAAAATTCTAACTCATCTGTCTCCGTATGGCTACTTACGTGCTCCGACGACCTCACCGTCATGCTCCCATGCATCACAGATTTCACGGGCACAATTGAATCCACTGATGAAATTGTGGTATCTGCATAGGATGTAATTGTGTTGCCATTCCCATTGTCGCTCAACAGACCTTCTCTTGACCGCTCTGTTTGCTGCCCATACAAGCTATATTCATCCGAATCCGAGCACCCTTCCATCATTGACTCCAGCCGCACAAATAAGAAGAGGCTATCAAATAGCTTTTTCTCAAACTCATCATCTTTCTTGTGAAGGTCTTTGTATCCATACCTAGCAACACAGCGAAACATGTGGAAACTCTTCGGTCCAATCCGTTTTACAAGGAATCTTTCTTCTTCTGGAACAGTGTAGACAGGAAGGTATTTCACACAGACGAAAACAACAACAGAATGGATCGCAGGTAGGTTAGTTATGAAGTGGGAGAAAATGTGAGGCACACCACTTGCTAGCTCAGTGTATACTAATCCAATTCCGGGAACTCGAACGAGCCCTAAACTAGGGCCAAGCCCAAGAATCCATGCCATCGAAACCTTACTATGCATCTCAAACTCATACCGCTTCAGTGTACCATAATGCCAAACATACATTATGACCAAAAAGGCTGCAGCAATAACAAGAGGAACCCACCCGCCTTGATCAACCTTGAAGAGTACAGCAGAAAAGTATGTGCACTCTACAACCAAGGACAAGCCAGTGAAGAGGAGGACAAGAATCCAATGACATCGCCAAACCAAAATCATGATTAAAGTCATAAGTAATGTGGTTACCAACATGACAATCACCACAGCTGTCCCTGCAGTAATATAAATTATGGTACAATTGAGGGCAACTCTTTCTCAGGGTCAACATGCATATATTGAAATGATCCCACAAGTTTACCCAACAAGCTAAAAAGCATTAAGAAACTTTGATAAAAGTAAGCACGGATGAACTTACCATAAGCATTTCCAATTTGGTTTTGGTTCTTGAATCCAGCAGTAACAGCAATGCAAAGGATCATGAGGATCCAATTAATATCCGGAACATATATCTGGCCGAGGAACTTCTTTGATGTATGTACAACCTTCACTCTAGGAAAGCAACCAAGAGCAAGGGCTTGTTTGATAATTGAAAAGGTTGCTGTTATTGTAGCCTGACTTGCAACTATAGCGGCAGCAGTAGCAATAATGAAAACCGGCCAATATATGCTGTCTGCATTTTAAACAAGCAATTAGAATCTGCAAATAGACATTACCACATTAACGAGACAACTGAGTACCATATCAGACGGGATTATAATGACCATAAAATAGATATAAGAACAAACCAGGAATAGAGCGATAAAATGCATCAACCACATGGTCCCGGTTACTCATAAGGTAGGCTGCTTGTCCAGAATACGCTAGGAGAAGGCAAGGAAATACAACTACAGTAAAAGCAAGTTGCACAGCTGCAACTGGAAAATGGGATAGATCTGCAAAAAGTGCCTCTGTACCTGTAATGATTCATTAGTCATCAAAATAATGTCACCAGCTTTGCTGCAACTTTATGAGCTTAAAATTGATAAAGAAATGACAGTAAGTTTACCTGTGATGCTAAGCATAATACCCCCCAGGGAGGTCCATCCGTCTTTCCCTCCCCTTCTAAAATACCGGTAGATGTATACAGGTGAAAATGCTTTCAAAACACTGCTGTCGTACTTCCAAATATTATAAATGCCAATGCCTCCAATTACAAGAAACCAAACAAGCACAATTGGGGCAAAGAGCCAGCTAACTCTATCTGTACCATAGTGCTGCAAGCTAAATAAACCTACTAATATTACAACAGCCACAACCACAACAACACCTGCATAATGGACAAAGAAAATAATTATTTGCATATAAAAGGGTGGCTAAATATTGTAGAATGAGTTCAAAGAACAGTAAGGAAATACTATTGCTCAGGCTTGGATGGTCCACTTGGATGCCCCCAGCGGCTGAAAGAACTGCCAAATATAGCAGACAAAGTCGTGTGCTGACATTAGCATATCAACAATATTTTACACAACTTCCATAGAGTAAAATTGGTTTAAAGATATAATACTGATAAAAAAAAAACAATGGTAATGCAGGTGGTTAATGACATCCGGAATATACACTTTTATCTCAGCTTTAGTAGGCATGGTAACCTCAATAAGCATGTCTTCCAAGTTTTGGCGTTAAGCAATAAGTATCAAAGTAAATATTTCTAAATTAGATAGAAAAACGGCATTTTTCAAGAAATAATGGAAGGGAACAGTGAGGATGAGTTCAGAAGGTGTTTGCCAAAATTCATGGTTCTCTATGAGCTTGCTCATGTAAAATGTATTAGTCTCTGAAAACTTATCAGATATAAATTAGGACTCCATTAACTTTTTGCATTTAAGAAAAAACTTATTAGCAGATTGAGTCTTAGCTCGATTGGCATGGGCATTGTTGTCAATGCAGGAGGACATGGGTTTGAGTGCATTGAAGCGCATTATACTCCTATTTATGGGTTGGGTGGGGCTAAGGGTAGTTCTAGGCGTTGTGTCAAAAAGAGCAAATATAATCAGAACATATAAAATTCTGGAATTCTGAAATGTAATTCTTCCATCTATTCTCCAAGTGGTTCCACTAATAAGTAACAAATCAAGTGGATAAGAGAATTTTCATCTGATGGGTTTGATAAAAAATGCATAATCAGTTTTCAGAATATAGGAAGACCTTCATGCTACCAATTAAGAACATTTGACAAATAAAATAATGCAGTAACTAAAATTCCATCGACTTTCTTATAAAAACAGGGTCAATGTATGTAGAGATGGGTTTTTTCTTTTATTTCTTCTTGAGCATGAAACAAACAGGAAGAAGACAACAAGAAACGTCAGGTATATTGATCCTTTTATCCAGTCATTGGAGTTCAAGCATGAGGGAGTATAAGCAAAATACCTGATATTGCCGGAGTGAGTATTCCATCACCAATGACCATACATGTACCAACCAGGACAAGAATAAGAAGCGCATTCTTCCTTGACACATGTCTCTCCAGCCATCTCTTTGTTTTAGCAGCAAATGATTGTTCGTGAAATGTAGAACGACTATAAGTCGTTAGCTCCTCATCAGTCCTGTGTTGATTAGGAATGGTTTTTATTCTCGCATGTCTACAAAGCAGTGAATATAGAGCAAATGTCCCACCTGCGTGACAACAAGGATGAGTGTGACTCCAATGGTGTCTCGTGAACATCAGAAAGAGAAAGATCCATTCTCAGCAATTAAAGATAAGTAAATGAATTTAGTGTTAGTAGCATTGACGTGCAGTCGGATAAAGAAAGAAATAACAGTTAAAGGCTATGGTTCTGCATGCTGTGATGCATCAAGAAGCATTTTGTTTATCAAAATCATGTCTCAGATTAAATCATAACATGCATATCCCCATCCATGGATATCAGCTCACCTTGACCATTGTCATTTGCTTTACACACAACAAACACATACTTGAGGAGCGGTATAAGAGTAAGGGAGTATATAATCAATGAAAGAGCACCAACAACATCCTCTGGGTCTTCAATTTTACCAGGAAATGTATTGTAGAAAACATAAAGGGGAGAAGTGCCCAAATCACCATAAACCACCCCAAGACTTTGGAATGCAAGCCGCAGAAGCAATAATGCTGAGGATTTCTATAGGGAATAGAAACCATATCAGAAACTACAACTGATCCAAATAACAACAGAAGTATAATCTCATTAAAACCCATTTATTTAAAGCAAATTGGTTCATACACACTAGACTGCATTTATCTCATCTCAAACAAACACTTGAAATGCATATAAGAGTGAATTGGGAACTACTATTTGATGCAAAGAAGGGCTTTAAAATCAGCTTCCCTACCATGGTAATGTTGGATTAACATGAATCAAGAGCTACTTTATTTCAATTAGCTGCCAAACACACCTTGTATGTAGACAAGAAAGACATAAACAGAGAGGAATTCAAAATGGAAAATAACAATTGAAACATACCTTCTCCATGTACATGTTTTTAAGCCTCCCGGCCTCCTCATCCATTGGCTGATCAAGCTTCTGATCCAAATCCCACATGCTTCCCCTGTTGTCATTATCTTCGTCCATCTCCATTCTTGAAGTCATTTCCATACTGAATCAATATAAATTCTTAAGCTATGAACAAGTACTTAGAGCTTCCTCAGTATCCGCTGGATTGATGCCGATACAACTCAATTTCAAAATCCCAATTTTTATTTTGCAGGAAACGAACCCAGCACTTCAAATCTAATCTTCACTTGAAATCCATGAAAAAGCCGACTGAGAATTAGAAGCCGCCACCAAAATCCTGCAAACCAATTGAAACCAGAAATATTATTCATGATAAGCAACAGAAAAAGACAAATCCAATACCGATATCTAACCAAAAGATTATATCTTGGAACTGAGAGGATCTCAAAAGGCTGAAAAGGAATTAAAAATCTCAGATTAAGTGGCAATAGACCAGAAGTTAAGTCTATGAGACATCATCTATATACCAAAAACGTAGAAACATTCAGTAAAAATGAAACCCAGCAGCCGAATGAAGAACAGAGCAAACACCAGGGATAGATCACATACATAGTTAAGCAAGAAAAAAAAAAGAATAATTAAAAGGACATACAATTATTACTCTTTTTTATCCTGAACATTCGTAACTGCAAAAAGAAGACTCCCAAAGGTGGGGTCAACCCGAGTTTCGACCACAGGATCATCTATCACCAAGAACAAATGGAAGCCGAAGTAAAAAAATCTTTAACATACCTACCCTTTTGAGCAGAACTGAGTTCAAAAACCCAAAGTTGGTTTTGCCTTGAACAACTCTAACTTCAAACACAGATACAAGAGATTCTGTTTTGTTCTTGCAGGTTGTCAGTATACTATTCTCTCGAACTATGCCATGTATAAGCCAACGGTAACAGCTAAAATTCTTGATTGAGAGAAAATACTGCGCTTAGCCTTAGAAAGTAGTAGACTTTAATCGTCCAAAAAAAAACAAAAAACAGGGTAGTAGACTAGTTGTACTTGGCTTTGGTTTTTGTTCTCTTTTCACTATTATTCTGCTCAACACGTTTCTTACGCTTACATTTGATTTTTATATCTTTACCCTATCATTCTAACTAATCTGCTTAAATGAGCCTCTTATTTATTCCAATTCAAGCTATTTTTAGTTGGTCACTAACAGTAAATAACCCCAAACTCATTTATACACTTATTTTTTAAAAATGATATAAACTTAATTTTAACACAAAAAGATTCTATCATATAGTATATAAAATATATATGTTTTAGTATCAAATTTGATTATATTAAAATTATTAGGCTTAATATATAACATTTGATATCTGAGCTTGACACTTTTTATTAAGTTGGTACCTAAATTTATTAAATGTTATACTACAAAACGAATTAATATTAAATAATAATAAAAATTAAAAACCCAGATTAAAAAGAAATTCATTATTTTCAATCAATAAAATAATTAATTAAATAAATAAAACTAAAAGTAATTGAACATATAAAATATAAGAAGATATCATTTCATCTGTCACATATAGGTCATACATTGATTATTTTTTCTATCTCATAAAAGAAACATTTTTAGTATATTAGAGTAATTTGTAAAACATTTGACAAGTACCAAATCAAACAAAAAAAAGTCAAGTACCAAATTAAGAAAAAGAGTCAAGTTCAGATATCAATTGAACCCCAAAAAAATTAAGTACCAAATTAAGAAAAAGTATCAAATTTAAATACCAAATTAAAAAAAAAGTGTCAAATTTAGGTACCAAATTAAAAAAAAAATGTCACATTCAAGTGTCAAATATTATATTAAGCCAAATTATTATAATAAATTGGGAGGTCAATTATTAAAATAAATTATTTCCATATTTAAATAGAAACTTGTAATATAATATAATATAATATAATATAATATAATATAATATAATATAATATATACGAGAAATTATTTCTTTCATTGTTAGTGGAATTAAAAAAAACTTCACAAGCAAAATTTTATGTAATGGTTTAATGGTCAAAAGTGTTTACCATTTCAGGGATAGTTTGAGTTTGAACTGTGTTAATCGAATTTTTGTTTGAGCAAAGTCTTGTTATTGAAATTCACCAAAAATAACTCCACAAGAAAAGGTGAAATGCCATCATGTGTACCAAAAGAATATTAAAAAATTAAAATAGACATATGTCATGTACTAAAGTTCTCCTTGTGGAGTTAAAAAAACTTCACCGGTATATATATAAAGTTATTTGATATACCGTCGATGAAATATTTTTGGACTCTACAAGCAGATTAAAGGTTTGATAAATGTATTATGGATGTAAAGAAGAAAAAAGGTTTAACCAAATTACACCACATAATAAATAAAATTTATATAATTTTTTTACTAATTTGAATTTATTTGTTTTTTTATTATTAAAATATATTAATAATAAACAACTTTTAATTGATTAAATCTATCATTTTAACTTTTAATTTTTTATTAATCAATTTTCCTTTTAATTTTTCAAAATTCATGGATGAGAAGAAGAAAAAGGTTCATATGCTTCGCCTCCCTCACACCAAATTTCTTGTATTTTAAACATTTTTTGTTTCAAACCTTTACTCCTTTTACCCAATCCATTGACCCCTTTTTCTCTACTGAAAAAATAATTGAGAAAAAATACTATTGTTAACCAATGAAGTGAACGAGGGAAGTAGACAATGAATGAATCGAAGGAAGCGAGGTGAAAACTAGAAAAGAGTTTTGTTTATGGAAGAGTGTGATAGTTGGAGAAGAAAGAGTGAGTACGTAGTATGTATGAGCTATTTGCATGGCCCTTTTATAGTGGGGGTCACGTTTAAATATGTGTCCTAATATCATTAATAATAAAATTTGATTTGATACTTTTGATAGTGACAGTGATGTTATGTCCTAAAAATAAGACATTTTAAAACGATTGACAATAAATTACTTTGAGCCTCTATGTGATCCATGTAATTTTAATGGAGATATCTAACTTGAGGTTCGCCAGCATGAAGTTTTCAAATGAACTCAAAGTCTGTCGTGTTTTTAGCTTCATTTGGAGACACATATCAGGTTCTCTTATTGATACATTGTTAAGTTTGTGAGGTATATGGTGAGGTTCGCGATGTCCGCTACATAAGTTATAACAACTATCGATCTTACTTTGATTGTCTTTTTCCACTTTTGGATCAACTACCGTTGTAATTCTTAAAAAGGGTTTCAATAGTAAGAGCAATATTGGTAATGGATTGAGGAATCGCACTCGAGTAAGAGGAAATTAAGGTTATCAATGGAAGTTTTTAAAAGATTATTTTTGTATTAGATTTATAATTTGGTTTCAATTTCCCAAATTAGAGAGCGAAATTAGGTTTTACATGGTGGATTGATAAAAATCACGATGTTATTTATTTTTAATATATTTAATTAATTAAAAAAGTTGATTAAAAGTTATAATGAGGAATCATTTATTTTTAATATATTTTAATTGATGAAAAATAAAAAAAAAGTTTAAATAAATTCAAAGTAGGAGGAAAATTCTGTTTTTATTTATTTATTACGTGTGATGCAATTCAATTAAGTTTTTTAATATACACAACACAATTTGATTGATCAATGATATTAAAAGAACCTCATGTGATGGTCTGATGATAAAAGGTGCTTATCACCTTAGGTGTAACCTGAATTTGAGTTGCACTAATAGCGTTTGTTGTTCGAATTTTGCCCTGTTATTATAATTTTCCAAAAAAAATTAATGTTCTTTTTTAGATAACTTGTAATTTATTAACGCTAACAATTTTCATTCTTTTTATTAATGATTTTTCTTAGATGCTATTAATGAATGTTATTTATAAATTTAAACTTAAAATTTAATTGATATATAATTCTAACACTAATTAACTCATAATTAAAAGATAAAATCAATCTTTTATTTATATATTTAAACTTTTCTTCAAGGTGTAACTTTATCTTATTAATATGAAAATACAAAAGTTTACTTTAAAAATATCAGAATTTAAAAAATATATATTTTAACCTTAATTATTAGTTATTTTATTTTATTGGTAATGAGTATGTTTAGATTTTTATTCAAACTTATTTTTAAATAGAGTTGTAATTAATAATTATAAATTAAATTATAAATATTTTTAGATATTATTTTAATAATATAATATGAAATAAAGGGTATTTTCATCTGTTCAATTTTTTTAAAAAATTCATGTTTATATATAGAGAGAGAGAGAGGTGGGGGGATTGTTGAGTATTTTCAATGTTTGCTCTTCAAAGGGATTGATTTTCTATTTATATGTTATAATTACTGTTCATGGATGGAACGTTGTAGGTATATCTCCATGCATGTCAACACGTATTCTATTCTAAACTTAATACATGGCGATGTCGTCTAATGCGCGTTCCCACGTGTGTGTTTGCAGGAGAGTGTGGGTACCTCTCTTGCGAATATTTAATGTCATGCAAACTTAATTCGCGAGAATAATATGCGAACTCGACATGTGAACCATGTAAGATATGGTCCAGATCTATTTGGATTGTGGACTAATAATATCAAGTATTAGAAAAAGAATATAGGTTGATTATGTGTTTAGATTTTTTAATAATTTGGAGGGGGGAAAGTAGCTGGGGAAGGTAGTACCACTGCAAATTATACTGTGGAAGGAAAATAACATTTGATATAGTTTCCAGGTGTGGAATTATAATAAAAATCTCTCTTTCTATCAATTGAGGGGAATGGTTAATGAAGAAGTAATTAGGTGCAAGTAAATATAATTTGAAACTTGTAGTTCCGCCATAGGAGGAGGAGGGGTGATTGATGGACAACAGTAGAAAACATAGCATGTCAATTCTCAAATTACTGGCCCAAAGCCAAAAGTGTCAAATCTGTTGTTACTATTTGTAATTAAATTAGCATAGCATCCCATTCCATTCAATTACGTGGGGAATTATTATTCTTCTTTAAACAATAGGAAATTTAATGGATGCTCCACTGATTATCATATTTTCATGGAATATGCTTCCCAAATATTCTATTCTCAAATCATAACTGGGCCATCCCCCTTTTTATGTACACACACGACAAGGATTTTCATCTCACAATATATATATATCTATTAGTTTTATTTCAATAAAAATCAATTACTTCTCATTATTTATTAATATACACCCTCAATTATTGAAAAGAAAATAACAATAAAATTATATTTAAAGTTCTTAATTTAACCCTTTTTTTCGTGGGGTAGTGGATGCTATATTATAATGTATTATCCTCTCACTCATCACTCCCATCACCATTTTGGAAATTGCTTTATCTTAATCTCACCAAGATATTTGGTCGAATCAATGACGGAGTCTTGGAAAGTTGGTTGATTTTAATTCTGATTTGGAGAACCATCTCAATCAAATTCCATTCACTAACTAAGATTATGCTAATTGGTTTTAGTTTTTCATTTTTTATTTTTTTAAATAAAAATATTAAAAAATGTGTTTCGTTAAAACATTTAAATAATTTTATGAAAATTAAAAAAATTCCTATTTTATTATTTTTATTAAAATATTTTATAATGTTGAAAACCGTTGTAAATCCATTCGAATTAGAATGATGTTATCATGGTGGTAACAATTATGTTAACACCAAAAGAAGAAATTATTGAAAAAAAATTACGACAATAAATTATTTTAAAATATTAAAATTTTGTGATAATTATGTGTTATAAACAAGGAGGAAAGCAAAAAAAATAAAAATTTAGAGGTCGAAATTAAATTTTAATTTTTACTATAATAAAAGTATAATTATATCATTTTAATAGTTTATATTAAGATTAAATCAATTTTTTATCATTTTAAAAGATTGAAGTGTAATTTTATCTTTATTAATTTAAAATTTAAAAAAAAAATAAAAGGTTTAAATAAAAAAAATTATTTTAAAGGGGTCGAGACCCTACCTGCCCTCTAACTATACTCTTGGTTATAAATATGTATTGGTACGATTGAATATTTTATAAAATTTTATTAAGTCTTTCATAAAAGAGAGAAGAATATTAAAACTAAGCCGTTGTTTAATAAGCTAAAAAATTATGTATAGAATTACTAGATTATAATTTTATAGGTACTGAATTTTATAGATTATAACTTTTTCACCATTTTGGGAAATTTTACAGAAACCAAAAAATGAAGAGCTAAAATCTAAAATATTTTTTAATTGAAAAATAAAATAAATTATTATGCCTTGTACTTATTATATGATATATAAATATTAATTACGTACACACACCAACAAAAAATTGAAACTAGAAACTACATGTTTGTACTAAATTAAATTCCAAAACTCAGATCTGGCGTCCACTAATCAAACACTAGTCGTATAAATATTTAATTAGGGTAAACTATAAAAATAGTCACTTTTGTTTGTCTTAGATTACATTTTAGTCACTTATATTTGAAATGTTACGTTTTAGTCAATTACGTTATCGTTTTGTTATGAAGTGATCAATCTGCCGTTAGGCTCCGTTACTTTCCTAACGACAATCCTACACGACAGTTTAAATGAGTTTTAAATACCAACTTGAATGTTTAATTGAATTTTAAATGTGGTTAAGCACATCCAAGTAACAAATATATGTATTAAAGTTTTACATTAAAATTGAGAATTGTTTTGATTTAAATGATAAAAGTAAAAATTTTATATGTATAGTTTTGTTGGTTCAAGTCTCATTATGGTAAAATATTTATCGATTTATAAAATATGGAAAAAGATAAAAATACTTTCATAATTATATAATTTATTTTATAAATAAAATGATTTTTTAATAATTCTTTAATTGAGTTGGAACTCGATTGATGAGTAACATTAATTCAAGGTTAATAGATCTTATTAAAATAAAAAATATATATATTTAGTGCTAAAAGATTGAATTATAGGTAAAAGTTTTTATGAATCCATCAATTCAATTGGTTTACTTCATTTCGGGTTAGGTTTGGGTTTAAATTTTTTAATTTTAGTCCCTCTTAGTTCATTTTATTATCTGAAAAGAACACAAAATATAATTTTTTTATTTTAATATGTATACACTTTTATAATTAAATTTAAATAAAAATAATTTTTATTATTTATTAATTAATAAAATAAGTCATTTGAATGGATCTAAGATGTTGAATTTGAACATAATTTTTTTTAGAATCAGGTCTCAGCCTAATCTAACTCATAAATACTTACTATGTAAACTTTATGTGGACTTTTTCCAAATTTATTCTAGTAAAATATTGCAATTATTAGTCTATTATACTTTACATTAATTGATTCTAATTATAGTTTTTTATATTTGAAATAACTATTATACTTATAATTATATCCTAAAAAGGTGAACTACAGATGAACCTAACGAGTAGCTCCAGTAGTTAAAAGGATGTTGTTTATCCTAAGGGACCTAGGTTCAAGCATTTGTGTGTGCAAGGTGTGTATGCTTTGTTAAAGGGTGGTGGATCAGTATATAAAAAAAAGATGTTTGAGTGTGTTGAAGCCCATTATCTTTTTATTTTATAGGTTGGAGAGGGCCTATGAGTAGTTCTAGACATTGTATTAAAAATATCATATATGATCAGAACCTATAATGAAATTATTCAAAAAAAAATTATAACCTTAAGAGAATCATATATATATATTTAAGGAAAAGATTCATTTATACTAGTGCAAAATTAACATGGTTTTACACTCTTTCATAACTTTTTTACTATTAATATTTTAATAATTAAATTATCGAATTTCATTTTTCATACATGTAAATTATGCATGTTAAGTTTGAAGTAAAGAAAATCTTTTTAACTGTTTATTTTGTACAAAAAAAAAAACTTTCAACCATTAAATTATATTAACTAATTTTGGCACGAGTTGACTTAATGTATTAATTAAATTATATTTAATTATTTCTTAAGATTTTTCATAAATTTTGCAATGTTTCGTAATAATGTGTTTGTAAAATTAAAAAATAATAATATATTAATTTAATTTTAAAAACATGATAATTGATGCTAGATTGAATTTAAATAAATAATATTTTGAAATTATTTTTAAAATATAAATATGATAATAGTAGATTGTATGAACTTCTATTTTTATATAGTTTCTACCTTAATTCTAATAGCTAATTTCTTAATGTAGATTGTTAACTAAATTTAAATATTGTGATCACTAAATAATTTATTGTAATATTTTTTATGTATTTAAGTATCTATTTCAATTTTAATAGTGTATTTAATTTGTAAAAGTAGTGATAAAATTAAAAAGATTTTTTTAAAAAGTTTTAAAAATTACCATGGCTTATTATATAAAAGAGTAAGTTGAATGATTGAATATAAGCAAATTGGAAGGACTTATTATGAAAATCTAACTTGCAAAACACCATTAAAAATTATATAAAAAGATGGATGGGTTTATGTTGCAATTTTCTCCTTCATAAATGCTTACTTTCTAAACTTGCCACATGCAGGGGTGAAACCAGGAAATTTTTTTAAGGGGATCGAAATTAAATTGTAATTTTTACGATAGTATAAATGTAATTTTTAAAGGACTAAATCAAAATTTTATTATTTTTAGGGGGTAAAATATAATTTTACATTTAGTAATTTAAAATTTTAAAGGGCTTAAATGAAATTTTTTTCATTTTAGGGGGGTTGGGACTCTTGCCAACCCCCCTAGATTCGTCCCTGACCACATGTCAAATTTTTATAATGTGAATACAATTAAAAACTTAAAACTTTGTAATATATATATACACACACAACATTTTATATCGATATGATAGAGATATCAAATTGATTTATAATTTTACATCCAGGGACGAAGCTAGAAATTTTTTTGGGAGATCAAAATTAAATTATAAAATTTTAAAAAGGGTCAAAGTACAATTTTGTCATTGTATATGCTTATCATTTTAGAACTTTTAAAGGGATTAAACTAAAATTTTATCATCTTAAGAGGAGGGAAAGATTATTTTTACCATTAAACTAGCTTATAATTTCAAACATTTAAAGGGACCAAAATGATATTTTTGCCATTTTGAGGGGTGGGGGGCTGCTTACATGCAAGTCAATTAACAGTCAAATTGTTAAAATAGAAATGATGAAAGATTATAAAAAGCAAATTGATGCCTTCCTTAAATACATAAATAATTAATTGTATTTCAATTTCAATTTGGTTTGTGTTAAATATAAATCCATACGTAGTTTGTTGTTAATTGGGGTGATGAAATGCCACTAAAAAAGGTGTCCCCCGTTGGCTCTGGTTGGTTAATGTTAAAATGAACCCCACTTTATCCGAATTTCATCAAAATTGGAAACCATAATAACCCCTCCGACCGAAAGTTGTTCCCTCTTCATTTGAAACCTACTCTATTTGTGGACCAGAAGGGTCAATCTCTCGTAGCCGGCCAACGGTGATGGCGGAGTAAACAGTAGGCATCATCAAACACGGGTCAATTCAAAGCCAGCTGGTTTAGTGGCTGTGGGGCATGTGGTCCTCCCCAGGCATCGGTTAACACCATTTCTATTTCCCTACTGCTCAATCAAATTCATAATGCTGAAAATTTTACCAACTTATTAATACCTTGTTTGCACCTCCAGTACATATCGGATATTGATTCTCACAGTGGTTGACAGGGCGATGTTGAGAGTGAGGATTGGTGCTCTGTATGTGTGAATATGGCGAAAAGCAGGGTGACGTTGGGCAGAACTGGTGTTTGAGGTGGTATGGCCACAACATATGGGTTACTGAATTAGTTTAAGTCCCTGAGTTGGAATTTTTGTTTGAATTTTGTTACATCATGAGATGGTGTTCCTGTTGTCTTGGCGTCTTCCTGCTTATTTCTATTCAATTCAATGATGAAATCCCATGACTACAAACTCAACACTTCAATATTATCAAATTGAATTATTGATGAGGTGTCACCACACATCTATTCACATTTATTTCTTAAATAACCACTACCCTTATCCTTAAATATATATACAACACATGAATATTATGTTCCAAAAAAGGAAAAAAAAAGTAAACTGTACTCAAGTGACTAAATTATTAGAAAGTTTTTGTTTTGGTCACTCAATTTTAAAAAAGTTATAAAATGATCACTGAACTATTTAAAAGTTTCATTTAAGACATTGAATCATTCGAAAGTTTTTATTTTAAGACACTAAGTTGTTAAGTTCTTTTTTAAAGTCCAACTAACAAGCTTCAAGCGACCATTCTACAATCGTTGGAGATTGGATAAGAAAGTTGTTTGAATTTTTGTTCACAGATTTGTGATATTTGAAACTACTTCATGAAAGAAAAGAAAATTGAATTGTAGAAGAGAAAGGGAAAGAGGGCTTTCAATTGGCTTAAATGAAAATTTTAAAATTGTTCAATGACCATTTCGTTATTTTTAAAAGTTGAATGACTAAAATATAAATTTATTAATAATTTAATGACACTGGGTGTAGTTTACCTAAACATAAAAGGTAGAAACTAACATATTATTTGCATGCAGTGGCCAACCTAGAGAGAGTTGGCAAGGGCTCCGATCCCCCTAAAATAAAAAATTTCCATTTAAGCTCCTCAAATTTTTAAAATTTTAATGATAAAATTATACTTTAGTCCCTCAAATGATAAAAATTTAATTTAATGATTTAAAAATTATAAATATATAGACTATTAAAATGATAAAATTATATTTTTACTTTCGTAAAAATATATAATATAATTTTAACCCTTCAAAAATTTTTTGATTTCGCTTCTGTTTGTTAAAATAAGTTTGGTGGTTGGTTAGTTGTTGCACTTTGAAAACATATCTATTTCATATCTTTGTTGCATAAATTCTCAAGGATTGCCACCTACGTCTAATAATTCATTTTTTTTTCTTTTATGATTGAAGGTACCCACGTCTATAGATACATATAATAAATCTTTATTTAAATTAATAAATTAAGATCCGATAAGTGTTTTCAAACATATAAAAATAATTATATGTGATATATACAAAGAACATCTACTTATCTTAAATAATATAAAAACCCAATGACTTAGCCATACTAGTTAATTACAACATACACATATGAAATAGCGGAGCCAAAATTTTTTTTGAGAGATTGGAATTAAGTTGTATATTTTTACGATAGTATAAATATAATTTCACCATTTTAATAGTTTATATATTTATTATTTTTAAAGGGTTAAATTAAAATTTTATCATTTTTGAGGGGCCTAAAGTATAATTTTACTATTACTAATTTAAAATTTTATATATTATAAAGGGCATATATTAAAAATTTACCATTTTAAGGGGGTTATAATATATATACAATGGTGAAAATTACAAAAATCTTAAACCTTAAGAGATCTACTTATATTTTTAAGAGGATCATAATGTAAATTTATAAAATACTAAATTAAAAAAAAATTAAACTTGATCCCCGAACCTTAATGTGGAATCGCGACCGCACATATGTAGCAAATTCTTCATGGCAATTTGTATTTTGTTGAACAAGTATAAGCCTAACTTTGAAATGGTAAAATATGAGCAAATTAACTTAAATATGTAAGAGAATAAGACTCGTTTGTCGAACTTCGTGTGTTGATTTAATGATTAAAATATTTACCGTCTCGAATATGATTTAAGTTTAAATCGTATTATTCACGTTTCTATTATGACTTTATTCTTCTTTTATAATTCATTCAAAAAAAATATGACCCATTTATCTCTCCACATAACATGACATATTACATTAATTAATCCGAGGATTTCATGGGAAAATGGAAGTCAACAAAACTTAATGCACTGTTTTTGGCCCCACAAACGTGTTGTTTCTTCTCCTATATTATAATGCAATTAAAAAAGGCTACTCACCTTTTAATTTCAATATCGTTTATTAGTCTAGTTTTTGTAGCTTTTCAATCAATCGGTTAGAAATGACTTCATTAATTATTGATACACTAATTATATAAAAAAACAAAAAAATAATTAAAATTATCTGTAAAAAGAGGTTTGGGATGGGTCAAGTGAAATCAACAAACTCATGCAATGAATGTGTATTATTATTAAATTTATATATGATTAAGTTGGTATCATAAATTAATTGAGTATCAGTTTCATTTTATTTTTAGATAAATTTTTAATAAATATATTTTCTACATAAATTTTAGGTTTTTTGAGATTAATACAAAAAAATAAATTAATTACCGGAATAATTTAAATTTTTTTTATCAAAATTATATGAGAGATGCATGAAATTCTCAAATCAACATAACAACTAATGATTGGGGGTTGAAACAGGTGTATCTAGTGTGTCGAAAATGAACAAGGCACCTCGGAACCCCAAATCGACAATCGACATATTAATTTGGGTTTCCAATGACTTGTCATGTTGGTGCAGGTGTTGCAACAAAGATTCCTTGCTATTTAGGATGTAACATCCCAAAACTCGACATAAAAGTTTTGTTCAAATTCTGAAGGTCACATTAACCACCGAAATAATCCAAAACAAAATATCGTTCAAACTTCTTAAAATTTTTTGAATGCCACTTTTGCTCATACTTAACAAAATTCGATAGTAGGCTATACTTCGGTTTTGCAAACATTAGTTTAATTGTCGCTTAAATTAAATTAAAACCAGATTAATAACTTACGTATTAACTTTGTAATCAAATCAGATTTAAAAATTTTGTCAAAGTTTCAAAACCAGTAGCGAAAAATCTGACATTTTACTTTAAATGGAAATCCATAAATTTTTACTTAAGAGTTGGATGATTATTGAAGAAAAGAAACAGCTCAGTTGGCTAATGCCCATGCATGAAATCACTAATTAACTCAAAGCCAAAAACTCATACCACAGTTCATAAACTCATTTATAAATCCGATTGAAAATCATTTATTATATATTAAGAAACCTTTATTAAAACTAAACCGAGACGAGAAATTCTGAGACATCTGTTTTTTACGTCCGAGATCTAATTTCGTAGATCACCTGAAAAATGTTAAATTAAGGGTGTGAGTTACGATGCTCAATATGAGTCAAACAAATGTATATAGACAGTGAGAGACATGCGGTCAAACATACAAAAATCTCAAATAACTCATGATAGCTTAAACACATCGAATAAATAATTCAATTTACAAGTATTACAATCAACCATATATATGGGGCATACACGAATGCGTGACGAATGTAAGGAAAAACCCACCCAACCATCCAATCACACCAACTCTGTCCATCCTGCAAACCAAATAAGGTACACTAGACCTTTCCATTTACTACATACCAATTTCGGGTTATGATGGACCCGTCCAACCGATACACCTTAAAGTGATCATAGACCACTTGAATATTATGCAGTCCAGCTCCCAACAATATTACAGATTTACAGCCAAATTAAGTCAATGTAGTTTAATTGTCAAATCGAATTTCCTTCTCTTCACAATCATGTACTAGCCACAATGCAAATGCAAATAATCTTATGCATACGAATTTACAAAATGGAACATGTTCATATTCAGTTCCCAATAACCCTCAAACATACTCATATTCAGTTCCACAATAACCCTCAAACATACTCATAAACAACACCAATCAACAGAATGAACAACATCGATCCATATATTCTAATTAACTCATCCAAACAATCTCACATACAAAATTTAGTATAATAAAGTCATATTAGCAACCTACACAAATAGCCGTCAACAAATTTTATTTTAATTTATAATTTAACATAAAAATATTATTAATTACTTATACGATAAATAAAATTTTAATATAAATATATAATGCTTATCAACAAATTTTCATAAAATAAATAATCGTCATTTATTTATATTTTATTTTTATTATATTAATTATTAATGTCTATTATGTTGATCTAGTTATACATTCAAGTTTTTTGGGTTTTGGGTTAGATTTATCTTGAGCTCAGATCAGATCGATCTTGGACTCGAATTCTTATGGATTTGACTTTTATCAGGCTCGAGTTCTTTCGAGTTAAAATTTGTTTCAACTTCAGACTTAAACTATTTTAGACTCAAATTAACACAAACGAATTGTCAAATTCGGGCTTGTTTTGACAACTCTATAGATTCTTCTTTAAAAAGGGAGATGAGAAAGATGGAGAGGAGAGGCCTTGGAGAGACCCACATAATTATGCCTGCAATGGTGTAGGGTGGCTATGAGATAGTGTTGATCGAATAAAACGAGGTTTGTAATATGTATAACAATTACCCCTTATTCAAAACCAAAGTATGGGCAAAACCTCTATGTCATGCACTAGGTTTTTTTTACTAGGATAAATTTATGCACGTTTCATTTTGTGAAAGGAAGTGTTAGCCTAACACTTAGAGTCATACCTAAAAAGTTGTAAGCTTAAATTTTAGTGCATGAAGAGGTGAGCAACAGTTCTACTATTGACTTAACAGGCAATACTCTCGATGGGTGTGTGCCCAAATGATTTGCGAAGTGTCTTAGGAGATTAGCAACGAGTCTGATATTAACTCAGCGAGGAATAGTCTTGTAAGGTGTGTGCTTTACATAAATTTGGCTAAGTGCTTTTAAGAGGCTAGCAATGGATCTATTATTAATTTAGCAAGTAGTACCTTAAAAGATTGTGTGCTCAAATAAAACGCCAAATGCCTTAGGAGGCTAGCAATAGTTATGCTATTAACTTAATGGAAAATACTCTTGTAAGGTGTATGCCTTAAATAAATTTTACGAATTGTACCTCGAAAAATGTGTGCTCAAATGTATATGATTTATGTATGCTAAATGACTTAGATGTTATAAAATCAATTGTGGCACCCAGTATACTACGTGTGTGATGTTGGATGCTAGGGAACTTAGTCTTTTCAACCCTTATTTTAAACCAAAATGGCAAGGGTTCCCACACACGAAATGGCGAGGGGTGAAAACAACAAATTTGGTTCCTTAATCCCCTCCCGACGAGGAGCTATCAGTTATGATTGACAATTTTGTTTTTTAATTGGCAAGGGGTGCCAATTAATAACCGGCGAGTACACACTAATTATTGATGCAAGATTTGGTTGGCAGCAATGTTGGTCGATTCATTCTATTTAGGATGAGCGGAGTGTTGGTCGATTCATTCTATTTAGGACGAGCGGAGTGTCAACGATACGAGTTGTTGGAGTTTAGTGAAGAAGCTTGGGAACTGAAACTTCTTTAGGTGATGGGTTCTCTCGTGAAGAAAAAAATGAGAAAGATGAAGAGGGGAAAAGAGGAGAGGAGTGGAACGGTCCCTAAAAATGAGGTCTTTAATGGTGCACTCACGTAATGACATCTAGTGTGAGTTTAGATTGTTGGTAATGCAAAATAATGTCTTCATAATATTTTCAGTTAAAGAAAATCCTCTGAATGTTGCAAAAAATATTTTTAAAATATTTTCAGTTGAGAAAAATCTTTTTCTATTTTTGGAAATTTAAACTATATAAATAGGAGGTCATTCTCCTCATTTTATATAGAACACAACAAGAGAAAAATAGTTTCTCTCTGTTCTCTAAATTCTGGTGTTTTGCAAAATTACACGAGAAGAAAATTCTGTATAGGAGATTGGGTTTTAAGTGGGGGCTTTAAGGTGATGGAATGCAGGTTTGTCTTTGTTGATTCATATCTCGAGTGATTTAATTCTGACTTGCCTATTTCAAGTTGAGAGTTGAGCTGTTGGGACTTGATTATAAATCATGGATATCGTGAAATCCTAAAAGGGCTTAAGGTTTGAATCTCGAAAGAGAAATATATATATATAGACAATGAAGGGAAAATTGGAGGGTTTGAATCTCGAAAGATATATATATATAGTGAAATTTGGATTTATAAATATGTTGGTAAGATATTGAGGCAATCAGTTTGAAAGCACTTAAGTAGTGCAAGTGTCCCTAAGTAGCATTGGAGCGGTTGCAAGCTCCATCTGTGTTGGCGATGGGCTATTGCGATCAAAATGGGTTTGGAAGGTTTAGCGAGACTTAGTCAATTGAGTCGTAGCTCGATTGGCATGGATATTAAAGTCCGAAATTGAGATTGAGATGAACCTAGTTCGGTGGTGTCGCATGTGTTACGATTGACCAAGATGACTATACCCAATACAGTGACCATGGAGGGGTTGAGAGGGCTTAGATTGTGGATGGTCAATGTGTCTAAATTTCCCATGTTGAGAACTTTTGGTGTCGCAAGAGACTGTTGGCATAAACCACGTCCAGAGGGACACATCCAATGGGATGCCGCAAGAGTGCAGTTGGTGCCACATTCAAAGGGATGCCTTTTGAGTACCTGTGTGTGCTTTGTCAAAGGGTTAAGTAGGAAAGTGATTATTAATTCGTCAAGAGGGATGGGTCTTAAGCCCAGTGGTTGAGGAATTCATGGTGGATACCCAACTTAGTTTCTAAGTTCAATGTGGTCAAACGAAACCATGGAAAGACTCATAGTGTACATTTTACCTATCCCTATGGCGAATGATGTACATGAATAAGGATGAGTTTTTTACTCTTAATGAATTCATGTCCCAGATTTTGGGTGGTCTAATTGAGAAGGACTTGATGAATTCATCGACTTGAGAGGTTGAATTTATTATTCTTAATGAGTTCATATCCCAGATTTTGGGTGGTCTTATTGAGACGGACTTGATGAATTCACTGAACTTAAATTTGAGAGGATGAACTTAATAAAATGCTCTTAATAATTTCATAGTCCTTATTTTGGGTGGTCTATATTGAGATAGACTTGATGAAATTACCTACGTAAGTGTGAAGAATTAGCCACCTTCTATAAAAGACATTAGACCATCTTTCTAGAGCACTTACCAGCATCCCGAGGTGTATTGGCTAAAACTTGTTGAAATATCGCGGAACATAAATTGACTCTGAGATTAGTTGTGTGTCATGAGTTAACCCTTATCTTAACAAGTTCAAGATTTGTTCACTTGTTAAAGAGAAGAATCACTTGTTTCACTATGTATTAGTTCAAATCCACAAGATACTAGTGCTTAAGTGGCTAATTTCGCTATTGCTTTTCTCATGTTTACAAAATTTCTAATTCTTTTGCATTAGTGGGGGATTGTTGGTAATGCAAAATAATATCTTCATAATATTTTCAGTTGAGAAAAATCCTCTGACTGTCGCAGAAAATATTTTCAAAATATTTTCAGTTGAGAAAAATCTTCTTCTATTTTTTGAAATTGAAACTATATAAATAGGAGGTCATTCTCCTCATTTTATAT
Organism: Gossypioides kirkii; assembly: GCA_005610355.1. Taxonomy (NCBI): domain Eukaryota; kingdom Viridiplantae; phylum Streptophyta; class Magnoliopsida; order Malvales; family Malvaceae; genus Gossypioides; species Gossypioides kirkii. The sequence continues at coordinate 14,972,817 of CP032254.1, read as the reverse complement.
AGAACACAACAAGAGAAAAAACAATTTCTCTCCGTTTTCTAAATTCTGGTGTTTTGCAAAATTACACGAGAGAAAAATTCTGTCTAGGAGATTGGGTTTTAAGTGAGACCGTCTATGACCCCTCCAATCTTTCTTGGGAATTGTTTCTATTGTGATTTCTCGAGAAGAGCAATGCCAATTGTGTTTCACCTTCTTTATTCGGGTGTACGAATATTGAAGTACCATGTTAATCTTCGGGGGCAACGTCCACTACACGATTACACTGATCAGGGCGAATTTGCTTCTAAGGTAGTGGTTCTTCCACGACACAGTGATTTCTATTTTATTCATGCTCAGTTTGGTTTCTTATCAGCGTTAACAGTTTTATTTTGCAGTAGTATATTTCTAACATAGATGTAAGGTACCGTGTGATATATTTAATTTATTTTTTATCTCAGATTATAGTATCTAATTTCATTATTACTGTTATTTTTACATTAATCGTAGGTAAACATATCATCCATCTAATGTTGTTGTGAAAGGAGGGAGATTGATATTATATATGATAATAACAATACTAATAGAGTACCGACAAGCATGGAGCAAGCAGTGTGAATTAGTTCCACTTTCAATTAATGTCATAGTTTAGTGTTGGGTATTGAAATGTTTCCACCAAGACATGATTGCAGTTGAAGAAAAATAGTAGTGCTTCGTAAATGCAGAGTCAGCGGTTAAAATCACATTGGATTATTTTATTAGAAATCGTGGGTGGATCGTCTAAAACAAAAACAAAAGACTGGGGTGTGGTATCAGGAGATACGTGGCCGACAATCACTTATATCTCTGACCAACCCCAGTGGCCATGTCTGTTCAAATATGAATATATCAGGCTCTGGCCTTCCACAGATGATTGTCAGTGTGATATAAATAAAGATTTGTCATTAAGTTTAAGGGACAAGGCAACCCAATGTGTGTAAGCACATGATTTTGGGGCCCATTGGACAATGGGCTATAAAAGCTTCCTTCTCCGCCTTGGCTCAATTTTAAACCTAAACTCTTTAATGTCTCAATTTTATCATTTCAACTAAAATTTTATTTATTTTTTATATAACTTTTTTTCAAAAGAATTTCACATCGTGAATTTGGATGTTTACTAAATTTCTACATATTGTCAGTTAAATTATGAGGATTTTAATAGGGTAAATAAAAATATCTAAAAGGCTTAAAAGATAATTTTATTTAAGATTAAATGAAAAGCTTAAGAGTTTAAGAAGTGATCAAAATATGTGGTTTTAGTGTTTCTATTTCGTATATAATTTCTCTACTTACAAAATTAAAACATTAAAATTAAAATTAAATCTTCTTACTTTTTTTAGTTTAAAATTATAGTCCAATCATTAATACTAGTATTCTTACACTATACAATTTTCTCTGTTCGCACAATCTGCACCAATTGAAAGCTCTTTTTTTTATAGTTTGTGAATAAAAATTAACACATCTTTTTTTTCAATATTCAATATTGACCGTCAAATCAACTTAGATCTAAAGTATGTTCTTTCGAGGAATACTGATCGACTATATCTATTATCGAATTGTTATTTGAAATTTGCTGAAAAAAATTAAAAAACAACTTAAATAAAAAAAATTAAATAGTTTAATGACATAAATAAATTTTTTTGAATAATTGAATGACCAAAATATAATTTTTTTTAATTAAGTTATCAAAAAAAACGTGTAATTTACCAAAAATGTAAATATTGCAATGTGAAAATCTTGAAATAATAAAATGAAAAATGAAAATCAAATAAGCATTGTTATGCACCATGGTGATCACCTTAGGTTGCCGTCAACCACTTGGCACCACCGAAATAAAAAGCAAGTCCTGGCTCTCCTCTTGGGGCGTCTTGAGAAAAAGAATAAAGAGGCTTGTCCAAAGTGTCACGGACCGCACATCAAGGGCCGAGACCAGCACGCACCAAGCTGCCCAAGAAGCACTCCATAGCATCTTGGGCCTATCATCATCCATCCGAATTGGCCCAACCCTTGGGATTGAAGAGCCTTGCAAAGTAGATATGACAAGTAGCACATAATCAAGCAAATTCTCTTTTGATTCTTTCCATATCCATTGTAATCTCTTATCTTAGGAATGTTTGACTAGAATTCCTTAGATTAAGGGATAGTATAGATATCATTGTATCTCCACCGTCGATGTACTCTAATATTAACCGTTGGATGTAGGGGGCTTCAACTATAAATAGAGGCTTACCCCCACCTCATTTCCACACTTCATTTTTGAGGAATATACAAAGCATTCACTCAAATTTCTTCCTTGCCTTTTGCTTGCCTTTTCTTTTAGAGTTCTTTTGCTTCCGCAAGGATCTAAGCATTTTAGCTTTGATCAGTTTCAGGCTTACTTAGACGTTGTTTTGATCGGAAAGCATCTAAGGCCGCACGCTCCAAGAATCAAGTTTTTACGAACGTGACAAAAGCATATACCTAAGGCATTCCATTCCATTCAAAAGGCAAGTACTGGCAACTGAAGGAAACCAAAATTTGCCACGTATCGCCTACGACGGTAACTCTTCTCCGGCAGCTGGCACGACCAACGCTAACGCCACAATCGTTGGATTCCACCACCATCATCACTGTTCACACCAGCGACTAGAATCAATGGCGAGCAGACCCTTTATTCAGTACTCGGTGTCGCTCGGGATGCTTCCTCTGCTGATATATCAAACGAGCTTATCAACTTCTCGCTCGAAAGTTAATCATTTTCTTTGTTTTTTCTATTCTCAATTGTTAATCATTTTCAAAGTAAACCATTTGTTATAAAAAAGGATGATATAAAGAAGATCCGAGAACAAGGCTTTGGAACATATGGACAGTTTATCAAAGGCAAATGGAAAGGTTGTGATGTAGCAATCAAGAGAATAAAAGTCAGCTTCTTTGCAGGGAAGCCTTTGAATGAGAAGGTTAGCACTTTCCTTTTATCAGTTTTGTGGCGTTCATTGTTAAGAGTCGTAGATCTCTTATCCAAAAACTTAATAATTTTTTCAGATAATTAAGAATAAATTAATAAAAATACTAGATGTGGAAGGGTATCTGTTACCTAATAAGTCTTGACTAAATTAGATCACTTCTAATTTAAACTAAACTCTTATGATATGAAATAATAACAAGTAATTATTCTTATTATATATGTGATATTCATATTTTTCCAATAATTTCTCACTTTGACCACATATATATATACTAATTATTTTATAATTACATGTCATTATATAACTTTATGAGCTCAAAACTTTATTATTATGTAAAAGGTATATCAAACAATCTTGTCCATTAATTATGTTAACATAGTGTTAGATGTGATGTTTTAAGTGTAGTATTTTTGTTTAAGTATACTTGTAATTTTTTCCGAACGAATTAATTAATAAGATAATTCATTGATTACATTAATATATGTTGTATATTTGTCTTCATTGTTTTTGCACGCAAAGAAAAAAATAGATAAATATTACTTATTGGTTGTCTAATGTTTAACTAATACTAAACAGTATTACGTGATCGTAATATAGAAAAATAACTTATATTACTAGACGATTGAAAGACTAATATGTCGTCTATCAAGTACAATTGGGGAAATGTCTTGTTTTAGACATCGGAGCGGATGACTTTAAGAAGATAGAGACATAGTCATGACTGATTAGACTGACAATACATCAAACTGGACCCTAGAAGAATAGATCCTGAATTTATTTATGGATTTATTCACTTGTGACGTTCATAGTGTGATATACCTAAATCCTGAGTGGATAACAGATTATGTATGTTGAAGCCCAATTCTGACCGGGCCCAAATTTTGGATTTTAAAATTAAGTTTAAATTGATTCAAATTTATTTTTAAATTTAAATTTATTTAAATTTAAATTTATATTTTTAAATTTAAATTTGTTTTAAATTTTAAATTCAATCAAATTTGAATTGATTAAAAAACTTAATATTAAAATTAAAAGCCCAATAAATTAGATATCCAAATTCACAAACCCAATTTAAAATCAAAGTCCAAAATAAAAGTCCTATTACATTTAACCCAAAACAGTCCAATACATAGCCGTTAACCCCAAAGTCAAACTCTAGACCTAAGCTACCCCCCATGTGCCTCTGCTGTTGCCCACCAGCTCCATTCTGCCACCACCAGCTCCACCCTACCCTGCCATCGCCGCTGTCCAGAGAAACCTGCAACAAGCAAAGAAAGACAGGCATTTAAGGACAAAGCAACAAATTACCATCATTTGTAAACTGACTATAAAGCCAGAATTAAAGCACTTGTAAAGGGGTTACAATTTCTTTCTAGGAAATATCAATACAAAAAAAAAACAAACACTTTGAAATCCAAACAGAAGCAATTAACAGCAAGCAGTATTAGAATAGGCATCAAGCAACAGAAACAGATTCAAAGTCTCGAATATTGAAGTCAGTCAGGTACATTCGATGCATTTATTATCATTAATATTTTAAGCTCTACTTATCAGTTTCTAATATGCATTAATACACCTATTGAATATTCTAATTAGTATTTACTGCCTTTTATTTGTCAAATACATTAATAAATACCTCTATTAAATAACACTAATTTATAATAACTAATAATATTATTATTATTAGTAAAAAACGTCATTAATAAATGGGAATAATGAATGCTTTTAATAAATAATAATAATAATAATAATAATAATAATAAGAAAGAATCCGAAAGGACTCCCCTTTCTGATTTGTTGCCGTCGCCGGAGTTCCATCACCGCCGTTGCATCACCCGAAGCCAAGACCTGCAAAGAAAGAAATTAAAGAGGGTTAGATCGGTTGAACGAACAAGAACATATTTTAAAATGGAGATTAAGTTTTAAACAAAAAATTTAAACCTTCAAAAGAAAGAATAAAAAAACAACAACAAAGAATTTCTTTAAAAAAATAAAAGGGTTTGTTTTGAAACAAAAAAAAAAAACTTTTAAAGGAAAAGAAAAGTATTTTAAACTCTCAGATCTGGAAGATCCAGATTTGGGTTTTTAAGGAAACAAAAAATGGGAAAAAAAAGGACTTTTAAAGGAAAAGTAAAGTATTTTTCAAAATTTCATTTTAACCTCGATTTTACCAAAAATTATTATTTTACCCTAAACTTTTCAAAATTCCATTTTGACCCAAATTTCATTAAAATTACCATTTTGCCCCCGGGTATCTAAAAAGTCCCCGTTTTCAATCCCGATTGCATCATTTTTCTTCCTTCTTAATATTTGCATTTAACTTTAAGTATTATGCACTCGTAAATCATATTCGTTTCATTTTTGCTCATCGTTTTATTTGCTTAATCATTTTATTTCGTGTTATTTAATATCTACCATTAATAGCTCATTCATATTAAATTGGCATATACGTTTTCAAAATTGTTTTCATAAAAACTTTAAAATCAAGGTTATATTCTTTTATTTCGAGTTTCAAAATTTTGCGCCTTAACTTACTAGGTGCAATTTTTCTTTCAAAATTGAAATAATCGAATAGCCTTAATCGAGGCAATGTTCCCTTATTTTCGATTATGGAAAATTTGCGCCTTAACTTACTAGGTGCAACCTTTCTTTAAATTGAGATAATCAAACATCCTTCTCCAAAATTTAAAAAGTTTTATAAAGGAAAGCTCGTTATTTTTGGATCTCGAAATATTATGTCCTAACTCACTGAACGTAGTTTTTCTTCCTCGATCACTTTAAAATAGTGAGATTTCCAAGCAAAAAAATTGATTTCTTTTAAATATAACTCATGCATTCGAGGATCGTATTTTAAACTTTATTCGATTTTTTAAGGTTTACAAATTAAGACCTGAAAATAATCAATACGGTACCAATTTTGGGCGTATGAGGGTGCTAATCCTTCCTCATGCGTAACCGACTCCCGAACCTATTTTTCTGGATTTTGAAGATCGACATTTTAAACGTATTTTAAACGTTTTGTGGTGATCGAATCACACCCAAATAAAAGATTGGTGGCGACTCCCATTTTCCCAAAATTTAAAAATAATTTTTCGAAACTCCGTTTTCAAGGTGGTTTCGACAGCTTGGCGACTCCATTGGGAACTTTTTTCAAAATAAACGAGAGTCAACCCAAATTGATTATTTTCGGGTATTTTTTAAAAACCTTAAAATTTTCGGTTTCATTTAATATACGATCCTTGACATCTTTGTGTGACACTATTTTGTGTGAAATTGCTAGTGTAAAATTTGCATACATTTGCATATGATATTACCCTTTTAAGTGGAAGTCGAAAACTACTCCTTCGTGAGGTTTTCACCTCCTGCAGGATAGTGGATTGCTTTCGGGATTACAAAGTATCCTTGTTTTCGTGAAGTTTTCACTTTCGTGTAAACATGTGGGAAATGCGTCCCCTTAAACCGAACTCGTCCGTATGAGCCTGTAATGGGTGAGGATCGAGGAATCTGTTGGTTTAGGTACCCATTCTTTAGAACTTAAAACCACATGTAGTGAGCCGTAAGGACATGCCCTAGAAGGAGTTACGCTCAACCTTTTAGCAACCTTCCGATGCAAACTTTTTATGTTATATGCTATACTTGTATATTGATATTGATGCGTTTCGCTAACTTGTTTATTTTGTCTCTTTTTTTTGCATTGCATTTCATCGTCATATAAAAGAAAGGTATAGACACAAAAAAAAATTAGTTACCGATAAGAGAATTGATCATGGAAAACAAGTACCTTGATAAAGTGGAGGACAATATGGTCGTGCGCATGTGGTCAGAGGAGACTCAACACCAAAAAGAAGACAGCATAGTGGAAGGATATGAGTCCAAACTTTGGGATTATACCAGGATCAGTACAACTCAAAACAATGTGCAAGAACTGAAAGAGATATGGGAAAGTTGGGATAACGACATGAAACAGACTTTTTACCAAGAATACAGAGATTTGCCGTACTTGTTCGAGGTTAAGGTGGATAAATTTCTCTTTCAAGCATTGACGCAGTATTGGAACCCAGCCTACAGTTGCTTCACCTTCGGGAATGTAGACATGACATCGACCATAGAAGGATATACCACTCTGCTTCGTTGCTCGAAAATCTCAGTAGATAAGGCCTATTCTAGAGCTCCAAATCTCTCGACTATTGTTAAAAGGTTGGTAAACATCACCAGCATGAGCGAACAATGGGTAGCAGCTCTGGTTAAGGTCAAAGGCAACAACAAATGCATAACATGGAAAAGTCTACGAGATTTAATATTAGTTCATCCAGATACAAAGAAAAAGATTGACATCTTAGCCCTGAGCATCTATGGGTTGGTCATTTTTTCAAAGGCTTTGGGGCATATAGAAGACGCAGTGATAGACTTGTTTGATCGATTGAGCAAAAAAGTTACACCTGTCCCGGCCATACTGGTTGAAACTTTCAGGTCCTTAAGTGTGTGTAGAAAGGAGGGAGAAGGTCGATTTATTGCCTACGCACAGTTATTAATGGTATGGTTTCATAGTCATTTCTGGAAAATAGAAAAAGTCTCCTATCAGTAGCTGGCTAAAGATTACTCCCCGTTGAAAGACTTCATAGCTTCACAAAGACAAGAAAATTTCTCAGAAGAAAAGTGGATGACCATACTCCAAAGCCTTAGAGATGAAGACATAGAATGGCGAGCACCGTGGTTTGTTCCAGATGAGATATTATATCGATGCGGAGACTTTAACTGGGTCCCATTGGCAGGGATATGGGGAGCAACAGAATACGCACCTTTGCTGGTTTCAAGGCAATACAGATCGAGACAATTCATACCAGCGACTCAGGGGTTAGCCCAGTGCGAGTTCACATACCGATGTGAAAATAACAAGAAAAGGATTCGAGAAATTTCAAATGCATGGAACCAAGTCAAAAGAATGAAAGCATTCGGCGCCAATCCAATGATAACTGCAGAGTATGATTGATGGAGAAATAGAAGGATCAACGACAACATTCCTGTGCCAAACCCGGAGATTGTCCGCCCAATTGAAGAACACCTGCAGGTTGTCCCGACTGAGTTAGAAATGATTAAACAAGACTTCGAGAGGAAGAATGCTGAAATGGAAAAAATGATAAAAAAATGGAAGAAGAGAAGGTACTCTTGGGATTAGATGTTGATGTTCAGAAGCTAGAGGCGGAAAAATTGAGAAAAGGAAAGAATAAGGCTAAAGAGGATCTCAGTAGCTTAAAGAAAGACTATAAGAAGCTTCGCTTGTCGATGAGGACCACCGGTTTAGGTAAGACCTCAGAACAATGGCAACAAGAAATTCGCGAAGAAAAGAATAAAACAAACCATTGGAAAAACAAGTTTCAAGTCGCCAAGGTACAGGAAAATGCCATAAAGAGTAGCCTTCTAGAAAGCCAAGCTGAGGTGACCGAATTAAAAGCCCGAGTACGAGAATTAGAGGAATCTCTGCACCGACATCGTAACCGAAATTCAGTAATGAAGTTGAAGGCAAATCGAGTCGAGATTGAGAGGCTAAATAAGAGGGTGGAAGAACTAGAAGCCTCTTTGCAGAATAGTGAAATACAAACCGAGATTCTAGAAAGGACGTTGGAGACAAATGATTGACATCTTCAACAAGCTCAGAAAAAAGTCAGAGAGAAGGATTATGTTATGGGTGAGGCCTTAAATAAAATTCGCAGAGTAGCTGAACATGTGCAAGCGTTGGCAGCCGAAGCAGAAGAGTTAGGTATACAATATGAAACAAAGACGGAACGAGGTCAAAAGCTAGCAGGACTCCTCAAGAAAGTCAAGGCTCTAAGCATCAAAGCAAAACCATTTATGTAATTTGCTTTATGTAAAGGAACTTGTTACCTAAATGAAATTTTCTAAATGGAAAATGAATTATATGTCGATACCTTTCTTTTGCATTCATTCATTCATTCGTATTGCATATTTACATTTTTTTAAACACAATAAATCTCATTAAATGGAATTTGATTCAGTTAAAACCGGAAAAATAGAGAAACTACACCCTTACGGTACTCGACGAGCCATGGACCAGAGAATAGAAAAGTTAGAGCAGTTACAAAAGGAAATACAAGAGCAAATGCAAGCTCAGTTACAAGACCAGCTAGAAAGAGTCCAAAGGGATATGAGAGACCAAATTATCGAATCTCAAAGCAATATAATTAATCAATTAACCTAGCTATTGCGGGATTCGGATAAAGGGAAAAGTCCAGTAGAAGGCCCGAGAGAGGAAAACGAGGATCCTCAATATCCCCCTGGTTTTACACCCGTGCACCATCAGGCTCCACTAGAAACAAACTTGCAAGGAGCACCCATCCTCATTCGGGCATAACCACAGCCTATTGGTGCCTCAAGCCAAGTTAATTACCCAATTGGATTAGGATCAAACTCGGGGGAAACTGCTGCGAATCCCATCAACCCCGAGCTCGATGATATAATGGAGGCAGAGAGAACTAAATTGGAAGTATCTAAACAAATAGAAGAACGGTACAAATGGTTGGAGGATAAAGTTAGGGCAATGAAAAGGACCGACGCTTACGGTGGAATGGATGCTAAAGAACTAAGCCTGGTTCCAGACTTAGTACTACCCCCAAAATTCAAGACTTCAGAATTTGAAAAATACAATGGGACAAGCTGCCCAGAAGCACACATTACGATATTCTGTCGAAAAATGACAGGATATGTCTACAATGATAAATTATTAATTCACTGTTTCCAGGATAGTTTGGTTGGATCTGTTGCAAAGTGGTACAACCAACTAAGCTGCATAAAGATCAATTCTTGGAAAGACTTGGCCCAAGCTTTCATGAAACAATATGGCCACGTTACTGACATTGCTCTAGACAGGATCACCTTGCAGAATATGGAGAAGAAACCGAGCGAAAGCTTCAGACAAAATACTCAACATTGGAGAGATGTAGCTACCCAAGTACAACCGTCATTAATCGAAAAAGAAACAACAATGCTTTTTGTCCACACGCTAAAAGCACCGTATCTCAATCACTTGGTGGGAAATGCTACAAGAAGTTTCTCGGACGTAGTGATGTCAGGAGAAATGATTGAAAGTGCGATTAAAAGCGGAAAAATTGATGCAGGAGACAGTGGAAAAAGGGCAGCCCCTAAGAGAAAGGAAGCTGAGGTAAATAATACTAACGTGTACAGACCAAATTATGCGAAGTCGATTATGATGACGCAATCAAAACCTCTTTCGAACAAGTATCAAAATCCACCAAAATCAGAATCAAGCTCGAGAAAGAATACTGAAAAGATTCAGTTCACTCTAATTCCGGTGACGTACAAAGAACTTTACCAACAATTATATGATCAGCATGCGGTGGCCCCGTACTTCACGGATCCTGTACAACCACCATTCTCGAAATGGTATGACGCCAACGCTAAATGCGAATTTCATGGAGGACTAACTGGACACTCCATTGAAAATTGTTTCGCCTTCAAGAAGGTTGTAGAAAGATTAATTAAGATGAAATGAATAAGATTCGATGAGCCATCGGGACCTAATGTAGTCGGGAACCCTTTACCTGCCTACCCTGATCAGGGGATAAACGCGATTGCGAGTGTAAAAGGGAAAACGGTTAAGGCCTATATTGAAGAAGTCAAATCTCATTTGAAATGGATATGGCGTCAAATGGTGGATAGAGGAGTGATTGCACAAAATGGTGAAAGTATAACAACAGCAAAGAACTATTGTGATTTCCACAATGTTGAGGGACACGAAATTCAGCATTTGGTGGAGTTCAAGGTTCTGGTACAAGATTTGATGGACCGCAAAGAACTAGAGTTCTTTGAAGAAAAAGAAGAGACGAGGGATACTTACGCTTCCGAAGAAAAAAGGATAAATAAGCCCGATCGTCTGATAATAATTATCTCTACATCCAAGGGAACTAAGACGAGAAGACAAGAGACACCTTGTGTAATCATACGAAAACCTGCACCATTTCCTTATGAAGATAGCAAAAGAGTTCCTTGGAATTACGGGCGTAACACAGTAGCAACCAAGGAGGAGCAACTTCAAAATGTTAACCTGATCACCTGTAGCGGTAAAGTCTATGACTTAGAGAAAGAGAAAAAAGAAGCTGCAAAAGGAAAAGCCCTAGCAGTCGAGCCTGAAGAAAAAGTGATTGATAAGTCAAAGCCGATAAATGAGTCGGTGGCAGAGAAAGAGGCACAAGAGTTTCTGAAATTCTTGAAACACAGCGAGTACAGCGTAGTTGAGCAGTTACATAAACAGTCTGCGCGCATATCAATCTTGGCATTATTCCTGAGTTCGGAAGCCCACTGCAACGCATTAATAAGGGTGCTCAACGAGACATACGTGACCAATGACATATCCGTATGCAAGCTGGATCGTCTAATTAACAACATTAGCGCTGATAATTTTATTTTCTTCAGCGACGATGAAATCCCGTCTGGAGGTATGGGATCGACTAAGGCTTTGCATATTACCACTCGCTGTAAAGGGTACACCCTACCCGGAGTGCTCATCGACAACGGCTCAGCTTTAAATGTACTACCGTTGGCTACCCTGGAAAGATTACCCATCGATAGCTCCTATATGAAGACATGTCACAACATAGTTAGAGCTTTCAATGGAATAGAAAGGAAAGTAATGGGCCGGATTGAAGTACCATTGCAGATAGGACCAAATACTTACGAGGTTGATTTCTTGGTGATGGATATTAAGCCTTCCTATAATTGCTTATTAGGGAGACCCTGGATCCACTGAGCAGGAGCGGTACTGTCCTCACTCCATCAGAAACTCAAGCTGGTAACCGATGGAAGGTTGTTTACAATCAATGCGGAGGAGGATATTATCGCATCTATGACAAACGATGCGCTGTATGTAGAAAGAAATGAAGAGGCGGTAGAATATTCCTTTCGTTCGTTAGAATTTGTTAATGCCACATTCATTGCGGAAGGAAATAAAATTTCTGAACCCAAGTTGTCACAAACCACGAAGATGGGGTTGCGTTTGACAATTGGAAATGGAGCACTGCCGGGAAAAGAACTTAAGAAATATCTTCAAGGAATAATCAACGCACCGTCGCCATTAGGAAAGTGGGACCGCTTCGGGCTAGGATACAAGCCAGATGTAAAGGAAAAGAAGAAAGAGATAGAAAAGAAGCGAGAGACAAGAAGAGCACGGTAGGCCGGGGAAGAAATCAAATTGGGGTCAATGATCTTTCCTCATATATCAAAAACTTTCATTTCTGGTGGGATGAGGCTTAAAGAGGAAGAGAACACTGGAAGATTTGTGATGGAACTAAACATTAATGCTGTCTCCGAAAAAAGAAAGGAGCTTGTCTCAAATTTACCCGTACGTACCAGGAAGTAATCTGGACAACTGGGCGGAAGAGGAGCTCCCTGTAGCCTTTAGGAACATTTCAAAGTAAGACTCATTACATATCTATTGTTCTATGCCCAAGAGCAATAGAAATCTTTTGTAAAGGGCATTTGATTTTTATCCATTATCTTAATGAAAATACATTTTGCTCCCTTTTGACAAATATCTCTTTATATTCTTTCTTTCAAATTCAAATAAATTATTTACCCTTAACATACACAAATTAATCATTCTTGAATTTTTGTATACACACATAATCATACCATACAGCCATTCTTAAAATTATTGGACCACTCTCATTTTTACAGATCCTGGGATATCAGTAATATGAGTGACACTGACTGTGAACCTCATTTCAAGCGAGATATGTGTCTCAAAGAACCTCAAGACTTCGAAGATGACTAGGATAGTAACATATCTTCTGAATTGCTGCGAATGATGGAACAAGAGGAAAAACAGATCTTGCCCCATAAAGAAGTAGTCGAGACTGTAAACATAGGGGATGAAGAGGAGAAGAAGGAAGTAAAAATTGGAACCAACATCTTGGCAGAAACACGAAAAGATCTTATTGAGCTGCTCAGAGAATTCAAAGACGTCTTCGTCTGGTCCTACCAAGACATGCCGGGTGTAAACATCGACATTGTAGGTCACAAGCTCCCAATAAAGGAAGAATGCAAGCCCGTCCAACAAAAACTCCGTAGGATGCGACCCGACGTATTGCTTAAAATAAAAGAAGAAGTCCAAAAGCCGTTCGACGCAGGTTTCCTCCAAGTGGTTGAATATTCAAAATGGGTTGCCAATATAGTCCCCGTCTTTAAAAAAGATGGTAAAGTACGTATGTGTGTAGATTACCGAGATTTGAATAAAGCTAGCCCAAAAGATAACTTTCTGCTGCCTTACATTGATACCCTAGTAGATAATACAGCGGGTCATTCATTTTTCTCTTTCATGGATAGTTTTTCTGGGTATAACCAAATAAAGATGGACCCTACAGATATGGCGAAAATTACATTTGTCACAATGTGGGGAACATTCTGTTATAAGGCGATGCCGTTCGGACTTAAAAATGCAGGGGTAACATATCAAAGAGCCATGGTGACATTGTTTCATGATATGATGCACAAGGAAATCGAGGTCTATGTCGATGACATGATCGCTAAATCTCGAACCGAGGAGGAACATGTAAAGGTCTTGAGAAAGTTATTTTTGAGATTAAGGAAGTTCCAACTAAAGTTGAACCCTGCCAAATGTACTTTCGGGGCTACTTCGGGTAAGTTGTTAGGTTTTGTGGTCAGTCGAAAGGGGATTGAAATCTCTTTAGACAAGGTAAAAGCCATACAAGAATTACCCCCACCTCGTACGTAAAAGGAAGTTCGAGGTTTTCTCGGGAGGTTGAATTACATTGCTCGGTTTATCTCACAATTAACTGAGAAATGTGATCCCATCTTTCGTCTTCTTAGAAAGTACAATCCAGGAATTTGGGATGATTAGTGCTAAAGAACTTTTGACAAGGTTAAGCAGTATTTGTCTGATGCTCCAGTTTTAGTGCCACTAAGTCCCAACAAATCATTAATCTTGTACTTAACAGTTTTCGAGAATTCTATGGGATGTGTCTTGGGTAAACATGACGAGACTGGAAAGAAAGAAAGGGCCATATACTACCTCAGTAAGAAATTACTAACTATGAAGCAAGATACTCTTCAATAGAAAAATTATGCTATGCGTTGGTATGAACTACCCGAAGATTGCGATAATACATGCTATATCACACCACTTGGTTAATCTCGAAATTAGATCCCCTAAATACATGATTGAGTCAACTGCGCTAAATAGAAGAATGGCTAGATGACAAATCCTGCTGTCAGAAGTTGATATAGTCTATGTAAGCCAAAAGGCAATTAAAGGAAGTGCAATAGCAGATTTCCTAGCCAATAAGGCTTTAGAAGACTATGAGCCAATAAATTTTGACTTTCCAAATGAGGATCTGATGTACGTTACAAATACCGAATAGGAGACCGCGACAGAGCATCCGTGGTGATTAAATTTTGATGGCGATTCAAATGCTGTGGGTAATGGGATCGATGCAGTTTTAGTGTCACTAGAAGGAGACCATTATCCCTTCACCAGTAAACTTGATTTCGATTGCACAAATAATATGGCAAAATACGAGGCGTGCATAATGGGATTCAAGCAGCCATAGGTCGAGGGATCAAAGTCTTAAAAATATATGAAGATTCAGCATTGGTAATCTACCAGCTCAGGGGAGAATGGGAGACAAGGGACTCCAAATTAATTGAATATCGAAATATGGTCCTCGAACTGATCAAAGAATTCGACGAGGTCACATTCAAATACCTCCCACGTGAGGAAAACCAAATGGCTGATGCTTTGGCTACTCTAGCTTCGATGATAAAAGTAAATAGGCCAGAGGATATGAAGCCCATTCGAATGAGTATTTATGAAACTCCAGCCCATTACTATGAGATCGAAGAAGAAGGAAAAGAGGGGCATCGTTGGTATCAAGACATTCTCCAATATGTAAAAGACCGTAAATACACTGAAGGAGCTATTGAAAATGACAAAAGGACATTGAGAAGGCTCGCGAACGAGTATGTCCTAGAGGGAGAGATTCTGTATAAGAGAAGAAAAGATCAGGTGTTGTTGACATGTGTGGATTCAATTGAGGCTAAAAAAATCCTATAAGAAGTCTACGAAGGGATTTGCGGAACGTACGCCAATGGATTCAAAGTGGCCAAGCAGATCATGAGATTTGGATACTATTGGTCGCCTATGGAGACTGATTGTATCAATTATGCTAAGAAATGCCACAAATGCCAGATCTATAGAGATAAAATTCACATACCTCCATCACCACTACATGTCATGACCTCCCCGTGGCCTTTTTCTATGTGAGGCATGGATGTTATTGGACCAATTTCACCGAAGGCTTCTAATGGGCATAGATTCATCTTTGTGGTAATTGACTATTTCACAAAATGGGTGGAAGCTGCCTCTTATTCCAACGTTACAAAGTCTGCAGTCAGCAAGTTCCTGAAAAAGGAAATCATATGCCGATATGGAATGCCAGAAAAGATCATATCAGACAATGCACTGAACTTGAACAACAGTACGATATCAGAGGTCTATGAGCAATTCAAGATCAAACATCATAATTCGTCCCCATATCGCCCAAAGATGAATGGAGCAGTGGAAGCGGAAAATAAAAATATCAAGAAGATTGTTGCAAAAATGATGGAAATCTATAGGGATTGGCATGAGAAATTACCATTCGCTCTCCTTGCTTATAGAACTTCTGTCAGAACATCTACTGGGGCAACGCCATTCTCACTGGTATACGGGATGGAGGCTGTTTTACCCATTGAGGTGGAGGTTCCTTCTCTCCGAGTCTTGTCCAGATATGATCAGTTAAACTTGATCGAAGAGAAGAGATTAAAGGCCATCCGTCATGGTCAAATGTACCAAAACGGATGATGCGTGCTTACAACCAGAAGGTTCGCCCTAGAGAATTCCATGAGGGAGATCTAGTCTTGAAAAAGATACTTCCAATACACAAAGACTCTCGAGGAAAATAGATGCCTAATTGGGAAGGGTCGTACGTGGTAAAGAAAGCCTTATTTGGAGGAGCCTTAATTTTGATTGAAATGGATGGAAAAGAACTATACAACCCAGTAAATTCAGACTCGGTGAAGAAGTATTATACCTAAAAAAAAACGTAAAGGTCAGGATGAAAACCCGTAGAAATGGCATCCTGAAACCAAAAGGGTTGTGAGTTGAAAACTCGAAAAGGGCAGCTTAAATGCAAAACAAGGACAACCAACTGTTCCCTCAAAAGTGACAAGATGGAAATATTTTACATCTTGGGGCATCGACGAAGTAACTCCAGGATCTCCAGAGACATATCAGGCGAAAGATGATCCACAGATCAGAGAAACTCATATTTGATATCTAGACCTAGTATTGTTTGTCATTTTTTTGTTCATTGTAAATATTCAACATTTTCCTTTTTATAGTCAACAAATCTCTAATTTTTAATACAATCTCATTCTTTCCCACACCATCCAAGTATTTTCATACTAAGATAATGGATAATAGATCAAAACCACATGAAAAAGCAAGGATTAACGAGTATTATTTTAGAAAATTCCTAAATGATACAAGGATCCTAAACAAAACTGCCAGTTAAAAGAATCAAATCTGAAAAAGCAGTTCAAATTGAGAATCTGACAAGTTAGATTCGAGAAGACGTCAAGAGATAATCCCAGAACAGAAGAGACTAATCTTTGAAAAATTAAACATTAAATGATGCACATTCATTCTAGTTAGGAGCATTTTGACTCATTCTGAGCATGGCATCCTAAACAAACCTGGCCTACCTAGAGGTCCATTCTACAGGTTTCAGCATCATGAAATACAACGGGAAAGATCTAAGACCGCAACGACAAATCCAGTACTGTAAAAACATAAAAGGGAAAGGTCTAGGTCACAATGGTGGACCGTGTACCTTAGAAACATGGAAAGGAAAGATCTAAGACCGCAACGGCGGATCCAGTACCACAAAAACATAAAAAGAGAAAGGTCTAAGTCGCAACGGCGGACTGTATACCTTAGAAGCATGGAAGGGAAAGATCGAATACCGCAATGGTAGATCCAGTACCGCAAAAACACAAAAAGGAAAGGTCTAAGTCGCAACGGCAGACTGTGTACCTCAGAAGCATGGGAGGGAAAGATCTAAGACTGCAATGGCAGATCCAGTACCACAAAAACACAAAAGGGGAAGGTCTAAGTCGCAATGGCGGACCGTGTACCTCAGAAACATGGAAGGGAAAGATCTAAGACCGCAATGGCAGATCCATTACCGCAAAAACATAACAGAGAAAGGTCTAAGTCGCAACGGCGGACCGTGTACCTCAGAAGCATGGAAGGGAAAGATCTAAGACCACAATGGCAGATCCAGTACCGCAAAAACAGAAAAGGGAAAGGTCTAAGTCACAACGGCGGACCGTGTACCTCAAAAGCATAAGGGAAAGATCTAATATCGCAATGGCAGATCTAGTACCACAAAGATACAAAAGGGAAAGGTTTAAGTCGCAACGACGAACCCGGTACCTTAGAAACATGAAAGGTCAAATCCACGACGTTGAAACATCTGCCTTGAAATCATAGTGGATCAGATCAAAATAAATAATAGCAAGTCTTTATCTCTCTGAAGTTGTTGTAAAAGCAGGATAAACCCTCGACGTTAAACCCTATTTTTACAGCAAGTGGGATAAGATATCTCACTCTCCTCGCAGCCGCAGTGGTTTGGAATGGAGCACAAGTCAAAATGCTGTCACTTTGGAGTAGTCAATGGTGGAGCCGAGATCCAACAGTTTTGAACAGAATTGGTCTTCTTTTTGTCTTTGCTTCATTCCTGTTACACAGCAACAAGCAAAGAGGGGCAGTTGTTGAAGCCCAATTCTGACCGGGCCCAAATCATGGATTTTAAAATTAAGTTTAGATTGATTCAAATTTATTTTTAAATTTAAATTTATATTTTTAAATTTAAATTTGCTTTAAATTTTAAATTCAATCAAATTTGAATTGATTAAAAAACTTAATATTAAAATTAAAAGCCCAATTAATTAGATATCCAAATTCACAAACCCAATTTAAGCCAAAGTCCAAAATAAAAGCCCAATTACATTTAACCCAAAACAGCCCAATACATAACCCTTAACCCCAAAGTCAAACTCTAAACCTAAGCTACCTCCCACGTGCCTCTACTGTTGCCCACCAACTCCATTCTGCCACCACCAGCTCCACCCTACCCTGCCATCGCCGCTGTCCAGAAAAACCTGTAATAAGCAAAGAAAGACAGGCATTTAAGGACAAAGCAACAAATTACCATCATTTGTAAACTGGCTATAAAGCCAGAATGAAAGCACTTGTAAAAGGGTTACAATTTCTTCCTAGGAAATATCAATACAAAAAAAAAACAGACAAACACTTTTAAATCCAAACAGAAGCAATTAACAGCAAGCAGTATTAGAATAGGCATCAAGCAACAGAAACAGATTCAAAGTCTCGAATATTGAAGTCAGTCAGGTACATTCGATGCATTTATTATCATTAATATTTTAAGCTCTACTTATTAGTTTCTAATATGCATTAATACACCTATTTAATATTCTAATTAGTATTTACTACCTTTTATTTGTCAAATACATTAATAAATACCTCTATTAAATAACACTAATTTATTATAATAATAATAGTAAAAAACGTCATTAATAAATGGAAATAATGAATGCTTTTAATAAATAATAATAATAATAATAAAGAAGAAAGAATCCGAAAGGACTCCCCTTTCCGATTTGCTGCCGTCGCCGGAGTTCCATCGTCGCCGTTGCATCACCAGAAGCCAAGACCTGCAAAGAAAGAAATTAAAGAGGGTTAGATCGGTTGAACGAACAAGAACATATTTTAAAATGGAGATTAAGTTTTAAACAAAAAAAATTTAAACCTTCAAAAGAAAGAATAAAAAAACAACAACAAAGAATTTCTTTAAAAAAATAAAAGGGTTTGTTTTGAAACAAAAAAAAAAGACTTTTAAAGGAAAAGAAAAGTATTTTAAACTCCCAGATCTAGAAGATCCAGATCTGGGTTTTTAAGGAAACAAAAAATGGAAAGGAAATAAGGGAACAAAAGATGAAAAAAAAGAAGAAAAGAGAGAAGAGACTCACTGGGGATGATGGCGCGTGACCGGAGTGGGCGCGTGGAAGACGGAGGCTGGAGGGCGTGGCGGTGGGGAGTCCTCAGGGCCGGCGCGTGTGGCGCTTTGCCCAACGGTGATCGACAGACGGAAGGTGGCCGACCTGGGTCTGCTTTGGAGAGAAAAGAAGAGATTTTTGAATTTTTTTTTAAATGAAATGAAATGAAATTGAAAAAAAAAGTTTTTAAGTAGCTTTTATATAGGACCCATAGACCCGACCAGATCCGACCCAGTGGACCTTCAAGATCCGCTTGTTTTCAACAAATGGTCTATTTACACATTTAGTCCTTTCGCATTTTTAATTGTTTCAATTTTGGTCCTTTTCATATTTTTAATTATTTTTAATTTAGCCTAGTTAGTTTAATTACTTTTCAATTTAATCTTTTAACATTTTGGAGGCACCAGAGGCTGCCACGTGTCACCATTTTGGCTTATTTATGCAATTGGTCCCTCTTATTGTTAATTTGTTTTAATTTAATCCCTAAATCAAGTTCTATTTAATTAGAAAATTGGCATAGTAATTTTTCCATGATTTTCAAATTAGTCCTTTGACTTTAGGATGCCTGTGGGGCTGCCACATGTCACATATTTTTGGATTTATTACCCTAGAGATTCCTAAACTGTCCAGAAATTATATTTTGACCCCTAAACTTTTCCAAAATTATATTTAACCCTAAAACTTTCTATAAATTACATTTTGACCCCTAAACTTTTACAAAATTATATTTTGACCTCAAAACTTTTTGTAAATTATATTTTGACCCTTAAACTTTTGTAAAATTACATTTTAACCCCTAAACTTTTCTAAAATTATATTTTAACCCTAAAACTTTCTAAAATTACATTTTTACCTTTAAGTTTTCCATAATTCCATTTTTACCCCAATTTTACCAAAATTACCATTTTACCCTCAAACTTTCTAAAATTCCATTTTACCCCTAATTTTACCAAAATTACCATTTTACCCCTAAACTTTCTAAAGTTCTATTTTTACCCTCGATTTCACCAAAATTACCATTTTACCCTCGAGCTTTCTAAAATTCCATTTTACCCCCGATTTCACCAAAATTACCATTTTCCCTTAAACTTTCTAAAATTCCATTTTTACCCCGATTTTACCAAAATTGTCATTTTACCCTCAAATTTTCCAAAATTTCATTTTAACCCCGATTTTACCAAAAATTACCATTTTACCTCCAAACTTTCCAAAATTCCATTTTTGACTCTAATTTCATCAAAATTACCATTTTACCCTCGGGTATTTAAAAAGTCCCTTTTTCACTCCCAATTGCATCATTTTTCTTCCTTCTTAATATTTGCATTTAACTTTAAGTATTATGCACTCGTATATCGTATTCATTTCATTTTTTCTCATCATTTTATTTGCTTAATCATTTTATTTCGTGTTATTTAATATCTGCCATTAATAGCTCATTCATATTAAATTCGCATATACGTTTTCAAAATTGTTTTCATAAAAACTTTAAAATTGAGGTAATATTCTTTTATTTCGAGTTTCAAAATTTTGTGCCTTAACTTACTAGGTGCAATTTTTCTTTCAACATCGAAATAATCGAATAACCTTAATCGAGGCAATGTTTCCTTATTTTCGATTATGGAAAATTTGCGCCTTAACTTACTAGGTGCAACCTTTCTTCAAATTGAGATAATCAAACATCCTTCTCCAAAATTTAAAAAGTTTTACAAAGGAAAGCTCGTTATTTTTGGATCTCGAAATATTATGTCCTAACTCACTGGACGTAGTTTTTCTTCCTCGATCACTTTAAAATAGTGAGATTTCCAAGAAAAAAAATTGATTTCTTTTAAATATAACTCATGCATTCGAGGATCGTATTTTAAACTTTATTTGAGTTTTTAAGGTCTACAAATTAAGACCCGAAAATAATCAATACGGTACCAATTTTGGGCGTATGAGGGTGCTAATCCTTCCTCATGCGTAATCGACTCCCGAACCTGTTTTTCTGGATTTCGAAGACTGACATTTTAAACGTATTTTAAACGTTTTGTGGTGATCGAATCACACCCAAATAAAAGATTGGTGGCGACTCCCATTTTCCCAAAATTTAAAAATAATTTTTCGAAACTCTATTTTCAAGGTGGTTTCGACAATGTATGTGTGATTCGCACATTTTGATGTAAGTAAAATATTGAGTTCGAATAGATAAGAAACCGAAAGGTCAGTATGTAGCTCGTTGAACCTAGAGCTGATCGTGGGCCGGGTCAGGTCGGATTCGAGCCGGACTTCAATAAATTGTTAGTCCCAATTGCTAGGCTCGAGCTCGACCCGACTTGAAAAATGAGCCTAAAATTTTGTCCAAGCCTGACCCGGCTCGACCCATATTAATTTTTTTAGATTATTTTATTACATATAACAAATTTAAAAAATATATAATTTATCAAACACACTTACAAACATTAAAACAAGCATTAAAAAATAAACAAATTTAAAATACATTAAAAATTCTTTATATTAAGATAGTTGCAAATAAAGTAGTAGAAAAATTAACAATAAAACAAAAGTTTTACAATATTCAAATAATATTAAAAAAGACAACGAAACAATAATAAAAACGTATAAAAAATAACAACCAAATAACAAAAATAACAACCAAAACAGCAGCAAAAATAATAGCAAAATAGCAACAAAAACAGTAACAAAAATAACAACATAAACAACACTAAAACAGTAAAAAATAGCACTAAAACAGCATAAAAACAACCAAAACAATGAAAAAAAGTATCAAAACAGTAAAAAAAATAACCAAAACAGTAAAAAAAACCAAAACAAGAATAAAATTTTTTATTAAAAATGATTAATTTGAAAATGAATATGACTTTTTTTCAAAATGAAAATAATCTGAAAAATGAATTTATGATTTTCGAATAAAATGAAGTTCAAAAATATAAATAAATAATTTGATCATAGTGAACCATTGAATGCAAAAATATTAAACATATTTTATCATAGATTTTTTTATAGTAAAATCGTCATGATTTTAATGGAATTAGAATTAGGTTGAGAAAATCATTTAATTGAAAATATATTAAAGTTTATTTTTTGAAAATAGAAAAATAAACATTGAATTGGATTAAATTATAAAATATTAAATTAAAAGCCTAAAAAGTACTTATAATTGAATCCTATATAAATTATTACCAAAAGCCCATTATGTAATAAAGGGGATGACAAACTCTAGTATCATTAACTAGGGTTGTTGTCCCCTACTTCTTAGTTGAACTAGTATTTCCTTTTTTTTTTAATATACTGGTGTAATTATATAGTAGTATCTGTTCATATGTTTACAATTAAAGAAGGGTTCTAGCATTTCTCTTAAATGACATTGGTAGAGTTATTAACATAATTTTTAAATATTATTATTTTGTCCAAAAATAAAAAAAAAATTTATTTTTAAGAATTAAATACATTTTTAGAGATTCCGTCGATTTATATTTAAAAAAGATAATTCTTGTTTTAAATATTTTAAACATTTTGTTATAGTTTTTTTCTTAATTCTTAAAATTCTATTAGAATTTTTTTTTCTAAAAATAAGTTTATTAAAACTTATGTTTTTATTACTTATCTTAATTTTTAAAAAATATTATTAATACTTTTGCGAAAAAAAATATTTTCGCAATTCTATTAATATTCTTCCTATAAAGAATCATATTTTCTAAAAAAAATGGGATCTTATATTCTAAAATTTGTAATGCACATTTTAAATAGAAGTAGAAGCCAGAATAATATATACTATTTATTATTACTATATTTATTATATTCTATAAAATACACACTAATTTAATATATTTTTATTAATAAATAAATAATTTTAATTAATATGTATTTATTTAAATGGTATATTGGTATGTATATAATATATAAAAAATATAGAAAAATCTGAAACTATACATTAGAATACTGATATGAATATATAGTAATAGCAAAACAAAAAGGATATGTCAGCTATTTTACCTATTTAATCCAAAAAAAATTACAAAAATGACTAAAATTCAAAAATATTCACCAAATTGATTTAAAATGAACAGTGCAATCAAGTTTTAGTCATTTAATGGCCGACACCACATTGAACTTTGACCCAATCATTACTTGATGATTGTGTCAAGGTTTAAAAAATATTTTTTTTTGTTTTGGGATTTCAATTGCTGGCACTAATTTTCACACTATATCATATTGATATAGATTTATACCAGTATTTGAAAAAAAAAATTAGGTGCTACCCATTAAATGGTTGACACAACTTTTTTAAATAAAAAATTATTATTATTTGGATGTTGGCCATTTAATGATTGGCACCAACATTTGATGTCATTTCCCTTTTTTTAATTGTCTATTTAAATGTGTTTTAAGCCATTAAATGTTATTTTCTTATTTTTAATCGATTAATTAAATTTTTTCCAGTTAAATTATTATTATTTTTGGTGAATAAAATCACAATTACATTAACTTAGACCAACAAAGTCGCAATCCATGTCATGTTGGATGGATCCAAGTAATTCAAGAGGAGGTTTATCGAAATATTGAAGACTTTACTTCCAAGAAAGGCCCAGTTTAGCCAATCTATCAGCCACTAAGTTCCTCTCCCTTGGAACATATTTAATACACTATTGACCTTTGGCTCTGAAAATCCTATGCGCTCTTCTGAGAATGGTAGTACCGAGGATGTTTTCTTCAGTTGTAGACAAAAGCTGAGCAACTTCAAGGCTATCTATCCAAAAAGTAGCTTTAAGGAAACCATTCTTAATCAAGATTAAAATCCCATCCATGATTCCCCAAAGTTCAGCCTCTAACGGGGCACAATTACCCAAGAAATGATTGAATCCTAAGATCCAGTTACCGTCCGTGTCCCATATGACTCCACTTGCTGTAGCTTGTCCTGAGTTCGTCGAAACTGCTCCATCAATGAACAAGTTTACAACCAAGTTCCTTGAAAGGAGCTTTGATTGATGGATCAAGGATGTAGGCCTGGTGGTTTGTAGGCTAGCCTCGTACTGACGGGTCCAACTCTCAGAGGTTTTAACTATATCGTAGGCTGTCCAAGAGATGCTTTAAAAAATGTACATGTTCCTATTTTTCCAAATTCTCCATAAAAGCATCTCAAAAAAGCTCGACCAATGTACACCATGCTCCTGTAAGCATACATGAGAACAAAAATTAGTAAGAAACCAACTATGGAAAGTTTCAGAAAAAAAACCTGTTTTGTTGATTGCTAGGAATAACAATCTTCCACACATATCTGGCAGCTGTGCAGTCTCGAAGGACATGAAGGATATCTTCATTCATGTGACCACATAAGCTGCAAGAACTACTATGTCCCAAACCACATATGATACGCTCTGAATTCGATAGTAACTGTTGGTTATATACTAACCAAAGAAAGAAACGAATTCACTAAGGTCCTTTGTACTTCCAAATAAGCTTCTAATTTGGATCTTTCAAGGCTCACAAATCCTACTTTAAGGTCCAATATGCATTGCGCACTGAAAAACAATTAGAGGAAGATGAAGCCCATAGAATTTTATCCATACCTGCACTAGGGTGAGGGGGAATACTCGTTATTTTATGAACAACCTCTTCCGAAAGCCACATACTTAGGAGCTCAATGTTCCAAGTACCATCATGTAATACCATGTCTTTAAGTTTGACATCTAAATCTAAATTAGCATGAGCAGGAACACAAGAAATTAAAGGCCCAATTCCCACAACCCACGGGTCTTTCTAACATCGAATAGTGCTCCCATCTCCTACTGACCAAGTAAGATTATCACAAAGAAGAGGCCACACCTTAGAAAGGGAGCGCCATAAGTGTGAACACTAGCTTCTATCGATAGAAAGAGGGATGTGATCCTTGACATTGTACTTGGATCGAAGAACCTGAACCCATAGAGCATCCTGTTTAGTAATTAGCCCAAACCCAACCTTCATGAGAAAAGAATTATTTTAATCATGTAGAATTCCTTAGGCTGACAGATAGAATTCCTGTAACACCCAAATCTCGTGTACCATTGTCGGTTAGGATTCCGGTGTCTTCTATTCATTTTATATTGTTCATCTTTTACACATATCCGACTATTTACATCTTTATTCAATTCAAAATCATTTCTCACAATTTAAAACAATACCTAAACATAACACAAATTGTCAAGGGTAAAAAGGGTATTTCCAACATTTTAGGAGACTTCTACCGGTACCTGATGGTCAAGTATCGGTAGTAATCTTGTCATAAAATAATTATAACCATTGCAGTTTTCTACCGATACCTGTACTAGTTTTACCGATATATGTGATGCATCTACTGATACTAAAAACTCCAGAAAGCTAAAATTTCCATCCTGCAACTTCTACTGATACAAGCATGCAAACTATCGCTAATTCTATACATATAACTACCGATACTCACATTTTAACTACCGATATAGCCCAAGTCAGTGTACAACCTCTCTCCTGCACCTCTACCGAAACATACATGGGTTCTACCGAAACAAGTATGCTAAATCTCAAAATTATACCAAACACAAGTTCATTAATTTCATACCGGCACAACCTTTAACTATGCATTCAAGACAACACAAATACAATGTTTATATCAATACAAGACACTTAAAACTATATCCAACATTTCATCAAAACACAATAAAGTTTTTCACAACTTATTATATAAAGAAGGTAACATCATCCTAGTACATGCCATATTAACCAAGTGATGTAAAATTCTACCGAACAACTCTGGGATAATGTGATGCTTCAAGATGATCTGACCTCCGAACAGCAAAAAGTGAATCTACAAAACAAATGCAAATCCACAGGTAAGCACTTTAAGGCTTAGTAAGTAGATAAAGTTAAATCGATTTAACGAACTTCAAGAGTTGCAAAAATCTAATTAACCAAATGGAACATTGTGTACTTTTGAGATAGGTTTCACTCGCATTTGTTACTCACGATGACACCAAGTCATCGGGCTCTTGTTTCGCATTGGAACTCATTTCATTTCATAATCACAATGACATATAGACATCGGACCTCTTGTTCCATATAGGAATTCATATACTCACGATGACACAAAGTCATCGGACCCTTAATCCATCATGGATTCATTTACTCACTATGACACTTAGTCATCGGACCTTTAATCCGTAAAGGTTCATTTACTCACGATGACACTTAGTTATTGGACCTTTAATCCGTAAAGGATTCATTTACTCATGATGACACTTAGTCATCGGACCTTTAATCTGTAAAGGATTCATTTCCTCATTATGACACTTAGTCATCGGACCTTTTCATTTATAGCTCGAACTCGTTTGTCCTCCGTATTTCACTCATACTCGTCCTCCACAATTTCGATTATCATTTCATTTCACTACGATATTCATATTACAAAAATAAGCAATTTAAGTTGGAATTTAATCATACGGACTTACCGAACTGGTTTACAGTTGTGAATGGATCCTAGGGACTATTCTACTAATTTTCCCTTTCCACGATCGGTGGCACGGTCGTAGTCTACATTCACAAATCATTCGATTTCTCATATTAAATCACACAATCAATTCATTTAACACAATCAAACCCTTTTTTGGTAAAATTATGATTTTACCCCTAACATTTTCTTTTTATTCAATTTAGTCCCTTCAACATAAAACATGCAAAATACCAATTTCCTCTTCAACCCATACCAGTCGAATACTCATAGTCTCCTTATACATCCAATTAAATCCATTTATTTCACAACAAGTACAACAATATTACCATTTTAACATTTTAGTCCTTAAACCTTAATTTTATCAAAAATCACTTTACAAAAGATCTATTCCAAACATAAACCATTCAAATATATCAAAAGCTTTCAAGAACAAGCATTTTCAATAATTGGGCGGAACTGACTCAAATCTTCAGGGTGATCAACTTTAGGAATGAGAATGATCAACGTGTTATTAAGTTCAGGTTCAATGATATTTCCAGCAAAAACTCCCTGAACCCAAGCACAAACATTTTTCCCCATAATGTCTCACTGGCTTTGGAAAAAATGTGTATCACTCCCAGGTGCTTTCAAGGGTGCCATATCGAATAAAGCTCTCTGAATTTCCTCATCAGTCACCTCCTTCCCCAACATGGTGATATCTTGATCACTAAAATGAGGAAATAGGTTAGAAGGTAATCCTCGTAAAGGATTCGTGTTCTCAACATATAGCTTCTCAAAGAAAAGAACTGCCTCATTTTGAAAAATGGTTTGGTTAGAGCACCATTCGCCATTAAAGGTTCAAAGAGAGATAATGAGATTAAATTTCCTTCGTTGAACCATTTGCCATGGTAGAATTTGGTGTTGCGATCTTTGAGTTGAAGCTAATTGCAGCGAGCCTTTTATTTCTAAAGGAGTTCCTCATGGTCCAAAAGGTTTCCCAGTTCATCCATGACCCTAGATTCAAGTTGCAAAAGACAGTCCGAGGGGTTGTGCCCCAAGGCACTTTGTATACGTGACAGGGAATTCAAAAGGTTCTTCTTTCGGGTACCTATGAAACCATAAACAGACTTATTCCATTCTCTTACATGAGTAGTGAAATCAAAAAGTGATTGGAACATGTCACCTGAGAAATTCCACTTCTCTTTTACGAAAGGGGCAAAATCTTTATGTTTGGTCCAACCAACAAGGAATCTAAAGGGTTGTCCCCTCTGAGAATGGCAGGCTGGGTTAGACTTCAGCAACAGCCTATGGTTTGATGTAACTCGTGAAAGATGGGATAATATGCACTGAGGGAAGGCTGGGATCCAAGCATCATTTACCAAGGCTTGATCTAGTCTTTCCATCGTACTTCCCTCTTTGCCAAGTGAAAGCTGGACCAACAAAGCCTAAATCCTGCAAATTACAAGAGTCAACAAATTCCTTAAACAATTTACATCTCTTACCAGGAGCATAATTACTCTTTTTATCATTTGGGGATAATATAGCTTTGAAATCTCCAATAATGATACAAGGGTGATGATATCTAGGTAAGGTATAGTATAAATCTTTCTGTAATTCCTTACGTTTGCTTCTGTCCGGGCTGCCATAGACAAAAATAATATAGACAGGAGTATGAAGGTACTTACCAGTTGTAACACCCGTATACCTGGTTCACATGTATAAACCCGGTATAGAAGTATTACATATAGTATCGGAGAATTTCACACGAGTATAATAAAATTTTTCTTTCAAACAATGTGTTTTAAAGTTATTTTATTCAAAACTCATCATTTTAATTTATCAACTCGTAGTAATCCAAAACAACATTTATAACCATCCATTGAAGACACATAATAGTACCATTTGTACATGCCATTTTACCAAAAGTAATGTACCTAAACTGAAGTCTTCCAGTAGTGATGTGATGTGATGAGAGGTCCCCTTAGCTTGACTTCAACTTCTCGTAGCTTTTATACCTACGCGTTAAAATAAATGCATAAAGCCGATAGAGGCTTAGTAAGCACTACAAAAGTAATGAATGATCATTTAGGTACTCAAGCATATAAACTTCTTGCTTTACTTACATGTAACATGTAACTTACCACAATGGCACAATTTACACTTTTATCCACTTTCTATAGCTTAGCCCATAGTAGACTTTCATAGAACCGTTAAGATATACGGAACAAACAGAGTGTGCCAAAGTGCTAAAAGAGAGCACATAAGTGCTGGGCAACAGAGAGCACACACAGTGCTAAACAGAGAGTACACAAAGTACTAATCAGAGAGCACACAAAGTGCTAATCAGAAAGCACACACAGTGCTAATAACAGAGAGCACGAGACGTGCTAAACAGAGAGCGCGCTAGTGTTTCTTAATGGCATGCCGCTAATATCATAATGGTTCTAATTAGTCTACTTGGACACAATCTCAATTAGCACCATTTGTCATAAATGATATATCCCACATAAATACATCATCAAATACTTCACATTTATATTTTCAAAGCTGTCCACTTGCGTCACAGTCACTAAATTATTTATATCTTGAGCTAAAGAATTTAAAATTATAATCCGCTTGATTTTTCTGAAACTAGGCCCAATCCTATTTTTACCATAAAATTTCCAGATTTTTTACTTTAGCCAATTTGTACAGTAAATTTTTTCAAGGTACCCCTTCTCTGCTGCCTGACAGTTTCGACCTTTCTTCACTAAAAATTATCTATCTTTTAGTACAGAGATCCAATAATGTTCATGTCTGTTTCTTTTGAAAATATACTCATTAAGTATTCAGCCATATAAATTTCAGTCTCTAATAATTTTTCTATATTTTTCTATGATTTTTCAAAATCAGAATAGGGGAAGTCAAACCTACTCTGACCTTGTTGTACAAAAACTAGTATATCTCGAAACATACAATTCCTTTTAATTCACTGTTTCTTTCATATGAAACTACACTCAATAAGATTTAATTACATATATAATTCGACCCTTAACTCATTATATACAATTTTTGATGAACTTTTGAAGTTAATCCTCTGTTATGTCCAAACCGTTTTATTAAATCACACATTAATCCCTTCATTTTATCATTGTAAACATTCAAATTAGGTACATATATAACAATTTTTATGTTAATAATTCACATACCATTAGAAAAATTAAACTATAATTCAAAACTCTTGTAGTACTTGTTGAAGCCCAATTTATCCGGGCCCAATGGGATAAAAATTTATTTTTAAATTAAATTTATTTTGAATTTAAATTTACATAAAATTTAAATTTATAAATTTAAATTTAAAATTAAATTAATGTCCAAAGTCCAATTACAAAAAGCCCAATATTCACTACCCATACAAATGACCCAATTCCTAAATCTATTAACCCAACTCAGACAAACCAATTATAGCCCAAACCCCATAACCCAAAAGTCAGACCCTAAGAGCTACCCCCACGTGCCTCTGCTGCTGCTGCCCACCAGCTCCATCTGCCACCACCAACTCCACCATACCTTGCCCCCGCCGCTGCCAAGAAGAACCTGCAACAAGCAAAGAAAAGAAGACAGGCATTTAATGGCAAGCAACCAAATTACCATCACTGTAAAAATGGCTATAAAGCCATCTTTGATTTCTGTAATAAGGATTACAATTCCCTCCGAGAAATATCAATAAAAAAAATAACACTTTGAAAACAAAAAAAGGAAAAAAAATCAATACACAAAAACCCTTTCAAGCATCCAAACAAAGCAACACAAAGAACAGAGGTTCGAGACTAATAGCACGAAGCATCGAACACTTGAAAGGTATTAAATACATGTGTTGAATGTTGTTATATCTTTATTTATTATTCAAACTCTAAAAATCTTCATCATGAATGTCATGCATTAATGTTTATTAAGCTTAGCTCTACCGGTTAATGCTCTTCATTTACCCAGATATTTTAACCTTATATACAGATGTATGTATTAAATATTATTGACTATATTTATGGCATTCATCAGTTTCTTTTAAAGCATCCATTAAATGCATACCCAATATTAAATATTTTTATTAATAACAGTTATAGGTTTTAATGATAATAAATATAATATTAATATTTTAATACTAAAAAATTAATAATAATAAAAAAAGAAACGAAGGGACCGCATACTCCCCTGTTTTGCGCTGTTGCCGGAGCTTCGCGCCGTCGTCGCCATTTGCACACCCCAAGGTCAGGATCTGCT
The DNA here is from genome assembly GCA_005610355.1 of Gossypioides kirkii. Lineage (NCBI taxonomy): Eukaryota > Viridiplantae > Streptophyta > Magnoliopsida > Malvales > Malvaceae > Gossypioides > Gossypioides kirkii. The sequence continues at coordinate 14,941,986 of CP032254.1, read as the reverse complement.
AGGATAATAAAGAAATGGACTTTAAAATTTTAGAGAAGGAATTGACAGAATCAAAATATGAAAATAATGGGTTTTTGAAATAATGAAATCAGATGTTTTAAATAAAAGGGGAAATGATTCTTTAACAAAAAAAACAAAGAGAAAGAAAAATCTTGAAGTGCTTAGATCTGGTACAAAACCAGATCTGTTCTTTTTGAGAAAGAGAGAGAGAATAGAAAGAAAAAGAAAGAAAAGTGAAGATGGGACGATTCACTTACCAGTGGCCGGACATTGGCGCGTGGGCGAGTGCGAAAGCTGGCGAAGATGGCGCGACGGTGGGGAGCCCTCGGGGCCGGCCCGTGTGGTGCACCCTCGTCGGACAGCCGATGGTCGGCCATGGACACAAGGAAGAAAAAGAGAGAGTTGAGAGAGAGGAAAGAAAGGTTTTTTTGTTTTAAAATGAAATAAATAAAAAAAAAGGGGTTTAAATTGGCTTTTATAAGATCCGTTGACCCGACCCGATCTAACCCGGTGGACCCTCAAGATCCGCGTGTTTTCAACAAAAGGTCTATTTGCATGTTTAGTCCTTCCGCTTTTTATTGTTTCCATTTGATCCTTTTTTGTAGTTTTAATTAATTTTAATTTAGCCCAGTTATTTTAATTACTTTTCAATTTATTTCTTTGATGTTTTGAAGGCTCCAGAGGCTGCCACGTGTCATAGCTTTGGTTTATTTATGTAGTCAGTCCCTTTTATTTTTAATCTGTCTTAATTTAATCCTAAAATCAAGTTTTGTTTAATTACAAAATTGGCCCAAAATTTTCTAAGATTTTCAAATTAGTCCTTTGACTTCAGGATGCCTGTGGGGCTACCACGTGTCATATTTTTTTTGGTTTTATTGCCCTGAAAGTCCCTGGACTATCCAAAAATTACATTTTAACCCTAAAACTTTCTAAAAAAATACATTTTGACCCTAAAACTTTCTGAAAATTTCATTTTAACCTCAAAACTTTTTTAAAATTACATTTTAACCTCAAAACCTTTTAAAAATTACATTTTGGCCCTCAAATTTATCTAAAATCACATTTTAACCCCAAAACTTTCTAAAAATTACTATTTTACCCTTAAACTTTCAAAAATCCCATTTTAACCTCGATTTCACCAAAAATTACCATTTTACCCCTGAACTTTTAAAAATCCTATTTTTGACCTAATTTCAACCAAAATTACTATTTTGCCTCCGGGTATCCGAAAAGTCTTATTTTCAATCCCGATTGGATCATTTTTTTATTAATATTTGCATTTAACTTTAAGCATTATGCACTCGTATATCGTGTTCATTTCATTTTTTGCTTATCATTTCATTCGCTTAGTTATTTTACTTCGTGTTATTGTATATCCGTCAATAATTGCTCATTAAACTCGTATAAACATTTTTAAAATTGTTTTTTCAAAAAATTTTAAAATCGACGCAATATTCTTTTATTTCGAGTTTTGAAATTTTGTGCCTTAACTTACTAGGTGTGATTTTTCTTCTAACCGAAATAATCGAATATCCTTAATCCAGGCAATGTTTCCTTGTCTTCGGTTATGAAAAGGTGCACCTTAACTCACTAGGTGCAACCTTGCTTCGAATCAAGATAATTAAATATCCTTCTTCAAATTTTAAAACGTTTTACAAAGGAAGGCTCGTTATTTCTGGGTCTTGAAAAGTTGTGTCCTAACTCACTGGACATAACTTTCTTTCTCGATCACTTTGAAATAACGGGATATCCGAACAAAATCGACTTCTTTAAAAAATAGCTCATGCATTCGAGGATCGTATTTTAAATTTTATTCGAATTTTCAAAGTTTACAAACAAGACCCAAAAGTAATCAATGTAGTACCAATTTTGGGCGTATGAGGGTGCTAATCCTTCCTCATGCGTAACCGACTCCCGGACCTATTTTTCTGGATTTTGAAGACCAACTTTTTAAAACGTTTTTAAACGTTTTGTGGTGATCCAATCACACCCAAATAAAAGATTGGTGGCGACTCCCATTTTTCCAAAAAATTAAAATAATTTTCGAAACTTCGTTTTCGAAGTGGTTTCGACAGCTAGCGACTCCACTGGGGACTTATTTTCAAAAATAAACGAGAGTCAAGTCAAATTTGATTATTTTCAGGTCTTGTTGAAAACTTTTAAGGTTTCGATTTTTGTTTAATATATGATCCTCGACATTCTTTGTGAACATTTTATGTGAGGTTGCTAGTGTAAATTTGTATACGTTTGCATATGATATGACCCTTTTAATTGGAAGCCGGAAACTACTCCTTCGTGAGGTCTTCACCTCTGTGCAGGATAGTGGATTGCATTCGGGATTACAAAGTACCATTGTTTTCGTGAAGTTTTCACTTTCGTGCAAACATGTGGAAAATGCGTCCCCTAAACCGAACTCGTCGGTATGAGCCTGTAATGGGTGAGGATAAAGGAATCTATTGGTTTGGGTACCCTTACTTTAGAGCCTAAAATCACATATAGTGAGTCGTAAGGATACACCTTAGATGGAGTTACGCTTGACCTTTTAGCAACCTTCCGAGACAAACTCTTAGGTTCTGTGCCCTATATCTGTATATTGATATTGTTTTGTTCTGCTAACTTGTTTATTTTATCTTCTTTTTGCATTGCATTTCATCATCATATAAAGGAAAGGTATAGACTAAAAGTTCGGTTACCAACAAGAGAATCGATCATGGAAAATAAGTACCTAGATAAAGTGGAGGACAATATGGTCGTGCGCATGTGGTCGGAGGAGACTCAACGCCAAAAGGGAGACAGCTTAATGGAAGGATATGAATCAGAACTTTGGGATTACACCAGGATCAGTACGGCTCAAAACAATGTGCTAGAATTAAAAGAGATATGGGACAGCTGGGATAATAACATGAAAAAGACCTTTTACCAAGAATATGGAGATTTACCATATTTGTTCGAAGTTAAAGTAGACAAATCCCTCTTTCGAGCATTGACACAGTATTGGAACCCAGCCTACAGTTGCTTCACTTTCGGGAATATAGACATGACACCCACAATAGAGGAGTATACTATGCTGCTCCGTTGTCCGAAAATCTCTGTGAATAAAGCCTACTCCAGAGCTTCAAATCTCCTGAACATTATCAAAAGATTGATAAACATCACAGGCATGAGCGAACAATGGGTTGCAGCTCGAGTTAAAGTCAAAGGCGATAACAAGTGCATCACGTGAAAAAGTCTACGGGATTTGATACTGGCTCATCCAAATACAAAGAACAAAATCGACATCTTGGCTCTGAGTATCTACAGGTTGGTTATTTTTCCAAAGGCTTTGGGGCATATAGAAGACGCGGTGATAAACTTGTTTGATCGATTGAGTAAAAGAGTTACACCCGTCCCGACTATACTGGCTGAAACTTTCAGGTCCTTAAATGCGTGCAGAAAGGAGGGAGAAGGACGATTTGTTGCTTGTGCACCACTGCTGATGGTACGGTTTCATAGTCACTTCTGGAAAACTGAAAAGGTCTCCTATCAGTACTTGTCTAAGGACTACTCCCCATTGAAAGACTTCGTAGCTTCACAAAAACAAGAAAATTTCTCAGAAGAAAAGTGGATGGCCATAATCTAGAGCCTTAAAGACGAAGATATAGAATGGCGAGCACCGTGGTTCACTCCTGATGAAATAATGTATCGATGCGGAGACTTCGATTGAAGACAATACAGATCGAGACAGTTCATACCCGCGACTTATGGATTAGCTCAATGTGAATTCGCGTATCGAGGAGAAAACAATAAGAAGAGGATTCGAGAAATCTCAAATGCATGGAATTAGGTTCGAAGAATGAAAGCATTCGGTGTCAATCCCATGATAACCGCGGAATATGAACAGTGGAGAAACAGAAGAATCAACGATAATATTCCTGTACCAAACCCGGAGATTGTTCGCCCGATTGAAGAATACTTGCAGGTGGTCCCGACTAAACTACAGATAATTAAACAAGATTTCGAGAAGAAAAATGCTGAGATGGGAAAAATGATAGAAAAGCTGAAAGAGGAGAAGGTGCTTTTAGGATTAGACGTTGATGTTTAGAAGCTAGAAACGGAGAAATTAAGAAAAGGAAAGAATAAGGCTGAAGAAGATCTCAATAGTCTGAAAAAGGACTACAAGAAGCTTCGCTTATCAATGAGGACTGCCGGTTTAGGTAAGACGTCAGAGCAATGGCAGCAAGAAATCTGCGAAGAGAAAAATAAAACAAGTCACTGGAAAAACAAGTTTCAAGATGCCCAGGTCCAGGAAAATGCTATGAAGAGTAGCCTTCTGGAAAGCCAAGCTGAGGTGACCGAATTAAAAGCTCGAGTATGAGAATTGGAGGAATCTTTGTATAGGTATCGTAGCCAAAATTCAGTAGTGGAGTTGAAGGCAAGCCGAACTGAGATTAAGAGACTGAATAAGAGGGTGGAAGAGTTAGAAGCCTCTTTGCAGAATAGTGAAATATGAACTAAAATTTTGGAAAGAACGTTGGAGACAAATGGTTGGCAACTTCAACCAGCTCAGAAAGAAGTCAGAGAAAGGGATTATGTTATGGGCGAAGCCTTAAACCAATTTCACGGAGTAGCTGAGCATGTGCAAACACTGACAGTTGAAGCAGAGGAGTTAAGCATACAATACGAGACGAAGACAGAACGAGGTCAAAAGCTAGCAGGACTCCTTAAGAAAGTCAAGACTCTGAGCATCAAAGCAAAACCATTTATGTAATTTACTTTATGTTAAGGAACTTGTTATCCAATTGAAGTTTTCTAAAATGGAAAGTGAATTATAAGTCAATACCTTTCTTGTGCATGCATGCATCTTATTCGCATTACATTTTTGCATAATTTTACATGACAATCCTAACTAATTAAAATTAATCGATTAGTTAACACCAATCATCATTGAAAATTCGCATCGTTTTTATACCCGCAAGAAGACAAAAGCCATGGAACAAAGGCTCAAACAAATTCAGAAAGAACTACAAGATCAAATGCAAGAACAAATGGCAACAATGTGTAGGGAAATAAAAAACCAATTTTTGAAGGTACAAAAGAGTTTGATGACTAAATTAGCGCAAGTTAAACTGAGCATGGCTGACAAAGAAAAAAGCCCTGTTGTTGAGGAGGACGAAGACCCAAGTGTTCCTCTGGGCTTTACACCACTACATAACCCGACTTCATAAGAAATATCGGTAAGAGAAGCCCACGACCACCATCAGGCCACAACAACAGGCCACAGTAACGTCGGGACCTGCTAACTATCCAATCGGATCTGGATCAAATCCAAAAGATAATGCTGCAAATCTGGGTGTCCCAGACTTTGATGAGATGATGAAAGAGGATCGCCCTAGGCAAATGGAGGAAAAGTGTAGGCTATTAGAGGAGAAAATCTAGGCAATACAGGGAATTAAAAAATCTTACGGAGTAGATGCCAAAGAGTTAAGTCTGGTTCCGGACTTGGTTCTCCCTCCCAAGTTCAAAGTTCCTGAATTCGAAAAGTATAACGGAACGAGCTGCCCAGAAACTCATCTAACCATGTTCTGTAGAAAGATGGCTGGGCATGTTCACAACGATCAATTGTTGATTCACTATTTTCAAGATAGCTTGGCCGGGTCGGCGGTCAGATGGTACAACCAATTGAGCTGAGCGAAAGTTCGTTCATGGAAAGACTTAGCACAAGATTTTTTGAAATAATACGATTATGTGACCGAGATAGCCTCTGATCGGCTCACGCTACAGAATATGGAGAAGAGGTCAAACGAAAGTTTTAGACAGTACGCGCAGCGGTGGCGAGAAATGGCAACCCAAGTATAGCCACCATTAATAGATAAGGAGACGACGATGCTATTTGTCAATACCCTTAAAGCCCCCTAACTTAACCATTTGCTGGGAAATGCCACCAAGAGCTTCGTCGATATGGTCATCTCAGGAGAGATGATTGAGAATGCAATCAAGACTGACCAAATTGAAGCTGGAGAAAACGCTAAAAGAACTGCCCCTAGAATGAGGGATAATGAGGTCAACAACACAAGCGTGTACAGACCTAGTAGTGCCAAACCCTTCGTGGTAAGTCAACCCAAGACACCAGCTGTCAATTATCAAAACGCCCCAAGGCGGGGACCGAGTGTTAGGCCAAATAGAGCAAGAATTCAATACACTCCCCTTCCGGTGTCGTACGGAGAACTCTACAAGTTACTGTATGGTGCCCATGAGATAGCTCCTTAACGGGTGAAATCATATGAACCACCATTCCCGGCTTGGTATGACGCGAGTGCTCATTGTGAGTACCATACAGATACGGAAGACCATTCGATTAAAAATTGTCCTGCATTCAAAAGGCGAGTCGAGGAACTCATAAGGTTTGGGGTCGTGAATTAGAAGACCCAGCCAGGTCCAATGTAGCTAGGAACCCTCTACCTAATCATTTGAATCAAGGGGTGAATGCCGTGATTGAGGAAGAAGCACGAAAAATTAAGAGAAAAGTGGAAGAAATTAGGTCTCCGCTACGGTGGGTGTGGCAACAGATGGTCAAAGTAGGGATGATTGTGAAAGATAAAGAGAGTATGATAATCAAGGCTGATAACCATTGCGAGTTTCATGCCGTTGAAGGGCATGAAATCCAAGATTGCACCGAGTTCAAAGCCCTGGTGCAGACATTAATTGACAATAAAGAGTTGGATTTTTTCGAAGAAAAAGAAGAAGTCAATGATGCCTGTGCCTCCGAAGAAGGGTCGGTTAATCACCCGAAGGTGATTATTTGTAAACCAACAAAAGGCGCAGCCAGAGGACAGACAACCCTCGTATTATCATACAAAGACCTGCAACCTTCCCCTACAAGAATAGCAATAAGGTTCCATGGAACTATAACTGCAATGTGACCATACCCAGAGAATGGGAGCCTAGGAAGGATATAAATTTGGTTACCCAAAGTGGTAAAATTTATGACTCAACAGAAAAAACAAAAGAGATCAATGAAGGGAAAGCGATAATGTGCAAGCCCAAAGAAGAGATAGCTATCAGGCTTGAGGGGTCTACCAATGAGCCTGTATCTAAAAAGGAAGCGAAAGAGTTTTTAAAGTTCTTAAGGCACAGTGAATACAGTGCAGTTGAATAGCTCCATACAACCTGCACTAATATCGATCTTATCATTGCTTCTAAGCTCAGAAGCGCACCGTGATGCATTAATGAAGGTGCTCAACGAGACGTATGTGACCAATGACATATCGGTATGCAAGTTGGACCGCTTGGTTAACAACATTAGTGCAGATAATTTTATCTTCTTCAGTGATGATGAGATCCCGTCCGGGGGGATGGGATCGACCAAAGCCTTGTACATCACCACCCGTTGTAAAGGGTACACGCTACCGGGAGTGCTTATAGATAACGGGTCAGCATTGAATGTACTATCGCTAGCTACACTCCAAAGATTACTGATTGATAGCTCTCATTTGAAGGGATGCAATAACATAGTAAGAGCATTCGACGGGACGGAAAGGAAGGTAACTGGAAAAATTGAAGTACCTCTGTAAATTGGGCCGAACACGTACGAAGTAGATTTCCTAGTGATGAATATTAGGCCTACCTACAACTGCCTATTGGGGAGGCCATGGATCCACTCGGCCGGAGCAGTACCTTCCTCTCTATATTAGAAAGTGAAGCTAGTGAATGAAGGGAGGTTACTTACCATCAATGTTGAGGAAGAAATAATTGCCTCTATAACAAGTGATTCACCTTACGTGGGAGTAGACGAAGAGGCTTTAGAATGCTCGTTCCGTTCACTGGAGTTTGTTAATGCGACCTTCATTTTGGAAGGAAGCAAGATACCTGTGCCTACAATATCATCGACCACCAGAATGGGCCTGTGAATGATGCTTGGAAAGGGAGCTATGCTTGGAAAAAGGCTCGGAAAATACCTTCATGAGAGAACTAACATGCCGACCTTGATAGAAAAGCGGGATCGCTACGGCCTGGGGTATAAGCCAGATGCGAAACAGAAAAAGAAAGAAATTGAAAAGAGGCAGGAAAGGAGGAAGGCCAGACTATCTGGAAGGGAAGTCTCGTGGGAACTCATGATTTTCCCAAAAATTTACAAGACTTTCGTTTTGGGAGAAATAATTAATCAGAGGGAAGAGCAAGGGAAAAAAGAGTAACCATTGGTACTAGAGGGAGAATTATGAGGGACTTAAGCATCAATGCTATATCGGAAGAAGACAGGGAAGGGAATCTATCAAGGATTGGTCCGTGTGCACCTGGAAGCACCTTGGACAATTGGACCGTGGAGGAACTTCCTGTAATTTTTAAAATTTCCTCAGAGTAATGCTCGAAAACACCTATTGCTTTAGGACTGAAAGCAATATGGATCTTTTGTAAAAGGCCCACGTTCATTACTTAGTTATTTGGAATAAAAAATGTATTTTCTATCTTATATTCTTTTCCTAAAATTATTCTTTCATTTTTTGATTCAGCTTAATAAATCACTCGTACATAACCAACAAATACGACTAATCATCCTTTCAATGAATACATACTCATATACATACCACATAATCATTCTTTCATAAATTTATTTTATTCTTTAGACCTTCCTTTTTATCCTTGGGCAGGTCCTCAAATATAAATAATATGAGTAACTCTGACGCTAACTTAGAACCTCACTTTGAGCAAGACATGTGTTTAGAAAAGCTTCAGGGCTTTAAAGAAAATCAAGATTATGATATCCCTCCGGATCTGCTAAGAATGATAGGGTATGAAGAAAAACAAATCCTGCCTCATTCGGACCCAATAGAAGTGATTAATTTGAGGAGCGAAGATGAAAAGAAAGAAGTAAAAATTGGGACATACATCTCTGCGAAAACTAGAAGGAATCTTATCGAGTTGCTTAAAGAATTCCAAGACATCTTTGCATGGTCATACCAAGATATGCCCGGGTTGAGCACTAACATTGTGGTACACAAACTCCCTATAAAAGAAGGATGCAGACCCGTGCAGCAAAAGCTCCGAAGAATGAGGCCGAATATGTTGTTAAAAATAAAAGAAAAAGTCAAGAAACAATTTGACGCCGGTTTCCTCCAGGTCGTTAAATACTCCGAGTGGGTAGCTAATATAGTCTCAGTCCCTAAAAAAGATGAAAAGGTACGAATGTGTGTGGACTATCGAGACTTAAATAAAGCTAGCCCAAAGGATAATTTTCCCTTGCCTCACATCGACACTTTGGTCGATAACACAGTAGGACATTCTTTGTTCTCCTTCATGGATGGTTTCTCTGGATATAATCAGATCAAGATAGACCTTGGGGACATGATCAAAACTGCATTCATCACGTTTTGGGGAACATTTTGCTACAAGGTGATGCCTTTTGGACTTAAAAATGTAGGGGCAACTTATCAGAGAGCTATGGTAACCCTGTTTTATGACATGATGCATAAGAAAATCGAAGTTTATGTCGATGACATGATAGTGAAATCCCAAATAGAGGAGGAGCATGTAAGAATCTTGAGGAAGTTGTTTGTAAGGTTAAGGAAATATCAATTGAAGCTAAACCCGGTTAAGTGCACTTTCGAGGCTACGTCAGGAAAATTGCTAGGCTTTGTGGTCAACAAAAGAGGAATTGAAATCGACCCAGAAAAAGTCAAAGCCATACAAGAGCTACCACCACCCAGCACGCAAAAAAAAGTTCGGGGATTTTTAGGAAGATAAAATTACATTGTACGGTTCATCTCACAATTGATTGAGAAGTGTGACCCTATCTTCCGCTTACTTAAAAAGCGTAACCCGAGTGTGTGGGATGCTGAGTGCTAGGAACTTTCAATAAGGTCAAAGAATATTTGTCCAAAGCTCCTATCTTAGTCCCTCTAATCCCTAACAAGCCTTTGATCCTATACTTGACAATCTTTCAGAATTTCATGGGATGCGTATTAGGCCAGCATGATGAATCCGAAAAGAAGGAGAGGGCGATATATTATCTGAGCAAGAAATTTATCGATTGCGAGACTCGGTATTCTCCTATTGAGAAATTATGTTATGCATTAGTTTGGACTACACACAGATTAAGACAATACATGCTCTACCATATTACTTGGTTAATCTCGAAATTAGATCCTTTGAAGTACCTAATGGAGTTAGCTGCATTAAATGGAAGGTTAGCTCGATGACAATTCTTGCTCTCATAATTTGACATCGTCTATGTCAATCAGAAGGCGGTAAAAGGGAGGGCGATAGCAGACTTCCTAGCCAACAGGGATTTAGAGGATTATGAGCCGATAAACTTCGATTTCTCGAATGAAGATTTAATGTATGTCGCAACAGTTGAAGAGGCAACCACAACGAAACAGCCCTGGAGATTGAATTTTGACGGAGCTTCAAATGCCATGGGTAATGGGGTTGGGGTTGGAGCAATATTATTATCGCTAGAAGAAGATCACTACCCTTTTACCAGCAAACTTGATTTTGACTGCACTAACAACATGGTTGAATACGAAGCATGTATCTTAGGAATTCGTGCTGCCATAGAACAGGGAATCAAAACTCTAGAGATTTATGGAGACTCCGCACTGGTAATTTATCAACTCAAAGGAGAGTGGGAAACAATAGATGCTAAGCTAGTGGATTATCGCAAGCTAGTTCTCGAGTTGATTACGGAGTTAGATGATGTCACATTTCATTATCTCTCACGAGAAGAAAATCAAATGGCTGATGCCTCACTACTTTGGCCTCGATGATCAAAGTAAGTAGGCCAAAAGATGTGAAGCTCATTCAGATGAGTATCTATGAAACTCTCGCTCATTGTTGTGATATTGAGGCAGAGGAAGAAGTAGAAAAGGACGATCACCCATGGTACCAGGACATCCTTCAATTTGTAAGAGATCGAAAATACCCCGAACAAGCCTCAAATAATGAAAAGAGAACATTGAGAAGACTTGCTAGTGAATATGTCTTAGATGGGGAAATCTTGTACAAAAGGAGGAAAGACCAGGTACTATTGATATGTGTAGACGCAGTGGAAGCCAAGAAGATCTTAGAGGAAGTTTACGAGGGCATTTGCAGGACACATGCCAATGGTTTCACGATGGCCCGACAAATAATGAGATTTGGGTATTACTGGCCTACCATGGAGAGTGATTGCATCAACTATGCCAGAAGATGCCACAAATGCTAGATATACGGAGACAAAATTAATGTACCCCCATTGCACCTCCATGTCATGACTTCTCCCTAGCCCTTTTCTATGTGGGGCATGGATATCATTGGACCAATTTCCCCAAAAGCTTTCAGTGGGAATAGATTCATCTTTGTGGTAATTGACTATTTCACCAAATGGGTAGAGGCAGCTTCATATGCCAACGTTACTAAGTCTGCAGTCAGCAAGTTCCTAAAAAAGGAGATTATATAGCGGTATGGGATGCCAGAGAGTATTATATCCGACAATGCCTTGAACTTGAATAATAGCATGATTGCAGAAGTTTGCGAACAATTCAAAATCAAGCATCATAATTCCTCTCCCTATCGCCCAAAAATGAATGGAGTCGTAGAGGCAGCCAATAAAAATATCAAGAAAATCGTGGTAAAGATGACCGAGACTTACAGAGACTGGCACAAAAAATTACCCTTTGCCCTCTTCGCCTACAGAACTTCGGTCAAAACTTCTACTGGGGCAACACCGTTCTCGTTGGCATACGGTATAGAGGCGGTCTTACCTATTGAGGTTGAAATACCTTCTCTCCGAGTCTTAACTGAGCTCCAATTAGATGAGGCTGAATGGATCCAAGCTCGATATGATCAGCTAAATTTGATTGAGGAAAAGAGATTAAAAGCCATCCACGACGGTCAAATGTACCAAAAAGGATTATGCGAGCTTATGACAAAAAGGTCCGTCCTAGGGAGTTCCATGAGGGAGACCTGGTTTTGAAGAAGATACTCCCCACACACAAAGATTTTCGTGAAAAATGGATGCCCAATTGGGAAGGACCTTATGTAGTAAAGAAAGCTTTCTCGGGAGGAGCTCTCATTTTAACAGAAATGGACGGCAAGGAACTGTATAACTCTGTCAATTCAGACTCGGTAAAGAAATACTTCGCCTAAAAAAAAGGTTCACGATGAAAACCCACAAAGGGCATCTTGGAACCAAGGGAATTTTGAGTTGAAAACCCGCAAAAGGCAGCTCAAACCCAAAAACAGGTCGAGGAGATGGAGCGAGGTTACAACTTGAAACATCAACAAAGCACTCCAGCTCTTCTAGACACACGTCTGGGCTACGGGTGATTCTCAGCAAGACGATGCAAGAGCGGCTCATTTTTGGCGATATTCGAGATAATTAAATTGGCCTATCTTGTATACTTAGCCATTTTTTATGTTGCTTTCTTTGATTCCCTTTTAATACGACTTTGTTTCCACATAATTTCTGTTCAAGCATTTTGCATTTAAATGACGAGTAATGAACTAATAAATCATATAAAGATTCATGAGCATTATCCTAGAAATTTTCAAAAAATTATAGGGGTCCGAAACAGGATCGCCAGTGGGAAAACAAACTTGAAAATGAGCAATTTAAGATCTGCATAGAAAAAGATGGATCGACACATCAATGACAAAATTTGGATGGGGAATAGACCATACCGGCCTGACTAATAACGAATAAAACATTAATCATGCACACATATAGTTAAGAGCATTTCGACTCATTTTGAGCATGGCGTCCTAAACAAACTGGCCTACCTAGAGGCCCATTTGAGCATATTTTACAGGCCTCGACACCCTGAAGCAAGACCAGAAATAACGAATTCATGACGGATCCTGTGAAGTTATAAGGACAACCATTTTTCGGACAGATTACAGTCATTTGATCCTTTACCCCAAGTTTGGGGCGGATCACCATCAATCGACCTTACTCCAATCACGGAGTAGTTCAACAAAATAGTGAGGCGGTAATCTTCCTGATGAGATACAGAGAAGTATACCAACTCAACACTCAACGCGAACAAATCTTCGAACCCAGTTTCTTGATGAGACACTGAGAAGCAGGTCGAAGCAATAAAATGGTTAGCCTCCTGATGAGATACAGAGAAGCGAACCAAATTCGTCTTCCTGAGGAGATCCAGAGAAGCGAATTAAAATAAGCGAGGCGGTCATCTTCTTGATGAGATACAGAGAAGAATACCAACTCAACGTTCAACGCGAGCCAATCTTCGAACTCAGCTTCTTGATGAGACACTGAGAAGCAGGTCGAAGCAATAAAATGGTTAGCTTCCTGATGAGATACAGAGAAGTGGACCAGATTCATCTTCTTGAGAAGATCCAGAGAAGCGAGTTAAAATAATCGAGGCGGTCATCTTCTTGATGAGACACTAAGAAGAATACCAAATCAAACCAACGCTCAATGCGAGCAAATCTTCGAACCCAGCTTCCTGATGAGACACTGAGAAACAGGTCGAAGTCAACTAAACTAATGGAATTGGACTCAAAGACTACGATGACGAATCTAATCTCCTTGAAATTTCGAGAGAATGGAGTGAAGTCATAATAGCAAATTTTGACTTTTTGAAATTGCCTAAAAACGGGATGGAATCGTGACATCAAAGGTATAGAAAAGTGGATGTGGCAAAGAATGGTCAACAAAGCGAAAGGTGAGCCGGTGGAAAGAAAGAGCATCAAAAGGAAGAAATCTGGCGAATGGGGTAAAATTGGTCTTCTTTTGGTCTTTACTCTGTTCCTGTTACACAGTAACGAGCAAAGAGGGGCAGCTGTTGAAGCCCAATTTATCCGGGCCCAATAGGATAAAAATTTATTTTTAAATTAAATTTATTTTGAATTTAAATTTACATAAAATTTAAATTTATTATAAATTTAAATTTAAAATTAAATTAATGTCCAAAGTCCAATTACAAAAAGCCCAATATTCACTACCCATACAAATGACCCAATTCCTAAATCGATTACACCCAACTCAGACAACCCAATTACAGCCCAAACCCCATAACCCAAAAGTCAGACCCTAAGAGCTACCCATTCCAAAGAATCTACATGGTAGAAGTGGTGATGGCCTTCATGATAACCTCAACCAGAAAACTTGGTACACCTGCGGTCTAGAGTGAAGCCCTTATGAAGTCCCAACTTACACGGTTGTAAGCTTTCTCTAAGTCTAACTTGAGAGCCATCCATCTCGTCCCTTTTTTCTTACTTCTCATACAATGGAGCACTTCTTGTGCAATGATAACATTGTTAGAAATGTTACGACCTGCAGCAAAACCAGCTTGCTCCTGAGAGATTATGTTAGAGAAAACCAGTATAAATCTATTAGCTATAACTTTCATAACCAATTTAGGGTTTAAGGTTTAGAGTTTAGGGTATATAATACCGAACAAAGACTGATTGGGCGGAACTGACTCAAATCTTCAGGGTGATCAACTTTAGGAATGAGAACGATCAACGTGTTATTAAGTTCAAGTTTAATGATGTTTCCAGCAAAAACTCCCCGAACCCAAGCACAAACATTTTTCCCCACAATGTCTCACTGCTTTGGAAAAAATGTGCATCACTCTCAGGCGCTTTCAAAGGTGCCATATCGAATAAAGCTCTCTGAATTTCCTCATCAGTCACCTCCTTCCCCAACATGGTGATATCTTGATCACTAAAATAAGGAAATAGGTTAGAAGGTAATCCTCGTAAAGGATTCGTGTTCTCAACATATAGCTTCTCAAAGAAAAGAACTGCCTCATTTTGAAAAATGGTTTGGTTAGAGCACCATTCGCCATTAAAGTTTCAAAGGGAGATAATGAGATTAAATTTCCTTCGTTGAACCGTTTGACCATGGTAGAATTTGGTGTTGCGATCTTTGAATTAAAGCTAATTGCAGCGAGCCTTTTATTTCCAAAGGAGTTCCTGATGGTCCAAAAGGTTTTCCAGTTCATCCATGACCCTAGATTCAAGTTGCAAAAGACAGTCCGAGGGGTTGTGCCCCAAGGCACTTTGTATACGTGATAGGGAATTCAAAAGGTTCTTCTTTCGGGTACCTATGAAACCATAAACAGACTTATTCCATTCTCTTACATGAGTAGTGAAATCAAAAAGTGATTGGAACATGTCACCTGAGAAATTCCACTTCTCTTTTACGAAAGGGGCAAAATCTTTATGTTTGGTCCAACCAACAAGGAATCTAAAGGGTTGTCCCCTCTGAGAATGGCAGGCTGGGTTAGACTTCAGCAAGATCGGCCTGTGGTTTGATTTAACTCGTGGAAGATGAGATAATATGCACTGAGGGAAGGCTGGGATCCAAGCATCATTTACCAAGGCTCGATCTAGTCTTTCCATCGTACTTCCTCTTTGCCAAGTGAAAGCTGGACCAACAAAGCCTAAATCCTACAAATTACAAGAGTCAACAAATTCCTCAAACAATTTACATCTCTTACCAAGAGCATAATTACTCTTTTTATCATTTGGGGATAATATAGCTTTGAAATCTCCAATAATGATACAAGGGTGATGATATCTAGGTAAGGTATAGTATAAATCTTTCCGTAATTCCTTACGTTTGCTTCTGTCCGAGCTGCCATAGACAAAAATAATATAGACAGGAGTATGAAGGTACTTACCAGTTGTAACACCTGTATACCTGGTTCACACGTATAAACCCGGTATAGAAATATTACATATAGTATCGGAGAATTTCACACGAGTATAATAAAATTTTTCTTTCAAACAATGTGTTTTAAAGTTATTTTATTCAAAACTCATCATTTCAATTTATCAACTCGTAGTAATCCAAAACAACATTTATAACCATCCATTGAAGACACATAATAGTACCATTTGTACATGCCATTTTACCAAAAGCAATGTACCTAAACTGAAGTCTTTTAGTAGTGATGTGATGTGATGAGAGGTCCCCTTAGCTTGACTTCAACTTCTCGTAGCTTTTGTACCTACGCATTAAAATAAACGCGTTAAGCCGATAAAGGCTTAGTAAGCACTACAAAAGTAATGAATGATCATTTAGGTACTCAAGTATATAAACTTCTTGCTTTACTTACATGTAACATGTAACTTACTACAATGGCACAATTTACACTTTTATCCACTTTCTATAGCTTAGCCCATAGTAGACTTTCATAGAACCGTTAGGATATACGGAACAAACAGAGAGTACCAAAGTACTAATAGAGAGCACATAAGTGCTGGGCAACAGAGAGCACACACAGTGCTAAACAGAGAGTATACAAAGTACTAATCAGAGAGCACACAAAGTGCTAATCAGAAAGCACACACAGTGCTAATAACAGAGAGCACGAGACGTGCTAAACAGAGAGTGCGCTAGTGTTTCTTAATGGCATGCCGCTAATATCATAATGGTTCTAATTTGTCTACTTGGGCACAATCTCAATTAGCATCATTTCTCATAAATGATATATCTCACATAAATACATCATCAAATACTTCACATTTATATTTTCAAAGCTGTCCACTTGCGTCACAGTCACTAAATTATTTATATCTTGAGCTAAAGAATTTAAAATTATAATCTGCTTCATGTTTCTGAAACTAGACCCAATCCTATTTTTACCATAAAATTTCCAGAATTTTTACTTTAGCTAATTTGTACAGTAAATTTTTTCAAGTTACCCCTTCTCTGCTGTCTGACAGTTTCGACCTTTCTTCACTAAAAATTATCTATCTTTTAGTACAGAGATCCAATAATGTTCATGTCTATTTCTTTTGAAAGTATACTCATTAAGTATTCAGCCATATAAATTTCAGTCTCTAATAATTTTTCTATATTTTTCTATGATTTTTCAAAATCAGAATAGGGGAAGTTGAACCTACTCTGACATTGTTGCACAAAAACTAGTATATCTCGAAACATACAACTCCTTTTAATTCACTGTTTCTTCCATATGAAACTAAACTCAATAAGATTTAATTACATATATAATTAGACCCTTAACTCATTATATACAATTTTTGGTGAATTTTTGAAGTTAATCCTCTGTTCTGTCCAAACTGTTTTATTAAATCACACATTAATCCCTTCATTTTATCATTGGAAACATTCAAATTAGGTACATATATAACAATTTTTATGCTAATAATTCACATACCATTAAAAAAATTAAACTATGATTCAAAACTCTTGTAGTACTTGTTGAAGCCCAATTTATCCGGGCCCAATGGGATAAAAATTTATTTTTAAATTAAATTTATTTTGAATTTAAATTTATATAAAATTTAAATTTAAAATTAAATTAATGTCCAAAGTCCAATTACAAAAAACCCAATATTCACTACCCATACAAATGACCCAATTCCTAAATCTATTACACCCAACTCAGACAACCCAATTACAGCCCAAACCCCATAACCCAAAAGTCAGGTCCTAAGAGCTACCCTCACGTGCCTCTGCTGCTGCTGCCCACCAGCTCCATCTGTCACCACCAACTCCACCATACCCTGCCCCCGCCACTGCCAAGAAGAACCTGCAACAAGCAAAGAAAAGAAGACAGGCATTTAATGGCAAGCAACCAAATTACCATTATTGTAAAAATGGCTATAAAGCCATCTTTGATTTCTGTAATAAGGGTTACAATTCCCTCCGAGAAATATCGAAAAAAAAAATAACACTTTGAAAACCAAAAAAAGGAAAAAAATCAATACACAAAAAGCCCTTTCAAGTATCCAAACAAAGCAACACAAAGAACAGAGGTTCGAGACTAATAGCACGAAGCATCGAACACTTGAAAGGTATTAAATACATGTGTTGAATGTTGTTATATCTTTATTTATTATTCAAACTCCAAAAATCTTCATCATGAATGTCTTGCATTAATGTTTATTAAGCTTAGCTCTACCGGCTAATGCTCTTCATTTACCCAGATATTTTAACCTTATATACAGATGTATGTATTAAATATTATTGACTATATTTATGGCATTCATCAGTTTCTTTTAAAGCATCCATTAAATGCATACCCAATATTAAATATTTTTACTAATAACAGTTATAGGTTTTAATGATAATAAATATAACATTAATATTTTAATACTAAATAAATAATAAAAAAAACGAAGGGACCGCATACTCCCCTCTTTTGCGCTGTTGTCGGAGCTTCGCGCCGTCGTCGCCATTTGCTCCCCCCAAGGTCGAGATCTGCTAGGATAATAAAGAAATGGACTTTAAAATTTTAGAGAAGGAATTGACAGAATCAAAATATGAAAATAATGGGTTTTTGAAATAAGAAAATCAGATGTTTTAAATAAAAGGGGAAATGATTCTTTAACAAAAAAAACAAAGAGAAAGAAAAATCTTGAAGTGCTTAGATCTGGTACAAAACCAAATCTGTTCTTTTTGAGAAAGAGAGAGAGAATAGAAAGAAAAAGAAAGAAAAGTGAAGATGGGACGATTCACTTACCGGTGGCCGGACGTCGGCGCGTGGGCGCGTGTGAAAGCTGGCGAATATGGCGCGATGACGGGGAGCCCTCGAGGCCGGCGAGTGTGGTGCACCCTCGCCGGACAGCCGATGGTTGGCCATGGACACAAGGAAGAAAAGGAGAGAGTTGAGAGAGAGGAAAGAAAGGTTTTTTTTTGTTTTAAAATGAAATAAATAAAAAAAGGGTTTAAATTTGCTTTTATAAGATCCGTTGACCCAACCCGATCCGACCTGGTGAACCCTCAGGATCCACTTGTTTTCAACAAAAGGTCTATTTGCACGTTTAGTCCTTCTGGTTTTTTATTGTTTCCATTTGATCCTTTTTTGTATTTTTAATTAATTTTAATTTAGCCCAGTTATTTTAATTACTTTTCAATTTAATCCTTTGATGTTTTGAAGGCTCTAGAGGCTACCACGTGTCATAGCTTTGGTTTATTTATGTAACCAGTCCCTTTTATTTTTAATCTATCTTAATTTAATCCTAAAATAAAGTTTTGTTTAATTACAAAATTGGCCCAGAAATTTTCCAAGATTTTCAAATTAGTCCTTTGACTTCAAGATGCCTGTGGGCCTGCCACGTGTCATATTTTTTTGGTTTTATTACCCTGAAAGTCCTTGGACTATCCAAAAATTACATTTTCACCCCAAAACTTTCTAAAAATTACATTTTAAACCTAAAACTTTCTAAAAATTTCATTTTAACCTCAAAACTTTTTGAAAATTACATTTTGACCTCAAAACTATCTAAAAATTATATTTTAACCCTAAAACTTTCTAAAAATTACTATTTTACCCTTAAACTTTCAAAAATCTCATTTTAACCTCGATTTCACAAAAAATTACCATTTTACCCTCAAACTTTTAAAAATCCCATTTTTGACCTAATTTTAACAAAAATTACTATTTTGCCCCCGGGTATCCAAAAAGTCTCGTTTTCAATCCTGATTGCATCATTTTTTATTAATATTTGCATTTAACTTTAAGCATTATGCACTCGTATATCGTGTTCATTTCATTTTTTGCTTATCGTTTTATTCGCTTAGTTATTTTACTTCGTGTTATTTTATATCCGTCAATAATTGCTCATTAAACTCGCATAAACGTTTTTAAAATTGTTTTTTTAAAAAAATTTAAAATCGAGGCAATATTCTTTTATTTCGAGTTTTGAAATTTTGCGCCTTAACTTACTAGGTGCGATTTTTCTTCAAACCGAAATAATTGAATACCCTTAATCGAGGCAATGTTTCCTTATCTTCGGTTATGAAAAGGTGCACCTTAACTCACTAGGTGCAACCTTGCTTCAAATCAAGATAATTAAATATCCTTCTTCAAAATTTAAAACATTTTACAAAGGAAGGCTCGTTATTTCTGGGTCTTGAAATGTTGTGTCCTAACTCACTGGACGTAACTTTCTTTCCCGATCACTTTGAAATAACGGGATTTTCGAACAAAATCGACTTCTTTAAAAAATAGCTCATGCATTCGAGGATCGTATTTTAAATTTTATTCGAATTTTCAAAGTTTACAAACAAGACCCAAAAGTAATCAATGTGGTACCAATTTTGGGCGTATGAGGGTGCTAATCCTTCTTCATGTGTAACCGACTCCCGGACCTGTTTCTTTGGATTTTGAAGACCAACTTTTTTAAAACGTTTTTAAACGTTTTGTAGTGATCCAATCACACCCAAATAAAAGATTGATGGCGATTCTCATTTTTCCAAAAAATTAAAATAATTTTGAAACTTCGTTTTTGAAGTGGTTTCGACAGTACTTATAAAAAAAGGTTGATTTCCTTCTCTTTTCACTCTTTGCTCTTCTCTTTTCCTTTCTCTTCAATTTGATCCTTGCCTTTCTTCTCTTTCTCTTCAATTTCACATAAACACATAACTTTCAATAATTTTCATGCTAAATAACAGTAAAATACATGTATGTCATGAGAATTTAACCATTTCTTACCTTAACCCTTGAATTCAAAATTTTTCAATTTAGTCCCTATGCTCTCTAACACCTCAAAATGAATTCTATAAGAAGTTTGAGGTGTCTACTAACCCCCTTCTATACTTTTATTTCAGAAATTTCAAAGAAAATAGGAGATTTTGGAGCTTGGAGGGCTTAAAAATGATGGAAGGACCTATTTGGAATAAAATCAAAAGTTGGAAATGGAAGAAAAGGGGATGAACGGTTGAACTATGAAAAGAGCTGATATTTTTGTCTTTTAATTGATTTTTAACCTTTCTCAAATTCTCTAGAAATCTCACTTAAAATATCTCACTTAATAAAAATGGTAAAATTACACTTTTAGTCCCTATACCTTCCAACTTTACACTTTGGCCCAAAACTTTTCCTCCAAAAATTTCTTCCACCAACTTACTCTTTTGCCCCTCCTCAATCAATCTAATTCCAATGATGACTCAAAATTCATTTTGGATAATTCGCTATTGTATAAAAAGAGTTAATAGTTGAATTAAATATGTAATTAAAGCTTATTGAATTTAGTTTCATATGGAAGAAACAGTGAAAGAAAAGGAATTTTACATTCTGAGATATACTAGTTTTAGTGTAACAAGGTCAGAGTGAATTCGGGTTCCCCTGTTCTGACTTTGAAAAATCATAGAAAAATGTAGAAAAATTATTAGAGGCTGAAATTTATATGGTTGAATCCTTAATGAGTCTATTATCAAAAGAAACAGACAAGAACATTATTGGATCTCTGTACTAAAAGATAAATAATTTTTAGTAAAGAAAGGTCGAAATTGTTAGGCAACAGAGAAAGGGTAAATTGAAAGAATTTACTGTACAAATTGGCTAAAGTAAAAATTCTAAAATTTTTATGGTAAAAAGATATTTGAGTCTAATTTCAAAATCATCAATCGGATTATAATTTTGAATTCTGTAGCTCAAAATATAAATAATTTAGTGACTATGACTCAAATGGACAGTTTTGAAAATTAATGTGAAAATAAGAGTAAAGAGGTATATGATGATATATATGTGATGAACAATGTATATGTGAAATAATATGTGTTTAATTATAAATATTGATTATATGATAAAATGGTGATATTGTGAAAGTCATTGAGGAAATAAAGGTGAGAAATACATGATTATGTATATGTGAAGAAAAATATATATATGATGTATAAGTTGTGAATGATTTGTGATCAAAATTGAAAGTGAAAGTGAAAGTGAAATTGAAATTGAAAGTGATATGAATTGTAAATTGAAAATCCCTATTAACTAGTCGGGCTGAGTCGGATATAGTTGGCATGCCATAGGATTGGAAGAGTTCAGGGATACTTCGACCTTGAGTCGATGAGACACTGGGTGTCATTATTTTACTTCAAATAGATTCGATGAGGTACTGGGTACTACTTTACTTCGGTTAGGCCGATGAGACACTAGGTGTCACTTTATTGCTTCGAACTATCCGATGAGGCACTGGGTGCCATTCTGGTATGTTTGGTTAGATCCGTGTATCCGCCAAGGTCCGAGTCTTGTTAATAGGGTTTAATGTGAAAAGAAAGAATGTGCAAATTGTGATATTGAGGTAAGTGAAATGATAATCACATGAAAGGAAAGTACAATATATGTATAAGAAATCAAAGAATGATAAAACTAAGTAAGCTAAGAGATTGGAATGGCTAAAATGTGAAATGAGGAAGAATATGTGAATTTCATAACACTACTGTAAGTTAAATGTTATAAGGTATGTATTTTACATGAATAAACAATTATATGAATGAATTTGAAATGAGTGATTAAAAGATGAATGATTAATGACACTTGTAGTACTTACTAAGCCTTCACCGGCTTAACACGTTTATTTCAACACGTAGGTACAAGATCTTTGAGAAGCTAAGGTTGGATTAGGTGTCTCTCATCAAATCACATTAACATTGGAAGATTGCAAGACAAGGTGTATTTATTTTGTGTGAAATGGCATGTACAAATGGTACTTATATGTCCTCAATGAATGGGTTATAAATGTTATCTTGATGATACTTGATTATTTTGTGATATTTTGAGTAAAACGATTCAATTACATATTATTTGAAAGAAAATTTTATTATTTTCATTTTTAATTCTCTGACACTGTATGTAATACTCTTATACCGGGTTTATACGTGTGAATCGGGTGTAGGGGTGTTATAGTCCAACATGGAAGGGGTTGAGGAAAAAATTGCTCTGTGCAACTAGATTTTCCACTTGAAGGTCCAGAAATTTGCATGTTGTCATTTGAAACACCCTCGCCTTCCAACATCCTGGCCTTTACATCATCGACCGAAGGTAGATTCTGAACTACAATAGCCTTAACTCGTATGCTACCATTCAGTTCAAGCTCCTATTTCGACCCATCCCCGGTTCCTTGTCCTTGGCAGCTTTGTTTTAGTCTGCCACCTTTGGGCTGTTGTTTACACCCATATCAACAATGGGCTCAGCTATTGGGTCTGTTCTTACCGTCTGTGGACCAACAAAAAGATTAGTAGACTTTTGCTTATCTAAATTTAATTTCTCTTTGGATACTTGCTGATTATGTGTCCCTTTTTGTGATTTTCTATTATTTGTATTAACAGAAAATCTATTAATAATTTCATTGTCAGGATTATATTGGGGCATTATTTCCTTTCCTTTTTTTTGCCTACTCTCTAACTCAGTTTCCATATTTTCTGTCCAACGGTCATCTGAACTTTCCTTCGATAAAAGAGCCTCAAATCTTGATCCCTCATTTTGGATAGGCGAATATTTAGCTTTGGATTGAACATTATCCCTTGTTTTACAGCGGGTTCTCCTCTTTACCTACATCTAGGGCCCCTAGGGTTCAGTGACCTCTTCACGCTCATCTACTGCCGTAATCGGTGTAGCCGACAAAGGAACCAATGGCGGTGAGTCCTTGACTGGAGCTAGAATCGGTAAAAGCTTATCACGTCCCTCTTTAACATGATCGTATCTTCCACAGTTAAAACACATTGTGGGAAGAAATTCATACTCTATTCTTTGCACTTTCCCGTTAATGAGAACTTGTGAGATCAGCGTGTATTAAGATTGATGTAAACCGCCATACGAGCAAATCTTCCCCTAGCCTTATTAACAGTGTTCAATTCAAGTTTTGCAACCTTTCTGATTAAACCTCCAATTTCCTTTAGTAACTTTCTTCTATAGAAATAACTAGGAAGCCCGAGAAGTCGGATCCATGCCATGACAGTACTGGGGAAATTATGGGCAAGATTGAATGATAATGTCCATGGTTGGACCGTCAAATATTGACCGAAGATGATCCACGGTCCCTCAGATAAGACCTTTTCACAATCATATTTGTTTTGAAAAAGTCGCCAAAAAATAGCCATTTTCGATATCTATAAGATGGAAAGAAGACGAAGGTTTCCACAAACTGTAAATCTTACTTTGGAGTACCGTAAAACCTATGTTTCTTCTCAATAACTTAATAACCACAGTATTAGCCATATCTTGGGCTAAGATCTGAAAAATTCTTTTTGAGAAGTCTATAGATGGAGTACCATTAGATACATAAGTCTGAATATCACCCTCTAAAACCTCCAAGTCATCTTCATCTTCAGATCCATCATGCATCATGTTAGTACTGCCAACCAATTTATCTTTCCAAGAGACTTTTGGCCCTCCTAACGAATCTAGCACAGCCACTCCTTTCGAAGAGTCGCCGTCTTCCCTGAACCAGACTTTTTTCGGGATTAAGTCTTCCATAGAAACGTCATTCGAGCGAGGACTATCATTGAGAGAATTTTCGTAAAGGGAATCCATCTTTTTTTTTTGATTCCGATGTATTCTTATCCATTTAAATTATTTTAAACATATTCAAAGATAATAAAATTGGGGTCAATTCCCTTATTAATAATGACATTAAATGTTGGTGTCGATCATTTAATGGCCAGCACCCAAAAAAATAATAATTTTTTATTTTAAAAAGTTGGTGCCAGTCATTTAATGGCCAGCACCAGAAAAATATATTTTTCAAATATTGGTATAAACCTATACCACTATGATACAGTGTGAAAAAAAATCTTGGTGCCGGCCATTGAAATCCCAAAACAATTTTTTTTTTAAACCCTACACAATCATCAAGCAATGATTGAATTAAAGTTCAATGTGATGTCGACTATTAGATGATCAAAACTCAATTGCACTATTCATTTTAAGTAATTTTGGTGAATATTTTTAAATCTAGATGTTTTTATAATTATTTTTTGAGGTTAGATAGATAAAATAGCCGGATATCTGGATGTGCAGAGTAGTATGGAGTTAGTTTTTAAAAGAGTCCTGAGTAACCCAAATTCATTCCAAAGTTAAATGATTCCTATTTGCTATTTGCTCGGAGCCTACCTTTGTCCTTTGTCTTCATCAAACACAAAAAGATACTAAATATTGAGTTTGGAAGTTGGTGTCAAATAATGATTATTAATATTGTTTTAATGCGTCAGACAGGCCAAGTCAGAACAACATGTTTTCCTTGTTTTCACCGATTAAATGAGGGTC
Source organism: Gossypioides kirkii (assembly GCA_005610355.1). Classification (NCBI taxonomy): domain Eukaryota; kingdom Viridiplantae; phylum Streptophyta; class Magnoliopsida; order Malvales; family Malvaceae; genus Gossypioides; species Gossypioides kirkii. The sequence goes on along the minus strand of CP032254.1, from coordinate 14,917,042 downwards.
AATACGAGCTTGGGAGCTCCATTTTAGAGTTGGGGTTTTGACAAGTCAGTACCATAAGTGAAGGAAGGAAATGGAGTCACCATTCAGAGCAAATATACTGAAAGGCAAAGTAGCTTTGGTAACCGGAGGAGGCTCAGGAATTGGATTCGAGATCTCTGTGCAGCTGGGGAAACATGAAGCCTCAGTTGCCATCATGGGGCGGCGCAAACATGTTCTCGACTCTGCTGTTGATGCTCTTCGTTCCCTTGGCATCCCTGTAATTTTCCTTTCTCTTCTTTATATTTATACACCTTAGCTCCTTGCTCTGTCTTTCTTATTACTTGTTGACTTTGCTATTGGAGATGCAAAACATCTACTTTTCTTTCAAGTGGTTTCCCCAAAATCTTTGGAACTGATGTATGCATATTGGTTGAAACCTTATTCTCCAATCACGGATCATGTTCTAATTGAACTGATTCCAAAACCTTGGGTTTTTTTTTTATGTACAATAGAAAGAAAACAAATTTAACTAGCATGATGAGTCGATGGTTTAGTTATAGCAGAGGTGGGACTTAAGATCTAGTTACTGCAGGCCATAGGGCTTGAGGGAGATGTTAGAAGAGAAGATGATGCAGCTAGAACTGTGGAATCAACTTTTAAGCATTTTGGCAGGCTTGACATCCTTGTCAATGCCGCAGCTGGCAATTTCCTTGTGCCTGCTCAGGATTTATCTCCCAATGGCTTTCGAACAGGTTGTACATAAATTTGTATTTTATCTGTGTTGCAAATTTCTCGAGTCAGTGTGCTACAGTGTTAACATATCTTGTATTTCAGATTTGATGATTCGATTTTGTCCAAACAAGGCATTTAGATGTTAATTATTTATCTTTTTATTGTTCTTGTTGCAGTCATTGATATAGATTCTATTGGAACTTTTATAATGTGTCATGAGGCTCTCAAATATCTTAAGAAAAGGGGACTACGGAAGGACCCTTCCACTGGTGGAACAATAATAAACATAACTGCAACATTACATTATGGAGCAACATGGTACCAAATTCATGCATCGGCAGCCAAGGTTAGTAAAATCAGCTGGCAAGCTTGTTAAACGTTGTACTTTGGAATCTTTCAAAATCAGATTCAGTTGCCATATGCTGTGCTCCCACCAGGCAGCTATCGATAGCATTACCAGAAGCTTGGCATTGGAATGGGGTGAAGATCATGGCATTCTAGTCAATGGGATTGCACCGGGGGCTATCGAGGACACTGCTGGAGTCAGTAAACTTGCACCTGAGGAGGTACTGAGCAAGATTAAAGAGAAACCTTTGTACACATTTGGGGAGAAATGGGATATTGCAATGGCTGCTCTCTATCTTGCATCTGATGCAGGTTCGTAGTTTTGTCTCGTTTTTCAATTGTACGGCCTTTAACCTGTTTACTTGAACTGTAACTTTCCTTATGCAACCTTAGGAGACTTTATTCTGAACGAAAGCAGCATTTGACAAGCAATTAAGTTTTATAAGGAAAAGTTGGGTGTAGACTGAGAGTCAGTTTGTTCCTTCCAGTTGTGTGCTAACACGATGCATTGCATCTTTTGAATGGTTGAAGGGAAATTTGTGAATGGAACAGTCTTGGTTGTTGATGGGGGACAATGGTTGAGCAAACCCCGTTTGTTGTCGAAAGATGCTGTGAGGCAACTGTCTAGAAGACAGGAGACGAGGTCTAGGGTTGCACCAACTGGGTTACCAAAGAGTAAATTATGATAACTCTTTATGATGATTTTGTTGCTAAGTCTATTCTGTTCTGTTTAGCTATTAAGCTACTATGGATAAATGTTTACTTTTGGTAAAGAATTTGCTTTTATTAGCTAAGAAAGAACCCATGATAATAACTTTCCTTTTTCTCCTTTCCTCTTCTGTGATCGTATGCTTTGTTCTCTCAATATCAGAAAATAGGATTTTTTTTTAAAAATTTATTTTATGCAGGGAAAATTCTTTTTTTTTTTTTATTTCAGCATGTTATTTTCTGTATTTCCGTAATTAGTTGAATGTTGCGTTCGGTGATTATTTTGTTTAGTTGATACGTTGTCGTTTGCTACTATGGGTATGTTTGCTGCTTTTTCCACCCAAGGGATTGAGTTTTGTTATCGAAAGGGAACCCTTTGTAACCTTTTGGCATATATAAGCTGTGAATGGCAGCGGGATAAGCTGATGCTATGTGTTGATACAAAATGTGGCAAGAGGTCAGAGGTGGTTTATCCAATGGGTGAAGAGTTGCAAGTAATTGAGTTCGAGGAGAGAGTGTGGAGAGCTTGGAAGCCGTGTGGCAGCTAAAAACGCAGCTGTCACGTACAGGGATTTTTGGGCCACGCAGAAGCCGTGTTGCAACGCAACATAGACCTAAGGTGTTGCAACATAGGTCGGTGTCGCGACATAAAAAAACAGTTTCGTTTCAAGACTTGTGTTTGCTTCTGTCTTCGATGTTACAATATCGATGTCTTGAGGTCGCAACATAAGTAACAGTTTCGACCCGAATGTGCATTTTAGCTCCCAATTTTTCCTACAAGATCATGTACCCTTATTTAGATATCTAAGATGTAATAAAAATTACTAAAAAGTATAAATTACTACTGCAAGTATGAAAATCTAAATATATACTAAGATGTTTTGATTTAACTATTGAACAAGCTAAAGTTATGTGTAAAAAGGGATGTAAATAATAGTCTAATTCGTGATAGATCATTTACTATATAAACCCTTGCATGTTTGATAATTAAGCCATTTAACTAATGAAATTCAATAGTGACTAACTTTTATGGTTTTTATGGTTTAGTCCATTAATTCAATGTAACTCTATAATAGACTCATAAATATTAATTTTTAATATTTACTAATTTGATCATCGAAAATAGGATTCCGAAACCACCATTTTCAATACCACTGAAAAACAGATTGTTACAATAGTGAAATATGAAATTAATTTTATTCATTTATTCATCGTTCAAATATATAAAAAACAAATATGTACACATTTCCCAACATTTTGCTCGCTCATCTAATGTACATGGGCTAATTTGCCTATTTTTCAATAGAGGGGCTAAAATACAATCCAATGTATAGTACAAGGGATTTTGTCACTAGGTCATCCGAGTCGAATGACCACAACTGGTCACGAGGTTTCCACGTCCCATCGTTCACGAAGCCCAACCTAAAGTCACTCTCCACGTAAACAGTCAAACCTATATCAAACAAGCAATATTAAAATTTAATATTTACGAGGCTAGTATAGAAATTACGATTCCGAAATGTCATTTTCGTAAGTTGTGTTTGTAAATATTAAAATTTAATATTTACGAGGCTAGTATAGAAATATATTAAAGTTTGGTCTAGTAATTTTGTTCAATTGATAGCTAATTAAGGTACAAGTGTAATGACTTTAAAGTCAGTGATGTTAAAAATGAGGTATCAAAATCTCGTTTTCGTAAACCAAGTCCGTTAATATTTTTATTAAATATTTACGGAGATATTGTATAGTGAATTGAATATTGGATAGGTAATTTTGCAGAATTAGTAACTAACCAATGTACAATGATTAAATCATAAAAGTGGTAAAACAATTAATCCCTATAGATTTTAATTTCTAAAGGACTTAAATTGTAATTAAACCAAGGCTAAAATGGCAATTAGACCATTTTGGAATTGTAGTGAACGATTAGGTAAGAGTTTTGTTTATAAATTATATTACTTTTACAATTAAAATAATAATAAGGTATGAAATGAAAATTAATAAAATAAGAGAAAGGATGTTGTTATCCATTTTCATCTTCTTCTTCACTTTTTGAAACAAAAGAAAACTGAGGTAGCCATTGTTAAGCTTCAAAGGTTCGGCTACTTGCAGGGTAAGTTTATCTTGATCCATTTTTCATGAATTTTATCTTTTTAAGATTGTGGAAGTTCGATATAGCTAATCCAAATGTATTTTTTAAAATTGTTAAGGTTTTAATAAGTTGTTATTATGATTTCTTGAAGTTTTTTGTGTAAATTAATAGATTTTAAGCTTAGATGTGAAAAAGAACTAGATTATAGAGTTTAGTTATTAGTTGTTCTATATAAGGACTAAAGTGATTTATTTGTAAAGTTTTTATGAGATTTTAATAAAAAAACAAATATAGTAGAGAGTTTATAGAGGATGAGATTGAAATCAGATTCTAAAACGAAGCTCAAATTTGGAAGATATGACATTTCCATTTGAGAGATTAAATTGAATAAAATGCAAAAGTTTAGGGGACATTCAAGAAAATGAAATTGAATTGATACATGCTTATAACAGGTTGATAAGATATGTTTGGAATTGATAAATTGAATTGAATTAAATTAATTAATAGATAAAAAATTGAATCAAATCAAGGCTAGTTGCGGAAAAGCAAAAATTGTCGAATAATCCTTAAAAGCTCATTTGGTTGTTTCATATGTTAATTCAAGCTATGTTCTTATTTCTATAAATTGAATCATTATATTTGTTACATATTTACTTTGTTTTGCAAAGTATGATATCGAGGTAAATTGAAAATGATTATTTGAGTTTAAAATGTTATGTTTGAGATTGATTATTGAACTAGAGGACTAATTTGAACAAAAATAAAAATTTATGTAACTTAGTGATTATATGTTTTGACATTGAGTTTGATTGGAATGTATTATGTTATATAATGAAATGAGAAAAACTTAATAAAATCATGGAAGAGTAAAATGTTTCACTAAACGACTAAACGTTTTATGGACAACAGAAGTAGTACAATTTTGTAAATTCACCAAAAATTCTAGGAATCAAGTTAGAGGTTGAATCAAACATGAAATTAAACCTTATTGAGTCTAGTTTTGCATAAAAGCAACAGAGAAAGCAATGGAATTGTAGATTATTAGATATAATAATTTTTATGAGACAAGGTTAGAATGTTTTTGTGTTCACTTGTTCTAACTTTGAAAAATCATTATAAATTGTAAAAAAAAATGTTTAGGTGATGAAATTCATATGCTTAAAATCTTAATGAGTTTATTTTCAAATGAAACAAACGACAATATAATATGAGGATTTTTTTGAAAGATATTTAATTTTTAGTGAAGAAGAGTCGAAGCTGCTTAGTAGCACATCAAGGGGGTTTTAAAAAAAACTGGTATTAATGTATTCTGAAATAAATTCTGAAATTTTTATGATAAAAAGTTCATTGAGTCTAGTTTCAAAAACAAAACGCGGATCTTAATTTTGAATTTTTTAGGTCCAGATATAAATAATTTAGTGACTACTACACAAAAAGACATCTATTTTCAAATAACAAACAAAAACATAATATGAGACTTGTATCGAAAGATATTTAATTTTTAGTGAAAAAGAGTCAAAGCTGCCTAACAACAAATTAGGGGAGGTTTAAAAAAAAATGGTATTAATATACTTTGAAATAAATTCTGAATTTTTTATGGTAAAAAATTCATTGAGCCTAGTTTCAAAAAAAAAAGTGGATCTTAATTTCGAATTTTGTAATACATAATTTAGTGACTACTACTCAAGAAAACAACTTTATTAAAAACATATGTATAAATAGTGAAAGGATAGTTCATGTTACATAAAAGCATGCCATACTAAAGCTAAAGATTCTTGTATAAGTAATTGTAAATAAAGGAAGTGAAATGGAGAGGAGGAGAAGGAAAAATAATGGAAGAGTTATAAAATGAATTAATAGTTGATTATGACTGATCGAATCATATTGGTGTGAATTTAACTGATTATTAAGATAGAGGACTAAATTGAATAAAAGTGAAAATATTAAAATTAAATGAAATGGTGAAATTGGTTTGGAATTGAGATAGTATGCTATTTTATGTATGAAATGATATCATGAGTGATGAATCGATGATATTGAAATTGATAGAATGAGAATTGAACTTATAAGGGAATTAGATAAATGATTATCCTATCAATTGCTCGGGCGGAGTTATTTCAATTATATTTTGATGAGCGCTGGGCAGCATTTTACTTCAGACGTTCCGATGAGTGTTGGGCACAACCTTTACTTCGATTATACCGATGAGCGTAGGGTGCAAACTAATTACTTTGGACGTTCCGATGAGACACCGAGTGCCAAATGATTACTTCAACTACGTGTCGATGAGTGCTGGGCACAACTTTTACTTCGATTATACCAATAAGCGTTGGGTGCAAACTAATTAATTTGGATGTTCCGATGAGGCACTGGGTGCCAAATGGTTACTTCAACTACGTGTCGATGAGTGTTTAGCACAATTTTCACTTCAATCATATCGATGAGCATTGAGCGCAATCTATTTTCTTTGGAAATTGTTCGATAAGGCATTGAGTGCCAAATTGGGGTGTTGGTTGGATTTGTGTATCCATTCGTGTTCGATTAAAGTTACTAATGATTAAATATGTAAAAATTTATAATGATAAATCAAAAGAATTGATAATGTGAAAAAAATTGTAAACTGAATTTATAAGTCTAGAAGATTGGTACGATATTGTGACAAATTCAATGATTTAGTTTGGGAAATGGCATGTTAATATGATATATTCCTAAACTAGTTATTTGTTCATATTTAAGATGATTCATGGTACACATTTATCATGTGATATTGTGTGTTGATAATGAATTGAATTGTGATTCTAAAGTTGAAAGTGAATGTGTAACATCCGCGTGCTTGAATCGGATTTGGAACAGTGATAGAGTACAATTGAGAATTAGAATATATGGTTGAATTTAGAAAGGTTTGGAGAAATCAAGGATGTATTAGTAAAGGAGAGAAAATATGGAGGACTAAATAGCAAATTATCCAAATTAAATTTTGAGTCATCATGGGAATTAGATTGATTGAGGAAGGGCAAAAGAGTAATTTGGTGGAAGATATTTTTGGAGGCAAAGTTTTGGGCCAAAGTGTAAAATTGGAAGGCCTAAGGACTAAAAGTGCAATTTTACCATTTTTATTAAGTGAGATATTTTTGAAGAAAAGTCTAGAGAATTTGAGAGAGAGAGAAATCAATTAAAAGCAAAGATATCAGCTCTCTCCATAAAGCTAACCGTCCATGCCATTCTCTCTTCCATCCAACTTTTGCTTTTATTCCAAATAGGTCCTTCCACCATTTTTAAGCTTTCCAAACTCCAAAACCTTCCATTTTCTTTGGAATTTCTGAAAGAAAGTTATAAAAGAGAGTTATTAGACACCTCAAACTTCTTTTAGAATTCATTTTGAGGTGTTAGAGAGCATAGGGACTAAATCGAGAAAATTTTAAATTCAAGGATTAAGGTAAGAAGTGATTAAATTCTCATGATATATATGTATTTTACTGTTATTTAGCATGAAAAATATTGAATTAGAGCTTATAGCTTATATGTGTTTATGTGAAATTGAAGAGAAAGAGAAGAGAGTCAAGGATCAAATTGAAGAGAAAGGAAAAGAGAAGAGCAAAGAGTGAAAAGAGAAGGAAATCAGCCTTTTGTTGTAAGTACTACAAGAATTTTAGTTTATAGTCTATTCTTCATAATATATTTGAGCTGTTAGCATGGAAATTGTTGTTTAATTAGGTGTTATAAAGATGATTAAGTGAGATTAGTGTAATAAAACATGAGAAAGAAAATGTTTTCATTGAAACAGATTGGACAGAATCAGAGGGTTAACTTTGAAAATGCACTAAAAATTGTGTATATGGAGTTAAGGGTCGAATTATATATGTAATTAAAGCTTATTGTGTGTAGTTTCATATGGAAGAAACAGTGAATTAAATGGATCTGTATATTCTGAGTTATAACTGATTTTGTATAACAAGGTCAGAGCAGATACGAGTTCCCCTGTTCTGACTTTGAAAAATTTTAGAAAAATGTAGAAAAATCATTAGAGTCTGAAATTTATATGGTTGAATCCTTAATGAATATATTTTCAAAATAAACAGACTAGAACATTATTGGATCTCTGTACTAAAAGATAGATAATTTTTAGTGAAGAAAGGTCGAAACTGTCAAACAGCAGAGAAGGGGTAAATTGAAAGAATTTACTGTACAAATTGGCTAAAGTAAAAATTCTGGAAATTTTATGGTAAAAATATGATTGAGTCTAGTTTCAGAAACATCAAACGGATTATAATTTCGAATTCTGTAGCTCGAGGTATAAATAATTTAGTGACGGTAACGCAAGTGGACAGCTTTGAAAAGTTAATGTGAAAATAAAAGTAAGAGGTATATGATGATGAATATGTGAGAAAAATATATGTGTGAAATATTATGTGTTTAATTATAATTGTTGATTATATGACTAAATGGTGATGTTGTGGAAGCATTTTTAGAAAATAAATGTGAGAAATACATGATTATGTATATGTGAAGAGAAATGTAAATGTGATGTATAAGTTATGGATAATGATGTTAAATGAGATTATGCCCATGTAGACGAATTAGAACCGTTGTGATATTAGTGGCATGCCATTAAGGAACACTAGCGCGCTCTCTGATTAGCACTGTGTGTGCTCTCTGTTTAGCACGTCTCGTGCTCTCTGTTATTAGCACTGTGTGTGCTCTCTGATTAGCACTTTGTGTGCTCAGTACTTTGTGTACTCTCTGTTTAGCACTTTGTGTGCTCTCTGTTGCCCAGCACTTATGTGCTCTCTGTTCAGTACTTCGGTACTCTCTGTTTGTTCCGTTTATCCGATAGGTTCTATAAAAGTCTACTATGGGCCAAGTGGATAAATAAACTAAGTGAGCTATGGTTAAGAAAGCTATGATGGCCAGATTGTGAAAAGTGAAAGAATGTGCAAATTATGATGTTGAGATAAGTGAAATGATGAATATATGAAAGATAAGTACTATATGTGTATGTGTAATTAAATGTTGAAAATTAAGTGAACTAATGTGGCTGAAATGACTAAGTTGTGAAAAAGGGATGAAAATGTAATATCTACCATTGAAGTAAGTTGGTATATGAGAATGAATTTGTGTTATGGTGGCATTAAGGTAAATTAAATGTTACATGCAAGAAAGGTTAGAAATTTTATACGCATGAGCATTGAAATATTTGATAAAATTAAGCAATAAATAAATAATCATCTATTATTCTTGTAGTGCTTACTAAGCCTTCACCGGCTTAACGCGTTTATTTTAACGCGTAGGTACAAAGTAACAAAGAGAAAAGTTGAGTTCAGGGACCTCTCATCACATCACATCATCCTTTGGTGGACTCCAAATATAGGTATTTTTTTTTAAGAAAATGGCATGTACAATAGTATCTGTGTGAATCCTTAATGAGTGGAAAAAATGTTATCTCGAATGTTATGAATTATGAAAATGAAATAATTAATATATGATATTTCGATTTGAATGGTCTTAAAAGACATCGGTTTTTAAAGAAATTTGCTGTTACTCAACTTTCTGTGCCTTACTGTAATGTAATGCTCTTATACTGGGTTTATACGTATAAATCGAGTATAGGGGTGTTACATTTGGTGGTATCAGAGCGAAGGTTTTTTGATGTTTGGGGTCGGGAATGAGTCCACTTGTACATGCCATTTTATATGTTGATGTGATGAGAGGATGTTTAGTTATTTAATTGTTAAAATAGTGAATGTTGTAGAAAAAAGAATGTTGAATAGGGCTCGTGAAGAGTCTAAAGATGAAGTTGACAGTAGGGCCTCAAATACTGTTAGAGAAGAGGATGATGCTCCTGATGTAATTACCGGTAAATTTTCTTTATTTGACTCTCTTGTAGTTACATTAATTTATCCTGGTTTTACACATTCATATATATGAAACTCATTAGTGAAAGAGAGAGAGTTAATAATAGAACCTACTGAACATGAAGTGATTGTTACTAATCCTTTCTGGCAAAGTGAGAGAGAGTTAATAAAGAGTGTACGAGGTGTCCTTTAAAGATTCAAGATTGTGAAATTTCAGCAGATCTCATGGCTCTTACATTTCATGAGTTTGATGTGATACTTGGAATGGCTTGGTTATTTGAATATAGGGCCGTAGTTGATTGTAGAAGAAAAAGAATTTCTTTGAGAACTGCAGATGGAAATGAGATGATTGTAACTGGTGAGAAATTCAGTACTTTATCGAATGTGATTTTTGCGATTAAAGTTTCCAAGATGATTAAGAAAGGGCATGATGCTTTTCTAGCTTATGTTTTAGATACTCGGGTAAAAGATAATGAGATTGAAAAGATACCGGTGGTACGAGAATTTTCTGATGTGTTTCCTAAAAAGTTGTTAGGTTTACTTCCTGAAAGAGAAGTTGAATTTAGAATTGAATTAGTTCCGAGGATTGCACTAATTTCGATAGCACCATATAGAATGGTACCAGCAGAGTTAAAAGAATTGTTGGATAAAGGATTCATACGTCCAAGTGTATCACCATGAGGAGCTCCGGTATTATTTGTGAAAAAGAAAGATGGATTTTTGAGACTTTGTATAGATTACCGTCAGCTAAATAAAGTGACGATAAAGAATAAATATCCACTGCCCAGGATTGATGATTTATTTGATCAGTTGAAGGGAGCTACTATGTTTTCTAAAATTGATCTGAGATCGGGATATTATCAATTGAGGGTAAAAGAGTTGGATGTATCAAAGACTGCTTTTAGGACTCGATATGGACATTATGAGTTCTTGGTTATGCCATTTGGATTAACTAATGCTTTAGCTGCTTTCATGGATCTCATGAATAGAATTTTTCAGCCATAATTGGACCAATTCGTTGTGGTATTTATTGATGATATTCTGGTATATTCGAAAGGAGAAGAAGAACATGAGAAACATCTTTGAATTGTATTACAGACTTTGAGAGAAAAGAAATTATTTGCCAAATTGAGTAAATGTGAATTTTAGTTGAAATAGGTTACTTTTCTGGGTTGCATTTTGTCTGAAGCCGGAATTCGAGTAGATCCGAAGAAGATTGAAGCAATACTGGAGTGGAAATCGCCGAAGAATGTGACAGAGGTAAGGAGTTTCCTTGGTTTAGCTGGTTATTACAGAAGATTTGTTCAGGGATTCTCTATGATTGCATTGCCTTTAACGAGACTGTTGCAGAAGGATGTGAAGTTTGAGTGGAATGAAAAGTGCCAATAAAGTTTTGATAGATTAAAGGCAGCATTGACTGAAGCTCTTGTGTTGATTCAGCCAGAGTCTGTTAAAGAATTTGTGATTTATAGTGATGCATCCTATAATGGCTTAGGGTGTGTATTAATGCAAGATGGAAAGGTAGTTGCATATACATCGAGAAAATTGAAGTCACATGAGAAGAACTATCCAACTCATGATCTTGAATTGGTTGCAGTGGTGTTTGCATTAAAGATTTGAAGACATTATCTATATGGAGAAAGATGTTGTGTTTACACGGATCACAAGAGTTTGAAGTATCTGTTAACTTAGAAAGAGCTGAATTTGAGACAGAGAAGGTGGATTGAGTTAATTAAAGATTAAGATTGTATTATTAATTATTATCCCGGGAAAGCAAATGTTGTAGCTGATGCCTTGAGTAGAAAGTCGATAGCAGCATTAAAGGCGATGAATGTGCATTTGGAGATGTAACAAAATGATGAATTATCAATTGAATTAAGAGTGAAACCGACTTTATTTCAAGAAGTGAAAGATGCACAGAAAGAGGATGGAGAGATGATGAAGATAAAGAAACAACTTGAAGAAGACAAAGGTAATGAATTTGAAATTGATAGTGAAGGAAGTTTAAGATTTCATAATCAGTTATATATGCCTAATTAAGAAGATTTGAAACGAAGAATTTTGGATGAAACTCATTATAGTTCGTTTGTTGTACCTCCGGGAAGTAACAAGATGTATCATGACTTAAAGCCATTTTATTGGTGGAAAGGGATGAAACGGAATATAGTTGAGTATGTTTCCAAGTGCTTGATATGTCAGAAGGTAAAAGCAGAGCATCAAGTGCCATCGGGATTGCTTTAATCTATTACTATACCAGAGTGGAAATGGGAAAGAATTACAATGGATTTTGTCACGGGATTGCCACTTTCACCAAAGAAGAAAGATGCTATTTGGGTGATAGTTGATCGATTAACCAAGTCTGCTCATTTTCTTCCGGTAAGAACTGATTTTTCAATGGATAAGTATGCACAATTGTATATAGATGAAATAGTTAGACTTCATGGTGTGCTTGTATCTATTATTTTTGATCGAGATCCAAGATTTACATCAAAGTTTTGGAAAAAAATTACATGAAGCTTTTGGTACTCAATTGAATTTTAGTACAGCATATCATCCTCAGACAGATGGATAGTCAGAAAGGGTGATTCAAATTCTGGAAGACATGATGAGAAGCTGTATTATTGAGTTTGAAGGCAATTGGGAAAGGTATTTGTCGTTGATTGAGTTTACTTATAAAACAACTATCAGTCAAGCATTCAAATGTCGCCTTATGAAGCATTATATGGAAGAAAATGTAGAACTGCTGTATGCTGGACTAAGTTAAGTGAACAGAAGCTCGTGGGTCCTGATCTGATTCGAGAAACTGAAGAAAAAGTGAAGTTGATCCGAGAACGATTAAAGGCTGCTTCAGATAGATAGAAGTCCTATGATGATTTGAAAAGAAAAGATATAGAGTACGATGTGGGTAAAAAAAAAAATTTTCTTGAAAGTGTCTCCATGGAAGAAAGTTATCCGATTTGGCAAGAAAGGGAAATTGAGCCCAAGATTTATCGGGTCATATGAGACTTTGGAAAGAATTGGTCCAGTTGCTTATCGATTGGCTTTTCCTCCAAAGTTAGATGAAATTCATAATGTTTTTTATATGTCTATGCTACGGAGGTACTGGTCTGATTCATTCCATGTGATTACTCCGAAGAATATTGAAATACAATCGGATTTGACTTATGAAGAAGAGACAATAAAGATACTAGCTCGAGAAGTGAAAGAATTGAGAAATAAAAGAGTTCCTCTGGTAAAAATGCTGTGGAGACATCATAGTTCAGAAGAAGCTACTTGGGAAAGAGAGGAAAACGATGAAACAACAGTATCCACAGTTGTTAAGTACAGGTAAATTTCGAGGACGAAATTTATTTTAAGGGGGAGAGAATTGTAACATCCGCGTGCTTGAATCGGATTTGGAACAGTGATAGAGTACAATTGAGAATTAGAATATATGGTTGAATTTAGAAAGGTTTGGAGAAATCAAGGATGTATTAGTAAAGGAGAGAAAATATGGAGGACTAAATAGCAAATTATCCAAATTAAGTTTTGAGTCATCATGGGAATTAGATTGATTGAGGAAGGGCAAAAGAGTAATTTGGTGGAAGATATTTTTGGAGGCAAAGTTTTGGGCCAAAGTGTAAAATTGGAAGGCCTAAGGACTAAAAGTGCAATTTTACCATTTTTATTAAGTGAGATATTTTTGAAGAAAAGTCTAGAGAATTTGAGAGAGAGAGAAATCAATTAAAAGCAAAGATATCAGCTCTCTCCATAAAGCTAACCGTCCATGCCATTCTCTCTTCCATCCAACTTTTGCTTTTATTCCAAATAGGTCCTTCCACCATTTTTAAGCTTTCCAAACTCCAAAACCTTCCATTTTCTTTGGAATTTCTGAAAGAAAGTTATAAAAGAGAGTTATTAGACACCTCAAACTTCTTTTAGAATTCATTTTGAGGTGTTAGAGAGCATAGGGACTAAATCGAGAAAATTTTAAATTCAAGGATTAAGGTAAGAAGTGATTAAATTCTCATGATATATATGTATTTTACTGTTATTTAGCATGAAAAATATTGAATTAGAGCTTATAGCTTATATGTGTTTATGTGAAATTGAAGAGAAAGAGAAGAGAGTCAAGGATCAAATTGAAGAGAAAGGAAAAGAGAAGAGCAAAGAGTGAAAAGAGAAGGAAATCAGCCTTTTGTTGTAAGTACTACAAGAATTTTAGTTTATAGTCTATTCTTCATAATATATTTGAGCTGTTAGCATGGAAATTGTTGTTTAATTAGGTGTTATAAAGATGATTAAGTGAGATTAGTGTAATAAAACATGAGAAAGAAAATGTTTTCATTGAAACAGATTGGACAGAATCAGAGGGTTAACTTTGAAAATGCACTAAAAATTGTGTATATGGAGTTAAGGGTCGAATTATATATGTAATTAAAGCTTATTGTGTGTAGTTTCATATGGAAGAAACAGTGAATTAAATGGATCTGTATATTCTGAGTTATAACTGATTTTGTATAACAAGGTCAGAGCAGATACGAGTTCCCCTGTTCTGACTTTGAAAAATTTTAGAAAAATGTAGAAAAATCATTAGAGTCTGAAATTTATATGGTTGAATCCTTAATGAATATATTTTCAAAATAAACAGACTAGAACATTATTGGATCTCTGTACTAAAAGATAGATAATTTTTAGTGAAGAAAGGTCGAAACTGTCAAACAGCAGAGAAGGGGTAAATTGAAAGAATTTACTGTACAAATTGGCTAAAGTAAAAATTCTGGAAATTTTATGGTAAAAATATGATTGAGTCTAGTTTCAGAAACATCAAACGGATTATAATTTCGAATTCTGTAGCTCGAGGTATAAATAATTTAGTGACGGTAACGCAAGTGGACAGCTTTGAAAAGTTAATGTGAAAATAAAAGTAAGAGGTATATGATGATGAATATGTGAGAAAAATATATGTGTGAAATATTATGTGTTTAATTATAATTGTTGATTATATGACTAAATGGTGATGTTGTGGAAGCATTTTTAGAAAATAAATGTGAGAAATACATGATTATGTATATGTGAAGAGAAATGTAAATGTGATGTATAAGTTATGGATAATGATGTTAAATGAGATTATGCCCATGTAGACGAATTAGAACCGTTGTGATATTAGTGGCATGCCATTAAGGAACACTAGCGCGCTCTCTGATTAGCACTGTGTGTGCTCTCTGTTTAGCACGTCTCGTGCTCTCTGTTATTAGCACTGTGTGTGCTCTCTGATTAGCACTTTGTGTGCTCAGTACTTTGTGTACTCTCTGTTTAGCACTTTGTGTGCTCTCTGTTGCCCAGCACTTATGTGCTCTCTGTTCAGTACTTCGGTACTCTCTGTTTGTTCCGTTTATCCGATAGGTTCTATAAAAGTCTACTATGGGCCAAGTGGATAAATAAACTAAGTGAGCTATGGTTAAGAAAGCTATGATGGCCAGATTGTGAAAAGTGAAAGAATGTGCAAATTATGATGTTGAGATAAGTGAAATGATGAATATATGAAAGATAAGTACTATATGTGTATGTGTAATTAAATGTTGAAAATTAAGTGAACTAATGTGGCTGAAATGACTAAGTTGTGAAAAAGGGATGAAAATGTAATATCTACCATTGAAGTAAGTTGGTATATGAGAATGAATTTGTGTTATGGTGGCATTAAGGTAAATTAAATGTTACATGCAAGAAAGGTTAGAAATTTTATACGCATGAGCATTGAAATATTTGATAAAATTAAGCAATAAATAAATAATCATCTATTATTCTTGTAGTGCTTACTAAGCCTTCACCGGCTTAACGCGTTTATTTTAACGCGTAGGTACAAAGTAACAAAGAGAAAAGTTGAGTTCAGGGACCTCTCATCACATCACATCATCCTTTGGTGGACTCCAAATATAGGTATTTTTTTTTAAGAAAATGGCATGTACAATAGTATCCGTGTGAATCCTTAATGAGTGGAAAAAATGTTATCTCGAATGTTATGAATTATGAAAATGAAATAATTAATATATGATATTTCGATTTGAATGGTCTTAAAAGACATCGGTTTTTAAAGAAATTTGCTGTTACTCAACTTTCTGTGCCTTACTGTAATGTAATGCTCTTATACTGGGTTTATACGTATAAATCGAGTATAAGGGTGTTACAGAATGCATATATACTGGATTGAATTATAATGAAATCATTACCATGTGATAAGAACGATGTACAGGGTACAAGTATTCAAATACGACCGAATTCATAGTATGATATGTAATTGAAAATAGTTACAGGGTATGATATGTGAAAACATGAATGGTTCCAACAGGCATGATATTGTAATTGGATTTGGAAACTTGAAAATATAATGAAATAGATTAACAATAAAATATGAAAATGAAATGAGTTATGTGAAATTGGTATGAGTTTGTAACTTGATAAAAGATATCGAAATTAAATGGTATAATGCTATGGAATCAATTGTGCATATGTGTGTGTGTGTGTGTGGATCATGATAAAGGAAATACGCGAACTTTTGTGTGAATAAATTGGAAATTAGCCCTGGGGGAGGTTGAAATGAATATGAATGACTTGATCGACTTCAAAAATAGACTTGAATGATTCTTAAATGGTTTATTGTTGTGGAATGAACATGGAATTTGTTGTTATAATGTTAACGATATAAATGTTTGATTCGTGATTGGTATTGAATTTTAAAAGGGCTTTATGTTAGGTGTTGGCATGTAATTGGAATTGATCACTTCTATTGCAATGCTAAATGAATTGGTTTATCACTTGATATGAATGACATACTTGTTGGATGTTACAATTTTCTTAACTTGAAAGTTTGTTATTTGAATCATAGAAATACTAATGAGTTCCATTGCTCAACATATGGTTTATTTTTCGTACGCAAGTTAGGTATAATTCAAGATATTTGAACTACGACTTCAGCATCCAATCAAGAATCCTAAACTCATCAAAGTTTCCGTTTTTATTCTAAGATGGCATGTACCTAGTTGAGTCTAGTTTGATTTGTTCTTAAGTGAATGCTCTTGTGGAATTTGGCCCTATTCAACCTCAGATTAGTCCTTAAAGCTTTTGCAAGCCCGTATAAATCTCGTAAATGGTTTGTTATTGTGATTAATGTTTGTTTGATTGAATTAAATCTTACAATAGTTTAAAGTTGAATAAAATTAATCGTAATCGCTCTAGCAATGAATGTGACATCCTGTAGCTCGAACCCAGTGATCGGGTGTAAGGTGCTACATGTAGTGGTATCGAATCTATAGGTTTAGCTAGTTCTCGGACAAAGTCAAGCTCGAAATTGAGTTTAGAGGTACATACCAAGATTGAGTCGAGTCTGAGTTGGGATTTGGATGTTGAATGTTAATTATTTTGTCTTATATTTGAAAATGTTTGATGAGTCAAGGAATTATTATTGGATAGGTAATTTTGCAGAATTAGTGACTAATCAATGTACAAGAATTAAATCATAAAACTGATAAAAAAATTAATCCCTATAAAATTTAATTTCTAAAGGACTTAAATAAACCAAAGTTAAAATGGCAATTAGACCGTTTTGGAATTGTAGTGGACGATTAGGTAAGAGTTGGTTTATAAATAATATTACTTTTATAATTAAAATAATAATAATAAGGTTGAAATGAAAAAGAATAAAATAAGAGAAAGGATGTTGTCATCCATTTTTGTCTTCTTTTTCACATTTTGAAACAAAAGAAACTAAGGTAGCCATTGTTAAGCTTCAAAGGTTCGGCTACTTGCAGGGTAAGTTTATCTTGATCCGTTATTCATAAATTTTAAATTTTTGAGATCGTGGAAGCTCAATTTAGTTAACCCGAGTATTATTTTTTAAAACTATTAAAGTTAGTTTTAAAAAATTACTATTGATGATTTCTTGAAGTTTTTTGTGCTAAATTGATCGATTTTATGTTTAGATTTGAAAAAGTATTAGATTATAGAGTTTAATTGTTAGTTGTTTCATATAAAAACTAAAGTGATTTAGTTGTCGCATCAATAAAATTAACAGATATTAACTTTTTATCTATTTTATTGAGTGATTTGATAATGTAATCTTAAGGGCTAGAAAAGATAAAAAAATCTCATGAATAATTAAAATAATTTTTTTATAAAATTAAAAGATTAAATAAATCATTATAATTATTTTTTATAAGAGTTATTATTCATCTTTTTTAATTTCAAATTTAAATTTATACTAATTATCTTTTATTTTATATTTAACTATTGTAACACACAAATAATAAATGAACTTTTTATCATATTATTACATTAATAACCAAACAAAGCATAATAAATATATTTTAATTTAACTACTCTTTTATGGCCAGCCTTCTTTAAATATCGCACGATAGCTTAGGAAGGGAGAACGAACTCGCGCGTACATCTACGAAAAGTTGACAAAGTTTTTTAATGAAGCTCATGGATTGCAGCAAGGAGGAATTGACCAACACGCAATTTGACAGATGGACGTTGTTCAACTTTTTGGGTCTTTTCTAATTCATTTATATCGCGCGATCCTCCTAATTTTAATTCACCAATCACGCGACTAATGAGCGAGAGAGCGAGCTTACTTTAGCATGTTGGGCCAGTTTCCTTTCTTCTGCCCAGTAATAATAACGCGCGATTGCATGCGGTTTTCGACCGATATCGTGCGATAGCGCGAGTCTACTCGTTCGAGTACAGAGGAGGAATTACATGGATATATCAAAGGCACACCTAGAACATAGGATATTGGCGTTTTGTATTGAAACCAAAGGCACTCATAGAATGACATGTCGGGATCTTCATGTTTGAGTTACCGGTTAATCTCGACTATTTGTTAAAGTTGAAATCGAAGGTTGAAATTGAGGAATGTCTTTTCATTGATGATTTAGACATTTCTTAATACAAGCTTTGCAATAACGTCGCAAAATCACAGTACAATCGCGTGGTTGGACTTTCGACTTTCTGTCTGTAATAGGTGAATTGACCCTCCAATAACCACCGCCTTCTCCTTCTCAGCTCTTCCTTGTTGATTCTCTGTATCAACATATCTTAATGTTACATTTAGTAAGAGTATTTTTTTTAATTATGTTTTAATATGAGTTAATAATAAATTAAAATTTATCCACTCAAATGACTTGTTTTTGGGAAAAAAGAGAATTTTTTTATTTTGAAAAGCTTTTATTTTTTTTAGGCATAATAACTTATTTGATTTTTCAACTTTATATAAAAAAATCATTTTAACCTTCATTTAAATTTTCACCTCATTTAACCCTTAAATTTGTACTGTTTGTTAAATCACATGTAAAATAGATTGAAAAATTAACATTTATTAACTTTGTTGATGTGGTATACATGTGAATTACCACATGGATGATACATCAATAATTATTTTTTTAATATTTAAAAATTCATAAAAAATTTAAAAATTATAAAATTATTAATGTTATTAAAAATTATAAAAGTTCTAATTCTAATTCTAATTTTAAATTCAAATTTATATTATTATTTTTTAATTTTATATCACATTAGTAATAAATAAACTTTTTTATCATATTATTACATTAAAAACCCAACAAAACATTATAAATATATTTTAATTTAACTACTCTTTCATGTCCAACCATACCTTAATTTCCTAAAAAGAAAATTCGGTGGCCCATAAAAAAAAGCTTTAAACATCGCACGAGAGCCCACGAAGGGAAAATGAACTCGCGCGCACATCAACGTT
Source organism: Gossypioides kirkii (assembly GCA_005610355.1). Lineage (NCBI taxonomy): Eukaryota > Viridiplantae > Streptophyta > Magnoliopsida > Malvales > Malvaceae > Gossypioides > Gossypioides kirkii. The sequence continues at coordinate 14,897,580 of CP032254.1, read as the reverse complement.
GACCAAGTATTGTAAATGAAGCTCATGGATTGCGAGGAGGGATTTATTGCAGTAAGCTTCTTTTACACGATTGGACAGATGGAGGTTGTTCAACAGCGTTGGCCTGACGTTTTGGGGGTCTTTCTAATTGCTGTATATCGCGCGATCCTCCTAATTTTGATTCACCAATCGCGCGACTAAAGAGCGAGAAAGCTTACTTTAGCATGTGGGGTCAGTGTCCTTTTTTCTACCAAATAATAATAAACGCGCGATTGCGTGCGGTTATCGACCGATATCATGCGATTATCGACAGAGGAGGGAATAATATTTTTTTTTTTGAGGAAATACTACTCGCGCGATTATATATGGTGAAGGAGGAATTATTTGCATATATTAGTTTTAAGGTTTTAAGCAGAAAAAACTTTTGCCTCTGAAACTATGGCTCCATTCTCTTTACGTAGCCGTCTTCAGGCTTCTGCGCTAAGCAAGAGGCGTCTCAAATCCAAAGCCAAGCATGTAATTATAATCTCTTTTACTTGCTCTTTTTGCAAATTTTCGTTGCCATATCTTGCTAATTTACAATTGATATGGGGATCAGGGGAGGGAAGGGATGAAGAAAATGGAGGAAAGCTTCAAAAGATTGAAATCTGAAATGGAAGAAATTAGCGAGGAACAGAAGAATATCAGGGAAGGGCAAAGGCAAGTTAAAGAAAATTCGGAATCATCGAATCCGAGTGCGAGGAATTGAAGAGGGAAACTAGGCTCATAATCCAGCAAAGTGCCAGAACCCAGGTTAAACTTGCTTATTTTTCTTTAGTATATTACAAATTGGGGGAAGAATTTCGTTACCAAGGCTCTTCCTTAGATCTTAGGGCTTCTGCATATATAGCTTTAACCATGTGATGGGTTGTTGACAGGTTAAACTTGCTCTTATGTTCCGCATACTGAAAGCAAGGGAAGCCGGCGATTTGAATACCGCTGCCACTCTCACTGAAATGCTCCGGTTGGTTTCTTAACTACGAATTCATTATAAATCTGACATTGAATATGTATATATTTTTATCGGTAATTTATTAAATTGCATTAAAAAAGACACAAGCCTTATAAACATGAGGAGGAGCTCCCAACCGCGCTTCACAGGGGCCAAAGGAATGGGATTATCATTTGATATATTGGAACTGATGGAGTTTTTTAACTCACAGGCAATCTAAAAAAGAGCTACATGTTTCATTAATTAATTTATAAATAGACATTTTAAACTCTTCTGGAATTATAAAATCCGTATACCTGATATTGGAAGGAATGGGTTCTTTTTTGTTGAGGAGGAATGATTTTTCCATGTTATAGTTTACTCCGGCTACTTTGCTCCTTGCTGCTTACCTGAACTGTTGAAGCAATGACATAGATAATACCAGGAACCAGTCCTTGAATCATTTCAGTCCTAATCTCTTGGAAAAATGGATCTCATGCCCTGAATCATCATCCTGTGCGAATAATTGATGCCAGTCATTTCCCGATAGAAAATCCTTTGTCAAATTATTCTGCAGTTATGGTACAAGTGTTTGACCTTTAGTTGCATATATTCTTGGCTATGTATAAACTAAAACTGCAGTATCTGGAAGTAACCTCTGGGAGAGGAGCAAAGAGACAGTAATATATACATACATGTATAAATATATATTTGACGACACCCTCTTCAAGTCTTGAACTCCCTTTGAAACGATTGTTTCAAAGATTAATTATACCAATTTGTGACAGCTGAATTTACACCCTTTAGATACAAGTTAATGATCCATATGCGCAAGAGCAGTGAACTGCATTTCTACTAGTATCAGGAGATTCATTGTGTTTGATATTTCTCCCTTTTGCTCATGCAGTGAAATAGTAGGAAGAGAGAGGGAGGAATGCAAAGCTGACATCTGAATGACCATGATAAGCTTCCTCTGCGCAGCTGCTCCAAATGTTAAGACATAAAAGTGTGTGACAATTAAGTGCGTGTTGCCGTTCAGCATCGCCGATTTGTTATTAAGTACTGCTACTTATGTTTCCTATCTACTTCGTTTCATGTTTGGTATGTCAAACTTTGAACTTATCAAACTCTTGTTCTGTTGTGTGTCTAAGGTTGAATAAACAAAATATGGAGACTTGAAAACAACAGAAGTTAAAAGTAAACTAGTTATTGTTATGCTGAACATACACCTTAAATTGCCAACATTGTGCATTGCCTTGTTTGCTTTGCCCTTGTACATTGCTCTCGTTTCTTCTGTTTGCAACTAGCAGTTGATTTACTTCAACATTTTATGTTAAATTTAGTTACATATGTACTCAGTTTATCCACTCCCCCCCCCCCCCCCTCCAATCATGCTTTTCTTCTCTTTCATCTGGCCACAATTAAAAAAATTGAAGAGTTGAAATGAGCACAAGTATGTGTCATATTAATGGATATATTATTTCTGTTTTGATATTATTTTTCAAATTATCTATTAGATTAAATAGGTAAGAATTGAACCCAAGTAGTAGGCTCATTGGCTGAAGCTGGTTCATCAATGCTCGATACAATATTTCATTCATTGGGTCGCTGTCTGGTAGTGTAGTGTAGCCTGTGTATATGGTTGTGTGAGTTTGAACTTGAATTGTATAAAAAAAATTCAAAATTATGGGTTTTTGGTATTAGGAAGAGGGCAAAGCCCTATAACTTAGGGCTTGACTCGGACTTTGCTTGACCCGAATTGAAACTTGCCAACCCCGACTCAGATTGCCTGAACCCGAATCTGAAATTTAATAAAAGACCTGATTTCGCCCCTCCCTGTCTTGACTTAAATTCAATTTAATTGTTTTATTTTTTATTTTAAAGCAAATAAGATTACATTTTTAATTGTTTTATTTTTTATTTTGAAGCAAATAAAATTATTTTTGGATTTAAACTTAAAATTTAATATATTTATTTGTATTTATATGTTTATTTTTTGAAAGTAAAAAGTAAATATATGTATATATATTAGGGGTATTTTTGTATATATCTTGGGGTGGGTGGGGTGGATTTACCCGAAATTTGATTCGTTTATTTTACTAATTTCACCCAATTTGACTCACTTTGAATAAGATATTTCAAAAAAAAAATCAACCTTATCGAATCAAGTCTTATTGGATTCGAGGTTTTTTGTCATTTTTATTAAGGGTCAATTTAGTATTATTGTTCAGAATTATTTTTGGAATAAAAAGTATTTTTGAGATTAAAATATGACTAAACAAAATGCTTTTGAGAGTGATCAAATGCAAAAGCAGAAAATTTTAACTTTTGCTCAACAGTGTTTTTTGACCCAAAAATATTTTTGAAAAGCAATGTTAAATTAATCTTAAGTTACAACAAACTAAAAACCCTCTTGTGAAAAATCATGAAGCATATAGTCGCTTCGTACATATTTATAATATATAATCTTAGCAAAAAAACCTATTGAGGAGAGTAAATTTGGATTGCTTGGCGGACAATCCTGCAAACGTTTTCTTGTGGATTTCAAAACATGTACATGCTTCTAAACATGAGGCTTTAGCCTTAAGATTCTATAGTCTCATACTTGAAAGAACTCATGTAGGGTTATCATATATATGTGCGCATATATTTCTGTAGAACTCTATCAAACCTTTGCAAAACCAATAACATGTGGCATAGGGTGCACAACATGACATTTCTTCAACTTTTATCTGCCATTACACTCCATACACATACATTTATTTTCATGACAAACAATATAACAAGCACTCAACTAAACATATTGTTAAAAATATAATACAACCAACATATCACCTATTGGACAATATCAATGATAATCTCTTTAGAAATTATTTTACCAGTGGTAATTCATCAAACGATAAACTTGTACGTACAACCAAACATACATCTGTAGATCATCACTTTGCATGATTTAATCATAAGATAACATCCCACAATAATTCAACTTCTCATCATCAGTAGAACATAAAGTCAAACATATCACAACAACACAATACTGATGTACATAATACAACAATGAGGAATTGAGTTCAGAAAACTCATCAGCAAAATACTTGGAGTCGACATAACTTACACCTGCTTAGTTTTCCCTTTATCCATTGGACCCATCCTTCTTGGTTAACTAAGCATAATAAGATCAAAACAAGACATACCATATGTAAGAAAATCTTTATTTATATGCATACAGAGAAGTTATAAATGCTAACTGCTAATTAAACCATTATAATTAACAACAAATTATGCTGAAATTCTCAAATTCCCCTTCCTTTTTCATTGATCGAAAGGTACGGAAGAATTAGAGTTAGAAAGATTATCAGTTTGCAATTCTCAATTATTTAGGCTAACACCCTAGATTTTTCCCTTCATGCAAATCGCTCCATAATTTCCCTTCTTACAGAATACACCAGAGAAAAAAATTTAAAAAAAATGAAAAATGAATACCAGAATGAAAGAATTCCCCCATTATATAATCTTTTCACTATGTTTCCTCAAATATCAAGTTAACCAGTACTATTAATACCATTAATCATAGTGTTTCGCACTAAAAGAAACATTTAGTTCTAAAGTAGCAAAACTAATAGTTGAAATCTAATCAATTACCACTCAGTTAACAAGATTCATGTAATTACACTAAAATCCCTTATAAACAAAAAATTTTATAATTTCATACCTCGAATTACTGTTGTACTTATCCTTTAACATTTTCGGGTGTGAGAGCAACCATCCAGGCTATTTTACCCATTTGACCCAAAAATTAAATATTTACAACAATGACTTTGGTTTAAAAAAATCAACAAATGACTTAAAAAGAACAGTACTGATGTGTTTTGGGGCATTAGATAGTTGGCACCCACAATAGTCCCTGACACAATCTTGTCTCATGATTGTGCCAGTGGATAAAAAAAATAATTATTTTTGGTTTTGGATTATACATGACCGACACTCATGTATTTTTTTTCAAACCGTATTATATTAATATACATTTTATAATAGCTTTAAATTTTTTTGGGGTATCGTGACATCAATGATAAACACCTATTTTACTAGTTAAAATTTTTTTATCGTGAAAATCATGATTGACACCCTTTTTATTGGTTCAAAAAGTAGTCAAAATCAAATACTAAGAATTTGGTTGCTTTTGAAAGTGGTACAATGGGTAGTCTAGCTTGGGCGGATAATCAAAAGGCTTGAAAATTTTGGTTAGATTAGAACCTATAGTCGTCTTCTGCTTGAATTATGTCTACGTTACATTTAGTAATTTTGATCATGTTCGCTCGCCATCTTTTGTAAATCGTAATTGGTCTACATAGTTAGTTATCTTTGGCCAAAAAAGTCATCAACTTCTGTCAATTGTAATCGGTATCTCCGCCCTTTAATGGCATAATTTTTACGATTCACGTGACAGTATATAATTTAACTCCATGAAGACATGACAATGTATAATTCAACCTCGAAATGCAGTATCCCCATTTGATGGTATACTCCCAAACAATCAAGGATACTCTCAACAATTTTTTCACTTCAATTACAATACCACAACTCAAAAAGCTTCCATATATATAGACTAAAGGGGTGTCGGCTATCAGTGTCTCTAAGATCCAAAAAAAAAAAAAATTTTAAATCTGGTATTGGGGTACTGAAAATCAATGTCCCAACATCTAATTTTTTTTTAAATTTGGTACTAGAGTGTCGACCATCACTGTCCCACCACCCTCAATTTTTTTTTCCAGATAAATGAGTGTCGATCATTGGTGTGCCAATTTCCAAAAAAAACTATTTTTTAATATGAAAAAGTGATGCCGATCATCAGTGTGCCAAGATCCTAATATATGATACAATTTAAAAAAAATACATAAGTGTCGATCATCTAATGTAGAACAATAATATTAGAAAAAATAGTTGTGCCAACCATCTTTTTCCCTTAACCAAATTTTAGTGTTTATTTTAATTTATTTGAGTGGTTGTTTTTGAATTAAGATGATTTATGTAATTAATTATTATTTGTTAAGTCATTTAGGTAAAATATCCGTGAAACTTGCAGACATTCTTCGAGAACCGAAACACAAATGCACAGACTGATCTAGTGATCTCCTGCAGATCTTTTAATGGAATATGGAAATCACACTTTCCAAACAAAAAACAAAGAAGCTAGTGTGGAGATTTTATTCAAAAAATAAAATAAAATCTATTCCAATAACGAAGAAGATAGGAATCCTGTTCAAAACTATGAAAGAAAAACGGTGGTTTATGCATTCATTTCTTCAAAAATTTACAGAGGCGTCAAAAAACGAAACCCTAAAGAACATAGGAATCCACTACCCACCACAACAAGGCCACGCTTTGATCAACAGTCTATTATCTACTCGATTATAATCGTTCCTCTCTACAAAAGCCACAACACCACTAACCAGTAAAAGAGGAAAGTGCAACGGAAGGAGAAGACCCCAATTTATTTTTTTATTTTTAATCAGTAAAAAGAGATGTCGGCCATCAATGTCGCTGAATTTTTTTTTAAACTGGTATAAGATGCATATTAATATGATGTCAGCCATCTGATGTTCAAAATTTCCCAACACTGTTCATTTCAAGTAATTTTGATGATTATTTTTGAATCAGGATGATGTCATAAATATTTATTTTTTTTAAGAGAGATGGATAAAATAACCACTATCCAACTTGTTAAACGACTTTGCACCCGCCTCCCTTACTTGATCATATTGTTAGGAATAAGCTTGGACCAAACCAGACAATTGGCACATACAGATAATCTTTAAAACATTGCACGATAGCTTAGGAAGGGAAAAAGAAAAGGAACTCGCGCGCACATCTGCGAAAAGTTGACTAGGTTTTTTTTTAATGAAGCAAGTTGGTGTCTTTTACACAATTGGACAGAAGGACGCTGTTGGCCTCACTTTCTGGGTGGGATTTTTAATTGATGTATATCGCGCAATCCTCCAAATTTTAAAGAGCGAGCGAGCGACCTTACTTATAGCATCTGGGCCCACTTTCCTTTTTTCTACCAAATAATAGTAAACCGCGCGATTGTGTGTGGTTATCCACCGATATTGTGCGATTATCGACAGAGGAGGAAATAAATTTTTTTCTTGAGGAAATACTATTCGCGCGAGTATATATGTTGGAGGAGGAAATATTTGCATATATTAATTTTAAGGTTTTAAGGAGGAAAAACTGTTGCCTCTGAAACTATGGCTCCATTCTCTTTACGGAACCGTCTTCAGGCTTCTGCGCAAAGCAAGAGGCGTCTCAAATCCAAGGCCAAGCATGTAATTATAATCTTTTTCACTTGCTCTTTTTGCATATTTTCGTTGCCATATCTTTCTAATTTACAATTGATATGGGGATCAGGGGAGGAAAGGGATGAAGAACATGGAGGAAAGCTTCAAAAGACTGAAATCTGAGATGGACGAAATTAGCGAGGAACAAAAGAATATCAGGGAAGGGCAGAGGCAAGTTAAAGAAAAATTTGGAATCATCGAATCCGAGTGCGAGGAATTGAAGAGGGAAACTAGGCTCATAATCCAGCAAAGTGCCAGAACTCAGGTTAAACTTGCTCCTTTTTCTTTAGTATATTACAAATTGGGGGAAGGATTTCACTAGCAAGGCTCTTCCTTAGATCTTAGGGCTTCATAGCTTTAACCATGTGATGGATTGTTGACAGGTTAAACTTGCTCTTATGTTCCGCATACTGAAAGCAAGGGAAGCCGGCGATTTGAATACCGCTGCCACTCTCACTGAAATGCTCCGGTTGGTTTCTTAACCACGAATTCATTATAAATCTGACATTGAATCTGTATCTATTTTTATGGGTAATTTGTTAAACTGTATTAAGAAAGACACAAAAGCCTTATAAGCATGAGGAGGAGCTCCCAACCGCACTTCTGGAATATATACATGCATATAATATATATATTTGAGGACACCCTCTTGAAATCTTGAACTCCCTTTGAAACGATTGTTTCAAAGATTAATTATACCCTTTTGTGACACAGCTGAATTGACACCCTTTAGATATAACATATAAGTTAATGATCCATATGCGCAAGAGCAGTGAACTGCATTTCTACTATTATCAGGAGATTCATTGTGTTTGATATTTTTGCCTGTTGCTCATGCAGTGAAATAGTAGGAAGAGAGAGGGAGGAAAGCAAAGCTGACATCTGAATGCCTATGATAAGCTTCCTCTGCGCAGCTGCTCCAAATATTAACAAATAGAAGTGTGTGACAATTAAGTGTAGGTTATCTTTCAGCATTGCCGTTTTGTTAATAAGTACTGCTACTTATGTTTCCTATCTACTTCGTTTCATGTTTGGTATGTCAAACTTTGAACTTATCAAACTTTAAACTTTGAACTCATCAAACTTTGAATTTATCTTTCAGGATTGTGCATTGTCTTGTTTGCTTTGCCCTTCTACATTGCTCTCGTTTCTTCTGTTTGCAACTAGCAGTTGATTTACTTCAACATTTTATGTTAAATTTAGTTCTAGATCCACTTTTCCCCCTCCAATCATGCTTTTCTTCACTTTCATCCGGCCACAATTAAAAAAATTGAAGAGTTGAAATGAGCACAAGTATGTGTTATGTTGGTGGATATATTATTTCTGTTTTGATATTATTTTTCAAATTATCAATTAGATTAAATAGGTAAGAATTCAAGTAGTAGGCTCATTGGTTGAAGTGGGTTCATCAATGCTCGTGTTGATACACAGTATCAACAAAAGTGAGGAAGGAGAGGGAATTGCAAGAATTAGAGAAGAAGATCTCAAAAAATTGTGGTACAGAAGACAAAAATTGTATTGTAGAATATCGTGAATCGTATTTCCCATAAGTAAAAATTTGTCCCTCACCTTTTCCAAGAAATAAGCTAGCTTTAAAAATGACAGCCGTTATGTTAAATCGAGCGAATTGTTAGAATATTAAAAGTCGTGATCTTAAATAAAGTGAACCGTAAAAATAACAGTCGCGATAATAAATCGAACAGACTATTAGAATATTGAAGGTCGTAATATTAAATCGAGTGAACCATAAGAATGACAACCGTAATATTAAATTAAGTGAACTGTTAAAATTAGGGGTGAGCAAAATTCGATTCGATTCGAAAAACTCGATAAAAAATTTAAATTTTGAATTAAATAGTTTTAATTATTTGAGTTAATCTAGTTATTCGGATCAACTCGAATAAAAAATTAAGTTTTTCGGTTTAATTCGGATACAAATTACATAATAAAAAGTTATCCAAAAATCCGAATAAGAAAAGATAAAATTATATTGTTTTGATAAATGTTTACTTTTTATAAAGTTAAAAGTCAAAGCTATTAAGTTAAAAAGTAAAATTGCCTCATTTTAATAAATGTTTATTCATTAAGTTAAAAGGTAAAACTATTATATTGTTTATATAGTTAAAAAATATTGTATTTCGTTTATTATTTAAATAACCGGTTCATGTAAACGTAACATTGAGTGTAAATAATAGGATTTGTCAACTTGACTCGAAATTTTTTGACTCGATTCGAAAAAAATTCAAATTAAATTCGATTGTAAAAATAGGATTCGTCAACTCGACTAACTCGAAATTTTTTGATTCAATTCGACTTGACTCGATCGAATACTTACCCCTAGTTAGAATATCGAAAGACTCAATTTTAAATCGAGCGAACCGTAAAAATAACAGCTGCAATATTAAATCGAGTGAACTGTTAGAATATTGAAAGTCGCGATATTAAATCAAGCGAACCATAAAAACGACCGTCGCGATATTAAATCGAGCGAATTGTAAAATTGACAGTTGCGATATTAAATCAAGTGAATTGTTAGAATATCGAAAATCGCAATCTTAAATCGAGTGAACTGTAAAAATGACAATCGCAATATTAAATCATGCCAACTGTTAAAATATCGAAGATTGCAATAGCAAATCAGCGAAACTACTGTGCCAACATTAAATCATATTCATAATTGCAATTATGTTCTGAGTATGACATTATAACCTTGAAGAGTTCACACAGTTGTCATTGTAAATTTTGAGTCTAAGCAAGCAACAGTGCATCTTTCAAAGCTATATATGACAAATGATTTAATCAACTTCAACTTCCAAATGGGAGTCTCCGTTGGTAAAATATCAGCCAAACCATAATAACACGGAAGCAAAGGAGTGAGGTTGCTAGAAATTCGCTCAACATTCTTTGTGGGAAGAAGCAGTGGCGGAGCCCGGGCTTTTCTAAAAATGAATTTTCATTTAGGTTTTTTATATTTTATAAAATTTTAAATTAGTAACAGTAAAATTACACTTTATCCTCCAAAAATAATAAAAAATTAATTTAATTTTTTAAAAATTATAAAAATATAAATTATTAAAACGGTGAAATTATAATTTTACAATTGTAATGTGAATCAAGTGATTTCAAACAAGCTAAAGTTGCCCATTGGTGATACGTTCAGATTTTGTGGAACAGTGGGACCTTCAAGCTTAGGGTATCATTCAAGGCATCTTCAACTTGGATAAAACTTATAAATAAGTCAAGAAAGATTATGAAGGACAAAAACCTTCAAATGGTGTTCAATCATGGACTGAAATATCAAAGCATTGAACTTCAAAAACCCCTGGAGGACAAGTAGACTCGATATTTGAATTTCACAGGCAAGAAGCATTGGTGAAAATTGAGTCAAAGAACCTACTGCTAGGAATCTTGAAGGGATAGGTAAATGCATATGCATTACTACTTTAATAGCAGCAGACAAATCCCAGAAATCAATATACCTGTTTTCGACACTCCACCCAAATTCAAGTAACATAGCTGCCAAGGATCAAAACACTTTTGGCCCTCAAATTGAGCAATAACAACATCAAGTAACCAAGCAAGACTACCATACTGAACATAAAAACCATATTAGCATTAGTTTCAACTTTGCTGCAGCTTGATTCTGTAGTTTCCAATCACTTGGCTTCAGTTGATTCCTCATTTTTCAAACACCAAATGTACAAAATTGTAAACAATCAAGATTCACAAACATCTCGTTTTCCATTGCATGCTTGCCATCTGAAAAAGAGACTCCCGGTGAAGGTCCCTCTTCAGACCCTTCTTGTACTGTTGAGGGTGGAGAAATATAAACCAATTTCAACTTGCACTCTTCAACCACATTTCCAGCTTCTTTGTTGAACATTTCTGCTGTTGTATCGTTTGCTGTTAAACCATCATTCACTTTTACACTTTGAAAGAGGAATTTGTCCCGGCATTGCATATCAGGAGGAGCCTCTTTTTGCGCTTGCATTGTAACTATAACATCACATGTGGATCGAGGCAAGACGACCCCCATGTTGGGACGGACTCAGTACTTCTTCGGATTTGTTGTTTTCACCTTGAAAGCTACATAATTATCAGTTTTATTCGACAATTGAAGCGAACACGAGATCTGCTTCTTTAGCTCAAACAAGGACTGCTCTTGGCGGTGCATGTCTTTTCTGCCGATGCCGCTCGCTTCCTCTTGATATATTCCACCGTCGTCGTTGGGTACTACTGCTTCTCAACTATTGCTTTTGAATCCGAGCTGGAAAACCCAAAGAGTTTGCCAGTATTGGAGAAGATGATGACAGGAATCTTACCATTACAGAGAATGACGAAGGTCGCGGGTTCATTCCACACTCACCACCCTAATGGTTGATACACAGTATCAACTTAAGTGAAGGAGAGGAAGTTTCAATAAGCAAATAAAAAATCCAAAAAATGGTGGTATGGAGTGGTGTCTCAAGGTGTTTATCGGTCGGGTCGGGTTGGGTTCAAGTCGAGCTCAACAAAAAATTTAGGTCCATTTGTTTGGTCTGAACTCGGCTTGGCCTGAAAAATAGACTTAAATTTTTGCTTAAGCTCGACTCGAATAAAAATGTTAAAACCCGAGCTTGACCCGACCCGCCCATATTAAATTTTTTTATATTATTTTTATATAATTTTTAAATATATATAATACATTAAAAATATTAAAAACATTAAAATAAATATTTCCTAACAAATTGAAAATAAATTTTAAAAAATATATACTTAAATAGATACAACTTAACAAACAAATATCTCTAAAATAATAACAAAATTAACAAATGACTCTAAAATAATAACAAAATTAATAATAAAATAATATTTATACAATATCTAAACCATAACAATAAAATAGTAACAATATAATAGTGAAATTATAGCAAAATAGGGAGAAAATAATAAAAAAATAGCATTTAAAAATAACAGATTTTTTTTGTTCTTTTTGTGAATTCAGGTTGGGTCGAGTTTGGGCAAAAAATGACTTACTCGAAACCAAAAATGAGTCTTATTTTTTTTCCAAACCAATTTTTCAAGTTTATATTTTTACTCAACCATTTCATTTTTTAAGCTGGCCTTCGAGTCGGGCCACCCAATGATGTCCCTTAAAGAAGGTCTTTGGAATTATATTTTTGGGGAATTATATGTGTAATAAAAGAACAGATAAAATATAATTAATACATATTTTATAAAATTTTAATTATTCATTAATAGAACTTATTTATATATCTTTTAGTTTAATATCATTAATAATCATTTTTAATCATCATCCCGATTGAATTTAAACATTTTTCATGGATGATTTTAATCTTACCACTATACTACTCAATCTAAAAGTGATCCACAATTTTATGAATTCAGGCAATCCAACACTAAGCATCAACTCTAAAGCTGATCGATTCTCAATAACATAAATAAGTAGAGGTTCAATGTTAGAACGAACAATGGCATCCATCATTCAGCTACCGTATATACATATAACATCAAAAGAGAGTCACAATGCTAAAACTTTTTCATTGCAAAACAAGTATAAAAGAGAACAAATATGTTAAGAGGTGTGATGGGTTTAGGGTCCCATAGAGAATAGTATTTGGTATCAACATCAATTCATAATCAAGCATCGAAGTTTTCCATTTGAATGCTGCTCCCGAGAGGCACATACTCTCCCAGATACCCACCCAGATGATCCTGCAAAGCACTCTTATCGATTCCCTGATGATGATAACTCTTACAAACATAGTAAAACACGCTCTGCACCAACAACCCAACAAGATTCACTATTACCAAAACTCCTACCAAAAGTCCCCCCACCACAGTTCTCCAAAGAACCCCATAACTTTCTCCTCCATGCACCACCACGGATCCAAAGATGCCCCCAATCACACCACAAATTGCCAAATACCCCAAAACCAAAATGAAAGCCATATTAGTCCTCCCTTTCAACAACTCGTAACTCTTCTTCATTGCTGCAAGCCCGTAAATGGGTTCAAGCACCGATACCACACTGGCCAAATGCCATAGCGCCGTGATGTAAACGTGAACACCCAAGAAGACCACTAAAATTACCATGAATGCCAAGAAGGATAAAACAACGTTCTGGGTATCAACGACAATGAAGAACATGAACAAGAAGGCAATCAACAAGGCATCGTAAACGAACATCAAGAGAGCAATCCATACGAAGGTTATAAAAAGGCGCTTAAAAACCTTGGGTATGGCTGAGATCGTCAAAGAGAAAGAGACTGGCTTTGACGTGTAGAGGGACGCCACTGTGAAAACAACGGCAGCTGTGGATAAAAGAGAGAAGGCAAAGAGGAAGATGAGGTAGAAGAACTGGAAGGTCAAAAGGAGTGTCCACTCGTGTTGCGTTTGGGCAGGGTCAGCTAATGGATGGGATTCGAGTTTATTTAAGATTGGGTGGGTGAAAAGCGAGTGAGCTAAAATGGCAAAAGAGAGAGGAAAAATGAGAGCTAAGGTTATGAGATTGAAGGCTTTGGGGGATCTTTGAGGGATAGAAATTGATTCACTGAGGATGTAGGGTATGGACAAGAATTGAAGCTCTTCTGGGACCAGATCCATGATGTTTTCTTAGGGAATTCCAAAGAATTGTAATATGGGGTTGGAGATTGGGGAAGATGAAAGCTTGGAAATAAAAGCTAGTAGCCATATCCGTCAATTGGCTATTTGAGAGTACTTTGTTGATTTCCAACCATTTTTTGTTTCATTTCTGTGTTATTCTAGCTGTGTTTTTTTACATATTAAACAATCTCGACATCCGTGGACAATGTTGAGGTCTATTCACAAATATTGTTTTAATTTGGCTTAATACATAGTTTTGAATTTGTTTAAAATTCTAAAAATATTTTGAGTTATTTTTGAATTTATCTAAAAGTATTTAGTTGGTATATAATTTTTTTTATCTAGCTGTTACTTGAGTTTATATTTTGTCAGGTTAGTATATTTGTATTATTATCGTTAGTTTATACAAACATGACATTGATAACCAATCTAATGGTGACATGTGGTAGTCTATCAATATGCCAAGTGATAAACTTAAATTAAAAAAGTTAAAAAAATATATAAATTAATGAAAAGTATATTTTTTTCACATCAAGAATGAACTTGGACAAATGGTTGTCCTGCTACATCAATCATTTGTCTAGATTTATTCCAAATGTATTTTGTAATAAGTTTATTTTTTTTATAAAATATTGGGTTATTTATGTATTTATTATTTTGAAATTAAAAAATGTATAAAATTTTAAAAATTATAAATTAATAAAAATATTTAAAAATTTTACTTAAAAAATGAACCTAGATAGATTTTCGTATAAATTCAAATGCACTTGGGAACTAGTTTGTCTAGATTCATTGTAGATGTGCTTTTTATTGTTTTTATATATTTTTATATTTTAAATAATTATAATTTTTCATTTTTTAATATTTATATATTTATTAATTTTATATTATTATTTTTATATATTTTTCAAAATATTATAGGTTTTTTTATATATTTTTAATTGCATATATTTTATAAATATTTAAAATAATAACAACCTAATAAATTTATATTTTATAAAGAAAGTTAAAAATATATAAACTTACTAAAAAGTACATCTAGAATGAATATGGAAAAATAGGTTTTCAAATTCAAATGTATCTAGATAAAAATATATCCAAGTTCATTCTTAATGTGGAAAAATTATATATTTTTATTAATTTATATATTTTAAAGATATTTATTTATTTAATTTATACCTGAGCACATGTCACCGTCAGATTGGTTATTAGTGTCATGTCAGCACAATTTAACAATGTTAGTGCGAAGGTCTAACCTAGGTGGTAGAATTAAAATTTATTAGTTTAGGTACCAACTAGGTTCTTTTGGATAAATTCAGGGGACAAATTACATATTAACTCTTTTAATTTCCACGTGTCGAAATTTAGTTTATTTTACAAGATGCTTAAAGGAATCTAGTTTTAATTATTTGTGACATGTATTGATAATACTAAAATAATGAATTTTATAGGTCCCTTGATTAACTAAAATCTATAGCAATAAACTTTTACAACTTTTACAATTTAGCTCTTATACCTTAATTCACTATCAAATTGTAAAAATTAAGGGATCAAACTTTAATAGACTTTAATACTAACCTTGTAAATAAATTAATATTTATAGACTCAAACAATAAAAATGAAATTTTGAAATCATCGTTTTCGACACCATTAAAAAACAAAATGCTACACAACTTCAGTATGAATTTTCGACCATGAGGTCTAATCTAAACTCCTAGTCGTAGCACATCTACAACTTACTTCAAAGATAGAGGCGTCCATTAAAATGTACTTAGAATCCTTATACAGTCATTTCGTTAGTTAACCAAGTTCATACACTCTACTGTCATTAACATTTCAACACTCCACACCTTTTTGAGAAATATTTCAATCCCTGCTTACTTTTATCTCCTTCCAACCACTTATCTGGACCTTTATTCATAAGTTCGGTTCATATACTAATGGCTAATGCTTAACACAAGAGGTAAAAATACAAATCAAAATATCAATAAAACACTCGACAAGAGCTCTCAAAATGCACTCGAGATAGTCGACCAACAACTTATATATAGGTTGATACAATAACTTTTAAGCTTGAAATTGTTAGTAAAAGATTTAATTTATCTCTTGAAATATCTTTAATAATTATCTCATAGCTTCCTTCGTGTGCAAGTAAAATAACTACTTTGATCTACAAGTAAATGGATAAGGATAAGGCTTGTGATAAAAGTGTCGATCCTCCTCCCTTCAATCCTTCAAAAATCAATTAGCAACCTTGTGGAAATATTAAATATATAGCTTGAGTAACAGACCATGAAGAACTGAGTAAAAAATGCCAGACATGTCCAAACTACTGTTCGAACAAGGGATAAAACATAGTGACTAAATATTCAGTTCAAGGAACTATTCTAACAGGAGGAGAAACTTCAGACAACTAAGGTCCTGATAGTTTTGTTTTGATCTAGCAGTCCGCAATAGTATACTCGGATTATATTAGGTACATCTAGTGATGCCATCGATCGACAAATCCCCTTCCCCTTTTCTCCCACAACTGAGGCAAACAATAAACCAAAAGAAGTGGAAATCAATTTTAATTTCAGGGTTTAACTTAATGACAAATATGGTAAAAAAACATGGATTAACAAAAAAAATTATATAATTACGTGGAAACTAATTGTTCAACAAGGACTCCCCATGTGAACATGATGTAATGTGCCAAGTCAACGGCCGTTATGGAATTCTGAGTTGGATGACTAAAATGAGAAATTTTTATGATAGTAGTGGTGAAATTGTAAATTTTTTTGACCAAAATAAAAGCATTCTAAAAGTTAGGTGATCAAGTGGGTAGTTTAAGCAATATAATATTACATATAATATATATATTTTGAGAGTAAATAAATAAAAACAATAATATTTGAATAAGAAAATCCGAGTTGAGTGTAAAAATTTTAATATAATAATAGTATTGAAGTTGGGCTCCACAGAGTTTAAAGCATGAAACTCATCTAGGCGCTAAAGCTAAGATCTATAAACGCCACCATCTCCATTGTTAATTTTACTGGTATCAAATCTCCAACTCTGTTTTATGTTTCCTTTGAAATTCATTCCCTTCGCATTCGCTTCACTTTGTTTTCCTGCCATTCTCTCACTTTCTTACCTTCCAAACACTGCGATTTGATTATTTATGTTTGCATTCTTTTGCATATAGCTGTACAGATCTTAGGCCGATCTCTTTGCTGACTACACATTCTGATTCTTCTTTTTTTCAGATTTACTGTTGTGTTTTATTTCTTTTTAAATCCGTTCTGTTTTCTTTCTTTCTTTCTTTCTTTTTTTCAGATTTTCGTTGTCTACTAGGTTCTCTGAGAAAAGCTTCAATTTGATATTATCAGGACAGTTTGCTTCTCCATAAGCCAAGATGGTATATATCTTGTCCCTTATTTTCATTTTCAATTGCTCTTTCTAGGTAGAATTGTAACTTTGAATATATTCTTGAAACTTCATTGATCCAAAGATAACTGAATTATGCTATAATATAACAATCAAATACAAAATCTACGGAAGAATATTCATTCTATCAGCAGCGCCCTATTCTGAAATAGCAGAATTAAGGTCCCTATCATCAAGATCAATCACCTGCGCAGTTGTCTTTCCCATGTTTTTAAACAAATGGCATTTCCTTTATCTCCATCGATATATGATATATAGGAGCATTTCATGCAAAGTGCTGTTTATTGAAACTCAATGCTTGCCCTTCCTGCTTACGTACCCAATTCTCAACTCTTCCATTAACCCTGCATAACTGAAGAATTCCCTATTATACATCTTCTGTGAATTGTCAATCAAAGGAACCGTGTAATGGTTTTGGAGTAATTGAAGATGAACACAGAACGTTCATCTTCTGTTTTCTGCATTGACATGATCGTTCTATTTTGCTTCATTGCCATCTAATAACTGGATTTATACTTCCATCGTCATTGTTATTGAAACCTCTCTTCTGTGGCTGGTTCAAGTTTTCTCCACCATTTCACTTCATCTTTCATATTTTGTTTTGCTCCTGATTTGACCTTTAATTTTTGTCAATTAGGTTGTACTTGCTGCTTCTATTTTAAGCAAGTCTGGAAAAGGTGAGTTTCATGCTTGATCGTTCTAGTGGTTTTCCTTGTATCGTGATAATTAAATAGTTGAAGTGCGATACTTGGTGGCGTCACTCACATTCTTTTGGCTCTTATTTCAGTGCTCGTCTCCAGGCAGTTTGTGGAAATGACTCGCATAAGAATTGAAGGCCTTCTTGCAGCATTTCCCAAATTGTTGGGCACTGGAAAGCAACACACATACGTTGAGACTGAGAATGTGCGGTATGTCTATCAACCAATAGAAGCTCTTTATTTGGTACTTGTAACAAACAAACAGAGCAACATTCTTGAAGATTTGGAGACTCTAAGGCTGCTTTCTAAGCTGGTATGCTTTAGCTTCTCGACAATTTCTTTTTTATCCTATTTAAAGCTTTGAACATAATAAATTATGTAAGATTAGGTGCTTGGTTCTATTTATTTCTTTAATCTACCTTGAGTAGTTGCAAGTTGACTTGTTCATGGAGTCGTTTTACCTGTATGTCTTTAGCTTCGCATTCCTTATTACATCTGTATCCCATGAAGTTGTGCCGTTACTTGACGCACTTTTAACTTTTAGCCTTTGTGATGTCCTTGTCTCAGCTATGTAGAACAGAGAGCATTTACTTGATTCCTTATATTTCTCTAGGTACCTGAGTATTCCTTCTCTCTAGATGAGGAGGGCATTGGCAAGACTGCTTTCGAACTGATCTTTGCTTTTGATGAAGTCATCTGTCTTGGGCACAAGGAAAATGTGACTGTTGCACAGGTTAAGCAATACTGTGAAATGGAGAGTCATGAAGAGAAGTTGCACAAGCTGGTATTGCAGAGCAAGATTAATGAAACCAAGGATGTCATGAAGCGTAAAGCTAGTGAGATAGAGAAGAGCAAGGTGTTTGTTTTTAAATGTTCTTGGCCCTTATACTAATCAATCTCTTCTGTTATACACTATTGATTCTTACTGCGCTTGTGCAGATTGATAAGAATAGAGGTGACAAGGGAGGGTTCATGTCAATGGGCTCTGGAAGAATGGAAACTAGCTTAAGTGAAATTAGCATTCCTAGCAGCGGAAGTGGCTTTGGAAGTGGTTCTGGATTTGGTGGATTAACCAATGAGGCTGATTCCTTCTCGACCAAGTCTAAAGGTTAGTGATATTAGTATGGCACCACATGCCTTGGATTTTTATTTGTTTCTCAGACACGTTTCACATCTAATGTGTTTGAAAACATTTTCTGACCACACGTTCACATTATTAGGCCGCCAACCTTCATCTGCAACTGCTCCTCCTAAAGGTTCTGGCATGCAGCTTGGTAAATCACAAAAAACAAACCAGTTCCTGGAATCCTTGAAGGCAGAAGGTGAACTGATAGTTGAAGATGTGAAGCCAAAGCCAGGCCAGGCCAGAGCACCCACAGCTCCACTTACTGATCCCATTACATTGACCGCTGAGGAGAAACTTAATGTCACACTGAAAAGAGATGGTGGAATGAGCAACTTTGATGTTCAAGGGACTTTGTCACTTCAAATTCTTAATCAGGAAGATGGTCTTATCCAAGTTCAGGTAATCGTTTGGAATTGTGTTTACTCCTCCCCATATTTCAGTCAATCACATAAAGTAATCATGTTGTCCTTAAAGTTCAATATACCTTCCTCTTAATTCATTTCCAGCATAGAATATATCGTTTTTCTTCCATGCTTTATTTTCAGATTGATTCTTTGTGACAATATCTTTTCAAATTGAATTTATCAGTTTTCAAACTTTATTTTCAGATTGAAACTGGGGGTAATCCTGGCATTCTGTTCAAGACGCATCCTAACATGAATAAGGAATTGTTTTCCAACGGGAACATTTTGGGATTGAAGGACCCTAACAGGCCTTTCCCCACTGGTCCAGCTGGGGATGCAGCTGGTGTTGGTCTTTTGAAGTGGAGAATGCAGAGTGCAGATGAGTCAATGGTTCCATTATCCAGTGGGCTTCATATCTACTGATGCTTATTGTTGGTATGTAATCGCTGTAGTTTGCTTTGATGGTTGATTTGATTTTTTTTTCTGTGCGTTGCAGTCAACTGCTGGCCTTCAGTTTCTGGAAATGAAACTTATGTGAGCATTGAATATGAAGCTTCAGCCAAGTTTGATCTGCAAAATGTTGTGATTTCTATACCTCTTCCAGCACTTCGGGAGGCACCAAGTATCAGGCAGATTGATGGTGAATGGAGGTAAATAGAAATCATTTTGAAGATGTTACTTTAGATGGAAGCAAATTTGTGATGTTTTAACCCCTGAGATTATGGATATATCTACATAAGATTTTTCCAACAAGCTTGTGGATATATTTATTATAAAAAAACATTATGTTGCTAATATACGATGTTAAAAGTTGGAAACAGTTTATATGTTTTGTTTTTTTAACGTTTACTTGTTTGTGTTGTAGGTTTGACTCCAGGAATTCCATCTTAGAATGGTCAATAGTTCTCATTGATAACTCTAACCGCAGGTCAGTCCAATCTTTTAACACTACTAAATTTGGTGTGTTGGAGATTTTTAAAAATGGTATTGGTTTATAAGAAGAAGTTTGTTGGCAGTGGGTCAATGGAGTTTGTTGTGCCTCCAGCAGACTCATCAGTGTTCTTCCCCATCTCTGTCCGGTTTACAGCCACTAGTACATACAGTGACCTGAAGGTTTGATGAGCTAAATTGAAGTGTTAAGCATTCTAATTAATATCCAGATTGAGGTGTTAATAGGGAGAATATGATTGGTGCAGGTAGTGAACATTATTCCCCTGAGAGGTGGAACTCCCCCAAAGTTCTCCCAGAGGACAAATTTGGTTACAGAGAATTACCAAGTGGTGTGAATGATAGTGGAAAGTGCTATAAATAATAGGCTGGTGATTCACTTTCAGCCAGCAGCTCCTGTTTTTGCATAATTTTACCAACTTCTCTTCACGGTATTGATTTCATATCTGGGTTATTCAGCCTTAGCCTGGATCCTTCTTACCCATAACGTCAGATTCGCAAGTGCAACTATATTAAGCCAATCCCTACTTGCATCCGCTCTTACATTGCGTCGCTGGTTTACTACTAAATTCATTTATTATTATTCTTTAAATTTTTTTTATAAATATTATTCTTTTAAATTTAAGTATTATTATTTGGATCCAAATCTAAATTGAAAAACATTCTTGATGAATATAAGAATTTTTTTAATACCAAAATTCAGTTTATTTTATAATTTTTTTTATATTTATAAGCATTCTAATGCATTATTTGCAAAAACAAATCTAAATCGTGGATTAGCATATTCAAATATAATAATCTCATATGTAATACAAATTAATAGAATAAATATTCGAAGCTTTTTTTTTCTGAAAGGAAATATTTGAAACTTAACAATCCTATTTATTATGAATAATAATTATAATATGATGTATTTTTTAATAAAAAAATAAAACCTATATTTAAGTCCCAAGGCGAAGTCAATAGCGTGAATTTGCTGGCTCACCACACCAGTTTCTGAATCAAGTAAGTTGGGTCTTCTCAGGCAGCACTACAACCTGCAACTAACTTCTTCAACATCATACACCAGCCTTGATATCTCGTTTCGCAACTAAAATCATTAAAAGTGATTCATTATAATTTTATATTTTTTAAATTCTTTTAATATAATTTTGTAAAGTATTTAATAAATTTTATTTTTCACTTTTGTATTATTTTTATTAATCATTTTAATTTTTCATATTTTACTAAAAATTAATTCTTAATTAAAATTTAAATAATATATTATTTCATCACCTCTACAAGCACCCTTGCCAAAGAAGTTCCTCCACCGAGCAACCTGCGTTTGCCTCACGTACTATTGCCTATCGTCACTGCCAAAGATCCTTCCTATATGATGACAAGACAGCCATCATCCATCACTAGCTCACCCCTATAGCGTAGCATCACTGTCTTATAAGGTTATATCGCCACCTTCATTGAGAGGCAACAAGGCTTAAGATTATAATAAATGAATATTGTTGATACAAGTGTAAAACAGTGAAGGAGATAAAAAAGAGAAAGTGGTTGGTATTAGGAGAGTCGATTCATTTAAGTAGGCGAAGAGTTGAAAAAAAGAGTTAAGTTAGGGAGGAATAAGGAAGCAAGGGAGATTGAGTGCAGGAAAAGGATTAAGGATGTAGAGTAGGGTTGAGTATTCGATCGAATCGAATCGAATCAAATGAAAAATTTTCGAGTTAATTGAGTTTTCGAATTTTATTTCATCGTCCTAATTCGATTTGAAATTTTTACGAATCGAGTCGAGTGAGATAGAATTCGAATCGAATCGAATCGAATATATTTGTTCGAGTTAAATTAAAAAAATTAATTTGGTGTTGTTTAATTTTATGTAATTTTTTTAAAAATATTTTTATTTAAAGTTTTTAAACATGACTATACAACGAAAAATTGAAATAAATAAGTGAAAAAATTCAAGTAAACAATGACAACACAACAAGATTATAAAAAAATATAAATCCAAGGAGTTGTTTATGAGTGTTATTTAGGAATAAAATTATATTTAGGTTTAAAAATATTTGGGTTTAGTTTATGAGTGTTTTTTAAGAATGAAATTATATTTGGGTTTAAAAATATTTGGTTTAGTTTGTTGATGGGTTTTAAATATTAGGAGAAAAAATTGGGTAAGATAAATGGTTTGAGTTTTGGAGGAAAATGGGTATAGTAAATTGGGCTTGGGTATTGGGTTTGGGTAATATAAATTTAAATTTAAAAATAATATAATTTTATTCGGTTTATTCGAATAATTCGAATTCAAAAATTAAACTCAATTCGAACTCGAAATTCGAAAAAAAATTCAACTCGATTCGTTTAACTCGAATAACTCGATTCAAATAATTCAAATTCTAAATTTTTTTCGAATTTTTCGATTCGAATCGAGTTTTGCTCACTCCTAATGCAGAGGAGGCAAAATATCCCCCATCCTTTTATGGGATATTTTACAAAGAGGGAGGTTTTGTGCTCAATAATGCCACGTCACAAACAAATTCGGAACATGATGGTCGTGCTATCGATCAGGTGGCAAGGCCATTGTGCGTGGGTTGTCATCAAATGTAGTATTACTCTAATATTCTCTTTATTAAGATAATATGAGGTTATTGCTCTTCGATGATCTTTTTTAAAGGTGAATACGTTCACACTAAAAACAAGCAGCTTGGAGGATGAGATGCCCGAGTAGCTAGTCACCAAATTGACTAACCAAGTGATGTGAAGCGGAGAGCCACTTGAGGATGCCTCTTAGGTATCCTCTTGTGATGACATGTGTTCATGTCAGGTAAGGGGTATAACAATTATATAATTTTGAAATTTTATATAAGCTATTATAAATGAAAAAGTTAACACTTTTAAGAACATGATCGTTTTTAGGATACAACTATATTAAAGATTTAAGTATGAAATTATGATAACTTAGTAGAGTAACTCACAATTAAATGGTAAAATTATCATGGAGGTTCATATATTAAGAATCGGATTGTATTTTATCCTTTTTACTAAAAAAATAAGTAAAATAATCTCTATACGTTAAATCAAAGAACAAATTAGCTATTTTATTAAAAACTTCATTCATTTTTATTATTAAGTAATGCTAAGGTGGCTGACGGAGCAACTAAACAATAGTAACATGTGACATGTCATGTTTGACTCATGTTGACATTGGAAATATTTAAAAAATTAAAATTCCTGAAAAATTATAATTATTTAAAAAGCTACATCCAGAATAATCCTAGACAAATGGTTGTTTAGGTCCAAGTTTATATTAAATGTGGTTTTTCAAATAATTATAAAAAATTATAAAATATATAAATATATTATTTAAAAATATTAAGAATTGTAAGAAATTATAAATAAATATTAAAATTAAAAAAAAGTCTAGAATGAACGTGCCCAAATAATTATTTGGGCTCAAATGAACTTAAACAACCATTTTTCAAAATTCATTTTGGAGTATTTTCTTAAATAATTATACAAAATAACTAAAAAATATCAAATTTCATTATTATTAGTTGAGTATATATAAACTATATATTAAGGTTTTGATTGAGCAGATGTGATAAATACATCAATTTAATTTAAAAATAACTAAAAATATTTTATATTTACAAAGTAACAAAAACTAATATGAGTATATTTTTGTCTTTTTGAATTTGGGACACATGATTTTCACAATTTTATCTTAACCATTTTAACCGAGGCTGTATAATATGAAAGTTTTTATAAATATAATTTTATATTGGTTGTGACATATGAAGGGAAGCAAAGAAGAGGGGAAGATGATAAACTGGTGAGTTAGTAAGACATATACAACGGATATGGATACCCAGGTGGGTAGCAGTAGATCGAAGTCCATTCACTGGGTTTATCTTGGTCTTCTTTTTCTTTTATTGCCTCCAAACTCTGTATATTGGCCTCACCAATCTTTCTCAAACACTGGATCAGCTTAGTTGAATCAACTCCATCTCCACTCACCACTAATGTATCTTTCTCATCTCCTTCTACCCCCACTGATACCACACCTATTTATACGTACACATACATACATACATACATACATACATACATCAACCAACAAACAAACATGCATGGTTTAAAAATAATAGATAGTCTCATATCAGAAAACGAACCATGTGTTTCAGCTACTTTCTTCATTACTTTGGTCTGAAACCCCTCTCCCTCATCACCACGCTTCCTCCAAATGCACCCCAAAAGAAACCCTTTGGCTCCTCCCCTCCTTTCTATCTTGATAACTATCTTTTGCTGCACAACAAATTAACCATTAAATCAACTTAATCACAAATATCATAATTGCTCCTGCATGCTGCACGTTTTGCGACTTACCTTCATGTTTCCAAACCCTACGTCAAGCTTTCAAGGGGCTGATAATTGGATAATGAGGAAGGAGCCGCCATTGGAGCAGTTTTTATAGCAGTCTCAGCATACCTAACAAGCCACTCAAAAAACGACGTTAATAATTGTTTACCAAATGCTATATCAAACTGCTAACTGTAATTTCCTTGCATCTTACTTCCACCGATCACCCAAGTCATTTCTCCCAAACTTTGCCTTATTTTCCTTTTATTTTATAATATTCGTTAGTTACATGAAACCAACTTTGCTTTAAATTAATTTTCGTATCACTATAATTTATGATATTATATCATATATGTTCCTGTCCTTCATTATGCTTGTTAGATTGGCTATGTGACGTATGATAATGGAGTAGCGATGACAGTAGTTTTGTTGGGGTGGTTGGCCTTCGAGTAGACTTGGAATCTTGGCGTAGTCCTTTTAATTTTTTAAAAATTTTAAACTAATAAAAAAAAATTATACTTTAACCCCCTTAAAAATAATAAAATTTTGATTTAATCCTTAAAAATTATAAATATATAAATAATTTAATTTCAGCGTAAATATGTGTAACAATTGTCACCTGATTAAAGGGAAGGTTATAAAGGTCCAGAGGCGAAAAATATCGGTGACTCTTCCGTATTTTATTTTTAACATTAACTCTTGAGTTAGCCATGAGGCAAATAAAATTAACATTATTACTATTAGCAATTATATATAAAGAAAAAAATAAAATCATTATTTTTTGAAAAATCATCTTCTCTAAATGTGAAATATTAAAACACACACACATATTGTAGTTTCTTAACGTAAACTCTCATGTTTCTTCTTTCTTTATTTTAGTATAGATTAAATTTAGCTCTTAACGTTTACTTATTTTGTCATTTTGGCCCTCAACCTTTAAAATTTAATTAAATTGCTTACTTTTGAACTGAAAATTAACTGAATAGTTAAAAAAATTTAATAGTATTGACGTGGTAGCTCATTTGGCATTTTACATATACTTCAATGCTAATAAGGATAAATTTTCTAAAAGTTTTTGTTTTAATTTTTATGAATTATATGTGGATTGTCACAGAAGTGGTCACATCAATGTCGTTAAAATTTTAACAATTCAATCATTTTTTCGTCCAAAAGCAAACAATTTGACTAAATTTTAAAAGTTGAGGGCCAAAATGATAAAATAAATAAACGTGGGGATCTAAATTTATCATTATGCTGATAATTAAAAAAGAACAAAATAGTTTTATGTTAGAAAGCAATAAAAAAAGCATGTTATTATTAATCTATTGGTATCTATATTTGATAAGTAAATACATAATTTTTAATCACAATGGATAGCTGTAAATGTTTTAATCAAAACAGCAAATTCTGCTCTCACCTTGCTGTCTTTGGAAATCTTTGACGACGAGAGGTGGAAGGTCTGACTGATATGCGATGTTTCATCTGGCTTTATTTTTCTGTTTGCTGGCTGTTGGTTTTTCATTTCTGGTTTTGGTTTTGTTTGTTTTGCTGGTTTTGCTTTATGATTCTAGGGACTTGGTTTTTTACAGCAGACTGTTTGTTTTCCCGTTAATTAATGAATATAAACATTTTGATAGTTTATGAGAATTTAGGATTTAGTAGTTTTTAACTATATTTAAAATATGTGTATATTAGAAAAGTGAATTGAATATATATGATTTGTTAAGTAAAAAATTTTAATTTAAAATTAAGTTAAATTAAATTAAAATATTAAACAATTAAAATTATGTTTGTTTTATATGCGGGCTTTCAAATTTCATTTCCGTGCAATGACTTTTTAAGTATTTTTGTTAATGTTTGATATACAATTGAACATAATACATATTTAAAATTAAATGATTATTTTGTTTTATTTTGATAATTGAGGGAGGGAAATAAGATTGTTTGGGATCGCATCCAAACTTTCATGCCTACAACATGATATTCTTATCACTAAGTCAAGAGGTTGTTGGCAAATAATGATCTTATTTTACTTAGAGATAATTATTTATTTTTGTAATTATTATCTAATTAAATAGGTAATATCTAAAATTTCAAAAAAGGGTATACTTTATATTTAGCTATATTATAAATTAACAATTCTGAACGTGTAACACCCTCTACAAACCACTATGATCGAAGTGATGCTATACCCTGAATATGCATAGTAGATTTGTCGAGTAAATAAAATGTGCCACATCAGTATTAATAGAGGAGGTTATTAGATATTGGAGAAAGTTGAAACACATAATATATTGTGAGATATTAATCCAGGGCATAAACTAAATTGTAAGATTGTGAAAAGTGAAGAGGTCAAATTGTAAAATTCAAAAGATGATTGGATTAAATTGAACTAGTGGGAAACAATGGGACTAGATTTGCAATTTTATCAAAAGTGAAAAATGGCTCAAATGTGAATATCCAAGATTGTAAAGGACAAAATGGTTATTTCCCAAGTGAAGATATTTTTGGTAGTACAATAAAAATGCCCTTAAACATGAGTATTGAATTTTAGTAAGTGGATAACTCGATTGAGTATAAATTAATGTGAGCCCTTAGATTAAAGATAAATTATATTTATTAAGTGATGAATTTTTGACAATATTTGAGCCACTATATCTTAATGAAAAGTGAGATGAAATAATGACCCTTGCACTGAAATTATTATATTATAATATTTTATTATTTTTGTTAATACAAGTTTCAACAAGAGAAAAGTTAGGAAGAAAATGATGATACAAATGAGATCGATTCATTTAAACAGACAAAAAACCGAAAAAAGACAAGAGGCTAAAGAAGTAGGTTGTGAGGGAAAGTAAGGGAGTAAATACTCAAGGTTGCTAATGGGGAATAAGATCCCTTTCTCATCACCAAGGAGGGTATTTATAGGAGATACCTCTTGTCCCGTAGTGGTGATGTGGCAAGGTGACTATCATCATGGAGTACTTGAGGGATGTGCATAGTGAGCCTCTTTCTGTTATTCCTTTTAAGGAATTACAATGTTGTTATGTCCATGTAGATCTTAATGGTCCCTGAAAAAAATATTCACACTAAGAAGATGATGATTAATCTGAGATCTTGAGCACTTGAGGACAATCCAACAGATGAGAAGTAGAGAATCATCTTCAAGCATTCACTCGATACCTTTAACTTGAGTAGAAAGGTAGGTTATAAAGTTATCTGTCTTGAAACATTCTTGCCTAAGAGTTGTGCGAGGGGTGAAATTATCAAGAGGTGTGACAATGGATAGCTCATGTGGTACTTAAAACATGTTGTCCAATGTGAAAAGGTGACTGAAGGCTTCTAGAACATTTGCAATAAATGCTGGGTTGAATCCACTGCGCTTGGGGAGTGGAAGCAATGATGAGCAGCAGTTTGCTGGAGACATGTTGAGCTGCTATTAGCTAGAAACATGGCACTCTTAGAAAGCTCTAGGTGGATGCTTAAAGACAGTTCTTTACCTCCCGTCCACCGGGCTGTCCTCGGCTACTTAATTTTAGCCACCCGCTTCCATGGTCTGATTACTTGTTTATTAGTGTGAACACTCTTTTTAAGTGTGAACATCGTCTTTAAGAACCATTAGGATCCACATGGAGACAATTGCTAGGATCTAGTGACTTAAGTGTAGTATATTCGTCGATTTATACTTATTTTTCAAATAAATTGGTTTAAATAAAATTTCATTATACATTAAAATCATTTGTATATGTCTTTAATGGTTTTTACATGCAAAGCAAAATGTAAGAAAATATTGAATAATTGATTATCTAATGTTTAATTAATATTAAATTGCAGTATGTAGTAGAATCGTCGGTACTGATTTATTACAAAAGGTACAGGATTTTTGGTTGGATGATGAGAAACTACATAGCTACTACCTGAGCTGCCTTAGCAAGCTGAGAAGTATCCAAAATAGTCTATGCTGGGCGGATTATTGAAACGTAAAGGAAAACTGGTGGTAAGCAACTAGGCAGAACTTAAGGATGAGCATACTGACTACTTCCTCTCAACTTCTACTGCGAGTCACTTTGGAGTCCACTCTACTAAAATAGATTTGCTGCTACCTTTTATTGGAAAGGAGTGGGTGAGGACATCAAGAAGAGAGTAAAGGAATGCAACATATGTCAGAGGCAAAAGTATGATAACTTGGCTTTCTACGGTTATTGCACCCACTAATTCCTAGCAAGATTTGGTAAGACTTCACAATGGACTTAATAAAAGGGTTGCTAAAATCTGATGGTTATAATGTGATTTTAGTAGTTATGGATAGACAGTCAAAAGTATGCACATTTCTTTTATAACTCTATCTATCACCCAAATGTTTGTGCACCATATCTTTAAGCCACATGGTTTACCCCGGATTATAGTTTCAGATAAGGACTAGGTGTTTCTTATCACCTTTTGGCAACAACATTTACAAAAAATATGTGACTACTTTGAAGCTGTCAACATCTTACCACTCTCATATTGATGGCCAAATTGAGGTGGTCAATAGGTGTGCAAGACTGGTGAAACTCAATGGGTTAAGTGGTTACCATAAGCTAATATACTATCCATATCCCTCCCAACCTTTAAATAGGATGATTAATTACGTCTGAGCGCATTCAGACCCATACCTTCCTATATTGACAACAATACGATACCAATCAAATTGAGACGCAATCTGCATCTTTTCATTCTTCTAACCTTTTCCTATGAGGCTGTTTATGGTCAGTCCCCACCTACTTGATTACCGCTATTTAACTAGGGAGGACTTGATGGTAGTCATTGTAGACAGAACCTTAGTGGCTAGAGAGGCTGCATTGAGGATGCTTAAGCTTACTTGCAATGGGTTCAAAACAAAAATGAAGATGGATTTTACACCCAAATTTTACTTCTGTTTTTCCCCTTTCATGTTTTTGTCTAATCTCATCGCATTCTTTTGATTTTGATATCAAAAAAGATGTTCAAGGAGACTGCTAAATTTGAAAATTTGAAGCCAATGCTATATGATAACCCTCTACCCTAAATTGTCATAGTTTCGATGGATTCATAGATAACAGATTGGAGTTGGTTTGATTAAAGGGGTTTTCAAACTTGTATTCTCACCCTTAACATGATACCATCCTCTTCTACCTTTCTAGCTTTTTATTCAGGCCCTAGTCTAACCCTGTTACAAGTTTCCAACCAATGCCAAGTGCTCCATACCTGATCCGATTTTATGGAAATGGAAGAATTAACTTCCACCACCAAACCCAAATTTCTCATCATCTCTCCAAGGTTTTAGATTCAAAGTACATTAGGCCATTTCAAACTCTAGAAATGAGAATATAAGAGGGTAGAGATAGAACAAATGAAATGTAAGGCATAAAGTTTCAGGCATACATTAAGTAATTCAACTCTTTAACCAGGTGGCCATTTCATCTGTCTCCCACCTAGGACATGCAAGTGAAGATGATAAACCGATTGACCTGAGAGAGAATGACGTATAAACACAAGTGAGAAGCTTGATCTTCAAAACAAGTCAAAACTATGGATTCAAGATAATAACTCACAGGCACTTGGACCATTATTGATAACAACCCGAAACCCATCAAGAATGCCTTCCTTTTCAGCAACAATTCTAGCAGCATAAAGAAGTTGACCCAGAATATCTCCATGCCTTCGTTCAGCCTGACAAATTGTAAACCAGAAATTTAAACCAGGTCAATATTCCATCTAGGGAAACTGCTTCAAGAAAAACCGAAGCAAGGTTTATGGATCAGGTACGCAGATAGTTCTTCTCTGAGTTCATCTGAATCATTTACACAAGGTTAAAATGCAGAAAAGCGGAGAACGATGAACTTTTTTTGTTTTATGATTGCGAAGGTAAACTTAATCAATTAAAACAGCAAAATTCACATTCAGTCCAGCCAAGTTATACAACATAAATAAAAAAAATTAGATAGATAACAGGCCTAGAACACACCTTCCCAAGCTGTGTCAACCCATCCCTAAACTTTGGAATCACCAAAACATGAACAGGAGCCTGCGGACTGATGTCTTTGAATGCTAAGACTTTATCATCTTCATACACGATCGTTGAAGGAATTTCCTTAGCTATGATCTTGTCAAATCTGAATGGGAAGGGATAAAAGAATCAACAACCGGTACAATGATAAACAGCAGAATCAATGTGACCCCGTTCTTCAATATATCATAGAGAAGTTATCAGCAGAACCAATTCTGTCAAAATTTTAGCAATACAAAATTACAAATAGCTTGCTTAAAACTCAAAAGTTATTCCCAAAGTTTTGATTTTTTTTTTCTGAAACTTGTATTAAGAGGGAGATGAAATTCCAAACGGCTGTAGGTCCAACAACATAATACATAATAAATTCCAGGCTAGAACTGGAATGTGAAATCAAAGCAGGTTGTTAAGGATGATACATACATGGTTGGAGCTCCATTATCAGCATTGATTGCAGCTGCCTTTGCCGCAGCCTCTTCATCATGTGTAGCACTAGCACGACATAGATATCTACAAAGAGTGATTCAAAGGTATCAGGCAAGGCCAATAAAAATTCAACATATAATTTGTACAGCTCTTCTTCACTTCTCTGGCTGGCTAGACTACCAAAAAAAACTACCAATTAGAACCCAATTAAACCTTCTCTCTACCCCCATTTCATTGATCAGCCAACGGACAACGAAAAGAATAATAGTAATCATCAATTGAATGCCTAAATAAGAGAACTTCCCAACCAAATAAAAGAAAAGAAAAATACCTGCGTGGGTGATTTGGTGTTAGAAAATTGATGGAGGTGGGAGAAGAAGAGAGTCGTGGTGAGGCTCTCACAATTGCAACAATCCTTCCAGTCGTTGCATAATTGCTGTCCAAATTAAATACCCAGAATCAATACTTTATCACTCTGTCCTTAACATGAACAAAATATAGAGAAAATATAAACAGATAAAGGAGTACCGAAGAAAAGAGAAAGAGGCTAAAGCAGCCATAGATTTTTGGGCTGATATCATTTTCTGCTTCTCCCAAGTTTTTTTTACTAAAAGGGAAAACTGTGAAATTGAACAAAACTGGGGTTGTTTCTGATGAAAGGCCTGATCTGGGCTATTCAATGTTTTTGGGCCACTCCAACAATGGAAGCTTAACAAATTGGTGTGGCTCTGATTTTTGTTTTGGACATTTTGTGTGGCTCTGATTAAATTCTATGTTTCTTGCTAGGATGGGTAAAAGACTAAAAGGCATTTCAACAAGACCTGCAACTGAGACTGAAAGGCTAAAAAACAATGGCCAGCTTTGTTCTGCGACTGCCCACCGGCAACTTGAGAAGCTTCTCCGTTCATGCTTCGTCAAACGGTACTCAACTTTTCTCTGTCTTCCAACATTTTTAATGAGATCATATCTGTTCCAAAGGAATAGCCTTGGGATTACTGATGTTGGCATAATAGTATTTAGCATTTCACAATTGTACAAGTATTTGATTTGGTTCTTGTTTGTTGAATTGAATGAAAAAAGGGGCTCCTCCGGGTAGTGGCTCACAAAATGGGGGGCCAGTGGTCTTGGAGCTTCCACTTGATAAGATTAGGAGACCCCTAATGCGCACCAGAGCAAATGATCCTAACAAAGTCCAGGAACTCATGGACAGCATTCGACAAATTGGACTTCAAGTGCCTGTAACCCTTTTTCTTTTTGGTTTCTTGTTTGCTTTCATTACGTAAATGCAATGGCTTAGAATGCTTTAAAGAACAATTCTAGGACAGATACTTCCCTGATCACGAATAATCACCTTGATTCTATCTTCCAAGTATCCTTTTACACGCACCTGAGTCTGAATCCCAGTATATAAGAGTCAAAGGTCTCCAGGATACTTTGACCTGGACCAAGTATAAGATACTGGATCTGGTTTACATCAATGGTACATAGATGTATAATAGGATTTTCCTTATTTTCTAATTATTTGTGTGCTTTTATCATGTAAATACTAAACTACTATTTGTTGAAATCCAAATCTTTTTTGTTTTTTGCTGATAATATGCAATTGCAGATCGATGTGCTTGAAGTTGATGGAGTTTACTATGGTATGTGCTCAATGCTCATGTACTTAATTTCTTAAATTTTAAACCACTCGATTTTTGGCTGCTTTTGGAAGTAATTATCAAAAGAAAACGAAGACCATAGAAGAAGACTGAGATAAAGGAACATATCCCATGGATACTACTTTATAATATATCAAATATTTCATAGGCTGCAATGTTCTACATGGAGAGTAGAACTTACATGTATTATAATTGTACAGGTTTCTCCGGTTGTCATCGGTATGAAGCTCACCAGCGCCTTGGGCTCCCAACAATCCGTTGCAAAGTTCGACGAGGAACCAAAGAAACTCTCAGGTTCTACTTTACTCAGTTCTTTCTTGTTCAAAATCTACTTACAATCTCTACCTAAAAAACCATGATCTTTCATTTTGCAGGCATCATCTTCGTTGAACGGAAGTATATGCTCTTAAAGTACATTTCACAACTTTGATTATGCATTTCTCAGCTGGTTGGAAGTTGTTTATTCTCAACCTATAATCAAATTTGTATGTTAATGTTTCAAACAACTTCACAGCTAGCGATAATCGATAGTCATATACAGTGTGTGTATATATAAATATTGCCTTTCAGTCGAAAGAAGTAAAGAGAACATCCCTGCAACGTGTCAAATGATCATATTAAATCTATTGTCCATAGGCCTATGCTGTTAAAAGGACTGAATTTACCCTTTGAATGCCAGGAAATTGTTTTTAACACTAAGAAGACGGTGAAACGCAGCTCTATAAAACCAGAAGACATTATAATGAAAAATGGCATGAGAGAGGCTACCATGGGAAACATCGACTTTTCATGTTCCCTGCAATGCATTCAATAACAACAATGCCACCCACAACGCCAATGGAATGAAAATTCACAATCAGTTCGTTTCAGGACCTTTCTATTACATTACTTTATGATAAAATTTACAAACAGCTAAATAAATTGAGCTGCTGGCTGCTGGGGATGCAGGAAAATTACAATGTACTGCAGCTACAAGGAAGCAATTCAGTAGACACCATGGTATTTGAGGCTCACATGATGAAATCCATTTTGGTTCTCGAGAACCAAGCCAACCAGTTTACAGCTTGGTTTCAACCATTGCAAATACAGCTTTTGTTGGCTTCTTCTTCAGCTTTAACCTACCACTGTCTTCTTTTACACCCTTTTCTTCAAGGACGAATTCCTGGGACAAGAGGGACAACTGGCTTGGGTGTCTTTATTTTCTCTACCATTATAGCTTGAGTGGTTAGAACTACCCCAGAAACAGAGACAGCACTTTGTAAGGCACACCTTGAAACTCGACAAGGATCTATAACTCCTGCGTCGATTAGATCTTCATATCTTCCTGACATTGCATTGTAGCCAATTTTCCAATCGAGCTTTCTAGTCTTCTCCACTACAACTTCTCCGTCAACACCTGCATTAGTTGCAATTACTTTTGAAGGTGCAAGTAGTGCCTGCAGTCCATCGGATAAAAATGTCAAAATTTAATCCAGTGATCAATCTAAAAACACCAAAAAGATAAGGAAAAATCAATAGACAATAACTACTCAATACACTCGATACATACAAATAGATGGTTGACTCCAAAATAAATTTATCTCAAGGAATCACATACTTTTGCTACAATATCAGCACCAATCTGTTCATCTGAGTCTTCCATTGAATTCTTTATTGTGTGAAGCTGCTCTGACAAATGTATATAAGTTGCACCACCACCAGGTACTATCCCTTCATTCATGGCAGCAAATGCAGCATTCTTTGCATCTTCAATTCTTAGTTTACGGTCTTCAAGTTCCATCTCAGTATGTGCTCCTACCTACAGTTGTGACGCAAAATGTTTAACAATTTGAAGCAGAAAAAGAGGTGGGTATGGTAAAACATTGAGTTATGCATTTTAATTTCAGTATACGCTGTATCATGATTGCAAACCTTAATGACTGCCACACCACCAGAGAGTTTAGCAATTCTTTCTGAAAGCCTTCTTGACAAGTATGCACTATCAGTTTCTGCTAGATCCTTTTTTATCTGCATAATCCTTGCCTGGATTTCAGCTTTAGTAGAAGGATCAGCAACTATGGTTGTTGAATTGCTTGTTATAGTCACTTTCCGTGCAACACCAAGCTGATCAGAAGTTGTAGCAGCAAGCGTCATACCGAAATCACCAGAAAGAAAATCAGCTCCTAATGACACAGAAATTATATCAGTTTGCCAGCATATAAAACGAATTGCAGCAATGAAGAAACACTTATCATATTGCAATGTATATAAAACAATCTTCACAAGCATATTAAAAGAAACATTCATTTCAGATAATAAAATGAAGCACCAGGGAGATTTAGGGGAATTCAATGTATAAATTAGAAATTATAAGAATGAAAAGAAAAAGGTAGCATGCAAAACACGTCACTGCACCCAGATGAGTTGAAACAGCCCTTTTACACAAAAGACTTTCTCGGATTAAAATTTTAGCTGAAGTGGAATTATATAAAGCAGACATGCAAAACATTTTGATTTTAGAAGCCATCACATCATCAGATAATTTGTATGAAGACAAAATGAAAGCGATTTAACCTGTCATAAGGGCAATGTCCTGCAACAGGGCTTTCTTTCCTTCCCCAAATCCTGGACATTTGACAACAGCAACATTAATTACACCTTGCATTTTGTTCACAACTAGTGTTTCTAGCACTTGCATTGAGATATCCTCCGCAAAGATTAGCAGAGGGACACTCAGCTGCGTAGTCTTTTCCAGTAAAGGAACAATTTCTTTGACACTTGAAATCTTCTGATCAGTGACAAGGACTTTGGCATTGTCAAACTCCACAAGAGATTTATCTTGATTTGTAATGAACTGGGGTGACATATATCCCTTGTCAATCTGCAGTGAGGAAATATTAAAAGAAAAGATTAAAAAAGTTCCAACAGCTGGGCATTGGCAACTGTTCAATCATCTTTAGTAATGATATCCAAAGAATTTAGGTCATAAAGTAAAATTCTGCTACATGCTGTTAACTGAAGGATGGATAAAATGAAAATATCTTCTTTTTTATATAAACAATGAAGCCATCTTTTGATTTAACCAGATTCAACCATTTTAATCTATAAATTTCATGATTTTGAGATCCCGCCAAGACAAGGATTAAACTGGACATAAATCTAAAACAAAACCTTAGATTTTCTAAATTAAGAGTAAGGCTCCATTGGGTTTGTGCTTTTGCATTATGCTATTTGCTCTTTGTTTTCAGTTCAACAGGCAAATAGTAAAAGAATCAACCAAATAGAGCCTAAATAATATTCTATGTTAGCAAAAGTCTTATATGCTATGTTATGCACAAATCAACCGTTTCATTTAGACACTTTCTAAAATGACTGGCATGCATGAGTCAGTTTTACCACCTTCATTCCTTCTTCAATTATCACAAAGGTTTCAGATGATGAGGATGTCTCAAGAGAAATTACTCCATCGGGGCCAATCTTTTCTATAGCTTCCGCAATCAAGTTCCCAATGAAATCATCATTACCAGCAGAGATTGAAGCCACAGCTATGAAAAGAAGGTATACTTTAATATAATCAATTTTTTTCTCAAAATGATCAAATTCATCGAGCAAATCCATATGAAACCTAAATAACACAACCTTTTATTTCCTCCCTTGCTTTCACTGGCAAACTTTTCTTCTTCAGGTCCTTAACCAATTCTTTCACAGTCTTATCCATTCCCCTTTTCAGAGAAACAGGATTAGCTCCAAAAGAAACTGCCAACAATCCAAACTTGATCATGGCTCGAGCTAAAATAATAGCAGTGGAAGTACCATCACCAGCCAAATCATTCATTTTACTTGCAACCTGCATCAAAACACATAAAACTTACATATCTCTGATCACTTTTCCGAAAATAAATCATACAAAGATTAGGAAGGGAGATCTAGCAACCATGAATGACCTCTTGTATTAGCATTGCTCCTGCATTCTCAATAGCATCAGATAATTCTATAGCCCGAGCAATGGTGACACCATCATTAACTACTTTCAGTTTCTCAGACTCAAAAAGAACAACATTTCGTCCTGCATGGTTCATCTAAAATAGATTAGCAACTCATATTAAGCATGCAGTATCACCGAATCAATGAAAACAACACATTCACATTCAATAACAAATAAATCATCTTTACTTGGTTCTGAATTCTGTGGCATTGTAAACTATACCAAGTTCCCAGAGGGCATTAAGGGTTAAAGTTAAAAGGAAAAATAACACTATGGACACCTGCATCTAAGCCTGAGATGCCTATAGGACAGATGAGATGAGCCTCGGGTCAATGTTTCATCTAAGATCAAGTTAACAAGTAAATAAGACCTATAGACGCAAACAAATTTATCCTAGTATTCCAATGAAGGTAAAAGTTTCTCTCTTTAAGCACCCATTAACCAATGCATTCTCTCTGATAAAGCAATTAACACTAATCCAACTTTGAATGCTATGCTCATGAAAAACAACTATAACTCTACGAAATTGGAAAGAAAAGGAAGAGGAAAAAGAAAAAGAGGCAGACAAGTTATACCTCTAGGACCCAAGGTGACAGAAACGGCATCAGCTAACTTATCAATCCCAGCCTGCAACGCCTCTCTGCAATCACCCCCGAAAGATATCCTCTTTGGACCAGCTCTCACCGTCAAATTCCTAAGCATCAGCGGTTTCCTTAACACCCCGTTGGCTCTTCTACTCCCATTAACGTTCTGCAACGGTACCCACATCTTCGCTGAACGTAGAACAAAGAAGAGACATAATAACAAACAGAGAGAAAGAGACTTACAGTTAGAGAGAAGAAAGCAATTTGAGGGATTGAGACAGACATATCCCTTCAATTCAGCTTCGGAGAAGGTTAAGTTTCAGAATTTTTATTTAGTCTTTTAGCAGAGACTTTAGAGGGGCTTTGAAAGGGTTTTATGGGGCGCGTCCAATGACAGTGTTTCTGTCAACCCCTTTTTCTTTTCTTCCAACAATTTCAGATTTTCCTTCGTAACAAGCTTTTCCAATATTTTTAATGGGTAAACTGAGTCCATAAATATTAAAGATTATCGAGCAATTTTATTAATCAAAAGTCTAAAATAGTAATTAAATCATAAACTTCTCATACATTCATGGTTGGTGGGTGGTGATGACAGTAAGTAAGATTAATAGTTGAATTATATTAATGTAAGCATGATTAGGTTAAATAACCTAGAATAATTAAAAATTAATTAAGTATTAATGAAAAACATAGTGGGATTTCATCATATTTTTCTTTCCTTCCACCGTCCACCATAGTTGATAGCTTGGAAAACCTTCAAAAATTCTTCCACACATTTGCCCATCAATTAGTAAGTGAATTCAAGTATTTTTCTTATAATTTTTATATATTTGAGGTAATGAGAATTTGATTTAGCTAATCCAAGTACAAATTTGTAAAACTGTTAAAGTTTTAAAAAATTGTCATTGTTGATTTCTTGAAAAATTAGGTTTGAAATTGATAGATTTTAAGTTTAGATTATGAAAAGGACTAGATTGTAAAGTTATTTAGCTTGTTAGTTAATTTTATTATATTAGAGACCAAATTGAATAAATGTGAAACTTATTACAAAACTATGTTAGAATTAGAAAGTATAAGGTCTCTAATGAGAATTTATGAAATCAGATTTTAATCCGAAGATAGGAATTGGAAGTTATAACTATCCCGAGTTTAGTGACTAAATTAAATAAAATATAAAATTTTAAGGATATCAAAAAATGAGTTCATGTAAGGTCATTCATATCATGGCATAATATGAATATTTGGTATTGATTGATTATATAAAATAATTGTATAGATCAAGATTTGGATCCAAATGGAGTTAATAAGGGAAAAGCAAAAATTGCGAATTAATCTCTGAAGTATTCACTCTTTTCACATTTTGAATAGGTAAGTTCATGAGGAACTTACTATTTTGTCATATATATGTGTGTATGTGATTTGAGTATTAGTGAATTGGCATGAAAAATTAGAAATAGACTGAATTGAAATGTTATGTGATAATTTGTTATTATGTATTAGTACAAGATTCAAATGCGAAAGTTTGATTGATTACAGACATGTAAATGAAATATGTGATCATGTACAGGGAACGATATGAAATATAGATAATTACAAGGAGATGTAATGCTTATATGTGTAAAAGATACTCGTGTGAACTTAGTGAAGGGTTAGGATGCAATTGACATGCCAATAGGGTTATATGCGCGCTTGTACAAGATTTATTACAGATGTTATTGAGATCTAGCATTCGTTGCAGAATCTCGAGTATTATGTGACACAGGTTTAACTCAGACGAGTAACCTGATGTGTCATGATATAGGTTTAATTTGGACGGGTAACCTAATATATATATACTCAGCTCGAATGAGCAACTGATGTGGTGTAGTTTACCCATGTATCCAAGTCTATTTACTAGGGTTCATTAGGCAAAACGGTATAAATGATATTAAAAATTTTGAACGTGAGGAAATGGACTTGATATCCAAATTGAAAAATCATTAAATGAATTGAATTGTAAATTATATATCTTTATGATTGTTGATAGCAAAGGTGATTGAATTGAATGACATATACTTGTTATTATCTTATGATTTGTTGATTGAATTTTCCATATTGATAAGTTATATGAAAGTAAAATGAGTTGGTATGTTAAGTTACTTGTAATATCTAAAGATCACAGCTATAGATATATGCTTATCTTGTTGATATTTTGAGTTCCATGTTCTAGCTAAAGTTATGCTAAACTAAGGTAGCTTTAATGCTTATGTAAAATCAAGGTAAGCATACTATTTCCTATTTGAAACTTATTAAGCATTTCTTAATGCTTATTCAAGTTGTTTCCTTCCTTTGTAAATCGTCATCTTGCGAAACTCGTCAAGCCAGATCATCATGAAGCTCACACGCTCACCGAATTGATAGTAATGTATTTATTTTAGTTATCAAAGTTGTGGCATGTAAATAGGTATAAAATGTATGAAAATTGTCATTTTCCTGTTAGAATAGTATGTTTGAGCTTGTGGTAAATGTTGAATTGTATGTAAAGCTTGGTGTATATACTGTATGGTTTAGCTTTGGTTGATGCTATTGAGATAAATGTTAAATTTATGCATGATATACATATATGCTAGGATTTGAATATAGAAGAAAATGGTAAGTTGAATTGAAAAGTGATTGGAATAAGTATAAGTTTAGAACATAAATGTTTATGCATTTTGAAATACTAAATTCTTGGGGTGTTATAGACTTGTTTTAGTTTGATAATGTATGTTTTGGTATAGTTGAAAAGGATAGGTGAATATGTGTATGGATAGATTTTGGTTGAAGCATGTAAATAGTTACCAATGGTATTTTTGGCCAAAAATAGGGGTCACGTCTTGATGATCAACATTCAACGTTGCAATGTCAGTCGACAGTAAGTGATGTCGCGACTTCAATATGCATGAAGTCGCGGTGTGATTTATTGAGTTGGCGACGTCACGACATGGAAATTGTTAAGTCGCGACGTCGTTCCGAGAATTTTAAAAACTTTACAATTTGATTTTAATTCATGCCCGAGTTAATAAAAGAGCTCTCGTAAGCTCATTTGGGACTCGAAAATGATTGTAATGCATATTAAAAATGTGAATTGTTGTAAAATTGTATGAAGTTACTCTAATAACGAATGTATCATCATATAGCTCGAGCTCAGTGATCAGATCAGGTGAGGGATGTTGCAACTTCAATTTTCAATTTTGTACTTGAGCTTTTCCAATTGGTACTATAGTTTTTCTTTATCCCATACAAGTGCTCAAGTCCAATTGGTACCAAATGGTACTAAAACTTTTCCCATTATTTTTAAAATTATTTATTTATTTTTCTATTTTATATTATATTATTAATTTTTTAAATAAAAGAAAATTTAGCATATTTTGTTAATATATTATAGAGTAAATTGCTCCAAAGACCCCAAACTATAACTTTCATTTTAAATCAATCACCAAATTTTAAAACATTTCAATTGCATCCTCAAATTTTTAAGGTTATGTCAATTAAGTCTTTTAATTACTAAAACTGTTAACAATAAGTACCACATCATATCCTATACGGTATAATTTAAAATTTATAAAGTAAAGGAAAGACCTCAAGTCTAATGGATAACTCTGCCTTTGGATGGGTAGGAGTAGATGAAAGGCCTAATGCTGAGGAAACAGGAGTTAGAACCTCGGGCCTCAACCATTTCACCATCATTGTGATTGGAACAGATACATAAATATATCAGCCAGCATTAACCTCGAATTGTTTGAAATGCTTTCACTTTTCAGCATCATTTCCTTAATCAAAGCCCAAATTTGGTACACTAGTGATAGTTAAATCACTCATTTCCAAACCCATAACCAATCATTTATTCCAAGAAAACATGACACCAAATCAAAACCCAAATACGGGGACATTAAACTACATAGTCTGATAATAGTTTGGAAACATCAACAAGAAAGCTACAATTCTCAACCAGTCGGCTTCCCGGTTATCTCTCTTTGCATAGAATCCGACATCCAACATTGCCGGGGCATCTGCTCTCAGTGCTTTGAATCTTCTTCCTCGCAGAACTTAGAGTATTCTTCTGAGTCCATCAAGTTCTTCAACTCCCCAGCATCTTTCATCTCAACCTTTATAATCCATCCATCCTCATATGGACTTGAGTTAACCTAAATTGTGGTGAACAAAGATTGCAGACATAAGCAAAAGTGAAGGGTATATTACAAAAAGCAATTAAAAGAAACACTTAAAACATTCAAATGATCCATTCAAGACTCTGGCTACATTTCAACATGAGGCAGTTGCAGGAAGTTAAGCTCAACCAAAAGGCAAAAAGAATGAAGAATTGGATGAACCACTAGTAGCATTCACGGTCAAGCTAAATGAAATATTGGGTACTAATATCCTTATGAAACAGGCATTGATATATGGAAGAACACGGGCACTATGGGAAAGACACATGCACATGCATGGTGGAGGACACTTCACACAGTGAAAAGCGTAACCCAGTTTAGCAGACAGCATTACACAATTAATATAATTGAATTAATGAAATTTCGAAAGGAATAGTCTATGATAGGATGGAAGAGCTAACCTTAGCAGGAGAGCCACTGAGCTCTTCATTAACTTCAACCACTTTTCCTGAAACAGGAGAATTAACATCACTAGTAGCCTTGACACTTTCAACTGCTCCAAAACTTTCACCTTGCTTCACAGCAGCTCCCACTTCGGGTAATTCAACATACACAACATCACCTAAATGATCTTGAGCATGATCAGTAATACCAATAGTGGCAGAGTTACCATCAACCTTCACCCACTCATGAGAATCCGCATATTTCAGATCCTTTAAAACTGGAAGAAAATGGAAAAGATACATTAGCTGCTATAATACAAACAATAAGCAATAACAATGAAAAAGGGATAAAGTACTTACAACTCTAGACACAAATTAAACCATAAATTGCAGCTGACTAAGGGATTAAACAATTGAACACATCCAGTTAAATACAGGCATCATATAATTGGTCTTAGCCTCTTAGGTGCTTTCTTGTTCTTTCAAGGAACAAGGAACCATGCTTCCACAGAAAGCAAAATATGAAGTTATATCATAGTGAAAACAGTTGCATACTGCTAATTTTAACTCCAGATGTGAAGCTCAATGATGCAGAAAAATCGCCATGAACTGTAAGATCACATATACGATAGCCACCAAAGGTTGAGAACATAAACATGCTAAGGATCTGGAAAGGTAAGAATCCTTTCAGTGTCTGCTAATTTGCTATTAGTTGGCAAAAAACCAAGACAATTCCATGTCTCTGTTTGACCAAAAACTGCAACTAATGGCAATTGGAATGCATAGCATATAAGCAAAAGGAATCAGAATGAATATGAGGGATAAATAAACAATCTAATCTGCATGCACATTACATCCCATTAATCAGTTGCAGTATTTTGGTGTTGCAGCAATACCGAATCCTCGTGCTCGGTTCTATTTGTTTTAATACACCAACAAAAGGTGTGCATACAGTTTCAGTAATTTTGACTGCTATTTCCTGAATTCCTCAATTTTTTTTTCATTACCAAATAAGGCAAACAATTCAGTCAAAACTCTAACATCATTATTTTGATGAGCAACGAACCACCATTGCTTCAAGCAACTGCAGCAATAGTTGCAAGGTGTCAAGATACACTATACCCTTCCCCGTTTCACTGATGTCATCACCATTAGATCACTATTAGTCCTAATGCTCTAATACTCAAGTATTAAAGATATCTCAGCCGTACAAGAGCTATATGGAGAATAAAATATGAAAGGTTGTTTGAACCCCAACAAACGAAAGGCTTTAGGCTACTTTATTAATCTTTATGATTTTTTTTTTCTAAAATCAAACCGAAAGAAAAAGTTATGAAACTGATCGATCAGAAACACAATCCTAGATGACGGAAATTTGGGACATGTCTATATCGATCACAAAACATAAATCCAACACATATTGACACCATGTATAGCAAAAGAAAAGAAAAAAGGCAATCACATAAATCGATTTGATTTTTTTTTATTTGTTTCCGAAAGGTAAAGCCTTGGATCAATCCCAGACATGAGATCCCGATTTCAATCCAAACCCAAAACCATTCTATAGATAACAGGGTCCTGACGATCATTTAAGAAACCATGAAAACAATAGAGAGGAGAAAAGTTAAGTAAATACCAGTGGAAAAGCCTCTGTGGAAGACAGAGATCCTGAGGTAAGAAGCCGCCCTTGAAGCCCACAGCATTGAAGAAGCCATCTGCAATGTAAATCTGGTGGAAAGTGGTGGAGTTATAGTAAAATAATTCAAAGCAAACTGCTAGCTGCTTGCTTCTGTGTTGGAGTGCAACTACATACAATAGGGTTTTGTTTATATTTTTGGTGGGGTTGGTGAGTCCTGAGTTTAGTGTACCACTGTCGTGGGTTTTTTTTAATTAAAATAAAGAATTATTTTATTAATATAAAAAAGAAATATTATTTAAAAAAAAAAGAAAGAAAGGGGGGCGTCGAGAGCATATAAGAGTGTAGTTTCAGCTTCGGTATCAAAGATGGTAGTGAGTCAATGTATCAACAACAAACCGCAGTTGATGGAGGTTGGTGGTGGACTTGACACTCTTATTAGTTTTCTTAGAATTTAGAGATGCCTTTGGCCTTTGCCTTATGTTCTGCCTCTTTGCCATACACCACTTCACGTGTTGCTTTATTTATTTATTTATGCTTGCCTTTCATCTAATTTCAAGGCCATATTAAGTTGTTATACATTATACGCATGTCCATGTCCAACCAATTTCTTTTGTTTCTTTGGGTCTTATTCTTAATAATTGTTGATAATAAGTGTACAATAAAGAAGGGGGTAAATGACAAAAAACTGGTGATGAGGAGACGAATTCACCTGTACAGACAAACAACCAAAAAAGAAAGTAAGAGAAAAGTAGCCTTGAAGGCAA
This sequence comes from Gossypioides kirkii, assembly GCA_005610355.1. Lineage (NCBI taxonomy): Eukaryota > Viridiplantae > Streptophyta > Magnoliopsida > Malvales > Malvaceae > Gossypioides > Gossypioides kirkii. Next base: position 14,853,099 of record CP032254.1, on the reverse strand, counting down.
GGGAGACTAAGTGTTGTATGTAAATGCTTAAGGTTGTTGAGAGAGTAAAAAATCGTTCTTTCATTATTTTTCAAGGTATTTATAGGGGAATATCTCTTGTTTGTCTTATTTTGGTGGTGCGACATCATTGACAGTATGGGTAGTGGCTTGCTCATGTGGTTAGTCAAGTGGTAGGTCGATTGTCCTCAAGTGTGGTATTACTCTAACTTTTCTTTGGATGGGGTAATATGAGATTGTTATGCTTCAGTGATCCCTTTTTTATGGTAAGTACGTTTTTGCTAAAAGTTGGTGATTCGATGGCGGGTGGAGTGCACAAGTAGCTGGTCATTAGGTGACCAGTCGGACAATGCAAGGTGAGAGACCAACCGAGAGCTATGAAATGAGAAACCATTCGCGAGTTTTTCTCAAATAACTTTTCGAAGCGTCACATATCCAAAAGATGTAGGAATATAATAATGATAAGAAGTAAGGAGTATTATTCTATGGTTGATTCTCAAGTGAAATTAAATAAGAAAAACTCCATAAATAGATTAAATACTTAAATGTGTTATTTTAAATATATATATATATATATATATATATATTACAAAAATAAACACTACATTTTCTTTATTTATTGTTTGAAAATAAAAAAATAATACATGGTTCATTTTCTTTTAATGTAGTGGGTTTGAAGATCTATCTATCAAAGTATAAGTTTTAAGCTCACCCATCATTCGATTTTAGAAAAACTCAAACAAAATATATGGCATGAGCATCGTTCTCAATTTGATGAAACCCGCTCACAATTCCACATTCTTAGAATTTAATTTAAATTTACTTAGAATATATTTTGATTTTTGGATAAAATGTACATAGTAAATTATTAGATTTTTTTGAAACATCCCTGAAAAAAATAAAGAAAGTTAACATGTAATTTAACGAGTTAAGTAGGTATTCTTTTCAAAGCATTCCAAAAAAAAATTAAATTAAATATTTTTACTTAACTTATTCACATCTTTTTTTTTCAATATTACTTGTATTTTTTTCCTTTTTTTAATGCATTAAGAAATTAATGTTATTGTTGCATGAGCCAGGGAAATGAATGTTGTTAGGGGGGGGTCTTAGGCTTCTGCAGTGGAAAAATAAATCTCCAATGGAGTCCAGGTACCGGAGGTTCAAATCACAACGCTAATTGAGATGCTGATGGGACAAGCAATGAAGCTAGACAACATTGCTGCCGAGAGAGATGCTGTTGCCCAGAAAAGTTTGCAGGTACCTAAGCTGGATTCATTCAGAACTAGAGAAGTTTCAAAATGCTCAAACATTGAGCCCGTCATCATAAAATGCAGAATGTGACACAAAAATCAAAACATTTTAGGGTATGGTTTTCCAGAGCAAGAGGGTTGAGAAATGTGTTGAAACACTTGACATGTTGAAGATATCAAATGGTAGAGCAGAACCTGTTGCTGTCACAACTCAACCAAATAGGAGACTGTCGAAATCACTTCGAAAACGGAATTTCGAAAAATCATTTTAAAATTTTGAAAAAAAAGGAATAAAAAGGGAGTCGCCACCAATTTTTTATTTGGGTGTGATTGAGTCACCTCAAAACGTTTAAAATGTTAAAAATGTCGGTCTACGAAATCCAAAAAAAAATGGGTTCGGGAGTCGGTTACGCATGAGGAAGGATTAGCACCCTCATACGCCCAAAATTGGTACCACATGATTATTTTCGGGTCTTATTTTATGAAAATAGTGAAAATTTGAGTAAAGTTTAAAATGCGATGTTTATTTTGAAAGATTTCGTGCATTTTTAAAAGAAATCTTTTTAAGAACATTCGTCCCCGTATTCCGAGCCTCTATGAGAACTAAAGTCGTGTCCAACACATTAGGGCACCATATTCTCGGAGCTTCAATATTGAAGGATGTTTCGGGAAATTTTAAAGAGAGTATTCTATCGCGTGAATTATACGAAATTCACACCCAGCACGTTAGGGCATGGTGTTTCGAGGTTTTCACACGAAAGAACATTGTTTCTTTTTTTGGTCTTAAAATCCTTTGTAAATATATAAGATTTGAAGAATATTTTGGAAAACTTTTGAAAAGGATATCCGATTTGCATGAATTACGAAAATCACACTTAACACGTTAAAGCACGATTTTTCGAAGTTTTCACACAAAAGACATTGCCTCATTTTAAAATTATTTGTGACGTATGCATATAGATATATTTTGAGAATTTAAAAAATTCGTATCAATTTTAAAACGCAATCCTTGAACATATGATTTGAAGGATTTAAAACAGATTACTCTTTTACTTTGATTTTCACGAAGAATTAAAGTCGTGACCAACACGTTAGGACACGACATTCCCGGAGCCTCGAAGTGAACGGGCGTAAAAAACTTGAAAAGGATATCCGATTCGTGCGAGTTATACGAAGAAATCACACCCGACACGTTAGGGCGTGATTTTTAGAAGTTTACACTCGGACGGAATATTGCCCCAATTTTTTTAAAATAACTTGTAAATGGATGCGTAAATTTAAAACACGAATAGCGATTAATAAGAGAAGTTAAATACGAAGCAACATAATAAGCAGATAAATAATATGCGAAAATATAAAATACGGGTGCAAATAAATGAAAACATTGGTAAGGAAGAAGAAACGACGAAATCGGGGTTGAAAACCTTTTGGATATCCAGGGGCAAAATGGTAATTTTGGACTCGCGAGGGTGAAATGGTAATTTTCGGTGAAATCGGGGTCAAAAAGAGAATTTTAGAAAATTCCAGGGTAAAATAGTAATTTTTGGTTAAATCGGGGTTAAAATGGATTTTTGGAAAGTTCGAGGGTAAAATGGTAATTTTTGGTGAAACCGGGGTTAAAAATGGAATTTTGGAAAGTTTAGGGGTAAAATGGTATTTGTTTTGGTGAAATTGGGGTTAAAAATGGAATTTTGGAAAGTTCAGGGGTAAAATGGTAATTTTTGGTAAAATCGGGGTTAAAAATGGAATTTTGGAAAGTTCGGGGGTAAAATGGTAATTTTTGGTGAAACTGGGGTTAAAATGGAATTTTGGAAAGTTTGGTGGGTAAAATGGTAATTTTTGGACCATCCAGGGACCTATAAATAATAAAACCAAAGACTGGGTGACACGTGGCAGCCCCACAGGCATCCAGAAGTCAAAGGACTAATTTGTAAATCTTGAAAACTTCTTGGGCCAATTTTGTAATTAAATAAAAGTTGATTTAATGATTAAATTAAAACAAATTAAAAATGACAGGGACTAGATACATAAATAAGCCAAAAAGTGACACGTGGCAGCCTCTGGTGCAGTCAAACAGTCGAAGGATTAAATTGAAAACCAATTAAAATTACAGGGCAAAATTGTAAATAATTAAAAAATGCAAAAAGACTAAATTGAATCAAATAAAAAATGCGGAAGGACCAAACGCACAAATAGACCATTAAGCAAAAACACGCGGATCTTAGAGCGGGTTCGGGTCGGATCGGGACGGGTCTGTGGGTACTATAAATTTCATTTTTTAGTTTTTTTTAATTTCATTTCCCATTTCTTAAAATTTCAACCCTCCCTCTCTCATTTTCTCTCTATTCTCTCTCCTCCCTTCCTCTTTTCTTCCTTTGGCCAGCGATACTCCGGCCAGGCCTTTGGCCTTTGTCCGCCGCGCGTCTACGGTCACGCTCCAACGCTGTGGACTCTTTGGTCCGTCCCGATGCCGCCCCTGCCCGCCACCGGTTGCACGCGCCTCGCCAGTCATCCACGCTCCACCTTCTCCGATCGCCGGCGCCCAAATGGTCATCAGGTAACCATCCCTTCCTTTTCTTCTTTTATTTTTACCCCCTTTTTTTTGTTCTTGTTTTAAAATTTTCTTTAAAAAACCCTTTGTTGTTCATTCTAATCCAGATCAGGATTTTCCAGATCTGGGAGTCCCTAAACTCCGATGTTTAACCCTGGATCCCCTTTTTTAAAACATTTATTTTAGTTTTCTTTAACTGTTCTCTTGGTATTATTACAGGTGTTAGGCGTGGTACGATCGGTGACAATCGGAGGGTCCGAACGGCGCTCCGACGACGGCGACAGTAAGCCGATAAGTCCCGACCCTTCTTATATTTTTTGTGTTTTTTTTAAATAATAATAATATTATTAAAAGCATTTATTGTCATTAAAATTTATTATTATTATTATTAATTATTGTTATGGTTATTAGTGATGTTATTAATGATATTTAAAAGATTATAACTTACCAAATTAATTTCCATTAACACATTCATGTACTGCTCTGGGAATCAAAAGGGTTAATGAATGCTAGTAGCATAACAGTTAATGCATGCTCATATATGTTGTCAATTCAAAAAAAAAGCGCTTCAGTTATGAATGCATATGTATCTGGTTGTTTAATGCTTGAATGGCTTGGTATCGATTTAAACTTTCTCTTTTGATGTCTGTTCTAACAAATATGCGTGTATGGATTTTTCAAAGAAGGATTGTGTATCTGTCCCTACAACAGATTTCAACTTGGCTTTTATAGCCAAGTTGCTCATCATTCAATTTTGTTTTTTACAACTTAAATGCTAGTCCTAATCTTTCTTTCTTTTTGCAGGTGCAAGCAGTGGCGGTGACAGCAGCAGTTGGAGCAGCCGGTGGTGGCAGTGCCAGAAGCAAGTTGAAGCAGTGGTGCTGATGTGGCACATCTCTAATGGCTGAGGTGGAGGCTGTCAGTGCAAGTTGGAATAGGCCCTGTTTAGATTAGGGTTTGGGCCAATTGAGTCGATGGGTTTGTTTGTAATTGGGCCCCAATTTGGGTTTGTTTGTAATTGGACATTTGTAAATGGACTTTAATTTTAATTTTTAGTTTAATATTATTTTAAATTTGATTAAACTTAAATTTAAAGTAAATTTAAATGAGTAAATTTAAATTTAAAATAAATTTAAAACCCTTTTAAACTTCAATTAAAACCAAAGGCCCAAACCCAGTTAAAATTGGGCTTCAACAGTTGCCCCTCTTTGCTCATTTCTGTGTAACAGGAATGGAGCAAAGACCAAAATGAGGCCCAATTTTGTCTAACTTTCGTTGTATTCCCGCTCCATTGTTGACTGCTTCATATTGACGGCACTTGACTTGATGCTCTATTCCAATCCCTGTGACTGCAGAAAAAATAGGGTCTACTATCTGACTTGCTGCATCCTCAAAAGTAGGGTCTGATGTCGGGGTTTTATCTTGCTCTTACTTCAATTTCAGAGAGGAATGATTTGATATCCAGCTCTACTTCAATTTCAAGAGGATAGGAAAATGATGTTTGTGCTTCATCTTACTCTCACTTCAATTTCAGAGGGACGAAAGCTTGTTATCTAGCTTTACTTCAATTTCAAGAGGATAGGAAAATGATATTGGTCCTTCTTCTTACTCTTATTTTGATTTCAAAGGGACGAAGGCTTGTTATCCAGCTTTACTTCAATTTCAAGAGGATAGGAAAATGATGTTGGTGCTTCATGTTACTCTTACTTCAATTTCTGAGGGACGAAGGCATGTTATCCACCTTAACTTCAATTTCAAGAGGATAGGAAAATGATGTTGGTGCTTCATTTTACTCTTACTTCAATTTCTGAGGGACGAAGGCTTGTTATCCAGCTTTACTTCAATCTCAAGAGGATAGGAAAATGATGTTGGTGCTTTATTTTACTCTTACTTCAATTTCTGAGGGACGAAGGCTTGTTATCCAGCTTTACTTCAATTTCAAGAGGATAGGAAAATAGTGTTGGTCCTTCTTCTCACTCTTACTTCAATTTCAGAGGGACGAAGGCTTGTTATCCAGCTTTACTTTAATTTCAAGAGGATAGGAAAATAATGTTGGTCCTTCTTCTCACTCTTACTTCAATTTTAGAGGGACGAAGGCTTGTTATCCAGCTTTACTTCAATTTCAAGAGGATAGGAAAATAATGTTGGTTTGATCTGATCCACCATAATCTCAAGGTAGAGGATTCACCGTCGGTGATTCGATCTTTCATGCTTCTAAGGTACCGGGTTCGTTGTAACGACCTAAACCTTTCCCTTCGAATCTTCATGGTACTGGATCCGCCGTTGCGATCTTAGATCTTTCCCATTGTGTGTCATGATGCTGACCTGTAGGATATGCTCAAATGAGCCTCTAGGTAGGCCAGATACGTTTAGGATGTCATGCTTGGAATGAGTGAAAAATGCTTCTATTCTTAGAATGAATGTACATGATTTAATGTTTTAAATTTTCCAAAGATTAGTCTTTTTTTGTTTTGAAGCCATCTCTTGTCGTTTCCTTGAATTCAACTCGGCAGATTCATCATTTAAATCGCTCCTTCCAGATTTTAATTCTTTCAACTGGCAGTTGTTTAGGATTCTTGTGTCTTTTAGGAATTTCCTAAAATAATTCTCGTGAATCCTTGTTCTCTTTCATGACCTTTTATCCATCATCTTAATATGAAAATACTTGGACAATATGGGAAAGAATGGGATTGTATTAAATTTAGAGTTTATTGGCTATGATATCAAATATTTACAAAGAACAAACAATGACAAAAGAATAGTATTAGACTAAGATATCAGATATGAGTTTCCCTGATCCAAAGATCATCTTTTGCTTGATATGTTTCTGGAGGTCCTGGAATTACTTCGTCGATGCCCCAAGATGTAAAATATTTCCCTTTCGCCCCTTTTTGAAGGAATAATTGGTTGCCCCTGTTTTTGCATTTGAGCCGCCCTTTCCGGGTTTTCAACTCAAACCCCTTTGGTTTTCAGGATGCCCTATCTACGGGTTTTCATCCTGACCTCTCCATTTTTTTTATGCATAATATTTCTTCACCGAATCTGCATTCACCGGGTTGTATAGCTCTTTGCCATCCATTTCAGTCAAAATTAAGGCTCCTCTAGAGAAGGCTTTCTTTACCACGTACGGCCCCTCCCAATTGGGCATCCATTTTCCTCGAGAGTCTTTGTGTATCGGAAGTATCTTTTTTAAGACTAGATCTCCCTCATGGAATTCTCTTGGGCAAACTTTCTTGTTGTAAGCACGTATCATCCGTTTTTGGTACATTTGACCATGGCGGATAGCCCTTAATCTCTTCTCTTCAATCAAATTTAACTGATCATATCTGGCCTGGACCCATTCTGCTTCATCCAAATTCAACTCTGACAAGACTCGAAGAGAAGGAATCTCTACTTCGATGGGTAAAACAGCCTCCATTCCGTATACAAGTGAGAACGGCGTTGCCCCAGTAGACGTTCTGACAGAAGTTCTATAAGCAAAGAGAGCGAATGGTAATTTCTCATGCCAATCCCTATAGGTTTCAGTCATTTTTGCAATAATCTTCTTGATGTTTTTGTTCGCCGCTTCCACTGCTCCATTCATCTTTGGCCGATATGGGGACGAATTATGGTGTCTGATCTTGAATTGCTCACAGACCTTCGATATTGAGCTGTTGTTCAAGTTCAGTGCATTGTCTGATATGATCTTTTCTGGCATTCCATATCGACATATGATTTCCTTTTTCAAGAACTTGCTGACCGCAGATTTCGTAACATTAGCATAAAAGGCAGCTTCTACCCACTTGGTGAAGTAGTCGATAACCACAAAAATGAATCTATGTCCATTGGAGGCCTTTGGTGAAATTGGTCCAATAACATCCATGCCCCACATAGAAAAAGGCCACGGGGATATCATGACGTGCAGAGGTGAGGGAGGAACATGGATCTTGTCCCCATAGATCTGGCATTTGTGGCATTTATTGGCATAATTGATACAATCAGTCTCTATAGTCGACCAATAGTACCCAAATCTCATGATCTGCCTAGCCATTTTGAACCCATTCGCGTGTGTTCCACAAATCCCTTCATGGACTTCTTCTAGGATCTTTTTAGCCTCGATTGAGTTCACACACCTCAATAATACTTGATCCTTTCTTCTCTTATACAGGACCTCTCCATCTAGAATGTACTCGTTTGCGAGCCTTCTCAATGTCCTTTTGTCATTTTCAATAGCTCCTTCGGGGTATTTTCGGTCTTTCACATATTGGAGAATGTTCTGGTACCAAAGATGCCCCTCTTTTCTTTCCTCCTCAATCTCGCAGCAATGGGCTGGAGTTTCATAAATACTCATTCGAATGAGCTTCATATCCTCTGGCCTATTCACTTTTATCATCGAAGCTAGAGCAGCCAAAGCATCAGCCATTTGGTTTTCCTCGCGTGGAAGGTATCTGAACGTGACCTCGTCAAATTCTTTGATTAGTTCGAAGACCATATTTCGATATTCAATTAATTTGGAGTCTCTTATCTCCCATTCTCCTTTGAGTTGTAGATTACCAATGCTGAATCTCCATAGATTTTTAAGACCTTGATCCCTCGATCTATGGCTGCTTGGATCCCCATGATACATGCCTCATATTCTGCCATATTATTTGTGCAATCAAAGTCAAGCTTACTGGTGAAGGGATAATGGTCTCCTTCTGGCGACACTAAAACTGCACCGATCCCGTTACCCATACCGTTTGAAGTGTCATCGAAGTTCAATCGCCACGAATGCTTGGTCATTGTCTCCTCTTCGGTAGTTGCGACATGCATCAGATCCTCATTCGGAAAGTCAAAATCTATCGGCTCATAGTCCTCCAAAGCCCTACTGGCTAGGAAGTCTGCGATTGCACTTCCTTTAATTACCTTTTGGCTTACATAGACGATATCAAATTCCGACAACAGGATCTGCCATCTAGCCATTCTCCCATTTAGCGCGGTTGACTCCATCATGTACTTTAGAGGATCTAGTTTCGAGATTAACCATATAGTGTGGTATAGCATGTATTGTCGCAACCTTCGGGTAGTCCAAACTAGTGCACAACATAGTTTTTCTATTGGAGAGTATTTTGTTTCACAGTCAGTAAATTTTTTACTTAGATAGTATATGGCTCTTTCTTTCCTTCCCGTCTCGTCATGTTAACCCAAGATACATCCCATAGAATTTTCGAAAATCGTTAAGTACAAGATTAATGGTTCGTTGGGATTTGGTGGTACTAGTATTGGAGCATCAGACAAATATTGCTTAACTTTATCGAAAGTTCTTTGGCACTGACCATCCCAAACGCCTGGGTTATGCTTTCTAAGAAGACGAAATATGGGGTCACATTCCTCCGTTAACTGCGAGATAAATCGAGCAATATAATTCAACCTCCCAAGAAAACCTCGAACCTCTTTTTGCGTGCGAGGCGAGGGTAACTCTTGTATGGATTTAACCTTGTCTGGGTCTATCTCGATTCCCTTTTGGCTGACCACGAAACCCAACAATTTTCCCGATGTAGCTCCAAAAGTGCACTTAACAGGGTTCAATTTTAGTTGGAACTTCTTCAATCTCATGAATAATTTCCTCAAGACATTCACATGTTCTTCCTCTATTCGGGACTTTGCAATCATGTCATCGACGTAGACCTCAACTTCTTTGTGCATCATATCATGAAACAATGTTACCATGGCTCTTTGATATGTTGCCCCCGTATTTTTAAGTCCGAATGGCATCACTTTATAACAGAATGTTCCCCATATTGTGACAAATGTAGTTTTCGCCATGTCTGTAGGGTCCATTTTTATTTGGTTATATCCGGAGAAACCATCCATGAAGAAAAAAAAGCATGCCCTGCTGTATTATCCATTAGGGTGTCGATGTGAGGCAGCGAAAAGTTAACTTTTGGGCTGGCCTTATTTAGATCCCGGTAATCTACGTACATACGTACTTTACCATCTTTCTTGGGGACAGGAACTATATTGGCAACCCATTCCGAATATTCAACCACTCGGAGAAAACCCGCGTCGAACTATTTTCGAACCTCTTCTTTTATTTTAAGCAGCACATCAGGTCGCATTCTGCGAAGCTTTTTTTGGACGGGCTTGCATTCTTCCTTTATTGGGAGCTTGTGAACCACGATGTCGGTGTTTAGCCTCGGCATGTCTTGGTAGGACCAGACGAAGACATCTTTGAATTCTATTAGCAGCTCAATAAGATCTCTTCGTGTTTTCGCCGAGATGCTGGTTCCAATTTTCACTTCCTTATTTTCCTCTCCCTCTCTTATGCTTACAGTTTCAATCGCTTCTTTGTGAGGCAAAATCTGTTTTTCCTCTTGTTCCATCATTCGTAGCAATTCAGGAGATATATTACTATCTTGGTCATCCTCGGAGTTCTGAGATTCTTCTAGACACAAATCTTGTTCGAAGTGAGGTTTAGAGTTAGTGTCACTCATATTACTGATATCCCAAGATCTGTAAAGAATGAGAATGGCCTAATGAGCAAAATAATTTAAAGAATGTTTGTATGGTATGATCATGGGTGTATGTGTTCAAGAATGATTTATTTTTGTGCGTTACTGCAAATAATTTATTTGGAATTGAGAGGAAAAGAATAAAGAGATAGTTGTCAAAATGTATCTTCATTTAAGATAATGGATAAAAACTCAAATGCCCTTTTACAAAAGATTTCTATCATTCCCGGGCATAGAATGATAGAGGTGTAACGAATATTACTTTGAAATGTTCCTAAAAGCTACGGGGAGCTCCTCTTCTACCCAGTTGTCCAAATTACTCCCAAGCGCATACGGACAGATCTGAAGCGAACTCCTTTCTTCAGCTTCTTCGGAAACAGCATTTATGTTCAGTTCCATCACAAGTTTTGCAACTTTTTCCTCCTCAAGCCTTAGCCCACCAGAAATGAAAGTTTTGGAAATATGAGAGAAGGTCATCGGTCTCCAACTGATTTCTTCCCCGGTTTGTCGTGCCCTTCTTGTCTCTCATTTTCGCTCTATCTCTTTCTTCTTTTCTTTCACATCTGGCTTGTACCCTAGCCCGAAACGGTCCCACTTTTCAAATGGCGACGGCGCGCTAACTATTCCTTAAAGATATCTCCGGAGTCTTTTTCCCGATAATGCCCCTTTTCCAATCGTCAAACGTAACCCCATCTTCGTTGTTTGTGACAATTTAGGTTCAAGAATTTTACTTCCCTCTCCAATAAATGTGGCATTGACAAATTCTAACGAACGGAAAGAGCATTCTACTGCATCTTCATCTTTGTCTATATACTGGGCATCATTTGTTACAGACGCAACAATATCCTCCTCGGCATTGATTGTAACCAACCTTCCGTCGGTTACCAGTTTGAGCTTCTGGTGAAGAGAGAACGGTACTGCCCCTGCTACGTGAATCCAAGGTCTTCCTAATAAGCAATTGTAGGAAGGCTTGATATCCATCACCAAGAAATCAACCTCGTAAGTATTTGGGTCTATTTGTAATGGTACTTCAATCCTGCCCATCACTTTTCTTTCAGTTTCATCAAAAGCTCTGACTATGTTGTGGCACGTCCTCATATAGGAGCTATCGATGGGTAGTCTTTCGAGAGTGGCCAACGGTAGAACGTTTAAAGCTGAGTCGTTGTCGATAAGCACTCCGGGTAGAGTCTACCTTTACAGCGAGTGGTAATATGCAATGCCTTGGTCGATCCCATACCTCTAGATGGGATTTCGTCGTCGCTGAAGATAATAAAATTATCAACGCTAATGTTGTTAATCAGTCGATCTAGCTTGCATACAGATATATCCTGGGTCACATAAGTCTCGTTGAGCGCCTTCATTAATGCGTTACGGTGTGCCTCTGAACTTAGCAGTAACGTCAAGATAGATATGCGTGCGGGCTGCTTATGTAACTGCTCAACTACGCTATATTCGCTGTGTTTCAAGAATTTCAGGAACTCTTGTGCTTCTCTTTCTGCCACCGGTTCATTTATCGGTTCCAACTTGCCAGTCACTTTTTCGTGCTCGACCGCTACAGCTTTTCCTTTGGCAGTTGCTTTATCTTCCAAGTTGTAAGTTTTACCACTACGTGTGACCAGGTTCACATTTTGCAGCTGCTCCTCCTTTGGTGCCGTGATGTTACATCCGTAATTCCAGGGAACTCTTTTGTTATCTTCATAAAAAAACGATGCAGGTTTCCGTATGATAACATATGGTGTCTCTTGTCTTCTCGTCTCAGCTCCCTTGGATGTGGAGATAATTATTATTGGGCGATCAGGCTCATGTGTCTTCTTTTCTTCGGAGGAGCAAATATCCTTCATCTCTTCTCCCCCTTCGAAGAACTCCAATTCCTTGCGGTGCATCAGATCTTGTACTAGAACCTTGAACTCCGCACAATGCAGAATTTCGTGTCCTTCAACATTGTGGAAATCACAATGGTTCTTGGCCATAACCATCTTTTCACCGTTTTGTGAAATCATTCCTCTGGCCACCAGCTGACGCCATACCCATTTCGTAGGAGATTTGACCTCTTCAATGTGAGCCTTAACCTTTTTTTCTTCTACACTCGTAATCGCATTTACTCCTTGATCAGAATGGACGGGTAAAGGGTTTCCGGCTACATTAGGTCTCGATGGCTCATCAAATCTTATTTTCTTCATCTTAATTAATTTTTCTACCAATTTCTTGAAAGTGAAACAATTTTCGATGGAATGCCCAATCACTCCTCCATGAAATTCACATTGGACGCTGGCATCGTACCATTTCGAAAATGGTGGTGGTACGGGCTCCGTGATATATGGGGCTACCACGTGTTGATCATATAACTGCTGGTAGAGGTCTTTGTACGTAACAGGAATTAGAGTGAACTGAATCTTCCCGGTATTCTTCTTCCCATTTGATTCTGATCTTGGTAAACTTTGATAATTGTCAGAAAGAGGTTTTGATTGCGTCATCGTAATTGATTTCGCATAATTTGGTCTGTATGTGCTTACATTATTCACCCTGGCTTCCTTCCTCTTAGGTGCTACCTTTTTTCCACTATCTCTGCGTCGATTTTTCCGCTTTTAATTGCGCTCTCAATCATTTCTCCTGACATTACTACATCCGAAAAAATCCTTGTAGCATTACCCACCAAGCGATCGAGATACGGTGCCTTTAGCGTGTGGACAAAAAGCATCGTTGTCTCTTTTTCTGTCAAGGGCGATTGTACCTAGGTAACTACATCTCTCCAACGTTGAGCATATTGTCGGAAGCTTTCACTTGGTTTCTTCTCCATGTTTTGCAAGGTAATTCTGTCTGGAGCGATATCAGTAACATGGTCGTATTGCTTCATAAAAGCTTGGGCCAAGTCCTTCCAAGAATTGATCTTTGTGCGGCTTAGTTGGTTGTACCATTTTGCAGCAGATCCAACCAAACTATCTTGGAAACAGTGAATTAATAATTTTTCGTTGTGGATAAATCCTGTCATCTTCCGATAGAACATCGTAATGTGTGCTTCTGGGCAGCTTGTCCCGTTGTATTTTTCAAATTCGGGCATCTTGAACTTCCGAGGTAGCACTAGGTCTGGAACCAGACTCAGTTCTTTGGCATCAATTCCACTATAGGCGTCAATCCCCTCCATTGCTCTAACCTTGTCTTTCAACCATTTGTACCTTTCTTCTATTTGTTTGGATACCTTTATTTTCGTTCTTTCCACCTTCATCGTATCATCGAGGTCAGGGTGGATGAGATTCGCAGCGGTTTCACCCGGGTTCGATCCTGATCCGACCAGGTAATTAGTTTGGCCTGATGCGCCAATGGGCTGTGGTTGCGCCCGAATGAATATGGGTGTTTCTCGCGGGTTTGTTTCTGGCGTGGCCTGATGGTGTATGGGTGTAAAGCCGAGAGGATATTGAGGATCCTCGTTTTCCTCTCTCGGGCCTTCAGCGGGACCTTTTCCTTTATTTGAATCTCGCAGCAGCTGGGTTAACTGATTAATTATATTGCTTTGAGATTCGATTATTTGGTCTCTCATATCCCTTTGTACTCTCTCTAGCTGGTCTTGTAACTGAGCTTGCATCTGCTCTTGTATTTCTTTTTGCATTTGCTCTAGCCTCTCTATTCTCTGATCCATAGCTTTGGCCTTCTTACGCGTATAATAACGATGTGGATTTTCAATGTTTACTGTTGTTAACTGGTTAAATTAACTTTAATTGGTTAGGAGATGTTATGTCAATAATATGCAAGATATGATGCAAAATGCATGTATGCAAATGTGAGAAAAGGCATTGATTCTAAAGTCCATTTTCATTTAGAGCAACTTCTCGAGAAGAAAACTTCTTTACATAAAATAAAGTTTATACAAATGGTTTGGCCTTTCGGCCCAGATTCTTAATCTTTCCTAGTAATCCTGCTAACTTTTTTCCTCGTTCCGACCTTGACTCGTACTGAAGGCTCAAAACGTCAGCTTCAGCGGCCAGCTCCTGCATGTGATTGGTCGCTTCTCTTATTTGAGTTAGTGCCGTGCTCATGATATGATCTCGTTCCCCGACCTCTCTTTGGGCTTGACGGGTGTGCCATTCACTAGTTTCTAAATTTATTTCCATGATCTCGAGTTGGATTTCATTATTATGGAGTGTGGCCTCCAATTCTTGCACTCTTTCTCTTAGTTCTTGTCTTTCGGCCATGCACGCTTTCAGCTCCGATACTGTGTTTCGATTTCGATGCCTCCATAATGACTCCTCTAACTCCTTTATCCTTGCTTCTAGACTGGCCATCTGAGCTTTCAACTCGGTCTCCTCGACTCGTTTTTCTAGTAGCTCCCCCTTTAAGGCATTCTCTCGAGCTTGACCATCTTGAAACTTTCTTTGCCAATGCTGTTTGGTCTTTTTGTTCCTGAATTTCCTGATGCCATTGCTCAGAAGTTTTCCCTAACCCCGCAGTCCTCATGGATTGACGAAGCTTTTTGTAGTGTTTCTTCAAATCTTCAAGGTCTTCTTCAGCCTTATTTTTCCTTTTTCTCAATTTCTCGGCCTCTAACCTTTGAAAATCCATATCTAGCCCTAGCTGCATCTTGTCTTCCTCCAGTAATTCTATCCTCTTTCCGAACTCTGAGCTTTTCCTTTCAAAGTCATGCTTAAGGATGTCTATCTCTGTCGGGACCTCTTGCAAATATTCCTCCAGAGGGCGAATATTTTCTGGATTTGGCGCAGGGATGTTGTCATTCACTCTCTTACTCCTCCACCAGTCATAATTCGAGGTTGTCAATGGATTGGCACTGAACTTCTTCATTCTTTGCACCTTTTTCTATGAATTCGTCATTTCCCGAACTTTCTTCTTATAGTCATTCCCTTTATAAGAAAATTCGCAATGTGTCAGGCCATGTGTAGCAGGGATAAACTGTCTTGTCTTATATTGTCTCAAAACAGCAGCGGAGCATATCCAGTAGCACCTCAAACTCTGAGTAACGGGACCCAATCGAAATCACCACATCGATAGAAAATCTCATCTGAGAGGAACCAAGGTGCACACCATTCAATATTTTCATCTCGAAGATTCTGGAGAACAGCTGCCCATTTTTCTTCGGATATATTTTGTTCACGTTGCGTGGCCACAAAGCCCTTTAAAGGCGAGAAATCTGTTGAAAATACCTTACAAGAGAATTCCTCCACTTTCTAGAGGTGACTGTGAAACCAGACCATTAAAAGCTGAGCACAACCAATGAATCTTCCTTCTCCTTCTCTTCGACATGCACTTAACGAGCGAAAAGTTTCTGCCAAGATAGCAGGGACTAGGGTGATTCCCCTACTAAGTCGATCAAACAATGCTACTACCACATCCTCGACGTGTCCCAACGCTTTCGGGAATAAAACCAACCCGTATATGCCGAGGGCGAAGATATCAACACGTTTTCTCATATCTGGATGTGTTGCAATCAGTTCTTGCACACTCTTCCAATTAATACATTTGTTATCTCCTTTTGCCTTAATTCGAGAAGCAACCCATTGCTCACTCATCCCTGTGACACTCATCAACCTTTTCAGAAATGTAGGAACACTTGCGTCTTTTGAATATGCTTTATCGGCTTGGACTCTAGGACAACGAATTAAAGTAGTGTATTCTTCTATTGTTGGTATCAAGTCTAGATGCTCGAAGGTGAAACAGCTATAGGCAGGATTCCATTGTTGAGAAAGAGCTCGAAACAAATGCTTGTCGATCTTTACTTCGAGTAGGTAAGATAGATCTCCATAATCTCGGTAAAACATCTACCTCATTTCATCATCCCAATGCCCCCAAATCTCTCTTAACCCTTGCAAGTTGTTCTGAGTTACATTAATACGAGTGTAGTCCCAGAATTCTGACAAATGCTCATCTTTCAAGCTATCACCCTTTTCACGTTGTTGCTCTTCGGACCATAGGCGTGCCACCATATTGTCCTCTACTTTATCTAGAAATCCTTCTTCCATGATGAAACTGCCTAGTTTGTAAACGGACTTAAATCAAACTTTTTTGTTCATAATGATGCAAATGCAAGTAAAAAGAGACAAAACAAACATGGTTAGTAGCATGTAATAAGCAGCACACAAACATATAACACAGTACTTAAGAATTAATCTTGGGTGAATACTAAAAAAAAAGGTTCAGCCTAACTCCATCTAAGGCAAGTGCTTACGGTTCACTATATGTAGTTTAGGTTCTAAAGGTGAAGGGTACCCAAACCAGCAGATTCCTCAGTCCTCACCCATTACAGGCTCATATGGACGAGTTCGGTTTAGGGGGACGCATTTCCCGCATGTTTATACGGAAGTGAAAACTTCACGAAAACAAGTGTACTTTGTAATCCCGAAAGCGATCCACTATCCTACACGGACGTGAAGACCTCACGAAGGAGTAGTTTCCCACTTTCACTTAAATGGGTAATAACACAATGCACGTGGATGCAAAATTACACTAACAATATAACAGAACATAATGTCACACCAAATGCCGAGGATCGCATGTTAAATAAAATCGAAGTTTAGACGTTCTCAAAAAGACCCGAAAATTATCAGTATTGGCTTGACTCTCTTTTTTTTTAAAAAAGGTCCCTAGTGGAGTCGCCAAGCTGTCGAAACCACTTCGAAAACGGAATTTTGAAAAATCATTTTAAAATTTTAAAAAAAAGGAATAAAAAGGGAGTCGCCACCAATCTTTTATTTGGGTGTGATTGAGTCACCTCAAAACGTTTAAAACGTTTAAAACGTTAAAAATGTCGGTCTACGAAATCCAAAAAAAAATGGGTTCGGGAGTCGGTTACGCATGAGGAAGGATTAGCACCCTCATACGCCCAAAATTGGTACCACATGATTATTTTCGGGTCTTATTTTATGAAAACAGTAAAAATTTGAGTAATGTTTAAAATGCAATGTTTATTTTGAAAGGTTTCATGCATTTTTTAAAAGAAATCTTTTTAAGAACATTCGTCCCCGTATTCCGAGCCTCTATGAGAACTAAAGTCGTGTCCAACACATTAGGGCACCATATTCTCGGAGCTTCAATATTGAAGGATGTTTCGGGAAATTTTAAAGAGAGTATTCTATCGTGTGAATTATACGAAATTCACACCCAGCACGTTAGGGCATGGTGTTTCGAGGTTTTCACACGAAAGAACATTGTTTCTTTTTTTGGTCTTAAAATCCTTTGTAAATATATAAGATTTGAAGAATATTTTGGAAAACTTTTGAAAAGGATATCTGATTTGCATGAATTACGAAAATCACACTTAACACGTTAAAGCACGATTTTTCGAAGTTTTCACACAAATGACATTGCCTCGTTTTAAAATTATTTGTGACGTATGCATATAGATATATTTTGAGAATTTAAAAAATTCGTATTAATTTTAAAATGCAATCCTCGAACATATGATTTGAAGGATTTAAAAAAGATTACTCGTTTACTTTGATTTTCACGAAGAATTAAAGTCGTGACCAACACGTTAGGACACGACATTCTCTGAGCCTCGATGTGAACGGGCGTAAAAAAACTTGAAAAGGATATCCAATTCGCGCGAGTTATACGAAGAAATCACACCCGACACGTTAGGGCTTGATTTTTCAAAGTTTACGCTCGAACGAAATATTACCTCGATTTTTTTAAAATAACTTGTAAATGGATGCGTAAGTTTAAAACACGAATAGCGATTAATAAGAGAAGTTAAATACGAAGCAACATAATAAGCAGATAAATAATATGCGAAAATATAAAATATGGGTGCAAATAAATGCAAACATTGGTAAGGAAGAAGAAAGGACGAAATCGGGGTTGAAAACGAGACTTTTGGATATTCGGGGGTAAAATGGTAATTTTAGACTCACGAGGGTAAAATGGTAATTTTCGATGAAATCGGGGTCAAAAAGAGAATTTTGGAAAATTCAAGGGTAAAATAGTAATTTTTGGTTAAATCGAGGTTAAAAATGGAATTTTGGAAAGTTTAGGGATAAAATGGTAATTTTTGGTGAAACTGGGGTTAAAAATGGAATTTTGGAAAGTTTAGGGGTAAAATGGTAATTTTTGGTGAAACCGAGTTAAAAATGGAATTTTGGAAAGTTCGAGGGTAAAATGGTAATTTTTGGTGAAATCGGGGTTAAAAATGGAATTTTGGAAAGTTTGGGGGTAAAATGGTAATTTTTGGACCATCCAGGAACCTATAAATAATAAAACCAAAGACTGGGTGACACGTGGCAGCCCCATAGGCATTCAGAAGTCAAAGGACTAATTTGTAAATCTTGAAAAATTCTTGGGCCAATTTTGTAATTAAATAAAAGTTGATTTAAGGATTAAATTAAAACAAATTAAAAATGACAGGGACTAGATAATAAATAAGCCAAAAAGTGACACGTGACAGCCTCTGGTGCAGTCAAACAGTCGAAGGATTAAATTGAAAAATAATTAAAATTATCGGGTAAAATTGCAAATAATTAAAAAATGCAAAAAGGACTAAATTGAATCAAATAAAAAATGCGGAAGGACCAAACGCACAAATAGACCATTAAGCAAAAACACGCGGATCAGAGAGCGGGTTCGGGTCGGATCGGGTCAGGTCTGTGGGTACTATAAATTTCATTTTTTAGTTTTTTTTTAATTTCATTTCCCATTTCTTAAAATTTCAGCCCTCCCTCTCTCATTTTCTCTCTATTCTCTCTCCTCCCTTCCTCTTTTCTTCCTTTGGTCTGCCATGCTCCGGCTAGAACTTTGGCCCTTGTCCGTCGCGCGTCCACGGTCACGCTCCAACGCCGTGGACTCTTTGGCCCGTCCCGATGCCGCCCCTGCTCGCTGCCGGTTGCACGCGCCTCGCCAGTCATCCACACTCCACCTTCTCCGATCGCCGGCGCCCAAATGGTCATCAGGTTACCATCCCTTCCTTTTCTTCTTTTATTTTTACCCCTTTTTTTTCATTCTGTTTTTAAAATTTTCTTTAAAAAACCCTTTGTTGTTCATTCCAATCCAGATCTGGATTTTCCAGATCTGGGAGTCCCTAAACTCCGATGTTTAACCCTGGATCCCCTTTTTTAAAACATTTATTTTAGTTTTCTTTAATTGTTCTCTTGGTATTATTACAGGTGTTCGGCGTGGTACGATCGGCGACAATCGAAGGGTCCGAACGGCGCTCCGACGATGGCGGCAGTAAGCCGATAAGTCTCGACCCTTCGTATATTTTTTGTGTTTTTTTTAAATAATAATAATATTATTAAAAGCATTTATTGTCATTAAATTTATTATTATTATTAATTATTGTTATGGTTATTAGTGATGTTATTAATGATATTTAAAAGATTATAGCTTACCAAATTAATTTCCATTAACACATTCATGCACTGCTCTGGGAATCAAAAGGGCTAATGAATGCTGGTAGCATAACAGTTAATGCATGCTCATATATGTTGTCAATTCAAAAAAAAAAAAGCTTCAGTTATGAATACATATGTACCTGGTTGTTTAATGCTTGAATGGCTTGGTATCGATTTAAACTTTCTCTTTTGATGTCTGTTCTAACAAATATGCGTGTATGGATTTTTCAAAGAAGGATTGTGTATCTGTCCCTACAACAGATTTCAACTTGGCTTTTATAGCCAAGTTGCTCATCATTCAATTTTGTTTTTTACAACTTAAATGCTAGTCCTAATCTTTCTTTCTTTTTGCAGGTGCAAGCAGTTGCGGTGACAGCAGCAGTTGGAGCAGTCGGTAGTGGCAGTGCCAGAAGCAAGTTGAAGCAGTGGTGCTGACGTGGCACATCTCTAGTGGCTGAGGTGGAGGCTGTCAGTACAAGTTGGAATAGCCCCTGTTTAGATTAGGGTTTGGGCCAATTGGGTCGATGGATTTGTTTGTAATTGGGCCCCAATTTGAGTTTGTTTGTAATTGAACATTTGTAAATGGACTTTAATTTTAATTTTTAGTTTAATATTATTTTAAATTTGATTAAACTTAAATTTAAAATAAATTTAAATGAGTAAATTTAAATTTAAATTTAAAATAAATTTAAAACCCTTTTAAACTTTAATTAAAACCAAAAGCCCAAACCCGGTTAAAATTGGACTTCAGAGACCTTTGATCCTTCACCAATGCCACGCCGCAATGGAACTTTTTGATTCATAAAATCATCAATTATCCTTTCATTACCTTGCTCTTTTCAACCTTGATATGTAATGTAGCTCAATAAGCAGTACTGCCTGGTTGGTGAGGAATATATATAAATGAAGCTTAGTTGACTTGCTACTCTGTCTAATGTTACTACTATTAGTAAATTTGCAAGCAACTACTGTTACTGATTAAATATCAAAAACATTTGGGATAAACTCCAATCCTGAATCCTCGATGATTTATATTTTCTAATAAAGCAAGCCATAATGCATTATGAAGAAAGCAAAATGTCCAAGTTATGGATCGATGTTGTCAAAGCACCCTCTTCCGCAAACCTCATGCTTCTACTCCACAACCCCACCTACCTCATCTTCCCCGCACAAACCAGAGTCTTTGTTGGTCAAGAAATGCATTTTCCTTTTACAAAACTGTGGCTCTTCCAAACTCAAACTCAGACAAATCCACGCTTTCTCTATCAGGCATGGGGTCCCATTCAATGACCCTGATATTGGCAAGCATCTTATCTACAACCTTGTTTCCCTGTCTGCTCCTATGTCATATCCTCACAATATCTTTTCTTGTATCCGGAGCTCTAATGTGTTCACCTGGAATACCATGATTAGAGGCTATGCTGAGAGTGAAAGCCCAGAGCCAGCCCTTCAATTATATCGCCAGATGCGGGCGTTATGCATCCAATCTGATACCCACACTTACCCTTTTCTTTTAAAAGCTGTAGCCAAGTTGGCAGATGTAAGAATCGGGGAACTTGTGCATTCCACAGTTATAAGAAATGGGTACGAGTCCTTAGCCTTTGTTCAGAATTCTTTGCTTCACATGTATGGTGCTTGCGGGCTCGTCGATAGTACGCATAAGGTGTTTGAATTAATGCCTGAGAGAGATATTGTGGCTTGGAATTCTGTGATTAATGGGTTCGCTCTTAATGGGAAACCTAACGAGGCCCTGACTCTCTTCAGGGAAATGGGGTTGGAGGGTGTAAAGCCTGATGGGTATACTGTGCTTAGCTTGTTATCCGCTTGTGCTGAGCTCGGTGCTCTGTTGCTGGGGAGGAGAGTTCACGTATATATGGTGAAGGTTGGTTTGACTGATAATTTGCATGTTAATAATGCGCTGTTAGATTTTTATGCGAAGTGTGGAAGCATTAGAGAGGCAAGGAAAGTATTTGATGAGATGAAGGAAAGGAATGTAGTTTCATGGAGTTCTTTGATTGTCGGATTGGCTGTTAATGGGTTTGGTGAGGAAGCACTTGAGCTTTTCAAGGAGATGGAAACAGAGAAATTGGTGCCTAGCGAAGTTACTTTTGTTGGGGTTCTCTACGCTTGTAGTCATTGTGGGATGGTTGATGAAGGTTTCAGTTACTTTAAGAGGATGAAAAAGAAATACGGGGTTGTGCCCAAGATAGAACATCATGGTTGCATAGTTGATTTGTTGGGTAGGGCAGGCTTAGTAAAGGAGGCATATCAATATATCCGAAACATGCCATTGCAGCCTAATGCTGTTATATGGAGGACACTGTTAGGAGCGTGCGCAATGCATGGCCATTTGACTTTAGGAGAGTACGCAAGAGCTCAAGTATTACAGCTAGAACCCGGGTATAGTGGAGACTATGTGCTCCTCTCCAACCTCTATGCTTCAGAGCAACGCTGGTCCGATGTGCACGTCCTGAGGAGAAAGATGCTTAGGGACGGAGTGAAGAAAATTCCAGGCTATAGCCTAGTAGAGTTTGGCAATCATGTGTATGAATTTCTAATGGGCGATAGATCTCATACTCAAAGTGACCAAATTTATGCAATGCTAGCAGAAATAACAAAGAGGTTAAGATTGGAAGGTTATGCTCCCCATACAGAAAATGTGCTTGCTGATATAGAGGAAGAAGAGAAAGAGAATGCTTTATCTTACCATAGCGAGAAGATCGCAGTTGCTTTCATGCTACTTAAGACAGCAACAGGGACCCCTATTAGGATTGTAAAGAATTTGAGAATTTGTGCAGACTGTCACTTGGCAATTAAGCTTATATCAAAAGTTTTTGAACGAGAGATTATCGTGAGGGATCAAAGCCGGTTTCACCATTTTAGAGACGGTTCTTGCTCTTGCAGGGATTACTGGTAAATTGTACCCTGAACACCTCATAAGAGCAGATTCAAAATGCCGGTACGAGGATGATCGAAGAATTGCATGCCTGGTACCTAGTCACGGCTGCTGCAAAATTAGCTTCACGGCTGATCTGGACTTCCCATTGACTATTATCCTTAAGAGAGCTTCATGAAAGTACCTTGCCTACAACCTTTTTCATTTCTTAATTTTCTTCACCACCATTATTTTATTTGATTTCATTAGTCCATTCCCAAACCATATATTTATATACAAAAGACTAAATCAAGAATTATTTATCATCTTTGTCCTTGTTCCCTTTGCACAAATTTTATGCTTCATAAAATGTCAAAATAGACAACATCAAGGTAAAGCGGTAGTCGTTTTCCTTTGTTTTAACCCCTCAATCTCTTGAAACACAAAACCTAGTTTTGATTTTTGATTTCCCCCAAACATTTGGTAAACAAATTTGAAGTAATAAAGATTACTTGTTGAGTTTTGTATTGAAAATTTCTACTCTTTTTTAATTTTATTTCTCAAAATAGACAATCTAAGATATAATCTCAAGACGTATAAAAATGGTTGGAACAAAGTTTTTGGACGTAAACCCACAACTGTTGGTATCAGCGATACTCAAATCAAATCATTTAAGAAAAGAAAAAGGTGTGAAATGAGTGGTTAGATTTTGGAGTCAAAGGGCTTGATCAAGCCCTCAGGGCGTGAAGAAAAGCCGAGCAATGGTTTTACTTTTAGCAGGTGAAGGTGAATGGACATAATTGAGATTCCTCATCATTTCATTTCATGCCATTGTCAGCTAAACTGCTAGGAACACTGCCCCATGCAACTGCTGTTTCAGACAAATGACAAAACGTATCAGCCTCTGCCCCACTCCCCCCTCCTCTTTTACTTCTTCCTTCCTTCTTTCTTTCACTTCTCTCTATCATTTTATTCGCACCATCTTTAAGCTTAATCACAATTTCTCAACTAATACCCTGGCTGGAATGTGTGTATATGCTGTAGTAGTTTAAGGGCTTTTTTGATATATTAGACAAAAAAAAAACAAATAAGAAAAGTGAAAGTGTGGTTAATATAAATAAATAAAGTGATATAAAATATTAGATTCCTAAACCAATTACAAAGATAGGAATCAGATAACATTTATAATAGTAATACATTGCTATTACAAAATATAATTTTTTTTATGCTCTAGTTCCATCTGACATTACATTTCCAAGCATAAAAATCACAAATTCAGGGTAAAATGAAACCTTGCATCAGCTTCCCTTGTACAAAAGCAGTAAAATCCCCACAATTTCCCACCATAAAAAGCTTGATTTATACTTGGACAAAGGAGGTGTTGCTGACCTATCAGATCTGCAAGACATTATTAAAGAAAAGCAAACATGTCAACATTAATCAACCCTGCAAAGTGTCAAACACATTACAATGAGCATACCCTGGTGCTGCATACAGACACTTCCCATAGCCTGCACATGTAAGATGAGCAAAGTTATTGTATGTTGATGATGAAATGAATCATTTGTTTATGCAAACTACACAAGGAAGAAGATTCTTACTGGGGTTATTTTTGGTTAAAGTGGCGGTTCCTCCAAAATTGCAAGCGATATCGGAGTTGCCATTCTGTTGGTAGTAAGTATTGAAGGCATAAGAAGCATGAGAAAGGAGTGTGTCAGGCTCATAACATTTTCCTCCCTCCTGGATTGCACCACAATCAGCCATTCCCAGTCCACATGCCCAGTCTAATGCATTCTGCAAGTCAATCTGGGAGACACCAGCCAGTGCCACACACCATGTGGTACCATCAAGGAAAGTTGTGTTTCCTTCTGGAGGTGAAAGGGTTGTCACTGGAATCGCTGCATCTGCCTTCTCTTGCACTAATGTTTCCATTGTGGGCACTAGCATTATAAACAAGAATGAGTTCTGAGAGGCCAATGAGGAGGAGAAAGAGAAATGAAGTCTGTGACCCAATACCAAGCAAGGGAAGCCAAGAAGCAAAGCAAAACATCGAGAAAAACATACCTAGAAAACAGCAGGTCATTAATACGAGGGAGCACTTGAAAACCAAAGGTAGCTTTGTCATGGTGTAGGTGCTTTCTTCTTTAGCTAAAACCTCCTCTTTCACTCCACCACAGTGTGACAAAAAATGCTCACGTCCTTAACACTCGTAATATGTCTTAATTACATTAACAAGAGTGATGACATGTATTATAAATGCAGCAGATGAAAAGAAAGAAGGAATCAGGAGTTTCTTGAAAGGAAATTATCCTCTTATTCTCTTTATTCAAGGAGAAAAAAAGAGTGATGTATGCATCAAGAAATGCATCGGTGTTAAGCCACCCAAGGACACACACCATTATACCACTCATTTTATAGTATTTCTCTCTTCCATTTCCTTATTGTATATCTCAGTTTTTTTATTACTGATTTTTTTTAATATATTTTTATTTAATTTTGTATTTTAACTTAACATTTTTTTCTTAATTTGATATTTGAATTATTTTTGTCCAATTTGATATATGAATTTGTCAAACTTTATACAAATTATTCCAATATACTAACAATGTTAATTTTTTTATAATATAACAAAAAATAATCAATATATGATCAGCATGTGACAAATGATCTTTTGTATTTTAAATGTTCAATTACTTTTAATTTAATTTATTTATTTCATTTTGTTATTTAAAGTAATGAATTTATTTTAGTTTGGGTTTTTAGAACTCTTGCTTTCTTATTCAATATTAATTTGTTAAGTATAGCTCAATGCACAATTTTTGTAAACATAAATTTTCTCTTATACTGATGATATTTTTGTAGGATAACACGAATTTTTTTAACAACGTTAATGTTTTGGGATAATTTGTATAACATTTCACAAGTTTAGATATCAAATTGAACTTAAAAAAAACTTAAATATCAAATTAAAAAAAATTATCAAGTTCGGGAATCAAATTAAATCGAAAAATTAAAAAAAAATGTCAAGATAAAATACTAAATATTACAGAAAGCCAATTTCTTTAATATGTTTATTCAATAGGTATCGGACCTTTTACATGTTTTTGGGTCCAGAAAGCACAAAGTTGAAAGCCTATATTTGATTGTCCAAATTGAAATGATATTGAGAGTCAAAGCCCAAAATTGATTCCCATTTAAGTTCAAGTTCAGTGTACAAAGTCAAGCCCATCTTGTTTATGAGGTTTTAGCTTAGGGTTTTAAAGCCCTAGCCCCGTTTGCCATTAAGAAAGTGGAGCGTGCACTTAATAATAATTAATAATATTTAATAGTCACAATCATAAAAAAATATTGTTTTAAACTTGTGTAATTTATTTAAATTTTCATAAGAAGTTTTTATTTAATTGTTTAAAATATTTTATCAGAAAAATTTATAAACAATATTTCAAACTTTAAAAACTTGCACAATTATTATAAAAATAAATAAATTGGTCTCTTTCAATAAAAATTACGAAAAAAATTCATAAAAATTTTCAAAATTTTAAAATAATTTTTAAAATTTAAAATATAAATACAAATTTCAAAAAATTATAAAAAAATTATAAAATTTTGAAAAATTTCTAAAATAATAATTTTGGGATCTAATTAATGATTCAAATTTATTATACTCTTTTTTTTTTCGCTTTGAAAAAAATTCAAATATATATGGTTTCAAACTTATGTGCTTTAACATGGAATTAGTTATACTGTAATAATATTTTTATTTGACATGTTTAATTTTTTAATTTAACTTGAATAATTTCACTCGATTTGAAAAAAACTTCAAATTGAGTTAGGATAATAAAATAAAACTCGAGAACTCAAAATTTTTTCACTCGATTGAATCAAATGTTCACCCCTAAATGTTACCCCAAAAAAATTCCCCTAAAAGAAAGGATTATTATTTATAGTTATTTAAAATTTATTTTGTTTCTATATACTTCTAAAATATGTATCTTTAAAAAAATTATCTATTTAACTTATTTTATTTATAAGTGATAATAACAATAGTTTAAATTTTTTTAGAGTTTTTACCTTTCAAAAACAATGGAGAGTTTTTTAAAGTTAAATTACTTTGAAATATTTTTATTTAAAAATTTGATGATATATTTATAATATGATTTTGTTACCAAAAAAAATTAATGGATAATTAAAAACTAAAAAATAAATATAAAAAAGGAGAGATTGTCATTTGTCATAATTTTGATGAGTATTTATCCTTCATACAAGGTGTTTAACTCGATCTTGGCTTTTAACTAAACGGTTTATTTCGTTATTCTCAAACCATAAATTGTTTCGAGTGTGGGCTCGAGCAATGCGAACTAAATCACAAAATAAAAATATTAATTTTTCTCTATTATAGATAACTACGCATTTTTCTCAAAAATAAAATAAAATTTATTCTATGAAATAAATGGTCACTACTTTATGGCAAAATAACAATATTTATTAAGTTTTTTAAATTGTTTAACCAGTAGTTTCTATTTATAAAAAAAAAAGTACTATAGTTTTATTTAAATAATGTCTAATTAAATAATAATATTTTAATAGAAATACAATACTATAGTAAAATTATAGTACAAGGGGTGACAGCATCCCTTATATTGGATCCAATTATATGTGTTTTTTAAATTTTAATTTAATATTTATAATTTATCTAACCTAATATTTATTTTTTATTATCCAAAATATTATTTATTTAATTTAATTAATTTTACTTAAATTAATTTTTCAATTAAATGATTTTTTCAATTCAACTCTAATTCCGTTAAAATTATTGTAACTTTATCATATTAAAATATATAAAAATATATATTTAATTATCTTATTCAATATATTTAAATAATTTTGCCTCTTTATTTGTTGAAGGGTATTTAAAAAAAAAAAAAAAGCAGAATTGGAAAGGCGAATGAATGATGCGAGAGGTTCCTATCAAGGCGTGGGTGGCGCCCGACCAACAACTTTCCTTTTGCCGGCTCTCTGTTTCTGGTTGGCTTAACCTAATAAGGCTTTACCTTTTAAAGCCCATGTGCTCCTTCCATTTTCTGTCTTTCATTTATTCCATTTCCCATCTACTTCGGTTGTGTTACTTTTCTTTTTCTTTTTATTTGAATCGTTTTGTATCATTATTTTTAATAAAATATTTTATATACTTATAATTTAATTTACATAAAAATATTTTTTACATATAATTAATTTAATTTAAAATAATAATAATAATTTGTTTAAAGTTGATTTAATATGAATCAAATCAATAACAGAGATCTTATTACCATTCATGAAATAAATAACATTTTTTTTTATTTTTTAGAAATTATTTTAAAATATTTTTAATTTTTAATTTTAAAGAGTTTTTACTTTTAACAATTTTTTATATTATTATTGAAAATATGAAAAATCTTTTCATTTTTAAAATATTTTTTTGTAATCGTTTATGTATTTTTAAAGAGTAAGAACCAAATTGACAAAAACTAACTATAAATGTTGAGGGTTAGAAGAGTTATTTTACCTTTTTATAACAGCCACAACATCAATTTTAATGACAAAATTGACGGTGGGATGAACATTTTCAAATAAAAAATATAAGAATTTTATGTCCCAAAATTAAAATATAAACAATAAATTTCAAAAAAATATAGGGATATTTGATAAATTTAAACTTATATCATGCATAGATTTAGGATTTTTATTTTGTTTTAAAAAATGTAGTCAATCCTGAACCCAACAAGTAGCTTCAGTGAAAAAGAGGATGTTATTCATTTTAGGGGTCCCAAGTTCGACCACTTGTGTGTGCAAAGTGTGTGTGCCTTGTCAAAGGATTAAGAAAGTATAAATAGATACTACTATGTAATCACATCAGTATAATCAAACTTTAACCTTTTCTTTGTTCTTCTGTATTTATTATTGCCTTCATTCCTGCTCCTCCAGTAGATATTGATGGTATTCGTGAACCTGTTTTTGGATCTCTACTTTACAGAAACAATATTATTTCTGGTGCCATTATTCCTACTTCTGCAGTTATAGGTTTGCACTTTTACCCGATCTAGGAAGCGGCATCCGTTGATAAATGGTTATACAATGGCGGTCCTTATGAGTTAATTGTTTTACACTTCTTACTTGGTGTAGCTTATTACATGGGTCGTGAGTGGGAACTTAGTTTCTGTCTGGGTATGCGCCCTTGGATCGCTGTTGCATATTCAACTCTTGTTGCAGCTGCTACCGCTGTTTTCTTGATCTATCCAATTGTTCAAGGAAGTTTTTCTGATGGTATGCCCCTAGGAATCTCTGGCACTTTCAACTTCATGATTGTATTCCAGGCTGAACACAACATCCTTATGCATCCGTTTCACATGTTAGGCGTAGTTGGTGTATTCGGCGGCTCCCTATTCAGTGCTATGCATGGTTCCTTGGTAACATCTAGTTTGATCAGGGAAACCACAAAAAATGAATCTGCTAATAAAGGTTACAGATTCGGTCAAGAGGAAGAAACTTATAATATCGTAGCTGCTCATGGTTATTTTGGCCGATTGATCTTCCAATATGCTAGTTTCAACAATTCTTGTTCTTTACATTTCTTCTTAGCTGCTTGGCCTGTAGTAGGTATCTGGTTCACCGCTTTAGGTATTAGCACTATGGCTTTCAACCTAAATGGTTTCAATTTTAACCAATTCGTAGTTGATAGTCAAGGTTGTGTAATTAATACCTGGGCTGATATTATTAACCGTGCTAACCTTGGTATGGAAGTTACTACTATGTAATCACATCAGTATAATCAAACTTTAACCATTTCTTTGTTCTTATTATTCCTTTTCATGTTGTTAAATAGAATTTTTTTTTAAAATTACAATAACAGGTAAAGTTGGAATTATAAATGCGATTAGTGTGACTCGAACTCAAATCACACCGAGACGATGAACACCCTTGATCATCAGACCATTATATAGGATTCTGTTAAAAAAAAACTTTAAACATTGCATTTATTCATCAAATAATATATATATTGTTGAATGTAAATTAGTATTTGGTAAAGAAGAAAAAAAGGTAAAAGTAATATTCCAACACAATTAAATTACTCTTACCTTTAAACGATTTAGTCATTATATTTTAAAAAAATTAAAAATTAAGTTCTTTAATTATTATGATTTAAAATTTTCAATCCAATCATTAAAATCGTAAGTACTTTTTGATTAAAATTTATCAGTTTGGCATATTGATTAAGTCGTGACATGTTATATGATTAACGAAAAATAAATATGCTAAGTTGACAAATTTAACAGAAGCTACCAATGAAAAAAATAATTTAAATAAAAAAATAAGATTGAACTTTTAACTTTAAAAGAACATGGATTAGAACCTCGTGTGTTAACCTGATGGTTAGAGTGTTTACCGTTTCAAGTGTGGGCTGGGTTCAAGTCGCGTTGTTGTTAGGGTTTTACTCTCCTCTTGTAATTTATCAAAAAAAAACAAGCGCATGGATTAAATCTCAAATTTTAGAGAAGTAGAGGGAGTAATATGATATATTAACCATGGTTTGAAGACTGAGAAAACAGAGGGCATCATACACTTGATAATATAGAACCAGGGGGGGGGGGGGCTTTGGATATAGACTACTCATCAGAGTATCCGCATATTGAGAAATAAGAGGAATGAATGATTTAAACATAGCAATTCATAAAAATGTAGATTCTTCTTCTCTTTCTTCATATGAAAATGATAGACTAATCCGACGAACTCCAGTAGCCAAGATTAAAAATTAAAAATAAAATAATTTAAAAATCACATGCGGTTTCTTATAATAGCCACTGAATCTAGCAGTTAGATATGTAAATCCAAATTATCGTAAATAAAATAAGGAGGCAGCTGACGACAACGGCCACATCACTGTATAATTTTTTAGTATTACTTGAATTTTGTTATATCCTTACGATGCTTCCACTTTCAAACCTTAGATTTGTAGTACTAATTTATGATTATCATAATCTAATCCCATATTAAGAAATCAAAATTAGTTAAATCTAAATACACACTACCTGTATCTTGAGGTATAATATTGTAGAAGTCTGACCTCCTATATCCTAGAGATTGAAGTGTAAATATGATTTTTGTTAATCCCGTTTGTGTCCTTAGAATAGTTAATTTGTTGATTTTTTTATACAATTTTTCATAAATTTTTAAATTTATAAATTAGAGGATATTACATATTTAAATTTGTGTACTTCAAATTAGTGTAATAGTAGTGATAATATTAGAGGGTATTACATGATTTTGAAGATTTCGATGTATGTCACATACTTCAATCTTCGTGATGTTGGATGAAATTTATTAAACTTAGTTATATTCTCTCTACTGGTAGTAATACGAGACAAAGACAATGTCAAGAATGAAAACCTCCACCTTTGGGGGACATTAAGATGAACACTGACGGGGTGAGATCCTTGAATTTGGGGTTGGCTTTGGCTGCCGTAGTGGCAAGAGACGATGTTGGTAGATGGCTTGGGGGAGTGGAAAGAAATATTGGCAAATGCAATGTCGAGCAGGCTGAACTTTGGGTAATTTATGATGTCCTCTTTCTAGCTTGGAATGCTAAAATGAGATGGTATTATTATTGAAATGGATTGTACTCAAGCTATTGCGGCAATTTTGGATAAGACTCGTGGACAATTGAATAGGGACTTGGTTATAAGAATCCAGTAGCATTATAGGAGAGATTGACGGATGG
The DNA here is from genome assembly GCA_005610355.1 of Gossypioides kirkii. Classification (NCBI taxonomy): domain Eukaryota; kingdom Viridiplantae; phylum Streptophyta; class Magnoliopsida; order Malvales; family Malvaceae; genus Gossypioides; species Gossypioides kirkii. Next base: position 14,821,872 of record CP032254.1, on the reverse strand, counting down.
ATATACAGAAGGTTTCATGAGAAGCTAATGTTGCAGCACATACTTTGACTGGATTAATAAAAAAGCTCTCTTATGGTTTTAAAATGTTCAAGGAGATTCTGACAGAAATCATTGAGTATATTTGGATAGATGATCAACTTGTTTGTGCTGACACTTATTTATCTTTGTGATTGATATCTATATTTCTTTATAAAAAAACATATTATAAATATAGTAAAGTTTGCCTATGAATCATACCAACCGGATCATGTTTAGATATAGAAATTGTGATGGTCCAAAGTTTGACCTACCTATCAATCTCGAAAGCCTTGAACCAGTGTTTGAAACATATTAAAATTAAAAATTATGTATTCTATGTTAATGGTTTTTTAAATATTTTATAAGTAAATTTAAATTAAAAAGTTATATACTAAATAATTATTTAATTGGAGTAGAAAAAAGGCAAATTAAAATATATCCAATCCAAGCACGATAATGATAGTGTCATGAAAATACAAGACCAGCAAATCAGGTAACACTAAGTATGATAAGTTTAATTAAGGAAGAAAGAGGGCATCAATTAATATATAAAATAGGGTAAATTTCCTAATTGGTCACTCAACTTTTAGGGGGTTTTCATTTTAGTCATCCTATCGTTAAATCTCTAACTATGGTTAAACGCAATATTATGTTCACACTTTTATTTTGCTCACCCAAAAAATTATCCTTTTTTAAAGTACTGATTAAGGTAAAAAAAAGGATTAAAATAAAAAAAAAAGTGGTAGAAACTAAAATAATTCATTAAAAAATTGTCAACTTTTACTTGTTTATCACATTGCCTAAAATTCTAAATTTTTTTTTCAATATCGAAATTTTAAATTTCAAAACATAAAAATCAATTAAATAAATTGTTAAAAAATTTTACCTATTGATAATATTAACAGATTTATTATTGTAATATTGAAATTAATTAAATTAATCTACTTCTAAATTTTAAAATCTTATTTCATGTTTCCATGTTATTCTTAATGAAATTAATTCAGTAACTCATATTTAATAATTATTTGCGAAATTTAAAATTTTTTATTATATAACCTCGAATCTTTCATACTAAGCTAAAAAAAAGGAAATTGTAATTAATTAAATTAATTATTTGTTCTTCATTTGGGTAAAGAAGGGATGAAAAACCTTTGGCTTTTATTTGGCATGGAAGATAAATTTAATTAATTTAATTAATTGTAAAGACTCGAGATCATATAATCAAAAGAAATTTGGACTTCATGTACAATTATTAAAGATAATTTATTTGAGTTTATTTTAATTTGAAAACATAAAATAAAATTTTAAGATTGAAAAAGAGACTAAATTAATTTCAATATTATAGTAACAAATCGGTTGACACTATCAAGGGATAAAAAATTTTCAATAACCTATTGAATTGCTTATGATGTTTTAAAATATAAAATTTCAATATTAAAAAAAAAAAGAAATTTAGAATTTTCGGCGAGGGTGTAAGTAAGTACAAATTAACAAATTTTAAAGCATTGTTTTAGTTTCTACCGCTTTTTCACTTTAATCCTTAATATTTTTTTTACTCCAATCAATCCTTAAAAAATGATATTTTTTGAGAGACCAAAATGAAAATGTGATCATGATATGATGTGTACAGTTAAAAACACTTGAATGCCCAATAAGGCAGTTTACCCTATAAATTATTAAAATGTGAGGTTGTGTTCAAAATTGGGTTGTCTTATTCCCTAGAAAAAGGATTCCCCTTTTAAGATTTTATAGCATATAGGTGAAGTAAGAAGGAAAAAAGAGAAGGGGGACAAACATAGTTGTAATTTGAATAGAGATCCCCCACCCCATAAAATTAATACTAATAATAGAATCTCTAATGCAGTCAAGTGGACACAACATAATTTCATGCCAAATCTTCTAGCAATCTCACTTATAGCTTTGAGATTTAAGAGTATCATTATTAGGTAGTGTTGTTCAATTATTGTGGGCAACTTATGTATTTTATTAATTTGTAGGTTAACTTTTGTTGTTGACAACTTGGTTATTAATCCTAGGAAAAACAGTGAACTCTATTAATAATAAATAGAGATGTATAAAGTGAGATTTTTTACCCATTTGGAGGGTATAGATAGATTTGGATTTAGATGTGATCTCAGATGGGTTGATTTCTCGATTTTCAAGAGCTTTGGGGGGCCTTCTTTATCAAATCAAACCTTAATTATAGATTATCCTCCATACCCCACATTTCCTCAATACTATATAAATTATTGCATTCTTTCTGTTTATTATTGTCAACATGACATGATTGCTGCTTTATCAATTTCATATTGCTTTTGCCTCTTAATCTATTTTAGTAGAATATTTTGTAGATTTTATTCAAGTTGGTCATCAAATGTTTGATTTGGTTGATTATATAGTACTGATGTTTTTAAAGGTTAAGTTTTGAATTTTGAATTTTGAATTTTGAAGCCAACTTAGAACGGGAACCTTTTGTGCAAATAACCTTTTTGAATGGATTTATAACAAATTTATGAAAAATAAAAGCATATGGACTAAAATCTAAATTGATGAAAAACACAGGGACTTGTAAAATATTTAACCAATGTTAGGCATCAAAGTGTTTGGACCTTAAGTGTTAGGGCCCTAAGTGTTGCAACCTCAGGGCCCAGGAGATTGCTCCCAAACTGGTGGACATGTCATGCATGCTCTCTTTTATTTGGCCATGTGGATTTTAATAATATTAATATATAAATATTTGCAGTCTGTTACTGTTATATATTGCTTTCCTCTTTTAATTTAAAACCAAAATTAAATTTTTTTTTATTTGCTTAGATATGTTAGCAGAAGCCAGTTGTGGACAGCCAGCTTTGCCTTTACTTTCAGATTAATTATATTTTTTTCTTTTTTCAAGACAGTATATTATATACCATGATCCAGATAAGAGTAAAGACATTGCATGATGAGGAACATGCACATAAATATATAAAAAGATAAAAAAAAAATGTGAGCAAAATAAAAATAGAAATAATTAGAAATGATTGTAGTTAAAAGTAAAAAAACATAAGTTGTTGTCAGCAATGCAGTTCTATGATTGGGGTTTTTGTCTGCTAAATTCTTCTGTTTCTAAATACGTTAGCAAAGCTACTTGGGACCAACTATCATAATTCATATATATATATACAGATGATTAGATTAGATTAGATTAGATTTTTAACTCATACGATTTACGGTAAAAATATTACGCAGCTTTTTATATTATGAATTAAATTGTATTTTATTTTTTTATTAAAAAAATAAATAAATTAATTTTTTTAAATTAAATTAAAGATAAAATTGATCTTTCTTTTAAAATATTCATCCATTTCTGTTGTTAAAAATCGATCTATGTACGCCAGCATAAAGAACACATGACACATCACATGTCATTATCGGGTTATTCCGTCAACCACAACAGTTTTTAACAATAGATGTGGATGAAATTTTTAATAGAAAAATCAATTTGCTCTTTAGTTTAATATGCATAGACTAATTTATCTATTTTTTTAGTAGAGAGGTAGGGGCAAAGCCAAAAAATTTGTTTAGGGAGGACCGAAATTAAATTGTAATTCTTATCATTTTTAGGAGGGTTAAAGTGTAATTTTACCTTTTTAAATTTAAAATTTTAAAAAATTTAAAATATCTAAATAAAAAAAAATTCATTTTAAGGGAGCACCCTAGATTCACCCTTGTAGAGAGGGTAAAATACAATATAATACTCTTGATGATGTTTTTTTTTTATGAATTATAATAAGAAGATAAAATTTTAACAGTAAAATAATTAATACGACTCGAATCCAAACTTATATCTGAAGCGATAAACGTTTTAACTATGAGACTAACACATATTTATACTCTTGATGTTGTTAATCCTAGATAGTTTGTCATGGTTTAATTAATTTAGCAGGCAAAGAGGGAAATAATCACGTAGTGGTGTTTTTGAAGTAGAGTTTAAGGCTTATAATTAATAAGAATAATATATATGAAAGGGAATGGAAGAAGCAGGCGCACGTGGCGGATAACCCAACTTTATCGTAAGCCAAAAGTCATAATATAGGCAAAGACGAAAGTCGATGGGTAAAAGTTAAAAGCCCAAGCCAATCACCGCGATTTACTGCATGCCCTCACCAGCAGCAGCAGCGTAATAAATATTAAATATCAGACCCCCACCGGCCACCGCCCCCTCACTCATCAAACCAACCTCCTAGTACAAGAAACCAAACAAAAGGCTGTTTTCATTTTGCTTTTATTTATGTCTGTGTCTCAGAAACTTGGCTGTGCTTACGTACTTGGTGGTTTTTTGGGGTTTGCTTAGAAACCCTAAATTTGAGGTCCCCGTCCTTCCTCATAAAAGCCTCTCTGATGTGCTTCAAAATATGCATTCAAAGCATTTCACTGAATCCCATTGAATGCCCCCTCTCTGGCCTGCTAATCATTCATTTCTTCTTTTTTTGCTTGCACATAGTTTTTGACTCCCTTTTTCCCTTCATACTTACTGCTCTCTTTCTACTTGACTCTACGGGTATCTGATTCTAGTCATCATCAAATCATCTTCTTCAAACCCAAAATGTTCAAAGTTCATTGCTTTTATCCACCGTCTTTAATTTCAGTCATCTGAAGTGATTCCCACTTTTTTCTTTTTTGACTTCATCTTCATCATCTTCTTCTTAGATCATCAAAGAGTTTTATGTTGATTTTCCCTGTCTTACGAGTAGAGAGAAACAAAAAATGTTGGAGTGCGAACGGAAGTCACTGAGTGAGTTAAGTTCGTCGAGTGAGTGTTCAATGACAAGTGAAAGCCGTAGCAGCTTCAGCCGTCTCTCCTTTGAGCTCCGGTCTTCCCCGGAAAACCTTTCTCTCAAACCCCACCGATCTTCCGACTTGGCATACTCCGCTATCCGTTCCGCCACCTTCGCCCGTAAAACCGGCCTCACGTCCCGTGATTTCCAGCTCATCCGCCGCATCGGTTCCGGCGACATCGGAACCGTCTACCTCTGCCAGCTTGCCAACGCGGATGAAAAATGCTGTTATGCGATGAAGGTGGTGGATAAAGAAGCGTTGGCCATGAAGAATAAAGTGCAACGTGCTGAAATGGAGAAGAAGATCTTGAAGATGCTGGATCATCCATTTTTGCCTACTTTGTACGCCGAGTTCGAAGCTTCTCATTTCTCTTGCATAGTTATGGAGTACTGTTCCGGCGGTGACTTGCATTCTCTTAGACATAAACACCCCCAAAAACGCTTCTCTTTGAGCTCCGCAAGGTACTTCATTTTTTGTTTTCTTAGCTCACTACCTTTTCGTGCTTTACATTCATTACTATGATTTTACGCTCATCCTTCTTGCATGCTTTTGTTTTCTTCTGCTGTTTTTCAAACACTTTGCCTGTCTTGTTCTTATCCTTGTCTGTCTCAACTCTGCAAAGTCTCTTTCAATAAGCAATCTTGTCTCTCATCTTTTTCCAATAAATTTTACAAATAAATAAATATTCTTTTATAAAGTAATAAGATTTACATTTTTTTCCAAAATATCATTAGAAAATAAAGTTTCATCCTTTGAGTTTTGTTCTATTTTACTCATTTTTCATCAGTGTATGATTCTAATTGCTTAGAATTCAGGAGTGTTGGGAATCATTTTCCTTATTCTTGCTCGACAGCTGAGATTGTTCACGCAATTACATACTTCTGACTTTAGCCTAGATTTCCCTTATTCGATAGTGTCTTTCCATTTATTCTCTTGATAAAATTCCTTGCCATGCAAGAAACTCTTCAGATGAATGCTTTCCATTAATTCTGTTACTCTGTTTGGTTACTGAGAATTTGCAGACGATAAGACATTTCCCTGTTTCCAGATTCCATCAATTCTAACATTAAAATTGAGATAAATAAACTGATGATTAGTTGCTTATTCCAGGTTTTATGCAGCTGAGGTTCTGGTAGCTCTAGAGTACCTACACATGCTGGGTATTATTTACAGAGACCTAAAACCGGAAAATGTTTTAGTAAGATCAGACGGTCACATCATGCTATCGGATTTCGACCTTTCACTTTGCTCAGATGCCATCGCAGCCGTTGAATCACCGTCATCGTCCCCGGATCCCACGCCTCCCCAAAACCACCGCTCATCTCGTCCACCTACAACCCCTCTCTCCTGCCTATTCCACCGCTTCTTCCGGTCAAAGAAGATACAGACGGTCGCACCCAACAAGCTGTTCTTCGTGGCGGAGCCCGTCACCGCCCGGTCACGCTCCTTCGTAGGGACCCACGAGTACATATCTCCCGAGGTGGCAGCCGGTGGGTCCCACGGTAACGCCGTGGACTGGTGGTCTCTAGGTATCTTCATTTACGAGATGATATACGGAGGTACGCCTTTTGCGGCTCCATCGAACGAGGTTACGCTGCGCAACATCGTGAAAAGGCCACTCACTTTCCCAACCCATTCGCCTGCTTCCCTTCTCGAGCACCACGCTCGAGACCTCATCTCCGGATTGTTAAACAAGGATCCCAACACTCGGTTGGGATCCAAACGCGGCGCTGCCGACGTCAAAACCCACCCTTTCTTTAAAGGACTCAATTTCGCCCTCATAAGGTCGTTTACGCCGCCGGAGATTCCGGGTTTAAGGCGGCCATCCACCACGACGTCGTTCCACCATCCTAAGATCGAGGAACAATCCAACGCGTTTGATTACTTCTGAGACGCCACGTGTTCTGTCGGTAATGCCAGATTTTATGACTGGCCAGTGGAGAGACAGATATGTATATTCGAGCAGTCCTTTTTTTTAATGGTATTATTGAAGTATGAAATTAGAAAAAGAAAATTAGTATGTATATTTTTGTAGTAGTAAAAATATATTTTTATTATTTTAATAGCTGGTATTTTTATAATTTTTAAAAAATTAATTTAAATTTTATTATTTTTAAAAATCAAAATACAATGTTAAAATTTTATAAATTATTAAAGGGATAAAAAATTCCATTTAAAGGTTGATCCCTGGCAGCTCCCTAGCACTGCTGGTTTAGGTTGACTTTGTATGGAAGGTATATGCATAGCTAATTAATGGAAAGATATTGAAACACCAAGTGAAAAAGAAATCAATAAATTAGTAGTATGATTTATGGGTTCCTTTTTATATTTTGATGTGTTATTTTTTATCCAAGTAGTGTAGAAATATTAGAAAATTGCTAAGTTTTTGTATTTTTCTTAAATTTATGATATTTTATACAAATGTGTAATTATTTTGGAGCAGTTGGGGAAACACAAACATAAAAAAAAAGAAAGGTTATGAGTAGGATTTAGAAGATAATGTGGAAAAGCAATAAATAATTTAAATGTGATGAAAATGATTGATGTCTATTGAGTTTCAAGAATAGTATTATTTTTAGTCGATTGAATTTTAATTTGATTAGCATAAATATTATTGTCAATATTAAAAAAACGTGGGTTCGAGTGCGTGAAGTGCATTATCCTCCTATTTATGGGTTGGGGAGGGGCTATAAGTAGTTTTAGACATTGTGTCAAAAAAATCTCATAGTTTAAAATTATACATTATTCGAAAGTTTCATTTCCTTTGAACCCCATATGTTGACCTGATGGTCAAGATGTTCACTGTCTTAAGTGTGGTTTGTGTTTGAGTCGCGCTAATCACATTGTTGTTGAGAGAGATGTATCATGTATGTTAGTTTAAAATTATACATTTTCAAAAGTTACATTTACTTTGAACCCTCATGATGATCAAGGTGTTTACCGTCGCAAGTGTGGCTTAAGTTCAAATCGCACTAATCGCATTATTGTTAAAACTATTTCTCTCTTCTTATAATTTACCAAAGGAAAAAAAAATTCATTTCCTTTCCTCTATTGCTTAGTAGAATTTAATTTTTATGTATTGAAATGAAAATTGATATTTTTCTATTTTTTCCTCATTATTCTTTTTTACCAAGTCCACCCAAAATTGATTAATTTCTTTCCACTTTACCACTCTTTTATTTCACCCTTTTTACTTTTCCACTCAACCAAGTGAAATTATTTTGATATGATAAACACATAAGTGAACATTATTTAAGAAAATTGAGTATAATAATTGGGGAAAGGAGAGAGGGGATTGACAACACATGAGATGGGGGCTGTCCATGTGATCTCCCACGGTTGCCTTTCTTTAATTTAAAAGTGTTGTCTCCCCTTTGTCCCCAACAAAATGCCACCAAAACCCGATAACCTTCTCCCACGTGTCGAATTCCTCGTGCCTTCGACGTGGCTTCAATCACATTGTCCCATTCCTGATCCTCAGGGCCACCTAGCCTTACTTTGCCGACCCTTTGCTTGAATTTAAAGGGAGTTGGTCTTCATTAGTTGGTGGTGATTGTGGGGTGTTGTTGTCCTTATTGGTCCAACCTAGGTATAAATAATTAAGTAGCAAAGTGAGAGACCAACTAAGATGATATACCTTTGTTTGACTGTGTTCTAGTTTTCAACACATGGGAAATTTGGTTGCCTCTTCACTTGTCATGTTGGTATCATATTTATACCTACTTCACTCTGCAATTTTCATTCACACAAACTGTGGGGTTTGCATGAATCTTCAAATGCTTCATTCATTTCTCTCTCCCCTCCTTAACCAGTCAGTGTGCCCAGCATTACTAGCTATTGGCAAAAACGACGTAGGCCGCCACTGCCTCACCTAATTCATTTATAATATTAGAATGCAGTAGGAATTGGCAACATAATGGAAAACCACATTTACCTGTTCATATATTTATATTTATATTTATAGGAGTAGACTAGAAGAGAAAGCTCCGCCAATCATCAATGGACGAAGGAATAATAAAGAAATGGAAGAGATGAAAGGAAAGTGGTGATGAGGAGTGATCGGAATGCAACGTAACTTGTGCCTAATCAGACTATTTATGCTATGGCCTGGGTCCTGCTGCAACAGTAGGCTTATGCTGCTTGTAGTCTTCGTCCACTGAGATTGCACACTTAGCCCTGCCACTTTCTTTATTTCTTTTTAATTTTTATCTACTCTTTCTCTCTCCCATTAGTATCTACCTTAAAATAAATGGTCAACAATTTGTATTTTGTCATCATTAAATGCAACGGTTGAATATTAAGTTATAGTTGATGGATAGACATGTTATACGGGTTAATTAGCCACCTTCTCCAAAATCAATTTTTTTTTTTAAAAAAAAGTCGATTTAATTTTTTAATAATTTTTTAAAAATGATATTTTCTTCAAATTTATCCCATATTATATTACATAAAAATATTATATGATGTTTAAATTAATTTTATTTATATCATTATTTAAAGGATGGATTGAATTAATATAATTTATTTATCGAATTTTAATTCAATTAAAAAATTATTGAAATTATTTTTTTATAAAATAACAAACATCACTATCATGATATTTTTATCATTTCATACTTTATGTAAAATCTGAAAAAATATTCTTGATATGATTTAAACCAAAAGCATCATAATTTTTAATATCTTGATTTTACTATTTCAGTCAAAATCTTATTTATTTTTTACATCAAAATTATTAATATATATGTGCATCATAATTTAATACTATTTAATTAATTTCTAATTATTACAAAAATAATTAGGGAAAAGCATTCAAAACAACAAGGGTTTGGGTTTGAAAATATCCCACTTACCCTTGAAGTTTGATGAAAAATACAGTACTAAACAAATAAATTTCATTTATTATGAATCTTTATATTCAAACAAATTTTAATTAAAAATAATATAAATCTAATTATTTAAAAAAATTAATTATAAATTACATTATATTCTAATATAATCAATGAGATTATATAAATATGATCCAAAAACATTCAAATGAAGATAAGAAACAAGCTTATAAAATTCGACATGCAAAAATTTAAATCTTTCTCTTCTTATTCTCATTTTTCCCTTATAAATACTTATGAGATCTGTAATTCCATCTTTCAAGTGTTTATTTGTATTTATGAGCGCTATTCATTGTAATATTAATTTTGAAAGGTACTTATTCATTCTTTTTATATTTCAATTTAAGAGGTTTTACTTAAAGTTTTGGATAGAAAACATTAAGGAAAGTAATTTTATCTTATTTCAAAACTAAAATTTTGTAAAAGTTATACATTATCCTTAAAAAATACAAATTAATAAACTAAGCAAAATCCGTAATTGTTAAAAGCTAATGTAGTAAAGCTAAAGAATTAAGTTCGAATCATTCTAAAATTTTCGTGTCTTTAATTTGTACCTTTATTTTCTAAAATTTTAAAACACCAATTCATCTTTTTCCAGTGTAATTTGACCTTAATATATGAAAATACACAAAAATTTAATTCTCACTCGGAGTTCTTAATTAAATAAACCAAATAAAATTTAATTCGAGTGGACTTCCCCAAGAGACATAGTATATAGCTCGTAAGGGTAAATTATATTCTGCCTCTTACATCGTAGCACCCTAGTCCATTTGGACCAATTGGACTAGTCCAAGTTCGGTCCAATTTTCCAAGCTTATCACTCTCGATCTAAATCAAAATTGAGCTTAAATAATTAATTATCCAAATAAAAATAATTATTAAGAAATTAATTTAATTAATTATTCAACTCAATTATAATTCGTTTAATTATTCAAATGAATTAAACAACAATGACTGTTAATTTAATTTATTCATTTAAATAATTATTTAAAGAAATTAAATTAATCTCAAATCACGTTTTACTTTTTTGATAATTCATGCAATCTACTTTTCATTCATCATCTTGTTTGTTCATGCAAAGGTTCTTATTAAGCAATATATTCAATATCATTGTGAGCTAACTAAGAGACCAATTAAACATATATAATTAAAGTTAAAATAAATTGTAATTAAGTTGACTTTTCTTCTACTAATTACAAAATTTTTTGATCATGGAATCAATCCATTAAAAGTATAATGATTAGGTTTGTCTCTGCTCTCTTCCTTGGAACTCACCTCTACAATACAATCATCTAAATTTTTTACTCCTTTCTTTTTACGAAGACTTTTATTTTTGGAATTGTGGTGTCTACCACGCGTCATGCAAAGTTTATTTTCATTTTCACTAGTAGATTGTCCTATAGGGACATCGATACAAATTAAAGCATTTTTAGCTGATAAAAAAGATTTAATAACTCTTTTTAAGATCGGTAAAAGTATTTGGCAATTGATTTGCGATATTTTGCAAGTAAATTATCTTTTGAAATTTTCTTTCGGATTATTTTGTTCGAGGATCTAGATGAGATAATAATGAATCATCTCATGTAATTTCTTTTACCAACTATTTATTTTTCTCCCCATAATATTGAGATCGATGTTTCATCAAAATGAAGTTAGTAAATTGTTTCATAAATAGGTTTGCTTTCATTAGTTCAAAATACTTAATTATAGAAGAGTATTCATACCCAACATATATTTCCAACTTTCTTTGAGGAACCATCTTTGTGTGTTGCGATTGAACACTTGAAATATATATCTCATAACAAAAAAAATTCTAAATGGAATTTACTTGGCTATTGACCATAAGCCAATTGTAATGTGGAGAATTTAGGATAATTTATTGCTAAGAGTCGTGAAACTCATGGAGAACTTAAAATAACAAATCCCAATGCTGAAATAGAAAGATTTATTTTCGTAAGTAACGGTCTAACTATTAATTGGAGGTATTTAATAAATGGTTTTTTTAGACCATTTTGCATATGAACATGAGCAACAAGACATTCAATTGTTATTTCAATAGATATACAAAAGTAATGAAAGCCTGAGATGTAAACTCACCAATAGGGGTGAGTAAAACTTGATTCGATTTAAAAAAATTGGAAAAAAAATTGAATTTCAAGTTAATTGAATCAAATTATTCAAGTAAACTCGAATAAGTAATTCGAATTTTGAGCTCAAATCAAGTTGAACTTTACAATTCGAATAATCCAAATAACTCGAATAAATCAAGGATTCAAGTTTATGATACTAAAATATCTTATTTTTTATTATTTTACTTTGAAAAAGTTATCAAAAGTATATGGTTTCAAGTTTATGTGCTCTAACATAGAATTAGTTATAATGTAAAAGATTTTAATTTGACATGTTTAATTTTTAAATTTCACTCGATTTGATTCGACTCAAATTTCATTTCACTCGACTTGACTCGAAAAAACTTCAAATCGAGTTAGGATGATAAAATAGGACTCGTCAACTCGATTAACTTAAAATTTTTTCACTTGATTCGATTTGTTTCGATTCAACTCGATTCGATCGAACGATGTCTTAATAATCTGGAAATTGTTCCCTTAATTTAATTCCTTGCACAGGTAATTTAAAAAACGTGAGGTTACGAATTGATAATAAACACACAAGTGACCATCTAGTAGATGCATCTATCAAAATCATAAAATATTAAAATGACCCACATGGCTGATGAATGAGCTTACATAATCACCTTGAATATGTTTCATAAATACAAGGATTCTATCTCAATCTTAACTAATGAAGCTTTAGTAATTAATTTACCTTGAGAACAAGCAGCACATGAGAATTCTTTGAATTGAAGAACCTTCTTGTGATCATCTTGATTATTTTTCGCATCATTAATGATATGGGATAGCCTAACCAATTATGTCAAGTAGTAAATGTGTTTAGATATGTAAACCTCTAGTTATTATCATGTATGGTTGCATTAACTATTGGGAATGAAGTTGAACTAGCAGGATAACGTTCATGATCTTTCATTAATACATCTTTATTCTATTTTTTTTTTTGGTAAAAATACATCTTTATTTTTCTTAGTCATCAAAAGGCATGAGATTAATTCGAAGTATATTTTAATTTTTACTTTCATTATTGTTGTTGTAGAAGTACATTAGATGCATGAAAAGTTGAGAAAATTTTCTCCAATAAACTCTCATCGGTTATTTTTTTTCTGCACATAATTTTAATTGAAAACTTATCTTAAATGTTGTGAAATTATACTCAATTACTGTTTTATAATCTTGCAACCTTAAACTCATTCAATTATGACGAGTTTTTGATAGAATTATCATTTTCTGATGGCCATATATTTCTTTTAAGCTATTCCACAATTCAAGTTAATCTTTTATAATCAAATATTTTGTTTTCAATCCATGCATAATTGTATTCCCGAGACTTAAACGTCTAGGTAAATTTTAGTATTTAACACCCATAATAAATTATTCTTGCCTGATATGTAAAGGTCACAAATTCAAAATTTTGAAGGTTTGACATAGCAATTTCTAACATTAAATAATGATAACAATTAGGGTATATATCGGATTGATATATTCAATTTGTCAACTAACGAATATAGCATATTTTCGATTTGTATAAGATTCTTAGACTAGCTACAATCAAATAACTTTGGTTTCTTTTAGTAAATAACTTGTGTGATTGAGTGGAAAAGTTGAAGAATGGGGATGAAATGGAAAAGTCGAAAGAAAATAAATTTGGAGTGTGTTTGGTTGGGAAGAAAATAGGAGGGAGAGATCATTTTCCATCCTAATGCATAAATATCAATATTTTCAAATTGAAGTGATGAGAGGAGAGAAAATTGGAGATAAATATATGTTAGTTCAAATTATACATTTTTCAATTGTTTTATTTTCTTTACTTTTACTTTTCAACTCTACGAAGCTATGAAGGAAAAGAAAGTTGATTTTTCCACTCATTCAATTTTTCGTCTTTTCAATTTTCTTTCGGCAAAAGCTAAAAAACTTACAAATATAATGGATTCATTATTTAATGATATAAAGCTACAAGGTTACTCGCGTGTATATGCTTTAATGCTTCAATTACCATTGTTGTTAATATATATTTTATTCATAATGTGCATGTTACATGAATTTAAGACATAAAAGAAGACCAATTATTAAGCATGGATTTCAATTACATAAAAATATTATCAATAGGAAGCTTTAATTAATTATCCAAAAATGTAGAATAAGGACAAGTAACAATTTCTATGTATTTACAACAAGCATGTATTTTACTTTAGACTTGCTTCTATATTACATGACCTTGAAACAAAATTATTATTGAGCAATGGAGGAAAATAAGCAAAGTATAAAACACACAATGATAAGATAATTATATCTTTCTTCAACTCTATATAATAAACATACAAGCATCTTTTTGTACGCCTTTTACAATAATTTCTATCACTGAACACGTAAATACATCAGAATTTATTTCTCATAAATTCTTTGGGGCTGCTTACTTCATTTATTTGTTGAGTTATAAAGTATACTTTCATAAATATTTAAATCTTAACATATATATAAACATTGTTATTAAAAGTGTAAATGATTCCAATATTTGACAAATTATTACCATCTAATTGAAATTAAATTTAAATGCTAATAATAAAATATTAAACAAACAAATCCAGGCTAGTATTTGAGTTTAAATTTAAGGTTGAATTTTATATCCGAATTTTTTTGGAGAGATATTGAAATGTTAAATTTATTATATATTAATTTAATTTTAACTATTCAATTTGTAATTTAACTCTAAATAAAAAATCGTGACGATGTAAAAAACATAAATTTAGCACACTTATTTTTTTTATTTAAGAATTGAAAAAGTGGAAAAAAAATTATCAGAAACCAAATAGCAGCAATTAACTAAAATTTTACTAAAAACTAAATAATATATAATCATTTAAAATCTAATTCTAGTTCTTATTATGTAAGATGGTAAAAATTTATTTATTATATTACTTGAAATTTTTCGAAATGGGCTAAAATGCCTAACTCATTGGAATCACAGTCAAAACTAGTTGGAAAAATATGCAGGGACTAATTTTTGCATTGCCTCACACAATCATTTATAAAAATAAACACAAAGGTGTTAGTGCGATGATCAAAAATTCTAAAATAAAAATTGCCGAAACATCATCTACTCCACTCCTACAAACTGAAAAATCGTGTGTCCCAACCAGCCAACTCACTCTTCAAAAAGGACTTCTTCCGAGAAGTCCAAGATTTCCTCAACTTCAACTTCTTTGGCCTCATATTCCTCTTCCTCATCACTTGCTTCTCCATCCCTCAACTTCTGCCTCTCCAACTTCTCTTCCTCACTTGCCCGCCTCCATTCGCTTATCCACTTCTCCCATTCTTCCTTCAACATCCTTCTCTTCTCCCTATCCTGTTCGCTCAAAAGCATCGAAACATCCTGGTCCTCTGCATCATACTTCTTACTGTACTTCTTCAAGTTCCTTGCTATCTCTTCCTCCTTCTCAGCGCTCAAGAAGGATGGGGGCCTTGGCCGCCACAAGAACTGCCATTTTCCACAAAACCACCACAATCATGATTCCGCAATGCCACAATAAACTATCTCCATTTATGCTTTTATATTATCATGTACAATAATTCAATTACCTGGAAGAAATGATCCTTCAGTATCCGGTAGAGTAGCTTACCATGAAAGGACCATACATTGAAACCATTTTCCATTTCATGAACAGATGTTACTGCGGTTGCAACATACCTTTGCAAAAGAGCCAGCACTTGTTAGAATAAAATTTTAAGCATAATAAATTTTTTATTTAAAAAAAAAAAGATAAACAGTAAAGCATCTCAGTTCAGTTAAATGTCATCAATTGTTTATTGGCTTACCTTCCAGTGGGATCCCATTCAATATCTGTGGCCATAAAATGTTCAGCAGTTGCCATTGTTTCAAGCTCATCGACATTAAAGAATTCCAACTGACCATTGAACCCCTTCAATCCAGCAAGTACAATAAAACGGCCACCAGGTGACCAGAATAACGCATTTGCCTGCTTGCCTTTCAGAGTAGTGAGCTTTGAAACTCGGCCCAAATTGTGAGATGTTTTCATAGAGTAAAAGCTAATATCAGGCCTTGGATTATCCCCATGTATAACAGCAAACCTGTGCCCCTTCGGCTCCCAAGCAAAAGCAATTATCTTATCATTTTTATTATCAAGCTCCAAAACCTCAATTGGTATGTCCCTTTCCTTGATGCGAAAGAGCTCAAAACCAGTATAAGTGCTTTTTTTTGTTTTCGTGTATCGGTCAGCTTTTACGGCGAGATATTCACCGTTGCTTTGCCAGTACATTTTGCAGTCGCTGACGCTGAAAAGATTCTTTTGCCTCAATTCCACTTTACTGGGAATTTGAACCAGACTCACCTGAGAAATACACGCAAGTCGCATATTAGTTGACATCAAGTCTAAACTCATAAAATAATGGAGCCTTTCAAAAGAACAAGTAATTACCCGAGCAGGCTGGTTTCCACCTCCAAGTTCAGGAACAAAAAGTGCAAGAATGGGATCAGTTGGTGACCAACAGAAGTCCACAACGTTTTCAACCTTCAAAGATTTTTTGTCAATAAGGCTAAAGGTCTCTGTTTCATAAACAGATATCATATTTTTCCCAAGTTTGGCAAAATACTTGTCCTCTTTTCCACCTCCCCATCTGGAACATGACAATTCTAATTCATTAGACACAAGTATACTCACCAAAAATGAGAAGAGAGGAGTTGATTGAAAATAAAATTAAAACAAAAGACAAGAATCACCTGAAAACAGGCCAAGAAACTCCAGCAACACCACCAACTCCTCCAATTGTAAATTCATCAGCACTTCCCTTAAAATCTCTCATCACTTTTCCGGTTCTAACATCAAAAATGTTTATCACAACCCTCTGAATGCAAAATGTTATATCAGAACCTGCATTGGAATAAGAGAACAGGATTTAAGTGACAAGAGATGAGTCTGGAAACCTCACATTTGCATCACGAGGATTGCTTGGTTCATGGCTGCTGTAGGTCACCAAAAATTTTTCACCAGGAGAAAAATCAATAAGCTTAACCTGTATCATCAATATCATTGCAGGTTAAAAACGAGAAAAAGGTGAAAAGAAAACTTGGGAGAAAATGTAGAAAATGTTAATGAAAGCCTAATTGTGACCTGAGGATGGGCATAACGCATTAGACGATTAAACGTATTTGCACCTCCCCAAACTGCTGCTCCTTGCCTGTGAACTGTTGCCAAGTATGTCCCCAGGGGAGACCACTGCACAAAACTTTCGGTCCAGTACTGTATGCAAAAACATTTTATAACCAATTACATCACATTAAAAACTGGCTGTTGGAAATGAAAAACAGATAACCAAACTGCAGTATTTGATACAAGGGGTAAACCACTTACAGTGCGTTTGTAAACGAGCTCGGTTTTAGACTGCCTCGCATCGTTCCACAGAACTTCAGTGTCAGTGCCAGCACGAATTACAAATTGATCTCGTGCCTTTTCATCAGTAAGCCACTTTTGAAGATTTTCCTGTAACATCATCAAAGTAATAAACAGGAGCTCAGAGATAACACAGGCTTTGTGTGTTAGGAGTTTAAAGACTTGAGATTAACTGGCACATAAGATGATTAAATAGTACTTGCAGACAACTCATACAGCAATAAATTCAACATAATGCCGCAAAAGAAGAAACTGCAATAGCTAACTTTTGCCTAAAACCTTAAAGCAAGTATGCCAGTATAGAAGAATTTCAAATATTCAGCACTGATCCTGGCCCAAATTAAATCAAACCATCTTTTACAAATTCTAGATGTTTTTATTTAGTATGACCCCATATCTACAAACTCCAAGATCAGACAAATTATCAGCAGCTTACTATCAATGTTTCAACCACGTCAGTATATGTTAGAACAAAGCTAATCAACATTCCTACTACATATGGGGGTGTATGGCCATTGCAAGGAAAACGTAAACCAAATGCATTTACTACCAAATCATTGAATTGAAAATATTACCCCAGGCGTGTAGGGTTTAATCTCAGGAGGAGCCCATTCATCCGGAACTCTCATGTACTTATCAAAATCATCAAACATATTAACAGCAAAAATATGTGCTCTATCCAACTTGTACCCATTGGTCTTCTCCTTAGCAAGCTCAGCTTCCTACATCCATAAGGAATCAAAGAAAAGCAAATAAAAAATTGAAAGGTAAGAGAACAAAATTACCGAAATCCAAAAGCCATAAAAGTCGAACCTGTGGAGTATTGTACTCTATAAAACAATAACCTAGGGTTTTCTTAGTCTCAGAATCAACAGGCATCCAAAGACCATCCTCCTTAATGACTCCAATCTGACTATAGATTTTCCGAATGACACCCTCGAGTTTCTCAAACTTTTCACGAGGAACAACTGGTAGATTATCCACTACAATAACGTTTCCAAACCCGGAATCGAATTCCAATTGATCGTCATGGTAAACATCCTCATCATCACTATCCGAAAGTGAAAATCAGATATGTATTTTTTAAAAAAATAAAAAATTTAATTAGAAAGAAGATCCGAGTATAGTACCTGACGATGCCACAATCTTCACCACGAGGAAGTTGAATGGAATTGAAATCGATATTTAAATCGATGCCCATGCTAGCAGCCTTCGCCTCTATCTCGTTCATTAGCATCACCTCCGCCGCCATAGTGAACTATTTCGGATCGGATGGAGGAGATAGTGCTTTTTGATAGCTCTAAGTAAGAAAAAAAAAATTGGGTGATTTAAGTACAAACAGGGGTTGGTTTTCCCATTCTCTCTAGGGTTTTCAGATGACTATTGAATGGGGTTTGGGCTAACAGACAACCAAATGAAAGCCGAAATTACATTGTTGTCGGCCCAATTACTCTTGGACTCATCCCGGCGTTCTTCAATAACATCGGATATTAACACATTTTATATTTATACAAATACAGTATAATAAAAAATATGAGCATAAAATTTTATTCAAATTACCCATATTTACAAATAATTAGCTGAAGATCATGGTAAGCCTACTCATATTATTTTAAATTTTTTAAAAATATATTTATATTATTTAAATTAATATTTAATAATTTTATGTATAATTATTAGGGGTGTTCATAATCGGGTACTCGGATTTTCGAGTATTAAAAATGTCGGCCCGTGACCCAACACTTGAATACCAGGTATCCAGAATTTCGGGTACCTGTATTTTCGGATCACAAGGTACCCGAATTAAATTTGTGCAATTTTTTTTACAAATCATACAATTTATAGTAATTTAAAATGACAAACTTAAAAATTGAAAGTAGATAATAGCATAATCGAAATATTAAGTTTAGAAATTCAAATTACATAATTCAAAGATAAAATTTCAAAAAAAAATACAATAAAAGTTAAAACATATAATCGAGTACTCATCAATCATCATGGCATAGTGTGATGTCCGAAACTTCGTTTATCTCATCAATTATAATAGATGATCAATCGATTGGTGAGAGTGGGGTTGACGAAGATGATATGCATGGGAGAATTGAACAAGTGGGATAGTGATTTAGTAATTAAGGTAAAAATTGAGAATCAGTTTAAGTTTTAACTAAAAAATGTAAATAATTTTAAAATAAAAAATACAAATACACATAAGTAATCGGGTCGGGTACCTGTGGAATTTAGAAATTGCGGCCCGAGCCCGACCCATGAACCCGTAAAAAATAGTGGGTCAAGTACCCAACCCATAAATTTTTTTAACAATAAAAGAATATCTGTTTATTTTTTTACCAGGTTAACGGATCGGATATTTCGGGTCGGGTATATTTAAACACTCCTAATAATTATCATAATATTTTTTTATGTTTACATTATAATAGTATTATTTATTACTATAAATTTAATTTTTAAGTGTCGGCTTAATATCTACAATTTTTGTATAAAATAATTTTAAATAATATTATTTCAATTTCTTCATTTTTAACATATATTTTTTATGTTCTTACTTTCAAATTTTTTCTATTTGTCATTAATTTTTTTTTAAATGTTTGTCATCCAAGGTTTTAAATGATTTAGAAATTTGAAATCATAACTTGATTATTTGCCTACAATGTCCCTTTATCTCCACTTTTATTATAAAGTTTGAAATTTATCTTCTTTTTTCTATTATTTCGTTATTTTAAAACAATTTTGAAGTATTACCAAAATTTTACATGAATGATCTTACTTTTAAAACATGTTTCAAACATATAATATTTTTTAAATCTAAAACGTTGAAAATAGTTTAAGAAATAAAATTGAAATATCACTTTATCAGTAATATTAAAATTAAATTATTTTTAAAATGATTTAAAATAAAACTTCTCTATACATTATTTTTTAATTAAAAATAATTTAAAAAATTAAATTATTTTTTATTTATTGCTAAAAAACGTTTTTATACAATATAAAAAGTAATTTATCAAAATAGAACTTAACGAGTGGTTTTAGTGAAAATGAAAATGATGTTCATCTTAAGAGATCTGAGTTCAAGCACTTGTGTGTGCACGATTTGTGTGCCACATGTATCTCATTTTGATGACGTGACTAACAAAACAACCAAATAACGACACGTAGTGTACCACATGTATCTCATTTTGATTTGACATATTTTGCCACATCAATAAACATTTAAAAATTAAATATCTCAAAAATAAATAAACTTTTAATAATTATTTAAAAAGTCACGTCCAAAATGAGCCTAAACAATCAGTTGTCCATGTTCATCATACACATTATTTTTAAAAAATTATAAAAAATTATTTAATATTATTAAAATTTATAAGAAATAACATTTTTTAATTTATTAAAAAAAATTTGAAATCATTTTAAACAATGTCCATAATGAATTTAGACAAAAAAAAATTATCCAAATTCAAATTAGCCTAAACAATTATTTGTCTAGATTCATTCTAAAATTATTTCTTAAATAGTTCTTAAACAATTTTACAATATTATACATATCTATAGAAAAATATTTAAAATTTATTAAAAATTATAATGAATTAATAAAATATAAATTTTCAATTTAGTTAACTAAAAATATCAACTTGATTAAGAAGTCACATATGTACATGTATATATATGAGTATATTTGAATTCTTTAAACATGCTATATATATATATAATTTTATAATTTTTAAAAATTGTAATCATTATTTAAATTTTCTTATAATTCTTAATCATTTTGAAATATTTTTTTTATAATTTTTAATGATTATTTAAGAAATCACTTTAGAATGAACTTGGATAAATAATTGTCCAAACTCAAATAAACCTGGAGAATCATTTGTTCAATATCATTTTGGACTTTTTTTTACAATTTTTAATAATTTAATACTTTTTGTAATTCTTAATAATTTTTAAACAATTATATATATATATTATTTTTTAGGATTTTCTATATTTTAAAAATTGTCACGATAGCATGAGGTACATGTGTCATGTCACGTATTAGTATCTAGTTTCTCTGTCAGCAACATCAACATTTAACAAAAGAAATGGATAATTTTTTTGACAAAATAATCAACTTACTCTTTAATCTAATATACAAAAACTAACTTTTTCATTTTTTCCTACTCGTCATTTGTTTCCATGTCATTTGTATAAAAACTATCAAAACATCGCTTAACATATTTCAACTATGTCAAGTTGTGCCTACTTATTCACAACTTGTAAAGGACCAAAGTTTCAAATTAGGGTTTCAAATCATCAAAAACGTGATGGGGGAAAGATGGGAGAAAAATCTGGAAATTAAAAATCAAAATTATTTAATCATTTTATTATTTCAAAAAAATAATTTTAATAATTTTATATTCTTAAAAAATAATTTTAATAATTTTAAAATAATTTATTGACGTGGCATATAAAATAAAATAGTGTCACATCAGCATTTAAATACATTTAGATTGCCACATCAACGATTTATGTTGACCGTTAGTCAACTAACGGTCACGTCAGTAAGACCGTTAAAAAATGACTAATTTAATCAAAAAAACTAAAATTATATATGAAAGTGGTCCAAAAAAACATTAAGGACCAAAGTAACCAAACATCAAACTTTAAAAACTAATTTTATCATTATACCTATATTAAATGAATTTTTAATGAAAAAACCAACTTATATATTTTTCTAACAGACAACAACTAATTTCTTTATTATTTTTAAGGACTTTTCTCCTAATAAATGTAATAGAATTTGTGATGATTTGATCATCCACTGAACTTTGAAATCTATAGGCGTTAGTGTTGAATTAGGTATGAAAAGTAACAATCAAATAATTTAGAAAAGCAGTAACCTAAAGTCAAAACACCCAACTTTTAATAGGCATATAAAATGAAAATAATGTAGGCAGAATCTTTTGATGTCCCCACCATTTTCCAATATAATAGAATTTCAAATTATATTATCCACAGTGCTGAATACGCAAGACTTTTGATTAAATATATGAGGCTGCGATAATCTTATACAACATCTTCTCTTTTTCTACTCTATATATATCAACAATCCCCATGGTAGGAGATTGCCACACCTGTCCTTTATTTTATTATTTTAGGCTATGTTTTATTTTTATTTTTATTACACTTCAATCTTCAATTAATTTTACTCCTTATTTTTATTTTTGTGCCTTTACAATCTTTAAATTTAAGGCTTAGCTTTTATATTTTAATTTCACATAATTTGATTCCTTTATTTTTTATAATATCATTTGCTCTTTCAAATAATCAATATCAGTGATTATTTTAATTAGAATGTTCTTATAACACTATTTTAATTTCTAACACAAAAAAATGCAATTCAACATGATGAGTTAAATTTTGTGATTTTAAAAATAAATTTATGTAAACATTTTAATTAAAACAATTAAGTGTGTTAATAATTTGTACTAACCAAAAATATTATAAAAGTAGAGACACCAAATTATATCAAATTAAATTTTAGAAATTATATCCTAAATTTATCATAGTAAAAAGAAGATAACCATAACTTTATCTAACTAATTTATACCTAAGACAACCTCAAGAAAACATATGCTTTTATTACATAAATATATATAGTCATTAAATGTATAATTAAATGAAACACTACAAGCTTTTCTCTCCCTTTTTTTCTCCAAGCTATTTGTTAGTTTTTTTTTGTTTTGTTCAATGGTGGTGTTAGTTTCTAAATTGATTACTACCTGCATTTTTCTCCCTCCAATCAACTTTTTATTTTTAGTTTGTAAATATATTTTGTTGATATCTTTGTTGTCTTCACAAATTGTGATGGATAGATGATAATACCTATCATCATTGAAACTTCACCGACCACCAATCGTTTCTTTTAGAAAGCGGGTATCTCCTCTTTAGCTCTTAATCTATTTCTATTTTGAGAGTATTTTAGAATAATAAATGATTTCACGAGTCAGTTTGGATCCGTGTTCTATTTACTTTTATATGTTTTTATGTTTGTTTTCTATTGTTTAATAAGTTTTCATTTTTAGCAGTTTTTGTTTGCTCTTGTAGCACGGTTTTTAGTCTTGCTTATGCACATAGTCTTGCTTTTGTAAGTGATTTTAAGGATGATTTTATCGTCGTCATCTCCAATTTGGTGAAAGCATTTAAATATATGTAAAGTTATTGTTTAACTTAAATTTTTATTTTAAAAAATAGTTTGAAAAATTATAATATATTCAAGATTTTAATTATTGAAGTATTTTATTTTTACTTGTATAAGTGTAACAAATTGGGGGTAGATTATGATAATATTATTAAATGTAACATTTATTTTATTTTTATCTATATAACAAAATTGTAAGAATATATATGTGATAACAGTAATAAAAAGTGAACGAATGATATTTATTAAACTAGTAATGATTTAAAAATTGATGTAGTAAAACTGAAATTGTATTTGTAATTTTAAAAATAAAAAATATAGATTTAATTATTTAGTATTTTAATTAGTAGCATTTTAGTTTAAATTTTTTTTTGGTTTCAAGTATGGTATTTTGAAAGGATTGATTTACATGGTAATTTATAATTTACAAGTTGATTTAGGATTGATATTATTTTATTTCAATTATTGTTTTTAAAACAATGTCTTTAAAATGATTGTTATGCAAGATAATTTATGAATAGATTCAATATTTTTACTGAACTTAGAACAAATTTTTTTAATTTTTTAATTTTTTAATTTATTTTTAAATGTTATTTAAATAATTGATATACTTGTCACATTGAAAGTTTTTGAAATTTATATTAAGGCAGTTGATTTTTTTTTTTAAAAATTCCTAGTTATTAAAAATAATTTAATATTTTTTTTATTTGTATAAGTCACAATTGATTCGTTTTTTTTTATTACGGGTGGGTTTGAATGGATGGTAGGATGCAGTACGATGCGTTTAGTTTATTTTTTTGTTTTACGCTACAGTATTTAATTTTACTGTCATCACTATTTTTACACTAATTGCAGTTGATACAATTGATTCTCTCGAAAAATTATATTTAATTATTGATTTTAATAATTAAATTAAAAACAAACAGAATCTCTCTCCTCAGTGCTCAGATATTAATCAAGCTCTGGATCTCCCTTTTCGAAAGATATTGTTAGGTAAGTATAATGAATTATTTCAGCTTTCAATTCTATAAACAATATTTATTTTAGCTATTTTTTTAAAATTTTTTAATTTATGTTGTTTCTTAAATCACAATAAAATAAATGAAAAAGTTAATGTCTATTAATTTTATTGAAATTTAGCAATTCATTATTTTTTAAAAATTAAAAATATTTTAAAAAATATTTTTATTTTTAAATAAATTTTATTAATTTTGGATTTTTTAAATTTTAAAAACTTAATTAATTATTGTCGATTCACAGAATGCCACATCAACAAAATTATCATGTATTACTTTTTCATTCATTCCGAGGTAATTTGACAAATAACACAAATTTAAGGATTAAAAAGAGAAAAAGAATTAACTGAGGCTAAAATTATTTTTTTTTTGTAAAGTTTGAGACTAAATAAGTCATATGTTTTTTATACAATATTAGGAGTGAGATGAAAGTAATACGAATTTAATATGTGTCAAATGAGTATTTGATAAGAGCTTTAACTATCATTTCATATAATTCGAGTTTTGCAAAGATACTTAAATGCAATAGTGTGTATATTTATGTTTTGTTGTCTTGTTTAAAATGTTTTGAATTTAATAATTTATATTTTCACCCCAAAAAATTATACTAGAAATTTAGAACACAAATATCTGTTAAAATATAACATACAATAAATAATAACACGAGCGATTTAAAATGAATTAATAATAATACATGAAATTTTAACGTTTTTTAAAAAAAAGTTAGATTAAATTGTTTATAATGGTGTTGTCATCAATTTTAAGTCAGTGTCGAGTTAACTTGTGACACCAACTCGATTAAATATATTATTAATAGATACAATTGTCGGAAGTAATAAAGTCTGCATAATAAAATTAAAATGTAAAAAAATTATCAAAATAAAGCTTTACTAATACAATTGATATGGGTGCAAATATCACCATACACATATTTTTTAAGTGAAAATACTAAAATACTCTAAAATAATTTTACTCATTTTAACAACAGAAACGCATTCTCATAACTTTCCAACCGAGTTGGTGGCTCAGTTAAGGGTGACACCTACTCAATCAAGAGATTTATTCATAATATAGATATACAATTGATGAAAGTAATAAAATGTGCTTAATAAAATTAAAATGGCTTAATATAACATTTGGTACCTGAACTTGACACTTTTTCCTAATTTGATACCTAAATTTTTTTTGACCCAATTTGATACCTAAACTTGACACTTTTTCCTAATTTGGTACCTAATCTTTTTAGACCAAATTTGGCACTTGAACTTGGCATTTTTTCCTAATTTAGTACGTAAGCTTTTTTTAGATTCAATTTGGTACCTAAATTTATTAAATATTATAAAAATTACGCAAAATAACAATGGTGTTGAATTTTTTTTTGTTATGCTACAAAAATATTATCAGTTTTAGAGAAAATTCATGTTAAAAATAGGTATTGAGTTATGCTTAACGAGTTAATATTAAAAAAGGTTAGGTACTAAATTAGGAAAAAGTGTCAAGTTCAAATACCAAATATTATATTAAGCCATTTAAAATTTATAAAAATATCAAAATAAAGCTTTAGAAATTAAAGTTTTATGAATGCAATTGATGTGGGTTTAAATTTCATCATAGGCATATTCTTTGGTATTTTTAAAGTAAAAAAGTTAAAATACCCTCGAATAATATTACTTCTTTTACTTACGGAAAAGTATTCCCCGTAATTTACTAACCAATTTGGTGACCCAATTGAAGGTGACATGATAATTCTTAAATATGATATACTTTTGGATATTAACTATATATATTTTTAGAGTATGATCATATTAAATTTGGCTATTTATTGTCTTTTTATTTTATAGGGACTCAAGTGGTGATAGAAGATAAATTGAAGACAAAAAGCATGGTTTTAGAGGAGAATTTGAAGTTGTGTGAAGATGGAATGCTAAAAGAGAGAGTTTATAGGACAAAAAGACTTGGTTTTTTTTATTTTATTTTTTAAATATATTTTATATTAGGATTTAATATTTAAGATATTATTTATTATTTAAATTTGTATTTAATTTAAGTTTATCTTTTTGTATTTATCTTTTAGAGTTTAAATTGGATCCAATTAGGGGAATTAAATGTTAGATATAATTCTAATTATCTTTTAGAATTTATATTAGATTCAACTAGGAATATTATGTACTATAAATAGGGGTGGAGTGATTGAATTATTCATTCCCCATTCATTGAAAAATCCTCTATCTCCCTAAATCCCTAGTTCAATAAAAGCTTTATTTTATTATCTTATGTTCTTCCCTAAAATCATTAGTAACTAAAAAACCCTTCTAGCCAAACGTTATCAAATATTCCTCCAAGGTTCATGAGGTTTAGAATCCACACTTAATTCTTTTCAACCCGAGTATTCATCAATTCTCTGTAATACGGGACTGATGCTTCCGTCCAAAATCCCTACAAAAGTAATCTTTTCATCTTGTGCAAAGACGGCCGCTTTGTGTGTTTTGAGAAGGTTGCATAGTCGGTTCGTTAACTTACTGCGTCAGAGGTTGCCGAGCCAAAAGAGACAAAACTGCGTGGCATTCGTCGTTGGGAAAAGGTGATCTAGTGTAAGACAGTCCCATTGGAGTGACAGTTGGCTAGAGTCAAGCTCCACTAAAAACTATATCCGGAGCTAGTGGTCGTAGGCGTCCTCTTCCACTATAACTGGTTTATTCAGGCATGAGAAGAACCATCCAAAGTCTATGATTGAATCGAGGAAGAATCAAGATAACCGGAGGCTGGATCTCTAAATATCGATAAAACCTTTCTTCTTTCAACTTGTTTATTTTATGCTATTTATTTTTATTTCGACTTCCCTATTTCTATTTCTTTTATTTTTTCTTAGATCGCGGAGCTTTTCTTGGGCACGATTTGGCTCACGATCTCGACAGACAAGACTTTTATGACTCTCCAGTCCCTGAGGATTAGACCCTACTTCCCTTTTACTATTATTTACTTTAATTTTCGTAATAAGTTATATTTGGTGTTCCCGACAACACATCAAATTTTGGCGCCGTTGTCGGGGACTGGTAACGTACTAATCTTGTTTTCTTTTTTCTACTTATGACTAGATCTGCTCCAGGTAATCTTGCATACTCGTACGATCCCGAGATTGGAAAGACTGCAAAAGCCAATCGCAAGGAAGCAAAGTTATGAAAAAGGCAGTCAGAAGTGGTAGGAGTTAAACATAGCTCACCTTCAGAAGTAGAAGAAGGCGACGAAGGTGAATCTAGGGTAAACGAAAACCCTAATCCAACACTGGAAAACCAAGGAGTTGATCCGCCGGCGGAAATGTCAATTACTAGGGTTAACGAAAATCAAGATCCACCACCACCTATGGATCAAACAATTCGGCAATTAGCCGAGGCTCCTGATGATCAACCACTATTGTGCATTGCGTATCCTATTGTGGATGCTAACTTTGAGCTTAAATAAGGTTTAATCCAATTATTACCGATTTTTTGTGGATTGTAGAATAAGAATCCACATAAACATCTGAAGGAATTTAATATGGTTTGTTTAAGTATGAAACCTCAGGGGGTAACTGAGGATCAAATTAAATTACGCGCTTTTCCTTTTTCTTTAGCTGACTCTGCTAGGGAATGATTATTCTATCTACCTTCTGAATCTATTACAACTTGGGCTGATCTTTCTCGTTTGTTTCTTAACAGGTTTTTTCCAGCCTCTCGTGTGCTGAATTAAGAAGAGAAATTGTGGGGATTAGGCAAAAAGATGTGGAGTCTCTTTGCGACTATTGGGAACGATTCAAGAAGTTATGTGCAAGTTGTACACAACATGGTATAACTGAACAGTCTCTTCTCCAATATTTCTATGAAGGCTTGAAACCTATGGAGATGAATATGACAGATGCCGTCAGTGGAGGAGCATTGGTTAATATGACTACTCAACGAGCAAGAGACTTGATTTCCACAATGGCTGAAAATACTCAACAATTTCGAGCCAACCTTGAACCTACTCGAAGGGTTCATCAGCTAAGTAATTCCTCCTTAGAAGATAAAGTTGAAAAACTTACTAATGTTGTGAGTTCTCTTATTACAGGGAAATTAGGATTGGCCCGTCAATGTGGAATTTCTGGTGAATTCGAGCATACAACTGATGCATGCCCTAGTTTGTATGATGATTCTGTGGGCCAATTAGACGCTGTGGAAAACTTTTCTAGACCACCTCAAAGGCGATATGAGCCTTATGCAAGTACATACAATCCTGGGTGGAAGGATCATCCTAACTTGCGATATGGGGCAAATTCACGTTATAACCAGCTATTCCAAAATCGAGCTCCACAACAAGAGCAAAATTCAGGTACTTCCCTAGAGACTATGGTAAATAAATTAGCAGCTAATGTTCTTAAATTTTAGCAACAATCTATAGATTTTCAAAAGAAAATTGAGGCATCTATTAAGGAGTTGACCACGCAAATGGAGAAAATAAATGCACAGGGTAGGTTACCGTCACAAACAGAACCTAACCCAAGACAAAACATGAATGCAGTGACTCTACGAAGTGGGAAAGTATTGGAACCAATTCATGGTAAAAATCATGCCCAAGAATCTGCCCATGAAAATAAAAAAGACGACGATCAGGTTTAATTGAAACCTCCATTACCTAGAATTCAACCTCCGTTTCCTGAACGATTGAGGCAAACCCAGAAAGGTAATGAAGAAAAAGAGATTCTCGAAACATTCAGAAAAGTCGAGGTAAATATACCGTTGTTAGATGCTATTAAACGGATTCCACGGTATGCTAAATTTCTGAAAGAACTTTGCACCAACAAAAGAAAATTGACTGGAAACGAATAGGTAAATGTTGGTGAGAATGTGTCTGCGATTTTGCAACGAAGGATGCCAACAAAATGTAAGGATAGAGGTATGTTTGCAATACCATGCAAAATAGGTCACTTTGGAATTAAAAAAGTTATGTGTGACTTAGGAGCTTCTATAAATGTAATATGTTTTTCTATTTATAAATCACTTAACGTGGGTTCTTTGAAGGAAACAGGTATTATAATTCAGTTGGCGGACAGGTCTATTGTACATCTCGAAGGAGTCCTTGAGGATGTGTTAGTGAAAGTCAATGAACTAATTTTTCCTACAGATTTTTATGTAGTAAAGATGGAAGAGGATAAAACTCTTGGGGCTTCCGATATCTTGTTAGGGTGACCTTTCCTTAGTACTGCAAACACTAAGATCGATGTGCGAAGTGGAACCCTCACAATGGAGTTTGATGGGGGGATCGTAAAGTTCAATGTTTATGACGCAATCAGTTACCCTAGTGAAATCTTGAATGTAAACCGTGTCGATATAGTGGAATCCTTAGTAGATGAGACTTTCAAATCACTTAATGAGATTGAGCTCGAGACATTATTTGATGATGATCTTAATGTTGATTTTGATTCTACTTTAAATTGTGAATTTGTTAATGAATTATTGCCTCCTATGAATACTGAACTTTTACCTTCTATTGTGCAGGCAATAGAGTTGGAGTTGAAACCACTTTCCGAGCATCTCAAGTACGCATTTTTAGGGGATGGTGAGACTCTACCTATCATAATTTCGAATAAACTCTCTGAGTGTAAGGAAGCAAATTTAATTCAGGTACTAAAGAGTCATAAGGAAGCCATCGGTTGGACTATTACCGATTTAAAAGAGTTAAGTCCTTTGACGTGTAGTCATAAGATCTTTTTGGAGGAAAACACAAAACTGAGGCGGGAAGCGCAAAGACGGTTAAACCCAAATATGATGGACGTAGTAAAAAAGGAGATTATAAAGCTGTTGGATGCTAACATAATTTCCCCATTTTCGACAGTAGTTGGGTAAGTCCTGTACAAATCGTGCCCAAGAAAATTGGTGTGACAGTAAAGAAAAATGTCGAGGGCGATTTGGTACCTGTTCGAGTGCAGAATGGGTGGCGTGTCTGCATTGATTACAGGAAGTTGAACTCTTATACTAGAAAAGATCATTTTCCTCTTCCTTTTATAGATCAAATGCTTGAATGTTTAGTTGGAAAAACTCATTATTGTTGTCTTGATGGATATTCAGGTTTTTTTTCAGATTCCAGTTACACCCGAGGACTAAGAAAAGACCACTTTTACAAGCCCATTTGACACATTTGCATATAGGAGGATGCCATTCGGACTTTGTAATGCACCGGCTACTTTTCAGAGATGCATGATGAGTATATTCTTAGAGTACATAGAAAATATCATTGAAGTTTTTATGGATGATTTTACTGTGCATGGGGAATCTTTTGATGAATGCCTTAGGAATCTCACGAAAATTTTAAGTAGATGCATAGAATTTAATCTTGTTTTGAATTATGAAAAGTGTCATTTTATGGTAGATAAAGGTTTAATTCTAGGTCATATAGTTTCATCTAAAGGGATTGAGGTTGATAAAGCTAAGACTGATATTATAAATTCTTTACCATACCCCTCAATTGTGAGGGAAATTCGTTCTTTCATTGGTCATGCAGGATTTTACAGGCGTTTTATAAAAAACTTCTCGAACGTAGCTGAACTATTGTGTGAGTTGTTGCAAAAA
Organism: Gossypioides kirkii; assembly: GCA_005610355.1. Taxonomy (NCBI): domain Eukaryota; kingdom Viridiplantae; phylum Streptophyta; class Magnoliopsida; order Malvales; family Malvaceae; genus Gossypioides; species Gossypioides kirkii. Next base: position 14,790,820 of record CP032254.1, on the reverse strand, counting down.
GACAGAAAATTTGAGTTCGGCCCAAAATGCAAAGAGGCTTTTGACACGTTGAAACAAAAGTTGGTTTCTGCTCCTATAGTCCAAGTCTCAAACTGGAAATACCCTTTTGAGATCATGTGTGATGCCAGTGACCAAAGTGTAGGGGCTGTGTTGGGGCAAAAGTTAGATCGAGAACCTCATGTCATTTGTTATGCTTCAAAAACCCTAGATGCAGCAAAAAGCAATTACACTACCACAGAAAAAGAACTTCTAGCCATTGTATTTGCTTTAGATAAATTTCGATCTTATTTATTGGGATCTAAAGTAATTATTTTTTCTGACCATGCAGCTCTTAGATATTTGATTGCAAAAAAGGAAGCAAAGCCGAGGCTTATGAGATGAATTTTATTGCTACAAGAATTCGATATTGAGATTCGAGATAAAAAAAGATGCGAAAACTTGGTGGTTGATCACTTGAGTAGGGTAAAAATACCTTATGACGATATTTCTATAAGAGATGAATTCCCTGATGAGGGCCTATTTTTGGCCCAAGAGTATTTTCCATGGTATGCAGATATGGTAAACTTTCTTACTACAGGTTGTTTACCTATTGAGTTATCTCGTTTCAGGAAAGAAAAACTTAAAAGAGAAGCTCGATATTATATTTGGGATGATCCATACTTGTGGAAACATTGCTCAGATTAGGTAATACGACGATGTGTTCTGGAAAACGAGGTAACATCTATACTTACTTTTTGTCATTCGCATAAATGTGGAGACTACTTTGGACATAAACGAACTGCTCATAAGGTATTGAATGTGGATTATATTGGCCCAAAATTTTTTGTGATGCATATGAATTCTGTAAATCTTGTGATAGATGTCAATAGGTAGGAAACATTACTATGCAAAATCAAATGCCCCAATCCCCAATCCATGTATGTGAAATTTTTGATGTGTGAGGTATTGATTTTATGGGCCCATTTATCTCTTCGTTTGGAAATTTATATATACTTATAGCAGTAGACTATGTTTCTAAATGGATAGAGGCAATTCCTACTCGAAATGATAATGCTAAAACCGTGGTAGAATTTCTAAAACGTTGTATTTTTTCCAGGTTTGACACACCTCGGGCCTTGATCTGTGATCGTGGAACTCATTTTTGCAATAAAGTAATGGAAGCACTCATGAAGAAATATGGGGTTCATCATCGTATAGCTACATCCTATCACCCCCAAACAAACGGCTAAGCAGAGGTTTTGAACCGAGAAATCAAGACTATTTTGGAGAAAACAGTTCAACCTAACCGAAAGGATTGGAGTCTTCGATTGAATGATGCTCTCTGGGCTTATCGAATAGCATATAAAGGCCCAATAGGTATGTCTCCATTTCGACTTGTTTTTGGCAAAGCTTGCCACCTTCCTATTGAACTAGAACATAAAGCTTATTGGGCTGTAAGGCAGTGTAATATGGAATTAGAGCCCGCAGGAAAAGCTAGGAAATTAGACATCCAAGAGTTGGAAGAGATTCAAAATGACGCCTATGAGAATGCTCGTATATACAAGGATAAAACAAAACTGTTTCATGATAGAATGATATCCCGAAAGCAATTCTCAATAGGGCAAAAAGTGTTACTTTACAACTCAATTCTAAAATTATTTCCCGGTAAGCTTCGGTCTCGATGGTTAAGACCTTTTATTATTACTAAATTATTTACCCATGGTGCAGTAGAAATAAAAAGTGAGGAGACAGGGAAGCGTTTCACAGTTAATGGTCAAAGGTTGAAACCATTCTATGAAAGTTTTCAAGCTCAAACAGTCGAGAAAATTCATCTTCAACAGCCTCAGTACTGATTCGGGTCGTCGAGCTAGCGACGTTAAACAAGCGCTTGTTGGGAGGCAACCCAATTATTTTTATTTTTTATTTTTCTATCTTATTTTATTTATTTATTTTTATCCATGAAACTCGAGGAATTTACTTCAAAAAAAAAATTAATGATGGAAACTGTAGCACTACGAGAACAACGATAATATGGGGAGTATTCTAAACCCTTTTCTTTTCGTATTTATCTTCACATTGAGGGCAATGCGTTTTAAGTAAGGGGAGACGTTCCTCATTATTTTTACTATTTTTATCTGCTGTTTGTGCTGGTATGGGTTTATTGTTGCTGCTACCTTGCTATTTTACCCACGAAATGCCCACTGTTTTGCCATTAGTATGATTCTTGTTTGCTGAGTTAATTTTGGTTTTGCTATGATTAAATTTGTCTCCACTGTTTTATTTCTATTAGGCTCACAAGATTATGATTAATGAAGAAAATTTTATATTACTTATGGTAAAATTGATTGAGTCTAAATATAAGAGAACAATTAATTCTGATGCATGCTAAAATTGTTTTTCTTTATTGTTAGTTAATTGCCAAATTTATTTTTGATACTTGTTTGTTTTTCCTAGTCTTCTTAAATTAAAGTTCTCTGTTTGAAAAAAAAAGAAGAAAAAAAAACCCTTTGATGATTTCGCAGTTATGAGCATAGTTTAAAACATGACTAATTGAGTAACCGGGGGAGGGTGCTGGGGTTATCATCCTACATCGCGTAAAAAAGTTGTGTGACGTGTTAAGCAAAACTCCGCTAACCCGAATAAAAAAAAAGAAAAATAAATAAATCAGAAATGTGTTAGACTGAGTAATCAGGGTGGAGTGCTTGGTTGTCATTTCACTTCGCGTCGAAAGGGTTAACGTATTCTACAAAAAAAAAAAAAGAAGAAAAAAATTGAGAGCATGTTGGGCTGAGTAACCGGGATGGAGTGCTTGGGTGTCATTTCATTTCGCGTCAAAAGGTCCAATGTATTCTTAAAGAGAAAAATTGACAAAATAAAAGGAAGAGAACTAAATTTGAAAACAAGGGTGAACAAATAGGTGTCTTGGTAAGTTTAGTAAATTATCTAACTCTCATGAAATAATTAAAGATGATTTAATTGTTGTGTGTTTTAATTGGGTTACTTTTTCGATTTTACCTACAGCAAGCTAAAAGTTCTCTTTATTTTTCGTAAGCATTAAGCCTAATTGTTTGTAGAACTTTGGAGTATTATTTTTCATGGTGGAATTTTAATTACTTAGTGGATTATGAGTCATACTTGAGGGCAAGCATGGGCTAAGTAGGGGAAATATGATAATGCTTAAATATGACATACTTTTGGATATTAAATATATATTTTTAGAGTATGATCCTATTAAATTGGGCTATTTATTGTCTTTTTATTTTATAGGGACTCAAGTGGTGATAGAAGATAAATTGAAGATAAAAAATATGGTTTTAGAGGAAAATTTGAAGTTGTGTGAAGATGAAATGCTAAAAGAGAGAGTTTATAGGACAAAAAGACTTGTTTTTTATTTTATTTTTTTAAATATATTTTATATTAGGATTTAATATTTAAAATATTATTTATTATTTAAATTTGTATTTAATTTATGTTTATCTTTTTGTATTTATCTTTTAGAGTTTAAATTGGATCCAATTAGGGGAATTAAATGTTAGATATAATTCTAATTATCTTTTAGAATTTAGATTGGATTCAACTAGGAATATTATGTACTATAAATAGGGGGTGGAGTGATTGAATTATTCATTCCCCATTTATTGAAAAATCCTCTATCTCCCTAAATCCCTAGTTCAATAAAAACTTTATTTTATTATCTTGTGTTCTTCCCCAAAATCATCCGTAACTAAAAAACCCTTCTAGCCAAAGGTTATCAAATATTCCTCCAAAGTTCATGAGGTTTAGAATCCGCGCTTAATTCTTTTCAACCCGAGTATTCATCAATTCTCTGTAATACGGGATTGACGCTTCCGTCCAAAATCCCTACAAAAGTAATCTTTTCATCTTGTGCAAAGACGACCGCTTTGTGTGTTTTGAGAAGGTTGCATAGTTGGTTCGTTAACTTACTGCGTCAGAGGTTGCCGAGCCAAAAGAGACAAAACTGCGTGGCATTCGTCGTTGGGAAAAGGTGATCTAGTGTAAGACAGTCCCATTAGAGCGACAGTTGGCTAGAGTCAGGCTCCACTAAAAACTATATCCGGAGCTGGTGGTCGTAGGCGTCCTCTTCCACTATATCTGGCTTATTCAGGCATGAGAAGAACCATCCAAAGTCTATACTTGAATCGAGGAAGAATCAAGATAACCGGAGGCTGGATCTCTAAATATCGATAAAACCCTTCTTCTTTCAACTTGTTTATTTTATGCTATTTATTTTTATTTCGACTTCCCTATTTTCTATTTCTTTTAATTCTATTTTCTTTTATTTTTAATTCAGTTTCTTTTATTTTTTCTTAGATCGCGGAGCTTTTTTTGGGTACGATTTGATCCACGATCTCGACAGACAAGACTTTTACAACCCTCCAGTCCCTGAGGATTAGACCCTACTCCCTTTTACTATTATTTGTTTTAATTTTCGGAATAGGTTATATTTGATTTTCCCGACGACACATCATGACAGCAACTCTATCGGGAGGTTTGTTAATAATATAGATTAGATAAAGTTGTTTATATTTATGTAGTAGTTTATATACATGTATTAATTATGTGTGTTAGTTTTATAATATTTTTTTATAATTTCAATTTTTGTTTAAATTTTTAAATGATTTGAAAAATAATTAAATTACAAAATATTTTTACAAATATTTTAACTAATTTAAAATCAATTATATCAATATTATTTGATTTAATTCATAAATTACTTTTTCTCCAAGTTGATATCCCGATTAGTTCAACAGTTCGTTAATTTGTTAAGTTTATTTTTTAAATAATCATATAGTGAAAGTAACAAAAGGTATTAGTTTCTTTATATATGTTTAAAAAATTATTAAAAATTCATAAAAAAAAATAATCCAATTGGTTTAACCAATTTTTTTAAACTCTGTTTAACTTAATTGTATCAATTTGCGAGTTAATCAATTCAACTCTTATCTCTGGAATGGTACCATGACTAGTTCCTAGTCCAACCAAACAATCCGATCCGGTTCTAAATACACTAGTTTTGATCGATGAATTTTTTTTTCGATTCCATCAAGTTGATCAAGTACACGATGAAGTTCGAAAATAAATTAATTGCTAGCATCTTAACTTAGAGAGTCAATTTCAAACACTATTGGCATTCCTAAACATTATAAAGGAAAAAAGATAGAAAAAAAAGGGGGAAATAGAAAAACAACAAAGAGAGAAATAATGAAAATTAAAATAAAATAATAAAAATATTTGTTAAAGTTTATAGGATGTACCAGTTTATTATTGATTATAATTTTTTTTAACAGATAAGATATTTTGGTGTAAAATGGGTAACAATATAATTAAGGTATCACTTTTAACCAAAATAAAGTTTATATATCAATTTGGGAAAAAATGTATAGTTTAGGTATTGATTTTTAAATAGATTTAACAATTTGATTAATCGTTTGACTAATAGAGTATCAACTTGAGAGAAAAAAAAACTTAAGATAGGAAAAAACATAGTTTAGTACCAGTTGTGGATTAAGCCATATTATTTAATCTACAAAACATTCAACATTAAAACGATACAAAAATATTTTTGTTTGATAGCTAGTGTTGTATGGAGGGTTTTCTTGAGTGAGTACATTAATGCTCACTTCTCTTTGGTGGGAAAAGAGTGGTAGAGTTTTAATCGTATTGATTGTTCTGCTAAATATTTAGGTACCCCTTCCATATTGGTAATTGTAGCATAGACATGGCAGAATTTTGGGCTGCTTTTCATGGAGTCAATCTCGGTTGGTATAAAGGTATAAGGAAGATTCTTATTGAGTCTGATTTGATTTCTAATGGCATGAAATTTTATCCTCGTATTTAACATATAGACAGAATAAATGAATCTCTGAAATAAATTATATCCTGGAGAAAGAAACTCTATAGTTGATTAGCTAATGAAAAATAATTTATTAGATTCTTATGAAGGGATTCGAGTTTTTAGTCATCCTTCACAGGGTATTGTCAACCTCCTAATGGCAGATGCAATGAGCATTGCATTTCTGAGATTAGTTTATAGTTGATTTGTTTAGGGATTTTCTCTCTTATTATTAACAAAAAAAAAATATTGTTAATTGCTTTTAGAAAGTCGATTATTTATGTTAAAAATTAATTCAATTAAAGAGATCATTAAGCGATAAGTAGTTATCTAACTATTCATGATTTTTGTTTAAAATTTATGTATTAAATAAAATTTAATAAGATTAACAAACTCAAGGATCAAGAAAAAAATATCACAATAAAAAATCGACTCTTTCTCTCCCTTCTTCTCTTTTTTCTAGAATATTTTAGTTTTTAAAAAGAGCAAAAATAAATAAATTTTGAATTTAAAAAAATAGTTTGATTGAAATTCGTGAGTCCAGAAATTTTCTACTACTTCTTAAAAGAAGCACATAATGCATCTTATATCATGAACTCGAGGGGGTTATATAATGTACCAAGACTTAAAATTAAAAGAGTCATCGCCATATATGTTTCAAATAGTATTTGACATGTTAGCAAGTGAAAGTAGAACACCGAGTTTTATCAAGATTATTATAGTCGATTTCAATACCTGAGTGGATGTGAGATTGAGTCATGATGGATTTTGTGACTAGTTTTCCTAGAACACAAAGGAAACATGATGTCATTTGGGTGATTTTTGATCGATTCACTAAGTCAACACATTTTCTACCTGTTGTTACATCAAACTACTCACTTGATAAAATTGCATTAGTGAGATAGTTTGATTACATGGTGTGCCATTTTCTCTCATATATGATCGAGATTTGAGATGGAACTCAAGATATTGGGGTAGTTTACAAGTAGTCTTAGGTACACGACTTAATTTTAGCACAACATTTCATCTTTAGATTGATGGATAGCCGAAAAGAATAATAATGATACTTAAAGACATGTTAAGGAATTGTATGATTGAATTTGAAAAAGGTTGGGATGAACATATTTTATAATAATAGTTATAGATGCAGAACTTCCTTTTGGTAAACATAAATAGGTGAAAATAAATTAGTGAGGCTACGATTGATTAAGTAGACATAGGAGAAAGTTAAAGTGATAAAGAAATATTAAAAGGAACCATTGATAGATAGAAGCCATATACTAATTTGAAAGAAATAGACATTAAATATGAAGTGGGAGAGAAAGTACTTTTCAAAGTTTCTCCATGGAAGATTCTCAAATTTGGTAAAAAAATAAATAAGCCTTAGGTTTATTGGTTCATATAAAATCTTTGAACGTGTGGGTCGATTACGTATAAATTAGCTTTACATTTTTTTTGAAGTAGAAAACTGGATTATAAAATTGCTCAAAACAAGGGAATTGGGCTACCCAATAATAGCACAGTACTAACAATTAGTACAACAAACCCAGTAAAAAACAGAAAAACAGCTGAAAAAAGAGAGCCTTAGAAAAGAAGAATAACAGCGAACATCAATTAATGGAAGCACTTGACACCTAACTAAGGAACCAAATCTTCAAAAGATAGCACCCTGTTCTTCGATAATATCAAAGACAGAAAATCAATCTGGCACAACCACCCGTCGGCCATCAGCAATAACCAAATCTTCGACGAATTGAGGGACCTGCCGAATGCTAAGAAAATCTCCCCCAAGTTTTAAGCCCTCTTTTGATAACAAGTTTGCCGCTTCATTTGTCATTCGCATAGTATGCTTGAAGGTACAATCATGAAATCCTTTTGAAATTTGTCTAATATCTTCAATATACGGTGCTATATCTGATTTGTCATTGTCGGAGCTCGATGCTTTTCTAATAACTGTGAGGGAGTCCCCTTCAATTTCCAGTTTTGGGAACCCTAGATCCCTACACAACATCAGTGCATCCAAACAAGCAACCGCCTCTGCTGCAAACGGTGATGGAATTCTCGAATAACATGTATATTTCGAAGCCATCACATTCCCCTCATTATCTCTAATCAAAATCCCTGAACAAGAATTGAACCCATTTTTACAGAATGCCGCATCAAAATTTACCTTTATGGTCGTACCCCTCGACGCCTTCCATCAGCACAAAGGCCTGTTTTTTAAAGGTAACGATGCACCCACTTCATCTAACTCCTTAAGATATGTTTTCACAAAAGTAGCAATGGAAGTAGCAGTCTACATACTCCTTTCATGCACCCATTTATTTCTATGTGTTCATAATGCCCATAAATCGCAAACAAACATGCGACAATATTCTAAGGAGTAATTAGAAAAAAATATGAGAAATCCACTCAACCTGATTGCTGTTGTCTAGATCTGGTGGCCATGAAAAACCCAACAGTGTCCAAACCTCTTTAGAGACGGGGCAATCACAAAGGGCATGAGTTATTGTTTCTGTACCTCCAGCACACCGTGGGCAACTAGAAGTAGACATGATTCGCCTGTAATGTAAATTACTAAATGTAGGCAAATAATTGTTAGCAATTCCCCACATTATAATTTTTATTTTTGATGGTAGTGGAATCATCCACATTTTCCTGTAAAAATTAGAGTCAGAGAAAGAATTAAGTTGAAAGGTATTATGTTGGATAACAGCTTATACCCACTCCGCACCGTGTATAAGCCAGAAGCTTCACCCCTTCAATCAAGAAGATCTTCACTAGGATGTGTAGATAAAGGAATATTAAGAATACGGGCCGCGTCTTCAGCACTGAAGGTACGTAAAATTCTATCTTGATCCCATTGTCTTGTAATCGAGTTTATTAAATCAGCAACTTTTTAAATGGTATAATCACTGACCTCATCCTGTATTTTGTAATTGATCTCAGTAGGAACCCAAACATCCTGAGTAACAAATATAGAAGCCTAGTACCAACCTTCCAATACAATCCCTCCTGAAGCAGACCTCTAGCAGCCCACACACTTTGCCAAGTATAGGAAGGTGAGTTTCCTAACCTTGCATGTAAGAAGTCTGTCGTTGGATAATATTTCGATTTGAGTACCTGTGCTAACAAAGAATTTGGGTAAAACAATAAGTGCCACCCTTGTTTTGCAAGTAATGCTATATTAAATTTTGACAAACAATGAAATCCAAGACCACCATCTACTTTTAACGTAAAAAGAGCCTCCTAACCACACCAATGAAGACCACGTTTCTCGGGTTTTTGTTGCCACCAATACCGACTAAACAGATTTTCCATTTTTGTACATAACACCTTTGGCAAAAGAAAGCAAGACATGGAATAAACCAAAATAGCCTGCAACACCGACTTGATAAACACCTCATTGGCATCTTGAGAAAAGAAGCATGAGCTCCACCCATCAATTCGTTGCTTAATTCGATCTTTCAATTTTTGAAAAGACTCCCTCTTTGCCCGACCCACCATATTTGGTAGGCCCAAATAAGCTTTTGGATTATTAGAACTTACAACTCCCAAGATGGCTACCACTTCTTGCCTTTGATTAGTCGAGACATTAGAACTAAAAAAATAAGTTGATTTTTCATAATTGATTCTTTAACCCGTACAAGAAGCATACTCCTCAAGAATATTCTTAAGAACATTTTCCCTCGTAGCATTAGCATCCCCAAATAATATGCAATCATCCGCAAACATAATATGCATAATATAGGGGCTCTTACGACAAATCAAAGCACCCTTTAGCAGTCCATCTCTCCGAGGTAAACGCATCAGTGCAGATAATTCTTCAGTACAGAAAAGAAATAAATAAGGACTCAAAGGGTCCCCTTGGAATAAGCTTCTAGATGGAGAAAAAGTACTCCCCTGCTACCCCATTCAAACAAACACTATAAGACGTAGAAGAAATACAATGCATAATCAAATCAATCAACCGACTATCAATGTCGAAACCACCTCGGGAACGGGGCTTCGAAAAAAATCATTTTAAGTATTTTTGGAATAAAAGGGAAATGAGAGTCCCCACCAATCTTTTATTAGGTGTGATTGGATCACCATAAAACGTTTAAAACGTTTTAAAAAAGTGGGTCTTCGAAATCCAGAGAATAGGTTTGGGAGTCGGTTACGCACGAGGAAGGATTAGCACCCTCATACGCCCAAAAATTGGTACCATATGATTATTTTCGGGTCTTATTTTATGAAAACAATGAAAACTCGAGTAAAATTTAAAATACGATGTTTATTTTAGACGGTTTCGTATAATTTCAAAGAAAAACTTTTAAGGAAAATTCATCATCGTGTTTCGATCCTCTATGAGAATTAGAAGTCATGTCCAACACATTAGGGCACTAAATTCTCGGAGTTTCAAAACTGCGGGATGTTTCGGGACATTTTAAAGAGAGTGTTCTATCATATGAACCATACGAAAATCACACTCAACACGTTAGGGTACGATATTTCGAGATCTTCACATGAAAGAACATTGTTTCTTCTTTTGGTTATAAAGCCACTTTGTATATAATTATTAGATTGAAGAGTATTTTGAAAACTTTTGAAAAGGATATCTGATTCGCATGAATTACGAAAATCACACTTAACACGTTAAAGTGCGATTCTTCGAAGTTCTCACACGAAAGGACATTGCCTCATTTTTAAAATTATTTGTGATATAGATATATTTTTTGAGAATTTGAAAATTTCGTATTGAATTTAAAATGTAATCCTCGGACACATAGTTTAAAAGATTCAAATATAGAATACCTATTTACTTCGACTTTCGCGAAGAATTAAAATCGTGACCAACACGTTAAGACACGATATTCTCGGAATCTCGGGGTTAACGGGTATAAAAATCTTAAAAAAGGATATTCGACGCGTGTGAGTTACGAAAAATCACACCCGACACGTTAAGGCGTGATTTCTCGAAGCTTTTACACGAGAGGAATATTGCCTCGTCTTTGAAGATACTTTAAAAATGAGCATGTAAGTTTAAAACATCGAATAGCAATTAATAAGAGAAATTAAATACGAAGCAAGATAATAAGCAGATAAATACAATGCGAAAATGTAAAATGCAAATGCATAATGATTAAAATAAATGCAAGTATTTAGTGAAGAAGAAAAACGATACGATCGGGATCGAAAATGGGACTTTTGGATACCCGGGGGTAAAATGGCAATTTTGACTCTCGAGGGGTAAAAATGTAATTTTGGAAAAATTTGGGGTTAAAAATGAATTTTAGAAGGTTCGGGGGTAAAATGATAATTTTTAGTGAAATCGAGGTTAAAAATAAGGTTTTGGAAAGTTTAAAGGTAAAACGGTAATTTTGGTGTAATCGGGGTCAAAAATGGAATTTTGGAAGATTCGAGGGTAAAATGTAATTTTAGTGAAATCGAGGTCAAAAATGGATTTTTGGAAGATTCGGGGGTAAAATGGTAATTTTGGTTAAAAATAGGGGTTAAAATGGAATTTAAGAAAGTTTGGGGGTAAAATGGTAATTTTTGGTGAAATCGGGGTAAAAAATGGAATTTTGGAAAATTTGAGGGTAAAAATATAATTTTTGGATGTTTCGAGGTTAAAATGTAATTTTTTTAAGCTTTAGGGTTAAAATGTGATTTTTGGATAGTTTAGGGGCCCATAAGTAATAAAACCAAAAATTGGGTGACACGTGGCAGCCTCACAGGCATCCAGAAGTCAAAGGACTAATTTGAAAATCTTGAAAAATTCTTAGGTCAATTGTGTAATTAAACAGAAGTTGATTTAAGGACTAAATTAAAACAAATTAAAAATAACAGGGGCCAAATACATAATAAGCCAAAATAGTGACACGTGGCAGTCTTTGTGCATTCAAAATGTCAATGGATTAAATTGAAAAGAATTTAAAATTACAGGGTCAAATTGAAATAAATTAAAAATACAAAAGGACTAAATTGAAATAATTAAAAATATGGAAGGATCAAATGTACAAATATCCCATTAATAAAAAACACGCGGATCCTGAGTGGGTCGGGTTGGATTTCGGGTCAAACCACGGGTATAAGTCAAAACTACGCCGTTTTGGCATCTGAAAACAGTCACCAAAATGGCGTCGTTTAGAAGCAAGTATATAAGTGTTTTTTTAGGGTTTTTTTATTATTCTTCTCTCATTTTCATTTCGGCAGTCTGAAGCCCCCCGTTTTTCAATTTTTTCTCTCAAATACCCAAAGATTGGCCACCTTCACCCTCTCCGACCAAGGCGCGTCGGGTGCCACGCACGCCCAGCAGAAGGTATTTCAACCTCAATGGGTAAGACCGCCTTCATACTGTATGCCAACGAGAATGGTGTTGCCCCAGTAGAAGTTTTGACCGAAGTTCTGTAGGCGAAGAGGGCAAAAGGCAGTTTTTCGTGCTAGTCTCTGTAAGTCTCGGTCATCTTTGCCACGATTTTCTTGATTTTTTTTGGTTGCCTCTACGGCTCCATTCATTTTTGGGCGGTAAGGGGAGGAATTATGATGCTTGATTCTGAATTCTTCGCAAACCTCTGTAATCGTGCAATTGTTTAAGTTCAAAGCATTGTGGGATATAATCCTCTCTGGTATCCTATACCGGCATATAATCTCTTTTTTCAGGAATTTGCTGACTGCAGACTTGGTAATGCTGGCATATGAAGTTGCCTCTACCCATTTGGTGAAATAGTCGATCACCACAAAGATGAATCTATGCCCGTTGGAAACTTTCGGAGAAATTGGTCCAATGACATCCATGCCCCACATAGAGAAAGCCCAGAGAGAAGTCGTGACATGGAGGTGCGATGGGGGTACATTAATCTTATCTCCATATATTTGGCATTTGTGGCATTTCCTGGCATAATTGATGCAATCGCTCTCCATGGTAGACCAGTAATACCCAAATCTCATAATTTGTTGGACCATCGTGAAACCGTTAGCATGCGTCCCACAAATTCCTTCGTGAACTTCCTCTAAAATCTTCTGGGCTTCCACTGCGTCGACACATCTCAGTAGTACCTGGTCTTTCCTCTTTTTGTACAAGATTTCCCCGTCTAAGACATATTCACTAGCAAGTCTTCTCAATGTTCTCTTTTCGTTATCTGAGGCTTTCTCGGGGTATTTTCGGTCTCTTACAAATTGAAGAATCTCTTGGTACCATGGGTGATCGTCTTTTTCTACTTCTTCCTCTGCCTCAATATCACAAGAATGGACGTGAGTTTCATAGATACTCATCTGAATGGTCTTCACATCTTCTGGCCTACTTACTTTGATCATCGAGGCCAAAGTAGCGAGGGCATCAACAATTTGATTTTCTTCTCGAGGGAGATAATGAAATGTGACATCATTGAACTTCGTAATCAATTCGAGAACTAGCTTGCGGTAATCCCTTAGCTTAGCATCTTTCGTTTCCCACTCTCTTTTAAGTTGATAAATTACCAATGCAGAGTCTCCATAAATCTCCAGAATTTTAATTCCCAGTTCTATGGCTGCGCGAATTCCCATGATGCATGCTTCGTATTCAGCCATATTATTAGTGCAGTCAAAATCCAGCTTGCTGGTAAAAGGGTAATGGTCCCCCTCTGGTGATACCAAGACTGTTCCAACCCTATTACCAATGGTATTTGAAGCTCTGTCAAAATTTAAAGTCCATGGTTGCCCCATCGTGGTCGCCTCTTCAGCTGTTGCGACATACATTAAATCTTCATTCGGGAAATCGAAGTTTATCGGCTCATAATCCTTTAAAGCCCTGCTGGCTAGGAACTCTGCTATCGCACTCCCTTTTACTGTCTTTTGATTGACATAGACGATGTCAAATTTTGAGAGCAAGATTTGCCACCGAGCTAACCTTCCATTTAACGCTGCTGACTCTATTAGGTACTTCAAAGGATCTAATTTCAAGATCAACCAAGTAGTATGGTAGAGCATCTATTGTCTTAGTCTGTGTGTAGTCCAGACTAGTGCACAACATAACTTTTCAATAGGCGAATACCGAGTCTCGCAATCGATAAATTTCTTGCTCAGATAATATATCGCCATCTCCTTTCTTTCGAATTCATCATGCTGGCCTAACACGAATCCCATGAAATTCTCAAAGACCGTCAGGTACAGTATCAAAGGCTTGTTAGGAATCGGAGGGACTAAGATGGGGGCTTTGGACAAATAACCTTTGACCTTATCGAAAGTTTCCTGGCACTTAGCATCCCATACGCCCGGGTTATGTTTTTTAAGCAAGCGGAAGATAGGGTCACACTTTTCGGTTAATTGTGAGATGAACCGAGCAATGTAATTTAATCTTCCTAAAAATCCCCGCACTTCTTTTTGCGTGTTGGGTGGTGGTAGCTCCTGTATGGCTTTGACTTTGTCTGGGTCGATCTCAATTCTTCTTTTGCTGACCACAAAGCCTAACAGTTTTCCTGAGGTAGCCCGAAAGTGCACTTAGCAGGGTTTAGCTTTAGTTGATATTTTTTTAACCTTATAAACAACTTCCTCAGGATTCTCACATGCTCCTCTTTTGTTTGGGATTTCGCTATCATGTCATCAACATAAACTTCGATTTCCTTGTGCATCATGTCATGGAACAGGGTTTTCATAGCTCTTTGATAAGTTATCCCTGTATTTTTAAGTCCAAAGGGCATCACTTTGTAGCAAAATGTTCCCCATAGCGTGACGAATGCGGTTTTGATCATGTCTTCAGGGTCCATCTTGATCTGATTATATCGCGAGAAACCGTCCATGAAGGAGAACAAAGAATGTCCTGCTTTCTATCCTTTTTAGGAACAGGGACTATATTAGCTACCCATTCAGAGTATTTCACGACCTGAAGAAAATTGGCATCAAACTGTTTCTTGACTTCTTTTATTTTCAACAGCACATCCAGCGGTCTCATTCTTCGGAGCTTTTGCTGTACGGGTCTGCATCCTTCTTTTATAGGGAGTTTGTGCACCACGATGTCAGTGCTCAAATCGGGCATTTCTTGGTATGACCACGCAAAGATGTCTTGAAATTCTTTGAGCAGCTCGATGAGGTTATTTTTAATTTCCGCAAAGATGCATGTCCCCCTCTTTACTTCTTTCTTTTCATCCTCACTCCCCAAATTAATCATTTCTACAAGGTCCGAATGAGGCAGGATTTGTCTTTTTTCATGTCCTATCATCCTAAGCAGATCAGGGGAGAGATCCTGATTCTCTTCAAAGCTCTGAAGCTCTTCTAGACACATGTCTTGCTCGAAGTGATGTTCTAAGTTAACGTCAGAGTTACTCATGTTATTGATATTTGAGGTCTCTGAGGAAATTTTAAAGATTACAGGAAGTTCCTCCACGGTCCAATTATCCAAGGTACTTCCAAGTGCACACGGACCAATCCTTGACAAACTCCCTTCCTTGTCTTCTTCTGATATGACATTGATGCTCAAGTCCCTCATGATGCTTCCCCCAGCACCAATGGTTACTCACTTTTTTCCTTGCTCTTCATCTTGGTTAATTATTTCTCCCAAAACAAAAGTCTCGTAAATGGGTGGGAAGATCATGGGTTCCCACGAGAGTTCCTTTCCAAATAGTCTGGCCCTCCTCCTCTATTGTCTTTTTTTAACCTCTTTCCATTTCTGCTTCGCATCCAGCTTATACCTTAAGCCGTAATGATCTCGCTTTTCCACCAGGGCCAGCACGTTGGTTCTCCCATGGAGGTACTTCTCGAGTCCTTTTCCAGAGACAGCTCTTTTCCCAAGCATCATCCGCAGACCCATTCTAGTAGTCGATGATATTGCTGGCACAGGCACCTTGCTCCCTTCTGAAATGAAGGTCGTATTTACAAATTCCAGTGAACGGAACGAATATTCTAAAGCTTCTTCATCCATCACCACATAAGGTGACTCGCTTGTTACAGAGGCAATTATCTCTTCCTCAGCATTGATGGTAATTAGCCTCCCCTCATTCACTAGGTTCACCTTCTGATGTAGAGAGGAAGGTACAGCCCCGGCCGAATGGATCCATGGCCTCCCCAATAGGCAGTTGTAGGTAGGCCTAATATCCATTACTAAAATCTATCTCGTACGTGTTCGGCCCAATCTGTAGGGGTACTTCAATTTTTCCAGTCACCTTCCTTTCTGTCCAGTCGAATGCTCTTACTATGTTGTTGCATCCCTTCAAATGAGGGCTATCGATCTGTAATCTTTGGAGTGTAGCCAGTGGTAATACATTCAATGCTGACCCGTTATCTATGAGTACTCCCGATAGCGTGTACCCTTTATAACGGGTTGTGATATGGAGGACTTTGGTCGATCCCATCCTCCCGGACGGGATCTCATCATCGATAAAAAAGATGAAATTGTCTGCACTAATGTTGTTAACTAAGCGGTCCAACTTACATACCGATATATCATTAGTCACGTAAGTCTCGTTGAGCACTTTCATTAATGCATCACGATGTGCTTCCGAGCTTAGGAGCAAAGATAAGATCGATATTCGTGCAGGTTGTTTATGGAGCTATTCCACCACACTGTATTCACTATGCCTTAGGAACCTTAGAAACTCTTTCGTCTCACTTTCAAATACTGGCTCATTGGTGGATCTCTCAACCTAACGACTATTTCTTCTTCAAGCTCGCACATTACTGCTTTCCATTTATTAACCTCTTGCATTTTTTCAGCTGAGTCATAAATTTTACCACTCCGGGTAATCAAGCTTACATCCTTCTTAGGTTCCCCTTCTCTGGCATAGTCACATTGTAGTTGTAATTTCATGGAACCTTTTTACTATCATTGTAATGAAAGATTGCAGGTCTTTGAATGATAATACGAGACGTCGTCTGGCCACTGGCTGCGCTTTTCGGCGGTTTGTAAATGATCACTTTCAGGTGGTTAACCGTCCCTTCCTTGGAAGCACAGATATCATTGACTTCTTTTTCTTCTTCTTCTTCGAAGAATTCCAGCTCTTGATTGTCCATCAATGTTTGCAACAGGGCTTTGAACTCATCACAATCTTAGATTTCGTGGTCCTTAACAGCATGAAACTCGCAGTCAGTCTCTCTTATCATACACTTCTTATCTTTCACAATCATTCCGACTTTGACCATTTGCTGCCATACCCATCGTAACGGAGACCTAATATCTTCCACTCTTTTTTTGACTTTTCGTGCCTTTTCCTCCAACACGGCATTGACCCTTGGTTGGAATGGTTTGGCAGAGGGTTCCCAGCTACATTAGGTCTAGCTGGGTCTTCCAATTTCACGACCCCGAATCTTAAAAAATCCTCGACTCGTCTTTTGAAAGCCGGGTAATTTTTAATTAAGTGACATGCCGCATTTGCGTGATACTCACAATGAGCATTCGCGTCGTACCAATCCGGGAACGGTGGTTCATACGGTTTCACCCTTTGATGAGCTACCTTATGGGCGTCGTACAGCATCTTATAGAGTTCTTTGTACGACATCGAAAGTGGAGTGTATTGAATTTTTGGCCTAACACTCGGTTCCCGCCTCGGGGTGTTTTGATGATTAACTACTGGTGCCTTAGGCTGACCTGCTATGAAGGGCTTGGTACCACAGAACCTAAAAAAATTTTAGGATATACTAACAGGGCTCGGCTAAACTTCATCTAGGCTGAGTGCTTACGGTTCACTATATGTAGTTTAGGCTCTAAAGTAAAGGGTACCCAAACCAGCAGATTCCTCTATCCTCACCCATTATAGGCTCATGCGGATGAGTTCGGTTTAGGGGGATGCATTTTCCGCATGTTTGTACAGAAGTGAAAACTTCACGAAAACAAGGGTACTATGTAATCCTGAAAGCGATCTACCATCCTGCACGGAGGTGAAGACCTCACGAAGGAGTAGTTTCCCGCTTCCACTTAAAAGGGTAATATTGCATTGCACATGAATGCAAAATTACACTAGTAATATCACACAGTAAAATACCACACAAAATGCCGAGGATCGCATGTTAAATAAAATCGAAGTTAAAAGTTCTCAAAAAAAGACCCGAAAATTATCAATTTTGGCTTGACTCTCGTTTATTTTGAAAAAGTTCCCCAGTGGAGTCACCAACTGTCGAAACCACCTCGAGAACGGGGTTTCGAAAAAAATCATTTTAAGTATTTTTGAAATAAAAGGGAAATGGGAGTCGCCACCAATCTTTTATTAGGTGTGAGTGGATCACCATAAAACGTTTAAAATATTTAAAAAAAGTGGGTCTTCGAAATCCAGAGAAACAGGTTCGAGAGTCGATTATGCACGAGGAAGGATTAGCACCCTCATACGCCCAAAAATTGGTACCACATGATTATTTTCGGGTCTTATTTTATGAAAACAATGAAAACTCGAGTAAAATTTAAAATACGATTTTTATTTTAGACGGCTTCGTATAATTTCAAAGGAAAACTGTTAAGAAAAATTCGTCCTCGTGTTTCGATCCTCTATGAGAATTAGAAGTCGTGTCCAACACATTAGGGCACTAAATTTTCAGAGTTTCAAAACTGCAGGATGTTTCGAGACATTTTAAAGAGAGTGTTCTATCATATGAACCATATGAAAATCACACCCAACACGTTAGGGCACGATATTTCGAGATCTTCACATGAAAGAACATTGTTTCTTCTTTTGGTTATAAAGCCACTTTGTATATAATTATTAGATTGAAGAGTATTTTGAAAACTTTTGAAAAGGATATCCGATTTGTATGAATTACGAAAATCACACTTAACACGTTAAAGTGCGATTCTTCGAAGTTCTCACACGAAAGGACATTGCCTCATTTTTAAAATTATTTGTGATATAGATATATTTTTGAGAATTTGAAAATTTCGTATTGAATTTAAAATGTAATCCTCGGACACATAGTTTAAAAGATTCAAATATAGAATACCTGTTTACTTCGACTTTCACGAAGAATTAAAATTTTGACCAACACATTAGGACACAATATTCTCGGAATCTCGGGGTTAACGTGTATAAAAATCTTAAAAAAGGATATTCGACGCGTGTGAGTTATACGAAAAATCACACCCGACACGTTAGGGTATGATTTCTCGAAGCTTTTACACGAGAGGAATATTGCCTCGTCTTTGAAGATACTTTAAAAATGAGCATGTAAGTTTAAAACATCGAATAGCAATTAATAAGAGAAATTAAATACGAAGCAAGATAATAAGCAAATAAATACAATGCAAAAATGTAAAATGCAAATGCATAATGATTAAAATAAATGCAAGTATTTAGTGAAGAAGAAAAACGATGCGATCGGGATCGAAAACGGGACTTTTGGATACTCGGGGGCAAAATGGTAATTTTGACTCTCGGGGGGCAAAAATGTAATTTTTAGTGAAATCGAGGTTAAAAGTAAGGTTTTGGAAAGTTTGAGGGTAAAATGGTAATTTTGGTGAAATCGAGGTTAAAAATGGAATTTTGGAAGATTCGGGAGTAAAATGGTAATTTTGGTAAAATTAGGGTTAAAATGGAATTTAGGAAAGTTCGGGGGTAAAATGGTAATTTTTGGTGAAATTCGGGTTAAAAATGGAATTTTGGAAAATTCGAGAGTAAAAATGTAATTTTTGGAAGTTTCAGGGTTAAAATGTAATTTTCTAAAGTTTTGGGGTTAAAATATGATTTCTTGACAGTTTAGGGACTCATAAGCAATAAAACCAAAAATTGGGTGACACGTGACAGCCTCACAGGCATCCAGAAGTCAAAGGACTAATTTGTAAATCTTGAAAAATTCTTAGGCCAATTGTGTAATTAAACAAAAGTTGATTTAAGGACTAAATTAAAACAAATTAAAAATAACAGGGGCCAAATACATAAATAAGCCAAAATAGTGACACGTGGCAGTCTCTGGTGCATTCAAAATGTCAATGGATTAAATTGAAAAGAATTTAAAATTACAAGGTGAAATTGAAATAAATTAAAAATACAAAAATGACTAAATTGAAACAACAAAAAATGCGGAAGGATCAAATACACAAATATCCCATTAATAAAAAACACGAGGATCCTAAGTGGGTCGGGTCGGATTTCGGGTCGAACCACGGGCATAAGTCAAAACTATGCCGTTTTGGCATCTGAGAACAGTCACCAAAACGGCGTCGTTTAGAAGCAAGTATATAAGTGATTTTTTAAGGTTTTTTTTATTATTCTTCTCTCATTTTCATTTCGGCAGTCTGAAGCCCCGCCCCCTTTTTTAATTTTTTCTCTTAAATACCCAAAGATCGGCCACCTTTACCCTCTCCAGCCAAGGCGCGTCGGGTGCCACGCGGGCCCAGCGCGACCTCTACTCGTCGCTGCCGTCCATCCCATGCCAACCACGCACCGCTGCCACTACCACGCGCCGCCGTAGCTCGTCCAAAGGTAAACGTCCTCTTCCCTTCTCTTTTTCTTCACAACCCGTTTCTTTCCTCTCCTTTTTCAAATTTTTTTTAAAACATTTTATAACCCAACCTTTTTAGAAATCAAAGTTTTAAAAACCCTTTTCTTTTGAAATCCTTTATCCTATTTTATTCCCTTTTTATTTACTTGTTTCACTTTTTTATTAATCACGTTTAGTGATGGTTTCTAGGTTTGCTATGTTCGAAACAACCGAGGGGGCGGCTGAAGACGTGCGCCCAGCGGTGACGATGTTCGAAGAAGGCTCTGGCGACGGCGACGAAAGTAAACCAAAAGGGCAGTGGGTTGTTGACTTCTTTATTTTTTATTAGTTAATTATTTATTAAAACCATTTATTACCCCTTTTATTTATTAATAACGTTTTTAATGACATTATTAGTAGTATTTATTATAAAACAATGTACTTAAACCAAAGACCTTTATTATCTTATTATTAATATTATTATTATTATTATCTAATATGTATTTTATTAGTCAGTTAGAAATAAATGGGAATGATAAATGAGAACAGAGGGGTATTAAATGGACGTAATAAAGTCTATTAAAACGTTTTAAACCAACAATGCATGTATGTTAAGATTATACCTGAATAGTTCTGATGCTTGAGTATTCTGGAATTTGGGCTAACTTTGATTGCTATTAACTGTTGCTATTCTTTGCTTTCTATTTCTGGTTTTTCAATGCTCTGATAGACAATTCGTACTGATTTTTTAAGAAAGGTTTGTATTGAAATTTCAAGAACGGGGTTGTAACCCTTTTTACAAAATTTAAGTTGGCTTTTATAGCCAATACAACCATCATTCAATTTTGTTTTACACCATTTAATGCGTCTAATTCTTCCTTTTGTAGGTTCGGCCATGGCAGCTTGCTTAACAGTGACGGTGACAGCAGTAGTTGGAGTTTGAAGGTGACCATTTGATTGCTGACGTGTCATCAAACTAGTCGCTGAAGGAGGAGGTGGCCTGATGCAAGTGGACAGATTGCCAGATTTAGGTTAGACCTAGGCATTGGGCCTATTTGGACCATTGTAAATGGGCCCTCAATTTGGGCCTTTGTAAATGGACTTGGCTATTTGGACTTTTCAATTTAAATTTTAATTAAATTTAAATTCATTTCAAATATTTTAAATTTAAAATGAATTTAGATTTAATAAATTTAAACTTAAAAAATTCAATCATTTGGGCCCGGATAAATTGGGCTTCAACAATCAAAACTCATTTTGCTCATTATACTCTGCAAAAAACCTCATTCCACACGGTCATACGCCTTACTCATATCCACCTTTAGGCTAAAAATCCCTTTTTTCCCATGTGTTTGTTCTTAAAAGTATGCAACAATTCATATGCAAGTAAGACATTATCAGTAATCATCCTACCTGGGACAAACGCACTCTGTGCCTTATCAAAATACAGAGATCCAAAACCTTCTGAATTCTATTAGCAATAATCTTAGAAATAATTTTGTATAAAACAGTACAAAGATTGATTGGCCTGATATTCTTAAGACTATTCGGGTTTTGTGTTTTGGGAATTAGTACAATACTAGTCTGATTAATACAATCAAGAGGCTTACCATTATTCAATATCTCTAAGCAATAGGCACTGATATCAGGCCCCATTATGTGCCAAAAATTCTGGTAAAAAAGAGCTGGAAATCCATCAGGTCCCGAAGCTTTTGTAGGGTCCATACTCTTCAAAGCCACATATACCTCTTCTGCACAAAAATCAGCCAGCAGCCTCCTATTAATATCAGCCGAAATGCAATTAGGCACACCCCCCAAAACATGCTCCAAATTACCAACACCATCTGTCGAAAAAAGAGAATAAAAATAATTTTTTACCACCTGATGCATATCCACCGAATCAGAAAATTCATTCCCATTATCGTTCATCAGACTCTGAATTCTATTCCAACACCGTCTTTGTGAAGCAAATTGTGAAAAAAATCATATTTCGGTCACCATTTTTAACCCAATTCACCCTGGCTCGTTGCTCCCAAAAAGTTTCCTCTTTATCCATTTCCAAATTGAGGCTTAATTTGACATCCATCATACGAACCTAACTTTCATCATCATTATCTTGATGAGAAAGAAATTCCAGTTCCTTGGAGAGACTCTCAACCAGCCCTTTCCGCTTAACACGAATCTGTTTTTCCCATGTGCGCATCCCTTCAAGAAATTGTAACAATCGCTCTGGCACCGATCTCGAACCAAAATTCCAAAGTTGTCGTATCTCCTCATCACACGATTCTTCTAGAACTCACCAAGATTCAAAACGCATCGGCCTTGGGGGATTCTTGGTTCTATTGAAATCTGTCTTTACAAAAAAGAGGACAGTGATCAGAAAAACTATGAGGTAAGTGTTTTACCAAGTAAGACGGATATAAATCAAACCAGTCCTCATTTGCCACGCATCGGTCTAATCTTTCTCGAATGTTTGTATCCTGTGAATTACCCCGTTGCCAAGAAAACCAAGGTCCCAGAAAACCCATATCAAACAAGGTACACGATTCCAAAGCATGACGGAAGTTATTCATTCTCCTTTCCTCCCTCGAAATCCCACCTTTTTTCTTACTTGAGTAAAGAATCTCATTGAAGTCCCCAAAAACCATCCACGGAAGATTATGAATTCTGCCCAAGTTTCGTAACAAATTTCATGTTGCTTCCTTTTCACGAACATCCGAGGCCCCATAGAACCCCGTTAACCTCCATTTAGGACCATTATCCCCATCCTGGATATAAACATCCACATGATTTTTAGAGTAGCTCAGCAGGTCCACCGAAATACCGTCTTTCCAAGCCATACACAAGCCCCCTCTAGTCTCATTCGCCGAAAAAATAATACCTCCTTTAAATCCCAGCTTTCGATAACATCTCTCCATTCTCAAACAATTCAACTTTGTCTCCATAAAGAAGACGATGTGGGGACAATAAGTCTTCAACACATGCTAAAGTCTACTAACAGCCCGTGGGTTCCCCATTTCACGGACGTTCCATCACAAAAGATTCATTACTCCCAGTCAGCTTGTCTAGTGGCAGCAACCGATATATTTTGTGGTGGACCAAAACCATGATCCAATTCTGATTTTGACGAATCCAGTATACTAGAAACTCCAAAATCATGTGAACCAATTTTAGTCTTCTTCAAATCACTCTTGACAAAACCCACATCCAAGTTATCGTCATCTAAAACCAAACATCCCTTGCGTTTACCAGTCAAACAGCCCAACGTATTATTGACAGAGCCAGTATCTCTATGCACACGTTTCCAGCTAGCTTTCTTTCGGCCTTCCACCTCATTTTTTGACATCAGCTCTACATCAACATGCATTGGCCCACGTGTCTCACAATCCACCTTAGTTGCAAGGATAAAATATCCATATTTACCTCAGTTGCCATTGAAAAATTCAAACCTGACACGTAATTAAAATCTCGATTTTCAATAGTAAAAAAATCAGTCAAGATATTTTCCCTACTATCAGCTTTAAATTCCTTAATCGGGGCAGCAACCGTATCAATTCTATCCCCCGAATCAAGCTTCTTCCCCACAAAATCCGCTCCTTCTAAATTTTCCCCCAACCCTATCGAAACCCCTCCCCCTGTCTTCTTCTCGCTTGAATCCCGTTCATTATCCACGGTAGCAAACTCCTTAAGCTCATGTGAAACACCATTATACAATCTCTGTTTTAAGGTTTTATTACGAAGTGCTCCTAACTTTAGGACTTCCTTACCAACTAGAGGGGAATCTGCTCGTAATGCTGTAGAGTAGGGCAAATCATCCTCTGCTTTCTCACGATCAGCCACCGGAATCACAGTGCAATCAACAAATCTGTGGCCCAATCTACCACAGTCAAAACAAAACACAAGCAAGTTTTCATACTTGAATGGTAGCCAAACTTTTCCTTGGCCTTCTAGCGTGATCAATAATCCCCTTTGCAACGATTTTTGGACATTCAATTGAATTTGAATTTTACAGAAATCTCCTCGAACGTCCGATCGGATCAATCCACGAAACATAGAATCCACAACATGCATAAGGTCCTTCTTATCACATTCCGACGGACACGGACCCAATTTCAACCAAAACGGAGATAAAATCAATTTTATTTGGCTTCTATCAATAGGAGCTAGAAGATTGTAAAAAATAATGAGATTTCTTCTAAAAAACCACGGATGTCCCTCAATAACCAATTCCAGATCTTCTTCAGACTCAAACGAAATTAAGAATAAATTCAATCCAACAATCTTGATTTCAAACTTTCTTCTCAATTTCCAGAGGCTCTTCATCTGTGTTCTAAAGTTATCTGGATTAAAATTCTTTTTCGTCCAAATAGAGCAAATCAATGACGGTTTTTTAGATGGAGAAATAAGATTATTCTTAACCGATAACTGAACCAGCTCTTCTTTAAAAAGAGCGACTTCCTCCTCCGCCATACCGAAACACAAAAAGCCACCACTCACTCACCACCCAATCACAGCAGCCACTGTATCACTGAGAGACACCAAAAGAGTACTCTTGACTTTTTTATGGTTACTAATTCTTACTCCACCTTGATTGTTAGTAGTTAGATTGTTATGAGTGTTGCATTTTACATATTAATCAATTAGCTTTACATTTTATATTAGCGGGTCAATTGATTTATAATTAGATTTGACATACGAGAAAGAGTCAATAATAATATTAGCTTGAGAAGTAAAATAATTAAGGAACAAGCACATTCCATTGGTCAAAGTATTACGGAGAAACCATAGAATGGAAGAAGCTAGGTGGGAAAGTGAAAAAATCGATGAGATAACAATATCTCCAATTATTTCAATAAGGGTACAATTTTTAATTTCGAAGATAAAATTTCTTAAAAGGAGGAGAATTTTAAAGCCTTGAATTTATAGATTGTATTTAGTGTAATCTCTAGATTAATTTAAGGGCTAGAATAAAAAAAACATATAATCCAAAGTTGGAAAATGATTTGTGGACTAATTTGAAATTTAATTAAATGTTGGATGACTTAAAATAGGATTTAACATTAAATTTTAAAGTAGAAAATGACAACACATAGGCAACACCGATTTTATACCTGAATTTTTAATTTATTAATTTGTAATGTTATAATTGAACTTCGATTTTATTCAAATTTATATATGAAATATTAATTTAATTCAATTTTTCGTAAATTACTAACACAATTATAAACATCTAATATAAAGATAAATTGATGTATTTATTCCTTTAAATGTTTAAAATTAAATTAGAATTAATATTTCATGTATACATTTGAACCACAATTAAAATTTCAAGTGTATATCCCTACTGCTCATATTCTATATAAAGAAGAATAGCACACTCTCCAGTCTGCCTGAGATGTCAACTTTGTTCGGAATCTACTACCCATGTTCTTCTTTGGTGCGGACCTGCAAAGGAGGTATGGAGGAAAATGAATTTTAATTGGTTTGAGGATAGTCATTGGATAGTATTTGGGACTGGTTTTAATGACATTTTTTAAGGGCAGACAGTGTTACCAGTAGCTGTATTCTTATCACCATGTGGGCCATTTGGTATGCACGAAATCAACATGTAATGGAAGATAGAAATCTAAATGCTGTTGCCCATAAATTGGCAGCTTTTGGGTTTCTAAAAGGAGAAGATACTTTCTGGGTAGAAGATGTACCTGTTGA
The DNA here is from genome assembly GCA_005610355.1 of Gossypioides kirkii. NCBI lineage: Eukaryota > Viridiplantae > Streptophyta > Magnoliopsida > Malvales > Malvaceae > Gossypioides > Gossypioides kirkii. The sequence goes on along the minus strand of CP032254.1, from coordinate 14,764,923 downwards.
GATCCAGGATGCGATCAATTACGATTTGCCAATTTAGTGCTCTCCGCCATTGTTGCTTGAACGAGTTGTTGCAAAGTTATTTACAGAGGACGATGGAGCTCTACCAGTTTCCTTTGATCTGTTTGCTGCAGTTTTTGAAGTTTAATCCGATTTCCACGATGGGAACGAGAATCGTCATCTCTGTTACTGCCGAGGCTCCTCATCTGTTTTTTTTTGGGTTTTTTGGGTTTCATTTATTTTTCTGGTGTCTGCTTTTAATGTGGGTTTTTCATTTATTTTTCTGATTTCAGTTGTTTGTGAGTTTTCTTGTTGCTTTACAGCTTTGGTTTGTTTCTTTTGTAGTGAAGAGACACGTGTTTTTTGTATTTTCTTTTCAGTTTTAATAAATGATGCCTCGGTTTTATTAAAAAAAAATTTCAAGTGTATAATTACACCAAATCAAAGTTTATGTATTAAATTACACATCAAACTAAAATTCATGTGTAGTTTTGAAATTTATCACTTTGGTTATATAAGTACAAGTTTGTTTGATATGGAACCAAAACGTGACTATATAATGTTTGAATTATTTTAAATGGTGAAAATGAAAAAAAATGGTATATTGATATGCAAGGCTATCGAAAGTTTGAAGTTAACTGCGATAATCCTTTGTTTATTGTCACTATTTGTAATGGTTTTGCCTCGATTAGCAATATTGAAGAAGGTCAAATAATTCATGAATGGTGTCTCAAGAATTTGGAGCTAAAGTTTTGACACATTTTACGTGAAAGCAACAAAGTAGTTAATTGCTTGACGATGACGATAATTGGGGGTTTAAATCAATTGACTCTCTTTCATGATCCACTAATCTATATTTCTCGACTACTTGAGATGACGAGCGTTTATCTAAACGTGAAGAGCTCATTGTTGTATGCACTCGTAGCTTCTAGGTGTGTTTTTAATTACCAAAAAAAATGTTAGTAAATAACTTATTTGTAATGATAGTGGAAGGTAGAATTGATGGCCCAAATAAGCCTAAATTTAAATTATATTCTCATATCCTAAAGCCTTAAAGACAGTGTGTACATTATCTACATTGATGTTTTGAACTTTAAATCTGGGCACTTGTTAGAAATATATTACTATGATGAATTAAAAATAGTAATTAATTGTGAAATAAATGTCATCATGTTTGTTGTTACATATATTAAAAATATTCATGTTAAAGTTAATTACGCCTAATTGAATTTTAACTCGGTTGACATTAATATTATTATCAAAATTATAAAAATAATTTTTTATTTTATTTGTAAAATTTAAAAATTTCAACAAATATTTTTCATTTCCTTCCCAAAAAAAATTCAAAACTATCCTTTCCTATTATAATTTTTGGGTAATATTTTTCATCAAAATTCAACAAAAAAGTAATGATTTAATGATGATTTTATATAAAATTTGACACCAAAATTTGATTTTTTTTATAATATGATACTTGTATTATTTTGTAGTCTAATCTGGCACTTACATTTGACAAATATTTTAGTATTCAAGGTAACAATATTAATTTTTTAGTGTTTAATTCGAATTTTAGAGTTAATTTGTTGAAAATTCACGATTAACTAATAATATTAACAATTAACTTTCATCATATCAACTTTAAAATGTAAATTAAATCAAAATTAGGCTATATTTGACAACTTAAATGAAAAATTAAACAAATTCGCAATTAATACTAAATTTATTCTATTAACATATTCATTTAAAATTTAAATATAATAATCTTAGTAATTAATTTTCATCAAATTAATCACAAAACCTGAATTAAATACTAAAAAACCAACACCATTACTTTTGGATACTAAAACATAGGCATAACGACAAAATTAGCTCCTAAGATTTGAATGTTTTGTCACTTTGGCCCTTATGATTTTTTTGGTTAAATTAATCATTTTTTAATGATCTTGCTAACGCGGCCCTTAAGGGACTAATGATGTTGACGTGACAAATTTTTTTCACCTGGGCACGTCTACGTAAGCATTTGCTGACGTGGCATATAAGATAAAAATATGCCACGTTAGCAAAAAAATTAAAGTTAAAACATAATTAAAATTAAAAAACAATTTAAAACACTCTTTATTTAACACAAACACGAGCAGTAGAAAAAAATTAACAACTCCCCTTTGAACCATAAATCCCAAATTCTCTCATTCTCCATTCAAATTCTTTAGAAATTGAAGCCTGAAATTTAGTGGGTTTCCATCTCCTTCGAAAATATTGTTTGAAAATATTGATTAAAAGCCATTAATGGAGAAGTTTTCTTATTCGAAGTTGGTTTCATCATCATTGTTGAAGACCAATTTATCTGGGCCCAATGGGATATAAATTTATTTTAAATTTAAATTTACATAAAATTTAAAAATTAAATTAATGTCCAAAGTCCAAAAACAAAAGGCCCAAATTAAAGGCTCGATTACAAATTGACCCAAATGCAAAGCCCAAATCAGGGGTCCAATTACAAAGAAACAAGAGAAGTCTGATATGATGCAAGTTGCACAAACCACCTCCACCTTCAGCCAACCAAAACGCGCCACGTCACCATATCAGCACCAGCAGCTCCAAGTTGCTTCTACCACAGCCACCTTCTTCAACCTGTTCCAACCGCCACTGCCTTGTACCTACAAGAACAAGACTAGCATTTAAGTGGGCAAAACAAACAGAAATCATTGTAAAAATGACTATAAAAGCCTAATTAAATTCGTTGTAATGGTTACGAACCCATCTTTGAAAATCCAATACACGAACCTTGTTCTTAAAAAATCAATATACACAATTTGTTCTTAATACACTTGCAAAATCCATACAAAAACAAATCCTTTTTCGACTAAAAAGCGCTACAAAGCAACATAACGAGACCCTCGAAACCTTGGCAGACCAAAGCAAGAGATAACAAGCAGAGGCATCCATCACTATTAGAACACGAAGCATTGAACACTTGAAAGGTATTAAATACATGTGTTGAATGTTATTATATCTTTATTTGTTATTCAAGCTCCAAAAGTCTTCATCATAAATGTCATGCATTAATGTTTATTAAGCTTATCTCTACTGGTTAATGCTTTTTATTAACCCAGACATTTTAACCTTATATACATATGCATGTATTAAATATTATTGACTATATTTATGGCATTCATCAATTTCTTTTTAAGAATCCATTAAATGCATACCAGGTATTAAATATTTTTGTTAATAACAGTTATAGGTTTTAATGATAATAAATATAATATTAATATTTTAATACTAAATAAATAATAAAAAGAAGACAAAAGGACAGAAGCCTTCCTCGGATTCACGTTGCCGTCGCCGGAACCTACCATCGTCGCCATTTTACTCCCCGAGGCTTTGATCTATAGAAACAAAAAAATCAAGTGTTAAAATTTTAAAACAGAACAAATGAAATAAAAAAAAGGGTTTTAAAAGGGAATAAAAGTTTTAAATTTTTCAGATCTGGTTTGAAACCAGATCTGATTTTGAAGGAAAATCATGGGAATGGTTTTGTAATGAAACAAAAAAAAAAGAAATTAACAAAAGAAAGCAAAAGATTGAACTTTTACCTCCAAACTCGACGGCGCGTGAGAGGAGGACGGGAGCGTGGACGTTGCGAGTTGATGATCGGCGACGGATCGACGTGTTGCAACAGCACGTGGCTGCAACGGAGGCGGTCGGACATGGATGGCCGGAGCTTTGGTTGGCCATAAAAGAGAAAAGGGGTGAGAGATGAGAGAAAAGGAGAGAAAAAAAAAGGAGAGGGGGTGTGATTTTGAAAAAATGAAAAGAGAAATTAATTTTGGCTTAAAAAATTGGGTTTTATAGCATATATTAAACGGCGCCGTTTTGAGCATGGGTTCAAAGAGCCAAAACGACGCCGTTTTGTCCTATTTGACCCATGACCGTCCAATCCGACCCGACCCACCTCTGGGATCCGCATATTTTTAAAACTGGATTATTTATGCAATTGGTCCTTCCATATTTTTAATTGTTTCAATTTAGTCCTTTTGTACTTTTAATTTATTTTAATTTGGCCCAATAATTTTAATTGCTTTTCAATTTAATTCTTTAACATTTTGAAAGCACCAAAGGCTGCCACGTGTCACTATTTTGGCCTATTTCTCAATCGGTCCTTTTTATTTTTAATTTGTTTTAATTTAATCCTTAAATCAAGTTTCGTTTAATTACAAAATTGATCCAAGAATTTTTCATGGTTTTCAAATTAGTCCTTTGACTTTAGGATGCCTGTGGGGCTACCACGTGTCACCCTATTTTTGGTTTTATTGCCCTAAAAGTCTCTAAACTGTCCAAAAATTATACTTTGACCCCCGAATTTCTCAAAAATTACATTTTGACTCGAAAAACTTCTTAAAATTACATTTTACCCCCAAACTTTCCAAAATTTCATTTTTAACCCCGATTTTACCAAAAATTGCCATTTTACCCTTAAACTTTTCAAAATTCCATTTTAACCCTGATTTTATCAAAAAATACCATTTACCCTCAAACTTTCCAAAATTTCATTTTTAACCCTAATTTTACTAAAAATTACCATTTTACCCCTAAACTTTCTAAAACTCCATTTTTAACCTCGATTTTACCAAAATTACCATTTACCCCCAAACTTTCCAAAACTTCATTTTTAACCTCGATTTTACCAAAAATTACCATTTTACCCTCGAACTATCCAAAATTCTATTTTTGACCTTGATTTTACCAAAAATTACCATTTTACCCTCGAACTCTCTAAAATTCCATTTTTAACCTCGATTTTATTCGAAAATTACCATTTACCCCCAAACTCTCTAAAATTCTATTTTAAACCCCGATGTCACCAAAAAGTACATTTTACCCCTCGGATATCTAAAATGTCATTTTTCATCCCAAATTTTTCCCAAAATTATTATTTTACCCCCGAAAGTCCAAAATTACTATTTTGCCCCCGAGTATTCAAAGGGTCTCATTTTCAATCCCGATTGCATCATTTTTCTTCCTTATTAATATTTTCTTTTAACTTTAATTATTATACACTCGTATATCGTGTTCGTTTCGTTTTCGCCTATCATTTATCTACTTAATTATTTTATTTCGTGTTATTTAATATCTATTATTAATTGCTCATTCATATTAAACTCGCATATTCGTTTTCAAAATTGTTTTCATAGAAACTTTAAAATCGAGGAAATATTCTTTTATTTCGAGTTTCGAAACTTTGCGCCTTAACTTACTAGGTGCGATTTTTCTTCATATCGAAATAATCGAATATCCTTAATCGAGGCAATGTTTTCTTATCATCGATTATGAAAATTTACGCCTTAACTCACTAGGTGTAACCTTTCTTCAAATCGAGATAATCAAACACCCTTCTCCAAGATTTAAAAAGTTTACAAAGGAAAGCTCGTTATTTCTAGATCTCGAAATGTTATGTCCTAACTTACTGGATGTAATTTTCTTTCCCGATCACTTTGAAATAGCGGGACTTCCAAATAAAATCTATTTCTTTAAAACATAGCTCATGCATTCGAGAATCGTATTTTAAATTTTATTCAAACTTTCAAAGTTTACAAATAAGACCCAAAAGTAATCAATGTGGTGCCAATTTTGGGCGTATGAGGGTGCTAATCCTTCCTCATGCGTAACCAACTCCGGACTAGTTTTTCTGGATTTTGAAGACCAACTTTTTTAAAAAAGTTTTGCGGTGATCCAATCACACCCAAATAAAAGATTGGTGGCGACTCCTATTTTTCCAAAAATTAAAATAATTTTCGAAACTCCGCTCTTGAGGTGGTTTCGACAGCTGACGACTCCTCTGGGGACTTATTTTTAAAAATAAACGAGAGTCAAGCCAAATTTGATTATTTTCAGGTCTTTTTGAAAACTTTTAAAGTTTCAATTTTTGTTTAATATATGATCCTCGACATTCTTTGTGCGACATTTTATGTGAGGTTGCTAGTGTAAATTTGCATAGATTTGCATATGATATGACCCTTTTAAGTGGAAGCCGGAAACTACTCCTTCGTGAGGTCTTCACCTCCGTGCAGGATAGTGGATTGCTTTCGGGATTACAAAGTACCCTTATTTTCGTGAAGTTTTCACTTCCGTGCAAACATGTGGAAAATACGTCCCCCTAAACCGAACTCGTCCGTATGAGCCTGTAATGGGTGAGGATCGAGGAATCTGTTGGTTTGGGTACCCTTACTTTAGAGCCTAAAATCACATATAGTGAGCTGTAAGGACACACCTTAGAAGGAGTTATGCTTGACCTTTTAGCAACCTTCCGAGACAAACTCTTAGGTTCTGTGCTCTATATTTGTATATTGATATTGTTGTCTTCTGCTAACTTGTTTATTTTATCTTCTTTCTGCATTGCATTTCATCATCATATAAAGGAAAGGTATAGACTAAAAGTTCAGTTACCAACAAGAGAATCGATCGTGGAAAATAAGTACCTAGATAAAGTGGAGGACAATATGGTTGTGCGCATGTGATCGGAGGAGAATCAACGCCAAAAAGGAGATAGTTTAGTGGAAGGATACGAGTCAGAACTTTGGGATTATACCAGGATCAGTTTGGCTCAAAACAATGTGTTAGAATTGAAAGAGATATGGGACAGTTGGGATAATAGCATGAAACAAACTTTTTACCAAGAATACGGAGATTTGTCATATTTATTCGAGGTTAAGGTAGACAAATTCCTCTTTCAAGCATTAACACAGTATTGGAACCCAACCTACAGTTGCTTCACTTTCGGGAAAATAGACATGACACCCACAATAGAGGAATATACCACGCTGCTTCGTTGTCCGAAAATCTCAGTGGATAAAGCCTACGCCAGAGCTCCAAATCTCTCGACCATTGTCAAAAGATTGATAAACATCACAGGTATGAGCGAACAGTGGGTTACAGCTCGAGTTAAGATTAAAGGCGATTACAAGTGCATCACGTGAAAAAGTCTACGAGATTTGATATTGGCTCATCTCGATATAAAGAAGAAAATTGACATCTTGGCCTTGAGTATCTACGGGTTAGTCATTTTTCCAAAGGCATTGGGGCATATAGAAGACGCGGTGATAGACTTGTTTGATCGATTGAGTAAAAGAGTTACACCCGTCCCGACTATACTAGCTGAAACTTTCAGGTCCTTAAATGCATGCCGAAAGGAGGGAGAAGGATGATTTGTTGCTTGTGCACCGCTATTGATGGTATGGTTTCATAGTCACTTCTGGAAAACTGAAAAAGTCTCCTATCAATACTTGTCTAAGGATTACTCCCCATTGAAAGACTTCGTAGCTTCGCAAAGACAAGAAAGTTTCTCAGAAGAAAAGTGGATGCCATACTCCAGAGCCTTAAGGACGAAGATATAGAATGGTGAGCACCGTGGTTCACTCCTTACGAAATACTGTACCGATGCGGAGACTTCGATTGGGTCTCATTAACGGGAATATGGGAAGCAACAAGGTACTCCCCTTTTATGGTTTTCAGGTAATACCGATCGAGACAGTTCATACTCGCGACTCAAGGGTTAGCTCAATGTGAATTCGCATACGGGGGAGAAAACAATAAGAAGAGGATCCGAAAAATTTTAAATGCATGGAATCAGGTCCGAAGAATGAAAGCATTTGGTGTCAATCTCATGATGACTGCAGAATACGAGTGGTGGAGAAAAAAAAGGATCAACGACAATATTCCTGTGCCGAACCCGAAGATTGTTCGCCTAATTGAAGTACACCTGCAGGTGGTCCCGACTGAACTAGAGATAATTAAACAGGATTTCGAGAGGAAGAATGCTGAGATGGAAAAAATGATAGAAAAATTGGAAGAAGAGAAGGTGCTTTTAGGATTGGACGTTGATGTTCAGAAGCTAGAAGCGAAAAAATTAAAAAAAGGAAAGAATAAGGCTGAAAAAGATCTCAGCAGTTTGAAAAAGGACTATAAGAAACATCGCTTATCAATGAGGACTGTCGGGTTAGGTAAGACGTCAGAGCAGTGGCAGCAAGAAATCCGCGAAGAGAAGAATAAAACAAGTCATTGGAAAAATAAGTTTCAAGACGCCTAGGTCCAGGAAAATGCTATGAAGAGTAACCTTCTAGAAAGCCAAGCTGAGGTGACCGAATTAAAAGCTCGAGTACGAGAATTAGAGGAATCTTTGTACAGGCATCGCAGTCGAAATTCAGTAGTGGGGTTAAAGGTAAGTCGAGCTGAGATCGAGAGAATGAATAAGAGGGTAGAAGAGTTAGAAGCCTCCTTGCAGAATAGTGAAATACGAATTGAGATTTGGAAAGGACGTTGGAGACAAATGATTGTCATCTTCAACAAGCTCAGAAAGAAGTCAGAGAAAGGGATTATGTTATGGGCGAGGCCTTAAACCAAATTCGCGGAGTAGCTGAGCATGTGCAAACACTGGCAATTGAAGCAGAAGAGTTAAGCATATAATACGAGACGAAGACAGAACGAGGTCAAAAGCTAGCAGGACTCTTTAAGAAAGTCAAGGCTCTGAGCATCAAAGCAAAACCATTTATGTAATTTACTTTATGCTGAGGAACTTGTTATCCAAATGAACATTTCTAAAATGGAAAGTGAATTATAAGTCAATACCTTTCTTCTACATGCATGCATCTTATTCGCATTATATTTTTGCATTTTTTTGAATGACAATCCTAACTAATTAAAACTAAATCACCCAGTTATCACCAATCATCATTGAAAATTTGCATCGTTATTATACCCGCAAGAAGACAAAAGCCATGGAACAAAGGGTCGAACAAATCCAGAAAGAACTACAAGATCAAATGCAAGAGCAAATGGCAACAATGTGTAGGGAAATAAAAAACCAATTTTTGAAGGTACAAAAGAATTTGATGACTGAATTAGCGCAAGTTAAACAGAGCATGGCTGACAAAGGAAAAAGCCTTGCTATTGAAGATGACGAAGACTCAAGTGTTCTTTCGGGCTTTATACCACTACATAACCCGACTTCACATGAAATACCGGTAAGAGAAGCCCACGTCACCATCAGACCACAGCAACAGGCCACAGGCACGTCGGGACCTACCAACTATCCAGTCGGATCTGGATCAAATCCAGAGGATAATGCTGCAAATCTAGGTGTCCCAGACTTTGATGAGATGATGAAAGAGGATCTCTTTAGGCAAATGGAGGAAAAGTATAGGTTATTAGAGGAGAAAATCCAGGCAATACAAGGAATTAAAAATTCTTACGGAGTAGATGCCAAAGAGTTAAGTCTGGTTCCAGACTTGGTTCTCCCTCCCAAGTTCAAAGTTCCTGAATTCGAAAAGTATAACAGAACGAGCTGCCCAGAAACTCATCTAACCATGTTCTGTAGAAAGATGGCAGGGCATGTTCACAACGATCAATTGTTGATTCACTGTTTTCAAGATAGCTTGGCCGGGTCGGCGATCAGATGATACAACCAATTGAGCCGAGTGAAAGTTCATTCATGGAAAGACTTAGCATAAGCTTTTTGGAAACAATACGATCATGTGATTGAGATATTCCCTGATCGGCTCACGCTACAGAATATGGAGAAGAGGCCAAACGAAAGCTTTAGACAGTATGCGCAGCGATGACGAGAAATGAAAACCCAAGTACAGCCACCGCTAACAAATAAGGAGACGACAATACTATTTGTCAATACCCTTAAAGTCCCTTACCTTAACCATTTGCTGGGAAATGCCATCAAGAGCTTCGTCGATATGGTCATCTCAACAGAGATGATTGAGAATGCAATCAAGACCGACAAAATTGAAGCTGGAGAAAACGTTAAAAGACCTGCCCCTAGAAGGAGGGATAATAAGGTCAACAACGTAAGCGTGTACAGACCTAGTAGTGCCAAACCCTTCGTGGCAAGTCAACCCAAAACACCAGTAGTCAATTATCAAAACGCCCCAAGGCAGGGACCGAGTGTTAGGCCAAATAGAGCAAGAATTCAATACACTCCCCTTTCGGTGTCGTACGGAGAACTCTACAAGTTACTGTATGACGTCCATGAGATAGCTCATCAATGGGTGAGACCGTATGAACCACCATTTTCGGTCTAGTATGATGCAAGTGCTCATTGCGAGTACCATGCAGACGCGGAAGGCCATTCGATTAAAAATTGCCCCGCTTTCAAAAGGTGAGTCGAGGAACTCATAAGGTTTGGGGTCGTGAAATTGGAAGACCCAGCCAGACCCAATGTAGCTGGGAACCCCCTGCCTACTCATTCGAATCAAGGGGTGAATGCCGTGTTGGAGGAAGGAGCATGAAAAGTTAAGAGAAAAGTGGAAGAAATTAGGTCTCTGTTACGGTGGGTGTGGCCACAGATGGTCAAAGTAGGGATGATTGTGAAGGATAAGAGGAGTATGATAATAGAGGCTAATACCCACTGCGAGTTTTACGCCGTTAAGGGGCATGAAATCTAAGATTGCGTCGAGTTCAAAGCCCTGGTACAGATATTAATGGATAATCGAGAGCTGGAATTTTTCGAAGAAAAAAAAGAAGTCAATGATGTCTGTGCCTCCGAAGAAGGGTCGGTTAATCACCCGAAGGTGATTATTTGTAAACCGACAAAAGGCGCAGCCAGAGGACAGACAACCCGTCGTATTATCATACAAAGTCCTGTAACCTTCCCTTACAATGATAGCAAGAAGGTTCCATGAAACTACAACTGCAATATGACCATACCTAGAGAAGGGGATCTTAGGAAGGATATAAATTTGGTTACCCGAAGTGGTAAAATTTATGACTCAGCAGAAAAAACAAAAGAGATCAATAAAGGGAAAGCGATAATATGTGAGCTCGAAGAAGAGATAGCTACCAGGCTTGAGGGGCCCACCAATGAGCCTGTATCTGAAAAGGAGGCGAAAGAGTTTTTGAAGTTCTTAAGGCACAGTGAATACAGTGTAGTTGAACAACTCCATAAACAGCTTGCCCGAATATCGATCTTATCATTACTCCTAAGCTCGAAAGTACACCGCGATGCATTAATGAAGGTGCTCAACGAAACGTATATGACCAATGACATATCGGTATAAAAGTTAGACAACTTGGTTAACAACATTAGTGCAGATAATTTTATCTTCTTCAATGATGATGAGATCCAGTCCCGAGCGATGGGGTCGACCAAAGCATTGCACATTACCACCCGTTGTAAAGGGTACACGCTACCGGGAGTACTTATAGACAACGGGTCAGCATTGAATATACTACCACTAGCTACACTCCAAAGATTACCGATCGATAGCTCTCATTTGAAGGGATGTAACAACATAGTAAGAGTATTCGACGGGACGGAAAGGAAGGTAACCGAAAAAATTAAAGTTCCTCTGCAAATTGGGCCGAACACGTACGAAGTAGATTTCTTAGTGATGGATATTAGGCCTATTAAGGAGGCCATGGATCCACTCGGCTGGAGCAGTACCTTCTTCTCTGCACCAGAAAGTGAAGTTAGTAAATGAAGGAAGGTTGATTACCATCAATGCTGAGGAAGAAATATTTGCCTCTATAACAAGCGATTCACCTTACGTGGGAATAGACGAAGAGGCTTTAGAATGCTCGTTCCGTTCACTAGAGTTTGTTAATGCGACCTTCATTTCGGAAGGAAGCAAGATGCTTGTGCCTACAATATCATCAACCACCAGAATGGGCCTGCGGATGATGCTTGGAAAGGAAACTATGCCTGGAAAAGGTCTCGGGAAATACCTCCAAGGGAGAACTTACGTGCCGACCTTGATGGAAAAGATGGATCGCTACGGCCTGGGTATAAGCCAGATGCGAAACAGAAAAAGAAAGAAATTGAAAAGAGGCAAGAAATGAGGAAGGCCCGACTATCTGGGAGGGAAGTCTCGTGGGAAACCATGATTTTCTCACACATTTACGAGACTTTCGTTTTGGGAGAAATAATTAATCAGAAGGAAGAGCAAGGGAAAAGAGAGTAACCATTAGTACTGGAGGGAGCATTATGAGGGACTTGAGCATCAATGCTATATCGGAAGAAGACAGGGAAGGGAATCTATCAAGGATTGGTCCAGATGCACCTGAAAGCACCCTGGACAATTGGACCATGGAGGAACTTTCTGTAATTTTTAAAATTTCCTCAGAGTAATGCTCGAAAACACTATTGCTTTAGGCCTGAAAGCAATATGGATCTTTTGTAAATGGCCCACGTTCATTACTTAGTTATTTTGAATGAAAAATGCATTTCCTATCTTATGTTCTTTTCCTAAAATTATTCTTTCATTTTTTAATTCAACTTAACAAATCACTCGTACATAACCAATAAATACAATTAATCATCCTTTCAATGCATACATACTCATATACATATCACATAATCATTCTTTCATAAATTTATTTTGTTCTTTAGATCTTCCTTTTTATCCATCGACAGGTCCTCAAATATCAATAAAATGAGTAACTCTGACGCTAACTTAGAACCTCACTTTGAGCAAGATATGTGTCTGGAAGAACTTCAGGGCTTTGAAGAAAATCAAGATTGTGATCTCCCTCCGGATCTGCTAAGGATGATAGGGCATGAAGAAAAACAAATCCTGCCTCATTCGGACCCTGTAGAAGTGATTAATTTGGGGAGCGAAGACGAAAAGAAAGAAGTAAAAATTGAGACATACATCTCTGCGGAAACTAGAAGGAATCTCATCGAGTTGCTTAAAAAGTTCCAAGACATCTTTGCATAGTCATACCAAGATATGCCCGGGTTGAGCACTTACATTGTGGTGCACAAACTCCCTATAAAAGAAGGATGCAGACCCGTGCAGCAAAAGCTTTGAAGAATGAGACCGAATGTGTTGTTAAAAATAAAAGAGGAAGTTAGGAAATAATTTGACGCTGATTTCCTCCAGGTCGTTAAATACTCCGAATGGGTAGCTAATATAGTCCCAATCCCTATAAAAGATGGAAAGGTATGAATGTGCGTGGACTATCGAGACTTACATAAAGCTAGCCCAAAGGGCAATTTCCCCTTACCTCACATCGACACTTTTGTCGATAACACAGCAGGCTATTCTTTATTTTCCTTTATAGATGGTTTCTCCGGATATAATCAGATGAGGATGGACCCTGATGACATGATTAAAACCACATTCGTCACGCTATGGGGGACGTTTTGCTACAAGGTAATGCCCTTCGGACTTAAAAATGCTGGGGCAACTTACCAGAGAGCCATGGTAACCCTTTTTCATGACATGATGCATAAGGAAATCGAAGTTTATGTAGATGACATGATAGCGAAATCCCAAACAGAGGAGGAGCATGTAAGAATCCTGAGGAAGTTGTTTGTAAGGTTAAGGAAATGTCAATTAAAATTAAACCCGAAAAAATGTACCTTCGGGGCTACATCAGGAAAACTGTTGGGCTTTATGGTCAGCAAAAAAGGAATTGAAATCGACTCGAACAAAATCAAAGCCATACAGGAGCTACCACCACCCAGCACGCAAAAAGAAGTTCGGGGATTTTTAGAAAGATTAAATTAAATTGCTCGGTTCATCTCACAATTGACTGAGAAGTGTCACCCTATCTTTCGCCTACTTAGAAAGCGTAACCCGGGTGTATGGGATGATGAGTGCCAAGAAACCTTTAACAAGGTCAAAGATTATTTGTCCAAAGCTTCCATCCTGGTACCTCCAATTCCTGATAAGCCATTGATTCTATACTTGACGGTCTTTGAAAATTTCATGGGATGTGTGCTAGGCCAACATGACGAGACTGGAAAAAGGGAGAGGGCGATATATTATCTCAGCAAGAAATTTACTGATTGCGGGACTCAGTATTCGCCTATTGAGAAATTATGTTGTGCACTAGTCTGGACTACACGTAGATTAAGACAATACATGCTCTACCGTACTACTTGGTTGATCTCGAAATTAGATCCTCTGAAGTACCTAATAGAGTTAGCTGCATTAAATGGAAGGTTAGCTCAATGGCAAATCTTGCTCTCAGAATTTGACATCGTCTATGTCAAGCAGAATGCAGTAAAAGGGAGTGCGATAGCAGACTTCCTAGCCAGCAGGGCTTTAGAGGGTTATGAGTCGATAAACTTCGATTTCCTGAATGAAGATTTAATGTATGTTGCAACAGTTGAAGGGGCAACCACGAGAGAGCAACTGTGGATTTTGAATTTTGACGGAGCTTCAAACGCCATGAGTAATAGGGTTGGAGCAGTATTGGTATCGCCGGAAGGAGATCACTACCCTTTTACCAGCAAACATGATTTTGACTGCACTAACAACATGGCTGACTACGAAGCATGTATCTTGGGAATTCGTGCGACCATAAAGCGGGGAATCAAAACCCTGAAAATTTACGGAGACTCCGCATTGGTAATTTATCAACTCAAAGAAGAATGGGAAACAAGAGATACTAAGTTAATGGATTACCGCAAGCTAGTTCTTGAGTTGATTACAGAATTTGATGATGTCACCTTCCATTATCTCCCGCGAGAAGAAAACCAAATGGCTGATGCTATTGCTACTTTGGCCTCGATGATCAAAGTAAGTAGGCTATAAGATGTAAAGCCCATTCAGATGAGTATCTATAAAACTCCCGCTCATTGTTATGATATCGAGGCAGAGGAAGAAGTAGAAAAGGACGATTACCCATGGTACCAGGACATCCTTCAATTTGTAAGAGATCAAAAATACCTCGAGCAAGCCCCAGATAACGAAAAGAGAACATTGAGAAGACTTACTAGTGAATATGTTTTAGAAGGGGAAATCTTGTACAAAAGGAAGAAAGACTAGGTACTACTAAGATGTGTCGACGCAGTGGAAGCCAAGAAGATCTTAGAGGAAGTTCACGAAGGCATTTGCGGGACACATGCCTATGGTTTTACGATGGTCCGACAAATAATGAGATTTGGGTATTATTGGTCTACCATGGAAAGTGATTGCATCAATTATGCCAGGAAGTGCCATAAATGCCAGATATACAGAGACAAACTTAATGTACCTCAATCGCACCTCCATGTCATGACTTCTCCCTGACCCTTTTCTATGTGGGGCATGGATGTCATTGGACCAATTTCTCCAAAAGCTTCCAATGGGCATAGATTCATCTTTGTGGTGATTGACTATTTCACCAAATGGGTAGAGGCAGCGTCATATGCCAACGTTACTAAGTCTGCAGTCAGCAAGTTCCTAAAAAAGGAGATCATATGCCGGTATGAGATGCCAGAGAGGATTATATCCGACAATGCCTTGAACTTGAATAATAGTACGATTGCAGAAGTTTGCGAACAATTCAAAATCAAGCATCATAATTCCTCTCCCTACCGTCCAAAAATGGATGGAGCCGTAGAGGTAGCCAATAAAAATATCAAGAAAATCGTGGCAAAGATGACCAAGACTTAGAGAGGTTGGCACGAAAAACTGCCCTTTGCCCTCTTCGCCTACAGAACTTCGGTCAGAACTTCTACTGGGGCAACACCGTTCTCGTTGCCATACGATATGGAGGCGGTCTTACCTATCGAGGTTGAAATACCTTCTCTCCGAGTCTTAAGTGAGCTCCAATTAGATGAGGCTGAATGGATCCAAGCTCGATATGATCAGCTAAATTTGATCGAGGAAAAGAGATTAAAAGCCCTCCGCCACGTCCAGATGTACCAGAAGAGAATGATGCGAGCTTATGACAAAAAGGTTCGTCCTAGGGAATTTCATGAGGGAGATTTGGTTTTGAAGAAAATACTTCTCATACGCAAAGATTTTCGAGGAAAATGGATGCCCAATTGGGAAGGACCTTATGTAGTAAAGAAAGCCTTCTCAGGAGGAGCTCTCATCTTAACAGAAATGGACGGTAAGGAACTGTATAACCTCGTCAATTCAGACTCGGTAAAGAAATACTTCACCTAAAAAAAAGGGAGATTTGAGATGAAAACTCGCAAAAGGCGTCTCGATTCAAAAAAAAAGGTTCACGATGAAAACCCGCGAAGGGCGTCTTGAAACCAAGGGAATTTTGAGATGAAAACCCGCAAAAGGCATCTCGATTCAAAAAAAAAGGTTCACGATGAAAACCCGCAAAAGGCATCCTGGAACCAAGGGAATTTTGAGTTGAAAACCCGCAAAGGGCGGCTCAAACCCAAGAACAGGTTGAGGAGACGGAGAAGGTTACAACTTGAAACATCAACAAAGCACTCCAGGTCTTCTAGACACACATCTAGGCTAAGGGTGATTTCTCAGCGAGTCGATGCAAGAGTGGCTCATTTTTGGCGATATTCAAGATAATTAAATTTCCCTTTCTTGTATACTTAGCCATTTTTGATTTTGTTTCCTTTGATTCCCTTTTAATATAATTATCAAATACGACGTTGTTTCTACACAATTTCTATTCAAGCATTTCGTATTTAAATTACGAGTAATGAACTGATAAATCATATAAAGATTCATGAGCATTACCCTAGAAATTTTTAAAAATTATAGGGGTCCGAAAATAGGATGACCAATGGGAAAACAAACTTGAAAACAAGCAATTCAAGATCAGCATAGAAGAAGATGGATCGACACATCAATGACAAATTTTGGATGGGCAATAGACCATACCGGCCTGACTAGTAATAAATAAAACATTAATCATGCATACACGTATATATGAGCATTTTGACTCATTTTGAGCATGGCATCCTAAACAGACTGGCCTACCTAGAGGTCCATTTGAGCATATTTTACAGGTCTCGACACCTTGAAGCATGACGAGAAAGATTTAAGCCGCAGCGGTAAATCCAGCACCATGAAGATTTAAAGAGGAAGGGTTTAAGTCACAACGGCGAACCCAGAAATATGACGAGAAAGGACGAATCCACGACGGATCTCATGAAGTTATATTAACAATCATTTTCTTACCCCAAATTCGGGGTAGTTTACAGTCAATTGATCCTTTACCCCAAGTTTGGGGCAGATCACCATCAATCGACCTTACTCCAATCACGGAGTAGTTCAACAAAACATTAAGGCGGTCATCTTCCTGATGAGACACAGAGAAGTATACCAACTCAACGTTCAATGTGAGCAAATTTTCGAACCCAGCTTCTTGATGAGCCACTGAGAAGCAGGTCGAAGCAATAAAAGGTTAGCTTTCTGATGAGGCACAGAGAAGTGGACCAAATTCGTCTTCCTGAGGAGATCCAGAGAAGCGAATTAAAACATTGAGGCGGTCATCTTCCTGATGAGATACAAAGAAGTATATCAACTCAACGCTCAATGCGAGCAAATTTTTGAACCCAGCTTCCTGATGAGACACTGAGAAACAGGTCGAAGCAATAAAAGGTTAGCTTCCTGATGAGACACAAAGAGGTGGACCAAATTTGTCTTCCTGAGGAGATCCAAAGAAGCGAATTGAAACAAGCGAGGCGATCATCTTCCTGATGAGATACAGAGAAGAATACCAACTCAACGCTCAACGCGAGCAAATCTTCGAACCCAGCTTCCTGATGAGACACTGAGAAGTAGGTTGAAGCAATAAAATGGTTAGCTTCCTGATGAGATACAGAGAAGTGGACCAAATTCGTCTTCCTGAGGAGATCCAGAGAAGCGAATTAAAACAATTAAGGCGATCATCTTCCTGATGAGACACTGAGAAGAAGAACAAATCAAACCAACGCTCAATGCGAGCAAATCTTCGAACCCAGCTTCCTGATGAGATACTGAGAAGCAGGTCGAAGTCAACGAAACTAATGGAATTGGACTCAAAGACCACGATGACGAATTCCAACCTCCTTGAAATTTAGAGGAAATGGGATGAAGTCATAGTGACAAAATTTGACTTTTTTGAAATTACCTAAAAGCGGGATGGAATCGCGACATTAAAGATATAGAAAGGTGGATGTGGCGAAGATTGGACGACTGTCAAAACGAAAGGTGAACCAATTGAAGATAGAGTGTCAAAAAGACAGGACCTGACAAATTGGGCATCCGTTTGGGTCTTTACTCTGTTCCTGTTACACAGCAACGAGCAAAGAGGGGCAACTGTTGAAGCCCAATTTATCCGGGCCCAATGGGATATAAATTTATTTTTAAATTAAATTTATTTTGAATTTAAATTTACATAAAATTTAAAAATTAAATTAATGTCCAAAGTCCAAATACAAAAGGCCCAAATTAAAGGCCCGATTACAAATTGACCCAAATGCAAAGCCCAAATCAGGGGTCCAATTACAAAGAAACAAGAGAAGTCTGATATGATGCAAGTTGCACAGACCACCTCCACCTTCAGCCAACCAAAACGCGCCACGTCACCATATCAGCACCAACAGCTCCAAGTTGCTTCTGCCACAACCACCTTCTTCAACCTGCTCCAACCGCCACTGCCTTGTACCTGCAAGAACAAGACTAGCATTTAGGTGGGCAAAATAAATAGAAATCATTGTAAAAATGGCTATAAAAGCCTAATTAAATTCGTTGTAATGGTTACGAACCCATCTTTGAAAATCCAATACACGAACCTTGTTCTTAAAAAATCAATATACACAATTTGTTCTTAATACACTCGCAAAATCCATACAAAAACAAATCCTTTTTCGACTAAAAAACACTACAAAGCAACATAATGAGACCCTTGAAACCTTGGCAGACCAAAGCAAGAGATAACAAGCAGAGGCATCCATCACTATTAGAACACGAAGCATTGAACACTTGAAGTATTAAATACATGTGTTGAATGTTGGTATATCTTTATTTGTTATTCAAGCTCCAAAAGTCTTCATCATAAATGTCATGCATTAATGTTTATTAAGCTTATCTCTATTGGTTAATGCTTTTTATTAACCCAGACATTTTAACCTTTTATACATATGCATGTATTAAATATTATTGACTATATTTATGGCATTCATCAGTTTCTTTTTAAGCATCCATTAAATGCATACCAGGTATTAAATATTTTTATTAATAATAGTTATAGGTTTTAATGATAATAAATATAATATTAATATTTTAATACTAAATAAATAATAAAAAGAAGACAAAAGGACAGAAGCCTTCCCCGGATTCACGTTGTTGTCGCCATTTTACTCCCCGACGCTTTGATCTATAGAAACAAAAAAACCAAGTGTTAAAATTTTAAAATCGGGACAAATGAAATAAAAAAAAGGGCTTTAAAAGGGAATAAAAGTTTTAAATTTTTCAGATCTGGTTTGAAACCATATTTGATTTTGAAGGAAAATCATCGGAATGGTTTTGTAATGAAACAAAAAAAAAGGAATTAACAAAAGAAAGCAAAAGATTGAACTTTTACCTCCAAACTCGACGGTGCGTGAGAGGAGGACCGGCGCGTGGACGTTGCGAGTTGATGATCGGCGACGGATCGACGTGTTGCGGCAGCGCGTGGCTGCGGCGAAAGCTGTTGGACATGGACGGCCGGAGCTTTGGTCGGCCATAAAAGAGAAAGGGGGTGAGAGATGAGAGAAAAGGAGAGAAAAAAAGGAGAGGGGTGTGATTTTGAAAAAAATGAAAAGAAAAATGAATTTTGGCTTAAAAAATTGGGTTTTATAGCATATATTAAACGACGCCGTTTTGAGCATGGGTTCAAAGGGCCAAAACGACGTCGTTTTGCCCTATTTGACCCATGACCGTCCGATCCAACCCGACCCGCCTCTGGGATCCGGGTGTTTTTTAAAAATGGGTTATTTATGCAATTAGTCCTTCCGTATTTTTAATTATTTCAATTTAGTCCTTTTTGTACTTTTAATTTCTTTTAATTTGGCCAAATAATTTTAATTGCTTTTCAATTTAATCCTTTAACATTTTGAAAGCACCAAAGGCTGCCACGTGTCACTATTTTGGCCTATTTATCAATCGATCCTTTTTATTTTTAATTTATTTTAATTTAATCCTTAAATCAAAGTTCTGTTTAATTACAAAATTGGCCCAAGATTTTTTCATGGTTTTCAAATTAGTCCTTTGACTTCAGGATGCCTGTGGGGCTACCACGTGTTACCCTATTTATGGTTTTATTACCCTGAAAGCCCTTAAACTATCCAAAAATTATACTTTAACCCCTAAACTTCTCAAAAATTACATTTTGACCCTAAAAACTTCCTAAAATTACATTTTTACCTCGAAACTTCCAAAAATTACCATTTACCCCTAAACTTTCTAAAACTTCATTTTTGACCTCGATTTTACCAAGAATTACCATTTTACCCCTGAACTCTCTAAAATTCTGTTTTAAACCCCGATGTCACCAAAAAGTACCATTTTACCCCTCGAGTATTTAAAATGTCATTTTTCATCCCATATTTTTCCCAAAATTACTGTTTTGCCCCTGAAAGTCTAAAATTACTATTTTGCCCCCAGGTATCCAAAAGGTCCCATTTTTAATCTCGATTGCATCATTTTTCTTCCTTATTAATATTTTCATTTAACTTTAATTATTATACACTTGTATATCGTGTTCGTTTCATTTTCTCCTATCATTTATCTGCTTAATTATTTTGTTTCGTGTTATTTAATATCCATTATTAATTGCTCATTCATATTAAACTCGCATATTTGTTTTCAAAATTGTTTTCATAAAAACTTTAAAATCGAGGCAATATTCTTTTATTTCGAGTTTCGAAACTTTGCGCCTTAACTTACTAGGTGCGATTTTTCTTCAAATCGAAATAATCGAATATCCTTAATTGAGGCAATGTTTTCTTATCTTCGGTTATGAAAATTTGCGCCTTAACTCACTAGGTGCAACCTTTCTTCAAATCGAGATAATCAAACACCCTTCTCCAAAATTTAAAAAGTTTACAAAGGAAAGCTCGTTATTTCTGGATCTCGAAATGTTGTGTCCTAACTCACTGGATGTAACTTTCTTTCCCGATCACTTTGAAATAGCGGGACTTCCAAATAAAATCAATTTCTTTAAAACATAGCTCATGCATTCGAGAATCGTATTTTAAATTTTATTCGAACTTTCAAAGTTTACAAATAAGACCCAAAAGTAATCAATGTTGTGCCAATTTTGGGCGTATGAGGGTGCTAATCCTTCCTCATGCGTAACCGACTCCCGGACCTGTTTTTCTGGATTTCGAAGACCAATTTTTTTAAAAAACGTTTTTAAACGTTTTGCGGTGATCCAATCACACCCAAATAAAAGATTGGTGGCGACTCCTATTTTTCCAAAAATTAAAATAATTTTCGAAACTCCGCTCTCGAGGTGGTTTCGACAATCATGAGGGGAGTTTCTGAGTTTTTATTTTCCTCTCTTCAAATCCTTTTATTTCTTTATTGAATCCATCATATATCATCTGCAAGTCGGTTTTTGTATGGTTTTTTTGTTGACTTTTTCTTTTCCTAGTTTTTTTCATGATTTAGGTGGAAGATTTTGTGGTGTTTGAAGAGTTCCTACAAATTTTAAGGTTTTCCTAAATCTTTCTCAACACCATGAATTGATTATGGTTGTCGAATTTGGAGATTTTAGGTTATTGAATTTGGGGATTTTGGGTTTTGGGTGGTCGAATTTAGGGATTTAGGGTAAGAGTTTTGATATGGGGATTTTTGTTTATGGTTTCTGATTTTGGAAATTTTGGGTTAGTGCTCTTCAAATCTGGGTTAGTGCTGTTCTGACGAATGAAGATACTTGTATGGATGGATTCTCAAGCAGGGCTATGAATGGTGAGGTGGTGTTTGGGTTCTACGTTTTGTCTATAATGGATACCCTCAACCTTCCTTCTTTCACCATTTGAGTATAGGTTCCTTTTGATCTTCTTCATTATCGGACCTTTGAGATTTGGGTTTTCAACATTTATTGTTTGCTGGTTGTAGTGTGAGTAAGACCCACTGAACTGAAAATGGCTAGGTTTCTCGGATTGGTGGCCAAAGAATGCTAGGAAAGGGACACCCATGGTAGTAAAAATGGAGAACCCTAACTACTTAGTGGTGGAAATCGAAATAAAAAACTCAAAAAAAAAATTCATTTGCCTGATAAAACAAATTTCCTCATCTGGTTTGAATCAAAATAATAAACTCATTTGCTTGATAAAACCCAAACCGAAAAGCAAAGACCATAACTGGAAAGCAAAGATTTGTTTCTTATCAAAACTTAAAAAAAGATTTCAAAAACCCAAAAAAGATGGAGGCTTCAAGAACGGGATGAAGATGATTATAATTTTAAAATAATTTTAATAATTTTAAAATCATTTGCTGACGTGACATATAAGACAAAATAATGTCACGTCAGCATCTTCATACGTGGAAGTGCCCAGGTGGAAAAAAATTTGCCACGTTAGTCTCTTAACGGCCATGTCAGCAAGACGATTAAAAAATGATCAATTTGACAAAAAAAAGGTTATGTATGAAAGTGAACAAAAAAAAACTATAAGGACCAAAGTGACAAAACACTCAAACGTTAAGGACTAATTTTATCATTATGCCTAAAATATATAAATTCTATCAAATATGAATATTAAATTAAAACAAAAAAATAATATAAATACCACATTAAAAAATGTCAAATTTTAATTTCAAATGATATATTAAACATTTAGTCATCCTTCGAAATATGGTTTATACCCTTTAACTCATTTAAAGTGGAAACAAGTTGAAAAGAAAAAAAGAGGTTGAATATTGACAAATTCCTACCACTCAATGGTCAGACCAAACATTCCATTGACCATACCTTCACATCCATCTTTTAATTTTAATTATGTCATTCATGATTTATTTATAATTTACCATCACGTCTAATTTTTAATTTTATATTTTAATTCATGATTTATTTATATTTTTTTCTTCAACTTGAACGTAGGAATTTTGATAAATATGTAATATGACATACGATTTTGATTAGAGTAACTAGAGGTGTAAAATTTTAATTTTAATTTAATTATACTATACAAATATTATATATATACTTTTTTGTAATACTTTTTATCTTATTTTTTTTATAATTATATTTTAAAAAATTAATTAAATTATATAATATTGTTAATAATTTTAAAATTCATATTTTCATATAAATATATTTATATGTATGCAATTGATATATATATATATATAGTAAAGATGACAAATATTTAAAAATATTGATAAACTTGAAACGATATCGATACTAATATGTATTAATAATAGAATAAAATCGATACATCCACATCCACTAATATGATCTTAATTTCAGTGTTGACCATTTATGCCAACTTACCGTTTTTTTTTATGTAAATTTGATAGTAATGTGAATATATGACATCTATACTATAGTTTAAACATCTAATTGGATTGATGTCATGAGTTAAAAAAATATTAATTTTATTAAAAAAAAAGAAAAAATCATTCTTTTACAAAGTAATGAATATAAATTTGAGAATATATTTGTCTTCTTACTTTTTTTTATAAAATAACTACGTATAATCGAATTTAAACTTAAAACACTATAGTATTAAAAGTTGGAAACTTTGATTGTATGTCACGTATAATTGTTCATCCTTTGTTCGAACATCAACTAGACCAATAATTTACGATAGTTAAAGTGATTTTATTTTGTTGGCATTTTTGACTTGTAATTATATTCTAAAGTGTATGTAAGCAAAAAATGCAGGTAATTTTGTGTAAGTGGGAACTAGAAATGATGAGATTTTTAATCTTATCCTTTGGATATCATTCTTGGAGAGAAAAAGAAAAATTAAAAAGGGATGGACTCTATCCTTATTGCTTGGTTTTTCTAGTGGAGGCTATGTCGAATTTATTGGGAGATACTATTGGCTGCATTTTTTAAATTGAATTTGAGGATGATTATTTTTTAAGTTTTTTCTTAAAGAGTTTTTGTTCAGTGTAAGTAAGATTTTTGATGAGTGATTATATCAATTTGTGTGTGGTTTTGGAGTTACAATTATCCATGGGTTTTTGAATAAAATTATTTTTAATTGAATTTCGTCAAATAAAATTACTGTGTCTGAATCACATTAATGAATATTGAGTTGATATTTGTTCTTGCTTTACTTTCTTACATAATTATCTTATTTTATTTTATTGTCTAACTTTTGTTACAACGAGAAAAGAAACAATAATTTTGAAACAAAATTAAACGGAAGGTTTTTTCTATATAAATTTATTTAATATCGAGTATGTTGAAGCGCATGATCTTTTTATTTATGGGTTAAAAAGAAATTATGAGTAATCTAGATAATATATCGAAAAACTCTTTATATAATAAAAACCTATAATAGATTGTTCAAAAAAATGTATAAATATAATATTCATTTTTAAAATTTTACACCTAATAATTTGTGTTAATTGGAAGAAGACAAGTACAATCTAAATTGTCCCTTATTCACCGGAGTTCATTTTTCTTTAATTCACAAATTGTAAAAAAAAAATTAAAAGATGAAATATAAATTTGAATAATTTTTTATTAATATTATTATAAAGATAATTATAAAAGAATGAAGAAATATTAAATAATTATTTTAAATTCTTGTGCCAGACACGAATTAATTGTGTATATTAAATTTATAATATTTTTTAAAACATTAAATTTGTTTAAATTTTTAATGAATTTCTTCAAAAAGTAATTAATAAATTAAAAAACTAATGAATTACAAAATATATTTAAAAATATTTAAATAATTTAGAATAAATTATATTAATCTTAATTAATTTTAAAAATATTAAAAATAAAAAATACAAAAATTCATCACAGATGGAATATTAATATTAATGTATTATAATTTAAATAATATTATTAATAATTTTTTAGGTTACTTATTTTATATATTATTAAATTAATTTGTTTTACTTTTAAAATTGTTAGTATTCAATTTTTTGTAATTTTATATTTAATTTTGCTCCACTTTAATCAACGAATATAATTAACTCTTATTATATTTTAAAAATAATTTAATTTGATAAATTCTATTAATATGTATTTTTTTAAAATTATATTTTAAGTTTCATAATTTAATATTCATTAATCTTAATATGATAACATTAAATATTAATTCAATTAAATAAAATATTAAAACAAAGAGATAATTTATTTAAAATCAACTTTATATTTAACATATAAATAAATATAAAGGAAAAATTAAATAAAAGGAATAAAATAACTTTATAAAAATTAAAAAATAATGAGTAAAAAAATAATTTCTCCAATTTATAAATATAAAATATCATGTGACAAAAACTATAATGTATATCTGACTATTAATATTATTTTTAATAAAAAATATAAAATAATTTATCCAATTTATTTTGTTTTTGTTTGAAGCAACATGCCAATTAATTGACCACTAAACCCAATAAAGCAACTTGTCAATTAAAAAAGAAGAAAAAAACAAAGCAACTTGAATGGACCAAAATTTTGAAAAGACAAAAATAGCCTCCCACATGAAAACAATAAAACATCGCATATGTCCAGTATAGTCCAACCGCCGAGGTTGAGGATTTCTGTGGTTCATAAATTATTTTGAACGGTACATCAACTATTCACTTATCGGTGAATTTTTAATTTAAGTTTCTTTTTAAAATTTATTTTTATTTAGATTTGATATATTTTACACAGGTGGAAAAATATTTAAAAATATAAAATTAGCACTAACATTTTAAAATTACAACAGCAAGGTGAAAATTATATATTTAAAATATATATTTGAAAATAATATATAATAAATCATAAAATTTATAATTTAAAATTAATTAATAATAATACATATCATTTAAACACGTAAATATATTATATTAAAAATACTAAATACACTACACTTATTTAATATAAAATTTATTTTAAAAAATAATGTTAATAGTTTCTCAATTCAATCGTGGATTAGAGTGTTTATAAATAATATAAATGATGATTAACTATAATTACAATTATTTGAATTATTATCTATACTATATATGATTCATTGAGTTAGTCCTACTAATTCAATTATAAAATTATTAAAATATACTTAAAGTAATTAATATTATTATAAATATTTTTATTATTTTATACTTTTATATAATATTTTAAATACAATAACTTAAAAACATTATTTATAATTGAAACACAAGTATAAACAAATCAAAATAGGAATATTTTATCACACAATCATTTGTTTTATTCATTTTTTTCTGCCTAAGATGGAAGATGGGCTTTTTATACGTCATGAAATAAGATAAAATTCGTAAGCGGTGACGCAGTCGCCAGAAACAACATTTTCCAAAATTTCGTAAATATATATTTTCATGAGATACATGACTTAAAGAGTAACGACGTTTTTTCTTCCTCAAAGTGCTAACGAATCCAATTCTCTTCTCACTTGCCTTTCAAAAAGTGAGCGAAGAGAGAGAACAAAAAAGGGTAAGTGCTCCAGAATCCTTCTGGAAACTTTTAAGATCTTTTTTGTTGGAAAACGAAAATAAATTTTTTGTTCGCTTTAGAAATACTAGCAGACAATATTGAATTATTAATGCCGTTTCTACTTTCTCTCTCTCTGATCCAAAAAACTTGTGTCTTTATTTTCTGAAGCCTTCTTTTAACTGAAACCTTGAATCACAGGTATAGTTTTCTCACTCTCATTCACAACTTTGGGTTTTATGTAGAAAATGCTTTTTTAGTCCTTTGCATCGGTAGAAAGGAACCATATTTGTTTATACTTGTTGTTGGGGTTGGGCACTTGTTTTTGTTTGGATGCTGAGAAAACTTCAATATTTCAATGTCAACGCCACTCAAGTTTAGTTGAGAGCAGATAAATAGGATGAGAAATGGTCTGTGCGCTTTATATTTCGGTTTTGTTTATTGATTTAAGCCTAAATTTACATCAAATCGGTTGCAGGCAAAGCGATGAGTAATCTGTAAGAGGGTGGACGATTTTGTACATTTTAAGTGAAGAGAATTGTGTAAAGCATCAACAAGAACATAATGGCTTTTGAGCCATTGGTTTGGTTCTGTAGGCCAGTGGCTGATGGGGTATGGAAAAAGTCCGTGTCTAATGCCTTTGGTGCTTACACACCCTGTGCAACTGATTCGCTGGTTGTCACCCTATCTCATCTGGTGTTATTGGGTCTTTGTGTTTATCGGATATGGCTGATCAAGAGAGATGTCAAAGCTCAGCGCTTCTGTCTGAGGTCCAAATATTATAATTATATGCTCGGCCTGTTGGCTCTTTATGCTACTGCTGAGCCTTTGTTCAGGTTGATCATGGGGATTTCAGTTCTAAATTTGGATGGACAGTCTGGTCTTTCTCCATTTGAGGTAGGACTTCACCCTGTGTTGCCTGATAATCTATATATTTGTTTTTGTAGGCTTTGCTGATATTTTGGATGTGTCAATCTTTTGTTGTACATTACCCTTCAGATGAGTAGTTGACCTTAATCTGTAATAGCTTCTATTTTCATGTGAAATTGGGTTATATCTTTGTTCAAATGTTTTTATCCATATCGGAGGATGGAGTAAATGGCAGCCATTGAGCTGCATTTCATGAGTCTGCAATCTTTCGTCCGTTGAGAAAGCGAGGAAATTCCAGATGCAAAGATGGTTTAGCATTTTCTTTATAGCCGTACTGGAACTAGCATTAAATACACTTTATCGTATAGCTTCTTCCACACTGGCTGCTCTATCTCAATGTCAGGTTTTCCTGGTTGAAGATGCTTTCAGTAATTGACGTCTTATGGTGGATTATGCAGTAATTGATGTCTTATGGTGGATTATGATGTTTCCTATATTTAACTTCTTCTATATATATGGCTTTGTGGCAACTAGCATAGTATGTTATGTGTTATATATATACATGCTGGAAGAAGGATGTGTGTGGTCTGAATTGTTTTATTGACTATTTATATGAATCTTTCTAGATTCTAGTGCTATTCTTTATTCGTATAAGTTAGTTTGATATATAATGAGCCTGCAATCAAGATTAGTTCAAGAAGGCTCGAGCAATCTATCTGTTATGATATTTTATTTAGTCCTGTGGGCTAATGCAAATCATATCTGAAGCTTTTTGTTTTCATTCTTTGTGCAGATTGTTTCTTTGTTTGTGGAAGCTCTCACATGGTGCTCTATTTTTGTCATGATTGGGGTGGAAACTAAAGTCTATATTCGTGAATTTCGATGGTTTGTCAGATTTGGCCTCCTTTATACGTTGATAGGGGATGCAGTGATGCTCGATCTCATTCTTTCTGTAAGGGAGTTTTATGATAGGTATTTTCTCTTCGTTGCTCAGGTTGGCTTTGTTTTGACATGATAATTTTCTTCCTCTTTAACTTTACTAATGTGTTGAAATTTGCATATTTGATTAAGACAGTTAGCTGAGACTCATATTCTGTTATACTCGTGCAGCTCCATCCTGTATCTTTACTTAAGTGAGGTCCTAGTTCAGGTGTGTTATCTTGCATTTCTTTTCTATCCTCAAAAGGCTATTGTTAGGGACAATGATGAGTTTGCCTTAAAAACCCAAGGACAATAATGACATGGCCAGTGATGCAATTTAATAATTGCATCAATTTTACTTATTTCTTTCCCTTTCTGATTGCACTCTTAAAGATCGGTTGCTGTTCTTGTTTAGGGTTTGTTTGGGATACTCTTGCTGGTGTGTCTTCCTGATTTGGATCCATATCCTGGTTATACTCCAACGCGGACTGAATTTGTAGATGATGCTGGATATGAAGAACTTCCCGGAGGAGAGGAGATATGTCCTGAGAGGCATGTTAATATCTTTTCCAGTATGTATATCTTGCTCTACTTATCTTTGGTGCCTAGTTGAGCCCTGAATTAACATTATATGTTCATTGAGATGTAGATCCTTATTCTCAAAATTGACAATATTGTAAATCCTTGTATCTTTGATGCCTAGTATGCTGCCATGGTTTGCCCATATATGACATTTCAGCTGGTATTGCACACTCATAAGTAATTTTAGCTTTTAATTTACAATGATATGGCATGTTTTATTGCAATGGCAATTTTATATGCTCATTGCTTTTTAACTATGAAATTACTCTGATGGAATAATGGATATAAGGATGATAATTTAGCAGTCCTTCCTATTTCATTTCTTCTTAGCCCTAATCATATCATGATGCAAATGATAACCGTATATATGTCTCGTGGATCAATGAATAAATTTGTACTTGTCATTCACTTCTGATGCTCTTTTGCTCATTTCCCTTTTGCTAGAAATATTTTTTTCATGGATGAGTACCCTTATGGAGAAAGGCTATAAAAAACCTATAACAGAGAAGGATGTCTGGAAGTTAGATACTTGGGATCGGACAGAAACACTAAACAACAAGTATGTGCTGTTTTTTTTTTTTAATTGTATTTTGGTTCTTCAATATTTTATGCATTGCAGTAATATGTAATATCTGTTTCTGACTTTCTAGGTTTCAGAAATGTTGGGCTGAGGAATCACGAAGGCCTAAACCATGGCTCTTAAGAGCATTGAATAGTAGCCTTGGGGGAAGGTAGTGAAATATGGACTTACTTATGTCTGTTTTCATATTTGGTTATATGTTAAGATATTCTGCTCCATTACTTTTCATATTATTGCATTAGTTGTTTGAAGAGAAAAATGAAACAAGTAATTAGACAAATGACAATGAAAATTATGGCACCATTGTTTCTAGTGGAGGTTGACTGTATTGTTTATGCCTTTATGGAGGCAATCAAATTTTAAAGTAGTTCAATCTTGAGCTTGGTCCTTTAGCATGTACTTGGATGAGACAGATATTCTTCTAGTGAAGTAGTTAATACTAGATATTGCTTGTGAAAGTTCATCACTATCTTCATCTTTTTCTAATTGATCCCCTTCTTTGTCTTTAGGTTTTGGTGGGGAGGCTTCTGGAAGGTAATAATCTCATCTTAAAATGTTGCATCATCATTTGGAAAGCTAATTTGATTCTTATAGAGACATGATATTATAACATCTTTTGTGTTATGGAAAATTGTTTACCAACCTATGTTCCTAGAAATTTCTTATGCCTTTTATTTAGGGAACTTTTACGATAAAGTTATAGATTTTCTGGAGTATTTTAAATGAATCCAATTCATGTGCTACATTTGGAAAGAGTTGGCTTTGATCCTTCAAGCTTTCTGCATGTACATGAACATTGAAGACGCGTGTCTATCTTAAAGGCCATATCATTGTGTTTCATAGCATTTTTACTTAAAATGTATGATCAAATGTTTCACTTTAGCATATTGGGAAAGAATCTGCTGAAAATTTCCTCATTTAGCATTTTCTACCTTTCTACCATGAGGCTTGGCCTAATATTTATCTACCCCACTGTAATTCAAAGTAGTGACCTGAGGCTGTGTAAACTGAAGTCCTACCTCTCAGGGGGCTTATCCCTCCTAATAAATTGTATAGGAACATAACGGTCTTACATTATAGAACTTTTGATGGCTTTTGAAGGTTGTTTTTCTATATTTTAGGGTTCAGACAGGTAACGTTTTTGAACATCTTCATTTTCTTATGCAACAAAAGGTTTCTCAATTGGTTATTGCTATTCTCTGTTTTGCACAATTGATTTACCCTAATATTTGTCCCTTAAACTTTCTGGCTTGTTCTTTAAACCTGTAGATTTTTAATGATTTGTCTCAATTTGTGGGGCCGCTTGTACTGAACCGCCTGTTACAGGTTTGCTACTTGCTTCTATGCATTCTTCTGTATTTGGCTATTTGCCTGTGATTGAGTTCTTTTTTAGTGTATGGAATTGCTCAAGTTCTCATTCCTTTAATTAGGGGAACCTCTACTTAATCTCTCATGGCAAACATTAAAGAAAAATTAAATCTGTATAGGAGTCCTTTGTTCATTTTGCATGTCTCTGTTTTAGATTTACGATTCATGATTGTAATGTTCTCTTATGCCTATTAGTGGGTATTTTGATTTGTTCTTCTAAATTTAGTAGTGCTTGTATATATGTATATATGTGTTATGCTCTTCATGGTAATACTCTTGCATGAGTCATAAGTATGTCAAAAGTTTAAGTAACTTATGATGGAGAATCCATGTTATTCAGGCACAAAGGCAAAAAGAAATCTGTCACTACAAGATCTTCAGTTTTCTGTTGTTATTGGGCGTTGTTGGGCAAATAACACACTGTAAAACATGTATCTGTAGTTGACTCGTACATATCAAGTTTAGATATAAGAACTCTGCACAATGGTCCTGTACCTTTGTAGTTATCTAGTTTCTTTATTGCCTTTTTTACTTTATCACCAAGTTTTTTCACTTATTTGTTAAATGAACTTCCTGCAGTCCATGCAACAAGGTGATCCAGCTTGGATTGGTTACATCTATGCCTTCTCAATTTTCGTTGGAGTGGTATAAATTTAATACTTCTATTGGAGGTTCTAGCTACTTTCTTAATGAGAATATGCATTTAATTTGATTGTTGAAACTTGATCCAGGCCCTTGGGGTGTTATGTGAAGCTCAATATTTCCAGAATGTCATGCGTGTTGGATTTCGGCTGAGATCTACTTTGGTAAACTTGTTTTTATCTTGGAAACAATTTATTTCATTCAGTTTTTCTGGAGTATCAACAAGCTTATTTCTTTTCTTCATGTGTTGAAGGCAGGCCGATAGTGCCTTTTGTCTCATTGATAATTGCCTTACATTCTCTTTACTTCTAATTTTTCATTTTCTAGGTTATGTTGGCTTGGTTTTAGCTTCCTACATTTGGATTTTGTCTTTTCTGGAAGAATTGTTTATCCAGAAGAATGATTTTACATTCTCAGTACCTGTCTGGATGCATGTTTATTTAGTGATTAGTTGGCATTACTAGTTATAGATCATATTACTTAAATTATTGGTTACACGTGGAAATCTTATTGAGGCTTGAGTTGCATATTACTTTGGTGTAATTGTAAGCTCTGAGCACTTCTACCTCTTCCTTTCTATTTAACTTTCATTTTGTTTTGTAATGTATTAGACTTGTCTGTGTTAGAGTCTTGTATGGATTTTTTTTTCTAGGTGTTGCTGAAATATTTGTGCTTTTCTTCACCATTTCCTGACGATACTCTTATTTTCTGTAGGTTGCTGCTGTGTTCCGTAAATCTCTTAGGCTTACTCATGAGGGGCGCAAGAAGTTTGCATCAGGGAAAATAACCAACTTGATGACAACAGATGCTGAACAACTTCAGGCATGATCGTTTACTACTTTATCTTATGTGTATATAACATGTTTTATGGCTGATATTGCTGAAACTAGTTTGACTTTCTATGACGTGGAATGGGATTCTGTACACAGTCTACTGTTTCTTGTAAGCACTCCACTTGCTGTTAGAAGTGCACTACAAACAAACCTCTTTTATGTTAATTGGGGGGGGGGGGGGAGAGGGGGTTATCCTCTGCTTTTAACCTGAATAATGTCCTTGAAGATGGTTGTAAATGTTAAAAGTGGTTAATCTTCTAAGAATGTAGTATTACTAATTTTCCTTGTTTTAAGTTTATAGCTCTACTTTGGATCACTTTGAAGTTCAGAACTTGTGTCCCTTTAGAGCATGTTGTTATTTATGGGGGAGGAACGACCAAACAATGGTTGTGAAAACAAATCAGTGCATTAAAAAAAAATTTCAGCTCTTTGTAATGAAATATGTATCATATTCTTTTTGCAGCAAATATGCCAATCACTTCACACGTTGTGGTCAGCTCCATTTCGTATTACTTTTGCAATGGTCCTTCTTTATCAGCAGTTGGGTGTTGCTTCACTTCTTGGTGCATTAATGCTAGTCCTTATGTTTCCCGTGCAAGTATGTGACTTTGCTCTCTGGCTTTTCCCACATTCTTTCTTTAAGATAAATTATTAATTTCATAGTGGTTGTTACGCTTTTTATTCCTTGAATAAATAGAATTATATGATGTTAAACTTATTAGGGTGCACATTTTATTTTATTGGTGTTGTTTTTCTAATTCTTACTCCTTTTTTTTTATTTGGCAAACAGACAGTAGTTATAAGCCGAATGCAAAAATTGTCAAAGGAAGGTTTACAACGTACAGATAAGAGAATAGGCCTCATGAATGAAGTATTGGCTGCAATGGACACTGTAAAGTATGATTTGTTTCTAGGAAACTGTTTAATTTTCATTTAATTGTTTTTACAGAGCTTTTGAGTACCGTACTAGGGCTTTTAGTTATGATTCTGTATTTATGCTGTAATGCCTCAGATGTTATGCTTGGGAGAACAGTTTCCAGTCTAAAGTCCAAAATGTCCGGGATGATGAGTTGTCATGGTTCCGCAAAGCATCCCTGCTTGGAGCGGTATTCCCCTGATCTAAGCTCCCAATTCGTTCTCTTTCTTTCTGTTTGTGGAAGTCTTGATTTGGCTATGATAAAAATATTTCGGCTCTGACTGTTTTTGAAAAATTTGAAAGAAAAATGTATGTTGAATTGCTAGTCTATATCTGTTGCGTGCAACACCGAACACCCATCTTAAAATTAACATCATGTACATAATAAAGGTTTATTTATGTGCTATTGCTTTTACAAATTGTCTAATAAAATATTTACTAATCTTAAGAAAAACAAAGATAGTAGAACCTTTTGGTTATTCAAGAGATAGTTACATGTTACAAACTAGATTGTTTTTGCTTCTGAGTTGTGAGTACAGTTCTGCATGAAGAATGCTTTTCACGGGTAATCAATTTCATTAATTTTGATCTAGTTGTAGACATTGATATGGATGTAGCCATATAGGTGTTTGGGTAGTATCATTTCAACAGCTTCGTGTTTATTTGTCTTATTCTATCTCTTGTTTGCAGTGTAATGGCTTTATACTGAATAGCATTCCAGTTGTGGTGACTGTGATTTCATTTGGCATGTTTACTTTGCTTGGAGGCGACTTAACACCTGCAAGGGCATTTACATCTCTTTCTCTCTTTGCGGTTCTTCGTTTCCCCTTATTCATGCTTCCAAACATTATTACTCAGGTGATCTTCTTTGCCTCTTTCAGGTATTTGGGCTAGACCATTTAGTGCAGTGGTGTTTTAACTGGCATTTTTGGTAGTAGATAGGATGTATGATTGTATTTCTCTGCCCTTGATCTGTTACTTTACATAGGTGGTATACATTCCTATGGTACATAGAAATGTGGAATGTACTAAAACTAGTAGGGTGCTTTTCTTGGTTCCTAATGCTGTAGTTTGACAGGTGGTAAATGCAAATGTATCACTAAAACGTCTGGAGGAGCTGTTCTTGACTGAAGAGAGAGTTCTTCTGCCAAATCCTCCTCTTGATCCTGAACTTCCAGCAATCCAAATAAGAGATGGGTTTTTTTCATGGGATTCTAAGGTCTAGTTTTTAATTTCTGACACTTTTTTTCTTTTTTAGTCTGTAATTTACATGAATGTTTACAGCATACATGTTTAAGTTGATCTATAATTGATTCTTATTCTGTAATCTAATACGATAATCATATTATGGAACTTAAATTCATGAACCTTAGATATGGTTGTTCAAGAGTACATATTTTATCTGTTGGTTTCTTCCTCTTATATGAATGACCCTTTGATTCTGTTTGTACTATCCTGAAGCTGCAAAAGCTTTGCACTTTTATGTCATGCTGAGACAAGTTTTCCCTTCTTTTTTATGTCTCTGATGACATTTCATATTACAAAAGTGTGCACTTTCATTTATTTTTTATGATATAAAATTCTTGTTATTATTTCAGGCAGAGAGGCCCACATTGTCTAATATTAATTTAGATATCCCAGTTGGTAGCCTGGTTGCAGTAGTTGGTAGTACCGGTGAAGGAAAGACCTCGCTTATATCTGCAATGCTTGGGGAGCTTCCTCCAATGTCTGAAGCCAGTGTTGTTATCAGAGGAAAAGTTGCTTATGTTCCTCAAGTTTCATGGATTTTCAATGCAACTGTAAGTTTGGCTTGCTTATCTCTTTTTTATGTGTGGTTGTGCTTTTATGGCATGTAATCTTACTTGTTTAGTTATTGGCAGTCAGTTTTGTTACTATATTGTTAAAACTTTTTGGAAATACGGAATATTAGTATATTTATCTCCTCCAAGATGATTAAGATGGCTTGTCTTGTGACCTTAGATTTAGTAGCTTAACATGCTGAAAAGTCAATACCGTTCAAACTTAAGAAGTTTAATTGCCTTAATATTAGTTATTGATCTTTGGAGTTTATACTTGCAGGTACGTGATAACATATTGTTTGGATCTTCTTTTGAATCAGCAAGATATGAGAAGACATTAGATGTTACTTCATTGCGGCACGACCTTGAGCTACTGCCTGTAAGCATTTTAGAAAAGTTGTGACACAATGTAGTGAATAGACAGAAGTCTCTTGTCTACCCAACACTTTTATCTCAATAGTGTATTTTTTGATGTTAGGGTGGTGATCTTACTGAGATTGGTGAAAGAGGTGTCAATATTAGTGGTGGGCAGAAGCAAAGGGTTTCCATGGCTAGGGCTGTATATTCCAATTCAGATGTTTACATTTTTGATGACCCCTTGAGTGCTCTGGATGCACATGTGGCTCGGCAGGTGACTGGTTCAATGTAGCCTTTTTTTTGGTTCTTTTTACTCCTCAGTTGCCCTTTTGTTTTTGCTGAGCAGAATTATGTTCTATTACCATGTAAAGAAAACTGATCTTTATTGATCTTACTCAGGATATTGCCCCTTATAGAACACAATGTCATAGAAGAATTCATGTGGTTTAGTCCCTTCTTGTTTTTGCATGTTAATACCCTTGGTCACATTTTTTCAGTTTTAAATTTTTGTAGCTTTTAAGAATCAAGAACTAGACCTGGTCCAATATCAATGGGATGTGCATAACATATTGTTGCAGTGGGTAGGGTGAACAATACTATTCTTATTAAAGTAGGAAAAATGTCACGCATGTTACATATATGCTCATAGAAAATCTGATATATGTATATGATCTTCAAAACTTGCTTTTTAGGTGTTAACGTGCACTACATACTTTTATTTGTTTCTGTTATGTTTTTTGTTTATTTTATTTTATTTCATATCCCAATTGCTGCCCCTTGAAGAAATAGTATTCCTCTTGTTACAGCCTTTACATGTATTTGGAAATTTGGTAATGTTAGTTGCTTTCAATTTTGATGTGATATTGGCCTGATTTCTGCTACCAATAATTTTCAGGTTTTTGATAAATGCGTAAAGGGAGAATTGAGAGGCAAAACAAGAGTTCTTGTCACAAACCAGCTTCACTTCCTTTCACAGGTTGATAGAATTATTCTGGTCCATGAAGGCATGGTGAAAGAGGAAGGAACTTTTGAGGACCTCAGTAATAATGGTGTGCTGTTCCAAAAGCTAATGGAGAATGCAGGAAAAATGGAAGAGTATGCAGAAGAAAATGAGAACAGTGATATAGTTGACCAGAAGGACTCTAAACCCGTTGCCAATGGAGTACCAAATGACATGCCCAAAAGTGCAAGCCAACCAAATAAAACAAAAGAAAGCAAATCTGTTCTCATTAAGCAGGAAGAACGGGAAACAGGAGTTGTTAGCTGGAATGTTTTAGTGAGGTAGAATATTAAATATTTTGATTTTCACTCCTCTTCCCTGCATTGCATTGTTACTTGTATATACTGCTATTACCATATCTTTAGAGTCCCCAAATTCTATGATAACTAGCTCCTCAACTCTACTTAAATTGATTGATAGATTTAGCTAATGTGAAAAACATAGTGTTCTTTGAACATCATCTTTCCTAGTATTCAATATGTAGACTTCTCTTAACCTTCTCAACCACTAAATTTGACCCCTTTTTTATGCTTAGAAGGAAGGTGACAACATTTCCTCTTATTGATGGCTCTCATATATGGACCCTTAATGCAACTAATTAAAAGTTTCATCCGGTCTATCTCACTGCAATACACTGACAAATTTTCCTGTCTTCTACTGATAGATTTGTTCTTGCTTTGTTAATGAAGATTTACTGAGCAGATTTATGGTTTCATTATGGTAACTAAATGTGCTTTAGGTAATTGGAAATCTATTTATTGTGTGTGAGGAGGAAGGGAGGAAAGGATTTAATATCTCTGCTGTGATTTATTCTGAATTCCTTTGTTTTTGAAATTTGTTATAAAGGAAAAAGAAAAGCTCAATGAGTGCGATATCTTTCTCTTTTCTTTCCAGGTACAAGAATGCATTGGGAGGTTTATGGGTGGTAATGGTGCTTTTTACCTGTTACATCCTGACAGAAGTTTTACGAGTTTCAAGCAGCACGTGGCTTAGTTCTTGGACAGATCAAAGTAGCACGAAGATGCATGGACCCGGTTATTACAATTTGATCTATTCACTTCTATCATTTGGTCAGGTATGAATTTGTTATATGCTAATTGGCTTTAAGTTAATGCTTAAGTTCTTACAGATCTTTTTGACATTTTATTCATTTACATCAATAGAGTAGTTCTATTCTCCTTAAGGGTTGGGAAGTTTTCTTCCCTATATTTGAATACATATTAGTACTTTTATTTTCAGAAATTTAGCAAAGCATTTCAGGGAACAGGTTTACTGGTTTTATATATCTCATATTTTATCTTCATTTTCTCCCTCATCTGGTTTCAGGTCTTGGTGACATTGGTTAATTCATATTGGTTAATCATATCAAGTCTTTATGCGGCCAGAAGGTTGCATGATGCCATGCTTACTTCCATACTTAGAGCTCCAATGACCTTCTTCCACACCAACCCACTTGGACGGATTATTAATAGATTTGCAAAGGATTTAGGTGACATTGATCGAAATGTCGCCCCATTCGTCAATATGTTTTTGGGTCAAGTGTCACAGCTCCTTTCTACTTTTGTCTTGATAGGAGTTGTGAGCACTATGTCATTGTGGTCCATAATGCCACTTTTGGTTTTGTTTTATGCTGCTTATTTATACTACCAGGTATTAAACTGACCTTGTCTTTTGCTTTTCTTATTTTTTGTTTTTCTTCTCTAACACTGAAATTTATAAATACTCCTCGTAGAAAGTGCCTGACTTTTACCAGTTCTGATTTTTTAGTAGTCAGTAAATTTAGCATATGGAGGTTTCTGCAGCTGGCTGTTTCTGTTTGTATGTTTCTCATGTAATCATCATTTTGTTAACCCCACAGAGTACTGCACGTGAAGTGAAGCGCTTAGATTCTGTAACTAGATCACCTGTATACGCACAATTTGGAGAAGCACTGAATGGTCTGTCTACTATTCGTGCTTACAAAGCTTATGATCGCATGGCTGACATAAATGGAAAATCCATGGACAATAATATAAGATTCACTCTCGTGAACATGAGCTCCAATCGTTGGCTTGCAATCCGATTGGAAACTTTGGGAGGACTTATGATTTGGTTTACAGCATCCTTTGCTGTCATGCAAAATGGAAGGGCACAGAACCAGCAAGAATATGCATCTACTATGGGTCTACTTCTTAGTTATGCTCTAAACATTACAAGTTTATTGACCGCTGTACTCAGGCTTGCCAGTTTGGCTGAAAATAGTTTGAATGCAGTGGAGCGTGTTGGTACATATATAGAGCTGCCTTCAGAAGCACCACTTATTATTGAGAGCAACCGTCCCCCTCCTGCTTGGCCTTCATCTGGATCTATTAAGTTTGAGGATGTTGTCCTTCGTTACAGGCCTGAACTTCCGCCTGTCCTGCATGGGTTATCTTTTACAATTTCTCCTAGTGACAAGGTAGGCATTGTTGGAAGGACAGGGGCTGGAAAATCAAGCATGTTAAATGCTTTGTTTCGAATTGTAGAGCTGGAAAGAGGAAGGATCTTAATTGATGGTTGTGATATTGCAAAATTCGGACTGATGGACCTGCGTAAAGTACTTGGGATTATACCACAAGCACCCGTTCTTTTCTCTGGTACGCCCCGCCAAAGATCTAGATTATATTTACATGATAGCTTACTGAAAACTTTTCTGGGTATCTCCCATGATTTGACTTAGAATTCCTTTTTTCTGTTTTACTAGCAGTATCATAAATTTTCTTTTCCCAATATCTATTAACTTTTAAAGTGGAGATAGTCTAACATGTAACATTTATGTCCATTGGATTTCATCTATCTTCTTTTGTTCCAACTAAAATATATAATATTTACGTCCATATTGTTTTTATTTGGGCCAGGAACTGTGAGATTTAATCTTGATCCTTTCAGTGAACACAATGATGCTGACCTTTGGGAGGCTTTAGAGAGAGCACACCTGAAAGATGTCATTCGGAGGAATTCTCTTGGTCTGTATGCTGAGGTATTTATTAAAAAAAAAAAATTCTGATGGGAATTTTATTGACAGTTTGCTAATCAATTTCTTCCAATGCTTGGAAAAGAAAGATGATCAGTTGGTCAGTTTTTTGGAAGTGTCCATAGGTGCTGAAATCAGTTTGGTTCTTCGATGACAACTATTGAACACTTATCCTGTGTTTTTTCCAGGTTTCAGAGGCTGGGGAAAACTTTAGTGTCGGGCAAAGGCAATTGCTAAGTCTTGCTCGTGCATTATTGAGGAGATCAAAGATACTTGTTCTTGATGAAGCAACTGCGGCTGTCGATGTCAGAACTGATGCTCTTATTCAGAAAACAATTCGGGAAGAATTTAAATCATGTACCATGCTTATCATTGCTCACAGACTCAATACAGTAATTGACTGTGATCGTATTCTTTTGCTTGCTTCTGGCAAGGTATATATGCAATTCTTGAGTTCTTTTAAGTCTCATTGAAATCTTTCTTGGTTTTATTCTGTTTTTCGTGTGTGGCTTTTGGTTGATGCATCGATGTTTATTTTGATGCCAGGTTCTGGAATATGATACGCCAGAAGAACTATTGTCAAATGAAGGAAGTGCTTTCTCCAAGATGGTTCAAAGTACAGGGGCTGCTAATGCACAATACTTGCGGAGTCTAGTACTCGGAGTGGGAGAGGACAGTGTAGTCAGAGAAGAGGATAGGCAGTTGGATAAACAGAGGAAATGGTTGGCATCATCTCGATGGGCTGCTGCTGCCCAGTTTGCACTCGCTGTTAGCCTTACTTCATCACAAAATGACCTTACTCGCTTGGAAATCGAAGATGAGAACAGTATCCTCAAGAAAACGAGAGATGCTGTGATAACTCTTCAGGGAGTTCTGGAAGGGAAGCATGATAAAACAATCGAAGAGTCCCTAGATCAGCGTCAGATGTCTAAAGATGGATGGTGGTCAGCACTTTACAGAATGGTTGAAGGTACAAAAAATAACATGCCATCTATTGCTTTTACATTGACCCTGTGTCCGATATTACCCCGAATAATCTGAAGTACCTTTTGTTTGTTCCTTTAATCGTCTTACAAGTTTGTCCTTTTCTTCATCATCCAGGTCTTGCTATAATGAGCAAATTGGCAAGGAGCAGGCTTCATCAATCTGATTATGGTTTCGAAGACAGATCAATCGACTGGGATCAAACTGAAATGTAGAGTTCAATCTCTCCCGTCTGGTTTTTTGGATTCATAACTGAATGTCGTTTTGGAGTGTAGCATCTGAAAATTGTCCAAAGTCTAACAATGAATCTTTGTCTGATAACCTTTTTTTTTTCGTAATTTCGAGCTTGGGCACAAATTTTTGAACTCCATAATTGTCGGACAATTTAGTTGAATTGTTAAAAGAATTGCATTATAATGATCTTCTTTTGCCCCTTTTTTTTACCCATTTTATAATTATGAGTGACTGGGTTCAATAAAAAAGGAAAAGAAAAAAGTTTACTTTTCTGTAGATAATAAAGTTTTAAGCAGAAAAACCTCAGTTGGATCCCGTAACCGGAAACTGGATATGCAGGGAGGTACATTGTTGATGAAATTTGTAGCATCTTAAATACTTGAAAGTGAATACTTAAAACCTGAGTTGGTTTAATTTGAAGCTCGATATTCCGCTCAAATTTAGTTGAACTTTTTAAAATCGGTTTGAAATATAATAGAACTATTCGAACTTGATTAAGCTTGCACATTTTTAACTCAAACCCAAAATCATTTATGCCATTATCTCTTTCAATTTCATTGACCAAGCTTTTATTGACTTTTTTCAAACCGAAACAAAACCAAAGTTAACTCAAACTCATTTAGGGTTAGTTTGGCGTTGTTGTTGTTGTTGAGAAGAGCTTTTAAAAGTTTGGTTTAAAAAAAGTGTGAGGAAAAAATGCATTTAAATTTCAAGTGTTTGGCATTACTATAAATAATTGTGGTTGAAAGTTAGAATATCGATTTTAGTAGTGATGTTGGGAAGTAGAAGAGTAACTAGTTTAAGTGATTTAATATAATGATATATAAGTTTTAAATACCTTTTAAATAATTAATATAAATTATTTACAAATTTCAATATAAATATATAAATCATATTTTAGATATTATTAGTAATATAATAGCAATAGCTCTTGGTAATATAATAACAATTATTATTAAATCCATGCATGCGTTTTTTTTAAATAGTGAAACAGTAATGTGAATTATTGAATTCTTTATCATCATCACTTTTTACATCACGCATATTTTCTTGCTCAATGATAATCTCAGTTGTTCTATCAATATTTTTACATTTCTTAAATCCACGTCATCTAGATTTTCATGTTTTCGAATTAAATTGTGTATCACCATTATAATAACAACAATCAACCTTTATTTTTCACTTTTCGATATCCTACTTGCTTCAACAACCACAACACTCCTTTCATCACATAGAACGCATTCTATTAAATTAAAAAAATAGCATACAAGTAATTTTATACACAAATAATTCTTCTTCACCAATAACAAATCAAATTAAAAACAAAGGAGACAAAAATAATAAATCCAATAAAAAGCAAGATAAATAATAAACAATGAATCATGAAAAAGAAATAAAGTTACAACAAAAAAGTGTAAAGCATGCATGATATACATATAGTGTGTAAATAACCCCAAAACCATCCATTACAAATCATGAATTTCTGCATTAAAAAACACTTATCATCAATGCAAGATCTCATCTCATCTCATCTGCTCATTTGTATTGTATCCAGATCTTCAATATTATTTTTTATAATTGATTCTCTTCAACTATTATTATCATTATTATTATTATTATTATTATATTTTATCACTAGCATATACTCGTACATCCTAACTCTCTTCTTCATTAGCTAATTAAAATAAAGCAATTCATAAAGATTGTATTGAGAAACATTCCTAAATTAGATCTTATTTATCGGTTTGGGTTCAAAAGTAATTTTTTGTGTATTTGGGATGCCTTTTGCTGCCAATTTTTTTTTTTTTTACAACTGAGCCTTTTACTCTTATCTAGGTTCTTCTCAAATTTGAAAATTTTTTGATGAATTACAAACAGTGATTAATGTGACTCGAACTCAGGTCACACATTATAAATATATAAATATATGATTAATAATTTTTATACTAGTTTTTTTTATCAATGTGATATACAAAATTATTATAAAATGATTTTTTTTATTAAAGTAGAATTGCAATACAAGAGGTGGCGAGATCCTTAGTAAATAATACTATCCCAATCAAATAACTAAATTTTATTGAGTCTTTCATGTACTGAGTACAATTATATGTGCTATAACTTTTATTTAATATTTATAATTTATCCAATCCAATAACTATTTTCGATTATCAAAAATATTATTTATTTATTTAACTTAACTAAAATAATTTCTAGATTAAATTATTTTATCCATCTAGTTGATAACTTTATCTTATTCGAATCATGAGGACACTAATTTAATTTCTTTATTCAACAAATTTATGATAACTAATTAATTCAATTTTCACCTCAAACTTCAATTATTTAATTATATCAATTAAATAATAATTCAAAAAAATCATATATACACTAAAATTGTGACAAGTGACACAACCATGTTTTTCAATTTATTTTTTAAAATTTTAATTATTCATTAATATTTATTTTTAATTTTTAATTATCCATTAATTTTTTTAATAAAACCATATTATTTTCACCATTTTTTAAAATAAAATGTTACTTGTACATGATAAAACCTATTTTAAACATGAGTCGTGTTTGATTGACTTAAGAAATATTTTTATTATCCAAATCTAGCTCAAAATGAGTTGGGCCAACCTAATTGGGCGAGCCACTCGACTCATTAACTACTATACTTCTAATATGTGGTTAAACTAAAAACATATCTTGATACAGGTGAAAGCTATCACCCAACTTAAGTAAAAAAGACCCATTAACCTTATTATGATACTTATGCAATAAATGAGTTATCAGTCTATCAAGTTGGTTTGAAGCAAATCAAATAGGAAGAAAGTTGAAATGGTTAGTTATTGTTGAGAGCGAAATGGACTTCTTTCTGAAAAAGTTTTTAAGTTTTATTTGTTGGAGTTAACAAATTTTTTAATAAGTTGATATTGTTCTCAAATCGAATCAAAATTTTATCTTTTAACTCTATCAAAAGTAGCATTATACATGATACAGAGACTTCTACTAAAAGTACAAAGTCTCGTGTGTTTGGTAGTGTTTGAACCTGTACCCTTGGCATTTAAAGACATATAAGCTACCAAAAGAATAGTCTCGCGTATTTAGTGGTGTTTCAAGACATATAAGCGACCAGTTGTATAAATTTTATAATATATTATTTATAATTAAAAAAGACCGAACCTCTACAAAATAATGGTGAGCATTGGAACATTAATTTTTTTAATGTCTGATTGTCGCTTCGCTAATACAGCGTCAGCCGTGACGCTACATCTTTTTGTCTGTGTCTCGTCTCTTTTTCAGCATCATGCCCACCCCCTACTTTTTGTTTTTAAAATAATCCAAGCGATCCTCTTCCTTATTATCTGACTTCTTGTCAAACTACATATATATACATGATTAATCATGCATCCCAATTGTCGTAACCCAGAATCCTGGGTTCCTTGAAACTCTCATAGCTTTACTACTTAAAGCCTTTCGACTACCACAACACTGTCCTGTCCTGTCCTACAATTACAGGTATCCATCTTTGTTGCTCTCGTTATTGTTCAGA
Source organism: Gossypioides kirkii (assembly GCA_005610355.1). Classification (NCBI taxonomy): domain Eukaryota; kingdom Viridiplantae; phylum Streptophyta; class Magnoliopsida; order Malvales; family Malvaceae; genus Gossypioides; species Gossypioides kirkii. The sequence continues at coordinate 14,721,003 of CP032254.1, read as the reverse complement.
TTGATTGCAGGAAGAGGGAACTTGAATCACGATTCTGAGCTTTGGGATTTCATATTGCTTAGAACTGGAACAAGTTTAATCGTTTAAAGTGCCACTGGACTTTTGTTGACGTGCATTTTTTTGGTCTGAATGGGGACGATTATTGAAAACTTAAAACTTGAATCTTTAATCACATTAATAGCATAGATCGAAATGGTCATGTCTTCCTTTATTCCAAATGTGGTTTTAGTTGCAAAGTAATCTTATCTAGTTTTATTATGTTGGAATCTTGGTTGGACTCTTTCGTTCTTTCCTTGTATTATTCGTGTTGAGATGTCTACAGTTCTCATTTACTATTTTTTAATTTTGAAGCATGAGTGACGTTTTGTTTTCTTCAATGGAGACATGAGGTTTTATTAAGTCATTAACCATGCATAAAATTTCCTGTTACATTTCAAATCACGTGAAGCAGAAGATGAGTTCAACAAATAGCTAATCGGTTTTGTGTCTTTCAGAGTGGTGGTTAGTGATGGCGGTTGAACCATTGGTTTGGTATTGCCAACCATTGCAAAATGCAGCTTGGACAAAACTAGTTGACGGTGCTTTTGGTGCTTACACACCTTGTGCTATCAGCTCTGGTGTGTTATTGTTTTCTCACTTGGTTCTTCTGGGCCTGTGCTGTTATCGTATATGGCTAATTAAGAAGAATTCCAAAGTCCAAAGGTTTTCTTTGAGTTCAGAATACTATTGCTATATGCTTGGTTTTTTGGCTGGTTATTGTACCATTGAGCCTATACTAAGGTTGTTGATGGGTAGTTCAATCTTTAATTTGGACGGAACAACTGGCCTTGCTCCCTATGAGGTAAGTTTCTGTATTTTTAAGTTCAATTGTTGGAGGACTATTATAGCTTTAAAAACAGACCAGTTGTTTCTTTATGCTGAGTTCATTTGCTTATTTCATCCAATTTATTTATTCTATTTGGTCATGGTCAGGTGTTACCATATGTTCCCGCAATACCATTTTGTTATATGCTATTGCAATATAGCAGCTTGCTAAAAGTTGTGTATGTTTTATAATTCACGCTCTTGCAGGTAACCTCTTTGATCATTGAGGCTACAACTTGGTGCTCTGTGCTTATTATGATAGGACTGGAAACAAAAAGTTACATCCGTGAGTTTCAGTGGTATGTGCGTTTTGGAGTTGTTTATGTTCTGGTTGGGGATGTTGTGCTTCTCAATCTCATTCTCCCAGTGAAGGATCTGCACAATAGGTTAGATTCCTCCCATTCCTCAATTTAAGTTCATTTACCATAAGCCGCTTTAAAAAATAAAATTCCATTAGCATTTTTCTTTTATTTTTCTCGGGGGGGGGGGGGGGGGGGGGAGGGGGGGTGGGGGTGTAATATGAGCAAAAAGCTTTTTATATGATCTATAATCCTTTTCTCGTATACATGCTCTTTTCAAGTCTCATCCTATGAATATTTTGGAATCATTTTGTCAGTTCATAAATCTCTATGCAAAAATACCTTTCTGGTTCTGGAATAGTAATGTATTAGGGGGGGATGGTCATTTATCTTTTATTTTTCTTCTCCGATCATTCTTACATAGCAGTATTTCTAGAAGACCCACCATCAGCAGTAATGATTGTTTTAGCTTCTAAAGTTATGTACTAAAGAAATTTGACCACAGGAAACTATTTTGGATCATATAGAAATTTTCATACTTTTGAGAACAGTTAATTAGTTGGAGATATGGACTGATATCATTCAAAGGAAAAGGCTTTTTTCAAGCATATCTTTTTTATTTCTTTTGCCTGACTATATAAAATATAGTCCATTAAACTGTGTAAACAGAACACATCATTGATAAGGTTATTTGCTCATGCAGCTATGCATTGTATTTGACCATCAGCACAGTATTCTGTCAGGTTTGTTCTCTATATTTGCCTTTTTTCATATTCGTTTTTTTCTAGTATCTCTATAGAAGTAGTCTTTACCTGCTTTTGTATTTGCCTTGGTGCCATAATACCTCTCCTAGTTTTACGAACCTCTTGAAGTCTGGCTAAAAACTGCTTCACTAGCAAGTTGTGCAGTACAAAAACTTAACGAAAATTAAAGAGAGACAATAGCTCTCTCTTTTTCTCTCTCTGGAAATATTGACATTACCTCTTTTTCCAAGCATTCATCACTTTAGCCGCTAATGTCTCAATTTAGGTTGACATGAATTAGTTTCATTTTAATTATTCCGGATTTAAATTAATCAAGTTCAAGCTTTTGGTCAAATTTTAATACGTGGTAGGGTGGTCTAAATTTAAACCTTTGGGACAGAAGTTTGGACAATTTCTTTGACAAAGAGTTCTAATGATTTTTGTCTTCAAGTCTTTATGGCAGTTTGGTTTATTGTGCTTATTTTCTGGTGTAGGTTTTATTTGGGATTCTTCTACTTGTTTATTTTCCTAATCTCCATCTCTCCCCTGGGTATCTTTTGATTGAAAGTGATTCTCTTGATGATGAAAAATATGAACCACTTTCTGGAGGAGATCATATATGCCCTGAGAGGCATGCCAGCATTATTTCAAGTAAGTACTCTGATTGAGAGATTATGATACCACAAGTTCAAAAAGTACAAATGCTGCAGGTTTGCTAATTACTTTTAGAAAAGCATCATTTTGATAGAACTATAACTATGTAATTGCTGAGCTAGACTGTAAATAAGGACAGATGTTATATTAATATGTGCAAGTAATGGGATTGGGATGTTCTACATTGTGAACAGAATATATATTTATATTATATATAATGTGTGTGTGTGTGTGTATGTATGTATGTATGCATTTCCTTTATCCGAGTAAGTCCTCTGACTGTTTGGTCATGATACTACAAGTTCAAAAAGTTCAATTGATTGCAGGTTTGCTGGTTATTTGTAGAAAAGAACCATTATGATGGAACTATAACTAGGTAATGACTTGGCTAGTCTGTCAATAAGATAATGATATGTGCTAGTCTTGGATGTTCTTATGAAAAGAATCTATATACTCTTTATCAGAAGTCTGGCATACTTGGTCCATGTTGCTTGGAACTCGAGAGAAGTGTCGAACATGATAACGTGTTCATCCGTTGCATTTGATTCCCCCCCCCCCCAATAATATTTGGAAGGTTTAGGGCTTGAGTCCCCATACACGTGTCCACTGTAAGGTTTCTGATAATTATCTAACATGGGTATTTGGGGAAAAGTAAATAGCCAGAGCAACATTAGTCCTTTTATATCTAAAGACAGTTTGGTCTGTCCTACAGATATTAAATGTTTTCTATGATTTTCGCAAATATAAATTTTGTGCAAATCATAGGTTAGTGATGTTTTACTATGAACTTGTGAGCTTCTAGTTCAAAATTTTATGCAATATGCTATGACAGGAATTTTTTTTGGATGGATTACTCCGCTCATGCAGCAAGGGTATAAAAGACCTATCACTGAGAGGGATGTTTGGAAGTTGGATACATGGGATCAGACTGAAATACTGATTCATAAGTTAGCATTCTGTCACTTCCTTGCATTTTCTTCCACATGATAATGCATACAATCACTCAAAGATAGCAATTTCTATCTCTACAGATTCCATAGATGTTGGGACAAAGAAGCTAAAAGATCTAAGCCATGGCTTTTGAGATCACTGAATAGTAGCTTGGGAGGAAGGTTAGTTAACTATGTGGTTACACTTTTCCCTTCCTTTATAATAGTGGTAATGACTAATGAGAACTTATGCATCCTGAAGAATTCCTCTATCAAGTCTAGATGTCATCTTGCCTTACGTATATTAACTATTTCTCTATAAATGAATCATGCAGGTTTTGGTTGGGGGTGTTTTCAAGGTAATGAGCCTGCTATGCGTATTTCTCATGGAAATTAATTTGATGACAAATTATTAAGTTATTTGAATTAAGAGAACAGGATCATATTTAGGTGATACATGTTTTGTGTTTTGTGAGCTCGAAATTGTTAGTAATTATAATTTATTTTATACATGGTAGGTGTTTTTCTTCATTTATCTATGCCATCTATTGTATTGAAGAATTTTGTATCCTTTACCATATGTGTTGTAGTTTAGATGCTCCTTCAGTTGCTACTATTTGAAACGGTAATAAATTAAGTTTTGCAATCCTCATCCTGTTCATGAGCATGAGTCTTGCCTATGCTAATCTTGACCAGTAATAAGTGTTAGCCATTTTGACCGTGCATATTTTCTATAGATAAAATGTGGAGTTTTCCTGCTAGAAAGTCATATTGGAGACTTATCATTTCATGATAATATGACTAAATTGTCTAAAGAATTTGTAACAAACATTTGAATGCTGGCTTATGAATTCCTATTTGAACATTGCAGATTGGATGTGACCTTTGTCAGTTTGCGGGGCCTATGTTGTTGAACCATCTCTTACAGGTTTATGTTTATTTTCCTATCTCCTGGTTAAGGCCTAATTAAAGAAATGACCTCTTGTATCTATTTGTTTATTCTTCTATAGAACAGAAATGTTGATTTCAGATTCATTAACCCTATAGTTCTCCTGAGGGTGTATGTATTTTAAGAAATTATAGAAATTTTAAGTAACAAGAAGTAACACAATGATTTTTCTCTGGCCCAAGTAATACTGTGGTGGACAGTTTTTTAATTTTTCATCATTTAGTGATGATTCTACTTTGTCATTCTATGCTCTGTGTTAAATTTATAATTCTCTTGTTATGGTCTGCAGTCTATGCAACGAGGTGACCCAGCATGGGTTGGTTACATCTACGCCTTCTTGATGTTTCTTGGAGTGGTATGGTCCCAATTTTGTGTTTCCATATCTGGATTTCCCTTTTAGTATAAACCCAGGTTCTCCCAGTTTAGAGTTTTCTTTTGTACGAATTATTTCATAGCATTGTATATGTTTTTTTGCAACAAACCTGAATATTGTGGTGTGTTTAACTCAAGGGTTTTATTCATGCTTTCTCTCATTTCTTATGAATAGCTGTGTTGTTATCATTGTCTTTGTCCATATGTTTGTTTCTCTTCAACAAAAGATGAAGGTTGTTGCTTATATTAGCTATTCATGAAAGTTTAAAGAAATGATACCTTGGAGACCTGCTTCTGCTGCTGTTCTGATAACGTGACTTATTTCGACTCATTTCAGTTATGTGTTGTACTGCTTGAGGCTCAGTACATGCAGAATGTTTGGCGTGTTGGTTTTCGTCTACGGTCTACTCTGGTAATATAGTTTCTTCCTCCTAAAATAGTCACAAACAAGCACATGGAGCCTCTTTCGCTTTTCAAGTAGAGCAAAGTTGCTTTAGTTGGAGCTGAGTTATCCATTTCAATTTGATGACTTAATTGCATTTTACTGTTTCTGTCATAGGTGGCGGCTATATTTCACAAATCTTTGAGATTGACTCATGAGGCTCGCAAGAATTTCCCTTCTGGAAAGATAACAAATATGATTACAACAGATGCTACTGCACTTCAGGTATGGTCCTTGTCTGATTGTTGTGAAAATGCAAGTGTTAATCGATTCCAAAAATGGTGTATTATGCATTTATAATCGAAGTCCATAAAGACAAAGTACAGTATATTTTAGAAAATTTTAGTATATATCCTGTTATATTTAAAACTTTGCCTTATGTTGGTACTTTAAGAAAGATGATGATCCTTTGACATTATCAAGATGAATACAAAAATTGCATTTGAGCCAATGTTCATTGTACAATGTTGCCACTGATTTAATTGGTATAACTGTCAACTGGAATTTGAGATTTTGAAACATCTAGCGAATATATTGGCCATTTTGGTTACAAAAGTAGAAAATTTTAAGTGTGGATTTATGATCTTTAAATTAGAGGTGGTCACAGGCCAGGTTAGGTTTGGGCTAGTCTTAAGCACGATATACTACACTTTATACTTGCCCAAGCCTGACTTGGTCCGAAATATGGGCCTAAAATTTTATCCAAAACCGCCTATATTTGTAAATGACTAACCCAAGCCTATTTTAAGCCCACCCAGTTTTTTGAATTATTTTTTATATTGCTTTTAATTTAATATAATTTTTTGTTTATTAGAATTTTATGTATATACAACTTAACATTTTTCTAATTTACATTATAATATTATATATTACTATAGATCTAATTTTTATATGTTATAAATTACATAATTTATAAAAATAACATAATATAATATACTACGAGCTTAGGAAACGAGCCTGAGCCATATTTTAACAGGACTAATTTTTTTGCCCAAGCTCATTTTTCAGGCCTAAATTTTGGGTAGGTAAGCCGGTCCTTGAACATGTCTAGTTACTAAGTTAGCCTTTTTTTTAATATTGTTAAAAACAGTATTCATGTTAATATATGGTAGCTTCTTCTATCACAACTTGTACATAACTTGTTGACTTAACAAGAACATAACATGGGAGGACATCGATACTGTTGTGATCCTAGACCAAAATGAGCTTAACATTTGCAAGTTGCAATTAATCTTGTATTTGCATCCATCTTTTCTTCACTTTTTTATTCTTCCCATGTTGGTTAGAGAGTTGATCTGAACTATTATTGATACTACTTTACTTTGTTTAGCAAATATGCCAACAACTTCACGTGTTGTGGTCAGCTCCGTTTCGTATCATTATTTCCATGGCTCTTCTTTATCAGCAACTAGGTGTTGCTTCACTTCTTGGATCAGTAATTCTAGTTCTCATGGTTCCACTGCAGGTACAAATCTTTATTGCCTTCCTTTTTTAATATTTTATTGAAACTCTTTGTTTTTAATTGTGTCCTACCCTTTTCAATTCTCGAAGTGATAGATTTCATTTTCTTAGCAAAGTGAGAAATTGATGTCAGCCATTGTAATCATTTTCTGCCAGCTTCCCATATTTAAGGCTGTAGTTGAACCCCCTATCTTTGGAGTTAACAAAGCAGTTATCTCCTTAATTCATTCAGATTATTTCTAGATCAGAGAGAGAATGAAAGCAAAACGAGCATGAGTGGTGACATAGGTAGAAAAACCAAATCATTGGATTAAATCTTGTCTCATAGAGAAGTCTGCCAGTCAATGCAAGTTACTGTGACACTCATGGGAAAAAAAATTCGTGGTTTGCTGATATCTATTATCTTCTATTTTTGGTTCCCTGCAAGATGAAATTATTTAAACCATCTTTGTGATGATTGATCATGCCTTAACATTATCTCTGGGGACAGACCATTGTGATTAGCAAAATGCGAATAATGACCAAGGAAGGACTACAGTGGACTGACAGGAGAGTCAGCCTTATGAACGAAATTTTAGCTGCTATGGACACAGTGAAGTATGGTTGAATTTAGAAAGCATTTCCCTTGGATTTCCAATATATTTTTTTCCATTTGACATTGCTTATTGGCCCTATGCTTGGAAAATTTTCAGATTTTATGCATGGGAGAAGAGCTTTCAGACAAGAGTTCACAGTATGCGAAATGATGAGCTGTCATGGCTTCGGAGAGCTCAGCTACTATCTGCTGTATGATATTTGAAATTCTAGTCCATTTTTCCTTTGCATGTGTGTTTGCTATATGAAATGCCAAAATAGAGTATGAAGTTGCCAGTTGCCATGTAAAATCAACGGGCATACTTCCTTTTGCACTGGAAAATGTAACACCAACCATAAATTTACAAGTATGCCTTCAGAATTTGATTTGAGGGAAAATGTGATTATGGTTGTAATCATTCATAATCTCAGATTCCCTTTTTTAATCCTGCTTATGGGAAAGATCACTTACATTATTGCTACCTTGTTTTTGATTTATGATAAGTTGTGACACATACCTGTGATCTGCTACTACATTAGTATCTTGGCCCATTATACAAGTTGCTCTCAAAATGAACATGATCAAATACTCATTTCTCTATGTAGCTGATTTATGCCTGTTGCACTAGCTGTTCACACTACTAGCGATCAAGCTACATGAAGTATTCATGTGTTTTACCACACAATTTGAGTTTATTTCTATTTTTATTTATTTTCCATTTATCTTCTCTTTCTTGCAGTTTAACAATTTCATACTGAACAGCATACCAGTTGTTGTGACAGTAGTTTCATTTGGGGCATTCACTTTGCTTGGTGGGGATTTAACACCAGCAAGGGCATTCACATCACTTTCGCTCTTTGCACTGCTACGACTTCCTCTGAACACACTTCCTAATTTGTTAAGTCAGGTTTACACATTACCTCTGAAGACACTTTTGCTTTGATTTATTGGCTAGACTAGAAAACCATTTAGTCACTCAATAACTTAAGAGCTATTTGATAAAATCTAAAGAGCTAATGGTAATGGAAGGAAAGTAAACTTGAAGAATTTAATAATGCATGTGATTTATTGTTGAACCTTATTTGTATTGTTATGCAGCCCTGACAATTTTCAAGGTTTTCAATAGGATTGCTAAAAGATTCAAATAGTTTCAGTTGTCTATTTGACAATCTAAAGCTTGGTTTTTCAGGTCGTAAATGCAAATGTATCATTGCAACGTCTTGAGGAGCTTTTCTTAGCTGAAGAGAGAGTTCTAGCACCAAATCCACCTCTTCAGCCAGGGCTTCCAGCCATCTCAATTAAGGATGGAAACTTTTCATGGGATTCAAAGGTCATTCTAAAGTGTTATTCTTGTTTTTATGCTGTTTAAATTTGGAGTCATATGCTTTGCTAAAATGGAACTTTTGCATTTAGTATTGCTTGTGGAGTGTTTAGCGATGATCTCTCAATACATTTAGTCTGTGTCATACTCTGCGAGAATCGAAAGATTGAAATAAAGTTTTAGATATTGAGTCTGTGTCAAGGCATCAGGCTGAAGCATTATAGCTTCGGATATTACATAGGACACGTTGCTTTAGCAACAGCAGCAATGGAAGCAACACTAAAACACTACTAGTATCCTTTACAAAAACATCTCTTTGCGCCGCTATGAGTTAAGTTATACTAAATTACAAGTCTGTAGAAATTAAGGTGATATTTTGGAAGGCTTCCTATTACATATGTTCATGTGCCAGGTTACTCGTCCAAACCCGAAGGTTTGTCCAAAATTTTAGAGGATTTGGGCAAAAATATTAGGCTTGAATAATAGACTTAGGCAAAAAAATTAAGTCCATTTAAATATAGGTTGGGCTCAAGCTTGTACATTCAAGGCCTGAGCTTGTTTTGGCCGGTTATCTAAGTTTGTTATATATTATATCATGTTATTTATATGTTATGTAATTTATAACACATAATAATTAAATCTATAGTAATATACAATATTCTAATATAAACATTCAAAAAAAGTTAAGATTCCTTCATAAAATTTTAATAAATGAAAAAAAAAATAAATGTATTAAATATTAAATTAAAATAACATAAATATATTTTTAAAAATTTAAAGAACAATATGGATGGGCCTCAAATGGGCTTGGATTGTCATTTACAAATATGAGTATGTTTGGGTAAAATTTTCGGCTCATTTTCGAGTTGAATTTGAGCAAGCATAAGGTGTATTAATATTATGTTTAAACCCGAACTGGCCCATGAACACCTCTAATTTTCGTTGTATTAGATCTTTAAAAGAAAATAACCCTTAACAATGGATTTTAGGTACCATTTTGGAGGGCTTCCCATTGTTTTAGATTTTTAACACTGTTTGGTTAAATATAATTGAAGGAAAGGAAAAGAAAAGAGGGTAGGGGAATGTTAATGAAAGGAAAATATATATATATTTAATTCTTGTTTGGATAGTTAAAATTTATAAAGGAAAGTAAAGGAAGGGAATTCTAACGTCTTTTTTTTTGAAATGAAATTCTAACATCTTTTGTTTGGGTAAACTGTGGAAAGGAATGGAAATTATTTATTTTACATGAAATTTCCAAATAATTAATAACAAAATTAAATTAAATATTATAGAAAAATACGAACATTCTTTATAAAAGATAAAATCTAATGATAAGATTGTTAAATTTTTAAATACAAATTTAATAGAAATATACCTAATCTTCTAAAAAGATTAAATACAACATTTGATACCTTAAAAAGAGTTCTTTTCAATATTTTACAAATATAAAAATAAATTGTTAATAATAAAATCTTTGAAGGACAAAATGGATTTTTTACATTATCCAAATTGTTTTATGTTTCTTTTCCCCTCACTTCCCCCCAAATTTGGGTATTAAAAAATAAAAGAAAACCAGGGAAGGGAAAGTGAGGGATTCCCAACTCCATTTGATTTCCCTTGTTTAATCAAAATATGTCATCCAAACAAGGGAAAGAATTATCCTTTCCCTTGATTTACTTAACTTTCCTTTAGTTTTAAGAAATCCAAACATGCTGTAAAAGAATCCCCTATAAATGGATTATAACTATTCTGTTTCACTGAATATGGTAGTGCCGTTATATATGGAGCACCTGACTTGTTCAACTTCATCACATGCTATTTACTTAAAAGAGATCCCAGAAGTGCAGCTTATTTAAAAACTTGCGACTCTTTGAATGGTGCTTAGGATAAGTTGACTACTATACTAAGCAGTGTAGTCTCTGTAGGTTGTGCTTTCCCAGCTTTATAATTAGGAAGTTCTTGCATACTTATTATCAACATTATTGATATTGCAATGTACTTCTATCGTAGATAAAGACATTTTTTAGATTTTCTTTCCAGGCAGGGAAACCTACCTTATCAAATATCAATTTGGAGGTGCCAGTTGGCAGCCTGGTTGCAATTGTTGGTGGAACTGGAGAAGGGAAAACATCACTTGTATCAGCAATGCTAGGGGAGATACCTGCAGATGCTAATTCAAGTATTGTAATAAGAGGGACTGTCGCTTATGTTCCACAAGTTTCATGGATTTTTAATGCTACTGTAGGTTGCAGATTGCTTACGTTCTTCACTGATATTTGATTTCATTTCAAATTTTAGCGTTCTTTGGAAATGAAAGTTTCTACTACCTCTTGTTTCTGACCTTCAAACTTTATTTAACAGGTTCGTAACAACATATTGTTTGGGGGTAGCTTTCAACCTGAACGGTATTGGAAGACAATTGACGTTACAGCCCTGCGGCATGATCTTGACATACTTCCTGTTAAGTGAATTTAATACATCTACTTGTCATTTCTTTTGATTATTGTGAATGTCTCCATAACTAATTAACCATCGCATACTGGGCTTCAGGATCATGATCTTACTGAGATCGGTGAAAGAGGGGTGAATATCAGTGGTGGGCAGAAGCAGAGAGTTTCCATGGCTAGAGCTGTCTACTCCAATTCGGACGTGTATATATTTGATGACCCTTTAAGTGCCCTCGATGCGCATGTTGCACAGCAGGTAGTCTATCTACTCTGATCAACATTTGCAATTTCTGTTGCATTCTACACTGATCATAGTTCATTTTGCAGTAATGTAGAACAGGAAATAGATGCTTATCAGACTAGAATGTGACAATCTATATTACTGCAAAATTAGAGAATTAGTTTGAAGGGTATGTTTAAGGGTTAATCGAGGTCAAAAGTTTGGATGAGATTTGGTGTCGGTTTAAAGTTGAGATGAAGAAATTAGAGCAAAAGTGCTGAAAAGTTCTATGATGGTAATTCTTTTTCTTATATATTGACTCCTAACCCTGATAAGAAATTATTGAACTAGTACTTCTTGTCCAGCAAGGAGGCTCTAATAAAAACATGGCTTAAATGCTTCAGGCCATAATTAAACTGAATAAGATCAAACCCATTAGAAAACGAAAAAAGAAGAGCAATAATCTGAACTATTCTTGGAATCTAATCTCGACTTTTCAACTTTGTCTTCTGCATAATACCAGTGTCCTTCAAGGACCACCCCCCCCCCCAAAAAAAAAAAAAAAAAATCTCAGCAAACTCTTCTTTGGAAATTGAATTAGCTATCTTTTCCTTTTAAGAGAAAAGCTTTTTTCAGTTTCTATCAGGATGTATTTTCAACTGTAAGGGGTGATCATCCAACTTTGTTTGATCCCTAAGGTGGGTGCTTGAGGCTATGCCATATTGATCTCATCTGAAGTCATTTGCAGGTTTTCAGCAAATGTATCAAGGAAGAGTTGCAAGGGAAAACCAGAATACTTGTCACAAACCAGCTACATTTTCTTCCACATGTAGACCACATTCTCCTTGTCGCTAATGGTGTAATTAAGGAAGAGGGTACCTTTGAGGAGATCTCCAAAAATGGAAGGTTATTCCAGAAACTGATGGAAAATGCCGGAAAAATGGAAAAACGAGAAGAAAAGGATGATGGGGAAAATTTTGACCTGGAAGACTTGAAACCAAAGTCAAATGAGATGGTTGAGATAAATGAGCTGCAAAAAAACTCAAATCCTGCAAAAAGAAGAAAAGGAAGGAAAGCTGTACTTGTAAAGCAAGAAGAAAGGGAAACAGGTGTTGTCAGCTGGAATGTTTTGATGAGGTAGCATGGACCAATCTTTGATTTCATAACTACAACTTTATCATTCTCCGGCCTTTTCAATAACTTGATTTTATTTATTGTTTCTTTTTTTTTTTTTTTCTAAAACATAACTCAGTTGGGAAAAACTTCCTTTGTCAGCTTCTTTTGGTTAATGGTGTCTGTCTCTCTACAGCAATCAAAACCGAACAACAATTTCTGAGGACTTAAAAAGTTTAGTGCTGGCTGAACTAGTATATAAAAGTTGAAGCTCCTTTATATCAAGTTCACTCAAAAAGTAGTACAACATTAGTGTCTTGCATCCTACAAACGATACCTACTTTTCACTGATCATTTGCTAAAAGTTTTGCCCATTGGACTTTATGGCAGTGCTCTTTTGTTCTTCTTGCGTTTTAACTCTTCTACATTTGAACTCACATGTAAAACGCATGAACAACTTATTAATTCATATGGAAACCCTGAAGAGATTAGAAGTTATATCAATTCAATTCGATATGAGCATAGAACTTATTTTCATTTTGCAGGTATAAGGATGCTCTAGGCGGCCTATGGGTGGTAATGATACTCTTTACATTCTACTTTTCTACTGAAGTTCTTAGAATTTCAAGCAGCACTTGGTTACGCTTTTGGACAGATCAAAGTACTTCAAGTAGTTATCACCCTGGGTACTACATTGTCGTATATGCTCTCCTAGGATTTAGTCAGGTAAGCGTGTCTTTGTCTGTAGCTAATAGATGATTTCCATTGGTATTCATTTGCAGTAGCTATAATGACAGATTATAATGATACCCACTTTTACCTTCCATTTTAGTACTTATTATAACGACTTATTTACCATTTTAACGATTTCAGGTAACTGTGACGCTATCAAACTCTTTCTGGTTGATCACTTCAAGTCTTCGTGCAGCTAGAAGATTACATGATATGATGCTAAACTCCATCCTAAGAGCTCCAATGTTGTTTTTCCAGACCAATCCCACCGGGCGTGTAATCAATAGGTTTTCAAGAGATCTAGGTGATATAGATCGTAATGTTGCTAATTTCATGAATATGTTTATGAATCAGTTGTGGCAGCTTCTCTCGACATTTGCACTGATAGGCATCGTGAGCATATTTTCATTGTGGGCGATAATGCCACTTCTCATCTTGTTTTATGCAGCCTATCTATATTATCAGGTATGTCCAATAATTCAGTTTCTCATCTGTTTTAAGCCTTGAGTTTTTATGTTTCTTAAGTTTTGAGAATGTACAGCACATTGACTTTCCACCATCATAGGGTGCATTCAGTTTGTGGATAATTTAGTTTCCAAGTTGGGTCTACCTCAGTTGCATGCACTTCAAAATATTATGGTGATTATTACCTTTCATTTAGGGTGTGACTGGATGAAGAATTTAGAAAAGGGATTTCATTTCTAACAGTGTGTTCAAAATACCATTGATGAATTTAGTTTTTTTTGTGTGTGTGTGTGTGTTTCATTCAAATTCTTCTTTTTTAATTCACATGACCTCACTACAAAATAAAAAAAATTAAACCACGAAAACATTTTATTAAATTTAATATATATTTTTTATTGTCAAAATAATATTGACATATTTTTACAATTCTAAAGATATCCATATTGCATAATTTTCCGTACATATATGTATTTTTTTTAATACCACTAATTTTCTTTATAATTATTTTTAATCATGAAATTGCAAAACTTAAATTTTCTTTAAATTATTTATCCAAACAAAATAATTACAAATATTAGCATTTTGAAATGATGTATTTAAAATACTTTAATTTCAAATTTGTTCTTAATTTTAAAGTTCTCTATCCAAATGCACTCTTAATGCATTTTGCTCTGGACAAGTCTCAATGATCATTTGCAATGGCAGAGCACATCTCGTGAAGTGAAACGCTTGGATTCAATTACCAGATCGCCTATTTATGCACAATTTGGAGAAGCTTTAAATGGTCTGTCATCCATTCGTGCGTACAAAGCTTATGAACGGGTTGCTAATATTAATGGGAAATCCATGGATAACAATATCAGATTCACCCTTGCAAATACAAGTTCAAATCGTTGGCTCACAATAAGGTTAGAAACGTTAGGAGGCCTTATGATTTGGTTGACAGCAACCTTTGCAGTTCTGCAAAATGGAAGAGCTGAAAACCAGGCAGCATTTGCGTCCACGATGGGTCTACTTCTAAGCTATTCTTTAAATATCACTAGTTTATTGAGTGGTGTTTTAAGACAAGCAAGTCGAGCTGAGAATAGCTTAAATGCTGTAGAACGTGTGGGTTCATATATCAATTTGCCTTCAGAGGCTCCAGACGTAATTGAGAGTCACCGTCCTCCACCTGGTTGGCCTTCATCTGGTTCAATTCAGTTTGAGGATGTTGTCCTGCGGTACAGGCCTGAACTTCCCCCAGTCTTATGTGGATTGTCCTTTACTACTTCTCCAAGTGAAAAGATAGGGATAGTTGGAAGAACTGGTGCAGGAAAATCCAGCATGCTGAATGCACTATTTCGGATTGTAGAGCTGGAAAAAGGAAGAATCTTGATCGATGGTTGTGATATTTCGAGATTTGGACTATCAGATTTGCGAAAGGCTCTTAGTATTATACCGCAATCACCGGTTCTTTTTTCAGGTACTCACTTTAACTTTTGATTATGTTAGGTGAAGTGCTTGGCTTAATCTTTAAAATACTTTGTCAACCCTATAATTCTTTTTTTATTCAAGTTTTCTGAAATAATTTTCTGTTAAAGTTTGATCAATGCATTCACTTTTCTTTGTTGGAATAATAATACCTTCATGTAGGGAGAAACATTCCAGAGTGAGAATTTAAAATATTTCTGCTTTTCCTCTGTATTTTCTAGTACAATATCTCCTAAGATTGAAATTTCTCATTTTCGTAGTCATCTTTAATTCATCCAGGAACTGTTCGATTAAACCTTGATCCATTCAATGAGCACAATGATGCTGACCTTTGGGAGGCTTTAGAAAGGGCGCATTTGAAGGATGTAATCAGGAGGAACTCTTTTGGTCTGGATGCTGAGGTATTCTAATAGAAAAGGAAACGGTTTCTAATTGTTAATCTAGAAAGGTAGTTTTAGTGATTTGGACTGCCAACCTAATATTTGTGATGTATGTTTGATGAACTATCTCCCACAGCTAACTGCTAATCTAGAAAACTAGTTTTGGTGTTTAGGGCTGCCAAAATAATTATAGTGATGCGAGTATGTTTGTTGAGCTATCTCTCGGTTAAAACTTAAAACAAATAAAAATGAGTAAAATGGTCAAATAACAGGCTTAAATTATCATAGACGTCTTGTTATTTAAGGCATCTTTTCTTCGTCGTTTATTGTATAAAATATGAGTATGTAGCTATGCTCATGGAAGTTGGAGTATAATCAAGTGTTCAGGTAAACAGTCATAACTCCGTGCCTCTTAAATTGGTCATTGTGTCTAAAGTAAGATTATATATAACGTGTGTAACCATTTATATTGGAAAAACTTTTTTTATATATCGTTTAAAACAAGAGAAAGGGAAGTGTTGATGAAATAATTCTGCTCCATCCTTGTTCAAGGTTTTAGAGAGTGGGGAGAATTTCAGTGTTGGGCAGAGGCAATTATTGTGTCTTGCTCGAGCATTGCTGCGAAGGTCAAAGATTCTTGTTCTTGATGAAGCAACAGCAGCAGTGGATGTTAAGACTGATGCTTTTATCCAGAAAACCATTCGTGAAGAATTTAAATCTTGCACGATGCTAATTATTGCTCACAGACTAAATACCATCATTGACTGTGACCAGATTCTTGTGCTTGATGCTGGTCAGGTATGCCTTCTCACACGTGTTATTCTTGGATATTTCTGGTTCTTTTTCTTTCTTTGATTTTCCCTCCTGTTTAATAGGCATATTCTAGCTCTACAATACTTAAGGCAAGATTGACTGTTTTCCAAGAATGGCTTGGCAAAGTCTAGCTTAAATATACAAGGACATTTTTGTATGCTATGATTAAGTCTTCTTTGGATTGGGAAATTACTGGTGACCAGATAACTTCTGATTCTGTTCTTTCAGGTTCTAGAGCACAGTACTCCAGAGGAACTGCTAGCTAATGAAGAAAGCGCATTCTCTAAAATGGTTCAAAGTACAGGGCCTGCAAATGCTGAATACTTACGAGGCTTAGTTTTTGGAGGTGGGGAGAATAGGTTGAGTGGAGAACATGCCACACGGTTAGATGGTCGGATGAGATGGCAGGCGTCATCCCGCTGGGCTGCTGCTGCACAATTTGCCCTAGCTGTTAGCCTCACTTCTTCACAGAATGACCTTAAAAGGTTTGATATTGGAGATGCAAACAACATCGTCAGGAAAACTGAAGATGCAGTCATAACTCTGCAGACTGTTTTGGAGGGAAAGCATGATGAAGTTATAGATGATATGCTTCAGCAACACCAAGTTCCCAGAGATAGATGGTGGTCAGCTCTTTACAGAATAATTGACGGTATACATATAGTAATCTCTCATGCACGTAAACTACCCCTAAAAAATCCACACGTTGTGCAGGTCAATTTTATGAGGGGTTACCAGTGATGATTAGTTTACTTGATTATAGGATGGTAGGAGGAAACAAAAATAGTGATCAAAGCTCCACGGTTTACATTGCGATGATTCATGAGATGATAGAAATGAGTGTTCATAGTGATTTACATGTTCTTTTCCCTGTTGTCGTAGTAAATTATCCTATGGAAGAATGGCTTTATCAACTACAAAAATGTGAAACAATGATCTAGTTTCACCTAAAGAATTTGGCTGCTGTTTTTTACTTAGCGCTCAAAATTCTAAGATCAGTAATATTGACCCAGGGGATAGCAATCATTGGATGAAGATTTGAAAGTCAGCTATAAGCAAATTTTGGAATAAAGTTTTGTTTCATTGTATTATCATTGTTCATCATCAATAATTGGTTCTTGTTTCAGGTCTTGCTGCAATGAGCAGGCTAGCTCAAAATAACAGGCTTCTACAATTAGAGCTGGAATTTGAAGACAGACCTGTGGATTGGGACGAGATTGAAATATAATAAAGCAGATCCCTGGAATTTGAAGACTGTAGTGGACATCTACATCCTGCTGACACTGATATTAAATTGCCGGATTCATATCTGATATTCTCACACTTGCAACTAGTTAAGTCAGTCCCAATCAGTTGGCTATCAACACCAAAATTTTATTCCAAATTTTAAGGAAAGTATTTCAATTCCTGTGAAAAAACAGTAATACGATTTTTACAGGAAAAATGCACTTGGGTTTGGGTCATTTAGGCTCAATAATAGAACTGTATTTTCTATTGGGATAATGTCATACATACTTCTACCTCAGCACTCTCATGTATGAAGAAACTCGTCTTGCGGGAGCAATTCTGTCCGTGATCATATTCTTCATCAATGAGTATTTCCTCTGTTATTTTCATATCCTATTGGTGGGTTTTTGCCCTTCTATGGTGGGTTGGTTTTTAAACTGAGTTCCCGAGTCTATGTCAAACCCTTAAAAAAAAAAATTCCATTCCAATAGTTAAAAAAAACAAAACATCTAGTTTTTTTTGAGATTGGTTGCTGTTCTTAATATTTTCTTGCTAAAACAAGCTTTTCTTCTTTTCTGTTGTGAATATTCATGCTGCACAAGTGTTTTCTGTTGTTGTTGATGTTTGAGATACATGTGTCCAGTTGTCAGTGAAATCCTTCGATCCAGGTATATGATCAATTCCTTCCTCAGACACAGGACCCATCTGTTCAATCTTGCTCCGCTCTTTTCCTCTATTGGTTCTAAGTTTTGTGGGAAATAAACTTATGTTGCTTTCTAGCTTACCTAAAGTTATGCATAATAAGTACCAGGTACTATTGTCTTTGAGGTTAGATTTATCCTGAAAATTTCATTAGTTTCAGCTGTGATTTTGGTGTATATATAATATGGAGTGGAAATTCCCATACTTCAGGTTTAACTCCAAAGAAGACTTGCGTCAGTTGATTGATCAAAGAAAAAGAAAGAGAATAGAATCAACAAGAAGAACATGGATGAGAAACTAAAGCACTTTGATGATATAGGTTTAGCAGTCTAAAAATTCTCTTTAGGTTTAACACTTTGCTTGATATGATGAAAAAAAATTGAAATGATGAAGATTTGGACAATAAGAAAACATAAAACCTATTATTTCCTTGGTAAAGTTGAAAGTAAAAAGAAAAAATAATACGATATGTTTCTCATTTTAAACAGTCTTAAATCCACATGAAAGATAAAATTTGTGTCGTTGAAATCTATCATAAAAATCTTATTCTTAGTTTTACTACAATAAATTGTTTTAATGTATTTTGGAGTTATCATCCACAAAAATGAAAATTAAATTAAAAAAAGTTGTTAATAGGCACATGTTTAAGCATTACTTTTTCTTTCTAATTTTACTTCTTTTGGAATCAGTATGAGGTTTAAAAAATTATATAATGTAATATAATAAAAGTTGAAATTTTTTTAGATCTTTGGAGATAAATATTTATGATGAAAAATTAAAAGTCTTAAGCATTTAATTATTTTATTTTAATCTGAATTTTTTTTCCCACATTAAAAATTTAAAAAATATTTTTTAGATTCTTTTCAATCCTGAATTCTAGGTTGCACTCTCAAACAACATCGAGCTTATCTGAGCTTTACTCAAAGATGAATGTATCCATTAATTAAGTTAAATAATAACAGCTCATGCAATATGTATGGGGTCACAAATTTTACAATTATTTATATATTTTAATTAAACTTTTTAAAATTTTTACAAGACTATCATTTACTTTTTATTTAATATATTAATTTTTTTAAAAAGTATACAACTATATTGTTGAAATCCAATTTATCCAGGCCCAATGAGATAAATTTAGTTTTAAAATTAGATTTATTTTAAATTTAAATTTACATAAAATTTAAATTTATTATAAATTTAAATTTTAAAAATAAATTAAATGTCCAAAGTCCATATTACAAAAAGCCCGAATTAGGCCTAATTACAGACCAATTCACAAAAGGCCCAAATTGTCTAAATACTCAAAAGACCCAAGGTCAACAAGTGGGTCTGTTATCAACCCACTTGCACTGCTGCTGCCCATCTCAACCAACCAGGACTCACCACGTCGGCATGGAACCAGATCCAAGTTGCTACCTCCTGCACAGCCGACTGCCACCAGCTTCAACCTGCCATGGCCGAACCTGCAAAAGTTGACAAGAATGCATTAAATGTAAGAAACAAAATAAAATCATGGTGAAATTGGCTATAAAAGCCAAATTAAATTTTGTACAAAGGGTTACAAACCCTGTTTTGAAAATCGAATACACGAAACCTTTCTTAGCAACCAATACACAGTAACTTTCCAAAAACAGTGGGCATTCTCGAGGATAGTAGAAGATACACACAAACAATCGAAGTAGATTCAAAGTCTTAAGAACTAAGGCATTCAGGTATCCCAAGCATATATATTTGTTGTTATTTATTATAGTTAAGTTTTCTAAAAACTTTTCATATCTGTAATAGATATTAAATGCATTAATCTCTTGACTGTCATTAGGCATTATAATGTTTGATTATTTCTAAGCATTAATGGTTGGTTATTAATAATAATAAATATGTTATTAATAATATTGATGATAATATTATAATAATAACTGTTTTAATATTAATAATAATTAATAAAAATAAAACAAAGTCGAAAAGTCAGAAGGCCATATCTGTCGGTTCCGATCCATCGCCGTTGGAGCCGTGAGCGCCGCGCCACCGTCCGCAAGACCCCCGTCGTTCGAACCCTTACAAACAATACCGAGATGGAACAAATTTGAGATTGAGAAAAATGGTTTTTAAATAATTAAAAAAGGCAAATGTTTTAAAATGAAAGAAAGGGGATTTTAAGATGAAGATCAATAAAAGAAAGAAAGTTTTGAAATTTTTCCAGATCTGGATTTTAGCAGATCTGGGTTCGGGTTTTTAAAGAAAAAAAGAACAAAAGAAGAAAAGGAAAGGAAACGACACCCTTTTCTTTCGGTTAACATGGATGGCGCGTGAACCGACGTAGCGCACGTGTGACCGAGGAGCGGCGTCGCGGCGTGGTCGGGATTGCGGAACAGCGGCGCGTGGGTCTTTGACGCGCGATGGATGGCCGAGGCTCGCGGTGGTAGGATGTGGTTTCTCCTTGGCCGGCCTTGAAGAAGAAATGAGAGAAAGAGGGAATTTTTCAGTTTTTTTAAAAAAATAAAAGAAATAATGAGAAAAAAACCATAAAATATAATTTATAAGAGACCCATGGACCGACCCGACCCGACCCGACCCGACCCGCCTTTGGATCCGAATGTGATTAATGGGTTATTTGCACGTTTGGTCCTTCCGCTTTTTTAATTGTTTTAATTTTAGTCCCTTTCATACTTTTAATTATTTTTAATTTGGTCTGATAATTTTATTCACTTTTCAATTTAGTCCTCTGACATTTTGAATGTACCAGAGGCTGCCACGTGTCACTGTTATGGCTTATTTATGCATTTGCTCCTTTTTATTTTCAATTTCTTTTAATTTAATCCCTAAATCAATTTCCGTTTAATTACACAATTGACCCAAGAATTTTTCAAGATTTACAAACTAGTCCTTTTACTTCTGGATGCCTGTGGGGCTGCCACGTGTCACCCATTCTTTGGTTTTATTGCTCTCTAGTCCCCAAACTTTCTAAAATTCCATTTTTAACCTCGATTTCACCCAAAATTACCATTTTACCCCTAAACTTTTCAAAATCTCATTTTTAACCCCGATTTCACCCAAAATTATCATTTTACCCCCAAACTTTCCAAAATCCCATTTTTGACCCCGATTTCACCAAAAATTACCATTTTACCCCTAAACTTTCTAAAATTCCATTTTTAACCCTGATTTCACCCAAAATTACCATTTTACCCCCAAACTTTCCAAAATCCCATTTTTAACCTCGATTTCACCAAAAATTACCATTTTACCCTCGAACCTTCCAAAATCCTAATTTTGACCCCGATTTCACCAAAAATTACATTTTTACCCTCAAAAGTCAAAAATTACCATTTTACCCCCTGGCATCCAAAGGTCCCGTTTTCAATCCCGATTGCATCGTTTTTCCTCTTCACTAAATACTTACGTTTATTTTAATCATTATGCACTTGCATTTTACATTTTTGCATTCTATTTATCTGCTTATTATCTTGCTTCGTATTTAATTTCTCTTATTAATTGCTATTCGATATTTTAAACTTATATGCTCATTTTTAAAGTATTTTTTTTGACGAGGCAATGTTCCTCTCGTGTGAAAGCTTTGAGAAATCATGCTCTAACGTGTCGGGTGTGATTTTTCATATAACTCACACGCGTCGAATATCCTCTTTTAAGATTTTTATACCTGTTAACTCCGAGATTCCGAAAATATAGTGTCCTAACGTGTTGGTCACGATTTTAATTCTCCGCAAAAATCAAAGTAAACGGGTATTCCATATTTGAATCTTTTAAACCATGTGTCCGAGGATTACATTTTAAATCCAATACGAAATTTTCAAATTCTCAAAACATATATCTATATTACAAATAATTTTAAAGCGAGGCAATGTCTTGTCGCGTGAAAACTTCGAAGAATCGCGCTTTAACGAGTTAAGTGTAATTTTCGTAATTCATGCAAGTCGGATATCCTTTTCGAAAGTTTTCAAAACACACTTCAACCTTATAATTATATATGAAATGATTTTAAGACCAAAAGAAGAAACAATGTCCTTTCGTGTGAAGATCTCGAAACATCATGCCCTAACGTGCTGGGTGTGATTTTCGTATGATTCACGTGATAGAACACTCTCTTTAAAATGTCTCGAAATGTCCTTCAGTTTTGAAACTCCGAGAATATAGTGCCCTAATGTGTTGGACACGTCTTCTAATTCTCATAGGGGATTGAAACACGAGGACGAATTTTCCTTTAAAGTTTTCCTTTGAAATTATACAAAGCCGTCTAAATTAAACATCGTATTTTAAATTTTACTCGAGTTTTCATTTGTTTTCATAAAATAAGACCCGAAAATAATCATGTGGCATCAATTTTTGGGCGTATGAGGGTGCTAATCCTTCCTCATGCGTAACCGACTCCCGAACCTGTTTCTCTGGATTTTGAAGACCCACTTTTTTAAACGTTTTAAACATTTTATGATGATCCAATCACACCTAATAAAAGATTGGTGGCGACTCCCATTTCCCTTTTTGTTCCAAAGTTTCGAAATTTTAAAATGAATTTTTCGAAACCTCGTCGTTCTCGAAGTGGTTTCGACATATATAATCACAAATTAAGAAGAATAATATAATATAAAATAATACATAGTCTAATAATAATAACAAAAATCAAATGCTAAAAAGAATCTATGAAGTTACTAAAACCCACACGTAAAACATCATAAAATTTTGTAGAAACAAGAAAACCAACTTTGGTTAAGTTCATATAAATCAACTACCTCAATCACATGCTACATTGCCAAGAATTAGCAAAAAACCATTACAAGCAATTACTTGGCAAGTTGAACTATGAAAATTAAAGTAATTTATTATGACATGAAAAATATACAAATCTAAATTGGATATATATCATATTTAACGATACTGAATATTGAGGTAAAACTATTATGGAAGTCTTTGTATTAAGAGTCAGATTATGTTTTGTTCTTTCTGCTCAAAAAATGAGAAAATTAATTCTTATAGATTAGATTAAAGGACAAATTGATCATTCTATTAAAAATTTCATCTATTTCTACTGTTTAAAATTGATCCGTGTACATCAAAATAAGATACACATGACACAACATGTGTAATTGTATGATTATTTTTCAACCATACTAATTTTTTAACAATAAAAATGAATGATTTTAATATAAACACACATTGCAACTCTTCTTGTAAAATTCTACGAGCTAGCACTACAATGGCCTCCATCAACTTGCAGCTCTACTCTGAACTGTAGAGCCCCACTCCCAACCGAATTTACAATACATGGAATCTGGGCACAAGATTTTCAGTGCAATTCAATGTCCCCATATGATGCAACGAGTCCCTGCACCCAACCGACTGACACTTGGTTACAAAACGATAGGGACTCCAGGTACGCATATGTACATTCTTCGCTTGAAACTATTAAGTAATGTATCTGTTATCTAACCAAAATTATTGTTTTAAATTTAAAAGGGTTTGCTACATAGTGATCAAGCTCTTCGGCGAGGCTTACTATGGCCAAACTTGAACTTGATAGGGTCAAACATGAGACTTGTTCCGACTTTGCACACCATCCTCAGCTATACTTCCAATCGGGCATAAAATTTAGGAGAAACTTAGATCCAAGTATATCGAATAATTTGTTTTTTCACATTTCTATTTGTGTTTAATATATTTTATCGTCTTTTATTCACATTAATAATTTTTCAGATAAAATATATTTTGTTTCCAAACATTTTACAAGCACCAACTTCAAAATTGTAAACAACGAACCATATATGCCATTGATAATTTTTAAAATTAGGTATTTAAACAATAATTTTGCCTTTTATAATTTTAAAATTTAAAGGTTTAATGCATAATTCAGTACCTGAGTTGGAATTCTCAGTGTCACGACTTGGTACGCAAGCGATCTAGTTTCTTCACTTTGATGTTTGGGCTCGAATTTGCAACTTGGGTGACTTGGAGTTGTGACTGTAAGAACCCTTACCTGATCCAATTGTCGGGTTCGAGCAACAAAGTGCCACATTCGTACAGACAAATTCACAGTAAAAACATCATTCAAATCATCAATCATGCAATCTTATCAACAATACAACATTGAACATCATGAACACTCGTTTTCGGGTCTTATTCAAGCATATGAATGCTTTAAGGGCAACCCGATATCAAATAGGGGCCTTTTTGTAACATTTCTAAAATTGGTAATCAAATATAACATAAACAAGTCATTCAAATATTCAATCATATCATAAATATCTAGATATTAAAATCTACTATTAACCCGAGTCTTAATTGAACTTACGAAAGCTTTTTTGTAGACCCGAGCACGAACATCATGCTCATAATATTATATCATTCCATCTATTTATGAATTGTACATCCAATTTCAATTTAATTTCAATTACTATTTCATTTCCTTATTCAAATTTCGAATCGAACTCGTTGACTCGTCACATTTTTATATCGACCCTTGAGGCTTGTATAAGCAATTCGTATGATTTTTCAAATGTCATCGATATAAGTTAATCACAATATATATACAAATCATAATATCAATCCAATTCAAATATCGTTTATCAAAATTCATTTTATACCCCTATTAACCTGATTCGAACTTCAATTTACTTTTTCAATAAGTCTTCCATTTGAGATTTTTTTCATACAACTTTTTGATTGCTTTGCCATAAAAAAATATTTGTAATATGCCAAATTAACACCATTAGTCAATAAAACAAAAGATTTGAAATATGCTATAAATCAAGACCATCATATGATAACCTAAAACTATAGCAGATGAATAAACACAAGGATTTTCTCTTCCAAAAACCATCAGCAGTAATGAAACCAAGTACACTGATGTGGGGCAGAAACTTCAACTTCTAAAATCCAAAAGGCTTGAAGCCTTAACCACAAATATAAAAGCATTCACTCCACCCATCCAGTCGAAGAACTGTCGGAGAAACAATAATTAATTAGTCTAACTGAACTTGATACGAATGTAAGAGATAATGGAACAACACTATTTTCTTCGGTATTCCATTGACGAACTCTTTGCAACCTCCCTTACCATTAACTCTATCTTTTAAGAAGAGCTCATATAGTTTCCCATAAGCATATTTTGCAACTTCAGTAAATCATCCAACAAAAAAGAAATAAAATGAAAAGAAACTTGATAAAAGATTCAGTGATATACTCTAACCTTTTTAAGAGTCTCCCACACTTGAGCCTCAGCTTCAAAAAGTTTGGTTATTTGATAGGAGTGAGAGATGCTGTATAATATTTTTCTTTTAAGGAGCTGTCGAAACCATCCTTTTTATGGAAAACGACGAGTTTCGAAAAATATTTTAAAATTCGGAAAAATGGGTGTTTAGAAAATGGGAGTCGCCACCAATCTTTTATGTGGGTGTGATTGGATCACCACAAAACGTTAAAACGTTTTTAAAAAATGTTGATCTTCGAAATCCAGAAAATGAGTTCGGGAGTCGGTTACGCATGAGGAAAGATTAGCACCCTCATACGCCCAGAATTGGTACCGTATTGATTATTTTCGGGTCTTAATTTGTAAACCTTAAAAGCTCAAATAAAGTTTAAAATATGATCCTCTAATGCATGAGTTATGTTTAAAAGAAATCGATTTTTCTTTGGAAGTCCCGATATTTCAAAGTGATCGAGGAAGAAAATTACGTCCAGTGAGTTAGGACATAATATTTCGATATCCAGAAATAACGAGTTTTCCTTTGTAAAACTTTTTAAATTTTGAAAGAGGATGTTAAATTATCTCGATTTAAAGAAAGGTTGCAACTTGTGAGTTAAGGCACAAATTTTCATAATCAAAGATAAGGAAACATTGCCTCGATTAAGGATATTTGATTATTTCGACTTGAAGAAAAATTGCACCTAGTAAGTTAAGGCGCAAAATTTCGAACTCGAAATAAAATACTATTGCCTCGATTTTAAAGTTTTTATGAAAACAATTTTGAAAATAAATATGCGAGTTTAAAATTAATGAGCAATTAATGACAAATATTAGACAACATGAAGAAAAATGATTAAGCAAATAAAATGGTAAACAAAAATATAAAATATAAAATACAAGTGCATAACAACGAAAATTAAATGCAAATATTGATAACTAAGGAAAATGGTGCAATCGGGGTTGAAAATGAGACTTTTTGGATACTCGAGGGTAAAATGGTAATTTTAGACTTTCAAGGGCAAAATGGTAATTTTGGAAAAATTTGGGGTTAGAAATGATATTTTAGATGATCGAGGGTAAAACAGTAATTTTTAAAAAAATCGAGATCAAAATGGGATTTTTGGGCATCCGGGGTAAAATGGTAATTTCGAGAGTTCCAAGGTCAAAAATGGAATTTGTGGAAGTTAGAGGTAAAAAATAGAATTTTTGGAAGTTTAGGGGCAAGAATGTAATTTTTGGAAGTTTGGGGTCAAAATGGAATTTTTGAAAGTTTAGGGGTAAAAATGTAATTTTGGGAAGTTTTGAGGTCAAAAATCTAATTTTATAAGTTTAGGGGCAAAAATGTAATTTTAGGAAGTTTTGAGGTCAAAAATGTGATTTTGGAGAAGTTTCGAGGTCAAAATGTAATTATTGGATAGTTTAAGGACCCCTAAGGCAATAAAACCAAAAATGGGTGACACGTGGCGGCCCCACAGGTATGCAGAAGTCAAAGGACTAATTTGAAAATTATGAAAAATTCATGGGTCAATTTTGTAATTAAACAGAACTTGATTGAAGGATTAAATTAAAACAAATTAAACATGAGAGGGACTGATTTCAAAAAAAACCAAAATTATGACAAGTGGCGGCCTCTGGTGCTTTCAAAACTTGAAGGGACTAAATTGAAAAACGATTAAACTTATTGGGCCAAATTATAATTAATTAAAAGTACCAAAATGACTAAATTGGAACAATTAAAATATTAGAAAGCACTGATTACAGAAATAACCCATTTAACGAAAACACGCGGAATCTAGGTCTGGGTCGGGTCGGGTCGGGTCGGACAATCCATGAGTCATTAAGCAAAACGGCGTCGTTTTGGCTCTTTGAATCTTGCTCAAAACGGCGCCGTTTTGTAAATGTTATAAACCCATCTTTTAAGAGAAAATTTCATTTTCTTTCTTTTTTCAAAACCAAAAACAAGACCCCATCTTTTTTTTTCTCTCATCTCTCTCAACTTTCTCACATCTCAAGGGCCGGCCAAACCTTCGGTCGCTGGTCACCACTGGACAACGAGCCCCACGCGCCACCGCCACTCGCAACTCGCACCGTTGTCGTCTGCTGGCCGATGCGCGTGCATCCCTACGCCGATGTCTTTCCGTCGTCTACGCCGCTGGTAAGGTGAGTTTTAAAGCCTCTTCTTTTTCCTTTTTTCTTTTATTTAAAAAAAACATTTCTCCTTCCTTTCTTTTCCTTATTTATTTTTTGATTGTTTCATTTTTTCATTCGAAGTCAGATCTGGTTTAAAACCAGATCTGAAAATTTTCAATAATCTTTTCTTTTCATTATTTTTTTTATTCTTCATGAAGGTTTGAAACGTTCATCATTTTTTTTATCTTTGATCTTTGAAAAAGAAATCCCATTTTTAAACAAATCATATTTGTTTCATTTTCGTTTCAAACTATGCGTTTTTTTTAAACCCCTTTTGTGTTTGGTTGCTGATTTCTTGTAGATCGGTCTTCGACGGATGTTACCACGACGGCGGACGGTGGGTCGGGGCTCTGGTGGCTACTCCGGTGTGACGGTCGGACGAAGATGAGTCCCCGACTCTTCGATTTCTTTCTTTTTTTTAATTAAAGTATTATTATTAATGTCATTTATTAATATTATTAAACCGTTCATTAATATTATTAAAACTTTAATGCTGCTTTAAGAAATTAAATATACATATATATATTTATTACATTTGAAAATAGGTAACTCATAATAAAAGGGTGGGGCTGCAGGGTATTTTATACTTTTGAAACTGATGAGTTTAGGAATCTATAACATAAATGTTAGTAAGCATACACTGAATGTTACCTGATTAACTTTCGATGCTTGTATCCTGACCTTGGTTTCGATTGATGCTTTGCTTGCTGTTAATTATCACCAAGTACACTATATATTACCTGCGAATACTCAACGGTTTATCTTTTTTGTATTTGCTTTTCAACAAGTTTTTGTATTGATTGTCTATTGTCAAAGAAAGAGAAAAAAAATCCCCTTGTTACAGATTTTAAAATGGCTTTTATAGCCAAAATGATTTACACAAAATACTGTTGTTTTGCCCCTGTTTCTGCTTCGTCTTGTTGTTGCTGCTGTGTTTTCTTTTGCAGGTATCATTAGAAGAATGGTCTTCTGTGGTCAACGCCGATGCAAGTGAGAAGCGCCCCTTGCTAATTTGGTACAAGGAAGATGAGGAGTGCCTCGGAGAACGACGGATCTTGGGCAGAGGGAACCTCGGGGGGAGCCAAACGTCTCGGCATCCAAGGGGTCAAAGGTCAAGGGTCATCAAAGGCTGACGTGGTGCTGACGTGGAGCTTGCTGACGTGGACGTGATGATGTGGCACGTGATGATGTGGCAGCTGACGTGGCGGCTTAGGCGGATTTGTGATTTGGGCTTGTATGGTTGGGTATTTGGAATTTTGTAATTTGGACATTTAAGTTTGGGCTGAGCATTTGTATTTGGACCTTGATTTTATATTAAGTTTTAAATTTATTCAAATTTAACTAAATTTAAATTTAAAGCAAATTTAAATTTAAAAAGATAAATTTAAGTTTAAAAATAAATTTAAATTAATTTAAACCTAATTTTAAAATCGAAGTTTAATCCAAACTTGGGCCCGATCAGAATTGGGCAGGAACATCAGTTAAAAGCTTAATACTTTAAAAACTTTTTTAAGATTTAGAAAGCTTGAAAGTTTGCACATCCCCAAAATATAAAACGGGATTCCAAGGACTCGAAACCTTCGAAAATTAAGTTATATAGATGCAGGGCTGCAAGTATCGAGACTTGGCCTCTAAGTACTGAGAATTACGCCGTAACATATAATATAATCCAATTTATTTCCATGTTAAATAATCAATAACAATTCATTTTTCTATTTTGGTCAAATTTATATTAGTCCTTGAACTTTTCAAATTTTATAATTTGGTCCTTTCATCATCTTTTCACTTCTACAATTCTTCTCATTGATTTTCATATCCAAAATCAACTTTATTCTCATTATACTCCTTTTTTTTTTTATTGGTTTCCAAATTTTCTTATAAATCCACTAATTTGATACTAGAATAGTGTCACGTGTTTAATTAGAAATTTTGAGTGTTACAAAAATCTCCTCTTCTCAAGAAAAGTTTTTCCTTGAAATTTCATTCTTTTTCCATCATAATCTGTTATAACTCATTTAAGACATCAATTCATTATTGTTTTGTTTCGTTTATCCGTACACATGATCTCATCAAATCCCAAATTTAAATCTTTCTTTAATAATCTGTTAGTGTATGTTGTTACTGCTGTTAATATAGTTGAGAATAGTTATTGCTGTTAAAGCAGTTGTGTTAGTTAACAGTGCATAGTTAAAGCAACAGTTTAGTCTATAAATGCTTCAGTGATGTACGTACAAAATTAAGTAAGATACAATTCAGGAATTGATTTCTATCCGTCTTAGTTTCTTTTAGTTTCTTAACATAGTATCAGAAGTCTCTAAATTCTGAGGACCTGTAAATTTTTTTTTTTCATTTGTGCTTGTTGCAATGGCGGCTGAATCTGTAGTTGATAATCGTATCTTTTCTACTAAGAGGATTAACATCCTCCTTGATGATTCCAACTATCTTCTCTAGAGACAACAGGTACTGCTCGCATTCAAAACTCAAAATCTTCAACAGTTCCTTGATCCACAGTCGTCTGCTCCTTCATCTACCATAACTGCTGAAAATGGTGAAACACAAGACAATCCAACTTTCTTGGTGTATGAGCAACAGGATTGTGCTATTGCATCCTAGATACTCTCTTCTGTTAGCCGGGGGGTTCTACCTCAACTCATTGGGATGGATTCCAGCTCTCACCATCTCTGGGAGCTTCTGAAGTTTTCTAAGTAAGCTCTAGTGAGCTTAGTATATGCGTTTAGGGAAAGCAAGTAGCTTAACAGCCTTGCTTCTGGATTTTTTTTGTTTTCTCTTTTGTAAGCTCAAACGAGCTGTGTTTAAACCAAGCAGCTTAACAGCCTTGCTTCCAGTTTTTTTTTATTCTCTTTTGTAAGCTCAAACGAGCTGTGTTTAAACCAAGCAGCTTAAGAGCCTTAATTCCAGAATTTTTTTTTGTTTAGCATAAAAGAAGAAAAAGGAAGAAGAAGAAAGCATGGTGAATGTTTTACAACTACAAGCACCGTACGTCCACTATAGCAATGGCAGCAAACTCTACACATCATGCTAAGGTGAAGCATGTAGAGATAGATTATCATTTTGTCAGGGAGAAGGTTCTTGATGGGTTAGTATAGGTTAATTTTGTTCCATCAAAGAAGCAGATAGCAGATGTATTGACCAAGCCAATCACACCAAAACAGTTTAATTTCTTCAGAGATTCGTTGCATGTGGTGTCATTAAAGGATTAGAAAGAATAGAAAGCTGGGGGAACGTTAGTGTATGCTGTTACTGCTGTTAATATAGTTGAAAATAGTTATTGCTGTTAAAGCAGTTGTGTTAGTTAACAGTGCATAGTTAAAGCAACAGTTTAGTCTATAAATGCTTCAGTAATGTACGTACAAAATTAAGTAAGATATAATTCAAGAATTGATTTCTATCAATTTTAGTTTCTTAACAATCTCAAACTCACATCATTTTCAACTCTTTTTGAAGGTTTGTATCAAGCAAAATACTTATCCAAAATGATCATACTTAACATCCTTTAGATGTTCAAAACAAGTCAATTCCACTTAGCTTCCTTAATAGCTCAAATTATTAAGACGTGATATTGACAACCCTCAAATAGCTCACTCTTTGCACTTTCTCACAATATCAATCCATAATCAAATTTCGAATAACCAAAATTTTCTCCCGAATCAAACTTAAAATGTGTATCCTTATTCTCATTGTAAAATTTCATTGAAACGTTGAAATCACTTAGAAAGCTCACTATCTCATCTTCTCTCGAATTATCAGAATGTCTTAGTACACAACTTTTAAAGATAATTATCATCAAATTTTCTCATTACTAAAATCTCGTTGCATTTTCTTGTAAAATTGTCATGTGCGTTGCAACATTAATGCCTTTAAAAAATTAATAGTTAAGTTAATTTTTCCATAAAAAAAAGTAATTTGACTAAATTTTAAAAGTTAAAGATTAAAGTGATCCAAAAAATAATAAGGGTCAAAGTGATAAAATAAGTAAATATCAAGGACTAAATTTATCTTTATCCCTTAAAAATATTTTAAAACATTGAGAAAGTTAAAATAACTTTTTAAATAGTTTTAACCATTAAAATGTTTTTATTATTTAAATTTATTTTTAAAATTATATTAAAGTCTATTTTACATTTTTAATTGGAACAAATTTAATTGTTTTTCATAGCTTTAAACCACTTTATAACAATTATAAATTGAAAAAGAAAACAATTTATAAAATTATCTATAAAAATATATTTAATTTTTTAAACAGTTCTAATTTAAAGCATATTTTATTTTTACATAATTTTACAACATTTCTTTAAATTTTAATTTAAATGTCGATTGAGTCTTAGCTCGATTAGCATCGATTTTGTTACTAATATAAGAAGACGTAAATTCGAATGCGTTGAAATACATTATCTTTTTATTTAAAGGCTAATAAAATACATAAAATAACAATTTTTTTATTGTCAAAATTTGGAGTATAATGACAAAGAAATTAACATGCAAAGAACGAGCATTACCACTATTTTTTTTTATTGCATGCAAGATCTATTTTGAGTAAAGAAGTCAATAACAAGAATTAAAGGTAAATCTCTTGAATTATTTAGCTGAATTGATTGATTTCAATCGCTAAATTTTGGTAATTGAATTTATTAATAAATCATAATTAAAGTTAAATACTTTGAATAATTCATTTGTTTCAATTTGTTTCCTATGCAAATGTATAGATTGTTGGTAGAGGTGTTCATTGGCTGGTTTAGGTCGGATTCGGGTCGGGTTTAAGCATGATACTAACATATTTTATGTTTACTTAAATTTGATCTAACACAAGCCCATATTTGCAAAATACTAACACAAGTTCATTTTAGGCCCGTCCATATTATTTTTAAACTTTTTGTAAAAAATATTTATTTTATTTTATATTTAATAATTTTATACATTTTTTATTTATTGAAATTTTGTATATAATCATCTTAACATTATTTTAATATTTACATTAGAGTAGTATTATATATTTAGTATAAGTTTATTTTTTATGTGTTTTAAATTACATAATATATAAAAATAACATAGTACAAAATATTATAAATTTAAAATGGGTCGGGTCGGGTCAGGCCTTGAATGTTCAAGACCGAGCCCGATCCATATTTTAAAAGCTTAATTTTTTGGCCAAATCCATTTTCAAACTTAATATTTTTATTCAAATCCTCCCAACTTTCGGACGAACCCCGACCCATGAAGAGGTCTAATTGCTAGTATGTTTTATAAGATTATTATTTAAATAATTATATATTCATTAAAATTATTGATGAAATAATATCTAAAAGATATAAATAACTTTAAAAATATATTTTTTGATGTGAAAGTATATGCAAAAAAAAAAAAAAAAAGGCCTCAATTCAGTTGGGAGCCAAAAATCTTGGGACCCTGAAACCTTATAACATATATGAGGAGGAATCTACTTACATCAGTATAAATCTAATATGATTTTACACCATTTCATATTTTTTTATAATTGATATTTTAACAATTAAACCCTTGAATTTCATGTTCTATTCATGTAAATAATGCATTAAGTGTTTGAAATAAAGAAATTTGTTAACTATTTATTTTATAAAAAAAATTCTAAATGTTAAAAATATGTTAATATAAACAATATTTTAAGTCAAAGTGATTGAGATATTGGATAATTTTAAATTTTAAATGCATGAAAAATAAAATCATATTGTCAAATTCAACAATTGAATTATTAAAATATTAATCATAAAAAAGTAATGAAATAATGTAAAAGTATATTAATTTTTCATCGTTGTGATAATGTTATTTGCAACAAGTATGACATTTAAAACATATATTTTTTGAAAACTCAATGAGTGGCTCCAATGGTAAAGAGGATATTGTTTATCTTAGGAGATTCGGGTTCGAGCACCTGTGTATGTAAGGTGTGTGTGCATTGTCAAAGAATTAAGAAATATATATATATATATATTGATGAAAATTTTGAAGGATTAAATGCTTGGTAAATATAGTATATTTTTTTTTGGCAGAATAATAAGAGTTGTAATTTATTCCTTAAATAAGAGTTGTAAATGTGTAAATCTGATAACTTTTTTTTAAGGTAACGTAAATCTATACAGAAGGAAATATAAATATTATGAAGTTGGATTTTATTCATAGCATAATTTTTAAAACTTTTTGAATTAAATAAATTTTGTTGCAAATTGTCATTGTCAAAATAGATTAATTAAAATATTTTTACAATGTTGGAGATTGATTCGTATAAACAACAAGATAATAAAAGAGTAAAAAAATATTTTATGTGGAAAATCTTTAAAATGAAAAAACTGTTGACAAAAGAGGATTCGACTTTTTACTAAATGAGTAGAGTACAATAAGGAAAAAATAAATCTAAATTTTCTAAACATACATTATCTAAAACTCCAAATACAAAACTCAAAATCTCAATGAGCAAACCGGTAAATAAAATCTTAAATATCATAAAAATACTCTTATAATTAGCATAAACTTTCACAAAAATTCATATGCAACTACATTTTGTCGTTTTCAAAAAAAAATAAAGATATCATACCCTTCTAAATACACTAAAATTAAAATTTTAATCATACTAAAATATTTATGAAATAATCAAAACTTAACTGACAAAATATAACAAAATTTATTTGGGACAAGAATTACACTCCATAAACAAAATGCAATAATGGCGTAACATTTCACAATAAAAAAATTGATATTAAATATTGATAATTT
This sequence comes from Gossypioides kirkii, assembly GCA_005610355.1. Classification (NCBI taxonomy): domain Eukaryota; kingdom Viridiplantae; phylum Streptophyta; class Magnoliopsida; order Malvales; family Malvaceae; genus Gossypioides; species Gossypioides kirkii. The sequence continues at coordinate 14,686,673 of CP032254.1, read as the reverse complement.
GCCTTAATACCGAGAAAAGAATGTATAATTTTTTTTTAATTTTTTTTGATATAAAGAATGTATTATTTTAGGACTTATTACTGAAGTTGCTTAAATTTCTATGAATTAAAAAAAAAAACAATTACAGTATAATTTAGGATAATTTACATAGCTGCCTTATTTATCAAAATGGTTTAAAATATTTTTTTTGGAGTTTATTAAAATTGATTTCTTAGAAAACTCTCTAAGTAATTAATAAGGTTTTTTTAATATACTGGAATAATTATATAGTAATATCTGTTTATATTTTTTTAATTTTTTGACAACACACACATCTCACATACATAGGTGCTCGAATCCAGATCTTTTAAGATGAACATCACCCTCTTTTTTACGAAAACCACTCCATGAGTTCAATTAATAAAAAAACAATAGTCAAAATGGAAATATAATTTGTTAAAAAAAATTAAAGTAGTATTGTCTGTTTATAGTGTAACATTTTTTTGAATATACATGTGTGATTACATGGTAGTATCTGTTCATATTTTTTTAACTCTTTGACAAGGCACACACACAAGTGCTCGAACCTAGGACTCCTAGAATGGACAACATCCTCTTTTCTACTTGACCCACTTGTTAAGTTCTTTATAATGTAACATTTAAAGAAGGTATAATTTTATGGCTCATTAATTGTGTATTTTCAATATAATTTAAATCAATTGACAAACTTGCGTTATTATTGAAAATGGTTTAGAATATTTTATGTAATTTTTTAATTAGTGTGCTAAATTTTAGAAATATCAGTACATAATTACTTATGTTAAGCAAAATTTTAAGTTCCTCATCATTACTATAATATGGTTTTTATTTCAGTTTCAATTTAATCCCTAAAATTTGTTTGATTCTATTAAAGTAATTCATATAAAATTTAAATTTTTTTACTACAATCAAGCATTTTAACCTTATTATTTGATAATAATATTTTTGATAGATATTTAATAATAACATTTGATCAATACATAGTATATTCAATATATTTATTCTTTATTTTTATTATTATATATTTTTTATTAAAAATAATGATTATTTTGATAAAAAATTTAGATCAAATTAACAAAATAAATAAAAATAAAGTCATCAAAATAAGAAAAACTAAAATACTATTGAGGTGGATTACTCAAAAATAAAAAAAGAAAAGAAAACCGCTTGGCGGGCTAATTAAAGTGGCCCCATTGCCTGAACGGATTTACGGGCTTCTTATGGTTACAGGTAAAGAGAAGCGACATTTCAAACCAAAAGGTCGCAACTATGGAAGACGTGAATCAAGATTACCGTCGAAAATCGGAAATCTACAAGACGTTGGTGTTTGTAAAAAGCGTTAAAGAAAGATGGAATTAGAGAATAAGGTCACGGTTTCAGTCTTTCTTTAAATCGCAATCGTGCATTCTTTATTCAATTTTCGTTGTTTTTTTAAGCGGAAACTTCTTTTTTGCAATTCCATTTTTTCCCTGGGAAAATGTTTACTATAGTAAAGATAGATTGTAAGGAAGACTTGCAAAGACAAAGGTCTTTCTTTATTTCATGCGTCTCTGTCGTTTTTCTTAATAAAATAATGTACAAGTGCCTCAGTCGTCAGCTTAAGCCGCCGTGCCTTATTTCTTATATATACGTATATTATGGAAACAACCTTGAACCCTCCATTTCCTACTGAATTCAACTGGCTTGCTGGACGACGACATAAAGACTGGACCTCGAACGTGCTACTTAAATTCCAGAAGAATACTGTCATGTCCTTGTCCCTGTAGCCTAGAGGTATCTTTCTTTCTTAGCTGCTATCTTTCTTGCTGTGTTTGTTGCGGGATATGAAAGACGAATCTGAGTGCTTGAGTTTCATAATTGCTTAGTAATAGAACAAGTTTCATAGTTTATCTTGAATTACATGTTTGATATGCTTCGTATTTTGTACATATATACCCTTTATGAAAAGATGGGTGTTGAAGCCCACACAACTCAAAACCCAAACCAAAAATAAACTAAAAAATAAATAAATTTAAATTAAATTTATTTAATTTAAATGTCTTTTTTATAACTCATCAACACAAATTCAAATCTAACCTAAAACTTAAATTTAAACTAAGCCCAATAAACCCAACAATAAACACATTTTGAAAACCCTAATTGTTAGGGTTTGTAGCCACCACTCTTGCCATGTGCTGCCACTCACGCCTCCACGTCAGCCACGAGGCTTTTGATCTCTCCTCTGCCACCAGATTTGCACTAAAACGACGAAGAGAACACCTTCCATCACTGAAGTTGACCCCAAACTTTGCTATTTTGAGGATATTTACAACAAAAAAGGAGAAACAAGACAAAACAAAAAAAAAAACAATTTCTTTATGTATTTTCATTTGGCTATAAAGTAATGAACAACTTCTCTGTAATTTTAATAGATTCAATTAATGACAAACACACAGAAAAAAAACCCCAAAATCAGATTCGAAATACAAGAAATTCAAGTTCGTTTGTGCAAGGTATACACATATTTATTTTATTTTTTTCGAAAACGAATTTATATAATTCATATATATTTCTTGTTCTATCTTATATTTTTTTCTTCCTTTTTAATATTTCGAAAATGAGATAGATAAAAACCAAACAAGAAAAAACACAAAAAAATAGAGTTAAAACTCTAAATAAAAAAAAATCATTTTTGAAACCTTTTCAAAGTTTAGGGGCTAGATTTATCTATGTTTTTAAAGCAGAAGTAAAAAAATTACCTCAACGGCAACCGACGGCGCTGGACGGCAGCTGCGGACGACGGCGACCGATCATGGGGGAGGGGTGAAGTGAGTTGAGAGAAAAAGAGAGGTTTGGTGTTTTTTTTTTTTTGAAGAAAATGAAGAACAAATGATTTTTTTTTGTGGCTTTTTTCTTAAATAGACACCCAAAACGACGTAGTTTTGGAGTCTGAAGTTTGACCCTCAAAACGACGTCGTTTTCGATCCTAACCCATGATCCAATCAAGACTTGTTAGGTCCGCGTGTTTTTGAGAAATGAGAAAATTATCTTTGGTCCTTCCTTATTTTTTATTTATTTCAATTTAATCCTTTCGCGTTATTTTTAATTTATTTCGATTTTGCCCAATAATTTTAAGATTTATACAATCTAGTCCTTGATTCAAAAATACTCATGGGATTGCCACGTGTCAAGTTTTTAGGTTTATTTCTCATAAAGCTCCTTTTTATTTAAAACTGATATTTTAACCTCTAAACTTTTCAAAATTTTGTTTTTGCCCCCAATGTTTCCAAAATTATATTTTGACCTATAAAATCTCTAAAAATTATATTTTGACCCCCAAACTTTCCAAAAATTATATTTCAACCTCCAAACTTTCTAAAAATTATATTTTGACTCCCAAATTTTTCAAGAATTCAATTTTAACCCCTAAACTTTCTAAAAATAATATTGACCCTAAACTCTAAAAATTACATTTTGCCCCAAACTTTCCAAATTCACGTTTTTAACCCAATTTCTTTCTTATTTTCACATTTTTTCTCATAATTTTTTATTTTAAATTCAAAATTAGTCTTTTTTACATTCTTCCAAAAATTAAAAAATAAGATAATTTTTTATATTATTTAAATTTTTTGTCATGTATATTTTACCATATTTAAAATTTTTCTTTCGTATTTTGGTTCTTTTTTTATTTTTTTAATTAAGTCCCTTTTTTTTTAAATATTTTTATCTTTTATTCGATATTAAAGATTCAATTGCTATTTAATTTCATATTCTACATTTTGATGTTACTCGTATTTTTATTTTGTCATTTTCTCATTTTTGCAAAAAACCATATGTATATTTTTCCATTTTTCGTGCATAAAATATTTTAATGATTGTATATTTTGATGTATAAAAAATCATTAAAAAAAAAAGAGGCGATACTATTTTATTTTAGAGAATTCGAAAGGTGGTGCCCTAACATGTTGGGTGTGACTTTTCCTTTAAATCTAAATAATCGAATGTCTCGTTTCAACTCAATAATCGCGGTTTTACTCATGAATTACATGAATTTACCCATTTTTTGCAAAGTAGTATTAACAAAATAAAATGTACACCGCTTTTTTAAACACAAAATTTGTTTTAAAAAATAAAGTAATGTTCTTTACTTTAGTAATTCGAAAAATAGTGCCCTAACGTGTTCGGTGCAATTTTTCTTCAAACCTAAATAATCGAACATCCTATTTCAAATTGAAAAATCTTCATTTTCACTTGTAAATTATCTAGGTTTATTTATCTCTTTTATAAAACATTTTTAATAAAATACTGTTTTTTTTTTAATCAAGGCAACTTTTACTTTAGGGAATTCAAGAAATTGTGCTCTAACGTGTTGGGTACGATTTTTTTTTAAACCTAAGTAATTGAACATCTTGTTTAAAATTGATAAATGTTCTCTATTTTCGAAGATTCGAGAATGTCGTGCCCTAACGTGTTGGACATGACTTTTTTCTCTCGATTAATTTGAAACAAGAGGACATTTCTTCACGAAATTCGAATTTTTTTTAAAACATTAAGTGAATCGTGTATTTAGGGATCACATTTTAACTTTTATTAAAGATTTCAATTTTCAACAACCAAAACCACGAATAATCGATTTGGTACCAATTTTGGGCGTGTAAGGGTGTTAATCTTTTATTACACGTAATTGACTTCCGAACTTATTTTCTGGATTTTGAAGACCAAATTGTTTTCCAAAATAAACTTAAATGTTTTAGGTGGTCCAATTTCACTGAATTAAAAGATTGGTGGCAACTCACATTTTTTATTTTTTTTTAAATATTTTCCAGACTCTTTAAAAAAAATAGTTTCGAGAGTTAATCCCATTTTCCTTGTATGAGTTACAGTCTTACAGACTTGGTTCTGAAACATATTTGAAATGTTTTGTGTTACTTTATGCCCGGATGTGGTTTTAGTTGGGATCATAGTTACCCATTTGTTATTCTCATTTTCTGTATGATTTCTGTTGGGGTGTATATGGATTACCATTTGCTACAAATATGTTAAATGTTGAAGCTGTTTCTTTTAATGCGGATAGTACATTGTTGAAGAGCAAGGACTGTGTAGTAAGTACAAAAAACTAGACACAAAGTTTCCTTCTACATTTCTTATTTTCTATCATGAGAAGGAGAAGATGAGTTGAGTAAATGTCTAATCAAACTTTTCTTTTCTCCCTCTCTTTCAGGTGGTGGCTGGTGATGGCATTTGAACCCTTGATTTGGTATTGTCAGCCAGTGGCAAATATGGCTTGGACAAAAGTGGTTGATGGTGCTTTTGGTGTATACACATCTTGTGCTATCAACTCCATGGTGATTTCCATTTCTCATTTGGTTTTACTGGGCTTGTGCTGTTATCGGATATTTCTGATAAAGAAGAATTCCAAAGTTCAGAGGTTTTCTTTGAGTTCAAAATGCTATAGTTGTATACTTGGTTTGTTGACTGGTTGTTGTACCATCTAGCCGCTACTAAGATTGTTGATGGGTATTTCTATCTTCAATTTGAATGGAGAGACTGGTCTTGCTCCCTATGAGGTGAGTTTCTGTTCAAACTTGTAGGCGGTGCTGTACTTGTTTGTAGCCTTACTGACTTGGACTTTATCTTCTATATAACACCATACAATCAAGAATCTTTTACTAAACTTTAGTGGAATAGGTACTTTATTTCTAAGTTTAAATTTTCGAGGACCATTATAGCTACTATTATGGCCAAAAAACCAGATCACTGTTATACTTGTACCGAATTTATTTGCTTATATCATCTAATTTAATTTACATAATTCCTGGTGATTCTTAGATGTTACCATTAGTTCTCGCAATTCAATTTGGTTATCTACCATGTGCAATGCAGCAGCTTGCTCAAACTTCTATATGCTTTGTAATTTACTCCCTTACAGGCAACTTCTTTGATAATTGAGGCTACTGCTTGGTGCTCTGTGCTTATTATGATATGGTTGGAAACAAAATGTTACATCTGTGAGTTTCGGTGGTATGTGCGTTTTGGCATTGTTTATGTTCTTCTGGGCAATGCTGTGCTACTCAATCTCATTCTGCCCATGAAGGATTTATTCCGCAGGCTAGATTCCTCTCGTTCATCAATTTAAAATTTATCTGTTTGGGCCCTGAGTAGATAAAATATACTGTACTTAAATATGTCACTAGGACACTCATAATTACAAGTTTGTTTGCTCATGCAGCTATGCCCTATATTTGAGCATCAGTACCTTCTTCTGCAAGGTTTGTTGTGTATATTTTCCGTAAATCCTACTCTAATTTTCCCAATGTCTCCATAAAATATTTGTTTTCCTTCTTTTATATTTGCCTTGATGCCAATTTACCACTTACATGTCATTTTAGGTTGACATGACTTGGCATCAATTTAGGCAACCTCCTTTTTTTTCTTGGTTACATTCTTTCCACTCACTATACTAAAAGATAATATATTGACAAAATATGCTTGGTCTTAAAACCAAAGTGGAGAGATCATTACTACTAGTGTTTTGTCCAGACTCCAGATTGGTCCCAAATTTATTTATGCCTTTATAACCTCTTGGGTTTGAAGTAATTAAGTTCAAGCTCCAGATCAAATGCCGATACTTTCTAGTGCGATCTAAAAATTAAATTAGGTGGGACAGAAAACCTGGACCCTTTATTTAAAAGCTTTTAATGCTTTTGTTTTCAAGTAATTTTAAAGCAGTTTCATTTACTTGTTCTTATTTTCCGATGCAGATTTTATTTGGGATTCTTTTACTTGTTTATTTTCCCAATCTCAATCCCTGTCCGGGATATATTTTGGTAAAAAATGAGTCATATGATGATGAAGAATATAAACCACTTTCTGGAAGAGAGCATATTTGCCCCGAGAGGCATGCCAACTTTATTTCAAGTAAGTACTCCGATTGAGTGGTGATGGTACTGCAAGTCCGAAAAGTTAAAATAGCTGCAGGCTTGCTAGTTATCTGTTGAAAAGCTCCATTTTGATGGAACTATAATTAACTAGGTAATGACTGGGTTGGACCGTGAAAAAGCAACCTTTGTTTTAGGATGCTTTACATTGCGAAATGGATATAATTAATATATATATATATATATTCTTTTCCAGTAGCCTGGTATCCTTGGGCCATGTTGCTCAGAATCAGAAGTGTTGGAGCTGGGTAGGTGTCCAACACAGGTGCATTCCATATTTCTAGTTTTTCCCTTTTATATGGTGGGTTGAGGCTCCATACCATGTCCACTTGACGAGTTGGATAAGTGTGTAACAAGAAGTTTGAGGAGTGCATAATAGTCCTTGGTATTCCTTTTTGGTTCTTTCACTTGTGTACTAAGACAGACAATTGGGTTGAGGCCCCATACCACGTTTACTTTTCTCCACCATTCTATCTCCAAAGAGGGCCATATAGCAGGTTACAGTTAGTGGGGTTACTAGGAAAGAGTTGGGTTGTGTTGAGTTTTAACTGTAAGCATCATGTTGCAACATCAGTTCTGTGCGAATGTTTGGTAAGGGATGCTTACCACAGTCTTATGAGTTTTTGAAAACTTTGCTGCTTTATGCTATGGCAGGAATTTCTTTTGGATGGATTACTCCCCTCATGCAGCAAGGTTATAAAAGACCTATCACTGAATATGATGTTTGAAGTTAGATACATGGGATCAGACTGAAATATTGATTCAAAAGTTAGGATTTTTCTTGCTTTCCTTGCATTTTCTTCCACGCACAGCAACCCAATGATAGAAATTTTTATTTTGCAGGTTCCATACATTTTGGGCCCAAGAAACCCAAAGATCTAAGCCATGGCTTTTGAGAGCTTTGAATAATAGCTTAGGAAGAAGGTTTGTTAGCTACATGGTTTCGTTTTTCTTTGTCCTGTATAGTTGTAATGAAAACTAATGCATCCTGAAGACTTCTCCACGAAGTATAGATTTCATATTGTCTCATATATATGAGTCACTGAACTCTTGTCTTTAAATGAGTAATGCAGGTTTTGGTGGGGAGGTGTTATCAAGGTAATGAGCATTCTTCTCACACGTTTCCAGTAATGAAAATAGAAGACAAATAAGGATTTACGGAGATAGAAAGTGAAGATTAATGTGTTGTTTTGTATACCTCAGAGGTCAGACAATTTATGCAGGCTACATAGGTTGAAATAAGTAAAGAAATTAAGAAAGTTAAATCAAAATTGCCCGTATAGATAATTCTATGTGAGCAGTTTATGACATTGGTTAAGGTCAATGGAAATTTAAATTTATTTCCGTAGTTAGAGCTCTAGATAATTTTCCTTTTTTCCTGTAAACAAAATCTATTTTTTTTTGGTGTAATAAAAATAGGAACTAGTCCATTACATAGTAGAATTTAACACAGAAAAGAAGCCTTGCATTTTGTCTAATTCAAGAAGCCGATCGACTTCTTCAGAAGGGATGTCAAAAAATTGCATTTCATCACTTGTGGAAAGGGCTTGTTTGGCCAGAAAATCTGCAACTTGGTTGTAAGCTCTAGGAATGCAACGTAAGGACCACCTATTCTCTTGTGAAAGAATGGTTTGGATTCGACGGATCAATGCAGACTTCGAACTGAAAGAGTCTCGTCCTTGTAAAGCTTGGATCACCTCCAAACTATCGGTTTGGATACAAACGATATCATGTCCTCTTTGTTGAGCAAGTTTAAGGCCTTCCCATATTGCCCACAGCGCTGCATCAAAAATCGAGCATCTTCCAATGTGCCGATTAAACCCAAAAGTTCAATTTCCATTCGAGTCTCGAGCAACTCCCCCAATAGTTGCATTCCTTGAATCTAGTTGAACTTCTCCATCGTGTTGATAAAGATCTTAGATCCCAAAGCGTGTTCTTCTAAAGATTGTTCGAGGTCGCCTTGTTCAACCACTTTAGGAGGTGAGAAATAATGATTAGCCCCGTAGTAGGAAGTTTTAATGATTTCACTTGAGGTCCATGATTTCCCTTGAAAAATGAATAAATTGTGATTCTTCCAAATTCTCCAAATGAGGATTCCAAAGAGGCAAGCCCACATAATACCTCCCTCATGGATTCTTGATGTATCCTGCACGTTAGAAATAATCCATTCTTGTAAGTTAAGCGAAAAAAAATGTGTTGAGAGATTACTTGTGATAACTTGGCTCCAAACTTCTTTGACTGCAATGTAGTCTCTTAGAATATGGAGCACATCTTCAGAATGAAATCAACAAATGGGGCAAGAAGGATCAACTGCTAGCTTTCTTCTGACCCTTTCGACATTACTAAGTAGACGTTGCTTGAGGACTAGCCAGATAAAGATGCAGACTCTTTGAGGGCCTGGGATTTTCCATGCAATCTTCCATTGCTCATCCTTCTGGTTCCAAGAGTCTGCCTTGAGGAAGTTATAAGCACTCTTTATAGAGAAATTTCCAGATGAAGTGTGATACCAAGAGATTTTATCAGGACCTTCAGAGTGGTGAGGTGGAGAAATGGCCATAATTCTTTGAATTATCTCCTCAGGAAGCCAAACTCTAAAAAGCTCGTAATTCCATGAACCATCAACTGTAATTATCTCATTAAGATAGCCTTCTAAATCAAAATTAATATTATCAGGGATGTAGTTAAGAAGAGGGCCAACACAAGGAATCCAAGTATCTTTCCAACATCGAATTTGACACCCATTTCTAACAGACCAAAACAAATTTTCCCGAAGAAGAGGCCAAATTCTAGATAGAGATTTCCAAAGGAATGAACTATTATTACAAGAGATGGAAATCGGTAGATCTTCACCCATACGGTATTTTGCCCTAACAATCCAAACCCAAAAAGCTTCTTTGTTGGCAATAATGTTGTATCCCAACTTTAAAAGGAAGGAAATATTTTGATCCCGAAGTTTTCTTAACCCAAGACCACCACAACCTTTTGGTTGACAAAAAGAATCTCAACCAACTAGAGATATCTTCCTCTTGTTTTCAATGGTACCCCATATAAATTTTTTTACAAGACTTTCAATCTCATCACATACCTTCTTGGAGAGAAGCATGGACTGCATGAAATAGCTGGGTATAGACAAGAGAACTGACTGAGCAAGGGTTACCCGTCCAGCAATTGATAATTGTCTAGTGTCCCAATTTTGGAGTTTTGAGTGCACCTTCTCAACCACGAATTACATGGTACTATTAGTCACCCTTTGATGAAAAAAGGGAACTCCAAGGTAGTGACCAAGATCCTCCACTCTTTGAAAGCCAAATAGAGAGCTGATCGAAGCTGTAACAGACTCCTCAACTCCTTTAGAAAAGAAGACATTTGTTTTCCTTCCATTAATCTTATGCCCGAAGACTTCACAAAATCTTCCCAGAATATCCTTTTTGACTCTAGCATGCTCCATGTCCGCTTTACTGAAGATGACAAGATCATCAGCAAAGAATAAATGAGAAATAAGGGGTCCATTACGAGAAAGGCGAATGGGCTTCCAAACACCATCATAAATAGCTGACTGGCACTTAGGATCAAGTACCCTAACCATTCCATACAGAATACAAAGAGATATGGAGAGAGCAGACATCATTGTCTAATACCTCTTACTAGTTGGAATTTTGACAAAGGAACTCCATTCTATAGTACCTGCATTGTGGAATTGGATATAGCAGACATAATGACATTAACGAGATAACTAGAGATACCTGCAGCCTAGAGGGAAGCTTTGAGGAAGTCCCAACTCACTTTGTCATATATTTTCTCAAGGTCAATCTTGATCGTCATCCACTTCTTCTTAGGCTAACTCTACATAGAGTGTATCACCTCCTGGGCGACAATGATGTTGTCGGTAATGTTCCTACCTGCAATAAAGCCAGCCTGCTCCTGTGCAATAATCTTAGGGAAAATGAGTTTAAATCTGTTAACGATCAACTTTATCACTAATTTGTACAAAACAGAGTAGAGACTAATGGGACAAAATTGAGCAAACCCCTCCGAATTTGCAACCTTAGGTATGAGAACAATAAGGGTATTATTAAGGCCAACATCAATAACACCTCCATTGAATATTTTCTTAACCCAGTCACAAATCGCCTTCCCAACGGTATCCCAATGCTTCTGAAAGAACAAGGCATGGAATCCATCGCATCCTGGTGGTTTTAGGGGAGCCATATCAAAAAGAGCAGACTTGATCTCTTCATCTGTAACCTGTTTCTCTAAAAAAAAATAGCATCATGGTCAAGCCGAGGAAATTTCTTTGAAGGAAGTCTTTCCATACGGCCAGGAATTTCGTCATATAAATTTTGGAAGAAGGTGTTCGCCTCAGTTTCAATGATGTTAGGATCATAAATTCAAACCCCTGAAGAGTTACGGATTGCAGATATACGAATACTCTTCCTTCGACGCAGTGTACGAATGTGGAAAAATTTTGTATTCTGATCCCCCAAATTTAGCCAATTGCAACGGGCCTTTTGTTTCCAAAGTAGCTCTTCATGATAAAGGACATTTTCCATTCCTTTCGGATCCTCATTTCCACCTGAGCAAGACGATTAGAACCAGTGAAATCTATAATTCTTTGAATTTTTGGAAGCTTCTTGGTCAAAAGCCTTTTACGAGAGGTAATGTGGCCATTAACAGACTTATTCCACTCCTTAAGATCACGGGAAAAGTCTCCAAAAGTAGCCATCATATCTCCTGTGAATCCCCATTTTTCCTTCACAAAATTACCAAAATCGAGATGCTCAATCCACCCAGCCAATAAGCGAAAAGGTCTTCCTTTAGGGAGAGGAACCATAGGATTAAGGGTTAAAATCAAAGGCCTATGGTCAGACTTGATTTTAGGAAGATGAGGAACCATACTGTTTGGAAAATTCTGAAACCAAACTTAATTACCAAGAGCTCGATCAAATCTTTCAAATAGTGTACCTCTATGTCATGTGAATGGAGGACCTCAAAAACCCAAATCAAGTAAACCGGCATTATCCACAAAATTACCAAAAAAGGGACATCTCTTCCCACTAGTATGACCTCCATGTTTCTCAGAAGGAGCAAGGACGGCGTTGAAGTCACCAATTGCGATCCACGGAGAGTTATCCCTTGGTATCCAAGAACTCAAAATATCCCACATATCGTTACGCTTACGTCGATTCAGGCTCCCATAAACAAAAGCAATAAATACCGAGGATGAATAAGATGTGGAACGAGCGCAAGCTAAGACAAATTGTGAGTGGCAATGAATTACATCCAGAAGAATAGAATCCCTCCACCCTATCTAAATAACTCCTGAAAACCCAATCACTTCAACTCGATGTGAATGCTGAAACCCCAATTTTGCAATGACACTATCTGCCTTGGGACCACTAACTTTTGTTTCAAGAAGGCTAATAATATCAAGTTTAAGCTCCAGATTATATTCGCGAAAAATGCGTGGGAATTTAGAACTGGTACAACCCTGACAATTCCATTAAAAAATTGAGAGATTCATAATAATATAATAAAAGTAGTAAAAAATGATCATACCATTACTGACGAGAGTCAGTATCATCGTCCACAATCTGAACTGCGGCCTCCGAGGAAACATTTTCCACTGTGAAGGCCTCCTGGATCGAACTAGAATCCGCCCTTTTTTCTTTAGGCTTCATTATTTGACTTTGAGAATTTCCTGAAGTTTTGAACCAACTGCCACGACCCTTGAGAGCCAAAGTGGTCAAAACGCTACTTCGATCCCCCATGTTCTTCCTAGCTTTAATGTACATGGCCGAGCTACCTAGATTATTAGAATGTGCATTCTCTTTGAAAGTTACTGCAGAGTGCTTTCAAGGGTCCAATATACCTTCTGAAATGGGAACTAGAATACCCTCTGTTTCTTCAAAGGCAGGATTGAAGTGTGCCTTAATCTCACCAGAATTCTCTGCTATAGTGGTATCCGTATCTTTTGCAGAAGAATTGCCCAGTTCCCCAATTTTAGATACCCCATCATTAAAATTAAATAATTTTTAGGAAGACCTGCAGAAGCAAAGAGAGAATTAGCTTTCGAAATTACAGTATGACCATCAATAAAATCATTATTTTTTTGTTCATCAACAGTAATTGTCATGGGTCTTTTTCCCTATTGATTTTTCAGTATTTATCATAGTTGGACTGTCCAACATTGCTATCTTATCAGCTCCCAAATTTTTACCATCCGATATGCTGGATGAAACCCCAATTTGCTTGCTGCCCAAGCTTGACAAGCCCATTTCGCCTAATCCATTTCCCTTAACAAACCCATGTTGAGTCCTAACACTGCCATTTGTTATTCGGCCCTTAACAGACGCTTGTTGAAACCCAACACTCCCATTTGACATTAGGCCTGAACCATAATGAACTTTTAACTTATTTTCTTTCCCAATCTGAGCCCTAGCATTATTACCTCTGATATTGCCATTACTTCTATCCAAAAAATCAGCCCCCAAATCCCTCGAAACAGCCTCCAAAATGTCGGGATTCTTTTCTTCCTCAGTCAACGCCGCATATTTTGATCCTACCGTTGCTTTTCGGATTTTCGAATCATCGTTTGCACGGGTGTCCGTTGGCCTCGACGGCCTCTCCTTTCGACCAACATCCACAGCCCGTAATCCACCTTTCCTTCTTGAGGTTCTTCTCTGGAAGCATTCTCATGTGTCTTCTCCGTGGCACCAACTTTCCGCTCCATGTGTGATTCTACCGCCATCGTCGGGCAAAGGTCCTTGACATGCCCATATTTTCCACACGTAAAACAAACGGTGGGAAGGGCCTCATATTCCACCTTTTGGACAGCACCTTCAACTAATATTTGCGATATCAAGGGTTTTTCCAAGTTTATGTGTTGAAGCCCAATTTTGACCGGGCTAAATGATTGGATTAAACTTTTGGGTTTAAATAGATTTAAATTTATTTTAAATTTATATTTGCTTTAAATCTAAATTTAATTAAAATTTAAATCAATATTAAAAACCCAAATAGAAAGTCCAATTACAATGTTAATTACAAGAGCCTAGATTGGGGTCCAATTACAAAACAGACCCAAATTCAAAGCCCAAATTAGGGGACCCAATTACAAAAAGAAACCGAGAGAAGCCTGATCTGATGCAAGTTGCACAAACCACCTCCACCTTCAGCCAACCACAACGCGCTACGTCACCATCGTCAGCTACTGCTTCAACTTGCTTCTGGCACTGCAATGCTGACTGCCATAGCCACCACTGCCATTGTGCTTGCAAAGGAAAAAGGAAGAACAAGACTAGCATTTAAGTGAGAAAAACAAATAGAAATCATTGTAAAAATGGCTATAAAAGCCAAATTGAATTCGGGATAAAAGGGGGGACCCTTTTGGGAGAAATCAATAAATGAGTACTGATCTTTGTTTTCTGAACACCCTTGATTAATAGAAACGACTTAGACTTTCCAGCATTCTACAACCCATATTCAAGCATTGGGGAAACAAACAGCCAAAACATTCAAGTTTTACAACTCAGGTACTTGCTCAAATATATATCCATCATTTGTTTACACATCTTCCCAGCTTTCAAACGTTTCATATACACTGTCACAATAGTTGTTTCATTCATTAATATCCATTATTGTTTTTTTAAAAAAGGGATGAAACGTTTTCAAACAGCAACAGTAAATAGCCATATTAAATATAGGTTATTAAATTAATGGGTATTAAATATAGCTGTATATTAATAATATTAATAGTGATGCAAATAATAAATTGTGGTAATAAATACATTAACAATTATTAATCAAATTATCAATAATAATGATAATAATAATAATAACAGCAATTAATAGCTATTAATAATTAATAGTAATATTTAATAAAAAAAAGAGAAGAAGACGAAAGGGCTTATCTATCCTTGTCGAGGTTGTCGTCGACGTCGTCAGAGGCCGGAGATTGGTTCCCCGAACATCGATCATGCCCTACCATATCCGGATCTGCAAAGAGACAAGAAAAAGATTAACAAATTTTAAAACCCTAAACAATAAAATCAAACGAAAAGAAAAAGCAGGAGAAAAGAAGGAGACGATCGACCTACCTCGGCGGCGCGTGGACGACAGGACGGTGTTGTGCGTCGAGAGGCGAGCGTCGTGGGGCGGCGCATGTAGCAGTGACCGGCGGCCGGAGTTTAGCCAAGGTGGCCAGCCATGGGGATATGAGAGAGAGAGGAGAGAAAGAAAAAGGGGCATAATTTTTTTTAAAAAAAATGAAAGAAATAATAAAAAAAACCCTAAAATATCATTTATAGAAGACCCATGGATCGACCCGATCCGACACAACCCGCCTCTGGGATCCGTGTGTTTTTTATTAATAGGTTATTTACGCGTTTGCTCTTTCCGCATTTTTAATTGTTTTAATTTAGTCCTTTTCATACTTTTAATTATTTTTTAATTTGACCCAATAATTTTATTCACTTTTCAATTTAGTCCTTTGACATTTTGAACGTACCAGAGGTTGCCACGTGTCACTGTCATGACTTATTTACGCAATTAGTCCCTCTTATTTTTAATTTATTTTAATTTAACCCCTAAATCAATTTCTACTTAATTACATAATTGGCCCAGGAATTTTTCAAGATTTACAAATTAGTCCTTGGACTTCTGGATGCCTGTGGGGCTGCCACGTGTCATCCATTCTTTAGTTTTATTGCTCTCTAGTCCCCAAGCTTTCCAAAATTCCATTTTTGACCCTAAAACTTTTAAGAATTGCCATTTTACCCCCAAACTTTCTAAAATTCCATTTTTAACCTCGATTTCACCTAAAATTACCATTTTACCCTCGAATGCTCTAAAATCCCATTTTAACCCCGATTTCACCAAAAATTACCGTTTTACCCCCGAACCTTCCAAAATCTCATTTTTAACTCTAAAACTTCCAAAAATTACCATTTTACCCCCGAATCTTCCAAAATCCCATTTTTAACCTCAGTTTTTACCAAAAATTACCATTTTACCCCTAAACTTTCTAAAATCCCATTTTTAACCTCGATTTCACCTAAAATTACCCTTTTACCCTCAAACATTCCAAAAATCCCATTTTTAACCTCGATTTTACCAAAAATTACCATTTTACCCTCGAACCTTTCAAAATTCCATTTTTAACCTTGATTTTACCAAAAATTATCATTTTACCCTTAAACCTTCTAAAATCTCATTTTTAACCATAAAACTTCTAAAAAATACCATTTTACCCTCGAATCTTCCAAAATCCCATTTTTAACCCCAATTTTACCAAAAATTACCATTTTACCCCGAACTTTCCAAAATCCCATTTTTAACCTCAATTTTACCAAAATTACCTTTTTACCCCAAACTTCCCAAAATCCCATTTTTAACCTCGATTTTACAAAAAATTATCATTTTACCCTCAAACTTTCCAAAATTCCATTTTTTACCTTAATTTCACCAAAAATTACTTTTTTACCCTCAGAAGTCAAAATTACCATTTCGCCCATGGGTATCCAAAAGTCCCGTTTTCAATCCCGATTGCGTCGTTTTTCTTCCTCATTAATACTTGCATTTATTTTAATCATTATGCACCTGCATTTTACATTTTTGCATTCTATTTATCTACTTATTATCTTGCTTCGTATTTAATTCCCCTTATTAATTGTTATTCGATATCTTAAACTTACATGCTCATTTTCAAAGTAATTTTAAAAACGAGGCAATGTTCCTCTCGTGTGAAAGCTTCGAGAAATCATGCGCTAATGTGTCGGGTGTGATTTTTCGTATAACTCACGCGCGTCGAATATCCTCTTTTAAGATTTTTTATACCTGTTAACTCCGAGATTCCGAGAATATCATGTCCTAACGTATTGGTCACGATTTTAATTCTCTACGAAAATCGAAGTAAACGGGTATTCCATATTTGAATCTTTTAAACTATGTGTCCGAGGATTACATTTTAAATTCAAAACGAAATTTTCAAATTCTCAAAACATATATCTATATTAAAAATAATTTTAAAGCGGGGCCATGTCCTGTCGTGTGAAAACTCCGAAAAATCGCTCTTTAACGTGTTAAGTGTGATTTTCGTAATTCATGCAAATCGGATATCCCTTTTCAAAAGTTTCCAAAACACTCTTCAATCTTATAATTATATACAAAGTGATTTTAAGACCAAAAGAAGAAACAATGTCCTTTCGTGTGAAGATCTCGAAACATTATGCCCTAACGTGCTGGGTGTGATTTTCGTATATTCACGTGATAGAACACTCTCTCTAAAATGTCTCGAAACGTCCTTCAGTTTTGAAACTCCGAGAATATAGTGTCCTAATGTGTTGGACACGACTTCTAGTTCTCATAGAGGATCGAAATATGGGGACAAATATTCCTTAAAAGTTTCCCTCTGAAGATATACAAAATTTTCTAAAATAAACATTGCATTTTAAATTTTACTCGAATTTTCATTGTTTTCATAAAACAAGACCCGAAAATGATCATGTGGTACCAATTTTGGGCGTATGAGGGTGCTAATCCTTCCTCATACGTAACCGACTCCCAAACCTGTTTCTCTGGATTTCGAAGACCAATTTTTTAAAACATTTTTAAACGTTTTGTGGTGATCCAATCACACCCAAAATAAAAGATTGGTGACGACTCCCTTTTTGTTCCAAAATTTAAAATGATTTTTTTGAAGCCCCGTTCCCGAGGTGGTTTCGACAGCTGGCGACTCCGCTGGGGACTTTTTCAAAATAAACGAGAGTCAAGCCAAAATTGATAATTTTCGGGTCTTTTTTGAGAACTTTTAAACTTCGGTTTTATTTAACATGCGATCCTCGGTATTTTTGTGTGGCATTATACTCTGTGATATTGCTAGTGTAATTTTGCATCAATATGCATTGTGATCTTACCCTTCTAAGTGGAAGCGAGAAACTATTCTTTCGTGAGGTCTTCACCTCCGTGCAAGATAGTGAATCGCTTTTGGGATCACAAAGTACCCTTGTTTTCGTGAAGTTTTCACTTCCGTGTAAACATGCGAGAAATGCATCCCCCTAAACCGAACTTGTCCGTATGAGCCTGTAATGGGCGAGGATAGAGGAATCTACTGGTTTGGGTACCCTTTACTTTAGGACCTAAACTACATATAGTAAGCCGTAAGCACTTACCTTAGATGGAGTTAGGCTGAGCTCTATTAGCATATACTCGAAATATTTTAGGTTCTGTGTTATATATATTTGTATGTTGATTTTTTATTACATGCTACTAACCTTGTTTGTTTTGCCTCTTTCACTTGCATTTGCATCATCATGAACGAAAAGGTGTTGATTTAAATTCGTTTTACCGACTAGGCAGTTTCATCATGGAGGAAAGATTTCTTGATAAAATAGAGGATAATATGGTGACGCGCCTATGGTCTGAGAAGCAGTAACGCGAAAAAGGTGACAGCCTGAAAGAGGGACATTTGTCAAAATTTTGGGACTATACTCATATCAATGTGACTCAGAACAACTTGCAAGAATTGAAAGAGATTTGGGGACCATGAAATAATGAGATGAAGCAGATGTTTTATCAAGACCATGGAGATCTACCTTATTTGTTGGAAGTAAAGATCGACAAGCACCTTTTTCGAGCCCTTACTCAACATTGAAACCCCGGATATAGTTGCTTCACCTTTGGACACTTGGACTTGACACCTACAATAGAAGAATATACTGCTTTGATTCGATGTCCAAGGTTCCAAGTCGATAAGGCATATTCTAAAGACGCGAGTGTTCCGACATTGTTAAAGAGATTGATGAATGTAACGGGGATGAGCGAGCAATGGGTTGCTTCTCGTATGAAAGTAAAAGGAGACAGCAGGTGCATTACTTGGAAGAGTTTGCGAGACCTGATTGTGACACATCCAGATATGAGAAGACGCATTGACATCTTCGCCCTCAGTATATACGGGTTGGTCTTGTTCCCGAAAGCATTGGGGCACGTGAAAGATGCAGTAGTAGTATTGTTTGATCGACTCAGTAGAGGAATCACACCCGTCCCTGCTATCCTGGCAGAAACTTTCCGCTCGTTAAGTGCTTGTCAGAGAGAAGGAGAAGGAAGATTTATCGGCTGCGCACAACTCTTGATGGTCTGGTTTCACACCCATTTCTGGAAAGTGAAGAAATTTTCTTGTAAGGTTTCTCGACTGACTTCTCGCCTTTGAAAAATTTTGTGGCTTCGTAACGAGAACTGAAAGTATCTGAAGAAAAATGGGCGGCTGTTCTTCAGAATCTACGAGATGAGGACATTGAATGGTGCGCTACTTGGTTTCTTCTAGATGAGGTCATTTACCGCTATGACGACTTTGATTTGGTCCCGTTACTTAGAGTTTGGGGTGCCACTGGGATGCTCATCTGCTCGTCTTGAGACAGTACAAGACAAGATAGTTTATCCCTGCAACTCATGGTCTAGCACATTGCGAATTTTCATATAAGAGGAATGATTATAAGAAAACGGTCTGAGAAGTGGAAAATGCGTGGAAGAAGGTGCAAAGAATGAAGAAGTTTAGTGCGAACCCTTTAACAATCTAGAACTACGACTGGTGGAGGAGTAAGAGGGTTAATGACAACATTCCTGCGCCAAATTCTGAAAATGTTCGTCCAGTAAAAGAATGTCTACAAAAAGCTCCTTTAGAGTTAGACATCCTCAAACAAGATTTTGAAAGGAAAAACTCGGAGTTTGGCAAGAGGATAGAGGTATTAGAGGAAGATAAGATGAAGCTGAGGCTAGATGTAGATTTTCACAGACTAGAGGCTGAGAAGTTAAGAAAAGGAAAAAACAAATCCGAAAAGGACCTCGAGGACTTAAAGAAACATTACAAAAAGCTTTGTCAGTCTATGAAGATTGCAGGGCTAGGTAAGATGTCCAAGCAATGGCGCCAAGAGATTCAGATACAAAAGACCAGGCAAAATAATGGCAGAGAAGGTTCCAAGATGGTCAGGCTCGCGAGAATGCCTTGAAGGGAGAGTTGCTAGAAAAGCATGTCGAGAAGGCCGAAATGAGAGCTAAGATGACCAGCTTAGAAGCCAGGATAGAGGAATTGGAAGAGTCACTATGGAGGCACCGTAATCGAAATACCGTACTGGAGCTCAAAGCCTGCATGGCTGAAAAATAAGAGTTAAGAGAAAGAGTGCAAGGATTGGAGGCCACGCTTCACAACAATGAAATTCGACTTGAGATTATGGAAACAAATTTAGAAACTAGTGAATGGCACACACGCCAAGCTCAGAAAGAAGTCGGGGAAAGAGATCATAGAATAGGAAAGGCACTGACTCAAATGAGAGAGGCTGCAGATCACATGCAAGAGTTGGCTGCCGAAGCTGATGTTTTGTGTCTTCAATACGAATTCAAGTCGGAGCGGGGAAAGAAGTTAGCTGGACTTCTAGAAAAAATTAAAGCTCTAGGACAAAAGGCCAAACCATTTGTGTAACTTCTGTTTTATTTAAAGATTTTTTTTCTCTCTCGAGAAGTTGCTCTAATGGAAAGTGGATTTTAGAATCAATGCCTTTTCTTGCATTGCATGCATGCATTTCATTTGCATTATATTTTGCATATTCTTGCATAACAATACTAATTAATTAAAATTAAAAACCAGTTAACACCAGTCATCATTGAAAATACGCATCATTATTATACCCGCAAGAAAACAAAAGCCATGGAACAACGGCTTGAACAAATCCAGAAAGAACTACAAGATCAAATGCAGGAGCAAATAGCAGCAATGTGTAAGGAAATGAAGAACTAATTTTCGGAGGTACAAAAGAGTTTGATAACGGAATTAGCGCAAGTTAAACAAAGCATGGCTGACAAAGGAAAAAACCCTGCTATTGAGAATGACGAAGACCAGAGTGTTCCTCCAAGCTTTACTCCAGTACACAACCCGGCCTTACAAGAAATGCCGGCCAAAGAAGTCCATGTCACCATTAGGCCACAACAGTAGACCACTGGCACGTCAGGACCTGCTAACTATGTAGTCGGATCTGGATCAAATCCAGAAGATAACATTGCGAACCTGGGAGTCCCAGATTTTGATGAGATGATAAAGGAGGATCTCCCTAGGCAAATGGAGGAAAAGTATAGGTTATTGGATGAGAAAATTCAAGTAATACAAGGAATTGAAAATCCTTACGGAGTGGATGCCAAAGAATTGAGTCTGGTTCCAGACTTGGTTCTCCCTCTCAAGTTTAAAGTTCCTGAATTCGAAAATTATCACGGAACGAGCTGCCCAGAAACACATCTGACCATGTTCTATAGAAAGATGGTAGGACATGTTCACAATGATCAATTATTGATTCACTATTTTCAAGATAGTTTGGCCGGATCGGCAGTCAGATGGTATAACTAGCTAAGCCGAGCGAAAGTTCGTTCATGGAAAGATTTAGCACAAGCTTTCTTGAAACAATACGGTCATGTGATCGAGATAGCCCCCGATCAGCTCATGCTACAGAACATGGAGAACAGGTCAAACGAAAGTTTTAGACAGTACGCACAGCGGTGGAGAGAAATGGCAACACAAGTACAGCCACCGTTGACAGATAAAGAGACCACGATGTTGTTTGCCAATACCCTTAAAGCCCCCTATCTTAATCATTTGCTGGCAAACACTACCAAAAGCTTCGCTGACATGGTCATCTCGAGAGAGATGATTGAGAATGTAATTAAAGCCGGTAAAATCGAGGCGGGAGAAAACGCTAGAAGACTTGCCCCTAGAAAAAGAGATAATGAGGTCAATAATACAAGTGTATACCGACCTAGTGGTGCCAAACCCTTCGTGGTAGGTCAGCCTAAAGCACTAGCAGTTAATTATCAAAAAGCCCCGAGGTGGGAACCGAGTGTTAGGCCAAATAGAGCGAGAATTCAATATACTCCACTTTCGGTGTCGTACGAAGAACTCTACAAGATGTTGTACGACGCCCATGTGGTAGCTCCTCAAAGGGTGAAACCGTATGAACCACCGTTTCCGGCTTGGTATGATGCGCATGCTCATTGTGAGTACCACGCAGATGCAGAAGGCAACTCAATCAAAAATTACCCGGCTTTCAAAAGGCGAGTTAAAGAACTCATAAGATTTGGGGTCGTGAAATTGGAAGACTCAGCTAGGCCTAATATAGCTAGGAATCCCTTGTCGAATCATTCGAATCAAGGAGTCAATACCGTGCTGGTGAAAAGGGCACGAAAAATTAAAAGGAAAGTGGAAAAAATTAGGTCCCCGCTACGATGGGTGTGGCAACAAATGGTCAAAGTAGGGATAATTGTGAAGGATAAGAAGGATATGACAATGGAGGCTGACTGCGAGTTTCACGCTGTTATGGGGCATGAAATCCAAGATTGTGACGAGTTCAAATCCTGCTGCAAATATTAATGGACAATCAGGAGCTGAAATTCTTCGAAGAAGAAGAAGAAGAAGAAGTCAATGATATCTGTGCTTCTGAAGAGGGGTCGGTCAACCATCCGAAGGTGATCATTTGCAAACCACCAAAAACGCAGCCAGAGGACAGACGATGCCTCGTATTATCATTCAAAAACCTGCAACCTTCCTTTACAATGACAGCAAAAAGGTTTCATGGAATTACAACTGCAATGTGACCATAGCTAGAGAAGGGGAGCCTAAGAAGGATGTAAGCTTGATTACCCGGAGTGGTAAAATTTATGACTTAGCCAAAAAAACAAAAGAGATCAATAAAGGGAAAGCGGTAATGTGCGAGCCTAAAGAAGAAATAGCCACTAGGCTTGAGAGATCCATCAATGAGCCAGTATCTGAAAGGGAGGCGAAAGAGTTTCTAAAGTTCCTAAGGCATAATGAATATAGTGTGGTGAAACAGCTCCATAAACAACCTGTACGAATATCGATCTTATCATTGCTCCTAAGCTTAGAAGCACATCGTAATACATTAATGAAGGAGCTCAACGAGACTAACATGACCAATGATATATCGGTATGTAAGTTGGACCGCTTAGTTAATAACATTAGTGCAGACAATTTTATCTTCTTTAGCGATGATGAGATCCCGTCCGGAAGGATGGGATCAACCAAAGCCCTCTATATCACAACCCGTTATAAATGGTACACGCTACCGGGAGTACTCATAGATAACGGGTCAGCATTGAATGTATTACCACTGGCTACACTCTAAAGATTACCGATCGATAGCTCTCATTTGAATGGATGCAACAACATAGTAAGAGCATTTGACGGGATAGAAAGAAAGGTAACCGGAAAAATTAAAGTACCCCTGCAAATTGGGCCGAACACGTACGAAATAGATTTCCTAGTGATGGATATTAGGCCTACCTACAACTGCCTATTGGGGAGACCATGGTACACTCGGCTGGGGCAATACCTTCCTCTCTACATCAAAAGGTAAAGCTAGTGAATGAAGGGAGGTTAATTACCATCAATGCTGAGGAAGAAATTATTACCTTTGTAACAAGCGAGTCACCTTATGTGAGAACGGATGAAGAGGCTGTGGAATGCTCGTTCCGTTCATGGAAATTTGTAAATGCGACCTTCATTTCGGAAGGAAGCAAGGTGCCTGTGCCGGTAATATCATCAACTACTAGAATGGGTCTGCGGATGATGCTTGGGAAAGGAGCTGTCTCTGGAAAAGGACTCGGGAAGTACCTCCAAGGGAGAACCAACGTGCCGACCCTGATGAAAAGTGGGATCGCTACGGCTTAGGGTATAAGCCAGACGCGAAGCAGAAAATGAAAGAGATTGAAAAGAGACAAGAGAGGAGGAGGGTCAGACTATCTGGAAAGGAACTCTCGTGGGAACCCATGATCTTTCCACCCATTTACGAGACTTTTGTTTTAGGAGAAATAATTAACCAGAATGAAGAGCAAGGGAAAAAACGAGTAACCATTGGTACTAGGGGGAGCATCATGAAGGACTTGAGCATCAATGCCATATCAGAAGAAGACAAGGAAGGGAGTCTATCAAGGATTGGGCCGTGTACACTTGGAAGCACCCTGGATAATTGGACCGTGGAGGAACTTCCTGTAATCTTTAAAATTTCCTCAGAGTAATGCTCGAAATCACCTATTGCTTTAGCCCTGAAAGCAATATGGATCTTTTGTAAAAGGTTCATGTTCATTATTCAGTAATTTTAATTGAAAATGCATTTCCTACCCTAAAATTATTTGTTCATTTTTAATTCAGCTTAATAAATCACTCGTACATAACCAACAAATACAACTGATCATCCTTTCAATACATACATACTCATATACATACCACAGAATCATTCTTTCATAAATTCATTTTGTTCTTTGGACTTTCTTTTTTATCCCTCAACAAGTCCTCAAATATCAATAACATGAGTAACTCTGAGGTTAACTTAGAGCCTCACTTTGAGCAAGACATGTGTCTAGAAGGACTTCAGGGCTTTGAAGAAAATCAAGATTGTGATCTCTCCTCGGATCTGCTAAGGTTGATAGGGCATGAAGAAAAATAAATCCTGCCTCATTCGGACCCTGTAGAGATGATTAATTTGAGGAACGAAGACAAAAAGAAAGATGTAAAAATTAGGACATGCATCTCTGCGGAAACTAGAAAGAATTTCATCAAGTTGCTCAAAGAGTTCCAAGACATCTTTGCATGGTCCTATCAAGATATGCCCGGGTTGAGTACTGATATTGTGGTACACAAACTCCCTATAAAAGAAGGATGCAGGCCCGTGCAGCAAAAACTCCGGAGAATGAGACCAGATGTGCTGTTAAAAATAAAAGAAGAAGTCAAGAAACAATTTGATGCCGGTTTTCTCCAGGTAGTTAAATACTCCGAATGGGTAGCTAATATAGTCTTTGTTCCTAAAAAGGATGGAAAGGAACGAATATGCGTGGACTATCGAGACTTAAATAAAGCTAGCCCAAAGGACAATTTCCCTTTACCTCACATCGATACTTTGGTCGATAACACAGCGGGACATTCTTTGTTTTCCTTCATGGATGGTTTCTCTGGATATAATCAGATAAAGATGGACCCTGAGGACATGGTCAAGACCACACTCGTCACGCTATGGGGAACATTTTGCTACAAGGTAATGCCCTTTAGACTTAAAAATGCAGGGGCAACTTATCAGAGAGCTATGGTAACCCTGTTCCATGAGATGATGCACAAGGAAATCGAAGTTTATATTGATGACATGATAGCTAAATCCCAAACAGAGGAAGAGCATGTGAGAATCCTGAGGAAGTTGTTTACAAGGTTAAGGAAATATCAACTAAAGCTTAACCCGGCTAAGTGCACTTTCGGGGCTACGTCAGGAAAATTGTTAGGCTTTGTGGTCAGCAAAAGAGGAATTGAAATTTACCCAGACAAAGTCAAAGCCATACAGGAGCTACCACCACCCAGCACACAAAAAGAAGTGCGGGGATTCTTAGGAAGATTAAATTACATTGCTCGGTTCATCTCACAATTGACTGAAAAGTGTAACCCTATCTTTCGCTTACTTAGAAAGCGTAACCCAGGTGTGTGGGATGCGGAGTGCCAGGAAACTTTCGATAAGATCAAAGATTACCTGTCCAAAGCTCCTATCTTAGTTCCCCCAATTCCTAACAAGCCTTTGATATTGTACCTAACAGTCTTTGAGAATTCCATGGGATGCGTGTTAGGCCAGCATGATGAATCCAAAAGAAAGGAGAGGGCGATATATTATCTGAGCAAGAAATTTACCGATTGTGAGACTCGGTATTCGCCTATTGAGAAATTATGTTGTGCACTAGTCTAAACTACATGCAGACTAAGACAATACATGCTCTACCATACTACTTGGTTGATCTCAAAATTAGATCCTTTGAAGTACCTAATGGAGTTAGTTGCACTAAATGGAAGGTTAACTCGATGGCAAATCTTGCTCTTAGAATTTGACATCGTCTATGTCAATCAAAAGGCAGTAAAAGGGAGTGCGATAGTAGACTTCCTAGCCAGCAGGGCTTTAAAGGATTATGAGCCGATAAACTTCGATTTCCCGAATGAAGATTTAATGTATGTTGCAACAGCTGAAGAGGCAACCACGAGGGGGCAACCGTGGATTTTAAATTTTGACGGAGCTTCAAACGCCATTGGTAACGGGGTTGGAGCAGTCTTGGTATCACCAGAGGGGGACCATTACCCTTTTACCAGCAAGCTGGATTTTGACTGCAATAATAATATGTCTAAATACGAAGCATGCATAATGGGAATTCGTGCAGCCATAGAACGGGGAATTAAAATTCTAGAGATTTATAGAGACTTTGCATTGGTAATTTATCAACTTAAAGGAGAGTAGGAAACGAGAGATGCTAAGCTAAAGGATTACAGCAAGCTAGTTCTCGAATTGATTACGAAGTTCGATGATGTCACATTTCATTATCTCCCTCGAGAGGAAAATCAAATGGTTGATACCCTCGCTACTTTGGCCTTGATGATCAAAGTAAGTAGGCCAGAAGATGTGAAGACCATTCAGATGAGTATCTACGAAACTCCCGCTCATTGTTGTGATATTGAGGCAGAGGAAGAAGTAGAAAAAGATGATCACCCATGGTACCAAGGCATCCTTCAATTTGTAAGAGATCGAAAATACCCCGAGCATGCCTCAGATAACGAAAAGAGAACATTAAGACGAATTGCTAGTGAATATGTCTTAGACGGGGAAATCTTGTACAAAAAGAGGAAAGACCAGGTACTATTGAGATGTGTTGATGCAGTAGAAGCCAAGAGGATTTTATAGGAAGTTCACGAAGGAATTTGTGGGACGCATGCCAAAGGTTTCACGATGTCCCGACAAATAATGAGATTCGGGTATGACTGGTCTACCATGGAGAGTGATTGCATCAACTATGCCAGGAAATGCCACAAATGCCAGGTATACGGAGATAAGATTAATGAACCTCCATCAAACCTCCATGTCATGACTTCCCCTTGGCCTTTCTCTATGTGGGGCATGGATGTCATTGGACCAATTTCTCCGAAAGCTTCCAATGGGCATAGATTCATCTTTGTGGTGATCGACTATTTCACCAAATGGGTAGAGGCAGCTTCGTATGCCAACGTTACCAAGTCTGCAGTCAGTAGATTCCTGAAAAAGGAGATCATATACTGGTATGAAATGCTAGAGAGGATTATATCCGACAATGCCTTGAACTTGAACAATAGCACGATTGCAGAAGTTTGCGAACAATTCAAAATCAAGTATCATAATTCCTCTCCCTACCGCCCAAAAATGAATGGGGCTGTAGAGGCAGCCAATAAAAATATCAAGAAAATCGTGGCAAAGATGACCGAGACTTACAGAGATTGGCATGAAAAACTACCCTTCGCCCTCTTCGCCTACAGAACTTCGGTCAGAACTTCTATTGGGCAACGCCATTCTCATTGGCATACGGTATGAAGGCGCTCTTACTTATTGAGGTTGAAATACCTTCTCTCCGAGTTTTAACTGAGCTCCAATTAGATGAGACTGAATGGATCCAAGCTCGATATGATCAGCTGAATTTGATCGAGGAAAAGAGATTAAAACCCATCCGCCAAGGCCAAATGTACCAAAAAAGGATGATGCGAGCTTATGACAAAAAGGTCCGTCTTAGGGGAGTTCCGTGAGGGAGATTTGGTTTTGAATAAGATACTCCCTATACATAAAGATTTCCATGGAAAATGGATGCCCAATTGGGAAGGACATTATGTAGTAAAGAAAGCTTTCTCGGAAAAAGCTCTCATCCTAACAGAAATGGATGGCAAGGAACTATATAACCCCGTCAATTCAGACTCGGTAAAGAAATACTTCGCCTAAAAAAAAAGGTTCATGATGAAAACCCGCAAAGGGCATCCTGGAATTATGAGAAAAGTTACAACTTGAAGCATCAACAAAGCACTCCAGGTCTTCTAGACGCACGTCTGGGCTAAGGGTGATTCTCAGCAAGTCAATGCAAGAGTGGCTCATTTCTGTCGATATTTAGGACAATTAAATTACCTCTTTCTTATACTTAGCCATTAATGTTGTTTCCTTTGATTCCTTTGTTAATACAATTTTGTTTCCACACAATTTTGTGCAGGCATTTCGCATTTAAATAACGAGTAATGAACTGATAAATCATACAAAGATTCATGAGATTATCCTAGAAATTTTAAAAATTATAGGGGTCTGAAACAGGATCACCGGTGAGAAAACGAACTTGAAAATGGGTAATTCAAGATCAGCATAGAAGAAGATGGATCGGCACATCAATGACAAAATTTGGACGGGCAATAAACCATACGGGCCTGACTAAAAACGAATAAAACATTAAATCATACACACATATAATTAAGAGCATTTCTACTCATTTTTTGAGCATGGCATCCTAACCAAATTGGCCTGTTCAGAGGCCCATTTGAGCATATTTTACAGGTCTCGACACCCAGAAGCAAGACGAGAAATGACAAGTTCATGACGGATCCCGTGAAGTTATAAGGACAACCATTTTTCGGACAGATTACAGTTATTTGATCCTTTACCCAAGTTTGGGGCAGATCGCCATCAATCGACCTTACTCCAATCACAGAGTAGTTCAACAAGACAACGAGGCGGTCATCTTCCTGATGAGATACAGAGAAGAATACCAACTCAACGCTCAAAGCGAGCAAATCTTCGTACCCAGCTTTCTGATGAGACACTGAGAAGCAGGTCGAAACAATAAAATGGTTAGCTTCCTGATGGGATACAGAGAAGTGGACCAAATTCATCTTTCTGAGGAGATCCAGAGAAGCGAATTGAAACAAATGAGGTGGTCATCTTCCTGATGAGATATAGAGAAGTATACCAACTCAACGCTCAAAGCGAGCAAATCTTCGTACTCAGCTTCCTGATGAGACACTGAGAAGCAGGTCGAAGCAATAAAATGGTTAGCTTCTTGATGAGATACTGAGAAGTGGACCAAATTCGTCTTCTTGAGGAGATCCAGAGAAGCGAATTAAAACAAGTGATGCGGTCATCTTCCTGATGAGACATTGAGAAGAAGACCAAATCAAACCCAGGCTCAATGCGAGCAAATCTTCGAACCCGAGCTTCCTGATGAGACACTGAGAAGCAGGTCGAAGCAATAAATGGTTAGCTACCTGATGAGACACTGAGAAGTGGACCAAATTCGTCTTCCTGAGGAGATCCAGAGAAGCGAATCAAAACAAGTGATGCTGTTGTCTTCCTGATGAGACACTGAGAAGAAGACCAAATCAAACCCAGGCTCAATGCGAGCAAATCTTCGAACCCCAGCTTCCTGATGAGATATTAAGAAGCAGGTTGAAGCAATAAAATGGTTAGCTTCCTGATGAGATACAGAGAAGTGAACCAAATCCGTCTTCTCGTGGAAACCCAGAGAAGTGGATCAAAACAAACGACGCGGTCATCTTCTTGATGAAATACTGAGAAGAAGGCCAAGTTAATGAAATCAGACTCAAATGCTACGGTGATGAGTTCCCAAATCTCCTTGAAATTTCAAGAGAATGAAGTAAAATTACAGTAGCAAATGTTATTTTTTTTTTGAAAGATGCAGGGGCAGATGCGACAAAATCAAAAGGTCAACAAACCAAAAGGCAGACTATTGGAAGAAAGAGTTGGAACTTGACAAAATTGGGCCTCATTTTGGTCTTTACTCCATTCCTATTACATAGCAACGAGCAAAGAGGGGCAGTTGTTGAAGCCCAATTTTGACCGGGCTGAATGATTGGATTAAACTTTTGGGTTTAAATAGATTTAAATTTATTGTTAAATTTAAATTTATTTTAAATTTATATTTGCTTTAAATCTAAATTTAATTAAAATTTAAATCAATATTAAAAACCCAAATGGAAAGTCCAATTACAATGTCTAATTACAGAAGCCCAGATTGGGGTCCAATTACAAAACAGACCCAAATTCAAAGCCCAAATCAAGGGGCCCAATTACAAAAAGAAACCAAGAGAAGCCCGATCTGATGCAAGTTGCACAAACCACCTCCACCTTCAGCCAACCACAGCGCGCCACATCACCATCGTCAGCTACTGCTTCAACTTGCTTCTGGCACTGCAACGCCGACTGCCATAGCCACCACTGCCATTATGCCTGCAAAGGAAAAAGGAAGAACAAGACTAGCATTTAAGTGAGAAAAAACAAATAGAAATCATTGTAAAAATGGTAAAAATGGCTATAAAAGCCAAATTGAATTGGGGAAAATGAGGGGACCCTTTTGGGAGAAACATGATACTGATCTTTATTTTTTGAACACCCTTGATTAATAGAAACGACTTAGACTTTCCAGCATTCTACAAACCATATTCAAGCATTGGGGATACAAACAACCAAAACATTCAAGTTTTACAACTCAGGTACTTGCTCAAATAGATATCCATTATTTGTTTACACATCTTCCCAGCTTTCAAACGTTTCATATACACTGTCACAGTACTTGTTTCATTCATTAATATCCATTATTGTTTTTTTTAAAAAGGGATGAAACGTTTTCAAACAGCAACAGTAAATAGTCATATTAAATATAGGCTATTAAATTAATGGGTATTAAATATAGCTATATATATTAATAATATTAATAGTGATGCAAATAATAAATTGTGGTAATAAATACATTAATAATTATTAATAATAATGATGATAATAATAATAAGTAATTAATAGCTATTAATAATTAATAGTAATATTTTAATAAAAAAAGAGAAGAAGACGAAAGGGCTTATCTGTCCTTGTCGAGGTTGTCGTCGCCGTCGCTAGAGGTCGGGGATTGGTTCCTCGAACATCGATCATGCCCTGCCATATCCGGATCTGCAAAGAGACAAGAAAAAGATTAACAAATTTTAAAACCCTAAATAATAGAATCAAACGAAAAGAAAAAGAAGGAGACGATCGACCTACCTCGGCGGCGCGTGGACAACAGGACAGTGTTGTGCGTCGAACGGCGAGCGTCGTGGGCTGGCGCGTGTAGCAGTGACTTGCGGCCGGAGTTTAGCCAAGGTGGCCGGCCATGGGGATATGAGAGAGAGAGGAGAGAAAGAAAAGGGGGCATAATTTTTTTTAAAAAAAAATGAAAGAAATAATTAAAAAAGCCCTAAAATATCATTTATAGAAGACCCATGGACCGACCCGATCCGACACGACCGGCCTCTAGGATCCGCGTGTTTTTTATTAATGGGTTATTTGCGCGTTTGGTCCTTTCGCATTTTTAATTGTTATAATTTAGTCCTTTTCATACTTTTAATTATTTTTAATTTGACCCAGTAATTTTATTCACTTTTCAATTTAGTCCTTTAACATTTTGAACGTACCAGAGGTTGCCACGTGTCACTGTCATGACTTATTTACATAATTAGTCCCTCTTATTTTTAATTTATTTTAATTTAACCCCTAAATCAATTTCTATTTAATTACACAATTGGCCCAGGAATTTTTCAAGATTTACAAATTATTCCTTGGACTTCTGGATGCCTGTGGGGCTGCCACGTGTCACCCATTCTTTAGTTTTATTACTCTCTAGTCCCCAAGCTTTTCAAAATTCCATTTTTGACCCCAAAACTTTTAAGAATTACCATTTTACCCCTAAACTTTCTAAAATTCCATTTTTAACCCCGATTTCATCCAAAATTACCATTTTACCCCCGAACGTTCCAAAATCCCATTTTAACCCCGATTTTACCAAAAATTACCATTTTACCCCCGAACCTTCCAAAATCCCATTTTTGATCCCGAAACTTCAAAAAATTACCATTTTACCCCCGAATCTTCCAAAATCCCATTTTTAACCTCAGTTTTACCAAAAATTACCATTTTACCCCTAAACTTTCTAAAATCCCATTTTAACCCTAAAACTTCTAAAAATTACCATTTTACCCCTGAACCTTCCAAAATCCCATTTTAACCCCAAAACTTCCAAAAATTACAATTTTACCCCCGAATCTTCCAAAATGCCATTTTTAACCCAGTTTTACCAAAAATTACCGTTTTACCCTCGAACCTTCCAAAATCCCATTTTTGACACCGAAACTTCTAAAAATTATCATTTTACCCTTGAATATTCCAAAATCCCATTTTTAACCCCGATGTCACCAAAAATTACCGTTTTACCCTTGAACTTTCTAAAAACCCATTTTTAACCCCGATTTCACCAAAATTACCATTTTACCCTTGACCTTTCCAAAATCCCATTTTTAACCTCGGTTTCACCAACAATTACCGTTTTACCCTTAAACTTTCCAAAATTCCATGTTTTACCTCAATTTCACCAAAAATTACTTTTGTACCCTCGAAAGTCAAAATTACCATTTCACCCCCGGACATCCAATGGTCCCGTTTTCAATCCCGATTGCGTCGTTTTTCTTCCTCATTAATACTTGCATTTATTTTAATCATTATGCACCTGTATTTTACATTTTTGCATTCTATTTATCTGCTTATTATCTTGCTTCGTATTTAATTCCCCTTATTAATTGCTATTCGATATCTTAAACTTACATGCTCATTTTCAAAGTAATTTTAAAAATGAGGCAATGTTCCTCTCGTGTGAAAGCTTCGAGAAATCATGCCCTAACGTGTCGGGTGTGATTTTTCGTATAACTCACGCGCGTCGAATATCCTCTTTTAAGATTTTTTATACCTGTTAACTCCGAGATTCTGAGAATATCGAGTCCTAACGTGTTGGTCACGATTTTAATTCTCCGCGAAAATCGAAGTAAACGGGTATTCCATATTTGAATCTTTTAAACTATGTGTCCGAGGATTACATTTTAAATTCAACACGAAATTTTCAAATTCTCAAAACATATATCTATATTACAAATAATTTTAAAGCGAGGCAATGTCCTGTCGTGTGAAAACTCTGAAAAATCGCGCTTTAACGTGTTAAGTGTGATTTTCGTAATTCATGCAAATCGGATAACCCTTTTCAAAAGTTTCCAAAACACTCTTCAATCTTATAATTATATACAAAGTGATTTTAAGACCAAAAGAAGAAACAATGTCCTTTCGTGTGAAGATCTCGAAACATTATGCCATAACGTGCTGGGTGTGATTTTCGTATAGTTCACGTGATAGAACACTCTTTAAAATGTCTCGAAACGTCCTTCAGTTTTGAAACTCCGAGAATATGGTGTCCTAATGTGTTGGACACGACTTCTAATTCTCATAGAGGATCGAAATATGGGGACAAATATTCCCTAAAAGTTTCCCTCTGAAGATATACAAAGTTTTCTAAAATAAACATCGTATTTTAAACTTTACTCGAATTTTCATTGTTTTCATAAAACAAGACCCGAAAATGATCATGTGGTACCAATTTTGGGCGTATGAAGGTGCTAATCCTTCCTCATGCGTAACCGACTCCTGAACCTGTTTCTCTGGATTTCGAAGACCAACTTTTTAAAATATTTTTAAACTTTTTGTGGTGATCCAATCACACCCAAAATAAAAGATTGGTGGTGACTCCCTTTTTGTTCTAAATTTTAAAATAATTTTTTTCGAAGCCCCGTTCTCGAGGTGGTTTCGACATTATGAAGACAGCAAGTTGGGCAAAATGACCCCTAGATCCATTGTCTGTTTGGAAGTCTAATTTCACAACTCTTTCGATCAAATTCCTGATAGCCTCCACTATTTGTCGTTTATATAAAAAAACCTGGGAGTCTCGGCAATCGAATCCACGCCAGAACCACCTTCGGGTAAGGTTGCGAAGGGCTGAATTCTCTAGTCCATGGTTGCACTCTGAGATATTGCCCAAAAAGAATCCATGGTCCCTGCGTTAAAACACGATCGTAGTCAGTTTTATTTTTAAAACAAACTAAAAAATACCCGTTTTCAATATCCCTAAGGTGGAAGGGATGTACCGGTTTTCATAGGCTTATGATTCGATTATAGAAGGTATTATCGAAACCATTTCAAAAATAGGGTTTCAAAAAATTATTTTAAAGTTTGGAAAAATGGAGTCGTCACCAATCTTTTATTTGGGTGTGATTGGATCACCACAAAACGTTTAAAATACGTTTAAAATGTCGATCTTCAAAATCCAAAAAAATAGGTCCGGGAGTCGGTTACGCATGAGGAAGGATTAGCACCCTCATACGCTCAAAATTGGTACTGCATTGATTACTTTTGGGTCTTGTTTGTAAACTTTGAAAGTTCGAATAAAATTTAAAATACGATTTTCGAATGCATGAGCTATTTTTAAAAGAAGTCGATTTTGTTTGGAAATCCCGCTATTTCAAAGTGATCGGGAAAGAAAGTTACATCTAGTGAGTTAGGACCCAACATTTCAAGATCCCGAAATAACGAGTCTTCCTTTGTAAAACGTTTTAAATTTTGAAGAAGGATATTTAATTATCTTGTTTTGAAGAAATGTGGCACCTAGTGAGTTAATGTGCACATTTTCATAACCGAAGATAAGGAAATATTACCTCGATTAAGGGTATTCGATTATTTCGGTTTGAAGAAAAATTGCACCTAGTAAGTTAAGGCGCAAAATTTCGAAACTTGAAATAAAAGAATATTGCCTCAATTTTAAAAATTTTTTATGAAAAACAATTTTGAAAATGTTTATGCGAGTTTGATGAGCAATTATTGACGGATATTAAATAACACGAAGTAAAATAACTAAGCAAATGAAACGATAAGCAAAAAACGAAACGAACACGATATACGAGTGCATAATACTTAAAGTTAAATGCAAATATTAATAAGGAAGAAAAATGATGCAATTGGGATTGAAAACGGGACTTTTTGGGTACTCGGGAGAAAATAGTAATTTTGGACTTTCAGGGGGTAAAATTGTAAATTTTGTAAAATCGAGGTCAAAAATGGAATTTTGGAAAGTTTGAGGGTAAAATAGTAATTTTTAGAAAATTTTAGGGTCAAAATATAATTTTCAAAAAATTTATGGTTAAAAATATAATTTTAGAGAAGTTTTAGGGTCAAAATGTAATTTTCAAAAAGTTTTAAGGTTAAAATGTAATTTCTGGATAGTGTAGGGACTTTCAGAGCAATAAAACCAAAATAGGGTGACACATGGCAGCCCCATAGGCATCTTGAAGGCAAATGACTAATTTAAAAATCATGAAAAAATTTTGGGCCAATTTTGTAATTAAACAGAACTTAATTTAAGGATGAAATTAAAACAAATTAAAAATAAAAGGGACCATTTGCATAAATAAACCAAAGTTATGACACGTGGCAGCCTCTAATGCATTCAAAAATTCAAGGGATTAAATTGAAAAGTAATTAAAATAACTGGGCTAAATTAAAATTAATTAAAAATATGAAAAAGACTAAATTGAAACAATTAAAAATACGGAAGGACTAAACGCAAAAATAGACCATTTGTTGAAAACACGCGGATCTTAAGGGTATACCGGGTCGGATCGGGTCGGATCTATGGGTCCTATATAAAAGCTACTTTAAACCTTTTTTTTATTATTTCATTTTATTTCAAAAAAAAGCAAAGGCCCCCCTTTTTTCTCTCTTCCTCCTTACGCCGGCCAAGCTCCGATCGCCTTCGTCCCCGTGCGTGGGTAACCACGCGCGACCCCGTGCTGCCGTTCAACACGTCCAAAGCGCCGTCCAAAGGTAAAAGTCCCCTACTTTTCTTCTTTCTTTCTTTTTATTTTGTTTTAAACTCAGACCTGGGTTTAAACCCAGATAAAAAATCACCTTCTTTCTTTAAAATAGATTATAGATTTTTATTTCTTTTTTTTGAATCTGTGTTCTTTCTTTTCATTTTTTATTCACGTTCAAAACCAGATCTGGTTTCAAACCAGATCTGAAAATTTTAGAAACCCTTTTATTATTCAAATATTTGATTTTTTTTCTTTAAAAACTCCTTAGTTACAAAGCAGATTCCGGCCTCGGGGGTGCGACGACGATGGTGGAATTTCGACTCCGACAGTGATGGCCAGACGAATATGAGTCCCTTCGTTTTCTTTTATTTATTTATTTATTATTAATATTAAAACATTTATTATTATTATTAAA
Organism: Gossypioides kirkii; assembly: GCA_005610355.1. Lineage (NCBI taxonomy): Eukaryota > Viridiplantae > Streptophyta > Magnoliopsida > Malvales > Malvaceae > Gossypioides > Gossypioides kirkii. The sequence continues at coordinate 14,650,744 of CP032254.1, read as the reverse complement.
ACATTAATGTTATTTACTGTTACCATTGTATTATTACTGTTACTATCTTAAATATCTTATTAATATTAAACCTATTTACCATGTATTTATTGAGTGAATGCTTCATAATAAATACACATTTCAAACATTGGCAGATGCATGGGTTTTGGAATTTTAAAACAATAGTAGTAATAAATATGCACATATTCGAATGATGTACTTTGTTGACACTGGATCTAAGGTTGCTTGGTATTTTTGTTCCACTGTCTGGTTTTTGAATATTTCTTGTTGCATTGATTTTTTTAGTGAAATTCCCCCTCTTACAATGTTTGATTCTGGCTTTTATAGCCAAAATTTCTATAATTACAAATTGTTTCTTGCAAATTAATGTCTGTCTTGTTTTTTCTTTTTTGTTTTTGCAGGTCCGACGCAAGGGTGGCTGTAGCAGTCGGCTATAGCTGGTGGTGGTAGAAGTGAACTGATGGTTGAAGTAGTCTGTCTGGGCTGACGTGACAAGTTGACCTTCTGTTTGGGCTGCTGTAATTTTGGGATATTTGGGCTAGTAAATTTAGTCCAATTGAACTTGTAAATTTGGACTTGTACTTAAACTTTATTTATAAATTTAATCTTGTTTGAGCCAATGGCTTCAACAGCTATTATAGCCTATGGTTCGCCCAAGAAGTTTGAGCACAACTGTTAATTCCATCTCTTTGAAAAGCATGTTCTTGACTCTATCAGAGAAAGAGATTGCTGGGATCCCATTGACAGTCGTCGTGCTCACATCATCATCAAGCAGTTCAAACTCATTGTCTCCTCCCTCGATTGGATCATTACAAGTCAACTTCAGATTAGTTGATCCTTGCCCCAGAAGTTTATCCTTCCAGGACGATTTTGGGAGTGGATCCAAATCTTCCGCCATAGCCATAGTATCATCATCAAGGCCCTCCTTGAATCTGACTTTCTTGGTATTCCGATCCTCATTAGAATGAGAATCAATATCTTCTTCCTTATCGGAATTCTGCAAAGACAGAGAGCACTCGAGAGACTTTTTTTTTTCCTTTTAAATAAAATTTATTTTAATCCTTATTTTTCAGGGATTCTTATGTCAATTAGGTATGGGTCTCCATGTATATATTTAGTAGGGTTCTAATCCGAAATTGTCCTCTTTGGGTACCCGTAGATCAATTGTTATTCATTCTGCGGAGTGTAATCTTTGTGTGTAAGGATGTGAGTTTGACATTGTGGAGTCACACCTCAGGGTAAGAAAACCTCGAGGGATTTGTGGGTACCCAAAAGAGACAATTCTGGTTTGTGTCTCACGATGTGGCCCAGTTGTCTGGGTTGGATTATGACATAAAAAGGTGTCTTTTAATGTCACAACCCAGCATCACTTGTTAGAAAGTTTTGTGAATGCATAATCTAGAATTTTCCTCTTTCGGTATCTGTAGGTCTCTTAAGGTTTTGGCACCCTTGCACCTCCATAAATTCGAACCTTCATCCTCACACACAAAGGAGAGCACTATGTAGAACAGATATCAAATCTATCTGTTCTGTAGAGTGCACTCTTTTGTAGGTGAGGATGTAGGTTGGAATCTATGGAGGAGCACTTGATGGTGGTAAAACCTTGAGGGACCTATGGATGCCTAAAGAGGACAATTCCTGATTATGCATTCACGACAAGGTCTGATTGGTCTAGCTAGGTCGTGACAATGTGTCTTGGGTATATTAATCTTCAGGTATAATGCCAGATAATCTCATTTTCTGAAGGTGTATTTGATCAAGCCTTTTATTCTTCTGCTTAAATTTAAAATTCTTTATATTTAATCTTTTGATGAGTCCATTGTGGACCGTTCACATTTTTTCAATAAAGTGTCACTTTTATACAGGGGTTTAACATTTCATGAAGATTTGATTGTTTGGTAAAGAATCTGAAACAAACTTTTGAATGCAATCTTATAGATTCATATTTGAACATCACAGGTTGTGTTTATCCTTTGTCAGTATACAGGGCCTATTTTATTAAACCATCTCTTACAGGTTAGTTTATTTTCTTAAGGAGTTTTTGGTTGAGCTTTTTATTCTTTTTCTATTGTTTTGCCAATCCTAGGGTTCCATGAAGATATTCATATTTAAATAAATTGGAGAAATTTTAAATAATAACCATAAAACAATAATTTCTTCCACTTGCCACCGAAAATTTTGTGGTACTCAATCCTTTAATTGACCAATTTTAGAGATGATGCCTTGTGTTAAATTTGTAATTCTCTTGTTAAAAATTGCAGTCAATACAACAAGGTGACCCAGCCTGGTTTGGTTACACCTATGCCTTCTTGATGTTTCTTGGAGTGGTATGATTCCTATTCCGTGTTTCCTTATTGTTACTTCTAGTTTAAGAAAAATTTTCCGTATCTTGACTTCTGGTTTAATACAAATCAAATCATTCGGTTTGAGATTTTCTTTTGTACAAATTAATTCATAACATAATATGATATCTGCACCATGGATTATGTTTTTTCAACAATTTCTGAATCTCAGTGGTGGTTTTCACCTACCGAATGGTCGTTGGGCTTTTCAAATTTCGTTTGTTATTTTAATAGGTGTTGGTAACATTGCTTTTATCCATATATTTTTTGAAAACTATTCCATTTTTTTTTATTTCTTTTCATTCCATGCAAATGCTGTTACATCCATTAGGTCAAGTATTTCCATGAGCAAAGTAGGTTCTTAGTTTGCGCTTTCAGCCAAAGATAAAAATTGTGGCTTCTGTTACCTCTTCTTGTAATTGATTAGAATTTAATCAATGAAATGATTCCTTGGAAAGCTGCTGCTGAGGTTATGATGTTTGACTTGTTTGACCTCATGTCAGTTATGTGTTATACTTCTTGAGGCTCAGTATGTGCAGAATATCTGGCGTGTTGGTTTTCGTCTACGGTCTACTCTGGTAACATGTTTCTTCATCCTAGAATATATAAAAACTAGCATGGAGCTATTTTGAATGTGTTAAATTATGCCTCCTTTGCCTTTCAATTACAGCACTATTGCTTTAGTCGGAAGACATTTGGCCTTTCAGTTATCCATTTCAATTCAGTGGTCTATATATACACTCATTCCACACTCTCATAATATATGAGCTTTTATAATTTTATTATAGCCAATAGGAACTTTAGCATTTTCATGTTAGCCCCTAGAATAGGAAGCTAATGTATGAGATTGATTCATGCCCTTATATTTTACTACTTCTGTTGTAGGTGGCAGCTATATTTCACAAATCTTTGAGATTGACTCATGAAGTTCGCAAGAATTTCCCATCTGGGAGGATAACAAATATGATCACAATAGATGTCAACGCACTTCAGGTATGGCTCTTGTTTAATTTATGTGAAAATGTTGATGCTCATAGATGCCAAAATGTACATTATGCATTCAGAATCAGAATCCACCATGAAGATAGAAGATAGCATATTGGTATATATCTTGAAATATTTTTGAATTATGCCTTACTTTATTACTTTAAGAAAGATGATGATCCTTTGATTATAATTCAGAAGAAAGAAAAGATTGTTGTTGAACCAATTTTCACAGTAATTACTACTATCAATATCTGTCAAACTGAAATTTGACATTTTGGAACATCAAATGAAGTGCTACACCTTTGTACCCTAAACATGGGATATATTGGGCACTTTTTCTTCAATTTTTTTTTTTGAATCTGAAAAATCTGATATGTTAAAATCTAACACCTTCTCCTATCATAACTTGATTTTTCTGGACCCTGAGTGACCTAACAAGAGAAACATAATGTTTGGGAACGTTTAAACTGTTACAGGTTCTTAGACAATATGCATAAAATTTATGAGCTGCAAATGATATACTTATTCTTCTTTATCTTTTATTTAATCTTTTGGTTTCAACTGGAAGTGATAAGACCATAATCTTGTGTTTATCTCTTCATGGAAGTTAGAGGATTGATTTGAACTGTTATTACTTTGTTCAGCAAGTATGCCAAGAGCTTCATATATTTTGGTCTGCTCCGTTTAGTATTATTAATGCCATGGTTCTTCTTTATCAACAACTCGGTGTTGCTGCACTTCTCGGATCACTAATACTAGTTCTCATCGTCCCACTTCAGGTAATTTCTGTAGGGAACTGATCTCACTGGAATTAATTCAATTGTGAAAATACTTCTACAGTCTCCTAATTATACACAGTTTTGATCCTATCAAACTTGAAAAACTTATCGAAAACTAGTATACTACAAAATTGGAATTCTTATGTGCCATATACACTATTCTCTGATATGCATTCTTCCACAACTCACTCTCGCATTATCACATTATTTGACTCCCTTTAAGCTAGTTAATGGTCACCCTTCATTTCTAGCTTGTTGACAATGTCTTGACACACATTATTTGCCGCCCCTTAGTAAGTATATTTGCTAGTTGATCCTTTTTTTGAATCAAATGGGACACATAAGTGCAGTGTTGAATTTCTCCTTGATAAAATGTCTATCTACATCAACATGCTTGGTTCTATCATGCCACAATGGTTTATGTGCAATGTTGATTGCCGATTTGTTGTTACGGTACAACCGCATTGGACCTTCCCATCTTACCTTTAGATCATCAACAATTATCGTCAACCAAAGTAAGATGCATATATCAAGTGACATTGACCCGAATTCTGTCACCGCACTTGACCTTGCAATTGCATTTGATATGATTCAATGAATAGTGTTAAAATGTTCCCATTTCAAATTTCATTCCAATCAAATGATCCATAGCTGCCAATATATCTCGCGGTAACAAAACTATTTGTACACACAAAATAGAAAGAAATAAGGAAACTAGTAACAACTATCCCTAAATGTAAGCTAATTGAATCCCCAAAAATTATTTATACGAACACTCCCCCTAAAGTTTGTGCTGTAGATATCAGAAATGTCGCACTTGCAGATCGAATTATGGTAAATCGTATCATTTGATGAATAAGTTAGCTAACTGTTCGTCAAACGTCTCATGAAATAAGCTCAAGGCATCAATAGTTAATTTTTCTTGGAAGAAGTGTCGATTAATCTCTATGTGCTTTGTTTGATTATGTTGCATTGGATTTTGGGGTATGTTGACTACAACCTTGTTACAATACAAGGATAATTTGTCTTTTCTTGACAAATTTAATTCTTCCAATACCTTTCACAACCACAAAAGCTCACAAACACTTTGAAGCATAGCCATATACTTTGCTTTAGCACCTGATCAAGCGACTACATTTCGCTCTTTGCTTCTCCAAGTAACTAGGCTTCCTCCCATAAACATGCAATATCTAAATGTAGACCTCCTATCATCTGGAGATTTGGTCCAGTTTGCATTTGTGAAGGCCTCTATTCGGAGGTGACCATACTTGGAGAAAAAGAGAGGTAGACTTTAGATAGCATATAGTGCGAAAAACAACCTGCATGTGAGGTTCTCGAGGATCATGCATAAACTGGCTTATCGTATTGAGAATAATGAATAGTTAATCTACGCTATCACACCTTCAAGTTTATCTATTGCATAATCCAATGAACCTACATTTGTTGCACTTGCATTAGAGAAGCTACCAATTATTTGAGTTTATTCTAGAAGAAAAGGCACTCGTGATACATGTCTTATATCGACATCTTTGTTATTAGATCCAACTCCAGGTGATCTTGATCTTCCTATTGCCCTGTCACGATGGGAAATGACAATACAGCTACCCAATTGCTAACTTTATTTTATATAATCACCTTTTCCCTTTGTCTTGTTCTTTAATGGCTTCTTTAGATTCTGTGTCTATTCACACTACTATTCAAGAGACCTTGAGTCATTTTGATTGGCGAGATGCAATGATCTAGGAAATGAATGCATTAGATGCAAATGATATTTGGGACTTGATTGATTTTCCTCTTAGAAAAAGAGTTGTTGGATGCAAGTTGGTATTTACAATTAAGGTTAATCTTGATTTGTAGTTGGTATTTACAATTAAGGTTAATCTTGATGCAACCGTGTTTTAAATCATGGTAGTTTCTACGATAAGACTGATTTTGATTGAGTCTGACATGAAAGGGAAAGAAAGGACTTGGGAATAGAGCAGGAGAAGCAAGAACTCGACCAAGAAAAAAAAATCTTCTTAGGAAGGAACCAAAAACATCTGATACCATAGAATGAACAGGAGAAGCAAGATTTCAACTAGGAAAAGAAAACACTTCTTAGGAAAGAACCAAAATACCATGGAATAAACATGAGAAGCAAGAAGTCGACCAGAAAAAAAAAACACTTCTTAGGAAAGAACCAAAAACATTTGATACCATGTGGAGAATTGATTTCACTGGAATTAATTCAATCGTGAAAATACAACTTCTACTATCCTATTTAGACACATTTGATCCTATCAAACTAGGAAAATTTATAAGTAACTAGCATCCTACAAAATTAAAATTCCTATCTTTGATATACTGTCCACCAAAACAAAAGCCCCTCACACACATTACCACATTATTCGACAATTTCATTTTCTTATCAAAGTGAGAATTTACTTGATGAGTTGATGTTAGCCATTGGCATGATGTTCTGCCTACTTAATTGTAGTTTAAACCCTGTTCGTGAAGTTTATTGATAACCAATCTCCATAACTCATGCAGTCTACTTCTATTGGAGAGGAAAAAAGAAAGAGAACAAAAGAGCATCAAAGAATGACAGTTGAAAGTTTTCAAGAGAATATTTAATAAAGCTGTTCTAATTTTATTAAGAAAAAAAAATTGAATAAAAATAGAGAAAAGACTCACAACATAACTGGGAAAGTAATTCCTCTATTCTAGTAAACTAATAAAAGATAAAATAAAATATTCCTAAAAAATCTCAATTGATTATTCTAGGATTTATCTACCAAAATAACTTTAAAAAAATATCCCAAAATATATGGGGCTTCAACATGTACTTCAACACCCTTTCTCAAGTTGGTGCATATATATCAATCATACCCAACTTGCTTACAAAAAAATCAAAGTTTGTCTTCGAGAGTTCTTTGGTGAGTACATCAGCAATATATTGTTTTGTAGGAACAAACGGCATGCACACTTGGCCTTCTTCAATCTTCTCCTTGATGAAGTGTCTATCAATCTCAACATGTTTAGTTCTGTCATGCTGGATTGGGTTATGAGCAATGCTTGTGAGATGTCAGCTGAAAAGAGAGGTGAGACACCTCTGTCCCTTGAGTCATTGCACTCTCGGTAGTTGTTTCGACAGCAGAACTTTCTATATTTGTTTGGTTGCTGGATCTATTATCTCCAGTTAAGGTTGTTTTAACCATGGTGTTACTGGAGATTTAACCTAGTTCAGATGCCATGAAAGTTTTCAAGAGAGTATTCAATAAAACAGTTCTAATTTTATTAAGCAAAAAATTGAATATAAATAGAGAAAAGACTCACAACATAACTGGGAAAGTAATTCTCTTATTCTAGCAAAATAAAATATTTCTAAAAAATCTCAATTGATTATTTTAGGATTTTTCTACCTAAATAACTTTAAAAAAAAATCCCAAAATATATGGGGGCTTCAACACTTATTTCAACAATAGTTAGAAAAACCAAATTATTAGATTAAATGTTGTCTCACTGAGAAATCTGTCACCAAGGCAAGCCAAATGATTTTATATTGGGAATAATTTAAAATCATTTTCCATGTTAATGATCTTCTAGTAACCATTGTCATTGAAGATGAAATAATTTAAACCATCTATCTGATGATTGATCATGTGTTAACTGATTTCTCTGTGTTACACATGGAGACAGACTATTGTGGTTAGCAAAATGCAAAAGATGACTAAGCAAAGACTAGAGTGGACTGACAGGAGAATCAATCTTATGAATGAAATTCTATCTGCTGTGGACATTGTGAAGTATGGACAAATCAGAAAGCACTTCCTTAGGTTTCACTATATTATCTTGATATTTGACAGTGATTAGCGATCTGTGCTTGATAATTTCAGATTTTATGCATGGGAGAAATGCTTTCAGTCTAGAATTCACAGTATACGGAATGATGACCTATCATGGCTTCAGAGAGCTCAACTACTATCTGCTGTATGATATTTGAATTATAATATTGCTTCTGAGTGTTTGTGTTTTTTATGTGAACATTCCAAAACATAAAACGATATTTCTAGTTGGCATGCAAAAGTTATCTTTCACCAATAGTTGCACTTGCTTTTGCACTGGAAAATGCAGTTATTGGTCATCAAACATAATCCTGGACATGCAATGCTTTCATCATTTGATATATTTTCTTTTCCAAGGGAAATGTGATTATGGTGGCCAGTGCCACCACCATAATATTTGAACCTCCATTTTAAACAAGTTTCCGGGAATAGGTGGCCTATCTTGTGACTACAACTCCATGATTCATAAACTAGATGTTATAGTATGTATGTCAGTTATGCAAGTTGCATGCAATGTAAACAGACTTTGAATGCTTATTTATCTATTTGGCTAATCTTAAATTGCTCTTGTTGCAGCAGCTATTCATGCTGCTAGTCTTCAGGCTACAAAAACTATGACTGTTTTTACCATATTTTGTTTTAATAAGTTGCCTTTTGTTGCAGTTTAACAGTTTCATATTGAACAGCATACTAGTTGTTGTAACAGTAGTTTCGTTTGGGATGTTCACTTTGCTTGGTGGGGATCTGACACCAGCAAGGGCATTCACATCACTTTCATTGTTTGCATTGCTACGAATTCCTCTGGAATGTCTTCCTAATTTGTTAAGTCAGGTTTAACTTACTTCACCCCTTACATCATTATATTTAACATAATTTAATTGGTTTAAAGCTGTATATTCTTCATTGCTGAAATCTTATTTGAAGGAAAACTTTTATAGTTTGTTTCTCAGGTATTTATTTTTCGTTTATTGAGAATTGAGTTTCATGTGGTAAATTTTTTGTACCTTCATTAGTTGTTCTCATTTACCAGAGTTCTTAACAATCAACTTGTTGGCCAGACCATAAAACTGGTTTGTCACTCATCAACTTAATAGATGTCTAAGAAAATTTATGATATTACGGCCATGAACGAAAAACAAGCTTAAAAGGTGTATGTATTTAGTTTTAGTTGATCACTATTTGCAATGTAATTGCTACAATTTTCAAGATTTGCCAGTCATTAAGCTTAAAGGAGTTATTAAATAGCTTCTATTGGATTCTTGACAGTCTAATACTTGGTTTTAGGTTGCAAATGCAAATGTATCGTTGCAATGTCTTGAGGAGCTTTTCTTAGCTGAAGAGAGAGTTCTAGCACCAAATCCACGTCTTCAGCCAGGGCTTCCAGCCATCTCAATTAAGAATGGAAACTTCTCATGGGATTTAAAGGTCATTTCAAAGTTCTGTTCTTGTTTCCTTACCTCTCAAATTATGAGTCAAGTGCTTTCTAGACTGGAACTCTGTATTTAATATTGCTTGTGAAGGGTTTTACTAATCATCAGTCCATAAAGATGGTTTGCCTCATGCTCTGTAAGTGAATGGAAAGACAGAAAGCAAGTTGACTTGTTAGATATAATTTTCTGTCTGAAGCGATCGACTGTTGAATTATAGCTTTGGATATACTACATAGGACATGATAATTTAGAAATAGCAATAGCAGCATAATGATTTACCATGCACTACTTCCTGTTTTATAGTGGGGAGGATCTCATGCACTTATTAACCTCAACATTGTTAATATTGCAAGATGCTATTTTTCTGGATAAAGACAAATTGGAATTTTTTTGTTCTTTTTTTTTTCAGGCAGAGAAGCCCACTTTATCAAATATCAATCTAGATGTACCGGTTGGCAGCTTATTTGCAATTGTTGGTGGAACTGGAGAAGGAAAAACATCCCTTATATCAGCAATTCTAGGGGAGCTTCCTCCAGATGCAAATTCAAGTGTTGTTATAAGAGGGACTGTTGCTTATGTTCCTCAAGTTTCATGGATTTTTAATGCTACTGTAAGTTGCAGCGTTTCTTATGTTCATTATTGGTGTTTACTTCCATTTAAATTTTCTACAGCTTCCATTTAAGTTCTAAAGTAAAGGGTACCCAAACCAGCAGATTCCTCTATCCTCACCCATTACAGGCTCATACGGACGAGTTCGATTTAGGGGGATGCATTTCTCGCATGTTTACACGAAAGTGAAAACTTCACGAAAATAAGGGTACTTTGTAATCCCGAAAGCGATCTACCATCCTGCACGGAAGTGAAAACCTCACAAAGGAGTAGTTTTTTGCTTTCACTTAAAAGGGTAATAGCACAATGCATATGGATGCAAAAATTATACTAGCCATATCACAAAGTATAATACCACGTAAAAATACCGAGGATCGCATGTTAAATAAAGCCAAATTTAAAATCTCTCAAAAAACGACCCGAAGATTATCAATTTTAGCTTGACTCTTGTTTATTTAAAAAAAATTCCTCAACGGAGTCGCCAGCTGTCGAAACCGCCTTTGGAATAGGGCTGCTTCGAAAAATCATTTTAAAATTTTGAAACTTTGGAACAAAAAGAGGAAATGGGAGTCACCAACAATCTTTTATTAGGTGTGATTGGATCACCATAAAATGTTCAAAACGTTTAAAAAAGTGGGTCTTCGAAATCTAGAGAAACAGGTTCGGGAGTCGGTTACGCATGAGGAAGGATTAGCACCCTCATACGCCTAAAAATTGGTACCACATGATTATTTTCAGGTCTTATTTTATGAAAACAACGAAAACTCGAGTAGAATTTAAAATACGATGTTTATTTTAGACGGCTTCGTATAATTTCAAAGGAAAACTTTTAAGAAAAATTCGTCTTCGTGTTTCGATCCTCTATAAGAATTAGAAGTCGTGTCCAACGCATTAGGGCACTATATTCTCGGAGTTTCAAAACTGAAGGATATTTCGAGACATTTTAAAGAGAGTGTTCTATCACGCGAATCATACGAAAATTACGCCCAGCACGTTAGGGCATGATGTTTCGAGATCTTCACACGAAAGGGCATTGTTTTTCTTCTTTTGGTCTTAAAACCACTTTGTATATAATTATTAGATTGAAGAGTATTTTGAAAACCTTTGAAAAGGATATCCGATTTGCATGAATTACAAAGATCACACTTGACACGTTAAAGCGCGATTCTTCGAAGTTTTCACACGAAAGAACATTGCCTCGTTTTTTAAAATTATTTGTGATATAGATATATGCTTTGAGAATTTAAAAATTTCGTATTGAATTTAAGATCTAATCCTCGGACACATAGTTTAAAATATGGAATACCCGTTTACTTCGATTTTTGCGGAGAATTAAAATCGTCACCAACACGTTAGGGCACGATATTCTCGAAATCTCGGGGTTAACAGGTATAAAAAATCTTAAAAATGGATATTCAACGCATGTGAGTTACACGAAAAATCACACCCGACACGTTCGGGCATGATTTCTCAAAGCTTTCACACAAGAGGAACATTGCCTCGTATTTAAAATTACTTTGAAAATGAGCATATAAGTTTAAGATATCGAATAGCAATTAATAAGAGAAATTAAATACAACGCAAGATAATAAGCAGATAAATGGAATGCAAAAATGTAAAATGCAGGCGCATAATGATTAAAATAAACGTCAGTATTAGTGAAGAAGAAAAATGATGCAATCGGTATTGAAAACGAGACCTTTAAATGCCTGGGGGTGAAGTGGTAATTTTTTACTTTTGGGGGTAAAATGGTAATTTTTGGAGAAATTAAGGTCAAAATGGGATTTTCGAAAGTTTGAGGGTAAACTGGTAATTTTTGGTGAAACCGGGGTAAAATGGTAATTTTTGGTGATATCGAGGTTAAAAATGGGATTTTGAAAAGTTCGGGGGTAAAATGGTACTTTTTGGTAAAATCGAGGTCAAAAATGGAATTTTGGAAAGTTTGGGGGTAAAATGGTAATTTTTGGTGAAATTGGGGTTAAAATGGAATTTTGGAAAGTTTAGGGGTAAAATGGTAATTTTTGGTGAAATTGGGGTTAAAAATGAAATTTGGGAAAGTTTAGGGGTAAAATGGTAATTTTGGTGAAATCAAGGTTAAAATGGGATTTTGGAAAGTTTGAGGGTAAAATGGTAATTTTTTGGGAAATCGGGATTAAAAATGGAATTTTGGAAAGTTCGGGGGTAAAATATAATTTTTGGACAGTTCAAGGACCTATAAAACAATAAAACCAAAGAATGGGTGACACGTTGCAGCGCCACAGGCATCCAGAAGTCAAAGGACTAATTTGAAAATCTTGAAAAATTCCTGGGCCAATTGTGTAATTAAATAGACATTGATTTAGGGGTTAAATTAAAACAAATTAAAAGACTAATTGCATAAATAAGCTAAAACAGTGACACGTGGTAGTCTCTGGTGCATTCAAAATGTCAAAGGATTAAATTGAAAAGTAATTAAAATTATTGGGCCAAATTAAAAATAATTAAAAGTATGAAAAGGACAAAATTAAAACAATTAAAAATGCGGAATGACCAAATGCTCAAATAACCCATTAAACGAAAACACGCGGATCCTAGGTCGATTCGGGTCGGGTCGGGTCGATCTAACGAGTCTTAGAAATACCATTTTAGGGTTTTTTTTATTATTTTCATTTCATTTTTTTAGAAACATCCTCCTCCCCTTTCTTTTTCTCTCATCTCTCTCTCTTATCCCCATGGTCGGCCGAACTCCGCCCGAGCCTTGGCCCCTTGTCCCCCGCGCGTCCACGGCCACGCGCTGCCGCCGTGGACTCCTCGTTACGCTCCGACGCAACCCCGACCCTCGCGTACGCCATCCGACTGCTGAGCCACCGTCCTTCCCACGTGTAGGGCATCATACGCGCCACGCACGGTCGCCCCACGTCATCGCCGTCCATCGTCGGTCACACGTCTCCATCTTCGATCGCCGACGCTCAGGTAACCGTCCTTTCTTTTCTTCCATTTTTTTAAAACAAAGTTTTTAAACTTAAAAACAAAGATCAATATCCAGATCAAAAGGGTTTTAATCTTTTGTTTTCTTTCGAAACGCAACGAAACCCAGATCTTAAAAGCTTCAAACTTTCTTCTTTCTTTTCGTGTTTCAACTTTTAAGTCTGTTTGTTATTATCCCCTTTTAAAAAAACGAGTCTGATTTCCATTTTTACTCATTTTGGTGTTTTTCTTAGCAGATCGATCTCCGACGAGCGTTCCTGCGACTGTGGGCGGCAACGGTACGACCCAGGCGTCGGTGCTGACGGTGCGACCAAAGGGATGGTGACCCAATCAACCCCTCGTTTTCCCTTTTTTATTCTTATTTATTTATTAATTAATATTGTCATTAATTACTGTATTATTATTAATAATGTTATTTATTATTATACTTATTATTGTTATTATTAGTAGTAATCAAAATATTTATTACTCGTTATTAATGCACCCTCTCTTCCGTTTAAAGCATTGTATCTACTTACTAATAATAAATAACAACAAATAACATAAATGAGTTTAGTCAATGGGTTCGAACGTTTCAAATAGGTACATTAAATGTGTACCTCGAAAGGCTGAGAGTATTGATACTTGGATATCTACTTGGCTTTCTGATTTTTTATGCTTTGTTCGTGGCTCTATGTATTTTTGGGGGGCCTCCGTTTGCTGTTAAATGTTGCTGTTTTAGTCTACTCAGATATTCTCCTGCTTTGTACTAATCTTTGAAGAATGTTTGTGTATTGATTTCTTAGAAAAAGGTTGTAACCCTTACAACAGAATTCAATTTGGCTTTTATAGCCAAATATACAATCATTTAATTTTGTTTTACATGACTAAATGCTTGTCTATTCTTCTTTTTTGCAGGTTCGGCTATGCAGTGGTGGCTATGGAAGAGCAAGTTGAAGCCGACGATGGCAAAAGCGCAAGTTGATGGTGAGCAACTAGGCTGCTGACGTGGCAACCTCTGATTTGCCGTGATGGAGGTGGCTGCAACAGCTCTTCAGCAAATATGGGCCTTTGCTTAGGAAGGCTACTTTGGGTCAATGTAATTTGGGCCTCAACTTGGCCTGTTTTGGGTTCAATTGGGTTTTTATAGTCTGGACATTTGTATTTGGATTTTCCTTTTGTAAAGGGACATTCATATTTTAACTTTAAGTTTCAAATTATCTTAAATGTATTTAAATTTAAAAATTTAAAATTAATTCAAACTTAATTTAAAATACAAGTTGGGCTCGGTCAAAATTGGGCTTCAACACCTTTTGTTGCAGTTTAACAGTTTCATATTAAACAGCATACCAGTTGTTGTAATAGTAGTTTCATTTGGGATGTTCGGTTTGCTTGGTGGGGATCTGACACCAGCAAGGGCATTCACATCACTTTCATTGTTTGCATTGCTACGAATTCCTCTGGAATGTCTTCCTAGTTTGTTAAGTCAGGTTTAACATACTTCACCCCTTACATCATTATATTTAGCATAATTTAATTGGCTTACGGCCGTATATTCTTCATTGCTGAAATCTTATTGGAGGGAAAACTTTTATAGTTTGTTTCTCAGATATTTATTTTTCGTTTATTGAGAATTGAGTTTCATGTGGTAAATTTTTTGTACCTTCATTAGTTGTTCTGATTTATCAAAGTTCTTAACAATCAAGCTGTTGGCCAGACAATAAAACTGGCTTGTCACTCATCAACTTAATAGATGGCTAAGAAAATTTATTATATTACGGCCATGAATGAAAAATAAGCTTAAAAGGTGTATGTATTTAGTTTTTAGTTGATCACTATTTGCAATGTAATTGCTACAATTTTCAAGATTCGCTAGTCATTAAGCTTAATGGAGTTATTAAATAGCTTCTATTGGATTCGTGACAGTCTAATACTTGGTTTTTAGGTTGCAAATGCAAATGTATCGTTGCAACGTCTTGAGGAGCTTTTCTTAGCTGAAGAGAGAGTTGTAGCACCAAATCCACCTCTTCAGCCAGGACTTCCAGCCATCTCAATTAAGAATGGAAACTTTTCATGGGATTTAAAGGTCATTTTAAAGTTCTGTTCTTGTTTCTATACCTCTCAAAATATGAGTCAAGTGCTTTCTAGACTGGAACTCTGTATTTAATATTGCTTGTGAAGGGTTTTGCTAATCATTAGTCGATAAATTTGGCTTGCCCCATGCTCTGTAAGTGAATGGAAAGACGGAAAGCAAGTTGACTTGTTAGATATTTTGTTCTGTCTGAAGCGATCGACTGTAGAATTATAGCTTTGGATATACTACATAGGACATGATTATTTAGAAATAGCAGTAGCAGCTTAGTGATTTACCATGCTCCACTTCCTGCTTTATAGTGAGGAAGATCTCATGCACTTATTAACCTCAACATTGTTAATATTGCAAGATGCTACTTTTCTGGATAAAGACAATTTGAAATTATTTTTATTTTTGTTTCTTCTTTTTTCAGGCAGAGAAGCCCACTTTATCAAATATCAATCTAGATGTACCGGTTGGCAGCTTATTCGCAATTGTTGGTGGAACTGGAGAAGGAAAAACATCCCTTATATCGGCGATTCTAGGGGAGCTTCCTCCAGATGCAAATTCAAGTGTCGTTATAAGAGGGACTGTTGCTTATGTTCCTCAAGTTTCATGGATTTTTAATGCTACTGTAAGTTGCAGCGTCGCTTATGTTCATTATTGATGTTTACTTCATTTAAATTTTCTACAGCGTCCAATATTCTTTGACTAAGAAATGTTCCTTTCTACTAGCATGCTTGCTTATGAACTTAAAATTTATTTTCACAGGTTCGTGACAACATTTTGTTTGGGTCTAGCTTTCAACCAGAACGGTATCGGAAGACAATTGATGCGACAGCTCTACAGCAGGATCTTGACATCCTTCCTGTTACGTGGATTTAAAACATCTTGTAATTTCTTTTTATACTATGGAATTTATCCTTAACTATTTAACATTGTCCTTCAGGATCATGACCTCACTGAGATTGGTGAAAGAGGTGTGAATATAAGTGGTGGGCAGAAACAGAGAGTTTCCATGGCTAGAGCCGTCTATTCGAATTCAGATGTGTACATATTTGATGACCCTTTAAGTGCCCTTGATGCTCATGTTGCAGAACAGGTAACTTGTTTACTCTGATTAATGCAATTTCATTCACATTCTACATGGAAGTATGAAGGTTTGCATCAAACCGATATGAATCTAGGGCTTCTGTTGGATACAAGAAAACTAAGTTTTGAGGCTAAGTGTTTGGGTTATTAAGGTCAAAAAGGTGGACATAGCCAAAGAATTTTAGTTTTTGTGTGAGGTTTGTTAGGTTTAAAAGTTGAGGTGAAGAAATGAGATTTTCCTAGGTGAAGAAATAGAGCAGCAGTGCTGAAATTTTATATGAGGATAGTTCTTTTTTTAATGTAAAGATCTCATAATATGTAGACTCCTAAGATTCCAGTGGGAAACTGCAGCTCTGTAACTTCTTTTCCAGCAGGGATGAGGAAGCTTTTGAATAAACTTGTCTTAAAATAGCTCAAAGCCATAAATGAAAACTCACTGCAGGAAACCCAAAGAACATAAGCACAAATATTTCTTGTATATTCTTTCCACAATTCCAGTTTCTTTCTAATGTTTTTTCAACCTTTTCGATTTGAACATTCAACCTTCTTTGATTTCAAAATAGATTTCTTGTGGTTATGCTATATGGTCTAATCTGAAGTGATTTGAAGGGTTTCAACAGGTGTATCAAGGAAGAATTACAAGGAAAAACCAGAATACTTATCACAAATCAGATGCATTTTCTTCCACATGTAGACTACATACTTGTTGTCTCTAATGGTGTAATTAAAGAAGAGGGTACCTTTGAGGAAGTCTCCAAAAAAGGAAGGATATTTCAGAAGTTGATGGAAAATGCTAGGAAAATGGAAAAACAAGAAGGGAATGGAGATGGAAGATACATAGACATGGAAAACTTGGAACCAAATTCCAATAAGATGGTTGAGAATGAGATAAATGATATTCTAAAAGATGCAAATGCTGCAAACATGAGGAAAGGCATGAAAGCTACACTTGTAAAGCAAGAAGAAAGAGAAACAGGTCTGGTTAGCTGGAATGTTCTTATGAGGTAATATAGGATAACACCCTATACTCATTATTACACTAAACCTCATGCTTTTCATATTAACTTGATTTTAGTAATTGCTTCCATCTTATTAAAGAAATAGAGAGAAAAAGGCTAAGAGACTGCCCTCTGTATTTTATGAAAACTGTCCTCCCTTTAAATAGACAAGGGAGATAGAAAAAAGAATCAAATAAAACCTAATCAGATCCTGATAAAGGAAAAAAAGGATCAGATACTGGAAATAAGAGACTACATAAAATGACACAATAAAGGAAAAAAAAATCTTAACACAGGTTTCCTAAAAATAAAAGATATGAGGTTGTCCATGTGTAGGCCCCTATTAAGCTACCATATGATACAACGTTACGAGGTGTTATCTCTCATCAATTAACTATTAGATTTCCTATGATATTTTGTTTGTGTCGAGTCTCTCCACCTTTTGGCAATAGGTTTGAGGTTAGATGCTTAACATAATTCACATGTAAAACAACTGCATTTCACATCAATTCAACTTGAGATAGGCATAGAACCTATTTTGTTTTACTGTTTTGCAGGTATAAGGATGCTATAGGAGGCCTATGGGTGGTTATGATACTTTTTACATTCTACTTTTCAACTGAAGTTCTTAGAATTTTAAGCAGCATGTGGTTACGCTTTTGGACAGATAAAAGTGCTTCAAAGAGTTATAAGCCTGAATTTTACATTCTCATTTATGCGCTTCTAGGATTTAGTCAGGTTGGTGCGTCTTTATCAGCATCTAACAAGTGGTTTGTATTGATATCTGTTTATACTCTGCTTATCTTATCAAGAAAGCTAAAAGTGATGGCTTAGCTTTCAATATGATTATTCAAAGAACAAGTTCTCTTTTTACATGAGCAGTAATTTTGTAGGATATAACTTTTATAACTGTAAAATATGCAATGAATGTAGTGACACGGAGAAGAATTCCAAGAAGTAGATAAGCATAAGCTTAACAGCATAACATGTGCATTTTCTCTGGTCTGTCTGTCTTCCTGCCAGAACCAAAAATTGATTCATAAAGCACAAGCTGTTTCATCTTTTATTTTAGTGCTTATTACAGTCAGTAACTTACCATTTTAATGGATTCAGGTAATTGTGATGCTGACAAACTCGTTTTGGCTTATTACTTCAAGTCTTGGTGCAGCCAGAAGATTGCATGATATGATGCTAAATTCCATCCTAAGAGCTCCGATGTTGTTTTTCCGGACTAATCCAATTGGGCGAGTAATCAATAGGTTTTCAAGAGATCTAGGTGATATAGATTGTAATGTTTCCACTTCTATGGATATGTTTTTGAATCGGTTGTGGCAGCTTCTTTCAACTTTTACGCTGATAAGCATCGTGAGCATATTTTCATTTTGGGCCATCATGCCACTTCTCATTTTGTTTTATGCGGCCTATCTATATTATCAGGTATGCTCCATAATTGTCAGTTACATGTGGAAATTTAAGAAAAAAATACTTTTTAATTACCAGAGACCTATATTACATGGACTCAGGGGTGTGTGCCTCGTATATTTGTATGCTCAAATTTTTTTCTAAGTTTTTCCATATATTTGGAGGATCAGACCTCATACCATGTTTAAGTATTTTTTGGACGCTGGTAGTTTGGGAAAATGAATGTCCAGATGACATAGGTTGAAAGTTGAGACTTCTTTCCAGCATCATAATTTTCACTCAATTTGTGATCTGTAAATGCCATTTTATTTTCCTAGTTCATTTATATAAGCAAGTATTCTACCTTAGTTTCTTCACATTGAAGTATTCTTTGCTGATTATTATCTTTCTTCTAGCACAGCTATTCACTTCACAAATTTCAATGACCATTTGCTTTTGCAGAGCACATCTCGTGAATTGAAACGCTTAGAATCTATTACCAGATCACCTGTTTATGCACAATTTAGAGAAGCATCTGATGGCTTCTCATCCATTCGTGCGTACAGAGCTTATGATCGGATTGCCAATGTTATTGGGAGGTCCATGGATAATCATATTAGATTCACGCTAGCAAAACTAGTTCAAATCATTGGCTGGCTATAAGATTAGAAACTCTAGGAGGCCTCATTATTAGGTTAACAGCATCCATCACTGTTCTGCAGAATGGAAGAGCAGAAAACAAGGCAGCATTTGCTTCAACAATGGATCTACTTCTCAGTTATACATTAAATATCACTAGGCTATTTAGTGGTGGTTTAAGACAAGCGAGCAAAGCTGAGAACAGCTTGAATGCTGTGGAACGTTTGGGTACATATATCAATTTGCCTCCAGAGGCTCCAGACGTAATCAAGAGCCGCCGTCCTCCACCTGATTGGCCGTCATCTGGGTCAATTCAATTTGAGGATGTTGTCCTACATTATAGACCTGAACTTCCACCAGTCTTGTGTGGATTGTCCTTAATTATTTCTCCAAGTGAGAAGCTAGGGATAGTTGGAAGAACTGGTGCGGGGAAATCCAGCATGCTGAATGCTTTGTTTCGGATTGTAGAGCTGGAAAAAGGAAGAATCTTGATTGATGGTTGTGATCTTGCCATATTTGGACTAACAGACTTGCGGAAGGTTCTTAGTATCATACCACAATCCCCTGTTCTTTTTTCTGGTAATCACTATACTTTTGAGTGTTCTCGGCCAAGTGCTCTTTTTAAGTTTTAAATTACTGTGCTTTTATGGCACAATATTTGCTAGAGAATATCATCTAACATTAAAGTTTCTCATCTTTATGGTCGTTTTTAATTTATCCAGGAACTGTGCGATTAAACTTGGATCCATTCAATGAGCACAATGATGATGACCTTTGGGAGGCTTTAGAAAGGGCACATTTGAAGGATGTCATCTTGAGGAACTCTTTCGGTCTGGATGCAGAGGTATTAAAAATAAAAAGGAAATCAAGTGTTTCTGCAAATATTTACTTGAACTCTATGTCTATTAAGCTTTTAATGGTATTTAAAGTTAACTTTTATATGTATAACGTTTTGTGAATGAAGAAACTTATGTATATATTATTCAAAGCAAGAAGTCAAGTGTTGAAATAATTTTCTCGTCTGCCTCAAGGTTTTGGAGGGTGGGGAGAATTTTAATGTTGGGCAGAGACAATTATTGTGTCTTGCCGGAGCATTGTTGCGAAGGTCAAAGATTTTGTTTCTTGATGAAGCAACTGCGGCAGTGGATGTTAAGACTGATACTTTTATCCAGAAAACCATTCGTGAAGAATTCAAATCTTGCACCATGCTGATTATTGCTCACAGACTAAATACCATCATCGACTGTGACCGGATTCTTGTACTTGATGCTGGTCAGGTGCTCCTTCTCACTTATGTTATTCCTTCATATTTCTGGCTTCTTTTCCTTTCTGCAAAATTTCCATCTCATTTAATAGATTGCATGTAGCTATATGATATCTTCATGGCAAAATTGACTCCATTGTCAGAGTGATTTGGCAAATATCTACCAACTATATATTTTATTGTGCTTGATTAAGTCGTATTTGGATTGGGGAATAAAAACGAAGATACTCATTACTGGTGACTAGATAACTTCTGATGTTGCTTCTTCAGGTTCTAGAACACAATACTCCAAAGGAACTGCTAGCTAACAGAGAAAGCGCGTTCTCGAAAATGGTTCAGTGTACAGGGCCTGCAAATGCTGAATACTTACGTACTTTTGTTCTTGAAGGTGAGGAAAAAGGGTTCAGTAAGGAACATGCCACGCAGTTCAATGGTCAGAAGAGAGGGCAAGCTTCACCCCACTGAATTGCTGATGCACAGTCTGCCCTACCTGTTAGCCTAGAAAGAAGTTGATGTTGAAGCTGTAGTTGCCAATGATCTTAAGTTGTAAGATGAACCAATATTGTCTTATCGGAATGAGTACAATAATTGTACATATATATTGCTAAGCTATTATTGGATGTTAGGTTGCGGGCATGAATTTCTCGTATATGCTCATGAACTATTTGGTTTGAATTACCCTCCAATTGGTGACAATGGTGAGCTTGCACTTGGTCTACTTTTTCCAATCGAAAAATGTTATGAAGAGAAGAATTGGGGATTACAACATTATAGAGTCATCGGATTTCAGGTCATAGAGTCCATGCTAACGGTTATGCATGTAAATGCATTAAATATGACTAGGAATGCATTTGATTGATTCGAGTAGCCTATATACAAAAGAAACATGTGAAAAATTTACCAATATAACAACCCACATACATGCGTTGCAACAAAGGTATCGAAAGATCATTCTAAATTGGAATCTAGTTTAATTTGTGAGTCCATCGTTGCATTGCTCGAATCAAATTTGCTCATGTCCGTTTTAGTTTTAATTATGGAGATTCGAAGCAAATATCATTATCCCATCTCAGACAAGAAAGCATGGTAGGTGAAGTAAAAGTCTATGAAGTGATTATATGATGACTGGGTGCAATTGTACAACTAGCTACATAGTTGGGGAGCTATGGCTAAGGAACATGCTTTCGATATAATATTCGAAATGGAAATTATTCCACATATTTCAGAACTAATTTAATATTAAGGAACGTATATATTCTAGACATTCACGTTGCTAATTGAAGTTTTTTAGGTAAGTACAAATAAATGACACATTCTATGGTAAGTACAAGAAGAAACTGTTGATGGTTGTTTCCTAGGATTGGAATAAAAACGTTGATTCGCTTTCTCCTTGGTAGAGCAAGAGATGAATTGTAATATTTTGAAATCTTAATATTATCTGTAATGGATGAATGTCAAAAAATTTCTATTTTATCAAACCAAAGACGTATACATTACTTGAGACTGAAATATCGAATAAAAATTTAAAATTTTTCACTCTAATGAGGCATGCCTTTGACATTTGAGATTTAATCATATTAATTGAGAAAGAATCACTACACTTGTGAAAGACAACATCTTAAGTTCACTTAAAAAAATTGATCTTCCATAATGTGAATCTTGCATGGAAGGTAAAATGACTAAACGATCTTTTAATGCAAAAGGGACGAGGGTCGGAAAACCCTTAGAACTTGTGCACACTGATGTATGTGGCTCCATGAGTGTGAGTGCAAGAAGTGATTACGAGTATTATGTAACCTTCTTTGATGACATTTCCGTATATAGGTATGTATATCTAATGCACCACAAGAATGAAACCTTTGATAAATTCAAAGAGTTTCGTGTGTAAGTGGAAAAACAACTAGTTTTACTCATAACGGCACTTCGATTTGTTCGAGGCGAGGGATATTTATCTAATGAGTTTTTAGGATACCTCATAAAGAATAGGATTCTATGCTAATTGTATCGAGCACTCCACAACAGAATGGCATGGTAGAGAGAAGAAATTGAATGTTGTTAAACATGGTACGTTAGATGTTAAGTTATTTGAAGTTGTCACTCTCTTTTTTGGGATATGTTGTACAAACGACTTGTTATATTTTGAATGATGTGCCAACTAAGGCAGTATCGAAAACCCCATACAAATTGTGGCATAGAAGGAAGATGAATTTTAACCATTTTAGAGTTTGGGAATGCTCGGCCCACATATTGGACAAAGATGTGAGAAAGTTGGACTCAGAATTATGCATGTTTTGTAGGATACCCAAAGAGAACAAAAAGGTGGTTTGTTTTATAACCTGAAAGAGCAAACTATTATATTGTCAACTCATACTACTTTTCTTGAAGAAAGTTACATGAATGACTTTAAACCTCAGAGTAAAGAGGTACTCGAGGAAATTTCGAAAATATACAAAACCCTATTGAAATGGTTCCAAAACCAACTCCTAATAGTCGACTTGTAAACAATCAACAACATAGGGTGCTTCATCACAATGGGGGGTCTCTCGTAAGTTTGAGTTCTTCCAATCTAGTGAAAGTGTTTTTAACATTGAGTTTGTCGAATAGGAAGATGATGACCTAGTCACACATGATGGAGTATGCAGATTGATGATTCCAAACTCTAGGAAATAACTATAAAAGATGAGATGGACTTTATGTATTCCAACTCAGTGTGAGAACTTGTAGACTTACTAGAAGGGATAAAACTGATAGGGTGTAAGTGAGATTTCAAAATTGTAATTTTTGATACCATTGAAAAACGGATTGTTACAAGCTGTAAGTGACACTTATATTTGAAAATTTGACTTTTGATGATTAATTTTTATGGGTAAATTATTTGTAACAAATATAGGAGTTATCTTACTATTTTTTATCATTATTATTATTTTTGTTATATTATTCAAAATGGATGAAAAGTTAATGTTTGTTAATTTTCCTGATGTGGCATATATATGGATTATCACACGGATAACATGTCAGCATTTCATTAATTTGTTAAATTTTAAAAAATAGTTTTTAATAATTTTAATGATTTTTAATTTTTAAAAATAGTTTTATATATTTTTAAAATTTTTAAAATTTTAAAAAATTAATTAATGTTGATTTGTCATCCACGTGGTAATTCATGTGTATGTCACATCAACATAGTTAAAAAATATTAATTTTTTTCATCCATTTTGAGGTTATTTAACTAAAAACACAAATTTAAGAGCTAAAAAAAGGTGAAAATTTTATTATCTCTATTTTTTTTATTGATTAGTTGATTTTTTATTATAGAATTGAATAAACAATTATATTATGTATTACTTTTAGTTGCTTAGGTTCTTTTTAAGATTTTGTTACAAATACTTTTAACTTTTAGAAAAAAAAAACCTTTAAAACCTTTGTTAGTTTTAAAATTATATTATATTTTAAAATATATTTTTAACAAATTTATTTATATATTTCGATTCTTTTAAATATTTTGTAAGCTTTGGAGAGAAAAAATGAAAATGCGTCCTGCAAAGTGCATCTTCACTAAAAATACGTCCTATAAGGTGCTCTTTCAACCACATCAGTTGAAAATGTGTCCTATAGGACACATTGAAATTAATAGTTTAGCTCTTTTTCTCAGATAATTAAATGTTAGTGTTTTTGTACTTAAGTCTCGGGTTCAATTCCTCTGTTCCTTATTTGTATTTTTATTTCATGTTGTTTCAATATTTTTTTATTTTTAATACGTTAGCTTTTTTTGTTAGATTGGTAGATAATTACAATTTCATCTTTAAATCTCAAGTTCAATTCTTCTTATAAGGATTTTAATATTTTTTTAATTAATGTTTATAATTAATAAATATATTGTTTTCATTTTTTTTATTTTTAATAGTCTTTCTAATTAATAAGTCTTTTATTTATAAAATTAAATAATTATTACAAATATTATTATTTTTAGTAAATACAATTTTTATATGTGTAATATTTATTTTTCAATCCATATTAGAAGTTACCATACCCACAATATAGATTGAGAAAATAAATATTATATATAAAGAAAAATACATCAAAAGAATTCATTAATGTTTTTAAAAAATAATTACATATTTATTATTTGATTTTATAAACAAAAGAGTTATTAATAAAAAATAAAAACTTGAAAAAGCTATATTTCTTAAATATAAACATTAATTAAAAATAAAAAAATTTTAGACAAATGAAATAAAAAAAATACAAAAAAATGCTTATAAAAGGAATCAAACTTTGAACTAAAAGTTGAAATCACAATTATCTAACCATCTAATCAAAAAAAATAATGTATTAAAAATAAAAAAGTATAAACAACATGAAATAAAAAAATAAAAATGTGAATAGGAGAGGAATCGAACTCGGGACTCACGGACAAAAACATTAACATTTTACCATCTGACCAAAAATAATTAAATTATTAATTTTTAATGAAAACACTACCTACAAGACGTGTTTTTATGGCCACATCAATGAAATTTCTAAGGTGGATTTCGTGAGCGATTTTGGGTGAAATTGTTTGAGAGGTTGAAATTCTTTTTACTAGTAAGGTTTGCCCTTTTTACAAAAATGAAACAAATAAGAGAAATGTGTTTGGGAATTGATTTTGGGCAGAAAACATTTAAGAATAAAAATGTGTTATTCTTGATGTTCCACAATAATAAGGCGTGGGCATGCCTTATCTTTGATTCGCCCAAATCTCTCGTCTTTCACACTCTTACCTAAAAAGAAATCAAATATAAAAACATATGAAATTAACAAGAAATGGCATGGGTTGCCTCTCATGAAGTGCCTTCCTTTTAACGTCTTTGGCTAGACATGATTTCCTCTCTGGTCATTGTATTTTGGACATTCCAATTTGATCAGATCTAACTCGTTAGTTTGAAAACATTCATAAAAAGGTTTTAAATGATGACTATTGACCTTGAAGATTTTATTTCTGTATAGACTTTGAATTTCTACTACACCATGTGAAAACACGATAGCAATAAAAAAAGCTCTATCCATCTAGAGCATAATTTTCCAGGAAATACTCTCAAACAAGAGTTATAAAGCAACAGTTTTTGATCAAGAGAGAAATTTTTCCAAGAAATCATTTGATCATGAAAGACATTTGTCTTTTCTTTGTAGATGGATGCATTTCATATGCATCATTATGAATTTCTTCCGGCTCTTGCAAAACTTGGATGAGTCTCTCTTCTTCAGTTGTACTTAACTTGTTGGATATAATCATTGGTAGAGTTTCCTCCTATCCCAAAAATCCATTCTTCAAGTGGTCAGGAAGAGGCTTCAACTCAAGTTTTGGTGCCTGCACAATTGAAGGTAACAATTTATTGTTAAAAGCAATCAATTATATTTTTGGTGTTTCGTGACTGACAACTTTGAGGGATTCTAATTCATGAATTGTTCCCTCCAAATTAGAATTTATCAAAGATCCTTCCTTAAGTTTTGCTAATTCTTCAAGTTTGTAGCTCTTGTTGAGGATCACTCTCAAGCTATCCCTGTCTGTCATTTAAAAAATATCTTGCACCAAAGGGTCAATGACATTTAAAGCTAACAAAGAACATGAATTACTAGGATATTTCATGGCATCATGTCTATTGAATTTGATAACTTCCCCATAAAATTTCATAGTGAGAGTACCATTATGCACATTAATTATTGTTTTTGATGTTTTCAAAAATGTCCTTCTTATCAAAATCAAGTTAGGATTAGAAGAGTCTTCTTCTTCCATGTCTAGGACATAGAACTCTGCAAGAAAAAATGGTCCATTAACTTGAACCAAAACATCTTCCAAAATATCGGTTGGATACACATTTGATCGATCAACAAGTTCGATAATTACCCCAGTTTCTTTTAAAGGACTTATTGATCGGCTTTGGACGTACTAACGTCCAGAGTGTGAATACTACTTACAAAAAATAGGGAATTAAAGTAGTGTTTGCAAGTATACGGGTCAGGTTGTAATATAAATTTGTTTACAACGAAAAAATTTGGTAAGTATTCTGAGGATTGTACCCAAGGGAGGATAGCACAAGATCAATTTTAACCTAAACACCAAATGATCTAATCAGTACTTGAAATAAGTAATTTTATGAAAATATAAATAATAGGGATTTTTGAGGTTTTTATGATAATAATGAAAATATGAAAAACAAATAATATTGGGAATTCGAAGAGTAAAATTGAACAGATTTGATTATGTGTGATTAACTCGCTTCAGTACTCTTTATCAACTGTTGCTTCGGGCACCTCATCAATCAACTAGTAGATGCCCTAGCAAGATCTTCCAATACGTCAACTAGAATAACGAGTCAGCAAACACTACTTATCTTCCGACCTCATAGTCTAGATTGGCTTGGGGTTAATGTGTTCACGGATAGGTCATACCAATTTTAGGTTAATTCGCACCTTGATGACTTCTTAGGGTAGTCAAGCCTAGGGTTTAAAGTTCTTTCTTTCCCGAACAGTATAAAATTGATAAAAAGGTAAACATAATAATTGAATGAAAAGTATAAAATTTAGGAAAAAGCTTGATTTGTATTAAGCACAAGAACAAATCCACAAAGTTTGATCGCATTCATAAACCAAATCACCTAAAATAAACAAAGAACAAATGGAAATAAATCTAAAACCTAAGAAAAGAGAAAAACTAAACTAAAACGAAAAGAGAATTTCTAAACTAATTAATTAGTGTTTATAACATGTGCCGAATGAGCCTATTTATAGATTTTAGGTGGCTTTCGTCTTTAACCCTAGGTTAGTTGACGTTCCCGAGCTTTAAGTTGATTTGTGCAGACCAAAATTCCCTGGCTCATATTAATTTCCCATCCAGAGTCAATGTTGTGACACATTAGGACCTATGTTAGGACATACCAGTCAGTACACTCCTCTTCAAGGTATCTTTAGGGGTATGTCGCGACGCCCTCAGGCTGTGTCACCACATCAAAGGAAGTCTCAGAATACCTCTATTCTGCTCCTATGTTGCGACATTGAATCTTCCGTGTTGCGACATAGTTCACGACATAGTGACAAATATTAGTTTAGCACGCCTTCTAATGGTCTCTTGCACACTCATAAGCTCATTAGCTTACCCTTAGGTCTCATTCGACCCCTAAGGTCAATAAAAGACTCAATTTGCACACTTTATTAAATTAAACTAAACTTTACTAAAGCATAATTAAAACCTAATAATAATGTCAATTTCAAGCTCCAAAAGTGTGAAAACTAGTTTAATCTGTTACACCGAATTACGACAGATCTCCCATTCTATTAGCACAATAAATAGAATGAGGCATAGCATTTGTCGAAACCACCTCGAGAATGGAGTTTCGAAAAATTATTTTAAATTTTGAAAAATGGGGGTAGCCACCAATCTTTTATTTAGGTGTGATTGGATCACCACAAAAACGTTTAAAATACATTTAAAAATGTCGATCTTCAAAATCCAGAGAAATAGGTTCGGGAGTCGGTTACGCATGAGGAAGGATTAGCACCCTCATATGGCCAAAATTGGTACCACATTGATTATTTTTGGGTCTCGTTTGTAAATTTTGAAAGTTCGAATAAATTTTAAAATACGATCATCGAATGCATGAGCTAATGTTTTTTTAAAAAAAATCGATTTTATTTGGAAGTCTCGCTATTTCAAAGTGATCGGGAAAGAAAGTTACGTCTAGTGAGTTAGGACACAACATTTCGAGATCCAGAAATAACGAGCTTTCCTTTGTAAACTTTTTAAATTTTGGAGAAGGATGTTTGATTATCTCGATTCGAAGAAAGGTTGCACCTAGTGAGTTAAGGCGCAAATTTTCATAACCGAAGATAAGGAAATATTGCCTCGATTAGGGATATTCGACTATTTCGATTTGAAGAAAAATTACACCTAGTAAGTTAAAGTGCAAAGTTTCGAAACTCAAAATAAAAGAATATTGTCTCGATTTTAAAGTTTTTATGAAAACAATTTTGAAAACGAATATGCGAGTTTAATGTGAATGAGCAATTAATGAAGGATATTAAATAACACAAAGTAACATAATTAAGCAGATAAATGGCAAAAAAAAAACCAAATACGAGTGCATAATAATGAGAATTAAATGCAAATATTGATAAGGAAGAAAAATGATGCAATCGAGGTTGAAAATGAGACCTTTGGATACTCGGGGGCAAAATAGTAATTTTTGGTAAAATCAGGGTTAAAATGGGATTTTGGAAAATTTGAGGGTAAAATGGTAATTTTTGGTGAAATCGACGTTAAAAATGGGATTTTAGAAAGTTCAGGGGTAAAATGGTAATTTTTGGTGAAATTGAGGTTAAAAATGGGATTTTGGAAAGTTTGGGGGTAAAATGGTAATTTTTGGTGAAATCGGGTCAAAAATGGAATTTTGGAGAGTTTGGGGGTAAAATGGTAATTTTTAGGAAGTTTGGGGGTCAAAATGTAATTTTCAAAAAGTTTTGAGGTTAAAATATAATTTTAGAGAAGTTTAGGGTCAAAACATAATTTTTAGAAAGTTTTAGGTCAAAATATAATTTTTGGATAGTTTAGGGATCTATAAAGTAATAAAACCAAAGAATGGGTGACACGTGGCAGCCCCACAGGCATCTAGAAGTCAAAGGACTAATTTGTAAATCCTAAAAAATTCTTGGGTCAATTTGGGAATTAAATAGAAGTTGATTCAAGGACTAAATTAAAACAAGTTAAAAGTAAAAAGGATCAATTGCAGAAATAAACCAAAATAGTGACACGTGGCAGCCTCTAGTGAATTCAAAATGTCAAAGGATTAAATTGAAAAGTAAACAAAATTACTAGGCCATATTAAAAATAATCAAAAGTACCAAAGGGACCAAATTGAAATAATTAAAAAATACGGAAGAACCTATTACAAAAATATACCATTAGTTAAAAACACGTGGATCCTGAGGCGGGTCGGGTCGGGTCGGATCGATTCGGGCATGGGTTGGATTAGGCAAAATGACGTCGTTTTGGGGTTTAAACACCCATACCAAAACGCTGCCGTTTTGGTAAGGGTATTTAAACCCTTTTATCTTCAAAAATTCATCCCTTTTTTCATTTCTTCAAAAAAACCATACACCCCTCTCCCCTTTTTTCTTTCAAGTTCCCTTCTCCTCACCATGTCCGACCAGATCCCAGCCCTTCTTCGACCGCCGTTCAACCGCGGTCACGCGCCTCTGGCCCACACGCATGCCACCGTCCGTCCTTGCCAGCGGTCGTCCGAGGTCCACGCGCCTTTGTTGCCACCACGCACCGCCGGAGATCAAAGGTAAACTTCTCTTTTCTTCTTTGTATTTAAAACCCATTTCTCTTTTAGTCAAACTATTTTTTTATTTGTTCCTTGTGTTTTTCTTTTAAAACCTCATCATTTCTTAAAACAAACCATTTTAAAAACCCTCATTTTCACCCTTTGAAACTCTGAAACTCCAAATTTGGGTTTGAGGGTTTCAAACTTTTAAACATGCTTTAATCCTCTGTTTTGATTCTATTAATCCCATTTTTTAGAGTTTTGAAAGGTTTTCTTTGTTTTTTTGGGTAGGTTCGCGAACGGGTGCAACAGCGACGGTGGTACTATAGTGGCTCCCTCCAACGACGACGGCTTTAGAGAAGCCTGTTGTCCTTTCATCTTTCTTTCTTTTTATTAATATTATTAATATTAATTATTAATATTGCATTTATTAATTTTTAAAAACTTATTAAATTTATTAATGAAAATATTTAATATACTTACTATATACTTAATGGATGTTTCAGAAACGGTTAATGCTATTAATGTAACCATTAGTGATTTAATGCGTGCATATGGGTATATGTATGGTCAAAACGTTTGAAGTTATTAAAACATATATTAACAGTAGTTTAAAATGCATGAATCAATGCATACACAGAGGCTGATATACTTAGAAACTTGAAGCATGAATAGCAATAAACCTATATCAATGATACCTGGTTGCCTTCAATGCCTGAGTAACTCGTTATTGATTCCAATCCCTCCTTTGCTCACCGTTTACTATTACCTATTTTTTGTAACTTATCACTTGCCTCTTAATTAAGAATTGCCTCTGCTTGAAAACTGGAAATTATATATTGATTTCTTTTTGTTTCAAAAGGGAAGTCACTGTGTATCGATTTCCCAGAAAGGGGTCGTATTTAGATTTCAAGAATTGGGTTCGTAACCCATTTTACAGAATTCAATTTGGCTTTTGTAGCCACCTTTACAATCATTTAAATTTGTTTTACCCACTTAAATGCTAGTCTTAATCTTCCCCTTTTTTTTGCAGGTACAAGGCAGTGGCGGTTGGAGCAGGTTGAAGAAGGTGGCTGTGGCAGAAGCAACTTGGAGCTGCTGGTGCTGATATGGTGATGTGGCGCGTTTTGGTTGGCTGAAGGTGGAGGTGGTCTGTGCAACTTGCATCATATCAGACCTCTCTTGTTTCTTTGTAATTGGGCCCTTGATTTGGGCTTTGCATTTGGGTCAATTTGTAATCAGGCCTTTAATTTGGGCCTTTTGTATTTGGACTTTGGACATTAATTTAATTTATAAATTTAAATTTATAATAAACTTAAATTTTATGTAAATTTAAATTCAAAATAAATTTAATTTAAAAATTAATTTATATCCCATTAGGCCCGGATAAATTGGGCTTCAACAACATTAATAGAAGCACTTAAATCCAATATAACGTTTTCAATTTTAAAATTTCCAACTCAACATGTGGTAGTGAACATACTTGAATCTTTGCATTTTTTAAGGAGTTTCTTTTGGAGAACTGTTGATGCATTTTCTCTCATTTTTACCGTTTCATTGTCATTTAGTTTATTCTTGTTGGTGCATAACTCCTTAAGAAATTTTGCATAGCGAGGTACCTGTTTAATAGTGTCAAGTAACGGGATGTTTACCTCGATTTTACGAAAGGTCTTAAAGATTTCCTATTCTTGTTCATCTTCCTTGATTTTGGATAATCTTTGAGGAAAAAGAGAGGGCGTTTGACCACCTTCGGGCTTACCAACGTCCAGAGTGAAAAACCTGCTCAAAAGACACAAGATAGGCTGTGTCTATAAGTATACGGGTCAGGTAGTAATATAGTTACAATAAAGTAAGTGAGTACTCCGAGGATCGTACTCAAGGGAGGCGGACACTAAGTCAATTTTAACCTAAGCACAAATAGATCTAATTAGTACTTGAAATATATTATATGATGAAGAAACAAAGGATAAACATTTTTAAGGTTTTTTATAAGAATAAAAAAATTTATCAAAAGCAAATAAATATCGGGAAATCAAATAGTAAAGTTTATCAAATTTTATCATGTGTAATTAGCTCGCTTCGATAGTTATGACTAACTGTCACTTCGAGTTCCTTGTCAATTAACTAATCGATATCCTAACAATATCTTCCGATACATGTTTTTCCTTTCCTAAACAGCTGATCCATTAAGTAACTCTACAAAACAGTTAATCAATCATTCTTCCACTCGCTAATCCTATAACGGGGTTAATTCCTCATGGATTTCGTAAACAATATAAAAGCGATAGAAAGATTAAAAATGATGAAGAGGTCGAGAATATAGAATTTAAAAAAAAAACTTGATTTGTATTAGAAATAATATCAAATACACAAAAATTTGAAGGTGTTGACAAATCATATCTCCCTATAGAAGACAAAGAATGAAATAAGGAAAAATTAAAACTAAAATTACAATCTCACCAAAAAGAAAGAAAAAACTAAAATTATAAAGAGAAACCAAACTATGAAAAAGGTGTTCATAAGATGTCCTCAATCCTAAGTCAAATGATGCTCCCTTTATTATTTTTGAAGAGTTTTTTTATTTTAATAAAAATTAAGTGGTTATTAGTTTAGTTCACCCTAAACCCAAAACAAAAAACCCCTCTTGGCTCCACATTCTCAAGACTCAGAATCCTGAGGACTTTTCATAGTTTGGGCCCATCAACCTGTGCACGATTCTCTACAAATTGATAATGAAGATTATAGCGAACCGGTTTAAATTCATCTTTCCAAAAATTATCGCTCAAGAGCAAGCTAGTTTCATCGCGGGTAGGAACATCACCGATAATGTCGATATTGCTCAAGAAGTCATCCATTCAATGAAGTGCAACAAATCTAGAAAGTGGATGGCTATCAAAATTGACCTAGAGAAAGCCTATGACCGTGTACGTTGAGATTTCATTGATGTTACTCAAGGCGGAAGGTATTCCAGATTACCTTAGAAATGTCATTATTTCTGCTATCTCTAACTCTTTCATGCAGATCTTGTGGAATGGTGTCCCGGCATCTACCTTTAAACCAGTCAGGGTATTAGACAGAGGTGCTCGCTCTCGCCGTACCTTTTTGTCCTCTGCATGGAATGGCTGGGCCACTAAATCAAATCAACTTTTTCTAGAGGGGATTAGAGTTCCATATGTCTCTCTCGCTCAGGGCCTACTCTTTCTCATCTTTTCTTCGCGAATGATCTGGTTATCTTTTGCAAAGCAGATATGAAGCATGACAGACTCTTAAAGGATATTCTTCATGGTTTTTGTGAAGTCTCAGGTCACAAGGTTAACCCGAGGAAAACTAACATTTTCTTCTCTATAGGTGTGGAAGACTCCATGGCTTGCACGTTGAGTAGTATCCTTGGTTTTCAAAAGGTGTAGGATCTTGGCCATTATCTCGGAGTTCCCTTTTTCCACCAGAGAGTTACCAATAACACTATGCACTTTATGGTTGAAAAGGTTCGGATGAAGCTGCAAAGCTAGGATGCTCGACAACTATCTATTGTAGGGTGAGCTACCTTGGCGCAGTCGGTCCTTCATTCTATCCCTAGCTACTTCATGCGGTCTATGATGATCCTTAGGAGAGTTTGCGATGAAATTGAGATTCTGGTGAGATCTTTCATTTGGGGCACTACTGATGGCAAAAGGAAGATGTCCTTAATTGGTTGGGTTTCAATTTGTCAACCTAAATAGTGTGGCGGACTAGGTTTGAGACAGTTAAGGGACTAAAATATTTCCTTCCTTTTGAAGCTCGAATACAAAGTGGTTTCAAATGAAGATGCCTTATGGGTTCGAGTCTTTAGATCTAAATACGGGATGAGTGACCCTCTCCCAGATAACATTACAAAGGCTCGAAGTTCTTTCTTATGGAGGTCACTCTCAAAAGTTCGGGTTCTTCTACGGGAAAATCTCATATGGTCTGTGGGAGACATACATTAACAGGAGCTTTCTCTTTGAAAAGTGTGTTCAAAATGCTAAAGGAAGATTCTTGGGGCCCCAAGGACGAATTATGGAAGAAAACGTGGAAACTCTCAAGTCCGCAAAGGGTCAGATTCTTCATCTAGACTGTTCTTAAGTAGAGACTCCTTACCAACACGGAGAGAACCAGACGTGGCATTTGTAACACCCAAAACCCAAACACCGTCTTCGATTAGGATTTCCAGTATTTACTATTCATTTTCCACTGTTCATCTTCAACACCGTAATATTCAAATTTATTTATTAAAGTTATCACTTCACATATTAATTATATATTATCATCTAATCGTAAACACAATTCAATAAGAGTAAAAAAATGACATTTCCAACAATTTAGGAGACTTCTACCGGTACCTGATGGTCAAGTATCGGTAGTAGTCAAGTCAGTAAACAATTCAGAAGCTGTGCAGATTTCTACTAATACCTGTGCAAGTTCTATCGGTATAGGTGTAATTTCTACCGCTACAAGTCATACAACTATTTATACTAAAAACTCCAGAGAGCTAAAATTCTCACCCTATAACTTCTACCGATACTTGTATTCAAGCTACCGGTACATCAATACACATAACTACCGATACTCTCAATCCAACTATCGGTACAACTCAAGTCAGTGAACAACATCTCTTCTACCCTGTACTTTTACTAATACATACAAATATTCTACCGAAACAAGTAAGCAGGATTTCAAGAATTATGTCAAACAAAGATTTAACAACTCAAATTATGCATTAAGCTATCACACCACTTACAAAATATCCAAGCCTTTATAAAGCATCTATTTTCATCCCAAATTGCACTCCATGCATAGTCACATTCAACATAATAAGGTTTATCATTTCTATTTACAACACAAAAGATAATGTCATCCTAATACATGCCAAATAACCAAGTGATGTAAATACTACCGAACGAACTCCCGAGATAGTATGATGTCTTCAAGATGATCCGATCTTCAAGTCGCAAAATGAAATCTACAAAACAACAACAAGTTCACTGGTAAGCTTCATAGCTTAATAAGTTCGCAAGGTTCATCAATTTATCGAGTTTTAAGTGATAAATAACTCTATAAATCTGTCGACCTCGAACAACTGAACTTCAGAGATTGTTATTCATTTTACTCCCTGTTGACTCAAAGTCAATGATGCTCATTTACTCCCTATTGACCCATAGGTCATGCCTGTTACCAATATACAACGTTATTCTAAGCCATCGATACAATATATCTATTCCTTACGATGTTGCTTACACTAAGTTGACGAGAAAATGCAACGAGCATAAATCTCACCCATCGTAAGGCCTGTAATCCATTTTGAATTCTATTCACCTTATGATGACTCACGATGTTGTAGAGAATCCGCAACAGATGCAGGACCTCAAACATTGGACCATGTTCTATCTTTAGCATATAGTTGGGAAATTCTCTTCTCGTTGTTTCTATCTTTCACATTTCCAATTATCGTTTCTCATTTTCAACAATAATTAGAAAGGTAATTATAAATAGTTATTAATATTAATTTAACGTTACGAACTTACCGGATTGGATTGTAGTTGAGGAAAGGCTTTAGGGACTAATTTGTCAATTTCCCTTTTCTGTGATTTGTAGCATGATCATAGTCTACATCTACAAATCATTCAATTACTTACATTAAAGCACTCAATCAGATCATATAACATAATTCAATCCCTTTTTGGAAAAATTATGATTTTACCCTTAATCTTTTACTTTTATTCATTTTAGTCCTTAATCACGATACATGCAAGATAACCATTTCCTCTCTATTCCCATGCTTGCTGATTGTTCTAAGCCTTTATACATGTCCCTACAATTTATCATCTTCACACCAAATATCCAAAATTTCATCATTTCAACATTTTAATTCTAAATCCCTAATTTCATCAAAAATCACTTTACAAACATAGCAAACCCAAACACCAAGCATATAAATCTACCATGAACTTCCAAAAATAAGCATTTTCAATAATGGCAAGTTTTATAATATTTGACAGATTCTCAAATTAGTCATTGCATAAGTTAGATTAAACTAATACGGACTCAAAAACATAAAAATTACTAAAAAGATCAAGGTTTGCTTACCCAAATCAAAGCTCAAAGATTGAAAATGAAAACCCTACGTTTTCCTTGCCCTAGCCATGAGGAAGAAGAAGAAGAAGTGAAAAATGAAGAATTTTCACTTAAAATTTCTTTAATTTAATATATATACTAATGATAATTTTGTAAATTTCAAGACATTTACCATTACCTTTAATTAAACCCCTTTTTAGACTTAATTAAGTCTAATTATAATTAATATAACTCAAACTAATTAAAGCTATTCGCAACCGCGACTCAAAGTCCTCGCACTCCACTCTAATTAGAGGGGTACATCGTATCCTCAACCAAAAAAGTAATTAGATTGTGCAATACATACCAAGAAAAAAAACAATCTGCGGCTTCTTTAGTTAAATCGATCCTCAAAAAGAAAGAACTACAAGTATTTGAGTCCCTTTAGAGATTATCTCCACTATCCTTAAAGCGGATAAAAAGAAAATTTTTGTATTTATAGTTTTTCATGTAACTTAGTTCTGTAAGTCTTTATTCACCAAAAAAAAAAAAAAAACCCTCTTGGTATAGACTTCATATTGTCTCATATATACTGTCACTGAACTCTTGTTTTTCTTTTTCTTTGATTGTTAGCTACATGGTAACAGGTTAACAGAAGTGACATTTCAAGCCAAAAGGTCACAACTACGGAAGACGTGAATCAAGATTACCGTCGAAAATCGGAAATCTATTAGGCGTTAGGGTTTGTAAAAAGCGTTAAAGAAAGATGGAATTAGAGAATAAGGTCAAGGTTTCAGTCCTTTTTTAAATCGTAACCGTGCATTCTAAACTCAATTTTCGTTGTTTTTTTTTAAGTGGAAACTTCTTTTTTGCAATTCCATTTATTTTCCCCCGGAAAATGTTTACTTTAGTAAAGAAAGATTGTAAGGAAGACTCGCAAAGACAAAGGTCTTCCTTTATTTCATGCGTCTCTGTCGTTTTTCTAAATAAAATAATGTACAAGTGCCTCAGTCGTCAGCTTAAGCTGCCGTGCCTTATTTCTTTTATATATATATATATATGTTATGGAAACAACCTTGAACCCTCATTTCCTACTGAATTCAACTGGCTTGCTGGACGACGACATAAAGACTGGACCTCGAACGTGCTACTCAAATTCCCAGAAGAACACTGTCATGTCCTAGTCCCTGTAGCCTAGAGGTATCTTTCAATCTTAGCTGGTCTCGTTCTTGTTGTGTTTGTTGCGGGATATGAAAGACGAATCTGAGTGCTTGGGTTTCATAATTGCTTAGTAATAGAACAAGTTTCATAGTTTATCTTGAACTACATGTTTGATATGCTTCGTATTTTGTACATATAGATGGGGATGGTTTCTGAAACTTGAAACTTTGATTTTTAATCCCATTTTCCTTGTATGAGTTACAGTCTTACAGACTTGCACATTATAAATTGAAATGTTTTGTGTTACTTTATGCCCGGATGTGGTTTTAGTTGGGATCATAGTTACCCATTTGTTATTCTCATTTTCTGGATGATTTCTGTTGGGGTGTATATGGATTACCATTTGCTACAAATATGTTAAATGTTGAAGCTGTTTCTTTTAATGCAGATAGTACATTGTTGAAGAGCAAGGACTCTGTAGTAAGTACAAAAAACCAGGCACAAAATTTCCTTCTACATTTCTTATTTTCTATCATGAGAAGGAGAAGATGAGTTGAGTACATGTCTAATCAAACTTTTCTTTTCTCCCTCTCTTTCAGGTGGTGGCTGGTGATGGCATTTGAGCCCTTGATTTGGTATTGTCAGCCAGTGGCAATTACGGCTTGGACAAAAGTGGTTGATGGTGCTTTTGGTGTATACACATCTTGTGCTGTCAACTCCATGGTGATTTCCATTTCTCATTTGGTTTTACTGGGCTTGTGCTGTTATCGGATATTTCCGATAAAGAAGAATTCCACAGTTCAAAGGTTTTCTTTGAGTTCAAAATGCTATAGTTGTATACTTGGTTTGTTGGCTGGTTGTTGTACCATCGAGCGCTACTAAGATTGTTGATGGGTATTTCTATCTTTAATTTGAATGGAGAGACTGGTCTTGCTCCCTATGAGGTGAGTTTCTGTTCAAACTTGTAGGTGGTGCTGTACTTGTTTGTAGCCTTACTGACTTGGACTTTATCTTCTAGTATAACACCATACAATCAAGAATCTTTTACTAAACTTTAGTGGAATAGGTTCTTTATTTCTAAGTTTAAATTTTCGAGGACCATTATAGCTACTATTATGGCCAAAAAACCAGATCACTGTTATACTTGTACTGAATTTATTTGTGTATTTCATCTAATTTAATTTACATGATTCCTGGTGATTCTTAGATGTTACCATTAGTTCTCGCAATTCAATTTGGTTATCTACAATGTGCAATGCAGCAGCTTGCTCAAACTTGTATGTGCTTTGTAATTTACTCCCTTACAGGCAACTTCTTTGATTATTGAGGCTACTGCTTGGTGCTCTGTGCTTATTATGATAAGGTTGGAAACAAAATGTTACATCTGTGAGTTTCGGTGGTATGTGCGTTTTGGCATTGTTT
The DNA here is from genome assembly GCA_005610355.1 of Gossypioides kirkii. Classification (NCBI taxonomy): domain Eukaryota; kingdom Viridiplantae; phylum Streptophyta; class Magnoliopsida; order Malvales; family Malvaceae; genus Gossypioides; species Gossypioides kirkii. The sequence goes on along the minus strand of CP032254.1, from coordinate 14,612,408 downwards.
ATGTTCTTCTGGGCAATGCTGTGCTACTCAATCTCATTCTGCCCGTGAAGGATTTATTCCGCAGGCTAGATTCCTCTCGTTCATCTATTTAAAATTTATCCGTTTGGGCCCTGAGTAGATAAAATATACTGTACTTAAATATGTCACTAGGACACTCACAATTACAAGTTTGTTTTTTCATGCAGCTATGCCCTATATTTGAGCATCAGTACCTTTTTCTGCAAGGTTTGTTGTGTATATTTTCCGTAAATTCTACTCTAATTTTCCCAATGTCTCCATAAAATATTTGTTTTCCTTCTTGTATATTTGCCTTGATGCCAATTTACCACTTACATGTCACTTTAGGTTGACATGACTTGGCATCATTTAGGCGACCTTCTTTTTTTTCTTGGTTACATTCCTTCCACTTAATATACTAAAAAGATAATATATTGACAAAATATGCTTGGTCTTAAAACCGAAGTGGAGAGATCATTACTAGTGTTTTGTCCAGATTGCTCCCAAATTTATTTATGCCTTTATAACCTCTTGGGTTTGAAGTAATTAAGTTCAAGCTCCAGATCAAATGCCGATACTTTCTAGTGCGATCTAAAATTAAATTAGGTGGGACAGAAAACCTGGACCCTTTATTTAAATGCTTTTAATGCTTTTGTTTTCAAGTAATTTTAAAGCAGTTTCATTTACTTGTTCTTATTTTCTTTTGCAGATTTTATTTGGGATTCTTTTACTTGTTTATTTTCCCAATCTCAATCCCTGTCCGGGATATATTTTGGTAAAAATTGAGTCATATGATGATGAAGAATGTACACCACTTTCTGGAAGAGAGCAAATTTTCCCCGAGAGGCATGCCAACTTAATTTCAAGTAAGTACTCCGATTGAGTAGTGATGGTACTGCAAGTCCAAAAAGTTAAAATTGCTGTAGGCTTGCTCGTTATTTGTTGAAAAGCTCCATTTTGATGACTGGGTAATGACTGGGTTGGACTGTGAAAACGCAACCTGTGTTTTGGGATGCTTTACATTGCGAAATAGATATAATTAATATGTATACATGCATATATATATATATTCTTTTCCAGTAGCCTGGTATCCTTGAGCCATGTTGCTCAGAATCAGAAGTGTTGGAGCTGGGTAGGTGTCCAACACAGGTGCATTCCATATTTTCTAGTTTTTCCCTTTTATATGCTGGGTTGAGGCTCCATACCATGTCCACTTGACGAGTTGGATTAGTGTCTAACAAGAAGTTTGAGGAGTGCATAATAGTCCTTGGTATTCCTTTTAGGTTCTTTCACTTGTGTACTAAGACAGACAATTGGGTTGAGGCCCCATACCACGTTCACTTTTCTCCACTCTCTATCTCCAAAGAGGGCCATATAGCAGCTTACAGTTAGTGGGGTTACTAGGAAAGAGTTGGGTTGTGTTGAGTTTTAACTGTAAGCATCATGTTGCAACATCAGTTCTGTGCGAATGTTTAGTAAGGGATGCTTACTACAGTCTTATGAATTTTTGAAACTTTGCTGCTTTATGCTATGGCAGGAATTTCTTTTGGATGGATTACTCCCCTCATGCAGCAAGGTTATAGAAGACCTATCACTGAATATGATGTTTGGAAGTTAGATACATGGGATCAGACTGAAACATTGATTCAAAAGTTAGGATTTTTCTTGCTTCCCTTGCATTTTCTTCCACGCACAGCAACCCAATGGTAGCAATTTTTATTTTGCAGGTTCCATACATGTTGGGCCCAAGAAATCCAAAGATCTAAGCCATGGCTTTTGAGAGCTTTGAATAATAGCTTAGGAAGAAGGTTTGTTAGCTACATGGTTTCGTTTTTATTTTTCCTGTATAGTTGTAATGAAAACTTATGCATCCTGAAGACTTCTCCACGAAGTATAGATTTCATATTGTCTCATATATACTGTCACTGAACTCTTGTTTTTAAATGAGTAATGCAGGTTTTGGTGGGGAGGTGTTATCAAGGTAACGAGCATTCTTCTCACACGTTTCCAGTAATGAAAATAGAAGACAAATAAGGATTTACGGAGATAGAAATTGAAGATTAATGTGTTGTATATATACCTCAGAGGTCTGACAATTTATGCAGGCTACATAGGTTGAAATAAGTAAAGAAATTAAGAAAATTAAATCAAAATTGTCAGAATAGATAATTCTGTGTCAGTTTATAGCATTGGTTAAGGTCAATGGAAATTTGAATTTATTTCTGTAGTTAGAGCTCTAGATAATTTTCCTTTTTTTCTGTAAACAAAATCAATTTTAATACTTATTTTTCAGGGATTCTTATGTCAATTAGTTATGGGTCTTCATGTATATATTTAGTAGGCTTGTAATCCAAAAGTGTCCTCTTTGGGTATCCATAGATCAATTGGTATCCATTCTGCAGAGTGCACTCTTTGTATGTGAGGATGTGGGTTCAGCATTGTTGAGTCACACCTCAGGGTAAGAAAACCTTGAGGGATTTGTGGGTACCCAAAAAAGGCAATTCTGGTTTGTGTCTTTCAATGTGGCCCAGTTGGCTGGGTTGGGTTGTGGCATAAAAATGTGTCTTTTAATGTCACAACCCAGCCTCACTAGTTTGACAATTTTGTGAATGCATAATGTAGAAATTTCCTCTTTGGGTATCTGTATGTCTCTTAAGGTTTTGGCACCCTTGCACCTCCATAAATTTGAACCTGCATCCTCACACACAAAGGAGAGCGCTGTGTAGAACAGATACCAAATCTTTCTGTTCTGTAGAGTGCACTCTTTTGTATGTGAGGATGTCGGTTGGAATCTGTGGAGGAGCACTTGAGGGTGGTAAAACCTTGAGGGGCCTTTGGATGCCTAAAGAGGACAATTCCTGATTATGCATTCATGACAAGGTCTGATTGGTCTGGCTAGGTCGTGACAATGTGCCTTGGGTATATTAATCTTGAGGTATAATGCAGACAATCTCATTTTCTCAAGGTGTATTTGATCAAGCTTTTTTATTCTTTTGCTTAAATTTAAAATTCTTTATATTTAATCTCTTGATGAGTCCATTGTGGACCGTTCACATTTTTTCAATAAAGTGTCACTTTCATATGGGGGTTTAACATTTCGTGAAGATTTGATTGTTTGGTAAAAGAATCTGAAACAAACTTTTGAATGCAAGCTTATAGATTCATATTTGAACATCACAGGTTGTGTTTATCCTTTGTCAGTATACAGAGCCTATTTTATTAAACCATCTCTTACAGGTTAGTGTATTTTCTCAAGGAGTACTTGATTGAGCCTTTTATTCTTTTTCTATTGATTTGCCAATCGCAGGGTTCCAAGATGATATTCATATTTAAAGAAATTGGAGAAATTTTAAATAATAACAATAAAACAATAATTTCTTCCACTAGCCACAGAAAATTTTATGGTAGTCAATCCTTTAATTGACCAACTTTAGAGATGATGGCTTGTGTTAAATTTGTAATTCTTTTGTTAAAATTTGCAGTCAATACAACAAGGTGACCCAGCCAGGTTTGGTTATACATATGCCTTCTTGATGTTTGTTGGAGTGGTATGATCCCTATTTCGTGTTTCCTTATTGTGACTTCTAGTTTAAGACAATGTTCCGTTTCTTGACTTCTGGTTTAATACAAATCAAATCATTCAGTTGTAGATTTTCTTTTGTACAAATTAATTCATAACATAATTTGATATCTGCACTATGGATTATGTTCTGTCAACAATTTCTGAATCTTAGTGGTGGTTTTCACCTACCGAGTGGTTGTTGGGCTTTTCAAATTTGACATTCATTTCGTCTGTTATTTGAATAGGTTTTGGTAACATTGCTTTTATCCATATATCTTTTGAAAACTATTCCACTTTTTATTTCTTTTTCATTCCATGCAAATGCTGTTACATCCAGTAGGTCAAGTATTTCCATGAGCAAAGTAGGTTCTTAGTTTGCTCTTTCAGCCAAAGATAAAAAATTGTTGCTTCTGTTACCTCTTCCTGTAATTGATAAGAAATTTAATCAATGAAATGATTCCTTGGAAAGCTGCTGCTGCTGCTGCAGTTCTGATGTTTTGACTTGTTTCACCTCATGTCAGTTGTGTGTTGTACTACTTGAGGCTCAGTATGTGCAGAATATCTGGTGTGTTGGTTTTTGTCTACGGTCTACTCTGGTAACATGTTTCTTCATCCTAGAATAGATAAAAATTAGCATGGAGCTATTTTTAAGATGTTAAATTATGCCTCCTTTGCCTTTCAATTATGGCACTATTGCTTTAGTCGGAAGACATTTGGCCTTTCAGTTATCCATATATACACTCATTCCACACTCTCATAATATATGAGCTTTAAGAATTTTATTATAGCTAATAAGAACTTTAGTATTTTCATGTGTGCCCCTAGAATAGGAAGTTAATGTATGAGATTGATTCATGTCCTTATATTTTACTACTGTTGTAGGTGGCAGCTATATTTCACAAATCTTTGAGATTGACTCATGAGGTTCGCAAGAATTTCCCATCTGGGAGGATAACAAATATGATCACAACAGATGTCAACGCAATTCAGGTGTGACTCTTGTTTAATTTATGTGAAAATGATGATGCTCATAGATGCCACAATGTACATTATGCATTCAGAATCAAAATCCACCTGGAAGACAGAAATAAGCATATCGGTATATATCTTGAAATATTTTTGAATTATGCCTTTATTACTTTAAGAAAGATGATGATCCTTTGATTGTCATTCAGAAGAAAGAAAAGATTGTTGTTGAACCAATTTTCACAGTAATTACTACTATAAATATCTTTTAAACTGAAATTTGATATTTTGGAACATCAAATGAAGTACTACACCTTTGTACCCTAAACATGGTATATATCGGGCACTTTTTCTTCAAAAAAAATAATTTAAATTTGAAAAATCTTATATGTTAAAATCCGACACCTTCTGCTATCATAACTTGATTTTTCTGGACCTTGATTGACCCAACAAGAGAAACATAATGTATGGGAACTTTTAAACTGTTGCAGATTCTTAGACAATATGCATAAAATTTTTGAGTTGCAAATGATGCACTTATTCTTTATTTTTTATTTTATCTTTTGGTTTCAACTAGAAGTGATAAGACCATAATCTTGTGTTTATCTTTTCATGGAAGTTAGAGGATTGATTTGAACTGTTATTACTTTGTTCAGCAAGTATGCCAACAGCTTCATATATTTTGGCTGCTCCATTTAGAATTGTTAGTGTCTGGTAACTTGTGGTTGTCTTCGTCGGCATTTAACTTAATTAAGAAAAGGTGCTTCCTTTCCCCCTTTCTTTGATGAAAAGGTTGTAATAAATAGGCTTGTTGCTTGGGGGGTGTTACTGAGACCAGTAAATCAGGATGTAACAAAGTAGCAGTAATAAGCTTTACAGAGCAGAGAATACAACCCAAATTCTCAATCATTTCAATTCCAATCCAACGAGTGACCTAAAATTTCAGTAAATATATTTAATCAATGACACTTATTGAGGGTAGCCCAAAGAAGAATTTCCCAGCCTTTGTTTATATTGGAAACGAAGGAAACATGGAATGATTATGATGATCCTACTGTCCATATGAGGCATATAGACTTTGAGGATATTTCTTTTGCGAGTCCCAACAAGTGTAGTGAATGTTTTGTATTAATCAAATACCCACTTTTTTGTTTATATTGGAAACGAAGTAGGATCATCATGCCATGAAAGTTTTACTACTCTCCATATGCATATAGATATGTGTAATGTAAACAAATAACTTGAAAATTTGGAGATATCAAGTTGTAATAAATGTATATGATCTAGTAGGATTTTTTATATTCTTGCTAAAAAAATCATAATATTAATTAATTTGAATATTATTTATATGTATATTTATTACTTTATAATATCATGTCTAGAATGAAAATTTCATTTCTCAAAAGTATTTTTTGATAGTAATGTTAAACAATCAAATCTTAAATCAAACTTTTCAAAAGCACTTCTGAAAAACATTTTTTTATCACACTTTTTAAAAGTACTTTTCAAAAGCGATACTAAACTAGCCTTAAAGGTTGAATCAATGAGTTTAGGTTTCGACATTTTACCAGTGAGATTTTCTTGCAAACCATGAGCTTTAATAAACAACAAGCAAGACCTTAACCAAGAAAGGTAATTATGTCTATCAAGCTTCACAGGGTTAATTTGCAACGAGGGATTATCAGTTGGAATGACGAGCTTCTCATTTGTAGACATAATGCTGGAAAAAAACAACTAAACCTTAAAAATATTTGCTTGCACAATTTAGAATTAAAAACACTCGAAAAAAACCAAAAACTTAGCCAAACACACCACCACTTAGAGGAGAATGTTCGGAAGAGAGTAGAGAGCACAGTGTTGACGTTGGAAAACACATGACGGCAACAGGAGGAGTCCATGCGTGGGGCATGAAACGGGGTTGCTGAAACTTGCGACAGCATGTAGGCCCATGCTCGGGGCTTCTGGTTATCGGAGTCTCAGTTTTTTCGACTAAGGGATTCCGACTCTAATCGTAAAGGCGATGAGAGAAAAAAGTAAGGCTATAGTGGAAAGTTCCAAATTTGTGTTTTTAGGGTTGGTGGGGAAAAAATTTAAATTAGAAAAAATCTCAAAAATCGGATAAAAAATCTGATTCCAAGTTGAAATTAGAAATAAATGCTCTAATGTATTGAAAAACCCTCCCAAAATATCTATTTCTTAAAAACATATAAAATTATCTATACATATAACATTGAATCAACTAAGAAAATAATATATCTTAATTAGAATCTCTAAAAATTAGTTATAATTTATAAAGATACTATTTAATACTATCAAAGATTCTTAACATAGTCCCCCTCAAGTTGGTGCTATAGATATCACAGATGTCCTACTTGCAGACCGAATTATGGTAAATCTTATCATTTGATGAATAAGTCAGCTAACTGTTTGTCAAACGTCTCACGAAATAAGCTCAAGGCATCAATAGTTAATTTTTCTTTGATGAAGTGTCGATTAATCTCTATGTGCTTTGTTTGACCATGTTGCATTTGATTTTGGGATATGTTGACGAAAACCTTGTTAGAATACAAGGATAATTTGTCTTTTCTTGAGAAATTTAATTCTTCCAATACCTTTCACACCCACAAAAGCTCACAGACACTTTGAACCATAGCTATGTACTTTGCTTTAGCACTAGATGAAGAGACTACACGTGCATAAATGTGCAATATCTAAATATAGACCTCTTATCATTTGGAGATTTAGTCCAGTTTGCATCTGTGAAGACCTCTATTTGGAGGTGATCATACTTGGAGAAAAAGAGAGGTAGATATTAGATAGCATATAGTGCGAAAAACAACCTGCATGTGAGGTTCTCGAGGATCATGCATAAATTGGCTTACCGTATTGAGAATAATGAATAGTTAATCTACGATATCTCACCTTCAAGTTTATCTATTACACAATCTGATGAACCTACATCTGTTGTACTTGCATTTGAGAAATTGCCAATTATTCGAGTTTATTCTAGTAGATAAGGGACTCATGATAAATGCCTTATATTGACATCTTTGTTATCAGATCCAACTCTAGGTGATCTTGATCTTCCTATTACCTTGTCACGGAGGTAAATGTCAGTACACCTACCCAGTTGCTAATTTTATTTTATATTCTCACCTATTCCCTTGGTCTTGTTCTTTAATCGCTTCTTTAGATTCTGTGTCTATTCACAATACTATTCAGGAGGCCTTGAGTCATTTCGATTGGCGAGATGCAATGATCTAGGGAATAAATGCATTAGATGCAAATGATATTTGGGACTTATCACAACACCAAATTTGGATTATCACAACACCAAATTTCGCATTAAGGCATGAGAGTAAGTCTTAGATACGATCCTTTTCCATGAACCATTTTAGGGTTGCAGCATCCTCACTACAGCTTATATATATTTAATGATATTAATCGATTTCCTGCCATAAACCTTGTAAGAGGCTCAAATATTCCATAACAAATTGATTCCCTTGCCTGGTTGTTGAAATATTTGCCTTAGCTTCATAGATTTGGGCAGCATCATTGACCTTGAAATATGTTGCCGAATGGCATCTCAATCTCCTTGGTATAGGAAATGAACATACACGAATAACTAATCTCTGGAAGCATTGAATCCCATAACCAAGACATCACATGGAATCTTGTTCATCCGTGCCTCTAATTTAGGATCTTCTTTTGAAGGACCCATGCCCAACAAGTGACTTAGTTTACCTCGAACCTTCAACAATGTATGAACCAGTTGTGTCCATTGCAAATAATCCTTACTGGTCAATCAAACCAGTTGGATGTTTTGTAAATCTTCACCTGTAGTGATTAAAGCAACTGTGTTTTAAATCATGGTAGTTTCTATGATAAGATTGATTTTGGTTGAGTCTCACATGATAGGGAAAGAAAGGACTTGGGAATAGGACAGGAGAACCAAGAACTTGACCAAGAAAAAAGAACTCTTCTTAGGAAGGAACCAAAAACATTTGATACCATGGAATGAACAAGAGAAGCAAGATTTCAACCAGGAAAAGAAAACACTTCTTAGGAAAGAACCAAAAACATCTGATACCATGGAATAAACATGAGAAGCAAGAATTCAACCCGAAAAAAATCACTTCTTAGGAAAGAACCAAAAACATTTGATACCATGTGGGGAATTGATTGCACTGGAATTAATTCAAATGAGAAAATACAGCTTCTACAGTCCTATTTAGACACATTTGATCCTATCAAACTGGGAAAACTTTTTAGTAACTAGCATCCTACCAAATCAAAATACATCTCTGATATACTGTCCACTAAAACAAAAGCTCTCACACACGTTACCACATTAATCGACAATTTCATTTTCTTAGCAAAGTGAGAATTTACTTGATAAGTTGATGCTAGCCATTGACATGATGTTCTGCCAACTTAATTGTAGTTTAAACCCTGTCCGTGAAGTTTACTGATAACTAACCTCCATAACTCATGCAGTCTACTTCTATTGGAGAGAAAAAAGGAAAGAGAGCAAAAGAGCCTCAAAGAATGACATAGTTAGAAAAACCATTTAATGATCTTCTGATAATATTGTCATTGAAGAAGGAATAATTTAAACCATCTATCCGATGATTGATCATGTTTAACTGATTTCTCTGTTTTACACATAGAGACAGACTATTGTGGTTAGCAAAATGCAAAAGATGGCTAAGCAAAGACTAGAGTGGACTGACAGGAGGGTCAATCTTATGAATGAAATTCTAGCTGCTGTGGACACTATGAAGTATGGTCAAATTCAAAAAGTACTTCCTTAGGTTTCACTATATTATCCTTATGTTTGACAGTGATTGTTGATCTGTGCTTGATAATTTTTCAGATTTTATGCATGGGAGAAATGCTTTCAGTCTAGAGTTCACAGTATACGGAATGATGAGCTATCATGGGTGTTGAAGCCCAATTTATCCAAGCCTGGACTTTGGGTCAACTTTTTATTCTTGAGTTTAGATTTGGTTTCAAATTTATTTCTAAGTTTAAATTTAATTTAAATTTAAATTTAAAATTCATTTTTAAATTTAAATTTGTTCTAAATTTAAATTTAGCTTAAATATGAAATAATTTTAAACTTAAAATTAAAAAAAAACTAAACTTAAAGTCCATTTACAAATATAGGTCCAATTACAATGTTTAAGTTACAAAGCCCAACTGGGCCAAATCCTTAAGTGACTTAAACACTAATGTTCCTAAGACTAGCCCAATGGCCCAACTTTAGCTCCCACTTGTACTGATTGCCCCCACCTCAACTAATTGGAGGTCGTCACGTCATCAGCCTTTGCCATCATCCTCAGCTTCAACTTGCTTCAACCGCCACTGCTACATCTACTGCAATAGCCGAACCTGCAAAAAGAAGAATAGACAAGCATTTAGTAATGTAGGACAAAATTGAATCATGACAAATCTGGTTATAAAACCAGATTCAAACCATTTGTATACGGTTATGAATTCTCTAAAAAAGAAATCAATACAAAATCAGTTCTTTACAGTAGAATACTAAGAAAGCAAAAACATAAAGCAGTCATTAATAAACAGAAGCAATCGAACAGCCATATCAAGAAACAAGAAAGCAAGCCAGAGTAAAGGTCTCAAGCATTCAAGTTATTCAGGTATATTTAATGTATACTTGTTTTTAAGATTTTAAAACCTAAACTCATCGTTCTCAAATGTGCATTAAATACTTTGCTGCCCCTTATTATTATTTATCTATTTTCAAAGATGTAATAAATATATATATTAAATTTCTTAAACAGCATCAATAATAATAATAATAATAAATGTTTTTAATAATAATAATTGTTTTTAATAATAATGAATATTTTAATAATAAAGTAATGATGATATTTATTAATAATATTAAAAAAAGAATTCGAAAGGACGATACTCCTCTGACTTGCGTTTCCGTCGTCGGAGTTTCGCGTCGGAGTCGCCGTTGAACACCGTCATCACCTCGTCGTACAAAGATCGGCAAAAAGAAAGAACAAAGGATCAGTAAAAAGGTTTTAAAAAAAATCACAAGTTTTAAACAACCAAAGGGCTTCTAAAAGAAAGAAAAGCAAAAGGGCGAAGAGCAGATTTGTTTTTTGTTAAAATTGAATGGTTGTTTTAAAATAGAAAAAAGGTTTTTAGAAGAAAAGAAGGGTTTCAAAACTTTAAGATCTAGAAGATTCAAGTTGGAGCTTTAAAATGGAAGAAAAATGAGGGGGGGACTTTACCTTCAGTGGCGGTCGATGACAGCGCATGGACGTTGCAGGATGACGATCGGCATCGGGTTGAGGGGTTACGGCAGCGCGTGGCAGCAACGTATGCCGGACGGCGGGGTGTTGTTGGCCCAAGGTTCGGTCGGCCAAAGAAGAAGAGGGAGAGAGTTGAGAGAGAGGGTGAGGTTGTTTTTAAAATGAAATGAAAATGAATAAAAAAAAACCTAAAACAGCTTTTATAAGAGACCCATGGATCGGCTCGATCCGACCAGAATTGTCCCTGGGATCCGCGTATTTTTTATTAATGGGTTATTTTCGCGTTTGGTCTTTCTGTATTTTTTAATTATTTTAATTTAGTCCTTTTCACATTTTTAATTATTTTAAATTTGGCCCAGTAATTTTGTTTACTTTTCAATTTAGTCCTTTGACATTTTGAATGCCCTAGAGGTTGCCACGTGTCACTATTTTGGGCTATTTTTGAAATTGGTCCCTCTTATTTTTAAATTGTTTTAATTTAGTCCTTAAATCAACTTTTGTTAAATTATAAAATTGGCCTAAGAATCTTTCAAGATTTACAAATTAGTACTTTGACTTCTTGATGCCTGTGAGGTTGCCACGTGACACCATTCTTTGGTTTTATTATTTTGTAGGTCCTTGAACTGTTCATAAATTATATTTGTGACCCCAAAATTTTAGAAAATTACATTTTAACCCCAAAACTTCCAAAATTACCATTTTACCCTAAACCTTCCAAAATCTCATTTTTCCCTCGATTTTACCAAAAATTACCATTTTATCCCCAAACTTTCCAAAATCTCATTTTAACCTCGATTTCACCAAAAATTACCATTTTACCCCTGAACCTTTCAAAATCTCATTTTTAACCCTAAATTTTCCCAAAATAATATTTTTACCCCCAAAAGTCAAATTATCATTTTACCCTCGGGTATCCAAAGCTCTCATTTTTTTCAATCCCGATTACGTCGTTTTTTTCCCTCATCATTATTTACATTTATTTTAATAATTATGCACCTGCATTTTACATTTTTGCATGTTATTTATTTTGCTTATTATCTTGCTTCGTATTTAATTTCTCTTATTAATTGCTATTCAATATCTTAAACTTACATGCTCATTTTCAAAGTAATTTTAAAGACGAGGCAATGTTCCTCTCGTGTGAAAGCTTCGAGAAATCATGCCCTAGCGTGTCGGGTGTGATTTTTCGTATAACTCACACGCGTCGAATATCCTTTTTTAAGATTTTTATACCTGTTAACTCCGAGATTCCAAGAATACCGTGTCTTAACGTGTTGGTCACGATTTTAATTCTTCGCGAAAATCAAAGTAAACGGGTATTCCATATTTGAATCTTTTAAACTAGGTGTCCGAGGATTGCATTTTAAATTCAATACAAAATTTTCAAATTCTCAAAACATATATATATATATATATCACGAGTGATTTAAAAACAAAACGAGGCAATGTTCTTTCGCGTGAAAACCTCGAGAAATCGTGCTCTAACATGTTGAGTGTGATTTTTGTAATTCATGCGAATCGAGTACCCTCTTCAAAAGTTTTCGAAACATCATTCAATTTTTATATCTATACACAAAGGATTTTAAGACAAAAATGAAACAATGTTCTTTCGTGTGAAGACCTCGAAACACCATGCCCTAACGTGCTGGGTATGAATTTCGTATAATTCATGCGATAGAATCCTCTTTTTAAAAATTTCCCGAAATGTCCTTCATTTTTGAAACTCCGAGAATATAGTGCCCTAATGTGTTAGACACGACTTTCAGTTCTCATAAAGGATCGAAATACGGGGACGAATTTTCCTTAAAAGCTGTCATTTGAAATTACACAAAACCTTCTAAAATAAACATCGTATTTTAAACTTTATTCGAGTTTTCATTGTTTTCATAAAACAAGAGCCGAAAATAATCATGTGGTACTAATTTTTGGGCGTATGAGGGTGCTAATCCTTCCTCATGCGTAACCGACTCTCAAACCTGTTTCTCTAGATTTCGAAGACCCACTTTTTAAAACGTTTTAAACATTTTATGGTGATCCAATCACACCAAATAAAAGATTGGTGGGGACTCACATTTTTCAAATTTTTAAAAAAATGATTTTTTTGAAGCCCTGTTCAGCTGGGGACTCCACTGGGGACTTTTCAAAATAAACGAGACTCAAGCCAAAATTGATAATTTTTGGGTCTTTTTTGAGAACTTTTTAAACTTCGATTTTATTTAACATGTGATCTTTGGTATTTTTTCGTGTGCTATTATACTTTGTGATTTTGCTAGTATAATTTTGCATCTATATGCATTGTGCTATTACCCTTTTAAGTGGAGGTCTTCACCTCCGTGCAGGATGGTAGATCGCTTTCGGGTTTACAAAGTACCCTTGTTTTCGTGAAGTTTTCACTTCCGTGCAAACATGCGAGAAATGCGTCCCCCTAAATCGAACTCGTCCATATGAGCCTGTAATGGGTGAGGATCGAGGAATTTGCTGGTTTGGGTACCTTCACCTTAAAACCCCAGCTACATATAGTGAACCGTAAGCACTCACCCTATATGGAGTTAGGCCGAGCCTTGTTAGCACATACCCGAAATATTTTAGGTTTTGTGTTATATATATTTGTATGCTGATTTTTTTATTACATGTTACTAACCATGTTTGTTTTGCCTCTTTCACCAGCATTTGCATCATCATGAATGAAAAGGTGTTGATTTAAATCCGTTTTACCGACTAGGCAGTTTCATCATGGAGGAAGGATTTTTTGATAAAGTAGAGGATAATATGGTGACACGCCTATGGTCTGAGGAGCAATAACGCGGAAAAGGCGACAACCTGAAAGAGGGGCATTTGTCAGAATTTTGGGAGTATACTCGTATTTATGTGAGTCAGAATAACTTGCAAGAATTGAAAGAGATTTGGGGACAATGGAATAATGAGATGAAGCAGATGTTTTATCAAGAATTTGGAGATCTACCTTACTTGCTGGAAGTAAAGATCGACAAGCACCTTTTTCGAGCCCTTACTCAACATTGGAACCCCGGATATAGTTGCTTCCCCTTTGGATACTTGGACTTGACACATACAATAGAAGAATATACTGCTTTGATTCGATGTCCAAGGATCCAAGTCGATAAGCCATATTCTAAAGACGCGAGTGTTCCAACATTGTTAAAAAGATTGATGAATGCAATGGGGATGAACGAGCAATGGGTCGCTTCTCGTATAAAAGTAAAATGAGACAACAGGTGCATACTTGGAAGAGTTTGCGATACCTGATTGTGACACATCCAGATATGAGAAGACGCATTGACATCTTCGTCCTCAGTATATACGGGTTGGGCTTGTTCCCAAAAGCATTGGGGCACGTGGAAGATGCAGTAGTAATATTGTTTGATCGACTCAGTAGAGGAATCACGCCCGTCCTTGCTATCCTAGCAGAAATTTTTTGCTCGATGAGTACTTGTTAGAGAGGAGAAGGAAGATTTATCGGCTACGCACAACTCTTGATGGTTTGGTTTCACAGCCTTTTTTGGAAAGTGGAGAAATTTTCTTGTAAGGTTTTCTCGACTGACTTCTCGCTTTTGAAGAATTTTGTGGCTTCGCAACGAGAACTGAAAGTATCTGAAGAAAAGTGGGCGACTATTCTCTAGAATCTACGAGATGAGGACATTGAATGGTGCGCTTCTTGGTTTCTTCCAGATGAGGTCCTTTACCGTTGTGGCGACTTTGATTGGGTCCCGTTACTCGGAGTTTGGGGGGCACTGGGTATGCTCCTCTGCTCGTCTTGAGATAATACAAGACAAGACAGTTTATCCCTGCAACTCACGGCCTAGCATATTGCGAGTTTTCATATAAAGGGAATGACTATAAGAAAAAGGTCCGAGAAGTGGCAAATGCGTGGAAGAAGGTGCAAAGAATGAAGAAGTTCAGTGCGAACCCTTTAACAACCTCGAACTATGACTGGTGAAGGAGTAAGAGGGTTAATGATAACATTCATACACCAACCCTGAAAATGTTCGCCCAGTAGAAAAATGTCTGCAAGAAGCTCCTTCAGAGTTAGACATCCTCAAGCAATATTTTGAAAGGAAAAACTCAGAGTTTGGTAAGGGGGTAGAGGTATTGGAGGAAGATAAGATGAAGCTGGGGCTAGATGTAGATTTTCACAGACTGGAGGCTAAGAAGTTAAGAAAAGGAAAAAACAAAGTCGAAGAGGACCTCGAGGACTTAAAGAAACATTACAAAAAGCTTCGTCACTCTATGAAGATTACAGGGCTGGGTAAGCCGTCCTAGTAATGGCGCCAAGAGATTCAGATACAAAAGGACCAAGCGAAACAATGGCAAAGAAGGTTCCAAGATGCTCAGGCCCGTGTGAAAGTCTTAAAGGGGGAGTTGCTAGAAAAACAGGTCGAGAAGGCCGAGATGAGAGCTAAGATGACCAGCTTGGAAGCAATGATAAAAGAATTGAAAGAGTCATTACGGAGGCACCGCAATCGAAATACCGTACTGGAGCTCAAAGCTTACATGGCTGAAAAACAAAAATTAAGAGAAAGGGTACAAGAATTGGAGGCCACACTCCACAACAATGAAATCCAACTAGAGATTATGGAAAGAAATTTGGAAACTAGTGAATGGCACACTCACCAAGCCCAAAGAGAAGTCGGGGAAAGAGATCACGTAATGGGAAAGGCATTGACTCAAATGAAAGAAGCTACTGATCACATACAAGAGTTGGCTATCGAAGCTGATGTTTTGAGTCTTCAATACGAATTCAAGTCGGAGCGAGGAAAGAAATTAGCTAGACTTCTAGAAAAAGTTAAAGCTTTATGACAAAAGGCCAAACCATTTGTCTAACTTCTGTTTCATGTAAAGATTTTTTTTCTCTCTCGAGAAGTTGCTCTAATGGAAAGTGAATTTTGGAATCAATGCCTTTTCTTGCATTGCATGCATTTCATTTGCATTATATTTTGAATATTCTTGCATAACAATACTAATTAATTAAACTCAGCCAGTTAACACCAGTCACCATTGAAAATATGCATCATTATTATACCCGCAAGAAAACAAAAGCCATGGAACGACTTGAGCAATTCCAGAAAGAACTACAAGATCAAATGCAGGAACAAATGGCAGCAATATGTAGGGAAATAAAAAACCAATTTTCGGAGGTACAAAAGAGTTTGATGACGGAATTAGCGCAAGTTAAACAAAGCATGAGTGACAAAAGAAAGAGCCCTGGTATTCAGAATGACGAAGACCCGAGTGTTCCTCCGGGCTTTACATCAATACACAACCCGACTTCACAAGAAATGCCGACCAGAGAAGCCCATGTCATAATTAGGCCACAACAGCAGACCACAGGCACGTCAGGACCTGCTAACTATGTAGTCGGATCTAGATCAAATCCAGAAGATAACGCTGCAAATCTGGGAGCCCCAAATTTTGATGAGATGATAAAGGAGGACCTCCCTAAGCAAATGGAGAAAAAGTATAGGCTATTGGAGGAGAAAATCCAAGCTATACAAGGAATCTAAAATTCTTATGGAGTGGATCCCAAAGAATTGAGTCTGGTTCCAGACTTGGTTCTCCCTCCCAAGTTTAAAATTCCTGAATTTGAAAAATATCACGGAACGAGCTGCCTAGAAATACATCTGACCATGTTCTATAGAAAGATGGTAAGGCATGTTCATAATGATCAATTGTTGATTCACTGTTTTCAAGATAGCTTGGCCGGATCGGCGGTAAGATGGTATAATCGAGTCGAGTGAAAGTTCATTCATGGAAAGATTTACCACAAGCTTTCTTGAAACAATACGCTCACGTGATCGAGATAGCCCCCGATAGGCTCACGCTACAGAACATGGAGAAGAGGTCAAACGAAAGTTTTAGACAGTACGTACAGCGGTGGGGAGAAATGGCAACACAAGTACAACCACCGTTGACGGATAAAGAGACCACGATGCTGTTTGTCAAAACCCTTAAAGCTTCATATCTTAATTATTTGCTGGGAAACCCCACCAAAAGCTTCGTCGACATGGTCATCTCAGGAGAGATGATTGAGAATGCAATTAAAGCCGGTAAAATCGAGGCGAGAGAAAACGCTAGAAGACCTACCCCTAGAAGAAGCGATAATGAGGTCAACAATACTAGTGTATACCGACCTAATGGTGCCAAACCCTTCGTGACAGGTCAACCTAGAGCCCCAACAGTTAATTATCAAAACGCCCCGAGGTAGGAACCGAGTTTTAGGTCAAATAGAGCGAGAATTCAATACACTCCACTTTCGATGTCGTACAAAGAACTCTACAAGATACTGTATGATGCCCATGAGGTAGCTCCTCAAAGGGTGAAATCGTATGAACCATCGTTTCCGGCTTGGTATGATGCGAATGCTCATTGTGAGTACCACGCAGATGCGGAAGGGCACTCAATCGAAAATTGCCCAGCTTTCAAAAGGCGAGTTGAAGAACTCATAAGATTTGAGGTCGTGAAATTGGAAGACTCAGCTAACCTTAATGTAGCTGGGAATCCCATGCCAAATCATTCGAATCAAGGAGTCAATGTCGTGCTGGCGAAAAGTGCACGAAAAAATAAAAGGAAAGTGAAAAAAATTAGGTCCCCGCTACGATGGGTATGGCAACAAATGGTCAAAGTAGGGATGATTGTGAAGGATAAGAAGGATATGATAATGTGGGCTGACTGCGAGTTTTATGCTGTTAAGGGGCATGAAATCCAAGATTGTGACGGGTTCAAAGCCTTGCTGCAAATATTAATGGACAATCAGGAGCTGAAATTCTTCGAAGAAGAAGAAGTCAATGATATCTGTGCTTTCGAAGAGGGGTCGGTCAACCACCTGAAGGTAATCATTTGTAAACTGCCAAAAAACGCAGCCAGAGGATAGACGACGCCTTGTATTATCATTCAAAGACTTGCAACCTTCCCTTACAATGATAACAAAAACGTTCCGTGGAATTACAACTGCAATGTGACCATACCCAGAGAAGGGGAGCCTGAGAAGGATGTAAACTTGATTACCCAGAGCGAAAAAATTTATGACTCAGCCGAAAAACAAAAGAGATCAATAAAGGGAAAGAGGTAATATACGAGCCTGAAGAAAAGATAGCCACTAGACTTGAGGGATCCACCAATGAGCCAGTATCTGAAAGGGAGACGAAAGAATTTTTCAAATTCTTAAGGCACAGTGAATACAGTGTGGTTGAACAGCTCCATAAACAACCTGCACGAATATCGATCTTATCATTGCTCTTGAGCTCAGAAGCGTATCGTGATGCATTAATGAAGGTACTCAATGAGACTTACGTGACCAATGATATATCGGTATGTAAGTTGGACCGCTTAGTTAACAATATTAGTGCAAATAATTTTATCTTCTTTAGTGATGACGAGATCCCGTCCGGGGGGATGGGATCAACCAAAGCCCTCCACATCACAACCCGTTGTAAATGGCACACGCTACCGGGGGTACTCATAAATAATAGGTCAGCATTGAATGTACTGCCACTAGCTACACTACAAAGATTACCGATCGATAGCTCTCATTTGAAAGGATGCAACAACATAGTAAGAGCATTTGACGGAACAGAAAGAAAGGTAACCGAAAAAATTGAAGTACCCCTACAAATTGGACCGAACACGTACGAAATAGATTTCTTAGTAATGGATATTATGCCTATCTACAACTGCCTATTGGGGAGACCATGGATCCACTCGGCTGGGGCAGTACCTTCTTCTCTACATCAAAAGGTAAAGCTAGTGAATGAAGGGAGGTTAATTACCATCAATGCTGAGGAAGAAATAATTGCCTCTGTAATAGGCGAGTCACCTTATGTGGGAATGGATGAAGAGGCTATAGAATGTTCGTTCCATTCACGGGAATTTGTAAATGCGACCTTCATTTCGGAAGGAAGCAGGGTGCCTATGCCGACAATATCATCGACTACTAGAATGGGCCTACGGATGTGCTTGAGAAAGGAGCTGTCTCTGAAAAAGGACTCGGGTTGTACCTTCAAGGGAGAACTAACGTGCCGACCTTGATAGAAAAGTGAGATCATAACGATTTAGGGTATAAGCCAGATACGAAGTAGAAAAGGAAAGAGATTGAAAAGAGACAAGAAAAAAGGAGGGTCAGACTATCTGAAAAGGAACTCTCGTGAAAACCCATGATTTTCTCACCTATTTACGATACTTTTGTTTTGGGAGAAATAATTAATCAGAAGGAAGAGCAAGAGGGAACATCATGAGGGACTTGAACGTCAATGCTATATTGGAAGAAGACAAGGAAGTGAAGCTATCAAGGATTGGTCCGTGTGTACCTGAAAGCACCCTGGATAACTGGACCGTGAAGGAACTTCCTGTAATTTATAAAAATTCCACAAAGTAATGCTCGAAAACACCTATTGCTTTAGGCTTAAAAGCAATATGGATCTTTTGTAGAAGGCCCACGTTCATTACGTAGTAATTTTGAATGAAAAATGCATTTCCTAAAATTATTCTTTCATTTTTTCATTCAACCTAATAAATCACTCGTACATAACTAACAAATACGACTAATCATCCTTTCGATACATACATACTCATATACATACCACAGAATCATTCTTTCATAAATTTATTTTGTTCTTTGGACCTTCCTTTTTATCCCTCGACAGGTCTTCAAATATCAATATGAGTAACTCTGAGGTTTACTTAGATCCTCACTTTGAGCAAGACATGTGTTTAGAAGAACTTCAGGGCTTTGAAGAAAATCAAGATTGTGATCTTTCCCCGGATCTGCTAAGGTTGATAGGGCATGAAGAAAAACAAATCCTGCCTCATTCGGACCCTGTAGAGATGATTAATTTGGGGAACGAATACGAAAAGAAAGATGTAAAAATTGGGACATGCATCTCTTCGAAAACTAGAAAGAATCTCATCGAGTTGCTCAAAGAGTTCCAAGACATATTTGCATGGTCGTATCAAGATATGCCCGGGTTGAGTACTGATATTGTGGTACACAAACTCCCGATAAAAAGAAGGATGCAGGCCCGTGCAGTAAAAACTCCGGAGAATGAGGCCGGATGTGCTGTTAAAAATAAAAGAAGTCAAGAAACAATTTGACGCCGATTTTTTCCAGGTAGTTAAATACTCCGAATGGGTAGCTAATATAGTCCTTGTTCCTAAAAAGGATAGAAAGGTACGAATGTGCGTGGACTATCAAGACTTAAATAAAGCTAGCCCGAAGGATAATTTCCTTTTACCTCACATCGATACTTTGGTCGATAACACAGCGGAACATTTTTTGTTTTCCTTAATGGATGGTTTCTTCGGATATAATCAGATAAAGATGGACCTTGAGAACATGGTCAAGACCATATTTGTCACGCTATGGGGAACATTTTGCTACAAAGTAATACCTTTTGGACTTAAAAATGCAGGGGTAACATATCAGAGAGCTATGGTAACCCTGTTTCATGACATGATGCAGGAAAATCGAAGTTTATGTTGATGACATGATAGCGAAATCCCAAACAGAGGAGGAGCATGTGAGAACCCTGAGGAAATTGTTTATAAGGTTAAGAAAATATCAATTAAAGCTAAATCTGGTTAAGTGCACTTTCGGGGTTACGTCAGGAAAATTATTAGGCTTTGTGGTCATCAAAAGAGGAATTAAAATCGACCCAAACAAAGTCAAAGCCATACAAGAGCTACCACCACCCAGCACGCAAAAAAAGTGCGAGGATTCTTAGGAAGATTAAATTACATTGCTCGGTTCATCTCACAATTGACTAAAAAGTGTGACCCTATCTTCCGCTTACTTAGAAAGCGTAACCCAGGTGTGTGGGATGCTGAGTGCCAGGAAACTATCGATAAGGTCAAAGATTATTTATCCAAAGCTCCTATCTTAGTTCCTCCAATTCCTAACAAGCTTTTGATACTGTACCTAACAATCTTTGAGAATTCCATGGGATGCGTGTTAGGCCAGCATGATGAATCTGAAAGAAAGGAGAGGGCGATATATTATCTGAGCAAGAAATTTATCGATTGAGGTTCTAAGCTAACGTCAGAGTGACTCATGTCTTGCTCAAAGTGAGGTTCTAAGTTAACGTCAGAATGACTCATGTTATTGATATTTGAGGACCTGTTGAGGGATAAAAAAAAGTCCAAAGAACAAAATGAATTTATGAAAGAATGATTTTGTGGTATGTGTATGAGTATGTATGTATTGAAAGGATGATTAATTGTATTTGTTGGTTACGTACGAGCGATTTATTAAGCTGAATTAAAAATGAACGAATAATTTTAAGATAGAAAATGCACTTTCATTTAAAATAACTGAATAATGAACATGGCCCTTTTACAAAAGATCCTTATTGCTTTCAGGCCTAAAGCAATAGGTGATTTCGAGCATTACTCTGAGGAAATTTTAAAGATTACAGGAAGTTCCTCCACGGTCTAATTATCCAGAGTACTTCCAAATGCACACGGATCAATCCTTGATATACTCCCTCCCTTGTCTTCTTCTCATATGGCATGATGCACAAGTCTCTCATGATGCTTCCCCCAACGCCAATGGTTACTCGTTTTTTCCCTTGCTTTTCATTTTGGTTAATTATTTCTCCCAAAATAAAAGTCTCATAAATGGGTAGGAAGACCATGGTTCCCACGAGAGTTTCTTTCCAAATAGTCTAGCCCTCATCCTCTCTTGTCTTTTTTCAATCTCTTTCTTTTTCTTTTTCGCATTCGATTTATACCCTAAGCCGTAGTGATCTCGTTTTTCTATTAGGGTCGGCACGTTAGTTCTCCCTTAGAGGTGTTTCCTGAGTCTTTTTCCAAAGGTAGCTCCTTTCCCAAGCATCATCCGTAGATCGATTCTAGTAGTCAATGATATTGCTGGCACAGACCCCTTACTTCCTTCCGAAATGAAAATCGCATTTACAAATTCCAATAAACGGAACGAGCATTCTAAAGCCTCTTCATCCATCCTCACATAAGGTAACTCACTTGTTACAGAGGCAATTATCTCTTCCTCCGCATTGATGGTGATTAACCTCCCCTCATTTACTAGCTTCACCTTCTGATGTAGAGAGGAAGGTACAGCCCCGGTCGAATGGATCCATGGCCTCTCCAATAGGGAATTGTAGGTAGGCCTAATATCCATTACTAGAAAATCTATTTCATACGTGTTCCGCTCAATCTGCAAGGGTACTTCAATTTTTCCTGTTACCTTCCTTTCTGTTCCGTCGAATGCTCTTACTATGTTGTTGCACCCCTTCAAATGAGGGCTATCGATCGGTAATCTTTGGAGGGTAGCCAGTGGTAATACATTCAATACTGACCCGTTGTCTATGAGTACTCCCGATAGCGTGTACCCTTTGCAACGGGTTATGATATGGAGGGCTTTGGTCGATCCCATCCCCCCGGACGGGATCTCATCATCGCTAAAAAAGATGAAATTATCTGCACTAATGTTATTAACTAAGCAGTCCAACTTACATACCGATATATCATTGGTCACGTGAGTCACGTTGAGCACCTTCATTAATGCATCACGATGTGCTTCCGAGCTTAGGAGCAAAGATAAGATCGATATTCGTGTAGGTTATTTATGAAGCTGTTCCACCACACTGTATTCACTATGCCTTAGGAACTTTAGAAACTTTTTCCCCTCCCTTTTAGATACTGGCTCATTGGTGGATCTCTTAAGCCTAGCGGCTATTTCTTCTTTAGGCTCACACATTAATGCTTTCCCTTTATTGGTCTCTTTTGTTTTTTCGGCTAACTCATAAATTTTGCCACTCCGTGTAATCAAGCTTACATCCTTCTTAGGTTCCCCTTCTCTTGGTATGGCACATTGCAGTTGTAATTCCATGAAACCCTTTTACTATCATTGTAAGGGAAGGTTACAGGTTTTTGAATGATAATACGAGGCGTCGTCAGTCCATTGGCTGCGCTTTTTGGTGGTTTCTAAACGATCATCTTCGGGTGGTTGACCGACACCTCTTCGGAAGCACAGATATCATTGACTTCTTCTTCTTCTTCTTTGAAGAATTCCAGCTCCTGATTGTCTATCAATGTTTGTAGCAGGGTTTTGAACTCGTCACAATCTTGGATTTCATGGGCCTTAACAGCATGAAACTCGCAGTTAGTCTCTATTATCATACACTTCTCATCCTTCACAATCATCCCGACTTTGACCATTTGCTGTCATACCCATCGTAGCGGAGACCTAATGTCTTCCACTCTTCTCTTGACTTTTCGTGCCTTTTCCTCCAGCTCGGCATTGACCCCTTGGTTGGAATGGTTCGACAGGGGGTTCCCAGCTACATTAGGCCTAGCTGAGTCTTCCAATTTCACGACCCCGAATTTTTAATTGAGTTACCTGTCGCACCTGCGTGATACTCACAATGAGCATTCGCGTCGTACCAAGCCGGAAACGGTGGTTCGTACGATTTCACCCTTTAAGGAGCTACCTCATGAGCGTCGTACAGCATCTTGTAGAGTTCTTTGTATGACATCGAAAGTGAAGTGTATTGAATTTTTGGCCTAACACTCGGTTCTCGCCTCGGGGTATTTTGATAATTAACTACTGCTCTAGGCTAACCTGCCACGAAGGGTTTGGCACCACTAGGTCGGTATACACTTGTATTATTGACCTCATTATCTCTTCTTCTAAGGGCAGGTCTTCTAGCGTTTTCTTTCGCCTCGATTTTACCAGCTTTAATTGCATTCTCAATCATCTCTTCTGAGATGACCATGTCGACGAAGCTTTTGGTAGCGTTTCCCAGCAAATGACTAAGATATGGGGCTTTAAGGGTATTGACAAATAATATTGTGGTCTCTTTTACTGTCAACGGTGGCTGTACTTGTGTTACCATTTCTCTCCATCGCTGTGCGTACTGTCTAAAACTTTTGTTTGACCTCTTTTCCATGTTCTGTAATGTGAGCCGATCGGGGGTTATCTCGATCACATGATCGTATTGTTTCAAGAAAGCTTGTGCCAAATATTTTCATGATCGAACCCTCGCTCGGCTCAGTTTGTTATACCATCTGACCGTCGATCCGGCCAAACTATCTTGAAAACAATGAATCAACAATTGATCATTTTGAACATGCCCCGTCATCTTTCTACAGAACATGGTCAGATGTGTTTCTGGCAGCTCGTTCCGTGATATTTTTCGAATTCAGAAACCTTAAACTTGAGAGGAAGAACCAAGTCTGGAACCAGACTCAATTCTTTGGCATCCACTTCGTAAGAATTTTTAATTCCTTGTATTGCTTGAATTTTCTCCTCCAATAGCCTATACTTTTCCTCCATTTACCTAGGGAGGTCCTCTTTTATCATCTCATCAAAATCTGGAACTCCCAGGTTTGCAGCATTATCTTCTGGATTTGACCCAAATCCGACTACATAGTTAGCAGGCCCTGACGTGCCTGTGGTCTGCTGTTGTGGCCTAATGATGACATGGGCTTCTCTGATCGGTATTTCTTGTAAGGCTGGGTTGTGTACTGGTGTAAAGCCCGGAGGGACACTTGGGTCTTCGTCATCCTCAATAGCAGGGCTTTTTCCCTTGCGCTAGATCTGTCATCAAACTCTTTTGTACCTCCGAAAATTGGTTCTTCATTTCCCTACACATTGCTGCCATTTGGTCGTACCTCTGATATTGTAGTTCTTTCTGGATTTGCTTAAGTCGTTGTTCCATAGCTTTTATTTTCTTGCGGGTATAATAATGGTGCGATTTTCAATGATGACTGGTGTTAAAAACTGATTTAATTTTAGTCAATTAGTATTGTTATGCAAGAATGTGCAAAATATAATGCAAATGAAATGCATGCGCGCAATGAAAGAAAAGGCATTGATTCCAAAATCCATTTTCCATTAGAGCAACTTCTCGAAAGAAAGAAAAAAATCTTTTCATAAAACAGAAGTTACACAAATGGTTTGGGCTTTTGTCCTAGAGCTTTAACTTTTTCTAGAAGTCTAGCTAACTTCTTTCCTCACTCCGACTTGGATTCGTATTGAAGACTCAAAACATCAGCTTCAGCAGCCAACTCCTGTACGTGATTAGCAGCTTCTCTCATTTGAGTCAATGCTTTCCCATTACGTGATCTCTTTCCTCGACTTCCCTCTGGGCTTGGTGAGCGTGCCATTCACTAGTTTCCAAATTTCTTTCCATAATCTCGAGTCGAATTTCATTGCTGTGGAGTGTGGCATCCAATTCTTGCACTCTTTCTCTTAACTCTTATTATTCAGCCGTGCAGGCTTTGAGCTCCAGTACAGTATTTCGATTGCGGTGCGTCCGTAATGACTCTTCCAATTCTTCTATCCTTGCTTCCAAGCTGGTCATCTTAGCTTTCATCTCGGCCTTCTCGACCTATTTTTCTAGCAATTCCCCTTTCAAGGCGCTCTCCTTGGCTTGACCATCTTGGGACCTTCTTTGCCATTATTCCGCTTGGTCCTTCTGTATCTGAATCTCCTGGCCCCATTGCTCGGATGTCTTACCCAACCCTGCAATCTTCATAGAGTGACGAAGCTTCTTGTAATGCTTGTTTAAGTCCTCGAGATCCTCTTCGACTTTGTTTTTCCCCTTTCTTAGCTTCTCAGCCTCTAGTCTGTGAAAATATATATCTAGCCCCATCTTCATCTTATCTTCCTCCAATACCTCTATCCTCTTACCAAACTCTGAGTTTTTCCTTTCAAAATCTTGTTTGAGGATGTCTAACTCTGAAGGAGCTTCTTGCAAACATTCTTCTACTAGGCAAACATTTTCAAGGTTTGGCACGGAAATGTTGTCATTAAACCTCTTGCTCCTCCACCAATCGTAGTTTAAGGTTATTAAAGGGTTCGCACTGAACTTCTTCATTCTTTGTACCTTTTTTCACGCGTTTGCCACTTCTCGGACCTTTTTCTTATAATCATTCCCCTTATAAGAGAACTCGCAATGTGCTAGACCATAAGTTGCAGGGATGAACTGTCTTGTCTTGTATTGTCTCAAAACGAGCAGAGGAGCATACCCAGTGACACCCCAAACTCTGAGTAATGGGACCCAATCGAAATCCCCACAGCGATAAAGGATCTCATCGGGAAGAAACCAAGGAGCCCACCATTGAATGTCCTCGTCCCGTAGATTCTGGAGAACAGTCACCCACTTTTCTTCAGATACTTTCAGTTCTCATTGCGAACCCACAAAATTCCTCAAAGGCGAGAAGTCGGTCGAGAAAACTTTACAATAAAATTTCTTCACTTTCTAGAAATGGCTGTGAAACCAAACCATTAAAAGTTGTGCGCAGCCGATAAATCTTCCTTCTCCTTCTCTCTGACAAGCGCTCAACGAGCGAAAAGTTTCTGCCAGGATAGCAGGGACGGGCGTAATTCCTCTACTGAGTCGATCAAACAATGCTACTACTGCATCTTCCACGTGCCCCAATGCTTTTGGGAAGAAGACCAACCCGTATATACTGAGGGCAAAAATATCAATGCGTCTTCTCATATCTGGATGTGTCACAATCAGGTCTCGTAAACTTTTCCAAGTAATGCACTTGTTGTCTCCTTTTACTTTTATACGAGGAGCACCCCATTGTTCGCTCATCCCCGTTGCATTCATTAATCTCTTTAACAATGTTGGAACACTCACGTCTTTAGAATATCCCTTATTAATTTGGATCTTGGGACATCGAATCAGAGCAGTATATTCTTCTATGGTAGGCATCAAGTCCAAGTGTCTGAAGGTGAAATAACTGTATCCAAGGTTCCAATGTTGAGTAAGAGCTCGGAAAAGGTGCTTGTCGATCTTGATTTCTAGTAAGGTAGATCTTCATAGTCTTGATAAAACATCTGTTTCATCTCATTATCCCACTGCCCCCAAATCTCTTTCAACTCTTGCAAGTTATTCTGAGTCACATTGATATTAGTATAGTCCCAAAATTCTGACAAATGTCCCTTTTTCAGGCTGTCACCTTTTCCGCGTTGCTATTCCTTAAACCATAAGTGCGTCACCATATTACCCTCTACTTTATCGAGAAATCCTTCATGATGAAACTACCTAGTCGGTAAAACGGATTTAAATCAACACCTTTTCATTCATGATGATGCAAATGCAGGTGAAAGAGGCAAGACAAACATGATTAGTAGCAGATGATAAATAAATATATATCAACATACAAATATATAACACAGAACATAAAAAATATTTCGGGTATACTAACAGGGTTCGGCCTAACTCCATCTAGGGTGAGTGCTTACGGTTCACTATATGTAGTTTAAGTTCTAAAGTAAAGGGTACCCAAACCAGCAGATTCCTCTATCCTCACCCATTACAGGCTCATACGGACGAGTTCGATTTAGGGGGATGCATTTCTCGCATGTTTACACGAAAGTGAAAACTTCACGAAAATAAGGGTACTTTGTAATCCCGAAAGCGATCTACCATCCTGCACGGAAGTGAAAACCTCACAAAGGAGTAGTTTTTTGCTTTCACTTAAAAGGGTAATAGCACAATGCATATGGATGCAAAAATTATACTAGCCATATCACAAAGTATAATACCACGTAAAAATACCGAGGATCGCATGTTAAATAAAGCCAAATTTAAAATCTCTCAAAAAACGACCCGAAGATTATCAATTTTAGCTTGACTCTTGTTTATTTAAAAAAAATTCCTCAACGGAGTCGCCAGCTGTCGAAACCGCCTTTGGAATAGGGCTGCTTCGAAAAATCATTTTAAAATTTTGAAACTTTGGAACAAAAAGAGGAAATGGGAGTCACCAACAATCTTTTATTAGGTGTGATTGGATCACCATAAAATGTTCAAAACGTTTAAAAAAGTGGGTCTTCGAAATCTAGAGAAACAGGTTCGGGAGTCGGTTACGCATGAGGAAGGATTAGCACCCTCATACGCCTAAAAATTGGTACCACATGATTATTTTCAGGTCTTATTTTATGAAAACAACGAAAACTCGAGTAGAATTTAAAATACGATGTTTATTTTAGACGGCTTCGTATAATTTCAAAGGAAAACTTTTAAGAAAAATTCGTCTTCGTGTTTCGATCCTCTATAAGAATTAGAAGTCGTGTCCAACGCATTAGGGCACTATATTCTCGGAGTTTCAAAACTGAAGGATATTTCGAGACATTTTAAAGAGAGTGTTCTATCACGCGAATCATACGAAAATTACGCCCAGCACGTTAGGGCATGATGTTTCGAGATCTTCACACGAAAGGGCATTGTTTCTTCTTTTGGTCTTAAAACCACTTTGTATATAATTATTAGATTGAAGAGTATTTTGAAAACCTTTGAAAAGGATATCCGATTTGCATGAATTACAAAGATCACACTTGACACGTTAAAGCGCGATTCTTCGAAGTTTTCACACGAAAGAACATTGCCTCGTTTTTTAAAATTATTTGTGATATAGATATATGCTTTGAGAATTTAAAAATTTCGTATTGAATTTAAGATCTAATCCTCGGACACATAGTTTAAAATATGGAATACCCGTTTACTTCGATTTTTGCGGAGAATTAAAATCGTCACCAACACGTTAGGGCACGATATTCTCGAAATCTCGGGGTTAACAGGTATAAAAAATCTTAAAAATGGATATTCAACGCATGTGAGTTACACGAAAAATCACACCCGACACGTTCGGGCATGATTTCTCAAAGCTTTCACACAAGAGGAACATTGCCTCGTATTTAAAATTACTTTGAAAATGAGCATATAAGTTTAAGATATCGAATAGCAATTAATAAGAGAAATTAAATACAACGCAAGATAATAAGCAGATAAATGGAATGCAAAAATGTAAAATGCAGGCGCATAATGATTAAAATAAACGTCAGTATTAGTGAAGAAGAAAAATGATGCAATCGGTATTGAAAACGAGACCTTTAAATGCCTGGGGGTGAAGTGGTAATTTTTTACTTTTGGGGGTAAAATGGTAATTTTTGGAGAAATTAAGGTCAAAATGGGATTTTCGAAAGTTTGAGGGTAAACTGGTAATTTTTGGTGAAACCGGGGTAAAATGGTAATTTTTGGTGATATCGAGGTTAAAAATGGGATTTTGAAAAGTTCGGGGGTAAAATGGTACTTTTTGGTAAAATCGAGGTCAAAAATGGAATTTTGGAAAGTTTGGGGGTAAAATGGTAATTTTTGGTGAAATTGGGGTTAAAATGGAATTTTGGAAAGTTTAGGGGTAAAATGGTAATTTTTGGTGAAATTGGGGTTAAAAATGAAATTTGGGAAAGTTTAGGGGTAAAATGGTAATTTTGGTGAAATCAAGGTTAAAAATGGGATTTTGGAAAGTTTGAGGGTAAAATGGTAATTTTTTGGGAAATCGGGATTAAAAATGGAATTTTGGAAAGTTCGGGGGTAAAATATAATTTTTGGACAGTTCAAGGACCTATAAAACAATAAAACCAAAGAATGGGTGACACGTTGCAGCGCCACAGGCATCCAGAAGTCAAAGGACTAATTTGAAAATCTTGAAAAATTCCTGGGCCAATTGTGTAATTAAATAGACATTGATTTAGGGGTTAAATTAAAACAAATTAAAAGACTAATTGCATAAATAAGCTAAAACAGTGACACGTGGTAGTCTCTGGTGCATTCAAAATGTCAAAGGATTAAATTGAAAAGTAATTAAAATTATTGGGCCAAATTAAAAATAATTAAAAGTATGAAAAGGACAAAATTAAAACAATTAAAAATGCGGAATGACCAAATGCTCAAATAACCCATTAAACGAAAACACGCGGATCCTAGGTCGATTCGGGTCGGGTCGGGTCGATCTAACGAGTCTTAGAAATACCATTTTAGGGTTTTTTTTATTATTTTCATTTCATTTTTTTAGAAACATCCTCCTCCCCTTTCTTTTTCTCTCATCTCTCTCTCTTATCCCCATGGTCGGCCGAACTCCGCCCGAGCCTTGGCCCCTTGTCCCCCGCGCGTCCACGGCCACGCGCTGCCGCCGTGGACTCCTCGTTACGCTCCGACGCAACCCCGACCCTCGCGTACGCCATCCGACTGCTGAGCCACCGTCCTTCCCACGTGTAGGGCATCATACGCGCCACGCACGGTCGCCCCACGTCATCGCCGTCCATCGTCGGTCACACGTCTCCATCTTCGATCGCCGACGCTCAGGTAACCGTCCTTTCTTTTCTTCCATTTTTTTAAAACAAAGTTTTTAAACTTAAAAACAAAGATCAATATCCAGATCAAAAGGGTTTTAATCTTTTGTTTTCTTTCGAAACGCAACGAAACCCAGATCTTAAAAGCTTCAAACTTTCTTCTTTCTTTTCGTGTTTCAACTTTTAAGTCTGTTTGTTATTATCCCCTTTTAAAAAAACGAGTCTGATTTCCATTTTTACTCATTTTGGTGTTTTTCTTAGCAGATCGATCTCCGACGAGCGTTCCTGCGACTGTGGGCGGCAACGGTACGACCCAGGCGTCGGTGCTGACGGTGCGACCAAAGGGATGGTGACCCAATCAACCCCTCGTTTTCCCTTTTTTATTCTTATTTATTTATTAATTAATATTGTCATTAATTACTGTATTATTATTAATAATGTTATTTATTATTATACTTATTATTGTTATTATTAGTAGTAATCAAAATATTTATTACTCGTTATTAATGCACCCTCTCTTCCGTTTAAAGCATTGTATCTACTTACTAATAATAAATAACAACAAATAACATAAATGAGTTTAGTCAATGGGTTCGAACGTTTCAAATAGGTACATTAAATGTGTACCTCGAAAGGCTGAGAGTATTGATACTTGGATATCTACTTGGCTTTCTGATTTTTTATGCTTTGTTCGTGGCTCTATGTATTTTTGGGGGGCCTCCGTTTGCTGTTAAATGTTGCTGTTTTAGTCTACTCAGATATTCTCCTGCTTTGTACTAATCTTTGAAGAATGTTTGTGTATTGATTTCTTAGAAAAAGGTTGTAACCCTTACAACAGAATTCAATTTGGCTTTTATAGCCAAATATACAATCATTTAATTTTGTTTTACATGACTAAATGCTTGTCTATTCTTCTTTTTTGCAGGTTCGGCTATGCAGTGGTGGCTATGGAAGAGCAAGTTGAAGCCGACGATGGCAAAAGCGCAAGTTGATGGTGAGCAACTAGGCTGCTGACGTGGCAACCTCTGATTTGCCGTGATGGAGGTGGCTGCAACAGCTCTTCAGCAAATATGGGCCTTTGCTTAGGAAGGCTACTTTGGGTCAATGTAATTTGGGCCTCAACTTGGCCTGTTTTGGGTTCAATTGGGTTTTTATAGTCTGGACATTTGTATTTGGATTTTCCTTTTGTAAAGGGACATTCATATTTTAACTTTAAGTTTCAAATTATCTTAAATGTATTTAAATTTAAAAATTTAAAATTAATTCAAACTTAATTTAAAATACAAGTTGGGCTCGGTCAAAATTGGGCTTCAACACCTTTTGTTGCAGTTTAACAGTTTCATATTAAACAGCATACCAGTTGTTGTAATAGTAGTTTCATTTGGGATGTTCGGTTTGCTTGGTGGGGATCTGACACCAGCAAGGGCATTCACATCACTTTCATTGTTTGCATTGCTACGAATTCCTCTGGAATGTCTTCCTAGTTTGTTAAGTCAGGTTTAACATACTTCACCCCTTACATCATTATATTTAGCATAATTTAATTGGCTTACGGCCGTATATTCTTCATTGCTGAAATCTTATTGGAGGGAAAACTTTTATAGTTTGTTTCTCAGATATTTATTTTTCGTTTATTGAGAATTGAGTTTCATGTGGTAAATTTTTTGTACCTTCATTAGTTGTTCTGATTTATCAAAGTTCTTAACAATCAAGCTGTTGGCCAGACAATAAAACTGGCTTGTCACTCATCAACTTAATAGATGGCTAAGAAAATTTATTATATTACGGCCATGAATGAAAAATAAGCTTAAAAGGTGTATGTATTTAGTTTTTAGTTGATCACTATTTGCAATGTAATTGCTACAATTTTCAAGATTCGCTAGTCATTAAGCTTAATGGAGTTATTAAATAGCTTCTATTGGATTCGTGACAGTCTAATACTTGGTTTTTAGGTTGCAAATGCAAATGTATCGTTGCAACGTCTTGAGGAGCTTTTCTTAGCTGAAGAGAGAGTTGTAGCACCAAATCCACCTCTTCAGCCAGGACTTCCAGCCATCTCAATTAAGAATGGAAACTTTTCATGGGATTTAAAGGTCATTTTAAAGTTCTGTTCTTGTTTCTATACCTCTCAAAATATGAGTCAAGTGCTTTCTAGACTGGAACTCTGTATTTAATATTGCTTGTGAAGGGTTTTGCTAATCATTAGTCGATAAATTTGGCTTGCCCCATGCTCTGTAAGTGAATGGAAAGACGGAAAGCAAGTTGACTTGTTAGATATTTTGTTCTGTCTGAAGCGATCGACTGTAGAATTATAGCTTTGGATATACTACATAGGACATGATTATTTAGAAATAGCAGTAGCAGCTTAGTGATTTACCATGCTCCACTTCCTGCTTTATAGTGAGGAAGATCTCATGCACTTATTAACCTCAACATTGTTAATATTGCAAGATGCTACTTTTCTGGATAAAGACAATTTGAAATTATTTTTATTTTTGTTTCTTCTTTTTTCAGGCAGAGAAGCCCACTTTATCAAATATCAATCTAGATGTACCGGTTGGCAGCTTATTCGCAATTGTTGGTGGAACTGGAGAAGGAAAAACATCCCTTATATCGGCGATTCTAGGGGAGCTTCCTCCAGATGCAAATTCAAGTGTCGTTATAAGAGGGACTGTTGCTTATGTTCCTCAAGTTTCATGGATTTTTAATGCTACTGTAAGTTGCAGCGTCGCTTATGTTCATTATTGATGTTTACTTCATTTAAATTTTCTACAGCGTCCAATATTCTTTGACTAAGAAATGTTCCTTTCTACTAGCATGCTTGCTTATGAACTTAAAATTTATTTTCACAGGTTCGTGACAACATTTTGTTTGGGTCTAGCTTTCAACCAGAACGGTATCGGAAGACAATTGATGCGACAGCTCTACAGCAGGATCTTGACATCCTTCCTGTTACGTGGATTTAAAACATCTTGTAATTTCTTTTTATACTATGGAATTTATCCTTAACTATTTAACATTGTCCTTCAGGATCATGACCTCACTGAGATTGGTGAAAGAGGTGTGAATATAAGTGGTGGGCAGAAACAGAGAGTTTCCATGGCTAGAGCCGTCTATTCGAATTCAGATGTGTACATATTTGATGACCCTTTAAGTGCCCTTGATGCTCATGTTGCAGAACAGGTAACTTGTTTACTCTGATTAATGCAATTTCATTCACATTCTACATGGAAGTATGAAGGTTTGCATCAAACCGATATGAATCTAGGGCTTCTGTTGGATACAAGAAAACTAAGTTTTGAGGCTAAGTGTTTGGGTTATTAAGGTCAAAAAGGTGGACATAGCCAAAGAATTTTAGTTTTTGTGTGAGGTTTGTTAGGTTTAAAAGTTGAGGTGAAGAAATGAGATTTTCCTAGGTGAAGAAATAGAGCAGCAGTGCTGAAATTTTATATGAGGATAGTTCTTTTTTTAATGTAAAGATCTCATAATATGTAGACTCCTAAGATTCCAGTGGGAAACTGCAGCTCTGTAACTTCTTTTCCAGCAGGGATGAGGAAGCTTTTGAATAAACTTGTCTTAAAATAGCTCAAAGCCATAAATGAAAACTCACTGCAGGAAACCCAAAGAACATAAGCACAAATATTTCTTGTATATTCTTTCCACAATTCCAGTTTCTTTCTAATGTTTTTTCAACCTTTTCGATTTGAACATTCAACCTTCTTTGATTTCAAAATAGATTTCTTGTGGTTATGCTATATGGTCTAATCTGAAGTGATTTGAAGGGTTTCAACAGGTGTATCAAGGAAGAATTACAAGGAAAAACCAGAATACTTATCACAAATCAGATGCATTTTCTTCCACATGTAGACTACATACTTGTTGTCTCTAATGGTGTAATTAAAGAAGAGGGTACCTTTGAGGAAGTCTCCAAAAAAGGAAGGATATTTCAGAAGTTGATGGAAAATGCTAGGAAAATGGAAAAACAAGAAGGGAATGGAGATGGAAGATACATAGACATGGAAAACTTGGAACCAAATTCCAATAAGATGGTTGAGAATGAGATAAATGATATTCTAAAAGATGCAAATGCTGCAAACATGAGGAAAGGCATGAAAGCTACACTTGTAAAGCAAGAAGAAAGAGAAACAGGTCTGGTTAGCTGGAATGTTCTTATGAGGTAATATAGGATAACACCCTATACTCATTATTACACTAAACCTCATGCTTTTCATATTAACTTGATTTTAGTAATTGCTTCCATCTTATTAAAGAAATAGAGAGAAAAAGGCTAAGAGACTGCCCTCTGTATTTTATGAAAACTGTCCTCCCTTTAAATAGACAAGGGAGATAGAAAAAAGAATCAAATAAAACCTAATCAGATCCTGATAAAGGAAAAAAAGGATCAGATACTGGAAATAAGAGACTACATAAAATGACACAATAAAGGAAAAAAAAATCTTAACACAGGTTTCCTAAAAATAAAAGATATGAGGTTGTCCATGTGTAGGCCCCTATTAAGCTACCATATGATACAACGTTACGAGGTGTTATCTCTCATCAATTAACTATTAGATTTCCTATGATATTTTGTTTGTGTCGAGTCTCTCCACCTTTTGGCAATAGGTTTGAGGTTAGATGCTTAACATAATTCACATGTAAAACAACTGCATTTCACATCAATTCAACTTGAGATAGGCATAGAACCTATTTTGTTTTACTGTTTTGCAGGTATAAGGATGCTATAGGAGGCCTATGGGTGGTTATGATACTTTTTACATTCTACTTTTCAACTGAAGTTCTTAGAATTTTAAGCAGCATGTGGTTACGCTTTTGGACAGATAAAAGTGCTTCAAAGAGTTATAAGCCTGAATTTTACATTCTCATTTATGCGCTTCTAGGATTTAGTCAGGTTGGTGCGTCTTTATCAGCATCTAACAAGTGGTTTGTATTGATATCTGTTTATACTCTGCTTATCTTATCAAGAAAGCTAAAAGTGATGGCTTAGCTTTCAATATGATTATTCAAAGAACAAGTTCTCTTTTTACATGAGCAGTAATTTTGTAGGATATAACTTTTATAACTGTAAAATATGCAATGAATGTAGTGACACGGAGAAGAATTCCAAGAAGTAGATAAGCATAAGCTTAACAGCATAACATGTGCATTTTCTCTGGTCTGTCTGTCTTCCTGCCAGAACCAAAAATTGATTCATAAAGCACAAGCTGTTTCATCTTTTATTTTAGTGCTTATTACAGTCAGTAACTTACCATTTTAATGGATTCAGGTAATTGTGATGCTGACAAACTCGTTTTGGCTTATTACTTCAAGTCTTGGTGCAGCCAGAAGATTGCATGATATGATGCTAAATTCCATCCTAAGAGCTCCGATGTTGTTTTTCCGGACTAATCCAATTGGGCGAGTAATCAATAGGTTTTCAAGAGATCTAGGTGATATAGATTGTAATGTTTCCACTTCTATGGATATGTTTTTGAATCGGTTGTGGCAGCTTCTTTCAACTTTTACGCTGATAAGCATCGTGAGCATATTTTCATTTTGGGCCATCATGCCACTTCTCATTTTGTTTTATGCGGCCTATCTATATTATCAGGTATGCTCCATAATTGTCAGTTACATGTGGAAATTTAAGAAAAAAATACTTTTTAATTACCAGAGACCTATATTACATGGACTCAGGGGTGTGTGCCTCGTATATTTGTATGCTCAAATTTTTTTCTAAGTTTTTCCATATATTTGGAGGATCAGACCTCATACCATGTTTAAGTATTTTTTGGACGCTGGTAGTTTGGGAAAATGAATGTCCAGATGACATAGGTTGAAAGTTGAGACTTCTTTCCAGCATCATAATTTTCACTCAATTTGTGATCTGTAAATGCCATTTTATTTTCCTAGTTCATTTATATAAGCAAGTATTCTACCTTAGTTTCTTCACATTGAAGTATTCTTTGCTGATTATTATCTTTCTTCTAGCACAGCTATTCACTTCACAAATTTCAATGACCATTTGCTTTTGCAGAGCACATCTCGTGAATTGAAACGCTTAGAATCTATTACCAGATCACCTGTTTATGCACAATTTAGAGAAGCATCTGATGGCTTCTCATCCATTCGTGCGTACAGAGCTTATGATCGGATTGCCAATGTTATTGGGAGGTCCATGGATAATCATATTAGATTCACGCTAGCAAAACTAGTTCAAATCATTGGCTGGCTATAAGATTAGAAACTCTAGGAGGCCTCATTATTAGGTTAACAGCATCCATCACTGTTCTGCAGAATGGAAGAGCAGAAAACAAGGCAGCATTTGCTTCAACAATGGATCTACTTCTCAGTTATACATTAAATATCACTAGGCTATTTAGTGGTGGTTTAAGACAAGCGAGCAAAGCTGAGAACAGCTTGAATGCTGTGGAACGTTTGGGTACATATATCAATTTGCCTCCAGAGGCTCCAGACGTAATCAAGAGCCGCCGTCCTCCACCTGATTGGCCGTCATCTGGGTCAATTCAATTTGAGGATGTTGTCCTACATTATAGACCTGAACTTCCACCAGTCTTGTGTGGATTGTCCTTAATTATTTCTCCAAGTGAGAAGCTAGGGATAGTTGGAAGAACTGGTGCGGGGAAATCCAGCATGCTGAATGCTTTGTTTCGGATTGTAGAGCTGGAAAAAGGAAGAATCTTGATTGATGGTTGTGATCTTGCCATATTTGGACTAACAGACTTGCGGAAGGTTCTTAGTATCATACCACAATCCCCTGTTCTTTTTTCTGGTAATCACTATACTTTTGAGTGTTCTCGGCCAAGTGCTCTTTTTAAGTTTTAAATTACTGTGCTTTTATGGCACAATATTTGCTAGAGAATATCATCTAACATTAAAGTTTCTCATCTTTATGGTCGTTTCTAATTTATCCAGGAACTGTGCGATTAAACTTGGATCCATTTAATGAGCACAATGATGATGACCTTTGGGAGGCTTTAAACAGGGCACATTTGAAGGATGTCATCTTGAGGAACTCTTTCGGTCTGGATGCAGAGGTATTAAATAGTAAAAATTAGAAAAGGAAATCAAGTGTTTCTGCAAATATTTGCTTGAATTCTAAGTCTATTAATCTTTTAATGGTATTTGAAGTAAGCTTTAATATGTATAACCTTTTGTGAATGAAGAAACTAATGTATATTCAAAGCAAGAAGTCAAGTGTTGAAATAATTTTCTCATCGTCTGCCTCAAGGTTTTGGAGGGTGGGGAGAATTTAAGTGTTGGGCAGAGACAATTATTGTGTCTTGCTCGAGCATTGTTGCGAAGGTCAAAGATTCTGGTTCTTGATGAAGCAACTGCAGCAGTGGATGTTAAGACTGATGCTTTTATCCAGAAAACCATTCGTGAAGAATTCAAATCTTGCACCATGCTGATTATTGCTCACAGACTAAATACCATCATCGACTGTGACCGGATTCTTGTACTTGATGCTAGTCAGGTGCTCCTTCTCACTTATGTTATTCCTTCGTATTTCTGGCTTTTCCTTTCTGCAAAATTTCCATCTCATTTAATAGACTGCTTGTAGCTGTACGATATCTTCAAGGCAAAATTGACTCCATTCTCAGAGTGACTTTGCAAATATTTACCAACTATATACTTTGCTGTGCTTGATTAAGTCGCCTTTGGATTGGGGAATAAAAACGAAGATACTCATTACAGGTGACTAGATAACTTCTGATGTTGCTCTTTCAGGTTCTAGAACACAATACTCCAGAGGAACTGCTAGTTAACAGAGGAAGCGCATTCTCGAAAATGGTTCAGTGTACAGGGCCTGCAAATACCGAATACTTACGTTGCTTAGTTCTTGAAGGTGAGGAAAAACGGTTCAGTAAGGAATTTGCCACGCAGTTATATGGTCAGAAGAGAGGGCAAGCTTCACCCCACTGGATTGCTGATGCACAGTCTGCCCTACCCGTTAGCCTCACTTCTCTAAATGATCTTCAAAGATTTGATACTGGAGATAGGGAAAATCACATATGATGACTTGGACTTCACTAAAGCCAAAGCCAAAGCCCAAGCTCAAGCTCAAGCCTAGAAAGAAGTTGATGTTGAAGCTGTAGTTGCCAATAATCTTAAGTTGTAAGATGAAGCCTAGAATGAGTCACAATCATTGTACATATATATTGCTAAGCTATTATTGGATGTTAGGTGTCCACACTTGCGGCCATGAATTTCTCGTATATGCTCATGAACTATTTGATTTTAATTACCCTCCAATTGATGACAATGGTGAGCTCGCATTCGGACTACTTTGTCCATCGAAAGATGTTATGAAGAGAAAAATTGAGGATTACAACATTATAGTCATCGAATTTCTAGGTCATAGAGTCAATGCTAACAGTTATGCATGTAAATGCATTAAATATGACTAGGAATGCATGTGACTGATTCGAGTAGCCTATATACAAAAGAAACATGTGGAAAATTTACAAATATAACAACCCTCATACATACGTTGCAACAAGGGTACTGAAAGATCATTCGAAATTGGATTCTAGCTTAATTTGTGATTCCATCATTGCATTGGTAGAGCTAAATTTGCTCATGCCCGTTTTAGTTTTAACTCTCGAGATTCAGAGCAGATATTATTATCCCGTCTCATACAAGGAACATGCTTAATCGTACCAGTAGCTACATAGTTGGGGAGCTATGGCTTAGGAACATGCTTTCATATTATATTCGAAATGGAAATGATTCCACGTATTCCGTTACTAATTTTGTTTAAGGAATGCATATATTTCATCCTCTATTCCATTCAACCCGCTTTTTGAAATTTTTCGGACTTTAAATGCATTGTCCAAATAAACTGCACATTCTTTTATGGTAATTACAAGAAAATGTTGTTTCGTTTTTTTATATTTTTGAATCCTAAATAAAATAATTAAAATGGAAAGTTTTAGATTCATTAAAAGTTAGAGAAAAAAATTAAGTGCTTTAAAAATTAGTTAAAATTTTTTTGAATCCTTAAAAACTAAAAAAAATAAAATAAAATTTAGGTCTTTTAAAAGTTGATAAAAAATAATTCTTTATCTTTAAAAGTTAAAAAAATAATAT
The DNA here is from genome assembly GCA_005610355.1 of Gossypioides kirkii. Lineage (NCBI taxonomy): Eukaryota > Viridiplantae > Streptophyta > Magnoliopsida > Malvales > Malvaceae > Gossypioides > Gossypioides kirkii. The sequence continues at coordinate 14,573,374 of CP032254.1, read as the reverse complement.
GAACCCTTAAAAACTAAAAAAAAAAATCAAAATTTTGAATCTATTTATATTTCCGTCCTAAACAGTGCACCTCCAAACCACCGCAGAGCCGGGCCTGTTCCTGGATTGGAATAAAAATGTTGATCCGCTTTTTCCTCGGTAGAGCAACAGACGAATGAGGCTTGGACATTCTTTCTAAAGTTTTTTGTTTTAATCAAAATTAAGTGGTTATTGGTTTAGTTCACCCTAAACCCAAAACAAAAAACCCCTCTTGGGGAGATAACCGAAGTGGCGCCATTGCCTGAACGGATTTACGGGCTTCTTATGGTTACATGTAAACAGAAGTGACATTTCAAGCCAGAAGGTCGCAACTATGGAAGACTTGAATCAAGATTAACGTCGAAAATCGGAAATCTATTAAGCGTTAAGGTTTGTAAAAAGCGTTAAAGAAAGATGGATTTAGAGAATAAGGTCAAGGTTTCAGTCTTTCTTTAAATCGTAATCGTGCATTCTTTACTCAATTTTCGTTGTTTTTTTAAGTGGAAACTTCTTTTTTTGCAATTTCATTTATTTTCCCCAGGAAAATGTTTACTTTAGTAAAGATAGATTGTAAGGAAGACTCGCAAAGACAAAGGTCTTTCTTTATTTCATGCGTCTCCGTCGTTTTTCTTAATAAAATAATGTACAAGTGCCTCAGTCGTCAGCTTAAGCCGCTGTGCCTTGTTTCTTTTTTTATATATATATATGTTATGGAAACAACCTTGAACCGTCATTTCCTACTGAATTCAACTGGCTTGCTGGACGACGACATAAAGGTTGGACCTCGAACGTGCTACTCAAATTCCCAGAAGAACACTGTCATGTACTAGTCCCTGTAGCCTAGAGGTATCTTTCAATCTTAGCTGCTCTCGTTCTTGTTGTGTTTATTGCGGAATATGAAAGGCGAATCTGAGTGCTTGGGTTTCATAATTGCTTAGTAATAGAACAAGTTTCATAGTTTATCTTGAATTACATGTTTGATATGCTTCGTATTTTGTACATATATACCCTTTATGAAAAGATGGGGATGGTTTCTGAAACTTGAAACTTTGATTTTTAATCCCATTTTCCTTGTATGAGTTACAGTCTTATAGACACGCACATTATAAATTGAAATGTTTTGTGTTACTTTATGCCCGGATGTGGTTTTAGTTGGGATCATAGTTACCCATTTGTTATTCCCATTTTCTGTATGATTTCTGTTGGGATGTATATGGATTACCATTTGTTACAAATATGTTAAATGTTGAAGCTGTTTCTTTTAATGCTGATACTACATTGTTGAAGCAAGGACTGTATAGTAAGTAAAAATAACTAGGCACAAAATTTCCTTTTACATTTCTTATTTTCTATCATTAGAAGGAGGAGATGAGTTCAGTAGATGTCTAATCAAACTTTTCTTTTCTCCCTCTCTTTCAGGTGGTGGCTGGTGATGGCATTTGAACCCTTGGTTTGGTATTGTCAGCCAGTGGCAAATACGGCTTGGACAAAAGTGGTTGATGGTGCTTTTGGTGTATACACATCTTGTGCTATCAACTCCATGGTGATTTCCATTTCTCATTTGGTTTTACTGGGCTTGTGCTGTTATCGGATATTTCTGATAAAGAAGAATTCCAGAGTTCAGAGGTTTTCTTTGAGGTCAAAATGCTATAGTTGTATACTTGGTTTGTTGGCTGGTTGTTGTACCATCGAGCCACTACTAAGATTGTTGATGGGTATTTCTATCTTTAATTTGAATGGAGAGACTGGTCTTGCTCCCTATGAGGTGAGTTTCTGTTCAAACTTGTAGATGGTGCTGTACTTGTTTGTAGCCTTACTGACTTGGACTTTATATTCTAGTATAACACCATACAATCAAGAATCTTTTACTAAACTTTAGTGGAATAGGTTCTTTATTTCTAAGTTTAAATTTTCGAGGACCATTATAGCTACTATTATGGCCAAAAAACCAGATTGCTGTTATACTTGTGCTGAATTTATTTCCTTATTTCATCTAATTTAATTTACATGATTCCTGGTGATTCTTAGATGTTACGATTAGTTCTCAGAATTCAGTTTGGTTATCTACAATGTGCAATGCAGCACCTTGCTCAAACTTGTATGTGCTTTGTAATTTACTCCCTTACAGGCAACTTCTTTGATCATTGAGGCTACTGCTTGGTGCTCTGTGCTTATTACGATAAGGTTGGAAACCAAAATGTACATCTGTGAGTTTCGGTGGTATGTGCGTTTTGGCATTGTTTATGTTCTTCTGGGAAATGCTGTGCTAATCAATCTCATTCTGCCCATGAAGGATTTATTCCGCAGGCTAGATTCCTCACGTTCATCTATTTATACTTTATCTGTTTGGGCCCTGAGTAGATAAAATATTCTGTACTTAAATATGTCACTAGGACACTCACAATTACAAGTTTGTTTGCTCATGCAGCTATGCCCTATATTTGAGCATCAGTACCTTTTTCTGCAAGGTTTGTTGTGTATATTTTCCTTAAATCCTACTCTATTTTACCCAATGTCTCCATAAAATATTTGTTTTCCTGCTTTTATATTTGCCTTGATGCCAGTTAACCACTTACATGTCACTTTAGGTTGACATGACTTGGCATCAATTTAGACAATCTCCTTTTTTCTCTGGGTTACATTCTTTCCACTTACTATACTAAAAAGATAATATATTGACTAAATATGCTCGGTCTTAAAACCAAGAGGAGAGATCATTACTAGTGTTTTGTCCAGATTGCTCCCAAATTTATTTAGGCCTTTATAACCTCTTGGGTTTGAAGTAATTAAGTTCAAGCTCCAGATCAAATGCTGATACTTTCTAGTGCGATCTAAAATTAAATTAGGTGGGACAGAAAACCTAGACCCTTTATTTAAATGCTTTTAATGCTTTTGTTTTCAAGTAATTTTAAAGCAGTTTCATTTACTTGTTCTTATTTTCTACTGCAGATTTTATTTGGGATTCTTTTACTTGTTTATTTTCCCAATCTCAATCCCTGTCCGGGATATATTTTCATACAAAATGAGTCAAATGATGATGAAGAATATAAACCACTTTCTGGAAGAGAGCATATTTGCCCCGAGAGGCATGCCAACTTTATTTCAAGTAAGTACTCCTATTGAGTGGTGATGGTACTGCCAGTCCGAAAAGTTCAAATAGCTGCAGGCTTGCTATTTATCTGTTGAAAAGCTCCATTTTGAGGCAACTATAATTAACTAGGTAATGATTGGGTTGGACCGTGAAAAGGCAACCTGTGTTTTAGGATGCTTTACATTGCGAAATGGATATAATTAATATGTATATATGCATATATATATATATATGTATTGTTTACCAGTAACCTGGTATTCTTGGGCCATGTTGCTCAGAATCAGAAGTGTTGGAGCTCGATAGGTGTCCAATACTGGTGCATTCCATATTCTAGATTTTCCCTTTTATATGGTGGGTTGAGACCCCATACCATGTCCACTTGACGAGTTGGATAAGTGTCTAACAAGAAGTTTGAGGAGTGCATGATAGTCCTTGGTATTCCTTTTAGGTTCTTTCACTTGTGTACTAAGACAGACAATTGGGTTGAGGCCCCATACCACGTTCACTTTTCTCCACCACTCTATCTCCAAAGAGGGCCATAGAGCAGCTTACTAGTGGGGTTACTAGGAACGAGTTGGGTTGTGTTGAGTTTTAACTGTAAGCATCATGTTGCAACATCAGGTCTGTGCGAATGTTTGGTAAGGGATGCTTACTACAGTCTTATGAGTTTTTGAAACTTTGCTGCTTTATGCTATGGCAGGAATTTCTTTTGGATGGATTACTCCCCTCATGCAGCAAGGTTATAGAAGTCCTATCACTGAATATGATGTTTGGAAGTTAGATACATGGGATCAGACTGAAACATTGATTCAAAAGTTAGGATTTTTCTTGCTTCCCTTGCATTTTCTTCCACGCACAGCAACCCAATGGTCGCAATTTTTATTTTGCAGGTTCCATACATGTTGGGCCCAAGAAACCCAAAGATCTAAGCCATGGCTTTTGAGAGCTTTGAATAATAGCTTAGGAAGAAGGTTTGTTAGCTACATGGTTTCGTTTTTCTTTTTCCTGTATAGTTGTAATGAAAACTTATGCATCCTGAAGACTTCTCCACGTAGTATCGATTTCATATTGTCTTATATATACTGTCACTGAACTCTTGTTTTTAAATGAGTAATGCAGGTTTTGGTGGGGAGGTGTTATTAAGGTAATGAGCGTTCCTCTTACACGTTTCTTGTAATGAAAATAGAATACAAATAAGAATTTACAAAGATAGAAAGTGAAGATTAATGTGTTGTTTATATACCTCAAGAGGTCAGACAATTTATGCAGGCTACATAGGCTACACAGTTAAATCAAAATTGTCAGGATAGATAATCCTATGTGAGCAGTTTATGGCATTGGTTAAGGTCAATGGAAATTTAAATTTATTTCCGTAGTTAGAGCTCTAGATAATTTTCCTTTTTTTCCGTAAACAAAATCAATTTTAGTCTTTATTTTTCTGGGATTCTTATGTCAATTAGGTGTGGATCTCCATGTATATATTTCGTAGGGTTGTAATCCGAAATTGTCCTCTTTGGGTACCCATAGAACAATTGGTATCCATTCTGCAGAGTGCACTCGTTGTGTGTAAGGATGTGAGTTTGACATTGTGGAGTCACAGCTCAGGGTAAGAAAACCTCGAGGGATTTGTGGGTACCCAAAAAAGACAATTCTGGTTTCTGTCTCACGGTGTGGCCCAGTTGTCTGTGTTGGATTATGACATAAAAAGGTGTCTTTTAATGTCACAACCCAGCATCACTTGTTAGAAAGTTTTGTGAATGCATAATCTAGAATTTTCCTCTTTGGGTATCTGTAGGTCTCTTAAGGTTTTGGCACCCTTGCACCTCCATAAATTCGAACCCGCATCCTCACACACAAAGGAGAGCACTATGAAGAATAGATATCAAATCTATCTGTTCTGTAGAGTGCACTCTTTTGTATGTGAGGATGTCGGTTGGAATCTGTGGAGGAGCACTTGAGGGTGGTAAAACCTTGAGGGACCTGTGGATGCCTAAAAAGGACAATTCCTGATTATGCATTCACGACAAGGTCTGATTTGTCTGGCTTGGTCGTGACAATGTGTCTTGGATATATTAATCTTGAGTATAATGCCAGATAATCTCATTTTCTCAAGGTGTATTTGATCAAGCCTTTTATTCTTTTGCTTAAATTCAAAATTCTTTATATTTAATCTCTTGATGAGTCCATTGTGGACTGTTCACATTTTTTCAATAAAGTGTCACTTTCATATGGGGGTTTAACATTTCATGAAGATTTGATTGTTTGGTAAAGAATCTGAAACAAACTTTTGAATGCAATCTTATAGATTCATAATTGAACATCACAGGTTGTGTTTATCCTTTGTCAGTATACAGGGCCTATTTTATTAAACCATCTCTTACAGGTTAGTTTATTTTCTCAAGGAGTATTTGATTGAGCTTTTTATTCTTTTTCTATTGTTTTGCCAATCCTAGGGTTCCATCATGATATTCATATTTAAATAAATTGGAGAAATTTTAAATAATAACAATAAAACAATAATTTCTTCCAGTAGCCACAGAAAATTTTGTGGTACTCAATGCTTTAATTGACCAATTTTAGAGATGATGCCTTGTGTTAAATTTGTAATTCTCTTGTTAAAAATTGCAGTCAATACAACAAGGTGACCCAGCCTGGTTTGGTTACACCTATGCCTTCTTGATGTTTCTTGGAGTGGTATGATCCCTATTCCGTGTTTCCTTATTGTGACTTCTAGTTTAAGAAAATGTTCCGTATCTTCACTTCTGGTTTAATACAAATCAAATCATTCAGTTTGAGATTTTCTTTTGTACAAATTAATTCATAACATAATATGATATCTGCACTATGGATTATGTTTTTTCAACAATTTCTGAATCTCAGTGGTGGTTTTAACCTACTGAATGGTCGTTGGGCTTTTCAAATTTGACATTCATTTCGTCCGCTATTTGAATAGGTTTTGATAACTTTGCTTTTATCCATATATTTTTTGAAAACTATTCCATTTTTTTATTTCTTTTCATTCCATGCAAATGCTGTTACATCCATTAGGTCAAGTATTTCCATGAGCAAAGTAGGTTCTTACTTTGCTCTTTCAGCCAAAGATAAAAAATTGTGGCTTCTGTTACCTCTTCTTCTATTTGATGAGAATTCAATCAATGAAATGATTCCTTGGAAAGCTGCTGCTGTGGTTCTGATGTTTTGACTTGTTTGACGTCATGTCAGTTATGTGTTGTACTACTTGAGGCTCAGTATGTGCAGAATATCTGGCGTGTTGGTTTTCGTCTACGGTCTACTCTGGTAACATGTTTCTTCATCCTAGAATATATAAAAACAAGCATGGAGCTATTTTGAATGTGTTAAATCATGCCTCCTTTGCCTTTCAATTATAGCACTATTGCTTTAGTCGGAAGACATTTGGCCCTTCAGTTATCCATTTCAATTCGGTGGTCTATATATACACTCATTCCACACTCTCATATTATATGAGTTTTTATAATTTTATTATAGCCATTAAGAACTTCAGTATTTTCATGTAAGCCCCTAGAATAGGAAGTTAATGTATGAGATTGATTCATGCCCTTATATTTTACTACTTCTGTTGTAGGTGGCAGCTATATTTCACAAATCTTTGAGATTGATTCATGAGGTTCGCAAGAATTTCCCATCTGGGAGGATAACAAATATGATCACAACAGATGTCAACGCACTTCAGGTATGACTCTTGTTTAATTTATGTGAAAATGCTGATGCTCATAGATGCCAAAATGTACATTATGCATTCAGAATCAGAATCCACCATGAAGACAGAAGATAGCATATTGGTATATATCTTGAAATATTTTTGAATTATGCCTTACTTTATTACTTTAAGAAAGATGATGATCCTTTGATTGGAATTCAGAAGAAAGAAAAGATTGTTGTTGAACCAATTTTCACAGTAATTACTACTATCAATATCTGTCAAACTGAAATTTGACATTTTGGAACATCAAATGAAGTATTACACCTTTATACCCTAAACTTGGGATATATTGGGCACTTTTTCTTGAATTTTTTTTTAAATTTGAAAAAACTGATATGTTAAAATCTGACACCTTCTCCTATCATAACTTGATTTTTCTTGACCCTGATTGACCTAACAAGAGAAACATAATGTATGGGAAGGTTTAAACTGTTACAGGTTCTTAGACAATATGAATAAAATTTATGAGCTGCAAATGATGCACTTATTCTTCTTTATCTTTTATTTAATCTTTTGATTTAAACTGTAATTACTTTGTTCAGCAAGTATGCCAACAGCTTCATATATTTTGGTCTGCTCCGTTTAGTATTGTTAATGCCGTAGTTCTTCTTTATCAACAACTCGGTGTTGCTGCAATTCTCGGATCACTAATACTTGTTCTCATCGTCCCACTTCAGGTAATTTCTGTAGAGAACTGATCTCACTGGAATTAATTCAATTGTGAAAATATTTCTACAGTCTCCTAATTATACACAGTTTTGATCCTATCAAACTAGAGAAACTTATCGAAAACTAGCATCCTACAAAATTGGAATTCTTATCTGGCATATACACTATTCTCTGATAAGCATTCTTGCGCAACTCGGACTCACATTATCACATTATCTGACTCCCTTTAAGCTAGTGAATGGTCACCCTTCATTCCAAGCTTGTTGACAATGTCTTGAAACGCATTATTTGCCGTCCATTAGTATATTTGCTAGTTGATCCTTTTTTTGAATCAAATGGGACACATAAGTGCATTGTTGAATTTCTCCTTGATAAAGTGTCTATCTACATCAACATGCTTGGTTCTATAATGCCACACTGGTTTATGTGCAATGTTGATTGCTGATTTGTTGTTACAGTACAACCGCATTGGACCTTCCCATCTTACCTTTAGATCATCAAGAATAATCGTCAACCAAAGTAAGACGCATAAATCAAGTGACATTGACCTGAATTCTGTCACCGCACTTGACCTTGCAATTCTATTTGATATGATTCAATGAATACTGCTAAAGTGTTCCCATTTCAAATTTCATTCCAATCAAACTAGAAACCACTATCCCTAAATATAAGCTAATTGAATCCCCAAAAATTAGTTATACACTGCCAATTAGTTAACATTCGCCCTCAAGTTGGTGCCATAGATATCACAAATGTCCCACTTGTAGACCGAATTATGGTAAATCTTATCATTTGATGAATAAGTCAGCTAATTGTTTGTCAAACGTCTCATGAAATAAGCTCAAGGCATCAATAGTTAATTTTTCTTTGAAGAAGTGTTGGTTAATCTCTATGTGCTTTGTTTGATTATGTTGCATTGAATTTTGGGGTATGTTGACTACAACCTTGTTACAATACAAGGATAATTTGTCTTTTCTTGACAAATTTAATTCGTCCAATACCTTTCACAACCACAAAAGCTCACAGACACTTTGAACCATAGCCATGTACCTTGCTTTAGCACCTGATCAAGCGACTACACTTCGCTCTTTGCTTCTCCAAGTAACTAGGCTTCCTCCCATAAACATGCAATATCTAAACGTAGACCTCCTATCATCTGGAGATTTAGTCCAGTTTGCAGTGAAGGCCTCTATTCGGAGGTGACCCTACATCTGCTGCACTTGCATTTGAGAAGCTACCAATTATTTGAGTTTATTCTAAAAGACAAGGCACTCATGATACATGTCTTATATTGACATCTGTTATCAGATCCAACTCCAGGTGATCTTGATCTTCCTATTGCCCTGTCAAGAAGGTAAATGACAGTACAGCTACCCAATTGCTAACTTTATTTTATATAATCACCTTTTCCCTTTGTCTTGTTCTTTAATGGCTTCTTTAGATTCTGTGTCTATTCACACTACTATTCAAGAGACCTTGAGTCATTTCGATTGGCGAGATGCAATGATCTAGGAAATGAATACATTAGATGCAAATGATATTTGGGACTTGATTGATTTTCCTCTTAGAAAAAGGGTTGCTGGATGCAAGTTGGTATTTACAATTAAGGTTAATCTTGATTTGTAGTTGTTCATGACTGGCCATTACACCAGGTGGATACTAAAAAATGATTTCTTACATAAAGATCTTCAAGAAAAAATTTATATGGAGTAGCCACCAAGATTTGTTGCTCAAGGGGAGTATAGGAAAGTTTGTCTTTGAAGCAATCCTTGTATGACTTAAAACAAAGTCCTTGGGCATTGTTTGGAAAGTTCTGTAGTTTGGATTGAACATAAGCAGAAGCGACCATCTAGTTGTTTCCTACCACCTCCAAACTTTAGTCAATTGCAGAGCTCCAGTTTTTGAATCTGGGCGGATTGGTAACAATAGCAGATCCATCTACCATTCGTTTCTCCAACATAACACCCCTTTGTCCATCTTCATTCTGAATGATAGATATTTCCTCACCAAGAAGGCAATCTTACTTTCCCCAAATTTGGATTATCACAGCATCAAGTTCCGCATTAAGGCATGAGAGTAAGTCTTAGATACAGTCCTTTTCCATGAACCATTTTAGGGTTGTAGCATCCTCACTACAACTTTTATTTATTTAATGATATTGATCCATTTCCTGCCATAAACCTTGTAAGAGGCTCAAATATTCCATAACAAATTTATTCCCTTGTTTGATTGTTGAAATTTTTGCCTTAACTTCATAGATTTGGGCAACATAATTGACCTTGGAATATGTTTGCCGAATGGTATCTCAAATCTCCTTGCTAGAGGAAATGAACATACACGTATAATTAATCTCTGGAAAAATTGAATCCCATAACCAAGACATCACATGGAATCTTGTTCATCGATGCCTTTGATTTAGGATCTTCTTTTGGAAGACCCACATGCAACAAGTGACTTAGTTTCCTTCGAACCTTCAAGAATGTATGAACCAGTTGTGTCCATTTCAAATAATCCTTACTGTTCAATCAAAATGGTTGGATGTTTTGTATATCTCCAGCTATAGTGATTAAAGCAACCTTGTTTTAAATCATGGTAGTTTCTACGATAAGACTGATTTTGGTTTCTGACATGAAAGGGAAAGAAAGGACTTGGGAATAGAATAGGAGAAGCAAGAACTCGACCAAGAAAAAAAAATCTTCTTAGGAAGGAACCAAAAACATCTGATACCATAGAATGAACAGGAGAAGCAAGATTTCAACTAGGAAAAGAAAACACTTCTTAGGAAAGAACCAAAATACCATGGAATAAACATGAGAAGCAAGAAGTCGACCAGAAAAAAAAAACACTTCTTAGGAAAGAACCAAAAACATTTGATACCTTGTGGAGAATTGATTTCATTGGAATTAATTCAATTGTGAAAATACAACTTCTACTATCCTATTTAGACACATTTGATCCTATCAAACTAGGAAAACTTATAAGTAACTAGCATCCTACAAAATTAAAATTCCTATCTTTGATATACTGGCCACCAAAACAAAAGCCCCTCACACACATTATCACATTATTCGACAATTTCATTTTCTTATCAAAGTGAGAATTTACTTGATAAGTTGATGTTAGCCATTGGCATGATGTTCTGCCTACTTAATTGTAGTTTAAACCCTGTCCGTGAAGTTTATTGATAACCATCCTCCATAACTCATGCAGTCTACTTCTATTGGAGAGGAAAAAAGAAAGAGAACAAAAGAGCATCAAAGAATGACAGTTGAAAGTTTTCAAGAGAATATTTAATAAAGCTGTTCTAATTTTATTAATAAAAAAAACTGAATAAAAATAAAGGAAAGACTCAAAACATAACTGGGAAAGCAATTCCCCTATTCCAGTAAACTACTAAAAGATAAAATAAAATATTCCTAAAAATTCTCAATTGATTATTCTAGGATTTATCTACCAAAATAACTTTAAAAAAATATCCCAAAATATGTGGGGCTTCAACACGTACTTCAACACCCTTTCTCAAGTTGGTGCATATATATCAATCATACCCAACTTGCTTACAAAAAAATTGAAGTTTGTCTTAGAGAGTTCTTTGGCGAGTACATCAACAATATGTTTTTTTGTAGGAACAAACGGCATGCACACTTGGCCTTCTTCAATCTTCTCCTTGATAAAGTGTCTATCAATCTCAACATGTTTAGTTCTGTCATGCTGGATTGGGTTATGAGCAATGCTAATGGCAGCTTTGCTATCTGGAACGTTCAAATGTTTAGTTCTCCTTGATGAAATGTTCAAATGTAGACAATTGTAACAAGTAATAAAGTAACCTTCACATTACTTTCCTCCTAGTCTCCTCTCTTCTAACCTCAGGAAAAATCTCACAGAAGGGTTAAAAGCGGTTTTTTCCCTAGGATCTGAGATCTCATCTCATCAAATTATCTATTTAAACCAACCAGAATTAAATAAGCTCACTCATTCTCTTCTTTTTCTCATAGCTTTTACACTATCTCCAGGACACTCTCATTCATCTTTATAAAATTTATCTAGTTCTTTCCAAAGAGACATCATCTCGTTATAATAAAAAGTAACCTCCTTTTTCCCTTGTCTAGCCTTCCAAAGTTTTACTTTTAACTCAAAGATCAGTGAAGCCTTTTTTAAATTTATGGATGCTTCCATGGAATTAATAAGCCACGCAATTATTATAGAATTTTCTGACCTCCACGTGCTCATCCTTGGATCGCCCACTTGTGGTTGCTTGACTTCTCCAATTAAATAACCTAGCTTGCCTCGCCCATCAATTGCTAACTTCACAGACTGCAACCATTTGAGGTAGTTCTTATCATTTAGCTTGTGAGATGTCAGCTGAAAAGAGAGGTGAGACACCTCTGTCCCTTGAGTCATTGCACTCTCGGTAGTTGTCCCGATGGCAGAACTTTCTATCTTTGTTTGGTTGTTGGATCTATTATCTCCAGTAAAGGTTGTTTTAACCATGGTGTTACTGGAGATTTAACCTAGTTCGGATGCCATGTAAGTTTTCAAGAGAGTATTCAATAAAACCGTTCTAGTTTTATTAAGCAAAAAAATTGAATATAAATAGAGAAAGACTCACAACATAACTAGGAAAGTAATTCCCTATTCTAGCAAAATAAAATATTTCTAAAAAATCTCAATTGATTATTTTAGGATTTATCTACCTAAATAACTTTAAAAAAAATATCCCAAAGTATATGGGGGCTTCAACATGTATTTCATCAATAGTTAGAAAAACCAAATTATTAAATTAAATGTTGTCTCACTGAGAAATCTGCCACCAAGGCAAGCAAAATGATTTTAGATTGGGAATAATTTAAAATCATTTCCCATGTTAATGATCTTCTAATAACCATTGTCATTGAAGATGAAATAATTTAAACCATCTATCTGATGATTGATCATGTGTTAACTGATTTCTTTGTGTTACGCATGGAGACAGACTATTGTGGTTAGCAAAATGCAAAAGATGACTAAGCACAGACTAGAGTGGACTGACAGGAGGGTCAATCTTATGAATGAAATTCTAGCTGCTGTGGACACTGTGAAGTATTGTCAAATCTGAAAGCACCTTCCTTAGGTTTCACTATATTATCTTGATATTTGACAGTGATTACTGATCTGTGCTTGTTAGTTTTTCAGATTTTGTGCATGGGAGAAATGCTTTCAGTCAAGAGTTCACAGTATACGGAATGATGAGCTATCATGGCTTCAGAGAGCTCAACTACTATCTGCTGTATGATATTTGAATTATAATATTGCTTCTGAGTGTCTGGGTGTTTTTATGTGAACATTCCAATACATAAAACGATATTTCTAGTTGGCATTCGAAAGTTATCTTTCACCAATAGTTGCAATTGCTTTTGCACTGGAAAATGCAGTTATTGGTCATCAAACATAATCCTGGACATGCAATGCCTTCATCATTTGATATATTTTCTTTTCCAAGGGAAATGTGATAATGGTGGCCAGTGCCACCACCATAATATTTGAACCCCCATTTTAAACAAGTTTACAGGAATAGATGGCCTATCTTGTGACTACAAATCCATGATTTATAAACTAGATGTTATAGTATGTATGTCAGTTATGCAAGTTGCATGCAATGTAAACACGCTTTGAATGCTTATTTATCTATGTGGCTAATCTTAAATTGCTCTTGTTGCAGCAGCTATTCATGCTGCTAGTCTTCAGGCTACAAAAACTATGACTATTTTTACCATATTTTGTTTTAATAAGTTGCCTTTTGTTGCAGTTTAACAGATTCATATTGAACAGCATACCAGTTGTTGTAACAGTAGTTTCTTTTGGGATGTTCACTTTGCTTGGTGGGGATCTGACACCAGCAAGGGCATTCACATCACTTTCATTGTTTGCATTGCTACGAATTCCTCTGGAATGTCTTCCTAATTTGTTAAGTCAGGTTTAACTTACTTCACCCCTTACATCATTATATTTAGCATAATTTAATTGTCTTAAAGCTGTATATTCTTCATTGCTGAAATCTTATTGGGGGGAAAACTTTTATAGTTTGTTTCTTAGGTATTTATTTTTCGTTTATTGAGAATTGAGTTTCATTTGGTAAATTTTTTATACCTTCATTAGTTGTTCTCATTTACCGAAGTTCTTAACAATCAACCTGTTGGCCAGACAATAAAACTGGTTTGTCACTCATCAACTTATTAGATGGCTAAAACAATTTATGATATTACGGCCATGAATGAAAAACAAGCTTAAAAGGTGTATGTATTTAGTTTTTAGTTGATCACTATTTGCAATGTAATTGCTACAATTTTCAAGATTTGCCAGTCATTAAGCTTAATGGAGTTATTAATAGCTTCTATTGATTCTTGAAAGTCTAATACTTGGTTTTAGGTTGCAAATGCAAATGTATCGTTGCAACGTCTTGAGGAGCTTTTCTTAGCTGAAGAGAGAGTTCTAGCACCAAATCCACCTCTTCAGCCAGGGCTTCCAGCCATCTCAATTAAGAATGGAAACTTTTCATGGGATTTAAAGGTCATTTCAAAGTTTTGTTCTTGTTTCCTTACCTCTCAAATTATGAGTCAAGTGCTTTCTAGTCTGGAACTCTCTATTTAATATTGCTTGTGAAGGGTTTTACTAATCATTAGTCGATAAATATGGTTTGCCTCATGCTCTGTAAGTGAATGGAAAGACAGAAAGCAAGTTGACTTGTTAGATATTATTTTCTGTCTGAAGGGATCGACTGTAGAATTATAGCTTTGGATATACTACATAGGACATGATAATTTAGAAATAGCAATAGCAGCAAAGTGATTTTATGGTGAGGAAGATCTCATGCACTTATTAACCTCAACATTGTTAATATTGCAAGATGCTACTTTTCTGGATAAAGACAAATTGGATTTTTGTTTTACGTCTTTTTTTTTTTTTTTTCAGGCAGAGAAGCCCACTTTATCAAATATCAATCTAGATGTACCGGTTGGCAGCTTATTTGCAATTGTTGGTGGAACTGGAGAAGGAAAAACATCCCTTATATCGGCGATTCTAGGGGAGCTTCCTCCAGATGCAAATTCAAGTGTTGTTATAAGAGGGACTGTTGCTTATGTTCCTCAAGTTTCATGGATTTTTAATGCTACTGTAAGTTGCAGCGTTTCTTATGTTCATTATTGGTGTTTACTTCCATTTAAATTTTCTACAGCTTCCAATATTCTTTGACTAAGAAATTTTCCTTTCTACTAGCATGCTTGCTTATGAACTTAAAATTTATTTTCACAGGTTCGTGACAACATTTTGTTTGGGTCTAGCTTTCAACCAGAACGGTATTGGAAGATAATTGATGTGACAGCTCTACAGCAGGATCTTGACATCCTTCCTGTTACGTGGATTTTAAACATCTTGTAATTTCTTTTTCTACTATGGAATTTCTCCTTAACTATTTAGCATTGTCCTTCAGGATCATGACCTCACTGAGATCGGTGAAAGAGGTGTGAATATAAGTGGTGGGCAGAAACAGAGAGTTTCCATGGCTAGAGCTGTCTATTCGAATTCAGATGTGTACATATTTGATGACCCTTTAAGTGCTCTTGATGCTCATGTTGCAGAACAAGTAACTTGTTTACTCTGGTTAATGCAATTTCTTTCACATTCTACATGAAAGTATGAGGTTTGCATCAAACTGATTTGAATCTAGGACTTCTGTTGGATACAAGAAAACTAAGTTTTGAGGTTAGGTGTTTGGGTTAATAAGGTAAAAAAGGTGGACATAGCCAAAGAATTTTAGTTTTTATGTGAGATTTGATACGTTTAAAAGTTGAGGTGAAGAAATGAGATTTACCTAGGTGAAGAAATAAGAGCAGCAGTGCTGAAATCTTATATGACGATAGTTCTTTTTTTAATATAAAGATCACATAATATATAGACTCCTAAGATTCTAGATGGAAACTACAGATCTATACCTTCTTTTCCAGCAAGGATGAGGAAGCTTTTGAATGAACTTGGCTTTAAATAGCTCCAAATCCATAAATGAAAAAGGACAGCAGGAAACCCAAAGAACATAAGCACAAATATTTCTCGTATATTCTTTCCACAATTTCGGTTTCTTTCTAATGTATTTTCAACCTTTTCGATTTGAAAATTCAACCTTCTTGTTCTCAAAATAGATTTCTTGTGGTTATGCTATATGGTCTAATCTGAAGTGATTTGCAGGTTTTCAACAGGTGTATCAAGGAAGAATTACAAGGAAAAACCAGAATACTTGTCACAAACCAGCTTCATTTTCTTCCACATGTAGACTACATCCTTCTTGTCTCTAATGGTGTAATTAAAGAAGAGGGTACCTTTGAGGAAGTCTCCAAAACAGGAAGGATATTTCAGAAGTTGATGGAAAATGCGGGGAAAATGGAAAAACGGAAAGGGAAGGGAGATGGAAAATACATAGACATGGAAAACTTAGAACCAAATTCCAATAAAATGGTTGAGAATGAGATAAATGATATTCCAAAAGATGCAAATTCTGCAAACAGGAGGAAAGGCATGAAAGCTACACTTGTAAAGCAAGAAGAAAGGGAAACAGGTCTGGTCAGCTGGAATGTTCTTATGAGGTAATATAGGATAACACCCTATACTCATTAGTACACTAAACCTCATGCTTTTCATATTAACTTTGATTTTAATAATTGCTTCCATCTTATTAAAGAAATAGGTAGAAAAAGGCTAAGAGAATGCTCTCTGTATTTTATGAAAACTGTCGTCCCTTTAAATAGACAAGGGAGATAGAAGAAAGAATCAAATAAAATCTAATCAAATCCGAATAAAGGAAAAGAAGAATCAGATGCTGGAAATTAGAGATTACATAAAATGACACAATAAAGAAAAAAAATCTTAACACAGGTTTCCTAAAAATAAAAGATATGATGTTGTCCATGTGTAGGCCCCTATTAAGCTACCATATGATACAATGTTACGTGGGGTTATCTCTCATCAATTAACTATTAGATTTCCTATGATTTTTTTGTTTGTGTCGAGTCTCTCCACCTGTTGACAATAGGTTTGAGGTTAGATGCTTAACATAATTCACATGTAAATCAACTGCATTTCACATCAATTCAACTTGAGATAGGCATAGAACCTATTTTGTTTTACTGTTTTGCAGGTATAAGGATGCTATAGGAGGCCTATGGGTGGTTATGATACTTTTTACATTCTACTTTTCAACTGAAGTTCTTAGAATTTTAAGCAGCATGTGGTTACGCTTTTGGACAGATAAAAGTGCTTCAAAGAGTTATAAGCCTGAATTTTACATTCTCATTTATGCGCTTCTAGGATTTAGTCAGGTTGGTGCATCTTTATCTGCATCTAACAAGTGGTTTGTATTTATATCTATTTATACTCTGCTTATCTTATCAAGAAAGCTAAAAGTGATGGCTTAGCTTTCAATATGATTATTCAAAGAACAAGTTCTCTTTTTAAATGAGCAGTAATTTTTTAGGATATAACTTTTATATACTGTAAAATATGCAATGAATGCAGTGATACGGAGAAGAATTCCAAGAAGTAGATAAGCATAAGCTTAACAGCATAACATGTTAGGCATTTTCTCTGGTCTCTGTGTTCCTGCCAGAACCAAAAATTAATTCATAAAGCACTAGCTGTTTCATCTTTTATTTTAGTGCTTATTACAATGAGTTACTTACCATTTTAATGGATTCAGGTAACTGTGACGCTGACAAACTCATTTTGGCTTATTACTTCAAGTCTCGGTGCAGCCAGAAGATTGCATGATATGATGCTAAATTCCATCCTAAGAGCTCCAATGTTGTTTTTCCAGACTAATCCAATTGGGCGAGTAATCAATAGGTTTTCAAGAGATCTAGGTGATATAGATTGTAATGTTTCCACTTCTATGGATGTGTTTTTGAACCGGTTGTGGCAGCTTCTTTCAACTTTTACGCTGATAAGCATTGTGAGCCTATTTTCATTTTGGGCCATCATGCCACTTCTCATCTTGTTTTATGCAGCCTATCTATATTGTCAGGTATGCTCCATAATTGTCAGTTATATATGGAAATTTAAGAAAAAAATACTTTTTAATTACCAGAGACCTATATTACCTGGTTCCAGGGGTGTGTGCCTCGTATATGTGTATGCTTTGCTGATTATTATCTTTCTTCTAGCACAGCTATTCTCTTCAGAAATTTCAATGACCATTTGCTTTTGCAGAACACATCTCGAGAAATAAAACGCTTGGATTCTATTACCAGATCACCTGTTTATTCACAATTTAGAGAAGCATTTGATGGCTTCTCATCCATTCGCGCATACAGAGCTTATGATCGGATTGCCAATGTTATTGGGAGGTCCATGGATAATAATATCAGATTCACGCTGGCAAATACTAGTTTAAATCATTGGCTGGCTATAAGATTAGAAACACTAGGAGGCCTCATTATTTGGTTAACAGCAACCATTGCTGTTCTGCAGAATGGAAGAGCAGAAAACAAGGTAGCATTTGCATCAACAATGGGTCTACTTCTCAGTTATACATTAAATATCACTAGGCTATTGAGTGGTGTTTTAAGACAAGCAAGCAAAGCTGAGAACAGCTTGAATGCTGTGGAACGTGTGGGTACATATATCAATTTGCCTCCAGAGGCTCTAGATGTAATTGAGAGCCACCGTCCTCCACCTGGTTGGCCATCATCTGGGTCAATTCAATTTGAGGATGTTGTCCTACGTTATAGACCTGAACTTCCACCAGTCTTGTGTGGATTGTCCTTTATTATTTCTCCAAGTGAGAAGCTAGGGATAGTTGGAAGAACTGGTGCTGGTAAATCCAGCATGCTGAATGCTTTGTTTCGGATTGTAGAGCTAGAAAAAGGAAGGATCTTGATTGATGGTTGTGATCTTGCCAGATTTGGACTGACAGACGTGCGGAAGGTTCTTAGTATTATACCACAATCCCCTGTTCTCTTTTCTGGTAATCACTTTAACTTTTGAGTGTTCACGACCAAGTGGTTGTTTTAAGTTATTATGCTTTTATGGCACAATGTTTGCTAGAGAATATCATCCAACATTAAAGTTTCTCATCTTTATGGTCGTTTTTAATTTATCCAGGAACTGTGCGATTAAACTTGGATCCATTCAATGAGCACAATGATGATGACCTTTGGGAGGCTTTAGAAAGGGCACATTTGAAGGATGTCATCTTGAGGAACTCTTTCGGTCTGGATGCAGAGGTATTAAAAATAAAAAGGAAATCAAGTGTTTCTGCAAATATTTACTTGAACTCTATGTCTATTAAGCTTTTAATGGTATTTAAAGTAAACTTTAATATGTATAACGTTTTGTGAATGAAGAAACTTATGTATATATTATTCAAAGCAAGAAGTCAAGTGTTGAAATATTTTTATCGTCTGCCTTAAGGTTTTGGAGGGTGGGGAGAATTTTAGTGTTGGGCAGAAACAATTATTGTGTCTTGCCCGAGCATTGTTGCGAAGGTCAAAGATTTTGGTTCTTGATGAAGCAACTGCGGCAGTGGATGTTAAGACTGATGCTGTTATCCAGAAAACCATTCGTGAAGAATTCAAATCTTGCACCATGCTTATTGTTGCTCACAGACTAAATACCATCATCGACTGTGACCGGATTCTTGTACTTGATGCTGGTCAGGTGCTCCTTCTCACTTATGTTTCTTCATATTTCTGGCTTCTTTTCCTTTATGCAAAATTTCCATCTCATTTAATAAATTGCTTGTAGTTATGTGATATCTTCATGGCAAAATTGACTCCATTGTCGGAGGGATTTGGCAAATATCTACCAATTATATATTTTACTGTGCTTGATTAAGTCGTCTTTGGATTGGTGAATAAAAACGAAGATGCTCATTGCTGGTGACTAGATAACTTCTGATGTTGCTCTTTCAGGTGCTAGAACACAATACTCCAAAGGAACTGCTAGTTAACAGAGGAAGCGCATTCTCAAAAATGGTTCAGTGTACAGGGCCTGCAAATACCGAATACTTACGTAGCTTAGTTCTTGAAGGTGAGGAAAAACGGTTCAGTAGGGAACATGCCACGCAGTTATATGGTCAGAAGAGAGGGCAAGCTTCACCCCACTGGATTGCTGATGCACAGTCTGCCCTACCCGTTAGCCTCACTTCTCTAAATGATTTTCAAAGACTTGATGCTGGAGATAAGGAAAATCACATATGATGGCTTCGGTGACTTCACTTAAGCCAAAGCCCAAGCTCAAGCTCAAGCCCAGAAAGAAGTTGATGTTGAAGCTGTAGTTGACAAAGATCTTAAGTTGTAAGATGAACCAATAGTTTCTATCCGAATGAATCACAATCATTGTACATATATATTACTAAGCTACTATTGGATGTTAGGTTGCGGGCATGAATTTCTCGTATATGCTCATGAACTATTTGGTTTGAATTACCCTCCAATTAATGACTATGGTGAGCTTGCACTTGGTCTACTTTTTCCATCGAAAAATGTTATGAAGGATTACAACATTATAGTCGTCGGATTTCAAGGTCATAGAGTCCATGCTAACGGTTGTACATGTAAATGCATTAAATATGACTAGGAATGCATTTGATTGATTCGAGTAGCCTATATACAAAAGAAACATATGTGAAAAATTTACCAATATAACAACCCGCATACATGCTTTGCAACGAAGGTATCGAAAGATCGTTCTAAATTGGATTCTAGTTTAATTTGTGATTCCATCGTTGCATTGCTCGAATCAAATTTGCTCATATCCGTTTTAGTTTTAATTCTCGATATTCGAAGCAGATATCATTATCCCATCTCATACAAGAAAGCATGGTAGGTGAAATAAAAGTTTATGTAGTGATTATATGATGATTGGCTTATTGAAGCTTTTTTAGGTAAGTACAAATAAACGACGCATTCTATGGTAAGTACAAGAAGAAACTTTTGATGGTTGTTTCTTAGGATTGGAATAAAAATGTTGATCCACTTTTTCCTTGGTAGAGCAAGAGACGAATTGCAATATTTAGAAATCACAATCTTATCCGTAATGGATGAATGTCAAATAATCTTTATTTTATCAAACCAAAGATGTATACACTACTTGAGACTGAAATATCGAATAAAAAACTTAAAATTTTTCACTCTAATGAGGCGTCCCTTTGACATTTGAGACTTGATCATATTAACTGAGAAAGAATCACTAGACTCGTGAAAAACAACATCTTAAGTTCACTTAAAAAAGTTGATATTCCACAATGTGAATCTTGCATGGAAGGTAAAATGACTAAACGATCTTTTAATGCAAAAAGAACGAGGGTCGAAAAACCCTTAGAACTTGTGCACACTGACGTATGTGACCCCATGAGCATTAGTTCAAGAGGTGGTTACGAGTATTATGTCACCTTTATTGATGACAATTTCGAATATGAGTTTGTATATATAATGCATCACAAGAATGAAACCTTTGATAAATTCAAAGAGTTTCGTGTGGAAATGAAAAAACAACTAGTTTTACTCATAAAAGCACTTAGATTTGTTCGAGGTGGGGAATATTTATCTGATGAGTTTTTAGGTACCTCATAAAGAATGGGATTCTATCCCAGTTAACTGCTTCTAACACTCCACAATAGAATGGCATGGTAGAGAGAAGAAATTGAATGTTGTTAAACATGATACGTTCGATGTTAAGTTATTCAAAGTTGCACTCTCTTTTTGGAGATATGTTGTACAAACGACTTGCTATATTTTGAATGATGTGTCAACTAAGGCAGCATCGAAAACCCCATACAAATTGTGGCATGGAAGGAGGATGAATCTTAACCATTTTAGGATTTGGGGATGCTTGGCCTATATATTGGACAAAGATGCAAGAAAGTTGGACTAACAGACAGAATTATGCATGTTTTGTAGGATACCCAAAGAGAACAAAAAGGTGGTTTGTTTTATAACCTGAAAGAGCAAACTATTATAATGTCAACTCATGCTACTTTGCTTGAAGAAAGTTATATGAATGACTTTAAACCTCAAAGTAAAGAGGTACTCGAGGAAATTTCGAAAATATACAAAACCCTATTGAAATGGTTCCAAAACCAAGTCCTAATAGTAGGCTTGTAAACGATCAACAACATAGGGTGCTTCATCACAATGGGGGTTCTCTCGTAGGCTTAAGTTCTTCCAATCTAGTGGAAGTGTTTTTAACACCGAGTCTGTCAAATAGGAAGATGATGACCTAGTCACACATGACGAAGTGATGCAGAGTGATGATTCCAAGCTCTAGGAAATAACTAGGAAAGATGAGATGGACTTTATGTATTCCAACTTAGTCTGAGAACTTGTAAACTTACTAGAAGGGATAAAACTTATAGGATGTAAGTGGATTTACAAGAGGAAAAGAAATGTGGAAACTTATAAGGCTAAACTTGTAGCAAAAGATTATACTTAGAAAGAATGTATCGATTACGAAGAAACCTTCTCTCTAGTTGTCATTCTCAAGTCAGTCCACATATTGTTATCTGTTGCGATGGCTCTCGATTAGAAGATCTGGAAAATGGATGTCAAGATAATGTTTCTTAACGACTATCTTGAAAAGAGCATCTATATGATGCAACCCACCGGATATATAGTGAAAGGAAAGGAGCATAAAGTTTACAAACTGCTTAGATCCATATATGGACTTAAGCAAGCATCCCGCTCATGGAATCAAATATTTGATCAAGCAATCAAGACTTTTAGCTTTAAGCAAACGTAGATGACCTTTGTGTTTACAAATGTTTTGGGGATGGAAATATGGTATTTTTCGTTCTATATGTCGATGACATTTTACTCATTAAATTGTGATTAATCAAACAGTTTAGAATGAAAGACTTAGGAGAAACTAATTTTGTTTTAGGCATTCAAAACCTAAGGATCGAAAGAACAAAGTGATGGTATTGTCTCAAGCTTCATACATACACAAGATATTTGAGCATTATTTAATGACCGATTTAAAGAAGGGAAATAAACCCTCCGTATCGGGATTTTATCTCTCTTTAAAGGACTGTCCAAAGACAACAGAAGAAAGAGAGAACATGAGAAAGGTTGTTTTTGTTTTGCAGTAGGGTTGGTGAGTCGATATCAGGACCAAGACACTGACAAATAGTTAAAATATACTCAAGTATTTATAAAGAACAACAGGTTGTGCTTTTTCTTAGGCGGGGCTCCATTGTGTGAAAAAATGTAAAGAAGAGTTGTAGTGGTGACTCCACTATGGAGGCCGAATATATGGTTGCTTCTGAGGCTACCAAAGAAGCAATATGGATTCGAAAGTTCCTCATGAATATTGAAGTCGTTCCTAGTATGGGAAAAGCCATCACACTGTATTGTGACAACAGTCGGCAATAGTTATAACTATATTATAATTTATTTTTTTTGGTGAAATAACAATTAAATGAAATTACATCAAATCAGACACTCAAAAATGCTACACGCTTTTTCTTATTGAAGAATCTCCAATATATCATCAAAAGGTACATCAATAATTTGTAAATTTGATTTCCATGCTAAGTTGAGCTTTGTCAATCGATTCGTAATCAAGTTGCATTCCCAAGGAGCATTTTTTATCACCCACTGCCCTTCGGAACTCATGATCCGTTTAATCCTTTTGAGCAAGGTAATGCATGAATCTTTCAACCCCTTAATAGTCAAAGCATTAACTACTTCCAGGTTATCTGTCTAAATTATGGCACATTTATATCCCTTATTTAATAAAATATGGATCCTATCCAAAATACCCCAAACTTCTGCCTCAAAAGTTGTACAACTTCTCAGATATCTATTAAAACCCAATATCTAATTACCACTCGGATCACGTACCACACTGCCAGTCGAAGCACTCTTAGAGTCTCTAGCCACTGCTTCAATATCCAAAAACATGTGTTGTTAAATCGAGACCACAAGCATCTACACTTCCTTTGCTATCGTACAATCATATAACATATAAAGAATATCCTCAATATCATGATCGCATAGAAGATAAGAACTGACGTGATTGATTCTCCTAATAATTTTTAATAATTTTTACACAAACAAAAGCCACCTAACTGTTCACTAAGTTCTGAACCCAACAAGTGATTCTAGTGGAAAAGAGGATGTTGTTCATATTAGGGGTCTCGAGTTCGAGCATCTGTGTGTGTAAAGTGTGTGTGCGTTGTCAAAAGGTTAAAAAAATATGAACAGATAATACTATCACACCAGTACATTAAAAAAAAAACTGTCCACTAAGTTCTCTAATGTATTGTTGTCATTTTAAACATTGTTTTAATAACTATTTTAGTCCTTTAGTAATTAAAAAAAAAATCTATAGTGATATATTTTTACAACTTTTACAATTTAATTTTTTTAAAAAACTTAATTAATTATCAATTCGATAAGATTATTAAATCATAACTTAAAATATTACTAAATTAGACTCGTAAATATTAAATAATAATATTTATTGACTATAACATCGAAAATGAAATTTTAAAATCGTAATTTTCAACATAATTGAAAATTGAATTGTTACAAGCTGTAAGTGACACTTATATTTGAAAATTTGACTTTTGATGCTTAATTTTTATGGGTAAATTATTTGTAACAAATATAGGAGTTATTTTTTTTTATCATTACAATATTAAGATGGGAGAATGATAGAATTTAAATCCGTGTCATCTAGGTGGTAATATTAAACAAATCATAATAGGAGTAATATTAATACTTTTAGAAACTAGATTACGTATAAAGATTAATTTTTGGAAGATAATATTTTCTTATAAGGAAAAGATTTGGCTTTCCAATCATTTGACAACGCACGCACACCTTGCACACACAAGTGCTCGAACCCGAGACCCTTGCACACACCTGCCAATCATCTTCTTTGATAGTTTTTCAAGAAGAAGGTATTTTGTTTCTTTTAGCTCTTAAATTTATATTTTTTGTTAAATTATCTAAAATAGATGGAAAAAAATGTTAATTTTGCTGATGTGGCATATATGTGGATTGCCACATGAATGACATGTTAATATTTAATTAATTTTTTAAATTTTAAAAATAATTTTTAATAATTTTAATGATTTTTAATTTTTAAAAATAGTTATATATATATATTTTTTAAATTTTTTAATATTTTAAAAAAATTAATTAAATGTTGATTTGTCATCCACGTGATAATCCATATGTATGTCACATCAATATAGTTAAAAAATATTAATTTTTATTCATTTTAAGGTGATTTGACAAAAAACCACAAGTTTAAGAACTAAAAAAGGTGAAAAATTAAATGAGGAACAAAATTGACATTTTGTATATAGTTGAAGGGGCAAATTAGTTATTATACCTATTTTTTATTGATTAGTTGATTTTTTATTTAAGTGTGATCTCACATAAGTGAATAAGTTATTATAAAATTGCATAAACAATTATATTATGTATTACTTTTAGTTGCTTACCTTCTTTTTAAGATTTTGTTACAAATAGTTAAAATTTCAGAAAAAAAAAAACCCTTTAAAACCTTTGTTAGTTTTAAAATTATATTATATTTTAAAATATATTTTTAACAATTTTATTTATATATTTCGATTCTTTTAAATATTTTGTAACCAGTCAAAAGAGAGATTTATACTGAAAATTTAGCGATATATGTTATTTTTGGAGAGAGAAAATAAAATGCATCTTGCAAGGTATATCTTCACTGAAAATGCATCCTACAAGGCGCACTTTCAGTTACATAAGTTGAAAACGTATCATATAGGACGCACTGAAATTAATAGTTTAGCTCCTTTTCTCAAATAATTAATTGTTAGTGTTTTTGTCCTTGAGTCTCGAGTTCAATTCCTCTCTTTCATATTTGTATTTTTATTTCATGTTGTTTCAATTTTTTTTAATTTTTAATATGTGAGTTTTTTTTTTGTTAGATTGTTAGATAATTGCAATTTCATCTTTGAATTTCAGGTTAAATTCTTCTTATAAGGATTTTAATATTTATAATTAATAAATATATTGTTTTCAAGTTTTTTTATTTTTAATTTGTCTTTCTAATTAATAACTCTTTTATTTATAAAATTAAATAATTATTACAAATTTATAATTTTTAATAAATACAATTTTTATAGGAATAATATTTATTTTTCAACCCATATTAAAAATTATCATACCCACAATATAAGTTGAAAAAATAAATATTATATATAAAAAATACATCAAAAGAATTAATTAATGTTTTAAAAAAATAATTACATTTTTATTATTTGATTTTATAAATAAAAGAGTTATTAATTAAAAATAAAAACTTGAAAATATTATATTTATTAAATATAAACATTAATTAAAAATAAAAAATACAAAAAATGCTTATAAAAGAAATCAAACTTTGAATTAAAAGTTGAAATTACAATTATCTAATCATCTAACCAAAAGAAATAATGTATTAAAAATAAAAAATTTAAAACAACATGAAATAAAAAATATAAATTTGAATAAGAGAAAAAATAAATCTAAAACTCACGGATAAAAATATTAATATTTAATCATCTAACAAAAAAATTAAATTAATAAAAACAAGACCTACAATAAGTGTTTTTATTGCCACATCAATAAAAATGTACCGTCTCCAAATTTAACATAGGTAAATTAAAAGAAAAAAACAACACATATACTCAATTTATTTCATTTTTCAGCATATTTGTGTAAATCTCCCCAGTCAAAAGCTTTTCTAGAAAGACGAAAAAAGAAATTGTCAATGAGAATATCTATTTCCAACAAAATTTCCTGAATCAACATTTATCTATTTTTTATTAAATTGATGTGAAGTTAATAAAATAATATTAAGTAAAATTTAACTATAATTTATCCAATTAACTAATCGATGGAAAAACATGTAGTAATTCGAATGGAGGAAAACATGAAAAATTCAACGCATAAATATTTCGTTTTGATATTTACCTGACTTTAAAAGACTACAAATTTGTTTTTTTGAAGTTTCCTCTTCGCTGCTGTTCACAGTTGTTTCTTCAGGTTTAATTATTTTATAAAGAAAAGGGGAAAAAAGGCCTCCAATCCCCGTTTATATATTTAATTATAATATATACATACATGCTTTTCTTAATGTTAAAATAAAATACAAATATAATCAGAGATCTCTTTGTGCTGCAGCATTGCTTGGCTGGTTTTCTAGTTTATATCTTTTGATAGTTGGCCATTTCATTTTTGGATCTGCATAAAAAGAATTAGATCTACAAGATATATGCTTTGAAATAAAATCCAAAAATGGACAATGGAGATTTAGAAGGTGGCGGCGGAGACTTAGCCTTTCATGGAAAAGGAGGCCGCAAATATAGCCCGGTCGGGGCTCACGATCGCGCCGTTCTCGAGATGTCTTCCATGGATCCCGGATCTTCCTCCTCCGATTCCACATCTTGTGTCAGGTAATCACCCCTTTTCTCTCTCTTTTACTGATATTTTCTTTTTCTTTTATCATATTCTGTAGTTATCTATTATATTGGCAGGAAAAATAAAGCAGGAACGCTAGGGAACTTGGATTCTGATGGAAGGGAAGGTTCGAATCCTGAAAATGGAGAGGTCAATGGTCCTTACGGGGAACATAAGTTGGAATTGTTTGGTTTTGATTCTCTTGTGAGTATTCTTGGTCTTAAAAGGTAAATTTTCGTTAATGCTTACTCTCTGATTTTGTGCTCAATAATTGAAAGATGTTTGCTTCGTGTTAGTACTTGCTGATTAATGTTTCAAAGTATAATTGACTAATGACTAATTTTCGGTTGCTGGACAAGTTTCCTTTACATCTGAATTTTTGAACTTATAATTATTATCTGCGTTTGACTTGTTTTCCAGTATGACAGGAGAGCAAGCTCCTGCACTCTCGAGCCCTAGAGATGGTGAAGATGTTTCCATCACCAGTGGGCAACCAAAGGTAAGTGCTCCTTTCACTTTAGCTTGATTGATTACACTTATGACATCCTTCTTTAGTTGGCGTTGTGTTTCATCTTCAATGTCAATGTTGTTTTGTTGAGCGAAAGACAGCAAGCTATGATACATTGATAAAAGAAGGATCTTTTGAAGAATACGGGTGATACTATGGATTTGCGATATTACCTTGTTATTAGATTTTTAGTACTTTACTGTTTTCTAGTATAGAGAATTGTTGAAAAAACTAATTTGATTTCCTTCTTTCTAGGCATATATGTCAATCATGTCCAATTTTTGATGGAGTATTTAGAAATTAGTTTATGCGGAATGTTGAAGCTAGGAATGGTACCCTTGCTTAATTTCCTTCAATTACTGCTGGCCTGTTAATTATGTTTGTCTCAGTTGAAATAGTAGCAAGCATTGATTAATTTTGCTTATTCCTTGTCCTCTTTCTTAACAAAACATAGTAAACTGTACCTTACGTCCTACTCATGCTGTTCCATGCTCTGTGCTTATATCATGCAGCCTTCTGCTCTCAAAATGGGTACAATGATGGGGGTATTTGTCCCATGCTTGCAAAGTATTTTGGGTATTATCTACTATATCCGGTTTTCTTGGTAAGTCATAACTCTTTTGATGTTTATTTTGTCTTATCATGTATATGCAACAGTGTTGTCTGGGACTAGAACCCTTATATTACCTCAGGTGCAAGGCGCAAAAAAGGCGCTAGCCTGAGTAAAGTAAAGGTCAATATGTATATCTGTATGTTTCTGTTTGTGTGTATGCATGTGTATATATATGTAATAAGGCTTAAAATATATAATAAACACAAAAGTATAGTCTAGTTTATCTACTAAACAAGCAATCTTTTTGTTGGTCAATATGCATGATTTTGTTATGGTTCATGTCTGTTGTTCAAAACTCAAATACAGAGTTCAAAACTATCCTTTTCTTACTAGTAAAAGTATATCTAATGAAAAAAGTGAGAACAAAAGAAATCAAAGAGAAATTTAATTAGGTGGGCTTTTTTATGCCTTTTGCCTTCCAAAAAAAGGTGCGCCTAGGCGCACTAGGCATGTGCCTGATCAAATGGGTGTTGCCCGAAAGGGACTGAGATGCTTTTATTATCTAGTGCAGTTGTGCCTAAGCGCATGCCTTGACAACACCGATGTGCAGAAGTGCGCGTGCAAATGTAAATTGAATGCATGCTTTGTTTCTAATTAATGGTGCAGGATTTAAATTTTAAGCTGAGCTTCTTTTGCAAGAAAATGAATTTCACAGGACATTGTAGTGTTATATTTTATTAATGCTGTACAGATATATATATCCACGAGTCCTTTTCTTTGTGTTGTCTAATAAAAGGGTTTCAGTTAGGAAAAAAAAAGCCAATTCTGTTTTTATGCCCTTGAATTGTAACATATTGCAGGATTGTTGGCATGGGTGGCATTGGTGATGCACTGCTGCTGGTATCACTTTGTGGTCTGTGTACTTTCTTGACAGGAATATCATTGAGTGCTATTGCAACCAATGGTGCAATGAAGGTACACATTCTTTATAGTTATATATCCTTGACAGTCATTTTTCAGTTCTCATGTGACTCATATCTTAGAGATTGTGATGTCTTAGGCAAATGAATTACTTTGGAGTTGGATTCCGCTGTTCTTACCTTGATTTTGGAGATTTCTTTCACTAAATAAATCTGTGCCAGGAATCTAGAGACTTTCTTGTTAATTATTTCTTGCTAATTACTACTAGGGTGGTGGTCCATATTATCTCATTGGTCGCGCCCTTGGTCCTGAGGTTGGAGTTAGCATTGGATTATGTTTCTTTCTCGGCAATGCAGTTGCAGGAGCTCTGTGAGTGTATCTTCTGGTTCTTTGCTTTTTTATTTTTATGATACTATTTTTTGCATAGTTCACAGTGAGTTCTGCTACCTTGATAGCTTAGTATGTTATGTATTTAACAACATTTTACTCATGCTAATACTGGTATCTTCTTTGTGCTTTTGGTTATGGCTGTAGTTATGTGTTGGGAGCTGTAGAAACCTTTCTAAAAGCTCTTCCTTCTGCTGGAATTTTTACGGGTAAGGTTAACTGCTGTCAACAGCACAGTTTCTGATAACCTAGTTCTGTACCAAATTTACTGGTTATTGGTAGCAATATTCATGGTATAGATTCAAATGTATTGAAAAGAACTTTATTCCAATTCATTTCTAATAGCACCTTGCTTGCAATGCAGAGACCACTACAAAGGTCAATGGCACGGTCTCAGAACCAATACAAAGTATAAGTACACACGACTTGCAAATTTATGGGATTGTTGTGACTATAATACTTTGCTTTATTGTGTTTGGTGGGGTGAAAATGATCAATAGGGTTGCCCCTGCTTTCCTTATACCTGTTTTATTCTCGATATTTTGCATATTCATTGGGATTTTTCTGGCTAAGAAGGATGATCCTGCACGTGAGTGTTCTCTCTCTCTCTCTCTATATATATATAACATAACTGTGGCATATTGCTTGTTGCAAGCTCTATGTTATTGCTCAAAGTCAATCTAAGTGAAACATGTTGCTTGTGATGCTTGATACAGCTGGAGTTACGGGCTTGAGTTTAGAAAGCTTTAAAGATAACTGGAGTTCAGATTATAAGAATACAAATAGTGCTGGGATCCCTGACGCTGAAGGAAATGTGCACTGGAACTTCCAGTAAGAATCTTCAAGGCTCCTACCTTTGTAATTACTAGAGTTAAATTCTGATAAAGTGCTTGTGTTCTGATTGTTCATGATCAAAGGATAAGGCATTATCTCTGGAGGACAAATTTAGACAAACGTCTGGTTCTCTTTATGTTCAATTCCTGTTGTTGATCCTACTGATAAAGCACCAATAATTACACTTTCACCTAATTGTATTGAAACTTGTTTGATAATGGAGTTTGGAGGAAACAGATCCTAAGCTTAATTGGTGGTTGTACTGATTGTTCCAAATCTCTTTCTCCACCTAACTATCCAAAGAAGGAAAATGTTGTTCCCCTACCATCAAGTTTCGATATTCATTAACCAACATTTTGTCTCAAGCCTGCTGTGATGGATGCTTTTCATTCATATAGTTTCTAACTGCTTTTTATTTATATGTTTCTTCAGTGCTTTGGTCGGTCTCTTTTTCCCAGCTGTGACAGGAATCATGGCTGGTTCAAATCGATCCGCCTCACTTAAAGACACCCAGCGTTCTATACCCATCGGGACGTTGGCTGCCACACTTACTACTACTGGACTCTATTTAGTTTCCGTCTTACTTTTTGGAGCTGTAGCCACCAGAGACAAGCTTTTGACTGACAGGTATCATTTTTTTTTCTCTCACGCTAAAGTTCTCCATGGATTCTGTGGGCAACATTTCTCCTTTGCATTCTTTTCTTTAGGAGTTAAGGTTAAGGTATTGTTGTAATGCTAAACCACTTTTGATGCAGGCTACTTACGGCTACAATTGCTTGGCCTTTTCCAGCTATCATTCATATCGGAATTATTCTTTCAACTTTAGGTGCAGCGCTTCAAAGCTTGACTGGTGCCCCTCGCCTTCTTGCAGCAATAAGCAATGATGATATTCTTCCTGTTCTCAATTACTTCAAAGTTGCAGAGGGGAGTGAACCTTATATGGCTACCCTTTTTACTGCCTTTATCTGTATGGGTTGTGTGATTATCGGGAACCTAGATCTTATCACGCCAACCGTAACCATGTTTTTCCTTCTATGCTATTCTGGTGTGAACTTGTCCTGCTTCCTTCTAGATCTTCTAGATGCTCCCAGTTGGCGTCCTCGATGGAAATTTCACCACTGGAGTTTCTCTCTCCTTGGAGCATCACTTTGTATTGGTAGGCTGAATTGCATCCATTGTATTTAACATTTTGTGCCCCTTCTAGTTGGAAAATGAAAAAAATCCTGTATATTAGCATGCATTTGGCTAATGATATTTTCCTTGGAAAGTAATGGTCACTGCTGTTTTGTTTGCTGCAGTGATCATGTTCTTGATCTCATGGTCATTCACTGTGGTGTCTCTGGCCCTTGCAAGCCTGATATATTATTATGTGAGCATTAAAGGAAAAGCTGGGGACTGGGGGGATGGTTTCAAAAGTGCTTATTTTCAACTAGCTCTGCGCAGCCTTAGATCTCTAGGAGGTACGTCATACATTATGCATATTTTTACCAATTGCATTTCTGTATGTATATGCAGTGGCGGAGCCAAAAAATTTCTTTTGGGGGGAGCCAGGATTAAATTGTATATTTTTACAATAGTATAAATGTAATTTCATCATTTTAATAACTTATATCTTTATTATTTTTAAAGGGTTAAAATAAATTTTTATCATTTTTTAGGGGGACCAAAGTGTAATTTTACCATTATTAATTTAAAATTTTATAAATTATGAAGGGCCTGAATTAAAATTTTACTATTTTATATACAAAGGGAAAAATTACAAAAATCTTAAACTTTGAGGGGTCTACTTATATTTTTGGGAGGGTCATAGTGTAAATTTACAAAGGACTAAATTGAAAAAAATTAAACTTGGGGGGGGCCATGGCTCCCTTGGGTCTTAACGTGGCTCCGCCATTGTGTATATGCATGCTCTACTTGTATTTTATACACATAGACACGAGTATTGCCTCTTGTGTTCCTGTTGACCTATCATTTTGTTTGCAGCAAACCAAGTTCATCCAAAGAATTGGTATCCCATTCCTCTTATATTCTGCCGACCTTGGGGTAAGCTGCCAGAAAATGTACCTTGCCATCCAAAACTTGCTGACTTTGCAAACTGCATGAAGAAGAAAGGCCGTGGAATGTCTATATTTATCAATATACTAGATGGAGACTATCATGAACGTGCTGAAGATGCCAAGGCTGCCTGCAAACAGCTTGATACCTACATTAACTACAAGAACTGTGAAGGTGTTGCAGAAATAGTTGTGGCACCCAATATGAGTGAAGGCTTCCGTGGAATCGTGCAGACCATGGGTCTCGGCAACCTTAAGCCCAATATTGTAGTGATGCGGTACCCAGAAATATGGCGTCGTGAGAACCTAAAAGAAATCCCAGGCAGATTTGTTGGTATAATTAATGACTGTATTGTTGCAAATAAGGCAGTTGTCATTGTCAAGGGCCTCGATGAATGGCCCAATGAGTATCAAAGACAATACGGTACCATTGATTTGTATTGGATTGTGAGAGATGGTGGTCTCATGCTTCTTCTGTCACAGCTTCTTCTTACCAAAGAGAGCTTCGAGAGCTGTAAGATTCAGGTCTTCTGCATTGCGGAAGAGGATACCGATGCAGAGGCCCTCAAGGCTGATGTGAAGAAGTTTCTATATGATCTTCGGATGCAGGCTGAAGTGTTTGTCATAGCGATCAAGTCATGGGATGTACAACCTGAGAATGGATCTCAGCCAGATGAGTCAAAAGAGGCATTTACCGCTGCTCAGCAACGGGTGGGTGATTACTTGGCTGAAATAAAGGAAACAGCAAAGAAAGAAGGGACCCCATTGATGGCTGATGGAAAGCCTGTAATTGTGAATGAGCAACAAGTAGAGAAGTTTCTATATACAACTTTGAAGCTGAATTCAACGATATTAAGATATTCTAGAATGGCTGCAGTTGTGCTTGTAAGCTTACCGCCACCTCCGGTGAGCCACCCAGCATACTGCTACATGGAATACATGGATTTGTTGGTCGATAATTTGCCCAGACTTCTGATGGTAAGAGGGTATCGTAGAGATGTTGTAACTTTATTCACATAGTTTCTGGTTTGATTATTCAATGGAGACTGTATTTGTGTTACTGTGCATATAAGCTTTGCCCTCTATTCCCATGTTGCCGAAGTGTTGCATTCATTCTTTTTCTGCCATTCTGATTTATGGCATTATTTTATTTTGTTTTCTTTCTTTTCTTTAAAAATAGTAGCAGTTTATTATAATATTAATATTAGGCTTAATTCATTATTTGGTCCTCAAAGTATACTTATTTTTTTATTTTGGTACTTCAACTTTATTTTGTCTCAATTTGATACCTAATACCTAAAGTACCATTGTGTTATGGTTTTTAGTCCAAAAATTTATTGACTTTTTTAGAGAAAATCACATCGCTTTTATTTTCATAAAAAATATTACTTAAATTATTTTTTACTTAAAAAATATATTTATTAGAATTTAATTTAATTAATAAATATTATTCTAATTCATTTTTTCTCACCTCTTCCTCCCTCCATCTTTCCCACTCCATCTTTCTTTCCAATACAAACTATCATGGCTAAAATTTTTGTCTCCATTACCGCATGCATATTCTTAACATAATTATTAACACTATGCACCAACAAAAAAAAAATAAAGGCATAAAAAATCATCAACCCAAATTTCGACCAAAGTAAGAATGGGTCTTTTAGGTATTGTTTGATTGATCTAATAGGAATTACATTGTTTCTTATAGTTTATTAATAAAAATAATTAACACTATCATTAATTGTTGTTATTTTCTCAATTTCTAATATTAGAGAGATTTTTTTTTTTAAAAAGAGATTTAATTTCTCCATTTATTTTGAGAAAGATTGTTTGAAATATTAAGCATTGAAATAACTCAATCGATATTTACTAAAATACGAGAGTAATTGTATGTGCATTGATACAAATAGTGTCAATTTAAAGTGTCAATATAATTGAAATAAAAATAAAAAAATCAAATTGTTTATACAATTTGATTTCTCTACATCTACAAAACTGTTCGTAGAGAGATAATATAACATTTTAAATCTTGTAAAGTTATATCACCTACCGGTAATTGATCTAACTAAAAAATTAAATTTTATTAACTATAATAATTAAATCTAAAACATACAAATAACTTGAATCTAGAATGATATGTATTAAATTAAATTCGAATAAAATAAATCTAACTTAAAATAAACTTAAAATATCTATTCGAAATCCAAAATTCATCCAACTCAAACTTTTAAACTCAAATCAATCAGATATATGGATTGAGTCGACGGTCAGCTAAACATCCCACATGTATCTACACCCTATGAAGTGGGCAACAATAACATTCATGTACTTTTAAAAGGCTAAAAATCATAATTCACCAAAAAAAAAATAAACTAAAAAGCATAGACGCACGCGGATTAAGGGAGATCACGTGGAGAGGACCAAGCTACACGCTGGAAGAAGCTGAGCTGTACAAACTCCAATACCAAGCGGCGAACAGTCTTAAATCTAGAGCAGCAGAATATACCGCCAAAGAAACCCCTAAGCATTGTCGTACCCTTTCCGCTGTTTTCCTTGCGTCCTAGCGCAGCAAAGAACCTTCCTTCTCCAAATTGACCATACCCGCGGACAAAGTATTTAACTTCTAGAACCACATTCACAGATCAGCTATGGCGAATTCGGAGAACGAAAAGATACTGAGAAAAATGGCCGATGCCTTCAAGGAACTTGCCGCTACGGTAAACTCGCAAACGGCGGATGTGGAGGTGGCCCCTTTTTCACGCGCATGTTCGTTCGTTTCTCCTCTCTTTGGTTGTTTAGGCATCGCCTTCAAGTTCGCGGAAATGGATTACGTTGCAAAGGTGCGAATTTTCCACGATTCCTTCAATTTAAAACGCTTGATTCATTAAATTTACACAAATTGAATTCCTATCTATAATCATTGGTTTTGGTGTAACAGGTTGATGATCTTGCAGAGGCGTCAAAGTCTATTGCAACGCTAAACGCAATGCTTGATAGGGATATAGAAGGGAAGTGTGTGAGGAAAGCTGGGAGTCATACAAGAAACCTTTTGAGAGTGAAACGTGGGCTTGACATGGTCAGGGTACTCTTTGAACAAATTCTGGCTACAGAGTAAGAACTAAGAACCTCAATACGTATACTCAATTGAAACTAAATTGTTAAGCTGTTTCCACTTTGTTTATAACTCAATTGTGCTGCTTGTGCATTTGCAGTTATAATTTCCAGGGATTTAAATAGCGGTCCGATAGCGGAATAGCGGCCGCTATATAGCGGTAGCGGCACCGTCCGAAACCGCTATTGTCGAAAATAGCGGTGTGAAGCGGAATCACACCAATAGCGGTGGATCGCGACCGCAATTTAACGGGTAACGGCCAATTGCGGTAATAGCGGTCCGCTATTCCCGCTATTATTCCGTTACGATGAAATTAAAAAAAATAATTTAATTTAAATTATATGATTTTATATGTTTAATGATTTTAGTTAATATAAAATTCACGACCGCGATACCCGCAGTGACTGCAATAGCATCCGTTATGTCCGCAACCGCGATAAACGTAACGCGACCGAAAACGCGGCCGCAACCGCAATTTAAATCCCTAATAATTTCTACGAAGATTTCAGCACAAAAAAGAATGACAATACTCTATTATAATCTCGACTCGGTAAGGGAATATAGATGACATAGTGTACTAATTTTTTGTTCTTATGGCTTGTGAGTCAGCTCTATGCATCAATTGTTTTTCCAGCTTTTTTTAAGGTTTAGGGTTCAGTCTATTTCTTTTCCTCCTTAATAGCATGATTAACTTTGAAAATTTTTGAGAACTCGATAAACTTGGTTTGCCATTAAAGAGGCTTCTTTGAGTATGTGAGGAACCTTACAAACTAGTAAAATAGAATGTCATGTTAGATAGTGGATAAGATTGGAACAGTTCATTAAGAACAATTATGGTGAGAGGTGGTAGTGATAAGAGGAAAAAAGTGGCTAAGGAAGATGAAAAGTGCGGTGGCTAGATAACTTTATAGTGAAAGCTGCAAGAGAATTTTAATAATTCAAAATCTCAGTTTCCTGACATTAAGGCATATAAATCATTACCTGGAAGGAGTAGGGGTTGAAACCTAAGCCTGACTTATTAATTTTTGGAGTATTCCCAACTGTTCTTTGCTGAATGATGAGGACTAGGGTGTTGGAGAGCTTCCTTTGGATGTTGTGCTACCTCTATTGTTGCTTGAACAGATAGAATCTTGGCCGGATGTGACTTTGAAATAAGTAGGCAAAGTACTCCTTTCGATTGCCATAGGGACTTACTGGATAATTTGAAGAATTTACAAGAAAAGGAGAGGGTTTTGACCTCAAAAAAGGCTTTGGTACCATGAAGTAGATATAATAAAGGCTGAAAGAATGAGACAGAAGGCCATGAAGAAATAGAGGGGAAGAAAAGCTGAGAGAATGAGTGAATGTTCTCAGTTTTTTATTACTTAATTTTCTGCTGCTGTAAACCAACCTTATTTTAGTACATAGAGGAAGAGAAAATCTGGAAACAAGAATCGCTAATCACCAAATTTTTGTTAATCTTCACCCTTGAATTAGAAACATAGTTTCCTATTTAATTCATGATTTTGTGGGATTTCGGAATCCCTTACTATCCACTATAATAACCTTGAGCAATAGTCGGTCATCCATTTATCTTCACCTTTTCTTTCAGATATATAGATGGAGGAATCTAGAACATTGGTAGCTAAGAGTTTAACTTGGGGTCTAATATAGCCTTTTTAGTTCAATTTTTTTTCTTGTGTTATTAATGCTCTATTTTTTTTTTTTTTTAATACAAGTGACTCTCAAGCTCTCATTTTGTATAACTTGGGTTGTAGTCTTTGGATAGTGGTAGATATCATTTTTCTGTCTATCAAGAAGGCTTTACACTACTTTGGAACTTAGCTCTACGTTATATAGCATTGTTCTATGGTAATATTACCATGGCATGCACCATTTTTAGGGCGTGACACTAGGACATCCTACAAAGTGAAGTAAACCTAAGAATCTTGCCACTTTTTTGGGGATTAGCTACATGCCTTGTCATTAATTTACATATCTTGGCTAGCTGCTCCAAATTATCTTTGTTATATGTTATGCAACCTATATATTGTGCTACATTTCTGGCAAGTTTGGAGTGCTGAGTAGCGAGTACTATTTTCAAAGAACATTGTCATTAGGGTGTGCCAAGTGAACCAGGTCACATGTCTCTTCTGTGTTCTGTAGTATTATTGCATCTGATTAATTAGGACTGGCTTGGTTGATTATCGTTGTTTTCAATGAGCTCCTGATAAAACCATTTTTTAGTTAGTCTTTACTATAAACCATGTTACATGGAATAGAAGCATATGCCTTTTCTATAATCTTCTGTCAGAGCTTCCATCATTTGCTGTAGGCTTTATACATAATTTTTCTAGAAACTTTTTCTCTTTTGAGAGAAGTTTTACTAGATCTTTGGAGCCACTTTGTGTTTAACAAAGTTCTATTGTTAAGTTCAGACAATAGTAGATGATGCTCCTTTGAATGCTAATTTGCCTGGTATATTAGCATTGTTCCGCAGTGACCTTTATGTTTATGGTTAATTGTGCTCCTTTTAATGCTAGTTTGCCACATTAACATTTAGTGACCTGTATGGTTAACTTTATAGGGATATCTCATTTGGAGGTACAAAACAAGCAAGTGATGGTCAAAACTTGCAGATATAAACAGACTGTGATTAAATTTGAAGTTGAAGTTGTTGAATGAGATTTTAGTAGGGATGTAAATGATTAGAGTGTTCGATGAATGGTTCATAAACGATTCAGTTTCTCTTTGTTTATATTTGTTTATCAAGCTAAATAAACAAACATGAAGGGAATTTTGAGGCTTGACAACTGAAAACAAATAAAGCTTGTTCAGTTCATTTATATTCATGAACAAGCTCGTTTATGTTTGCTTAAAGCTTGTTTAATAAATTATTTAAAACTAGTTTATTTATTTGATTATTATATAATTAATAATATTTTTTTTTTTTGTGCTTATTTTATCTATAATGTAATTATTAATATTATATTTGATTATTTTATATCTAACAGATAAGATATATGTTTATTTGTTGTCTCTTTGTTTATTGCTCATGAACATTGTTCATGAACACATTTGTTAAACTTAAACGAGTGAACATGAGCATATATAATCAAGTAAACAAACACGAATATAATTTTGAAATTCTTAATGAATACCAATTGAACACGAACAAGCTTAGATATAAATAACCTAACATTAATAGAAGTCTGTTTGTTCATGCTTGGTTCATTTATAGTCCTAAATTTTAGAACCCATCAAATCTTTCCTTGGCAGGGGGGATTCCTTAAAAGATCCAGCTTCCAAGGCCTACGCACAGGTATTTGCGCCCCACCACGGCTGGGCAATCAGGAAAGCTGTAGCTGCTGGGATGTACGCCCTTCCTACGAAGGCACAGCTAATGAAGAAACTAAATGAAGATGGTAAGTGGATGTATGATTTGGCTTTAGCTATCAAATAACTCTAAGTAATAAACTTGTTGCAAATATTTACTTCTGTTTCGATTAGCTCATGGTTGAAATCCATTGAAACGTAGTTTGGTGGCACAAAACGAAACCTGTCTTGCATAGACATACAAAAGCTGTCTGCATTCTCCAGGGATATGTGTAACAATTTCGTAACATATTTGTACAAGGATACAGTTCAACCTTTGCATCAACATGTTTTCTTCAGGATTGGATGAAGATGTGTCGTTGTTCATGTTTGGAAAATCATAGTTTGAATTTGTATCAGTTGAACGATTGCATAGCCTTAAAATTTCATGTCATGAATGTCTTCATCTCATAAGGGAAATGGCCTCTCAGTGATTTCTTCACCTGAGAAAAGTGAAAAATCAGAAAAATGAATGTGAGCTTTTGTTTAAAAGTATTGACATGCATTGATATCAATTCTCTACTTCATTTTCTTGCAGAAGCATCGGCGAGGATTCAAATGCAACACTATGTTGCAGCATCTGGTCCTGTCATTTTGTACATTGACAAACTCTTCCTTTCAAGAGAATTGGGTATAGATTGGTAAAAGAAGGAACAACTGTATTAACAGATATCTGTTTATTGTGATAATGTCAATAAAGCAAAAATAAACTGGTTGTTAAGGCGTGTCCATTATTCCATTTTTTGCTCTTTTGCCTTTTTCTCCCTTTGCAGAACACTGTCTAGTATTATTGTACAAATCTTATTAAACTTATCTATGGTGAAACTGAAAACAAAAACATGATGTTAGCTGTTAGTCTGATGTGAACTGATTTTTTATAGCACCTGTTTTATTCGGATTGGATCATGTTGCTTTCTGGTTTAGCATGTTCTCTTTTTTTTTTTTTCTTCTGATAGTGGAACAAGCAATCCAAAAACTGCCTAGAACTGAAAAAAGGGGAAAAAACAGATAACAGACGCTACATGATTATGGTTCCTTGAGCTCCTTGTCTTGCCTATTTCTTAACTACGTCCAGCTGCTGTTGTCATCGCTGGTGTTTTGCTGGAAGATCACATTGCTGAATAATTTGCTAATGCTCGACAAGATAGGATCATACTTCCAATGCGTTGTCCCCTTGTCTCTCTGCAAAACCATTTGTAACAATTTATCAGCTGGCTTGCATGGCAGGTAAATGGCATTCAACCTTTTTGCTAATAGAGAACCTATAGTAGTAGGTAAAGTTTTGCAAGTGTTGTGTGATTAATGTTCAAAAAGAGAGTAAGACCTCAAACTAGCATTTCTCTTATCTTTGAAATGGAACGCAGAACCATATCCTTTTTTATTTCACCTTTCTTCCATTGCATGTAAACTTGATGATGGTTAAAATGTATTGTGAAGTTCGGGTGGGCCTTTTTTCCTACTAGGTTGTTTGTATCATGGGCATGTGTTTCCTCGTTAAATGCCTTGCTCCACTGACATACTAACTCTTTTGCTTGATAAATAGTTGCCATAGGGTTAACCTTCTGTTTCTCAAACTTTGAAGTCAAATGCACCATAATAGACTCGCAATTTGCTCTGGTATGTTGCACTCCTTTTCAGTTGTCCAATTATGGTGGATCATACTCACTTTCTGTTAGGGTAGTTCTGATACTCACAAGCTGATATTAGATACAAACCATGCTACTCGTGCGAGATTGCAGAAAAGAGAAGGTAGTCTGCTGACTCTTGCTCTTTATGACATGAAGAAGTGCACAAGTTGACAGTCTATATTCGTTTCCGTATCTCATGAGTACAAGGAAGATCATTGGAAGAAAGTGGATAATCTTGAAAGGCAATCATAATCTCCTCATTTGTAAGTAGCTGAAAATCGGTTTTGACAGTGTACTTCCCTGATAAGTGGTACTGCCAAAAAGCTTTTATCATTCCCGCCATAGAGAACACCTTATCCTTCATCATGCCATCGCTTGTTTCTGTTGGTTCGATCTCTTCCAGATGTTGCCCCTTCTTACTGTCATAAGGTTCCTTGTAGGGACCAAACTTTGATTGCTATTGGTATCATTATGCTCCATGAAAATCAATCTGCCCTCCTGAAATATAGATGTTTGCCACCCTAGATTCGGTGGTCTATTCCCCTTAAATGTAGATCCTTCCAAACAGTATGTCCTTTCACGTCTAAGATACACTTGATTTATGTCTTTTGTATCCATGAAATTCTGTTTGTGCAGAACTTCCTTACCAATGTTTCTTTTGTGAGACAACTTTTTCAAGAAAGAGTTTCTCCAAACTTCTTTAGCAAGGAGTGTGTGATTAAAATGCCTAGTTGTAAGAACAAAAGAAGGCTAGTTCCTCTTTTGGCTTTCCTTGCCAAGTTGGATTTCAAAATCTACTAATGAGAATGATATATTTGTGGTTATAAGGCAAGATAGCACCTTTAATTTCTTTTTAAGCTTTTTTTTGCTTGAAAAACTCTAAACTCCGGAAAGAAAATAGTAAGAAAAATTTGCAAGGAAATATTAACCTTTAGTGCTTGCTAACTTAAGCTCTTAATAGAACTTTGTTGATGCTTGGATCTAGAAAGGCAAAGATAATGGTGGAATTGGATGCTTCACCTTGTTAAGTACAAGGCTGAGAGTCATCATAGAGGGTGTTCGAGCAAAGGTGGTATTGAGGTTGGGTAAAGAGGTTCAAGGAGAACAGGGAGAAAGAGAATAAAGTTCCCTTTCTAGTCAGAGTTAAAGGCTTTATAACTTTAATTATAATCTCGAGGTGCCACGTGTCATGTCCTTATCAATAGCTTGCTATCATAAGTTTAACTAGGGTGGAGATTGATGTGCTTTCAATCACTTAGATGGAACATGACAGTTAGATCAGAAGTGACAATTAGTAACTGTGGTTCACATGAGCTTAAATGAATGTAAGTCGATGAATGTTTTCGAGGGATGTGTTTAAGGAGTAGGTGGGACTCTCTTGCGGAATAGATTTGAAAAGTGTGCTCAAGTGGTGAAGGTATAACAATTTTCTCAAGAAGGTTATATAGTAAGCTCTCTCGAGACATTGTCAATTGTCAATCTGTTCAAGGCATTGGGTGAGAATTACTATGTTGCATTGGAATTTCAAATCTTTAAACGTAGAGAGTTTGCACATGGGGTATACTTAGGATCCGAGTTGTTTGTAGGTGCGTGTGTGGGTGCTTACATTTATGGTTATGCGCTATAGTGTATTATGGGAAAACCCTACTAATTATTGCTTGGCATTTCAGCGTTTGAACTCGCCAAGTGTCTAGTTCTCGTTGGTGCTTGTCGAAACCTATTCTAGAAGCTTCCTTAGATTGAAAGGTTTATAAAGTGCTCGAGTTCATTAATGGTTGCTTCTTCCCAAAGTAGAAAATTTTTTCTAAGTTTTCAAGTTTTTTCGACTTCTAGTTTTTGTAAGTTTTAAACTTTTCCTTCTTCGTTTTGAGTTTGTACTTCACCAGTGTGACTCATACCAGCATTAAGGGTAACTTTTGGTAAGTTTGTTTGATCTATATTGCTTTTTAGGGTTTTTTTTAATTGAGTATGGTTAGGGGAAATCAGGACAGAAAGGTTAGTACGAGTGTGGGTAAAGGGGACCGATGAAAATCGAAGGCGAAGAGGCTACAGAGAACCATTTGTGATAGAATGAGATGCGATAATTGTTGCAACGTAAGGGGTTGTTGATGCATAACTATGAATTTGAGTTTAGCATTCATCAAAGAGAGAACAAATTAAGCATCGTCAGCGGGAAATCAGGGTTTTATTTGCCCTTATATGCCTTGGAAGCTGGCTTTCACCTACCACTAAATGAGTTCATTTGAGAGCTTTTGAATTATTATGGAGTGACCTCTAGGCAACTGTTTGGAGCCTTGTGGTAGATTTTGATTAGGTTTATTATACTATGTCATTAGAGAGATGAGGTGCCCTATCTAGAGGTGTTTCAAATTTTGTTCAACTTCACTTCGATAAATCATGATCAACCTAGGATGTTGTGTTTCAATAAATGGTAGGTATGAGGATTGAGCATCCTCTGTTAGGAAAGGGGAACAAGTTGGGGTCGGATCTAGACTTTTTCATGGGTTGGATTATCCGTCCAATTTCGAAGACCCACGCGAAATTTGAGAGGGTTTGAGCAAAAATATTAAGCTCGAAAATCGATTTGGGCAAAAAATTAGGCCCGTTTACAATATGGCTTGGGCTCGAGCTTAAGCATTCAAAACCCGAGCTTTGGTTGACTTATTTTAAGTTTATAATACTTTATATTATGTTATTTTTATATATCATGTAAGTTAAAACACACAAAAATAAACCAACACTGAATATATAATACTATTCTAATATAAATATTAAAATAATGTTAAGATGATTATATACAAATTTTTAATAAATAAAAAATGTATAAAATTATTAAATATTAAAATAATATAATACAAATATTTTAAAAAAAATTAAAAATAATATGAGTTGGTCTAAAATGAGTTT
Source organism: Gossypioides kirkii (assembly GCA_005610355.1). Lineage (NCBI taxonomy): Eukaryota > Viridiplantae > Streptophyta > Magnoliopsida > Malvales > Malvaceae > Gossypioides > Gossypioides kirkii. The sequence goes on along the minus strand of CP032254.1, from coordinate 14,530,145 downwards.
GGTTAGTCTTTTGCAAATATGAGCAGGTTTGGGCAAAATTTTAGGTTCTGATTTTGGGTCGAGTTAGATTTGAATAAATATAAAATATGTTAATATCATGTTTAGACCAGACTCGAATTCGATCCATGAATAGGTAGTCGGATCTTTCCAAGTATATCTTCGTGGAGCACAAGTTCCCCGATAACCACGTGGTCACTGCCTCCAAGCAAAGTTGTGTTTGTCTGAGCCAAAATTGGTTGATAACTTTAAGACAACACAGTTCGATGCCCGTCGAAAGGGTAATGCCTTAGATGTCTCCAGGGTTGTCATGATCAGAAAGATGTTTAAGCATTGTTTGATAGGTGTGAGCCCCAATGGGTACAAAGATAGTGACTTCAACAGGGTTTTCAAAATGGGGCCCTAAGGATTCCACATCACTTGGAATCTTGGCCTCACGATTGTGATGAAGAGGTGGCTCGGTTACTCCTTGGAGTGACCCAAGAGCTCTAGTTGTACATTATGGCATACGGGCTGTGTCTTGATTGTAATTGGAGCACCAAGTAAAAATTGAGGTGGTGCTCTCCGAGAAGGAAGTGGGGGTGGAATTGCCTTTAACGAGGGGCGGGTTGATTGAAGAGGTAGGTGACATTGTTGGCTTAGGGGGAGCTAGAGTTGCTAGGGTTGTTAATGCTCCTCAAGAGGTGGTGCATGCTGATGAGGGGTCCAGTGGTAGTTAGGGGCAATCCCAACACTTCTTTGTTGGTGATTACGAGGGTATTAACATTGGTATTGACATTTCTAAGTTGAGGAATTGGGTTTAAATGAGGTAGGAGTGGTTCAATAGATACATGGAGGACTACCCCATGGGCTCTTTATCTCATAATATCGCTTCAATATATTTTTTCCATTATTATTATTGACATGCATCTATTGGGATTTAACTACTTTATTTGATTTTGTGTAGGTGAAATGGCTACCACCCCAAGCAATGTTTCGAGCAGTGAGGAGGCTGATGTTGAGCAGGCCCCGCTCAACAGTTTGAACATTGGGGCTCAGCAAAATGAGATCTTAAACAATTCAGAGAAGAGGGGGCTCAACTCAAAATACTTCGGCCAAAGGTTATCGTGCCTCGTTCCTGCTACTTCGAAGAGTTTGCTTTGATGTCTTGTTTCAATGGTGACAGAGACGGGTTGTTTTTGCTCCTATTGCTGCAAGTTCCGTTGCTGTACCCTTCGACACAGTAACTGGATAATGCATTGCTACTCCTTAACAAGTGCTGTGTACTTGAGCCATGTCTGTACCCACTCTAGGTGTATGCCTTTGGTTCTTAACCTTTTGCCTTTTTTTTTTTTATCAATCTTTATATTTGTTGGCACTTAAGACCTAGTGTTTTAATACGCAAGTACATCTACCATGGTGCCACCTGCTAGGGCAAGGTGTTTCTTACTGGTCAACAAGTTGATATGTGAAAAGCTAAAAATCACGAAAAAAATAAATAAAGAATGAGTAAAAAATTTAACCAATAAAAGAAATAATGATAAAAAGCTGGATTTAATCTCAACCATTTTTGTTCTAATCCTTAATTTTACATTGAAGTGGATCATTTCCTATGTATGTATATGTATATTAAAGTAAGTGGATGCTTTTTATATCTAATACTCTATTTAAGTTCTAGATTAAATAAATGTTACGAGTAAATTAAACACCAATTCAATTAAAATATAATTAAAAAATTTTATTATATTTTATATAAAATATATAATAATAAATTTAAATTTGAAATAACCTAAAAAAAGCACATATAATATAATTTAAACTTAAGATTTCATGATCTTATAAGCTTCCATATTACCATTTTGATAATTAGAGATGACAATGAAACGGGGCGAAGGTGGATGTTGTTAAATCCACCATCATTTCTCAATTGTTGGCACGTTTTATTTTACTACTCACCCTATTTCATAATGAATATATAATATTAAAAATCATTATCATTTCTATGGAAGTTGGATACAATCTCACTTTGCCGTTTCAATTCAGTTTTGCTACTCAACTTTAATATTTCAATATTAATAAAGTTGGATAAATATTTAAACATAAAAGATAGAATTTTTATAATTTTTATAATATATTATTACATTTTTATTATTTTAATGGATATATATACAAAGATAAAATGATAATTTTATATAATGAAACCGGGCGAGAAGAGACAAACAATTACCGTAACCAGTTCCTACCAACAGTTTAAAAAAAATTCACCCACTTTACTTAGATTTACTTATGGGCGGGGCCACCCGTTCAGACTCGAAGGCTTGTTCGAAAAATGAGAGGGTTTGGATGAAATATGAAGTTTGAAAAATAAGTTTGGATAAAATTTAATGCTCATTTTCTATATTCTTAGGGCAAGATTTTTTGGCCCAAGTCTAGTTCAACTCGAATATTATGATATAAAATAATATTATATTAATTATATATGTTAATTAATAATTATATATATTTATTATTAAATTAAGCTTTATTTTATAAAGTATTTTGATATAACAAATTAAAATGTTTTTGAATATAAGTTAAAATTGACAAAATTATTTATCAATTTTAAAATCAAGTTAAAATAATTTTAAACATGTCAAAATCATTTTAATACTCCAAAATGTTTTTCAAACAAGTCAAAATAGTTCCAGACTAAAAGTATTGATAACTTTTTGGCCAAGTATTGATAATTCTTTAAATATCGATACCTTTTGAAAAAAAAACGAGACCAAACTTGCATTTTGTTTTGACAAGCCTTGAAAAATATCGATACCACTTTATGGGTATCGATAATTTCTTAAAAATATTGATACATTTGCTAAAAAACGATACCAAAAGAGCATTCTGTTTTTCACAAACCCTAAGAGGTTTCGATCCAGTATCAATACCTTTAGGAGAAGTATCGATAATTTGTTTTTGATGTCGGTTTTTAAATGTACCAACGGTCACTGACTTAATATTAAGTACAAAAAATATCGATCGATATCTTTTCATACGATATCAATACTCGAAGTTGCAAGTGATATAAATGCTCTGATTTTTCATCCCCAACTGCTACAATTATGACACCAATAACCACAATGGTTAGAAATCAATTTGGGGCATAAACACCATCTTCCAAGGACCTACAACAACTTACAAGTAAATATCTTTAATCAAACATCTCAAGAGCTTAATTTTTCATATATTTCTTTCATACACTTGTGAGTCTTATCTTTATTTCTTTACTAAAGTGTATTTCATTGTATTGTAAGCTTCATTTGCAAATAATTTAATCTTGTTAGGATTGTCTCTTGTTTGCTAATTTGTATCTCTTTTGAGAGAATTTAAGACTTAAGATTTGGGTAGAAATCTTAAGTGATTGTAAGGTTAAACCTTATCCTCAAAGGTTCTACAAATCTAATGGATTTGAGAAAATCCTTAGTGGTAGAAAGCTAAGATAGTGGAGTAGACATTTGAGGCTGAACCACTTTAAATTCATTGTGTCAAATTGTTTTGATTTTCTCTATTCTCTTCCAAGAATTTTTAAAAGACCAATTCATCCCATCTTGACAATTTCAGTTCACTTCATCAAGTTAACATTTATATTTATATTTATATTAAACCACTAACCCAATAATAATTAAACTCATTATTCAAAACCTAAAAGAAAACTTATCCAACTAAATAACTCAACCCAAAATATAAATTTTTAAAATTTATATTTAATACAATAAAATATCTATTATATTTTTTTAATAGACTGGTGTGATTACATGGTAGTATCTGTTCATACTTTCTTAACCCTTTGACAATGCACACACACCTTTCACACACAGGTGCTTGAACCCGGGTCTTTTAGGATGAAAATCATCCTCTTTTCCACTGGAGCCACTCGTTGAGTTCAAAATATTTATTATATTTATTTATTTTTTAATATAATAAAATATTTATTATATTTATGGTAGTGTTTTTTAATATAAATATTTTTTAATGTGTTAGAAAAAAAAATTCAATTTAGTGTTTTTTTAGTGCATTATATATATTTTTAAATTAATTTAAAAAATAAACTATGGGTGGGCTTAGTCGGACTCGTGTTTACTTTTCTTAAATTAGATAGGATGAGCAAAAAAAATAAGCTCATTTTTTGTTGGACTGAGCCCAAACTTAGAAAATGAGTCTAAATATCTTGTATGTGTACAACTCGATCCGACTTATAAGTATTTCTAACTCTACCTATGTTAATTTTAAAAAAAAAATCACTTCATTCGAAATATATTGGACTTTTAGAATTTTTTTTTGGTGAATAACAATAATAGGGCAAAACTCGAACAGCAAACGCGACTAGCGCGACTAAAACTCAAGCCACACTTGGGATGATGAACACTCTTGACCGTTAGGCCATCACATGGGGTTCAGACTATTAGAAATTCTAGTATTGTATGATATAACTTTATATAGGGATATGTGAAAACTTATAAGTAAAAAGGGATAAATCCCAAAACTATACATGAACTACGATTTAATGTGTAATTGTATACATGAACTTTGATTTTGTGTAATTTTATACATAAAATTTTGATTTGATCTAATTTTTGTAAATTACTAACACAATTATAGATATGATATCATTTTATATTTATATATTACATGTATAAATATATATTTGCTCAATATAAAAATAATTTGATATTTTTATTTCTTTAAATGTGTATGATTAAATCAAAATTAAAATTTTAAATATACATTTAAACCACCGTTAAAATTTTATATGAATAATTATATTAAATTAAAATTTACATATATAATTGGAATTAAAATTCATGTGTAATTTTTAAGATTTATCCAAATAACAACAAATTTGAAGTTGCAATTTTCCATCGATTCACTTTTAAACTAAACCCAACGTTCAAAGGTGAAAGCCCACCCTGTTTTAGAGAAACACTCTCATTTGGTAAAAACATTTGATTTCTAACAATAAACCCTAAACCAACCCAAAGAACGAAAACACAAGCGCATCGACTATGGATGACGCGGAGGGAGGTCTCAGCTTCGATTTCGAGGGCGGTCTAGATGCCGGTCCCCCAGCCCCCACCGCCTCCATGCCTGTCGTCAATTCCGATCCTTCTGCCGCCAACAATACCAACAATTTTACCGCCCCTGGTGGTGTCCAGGCTTCGATAAATGATCCCGTCGCAAATCAAGGTGGTGGAGCTGGCCGAAGGAGCTTCCGTCAGACCGTGTGCCGGCATTGGCTCCGCAGTCTCTGCATGAAGGGTGATGCCTGTGGTTTCCTTCACCAGTACGACAAGTCCCGCATGCCCGTCTGCCGTTTTTTTCGGCTTTTTGGTGAGTGCCGGGAGCAAGATTGTGTGTACAAACACACCAACGAGGATATCAAGGAGTGTAACATGTGCGTTTTTCTTTTTCTTTTTGGCTTAATTATACTTGTATTTTCGTCTTTTACATTGAATTAATAGCTAGTACCATTTTTTATAGGATTTGGGTTAGCGGAACACTTAGATATAAGCTAAAATGGTGCTACTTTATATTGAATGTAACTTGCGAAATTATCCTTCCGTTTTATCTTCAATGAAATTTGTTAATAGCTTATAGAAATTGTGCTTTACATTGGTAAAACTAACTGTAAGGAATGATGGGTATCTTCTTTTGGAAGTCACTGGGACATCCAAATCATTTTGTTTTCCTTGAATTCACTAAAGCGCTTACCTTTCATGCACCCTAAATCAGACCCTGGAATTTCTTGAATATATTAGTACCAATTCTGTTTTATCATTAAGAATGTTTATTAATATGCAAAATTCCGCGGTTGCAGGTACAAGCTAGGTTTTTGTCCGAATGGTCCTGACTGCCGATATAGGCATGCAAAGCTCCCAGGACCTCCTCCTCCTGTGGAAGAAGTCCTGCAGAAGATTCAGCAATTAAGTGCTTACAATTATAACAACAAATTTTACCAACAGCGGAATGCTGGCTTCCCCAACAAACTGAAAAATCTCAGATTCCACAAGCACAAAACAATGTAAACCAAGGAGCAGCTGGAAAACCTTCAGCAACTGAATCTAATAACGTGCAGCAGCAGCAGCAACAACAAGTTCAACAACCGCAGCAACAGGTCAGCCAGACCCAGATACAAAATGTCCCCAATGGTCAGTCTAACCAGGCAAACAGAACTGCTATACCTTTGCCTCAAGGAATATCTAGGTGTGTTCAGAGTCCTGGGGTCTTTAATTGAGTTCTGTAAATCATTAATTGTATTTTATTTTGAATACAGTTAAGATACATCTTTTATTCAATAATAATTGCCCAAAGGAATTGTCATTATCTATAAGGTGTAATTGGTATCATAAAACCTGGAATAGGTAGTTGTTCTTTTTATTACACGTTTATACTGTATTATTCAAATTTGACAATTGAATGACTTACTATTCTTTTCTGCGTTGTTTTCCTCTTTCAAGCTCTTGTATTCTTTATTTTGCAGGGGCATCTAAAAATATGTTGATGCCTGTAAACTTTTGGAATAGAGATTACAGTTAAGGGTTGAATAAATTTATCATTTTTCTTCTCCTTTTCTCTTCTGTACACAAAGAGAAATGAAGTTATTATAAACTAAACTTGTTGAAGCCTTAGATACAACAAACAACTTTCTTGTGGTGAAAAGGATTGAGAAATTTAATGTATTATCATTTTCTTTATTTAGAATTTCAAAATATTTTTATATAACTAGGCCATCTTGATTAGAAGGACGTTATGTACTCTGGTGTCAGTGTGTTTATTTCCTAGTTTTGTTGGTTTAGATCTGAAAGAAAATCAATAACTTTTTTTTCCTTCTATTCCAGTGGCATGCTTATTTTGGTGGATTTGATTATTAAGTTTGCAGCTTCCTGTCTTTTCTACTTTATATGTTATGGTGTGATCCAGTGAGAGAAATGACAAATTAGAGATTGTATGAATAAGAAAGTGATTTACATGAACAATAGATGAAGAAGGTTATTGTTGTAACCCTGTTGTAGAATGAATTAAAATGCTCTGTAGTAAGAACCCTAACTGTAGATCTATGCTTTAAGTTTACGTAAAAATCTGTAAGTAGTGGATATATTGGTTTTGCATTTGTCAATCTTTCCAACAGGTTTTCAGCTAATATGTCTAAAAATCCTTAAGTATAAATTCAGCTTTATGATCAACAGTAAGCCATTGCCTTCTTATTATAATACTTTGTTCTTTTCTTAATGATTGATTACTGTTGTGAAATTCCATCTTAACTGTTGCTGTGGTAGTCATCTACCTTATACCAAGCTGACAGATTCTGTTTGCTGTTCTGTTTTTTTCTGAATTTTACATTATTGGCAGTGTTATGTTTCATTGCTGTGAAAAACTTGATTATAATTGATTACTCTTAAATATGGCACCCTAGGTATTTTATTGTTAAAAGTTGCAACCGCGAAAATCTGGAACTATCTGTTCAACAAGGAGTATGGGCAACCCAAAGAAGCAATGAGGCAAAACTGAATGAAGCTTTTGATTCTGCTGAAAATGTGATTTTGGTCTTCTCCGTTAACCGTACACGGCATTTCCAGGTACTTCAGGAATCTAATATCCTCCATCTATTTGAGAACCATACCTGTGTGTTATTCTGAAATAACTTATTCTGTATCCTCTATATTCAATTTGAGAATTCATACCTTTGTTATTCTGAAATAACTTTTCATCCATAGGTCTTGCATTACTATTTAGTCAGTCTTCATTAGATCTTATATATTATCAATAGTCCAAAATGTTGCCTTTTTATGTTGTATGATGTCTTAGTTATTACATTGTCTTGTCTTACTAGGGTTGTGCCAAAATGACATCCAAAATCGGTGGATCTGTTGCTGGAGGCAACTGGAAATATGCTCATGGAACTGCACATTATGGACGTAATTTCTCGGTAAAATGGTTAAAGGTGTGTTTCTCTATCCCCCTCCCCCCTCCTCTCCTTTTAAAACAAAATTTTCTATGAAGCTATGTTTTAAGGAACTAAAACATTAAAGATATTCTTAGCATGGAAGGTAGTTTTGACAATTTGTGTTTATTAGATATAATATTGCTGCATTTGTACTGGCTGATTGGTTTAGTGCCCTCTGTTAGATGCAATAGTTTGAATTTTTTGGGCATGCATCCTCAAATTTTCTGAGATTCTGATGACTAACTGCTGCTTGATATGTAGTTATGTGAGCTTTCTTTCCACAAAACTCGGCATTTGAGGAATCCCTACAATGAGAACTTACCAGTAAAGGTATAATTCCAGTCTTTGAAGGTTAAACCTTAACATTGATTGAGTATAACTTGGCAATAATTTTGTCATCTAACTAGGTTAATACTCTGGTTTATATGAATTATTTTCTGCTTTTACCGTGTATCATTTAGCTTTAATATACTGTTTGCAATAGACAATATCACAATATTTTACAATGTGACGCTGTTGTTTTTGGTGTGATTATAGTTTAACCTTACTTCTGTACTTTGTGCACTTGCAGATAAGTAGAGATTGCCAGGAGTTAGAGCCTTCTGTTGGTGAGCAGTTGGCCTCCTTGCTTTATCTTGAGCCAGATAGTGAGCTTATGGTATGCTTATTCTATTTTATTTTTCTGATTTCTGAGCTATTTTATTTTTTTGATTCCTGAGTTTGAAAACAATAGAAATAGAATTATTAGAAAAGTGTGGGAAAGTTGGAATTAGGAACAAAAAGAGAAGGAACCAAATCTTGTGTTTACTACTTGATTAGATGCTAATTAGTATGATATTATTTACATACCCTAATATGAGGTCCTTATATGTTATATGAGTATGGGTTAAAGACTCGTGCAGGCTAATAGTGTCCTAATAAATCATATTATGCTGGTGGCAGTAATGATAAGGTTTTGTGGACTCCAGAATGTTTTGGGGAGTTGAGTTATCATTTTGTGCTTACCAGAGCAATGTATTTGTGTACTTGATATTCCGTGGGAAATTGGTTAGAAACTAACCGATTGAGACACATTGCAGTTTGCTAATAGTCTGTCGAAGTTAAATACTAGTATTGTTTTGAACTACTTAAAGAAGGTAACGGCGTTGAAACATCATGAATTTGTATGTTTTATTCAATTGTTTAATCGCCATTGTATACAGGCAATTTCACTGGCATTTTGTTTGGGTTATGGCATTGCTTTCATTTTTCCATGCTTTTGGTTGAGATAAATAGGAGGCTGCATAAGGCTTACATTTTGACTTGCCCTTTATTTTATTGGATACCCACAGTGAAAGAATTTGTACAATGTATTCAATTGTTTAATTCCTTGGGATACAGGCAATTTCACTGGCAGCAGAATCAAAAAGAGAAGAAGAGAAAGCAAAGGGAGTCAATTCAGATAATGCAGAGAACCCCGACATTGTTCCATTTGAGGACAATGAAGAAGAGGAAGAGGAAGAAAGTGAGGAGGAGGATGAAAGCTTTGGTGCTGCAGCTCAGGGCAGAGGAAGAGGCAGAGGAATCATGTGGCCCCCTCACATGCCACTAGCCCGTGGTGCCAGACCCATGCCCGGGATGCGAGGTTTTCCACCGATGATGATGGGTGGTGATGGCTTTTCTTATGGACCAGTTACACCTGATGGTTTTGGGATGCCAGATCTTTTTGGTGGTCCTCGTCCTTTTGCACCGTATGGGCCCAGGTTTTCTGGAGATTTTACAGGTCCTGCATCTGGCATGATGTTTCCAGGGCGACCTCCACAGCCTGGGGGAATGTTTCCATCTGGTGGAATCGGGATGATGATGGGTCCAGGGCGTGCGCCATTTATAGGGGGTATGGGGCCCACAGGTGCTAATCCTGCTCGAGGTGGTCGGCCCGTTGGCATGCCTCCTATGTTTCCCCTACCTCCAGCACCTGCCTCTCAGAACTCTGGCCGGGCTATTAAAAGAGATCAGAGGACACCAACCAATGACAGATCTAGTGCAGGATCAGAGCAGGGTAGAGGTCAGGAAATGGGTGGTCCAGCGGGCGGGTTGGAAGATGAGACACAGTATCAGCAAGAAGGACAAAAGGCTCACCATGAAGATCAGTTTGCTGCAGGAAACAACTTCAGAAATGATGACAGTGAAAGTGAGGATGAGGCACCCAGGAGGTCAAGGCATGGGGAAGGGAAGAAGAAACGGAGAGGCTTGGAAGGAGATGTTGCCACTGCTTCTGATCACTAGATGCAATGCTTACGGTCCGGAGGATGTTAGAATCGCTGCCTTGCTCTCAACCACGTTGTCTTGCATGCCATTGTTGAACAATTTTAAGCAACTGACTTTGCATATGTAGATGGTTTCATCTCTCAATTGACATATTGGAGACCTGGAGAAAAACCTAGGTTTAGATTGTGTTTTGGTGCATTAGTTTTGCTCCAAACTGTGGAACTATATTGTTTATTGTGTATGATCATGCACCAGATCACGAGAAGGGTGATATATATTGTCAAGAAAGGTATTTAGCCTACATGCTATATCTTATGTAAGATTCCTAATGTTGGAAGGGTTAGGACATGGAAGTAAAAGGAAAAAGAAAAGGCTTTTCATTGGAGTTGGATGCATGATATTTAATGTTTCATGCCTTTTGTTCTTATTGCCATTGTTCTTTCTTTTTAATTTTTGGTATTCCTAATGGCATTGTTAATAATGCAAAATTTTGAAGCAATGCAAAATGTTTCTCAATTATTGGATCACATAATACATCTACAACACGACCAAACTCACTTATTTGATTGAATCATTGGTGCAGGGAAACTTCCTTTTTTAGCTGTCTCACAAATATGAAAAGGGTTAACTACATCACAGGTCTCTCAGTTTTTTTTTTGTCACCCAATTATGAATTTTTTAAAATTGATTACTTAATTATGGATTTGTCTCATTTTTTGTCACTCAATTATAATTTTTTTTAAATTGACTATCCAATTAAACGAGATTGTTCTTTTAGTTGCAACTCTGTTAATTGCACTAAGAATAGGGTAACATGACAATTGAAAAATCGATATAATAATAAATTTAGTTATCAATTTTTACATATTATATCAATTTAATCATAATTTTAAAAAATTAATCTTCAAAATTTATAAATGATCTCAATTTAATCTTAATTCTAAAAACTTCAAAAAAATATGTAAAAATACATAAATATTTTCAAAAATATAATAATAAATTTAAATTTTATATTATGTTGAATTTTTTTAAAATTTTATATTAATATTAATATTAAATAGAAAAACCCTTCCCCGTCTACCTCTCCCCCTCCTGGCATTCAATCACTAATTCAGTATAATATATAAAAATTGAAGATTAATTTTTTAAAATTATAACTAAATCAATATAATATATAAAAATTAATGATTAAATTTGTTATTATATCAATTTTTCAACTACCACGTCACCTTCCTATCAGTGTAATTAACGAAAATGGAGAATAAAAAATAATCTTGATTAATTGGAAAAAAAAATGACCCATATTTAGATGACGTGTGATGTAGTTTACCCATGTAATAATAGTAGTTTGATTCTTACAGCGTAATTTAGCAAACAAAATTAGGGGTGTGGCTGCAAATGAAGATAATCAAAACTAGTTTAGAGAACAGATCTGCTTACACTGCAAATTTTAATATTTTGAAGTACTGAATACACTATTTTTCAGTAACAATATAATTTTACAAATACTCAAGTTTTCCAATTATTGAATAATGCATTGCACACTCACCATACACAATAATAATTGCACCAATCAATTAAGTCAACATTCTCTTGCAAGTATAATCGAACATAATCTGTAAAAGACTTTTGGATCTTTGATCTTCAGGCAATTTTAGAAGGCGAGCAACTTTGGAGAAGCCGGCATGGTGTATACGTAGCGAATCTGCCTCCATTTCAGGTTTTAGCTCCTGCTTTGGAAGTTTTGGTCTTGATAAGGCCCATTGCATTGCCCATATGGCCAACGGGCGCATGTAAGTCAGAGACCTGTATTGATCATCTGTGTTGCAAGCTTCCGGAGTTTGAAATGAGTAACTGTAAACATATTAGCAACATGTTAATGAGCAAATGATGAATATTAGAACAATAATCATCAATGTCATGTTTCAAGAAGTAGATGCAGAAGCATGAAATTTTTCCACTGCAAGTATTTCAAAGGGTAAAAAATCCCTTCCAAGTCATTGTTGCTACTATCTAGTTTTTCAGCAGAGCTTGAAATTGATCGTCTTACACATTTACAATCTTATTTTATGGTTTCAATGATAACAAGATGGAGTTCCCCTACATTACATCTAAGGATTATATCTGGAGTGGAGTAAATTTTGTACTTGCCACCGTCCTAAAGCAAAAGGAAGTAACCCAAAAGACAAGACATTTGAAGAAATCGATAAAAAACTCCAATCTCAAATCTCAAGAAGGATTACTTTCTTCTGAGGTCTGAGAAATGGGAGAAAAAAAATTCAACATTAAGAGGAAACTTTTACAATCTGTGAATTCCATTTGGTTTTAAATCGTTCAGTATCTATTCTTATGTCACCAAACATTAGTGGGGAGGCTTTCCAAAAAAATCATATGTCAACTACAGAAAAAAAGAAAAAGAAAGAAAAGCCATCTTACCCAAGTCCTTCTTCTGACCACACTGATTCAAAGATGCCACTTGCAGTATGAAATGCCATATCCACCAAATCTTCATGGATCATTGTTGCAGCCACCGCATATGTAACTCCAGACCATATTTCTCTTGCTTGCATTGATGACGTATCAACTCTTCCATCAGGCAGCATCCCATTTACAGCCCCCCGCTTTCCACCTTTCACTTTTAAGACATTGTAGTTGTATACCATCTCTAACACACTTCTTGCTTTGTCTTCATCGACTATTGGAAAAAGACCACATGCCCTTGCATACCTACAAAGACATTGTAATTCATTACCACGTGAATAAAACAATATAAAGAAATTTTGCTGGGATGAAAAGGAACATGCAACAAGATTAACAAAAATAATAATCTCACGTCCAATTGTTCAAAATTTCAATTAGCTTGTGCAAATTGTGAAAATATTCATGCTTAGACTTAAAAACATTATGTGATAGATGCATGCCAATATCATCTTTTAAAGGTACTGCTTATATTTTCTAATCAGAAAAATAAATGAGAGAAAATCCTAGGTTCAGAATAAAGAAAATGCTTTTGAAATGAGAATTAAGAAACATAAAATTCTAACAAAAACATATTCTAGATTATGCCTGAACGTAAATGCTGGACTAAAATTTAAGTTACATCCATCATTACAGACCATTGGCCAGCCAATTGATCAGCCTGAATAGATGAACTTGTGCGACTGCCACTGTTGTCATAATTAAAGTAAGAGCCATTCCACAATTTCTGATAGACATCTTTTGCTTTCAGAAACTTGTACCAAAAATAATCTTCAGAACCCTTGTCTCCTACTTCATGTGCCAAGACAGATGCAGCCTGTAAGGCTGCCACCCATAGCCCACCACTATAGGCACTTACACCAGATACAGACCACGTATCATATGTCTGATCAGGGAAGCCGTCATTCTCAATCATCCCATCACCATCCTTGTCAAATTGATCCATATAAGCCATTGCAACATAAACAGAGGGCCAAACGGCTTGCGCAAACTTTTTGTCACCTGTGGCAATGACATCCCTGTAAACTTGGAGAACAAATTTTGGATTCAAGTCTTTCCATTGATCAGTGTCATAAAGGCAGTATGCATTTACTTCAAACCATGGGTCATCCATTCCAATATCATGTGGAACAGCTCCAAGAACCTTTCTTGGAGCCAGTTGTCCATCATGTAAAAGTTTCATCTTACTAGGATCATGCATCATTACTGCAGCTGCAAAGTCTCTTTGGATGCTGAGTTGTAGTTTTGGAAATAACATTATTAGTGCAAAAGATGCATAAAAATGGACATCATAGGTGTTCCACATGTGATACTCAATTCCTTCAAGATAAAGGAATTGACCAATGTTTTCCTCTCCTTCTTGAAGCAAATTTGTTCCTAAAGCCGAATTTGATGTAATTGGAGTGTGTATTTGCTCAAGTATAGAAGTCATCCTTCCCAAAATGTCAATGGCAGTATCATTTTGATGGGGAGCACCAATTATGCTTTTCAATCCTAACTGTGATTTATCAAGGGAAAACTTCTTTCCTCCAATGCTTACTAAACTATGGACCGGAGAAGACCCATCTGCAGTACAAACAAAAGCGGAAAGATTGGCACGAGTCATCTACAATAAATCCAATTTTAACAATTGAGTTAATATCTAGGTACCTGTCCAAATCGTTCCCCCTGAATTAAGATAATAGAGCTCATTGAATAAAGTGACGGGGTACCTGTTGAACGAGTTCAGGAAAATTAGAGCCTGATAGCATGGGTAATTACAAATAATAAGACAAGAACTAACCATTCAGGAAGCCTCTTGTCTTCGAGTACAGGCCTTTGCCATGTTTCGATCTGTGATTCCCAACTGTTGTGCTCTATGTTTCAAGAAAAAGAACATACAAACGCAAATAAGGACTATAAGCAACTGATTTGAGAAACTGTTAAACTTAAAATTTGAGGGCTCTTTCCATTAACAAATCTTATAAAGTTTAGATAAATTTATTCTTATAATTTTAGAAACCATGATTAAAATAACGAAAAAAGAGAAATATTACCAAGAATAGCATCATGTGCAATATTTGCTGCAGCATCCCCATTAGTTCCATGGAACTTCGTATAGCGCCTGTAAGTAATACACTATTCAGCAAGCAAATAAGCTTTCAAATAGGGATATTTCTTCTTCAAGTATGTAATCACAAACCTGTAATAAGTCTTTCCACCCATAAAGTTTACTTCAGGACAGTCCCATGCCAATGAGAAATTAACAGTACGTACAGCATCAGATGGAATTGTCACAGAAGCTGCAATGGCTGCCCCGATAGATGACCCTTGTTCTGAAGGCACTGATGCTTCAGTGGATTTTAAATGCTCAAAGGAGCCATGCTACAAAAACATTTTGAGATGTCTCAAGTTCAGTGAAATGATGATCAATGTTGACCCAGTAATTTTGCCACCACGCTTAAGTAGCTTAGAGGCAATCTTTGTGAATAGTACACAAGGAATCTGAAGGGGAAAAAATCAACATACCTCTTTTATTTCTTGCCACATTTCTTTTGCGGTTATGCCTTGTGAGTTTCCAGATATCAAAAAGCAGGGGCACTCTGAAATACGAATGCCATCGGTTTCCTGGGCAGCGATTGCAAAAGTCACAGGAGGTTGTTCATCTGCAGTCCTGTAGCAGTAATAGAAGGTGTTAATTATAGAAACCAAAAAGAAGCAATGCAAAAGCTAATACACAGATCAAACCAAGTTGAAACATTTTTTATCCCCAGCTTCACTGATGACCTTACATGTGATGTAAAAGGACACCGCGCACACCATCCTTCATCCTAGCAAAATCAGTTGATATGTTAGTAGTATAAACCAAAATATGCTACAAAGATAAGAACATTCTGATAAAAGGAAACAAATAAATAAACAAGTAATATGTAGAATGAGTGAAACTGAAAATCAGCATACAGACATCTGCACACACATCTATACAAATCTGTGTGTATGCGTATGTGTGCAGGTGCAGGTGTGTGAATACATATATAAGCATGACATGCTTACATTATTTTTGAATTGGAGTGACGACCAGAAAATTCAGATACTCCTCCCACGGAATTCTGAGAAGATATACACAAAAATATGGCACGAATACTAGCTGCTAATGGTCAATTGAGGGATAAACACATTAAAAGGAAAATAGTTACTCACAGCCCAAGTGAAAAGCAACGTGACATCTGCACTGGTGTTTCCAGTATTATATAGCTGAACTATCAAAAATCAAACTGATCAATTCCAAAGCAAGTCATGTTCACCATAGTAAAGAAAATTTTTAGAAGATCCATTCTCACAGTGAAAGTAAAAGCTGAAACGGGAAAGCTGCTTTCTTTGTAATTATCAGGAATAACAGGTGAAATTTGCCGACAAACAATTTTAAGTTCTGGGTCAGGTTCACCTGCATTTTAGGACAAGATTGTGACCACCCTATAAGATGATACATCCAAGAATGTGGTCATAAAAGAATAAAGGCAAAAGGTTCACCATTTGGTAATGTAGATACCTTCATATACTGTCCAAGCCCTTGGGTATAAAGCATGATATGTAGAGTTATTACCCCTAAGATTCCAGTCCCAGGAACCAATTCCAGAAACTGCATCTTCTCTGTTAATGCAAATGATATTCGTAATTGGTAAGATAACCTTTTCTTGTTCTTCCAATGTACCAAACAAAGCGTATTGCTCTCAAGCAATAATAAATGGCATTCATTTATTAAACATAGAGATAAAAGAATATCTGCTTACTTGACTAGCTCAGAACTTGCCGGGCACAGTACACTGGAATACTTTTCGCCGTTTGAGCGTGAAACAAAAACCTACAAGAAACATGTAAAGTCGATTAAGACAGATTAATATTATTACTTTTTGCAAATAAACAATCATAAGATATCAATGCCATGAACCTTACACATCATCCCCTACAATTAAAAGGGTAACAGTAATGACAGTTGAAAAAAAAAAGTGGAAAAGGGGGGCAACTTCTTAATCACAACTTCTGTTATCTTGCAGATACTTCTGCCAGAAAGTCATGTTCATCAACAACTAACAAATGTCACAGACTCACAGATTTAAAGAAGCATAGCATAAGATGCTTGTTAGAAATTTCCCAGTTTTTGACAAGCCAACTTTTGATAGAACATGCGTCTAGTTTAAATTATAGCTGCTGGCAATAGAAATGATGCAACACCAGTATATTCCTTTCTCTAGGCTGGCTAGGGATAACCAACTTACAGAAAACTGATTCGCTAAAACTGGTTTCTCTTCACATATTCTAGGAAATAGTTGCCAGCGCTGAAATTCACCTTTGTAACTTCTTCCAATGCTTCCGGCACTGAAAGTCGTTATTGAGAAGTGGAACAAGAGGGATAAGAATATTAAAAGAGTTAGTACTCAGGAAAAGAACAACAACAATGAGGCACATGAAGTGGGTAAATTTCAGAGAACATTATGTTGCTGCTAACATTTTTCAGACAAATTGTCATATTTGAAAATCCAAAAAACTAATATGGATATGTGCTGCTTAAATGCATAAATAATTCAAAGGTTAAAAATTTTTTTATTTGATTTGTAAATTAATAAGCATAGGAATGGTTTAAGGTGACTTTACATCCCAAAGAAACATCTGACCAATAAATTAATAAAAGCATTCTTTCTTTAATGTTATGTATAGAAGTAAACTGAAATAAGAATTTTCAGCAAGTAAATGAAGACATACCCAATACCACCTAGAGGAATACCATGAGAAGATGTGATATAGCGCTTAGCAAATGGGTCAATAATAATACCCCGCTTCAAAACAAACATGAAGATGTGGTGTCAGAAAACAGAACAGAAAAATTAGGTCAAATGGTAATATTTACCATTTATAACACATGAAGCTAAGAAGAGGTAATTAAGTAGGTTACCTTTCCTTTGGCTGAGTTTTCTCGGATCAGCTGCCACAGCCGAATACCTATGGGAGCCTATCAAAGCAAAACAATGGTTTGTGGATCAAATAATAAGAAAAGGTATGCATTTTCCAAACGCTTCTACCAAATGTGCATTATACTGTAAAGAACTTGTCTATATGTGGTTAAAATAAGATCAAAACATTGTAATAATTGCCACCAGACAATGCACTGATAAATGTTTGTCAAACACTATCTTCTCCTTGTTCTTTTTATACCACTTCAAACCTACTTCATGTTTTAGCATCTCATACCAGGGTGCTATTATCTATTGGAGATTCTAGAAAGTATTGGCTGTAAGACACTTGACAAAACTAAGCTCAAGTTCAACTATGTTTGACATGGCGTGTCAACTTGGTTTTGGCAAATTTCAGGAGCTAAAATTCATTTACAATAAAATGTCTTGGAAATCTTGTACATTTTGTTTAGATGATTTATATTAGGGTTAATATATACGAGGTACCTGAACTTGGCACTTGGAACCTAAACTTTTTTTTGGAACTAATTGGTACCTAAACTTAGAAACTGTAACCATAAGCCAACTTGATACTTTTTTAGGTACTTGACTAATGCTGTTAAAGTATGCTGATGTGGCATTGATGACCAATAGCATGGTGATGTGATAGCTTCACATTTTGATATGTGGAAAAAAATTATATTTTTTTTATTTTTCCCAATTGTAAAAATGTTAGGCTGCCACATGTCATCATGCTATTGGTCATCAATGCAACATGAGCATACTTTAATAGCATTAGTCAAGTACCTAAAACAGTATCAAGTTGGCTTATGGTTTCCAAGTTTAGGTACCAGTTAGGTCCAAAAAATGTTTAGGTACCAAGTAGGTATAAATTGCCAAGTTCAGGTACCTCCTTATATATTAACCCTACTTGCATGATTCATCTCATATAAACTCATTGTCTCAATCATAGTGTTATATATTTGATTACAGTAAAAAGAAATGCTGTGCAATTTTGTAAACAAATTCTGATGCAGAGAGTTAGAATTCCATGCTTAACAGCCTATAACTGTAATAGGTGCTCACTCACAATCATATTGCCAATCTTCAAATCACTTAAGCTATTTTCTGTTTATCCTTTTGAAAATGTCTCCTTAAGAGTGTTATGCATTTACATTTGAAACAACAAAAGTAAATTACACAGTATATAAGTCACAAGGTTTATGATTTGCAAAAACCATGAAAATTTTTGCTGTCTAAACATACCATATGAAGCTTCTCTTGAAAAGTTAGAGTGAACATTGAAGGAACTCGTCCCTCACCATTTAGTTTTCGCCTCCAAGTCAGTGATGGCAGTTTCCCTGTGTCAACCTGAAGCAAAACATGCAAAAGCATCAGAAATATAAATATGTACAAAAAAGCCTTCTGAGTAGCAAAATGCAAGTTGGAAGCCTATGACTAAAGAAATCATTATCAGACACTGAATACAACTCTTAAACATAAAAGCAGTAGTGATATTGACAGTCATCAATGAGAGATTTATTGGATTCAGAATCTTTCCTAGACTTTAAATATCATAAGCAATTAAGCATCCTTCATTCATATGATGAGTTACGAATGGTAGATGAAAACAGGGAGAGCTGCATGTTGGCTTCAACATTAAAAGACTAGGAAATGAATAAAAATTTAACTCATCAGACTTTATGATCTGGTTTGGCTGGATCATAAGCTTCTTTTTCTAATAAGGATCAGAAGCCTTTAGGTCTTGTATATGTAACTTTAACAACAATTATAACTTTTTTTATATCCACCTTTTATAGAAGGCTTCTAACTCGAACAAAATGAAGTCAAACCCTTAATAAACAAGTAGAAAGAGGCCTTACCTGAATTCCATAAAGCAGAAATGCAAATTATTAGCGTTCCAAAATGTAAATGTGGCTTACCTTATTTATTGAATGATTAGATGTATCTTTATCTCCTTCATCAAAACCATTATCCAGGATCTTTCTCTCAGACATCTTTCCTGAATATACATACAAGTGAATGGCAAATAAATCAGCTTAATTGCTTTGAAACAACTTGCAATAATGACATCAGAACAATAAAACTATAAAATTTGAAAAAAGGGTTCTAATTCTGCATAGCTTCATACATACCTTTTTCCTTTCTCCACCCTTTTAGCAATTACAAAGAAGTACAAGTCTTTCAAAAGAATAAAATACAAAGTTAGAACTTACGTATTAACAATTACAGACAGCATTTACAATTATCATTCTCCACAACAAGAATGCCATAATAAGGCTTCAAGATACTTTTTACTTTTTTTTGTTTGTTGAAATTTGGTTTCTACTGAATTTCAAATCCCATCTTTTAGCTTTATTTTAAAAGTTTATCCTAGACTCATCAGATTAAGAAATTAAACTTAAGATCCATAGACTCTAAAATGGTATACAGTAAAACCAATATTTCCAAGTTCATTGGAATTGATTCTGTTCAAACACATAACATGCTTAAAACTAACTTTAGGCAAATCAATATCCAATACCTTCATGCCTACATACATGCATACATAAAAGTAGTGAACGGCTAAAATTCCATATCCATTAATAACCCATTTTCCTGCAATCACTGATCAACTGCCTGGCAAATAGAACTACGAATAAGCTTATAATATACATTATACGTATAAAAGATCACGAAATAATACATGAGAAAAAAAAGTGAAGTCTCTAACCTGAGAAGCTTTGACCAGAACCTGAAATAGGTTATAGGAAAAGAAAGGATTGATACAATGTTGAAACAAAGATCAAATGCTTGAATCCTCAAATTTATAGGAATGGGTTTATGAGATTTAGAGAAAACATGTTAAAGGTTAATCAAAAGACTTTCAGTTTCGTATCCTGCCCCCCACGCATTCTGAGCTGATCTTGTTGTCTTATAATTTAGCTATTTCATTTAAAGCCCCTTGACTTTTAGGTTTTTATTTTATGATCCTAGATCTTTTTTCAAGTTACAATTATAATCGATGTGACTCATAGAAAATATTCAACCTTAATTATGTTATAAAGTGCTACTACATTTTAATTTTTCTAAAATCGTTTTGAAATTATTTTTTATTCAATTAAGCAAATAATGTAAGTCTAACATTTGAAGGAAAGATTTCTAAGGTAATTAATCAAGTCCCTTTCACTAAACTAGCAAGCAAGCTCTGCTCCTTTTTTTATTAAGAGTAACGAATAAGTTTTAGTAAGTTGGAATAAGAGGCTGGTGGGGGTATTATTGAACAAGACTTGAATCAATTGAGGCCAAAATCAAGAGAAAACAAGTTAAAAATGAGATGGAAATTTCAAAGAAAATTATATAATCCAGTTGTTATGCTTGTTTTTTAGGCGGGAGGTATCTCAATATTAGATTCTTGCCATTGACTTTTTGCTTAGTAATAAACTTTAGGGGTAGTTTAGCAATGTTTTTTAAAAGTGATTTTGAGCAAAAAAAAAGTATTTTTAAGAAAAAATTAAAAAAAAATTATCTCCTTTCGACTAAAAAAGTGCTTTTTCAAAATATTTTTGATGTCAAAAGTACTTTTGAAAAACTCAAAAGTACTTTGCTTAGTAATGTTTTTATCTCAAAAGTGTTTTTTGTCCTAAAAATATTTTTTATCCTAAAAGTGCTTTTGAGAAGCAATACTAAACAAAGACTAATCGGTTCCGACTCCATTCATATGATTTTAAGGTTTTTTTTTTGCCAAACATAAAATTTTAGTTTAATTTTTCAAATACTATTTTTTAACACACTTTCTTAATAATTACTTTAAAATATAACATTCATAATTATTGTATTTTACATTTGCAAATTGATAATATCTATTATTTTGCCAATAAAGAATTGTTTTAATAGAATCAAGATGATTTATTAGAAAACACAAAACAATCATGATCAGGTTCTTAGTAAACCCCAAATAAAGACAAACAATTAAAACAAACAAAAGTCAAAAGCATACTGATAAACAAAAGCAACCTTATCCTCTTCCTTTCCCTTCAAACGTATGATCGATAATTGTTTCAACACCTTCAAAATCTACTATCGACCATCACCCCTGGTTGAAATCGTGCAAACCTACTACTAGTCAATATCCAGATCTAGCATTCATCGCTTATGAGAACATCTATGTCAGCAAAATCGAGACTATTGGTTAAATGGAAATTTACAAACAACTAAAACTAGAATGACTTGTACAAGCTTCTAAGCTGTTAAGTCAACTAAGTCACATCCTTAGCCTATCAAATTCAGCTGTCATAGCTAATCTTTTCTTAAAAAAAACAAAATTACAACTTAACTAAACAAGTTAACATGTTACAAACTAAATTAACATAATCACATTAAAAGCTAAATACTCCAAAAGTTGCTGACTCTGCCAACTGCTTGTTGATGCTGCCTGATGCTGCTAGATGTTGGCTGATGCAGTTGGCTCACTTCATCTTGTTGCATGGTTGCCAAACATTCAACACTCCTCTTTAGCTACCATGCTGCAAACTCCTATGATTCTTCTCAAGAACTCAAACCTTGCATAAGCAAGAGGTTTAGTCAAAATATTTACAAATTGAACTTCAGAGCTGCAATGCTTCATATTAACTTCTTTTGCTAACTCAGCTTCTCTAACAAAGTGATACTTAATCTTAAAGTGCTTGGTTTTGCCATGAAACATAGGGTTCTTGGTAATAGCAACAGCTGACTGATTGTCAACTCTGACTTCAGTAGCTTCATTTTGCTCCTCATTTAAATCACTTAGGAGCTTCCTTAGCCAAATGGCTTGATTAATAGCTGCAAGAGCTGCAATATACTCTGCTTTTACTATTGATTGAGCTACAGTCTATTGCTTCTTTGAACTCCAAAAAAAAACCCCTGAACCAAGAGTGAAAAGATACCCTGATGTGCTTTTCATGTCATCAACTGAACCAACCCAATCACTATCTGAATAACTAACCAGCTTCAGCTCCTTAGTCTTTCTAAACTTCACTCCATAGTTTAATGTCCCTTTGACATATCTCAATACTCTTTTAGCTGCCTTGAGGTGTGTAACATTGCAGCAATGCATGAACCTTGATAGCAGGCTGATTGCATACATAAGGTTTGGCCTTGTTGCTGTCAAATAAAGCAAGCAACCTCCAAGGCTCCTGTACCCTTTTTCATTAACTCTTTCAAAAACACCTATGCTTGAGAGCTTTTCATTTAAGGCAACTGGTGTGGTCCCTGGCTTGTACTTATCCATGCAGAACTTAGACAAAATCTTGGAAGCAAATGCTTGTTGTCCAATGAAAATTGCATCTTGTGTTTAAATGACTTTCATACCAAGAAAGTAACTTATTTTGCCTAAATCAGACATTTCAAACAAATCTTGCATCTGCTTCTTAAAGTCACTGATCAACTCATTCTTGCTTCCAGTCACCAACAAATCATCCACATAAAGTGAAACAAGTAGTAAAGTTTCAATATCAACCTTCTTGACATAGAGAGTAGGCTCACTAACACTCTTTTCAAATCCCAATTTTGACAGGTAAGAGTCAATCCTGTCATACCAAGCTCTTGGAGCCTATTTGAGGCCATACAAGGCCTTCTTTAGCCTATATACCTTATGCTCTTGACCAGCAACCTTGAAGCCATTTGGTTGCTCAATAAAGATTTCTTCCTCGAGGAAACCATTTAAGAATGCAGACTTGACATCCAACTGGTGTATTTTCCATTATTTTTGAGCTGCTAAGGCAAACAATAACCTTATAGTATCCAACCTTACTATTGGTGCAAAGGTTTCAAGGAAATCAATCCCATATTGCTGACTGTACCCTTTCACAACAAGCCTAGCCTTGTGCTTGTTCAGTGAACCATCAGTATTATGCTTGGTTCTGAATACCCACTTCACTCTTATGACTTTCCTATGCACAGGCCTGTCTACCAACTTCCAGGTGTCATTTTTTTTGGATCATGTTCAACTCTGTCTGCATTGCTTCCATCCAATAATCTTTATTTTCAGCTTTCTCAAATGTGGTTAGTTCCACAATGGTCATATCACACCTCTGATAAACATCAGTGATAGACCTTATGCCTCTAACAGGTACTTCATCATAGTCCTTTTCATTGTTAGAATCAACTTCAAACTGTTGAAGCTCAACCTCTTCTTGATCTTTCTCATTAAAGCTTGTATCTGCCTCATTCCACTTCTAAAAACTATCTTCTTTGAAGCTCACATCCCTGCTCACCACAATCTTCTTGGTTGAGGGATCATACACTCTATATTCCTTCTTGGTGCTGCTATAACCAACAAAGATCCCAAGCATGGACCTTTTCTCAAGTTTGGTTCTCTTTTCAGCAGGGACCAATAAATAAAACAAAATACCTACTCCCACTTAGTGAAGAAGTCTTCATATGTCCACATATGTCAGTATGAACCAACTGAAGCTTCCCTTGTGCTCTCCAAGCTTTGTTCACTGGGAAAGGCAATCTGGTTTGCTTGCCAAGTTGACAAACCTCACACACATCCTTCTTGACTTCCACATGAGTTATATCTTCAACAAGATTCAACTTGTGCAGCAGGCTAAGTGACTTATAGTTCACATGTCCTAGCCTTTTGTGCCACATACAAGACTCATCTATTGTGCATGCATAACTTCTAGGATCTAACTTGTTTACATCCAAGACAAAATATTTATCAAGCATAGACACTGTAACTATTGTTAACCATTCTGATCCTTGATCACACAACCATCTTTCTCAAATATTAGTGTATAGCCCTTTTCTAACAATTGACCAACACTTAAAAGGTTTTTATCTAAGTCAGGTACAAACAACACATCAGAAATGACTTTGTTACCTGTCAAAGTGTTGATCAGTACCCTGCTTTTGCCCTTGGCTTCAATGAATTCACCATTGCCTATTCTGACTTTGAACTTGTAGCTAGTATCCAAGTCTTTGAACAAACTTTCCTTAGAAGCCATGTGGTGTGTGCATCCACTATCAATCAACCAATTTTTCCTCACCTTGCTTGAACTAACAAAACATGAAGTTGTGAAGACATGCTCCTCTTGAGCTTGGACATTTTCAGGAGCTTGAGCTTGGTTTTGCTGCTGAACAGGTGCCTTCTTTTTATTCTTGCAGACTTTCTCCATGTGACCAAGCTGCTTGCAGCTTCTACATTATATGTCTGGCCTAAACCAGTAATACCTCTCCAAATGAGTAGACTTCTTACAGTGTAAGCATTATCGGAATTTCTTCCTGCTCCCATCCTTTTTGGTATTTTCTTTCTTTTCTGACAAGGGCTTTTTGCCCTTGTAACCTGAACTATTGCTCGAACTCTCCTTAGTTCTGACTTGAAATGCAGAATTTGAATACTCCTCCATCCTATTTACCATCTTTTGCTCTTGTACATAAAGAGGATTTATCAGTTCTGTTAAGGAGCTGGTTGCCAAATCCCTTGAGTTCTCCAATGAGGAGATCTTGGATTCATAGTTCTCAAGGAGTGTTGTGATGACTTTTCAACCACTCTCCTATCACTAAACTCATCTCCTATCAGCCTGATGTTGTTGACAGTAGACATGATCTTATCAGCATATACTTTGATGAACTCAGATTCCTTCATCTTCAAGTTCTCGAAATCTCTCCTCAAGTTTATCAGTTACTGTTGCCTGGTCTTGTCTGACCCTTAAAACTCCTCCTTCAGCTTGTCCCAAGCCTGCTTTGGAGAGTTGCAGGCAATAATCCTTGTGAATATTGCACATCTTAGACTCCATTCTACAAGCAGGACATGGCTTTATACTTCTTGGCACAATCCTCATTTTGTTGCTTAATTTGAGCTATGGTTGGATTAGCTCTCAAGGGTGGTGGCTCTGTGTCTAATTGAACCACACTCCATAGGTCATATCCTTGCAGGTAAGTCCTCATCTTCACTGACCAGATGTTGTAATTCTCTCCGGCAAAAATAGGTGGTGTTGGATGTGAAAAACTCATGGTTTCAGCAACAAAATAACCACAAAGGCTTATGTTTCTTTTCTTTCAAAACACACAACAATAGCAGATAACTTTCAACAAAACAGGTCCCTCAAAGAATCAAGCTCTCGATACCATTTGTTGGTTTTTTTTATCAACTCACAAACATGAACAACTCGAAACATGTAATGAAAGAAAGGAACCAAAGCTAAAAGAAGTCAAAAAATTGAGAAGAAAAGTCACTAATCTTCATTGCTTGATCTGTCGATAAAATACAAAACAAGACATAAATGGAAATTTACAAACAACTAAAACTAGAATAAATTGTACAAGCTTCTAATCTGTTAAGTCAACTAAGTCACATCCTTAGCATCTCAAATTCAGCTGTCATAGCTGATCTTTTCTTAAAAACAACAAAATTACAACTAAACTAAACAAGTCAACATGTTACAAACTAAATTAACATAATTACATTAAAAGCTAAATACTCTAAAAGTTACTGACTCTGCCAACTGCCTGTTGATGCTGCCTGATGCTGCTAGATGTTGGCTGATGCAGTTGGCTCACTTCATCTTGTTGCATGGTTGCCAAACATTAACAGAGACCCCGTCCGCCTTTTTCGTTCCTTCGTCTCTTGGATCGACACTGGTCCTTCCTCCACCCAATAGACATCTTGTTTTCGGAGAAATCTTTCTCGAGTTAAGAGGCCAGCGACCCTATTACCAGCTCTCTTGATATGCTGGAATTTGAATCGTTCAAACCCCAACACTAACTATTTTGCATCCAAAATGTAGCTACTCACCCTCAATCTATCAATATCAATATTGTTGAGCTTGAAAATGACCACTCCCGAGTTACCTTCAAGTTTCGCTCTCCAGATACCCAAATCCCGAGCAAATCGGATGGCCTGCTCATCGACCAAAGCTTCTGTTGCCAACGCACAAGGTATATGCTCCCTTCAAAAACAAGTTGCGCCTAATATTAACCCCTCTGAGTTCCTAACAACAACCCCCGTCCTTAAAGCCTGTAGGTAATTGAAAAATCCCATATCAAAATTTACACAAACCCAAGGGTCAACAGAAGGCTTCCGAATTGTCAACTCGGTTCCCTCAACATCTGTATGCTTGATGCAATCGAAACTAACTAAAAATATGACTAAGGCAAGTGCACCTATCAATTAATAGTATAGTTACAGTAACCACAGATATTGTTCCCACGAGGACCAAAAGTACTAGTAATAAGTGCCTTCCTATTATCTAACCGGTCGAATAAAGTGATTGCTCTAAACTAATTTAACTAAATTAAAAAAAAGTGTGTCAAAGATTAAAGCGAGAAATAGTAAGTGTTTTTATACCAAGAAGCAAACAATACCTAGGAAAGACTCCATCTAGATTTCATCTGCCATTATCATTCTGAATTAAGCAATTTATTCACTTAGTATTTTGATCCGTAAAAATCCCTAAATTATGCTAATACCTCTATTCAAGCATAAAAGCAACTGACTCTAAGTTGATTAATTGAAATTTCTTTGTAATTAAAACCCCTATTGTCGCATCAATTCGATCTATGGATTCCCCTATTAGATTTGACTCTAATCCGGTAGATTTATGTCGTCCTATTTCTAGGATTGCATGCAAATCCACTCAATTATGCTAGATCTACTCTTAAACAATGTCTATTCCTCCTCTGATTTAAGCACATCAAATAAGAATTAATATCTCAATAATATTAATCAAGAATTAAGCACACATAATTGAGCACAACATCTAAGTATTTATTGCGTAAAATCAAAAATCAAATGATAGAATTCATCCTAGGGTTCAGCTCCCCTAGGTATTTAGGAATTTAGTTCATGCTAATAAATGGAAACATCTCAAAAATAATATAACCACAAGATGAAGAAAAACTCATAATAAAATCAAAAGAATTTAGAAAGAGGTCTTCAATCTTTGTGGAGATCTGCTTCAAAGACGGCTTCTATGGTGTTTCTTCAATTGTTTCTTCAATAATCTCTGACGGCTAGGGTTTGGGAAATTGAGGATTTTGCAAAAAATTGGAAGTGCCCTCTCATATCACTCTATCCCCTATTTATAATACAAGAAAAAACTCTAGTTGGATCCAAATTAAATTCTAAAAAGATAATTTGAATTAAATCTAAACAATAATTCCCTAATTGGATCCAAATTAAACTCTAAATTATAAAGCTTAAAAGATAAATATAAACAATATAATAATAATAATACTAAATATTAATCCTAAAAAATAAAGTTTAAATTCAAATAAAGTGTTATGTCCAATAAATCTCTTCCTAACTCTTCCACATTCACACTTTTACCCCAAATTTTCCTATTTATCTTCGATTTAGTCCATGGCCATGTGCCCAACTCGTGTGGCTCTTAAAATTTGCTCTTTTTGTCCGGTTTTCACTTGTTTTTCGTTCCTTTCGCTTCCAAATGATTTCCTAAGTATAGAAACATGAATTTAAAGGATTATGAACATAAAAGTCATCATTTTAAAAAGACTAATCATCCAAAAACACATTAAGAATGAGGCTAAAACATGTTACTTTTGTCACTTATCAATGCTCCACCGACAGAGATTTCAACTCTCATACATAGCCTCATATAAAGATAAGTATTGATTGAACTGATTGGTAGATCCCCACATGAATTATTTTGTTTATGGAGTTCCAAATAGCCCAAATTGTAATGATGGATAATTGCACTTGATTCGCTTCCTTCCCGAATAACTGCCCAAACCATTTGATGGGTGAATCCATAGTCTCATGCAATATATCCCAACTAACACAACGCAGAAGAGTAATTTTCGGGCCACTACCACAACACGGACACATTTTATCTAAACCAATTTTACGCTGAAACAAACTAACTTTTGTATGAATGAAATTATTAAGATATCTCCAACATGTATTTTTCATTTTCTCAAGCACATTAGCCCTTCATAATTTCCTGTAAATAATTCGTATGTGTTAAGTATGACTCATATTTCAAGTCAAATTTGATAAATAATTTTTCAATTAAACTCTATTTATTTGTTTCAGTCAAACTCTTATTAGTTTAGATTATTTTATTATTATTTGACCTAAAAATTTAGCCTATAAATAGGCTCTTTTACAACCTTAAAAAACACCCATTAGAGATTAGAACTCTTAACACTTTTGAAGAATTTTGTGTTTACGTTTTGAGGGTTCTTTCTTTTCGGGTTTTCGAGGTTTAATTTTTATCTTCATCTTTTGTACTCTTCGTTCTTTTGCCATTATAGTAAAATTATCTTTGCCCGTAATTTTTATCCTCTTCAAAGGGGTTTTTTTCACGTTAAATTTGTGCGTTCAATTTCTCAATTTCTTTCACTTTTTTACTTGTTCGTTGCTTAATTGGGTCGATCCCCAATAGTATGTCTTGTCCAATATCGCTATATATGTCTCCCTTCGACTCTGGAATCCTCTCAATAACAACCTATAACCACTGCAAAGCATATATTCCTCATTCTCCTCTGGAAACAATCTCCATCAATCCTCCAACACATAAAAAGCTAACGGAGTATTCAAGATTTGGCGCACATCCTGGTCAAAAAATGATGCCTTCACCAACTCAACCTTCCAATCTCTCTGATTTACATCAATTAAGTCTGCAACCTTCTCAATCCCACTAATTCTACTTGATTAAATTTTACAGGTTTTATTATTAAAAAGCTAAGTGCCATCCCAAACCGAGACTGAGAGCCCATTACCCACCTGCCAACCACTTCTCATTTGCAAAAGGCCCTTAGTAGCCCAAATGCTACGCTAAACAAGAGAAGGTTGATTTCCTAACCCTACCTCCATAAAGCTACTAGTAGAATAATATTTTACTTTAAGCACACGAGCAACTAACAAATTTGGATTATTCATTAAATGCCACCATTGTGTAGGGAGTAACGCAATGTTCACCTTCGACGAACAACGAAAGTCCAAACCACCTACCTCCTTTAAATCACACAACCCTTCCCATGTGCACCAATGTATCCTTTTTTTTACAAAAAGAACTAGGAAGTAAAAAACAAGACATAGTGTAATTTGGAATAGCTTGTAGAATCGTTTAATAAACACAACCTTACCTCCTTGCGACAAACATTTATTATACCAACTACCAATTCGCTCAAGTAAGTGATATTTAATAGCCCGAAAAGCTCGCTTCTTATTACTCCCTACAACGACAAGTAACCCCAAATATTTCCTAAGATCTAAGATACTATGGACCCTCAAGATTCCTTCAATATCACTACACAGACCGTTATCCACATTCACGCTAAAATATACTAGGGACTTCCCAAAATTAATTTGTTGTCCCGAACATCGTTCATATTCTTTCTGTAACACCTAAAACCCAAAAATCATCGTCGATGAGGGTCTCGATGTCACTGATCATCAATCACAGTTCATCTTTAAACTTATGTCATTTGACCTTATTTTACGAAGGACATACACCCAATACGTCATATATTATCATTTAATTATAATCACAATTCAACAAGAGCAAAAAAGTCATTTTCAAGATTTTTGGAGACTTCTACCAATACTTGTTGGATAAGTATCGGTAGTTGTCAGGTTAGTAAGCAATTCATGAAATAGTGCAGACTTCTACCGATACTCTTGACAGTTTTACCGATACAAGTGAGGCAACCACCGATACAAGTCATACTACTACCGATACTAAAAACTCTAGAGAGCTGAAAAGTCCTACCCTATAGCTTCTACCGATACAAGTACTTAAACTATCGATACCTCAATGTACAAAACTACCAATATCTATTATACAACTACCGAAACAACTCAAGTCAGTGAACAACCTCTCTCCTACCCTGCAACTTTTATCGATACAAGTACTTCAACTACCGATACCTCAATGTACAGAACTATCGATACCTATTATATAACTACTGAAACAACTCAAGTCAGTGAACAACCTCTCTTCTACCTTGCAACTTCTACCGATACAATTACTTAAACTGCCGATACCCCAGTGTACAGAACTACCAATACCTATTATACAACTACCGAAACAACTCAAGTCAGTGAATAACCTCTCTCCTACCCTGTACTTTTACCGATACAAGCATGAGTTCTACCGAAACAAGTGTACAGAATTCAAGAAAACCATGCCCAACTCAAGTTATCAACCGTTCATCATTCATAACTCAAAATTTAACATGGACATACATTGTACATAGTTTCAACATTTCATACATCTCATATAGTAAATATATCACATTGAACTAACATACAAACTTATGTAACATTTAACTAAAATCTACAACAAAGATTCACTCATCTATATAAGTAGAATAAGTAATTTCATCCTAGTACGTGTCATATAACCCAGTGATATAAATACTACCGACGAGCTCCCGAGATAGTGTGATGGCTTCAAGATGGTTCAATCTTCAAGTCACAAAATAAAATCTACAAAATAATAACAATTTCACTGGTAAGCTTCACATCTTAATAAGTTCGTAAAGTATATTAATTTATCGAATAACATGTGTTGAACAACAATAAAAGTCGATCGAGCTAGAACAAATTGTACTTCAGTGATCGTTATTCGTTTTACTCCTTGTTGACCTAAAGGTCATGATACTCATTTTATTCCCTGTTGACCCAAAGGTCATTTCTTCATGTTTCTCCCTGTTGACCCAAAGGTCATGCCTGTTACCAGTATACGATGCTATTCTTAGCCATCAATACGGTACATCTGTTCCCTACGATGTTGCTCACACTAAGCTGACAAGAATATGCAATCAAGCAAAAATCTCAGCCATCGTAGGGCCTGTAATCCATTCTTGAATTCTATTCACTTTACAGTGACTCACGATATCGTAGAGAATTCACAATAAATGCAAGACCTCAGTCATTGGATCGTTTAGCTTTGGCACAAGGCCGATAATTCTTCTTCTGTCGTTTCTATCTTTCATTTTTCAATTTGTCGTTCCAATCATCAAAAACCATAAAGAAGTTTGTTAGAAGCAGTTACAAGTAAGAATTTAACATTACGAACTTACCATACTAGATTGCAGTTATGGTTATACTCCAGGGACTATTCTGTCAATTTCCTCTTCTCGCGATCAATGGCACGAATGAAGTCTACATCCAAAAATCATTCAATTTCTTATATTAATTCACACAATTTGATCATTTAACACAATGTAGTCCTTTTTGGAAATTTATATTTTACTCCTAACCTTTTACCTTTATTCATTTTAGTCCCTAGGCATAAAACATACAAAATGACCTTTCTCTTACAAGATTAATACCAACCAATTTAACCATATATCTCAAACAAGTCCCTACAATTTCATTGTTCCACACAAAATGCACGCAATTTCATCATTTTAACATTTTAGTCCTTAAATTCTAATTTCATCCAAAATCACTTTACAAAATCAATGAATCTATCCACCAAGTTTACAAATCTATCAAAAACTTTCAAGAACAAGTACTTTCAACAATGGCAAGTTTTATAACATTTGACAGATTCACAAATTGGTCCTTAGGTTAGCTAGATTAAGCGGATACAAACTCAAAAACATAAAAATCACTGAAAACGAGTGAGAAATCACCTATCAATTGAAGGACTTGCTATGGCTGAATGTTCTATTATGTTTTCTAGGGTTTCTTGGTGTTTTAGTGGTTATTGAAGATGAATGAATTTCATCTAATTTCCTTATTCTTTAATTTTAACTCATTTAATAATAATTTACTAAAATGCCCTTAATGTAATATTAGATTTTCACCTTTCAATCAATCTACACCGTTCACTCACAATAAGGAGGGTCTATTTATCTTTTAAGGCTTTAGCCTTCCTTGAAATTGACATCTAACTCCCTTAATAAATGGAATTCCACTTTTGCACCCCTTACGATTTAGTCCTTCTTACTAAATTAAATATCTAAATGATAAAATTTCTTAACCAAAATTGAATATGACACTAATGACATCATAAATAATAAAACAGATTAGATTCGTGACTCGAATTGTCGGAGTTGTGGTCCCGAAACCACTGTTTCTAACACTACTAAAAATCGGACTGTTACACTTTCAATATATTCACGACGTGCCCCGCCCCATCAACTAAAGCCTCTCCAAATACCAGACTATCATTAGTAAAGAACAAATGAGATGTCCGAGGACCCGCACGACTCACCCTAACCCCTTTCAAAAGACTTTTATAGCATATCAATTTCAACAAAGCAGCAAGGCCTTCACTACAAAATAAAAACAAGAAATGACTCAAACGATCACCTTGTCATAACCCACAAGATGGTGAAATATGCCCTCTAGCTTCCCCATTCACAACCACAGAATACCTAACCGTCCAAACATATCACATAATCAAATCCACCCAATTCATATCTAACCCCATCTTCAACATAACCTGCTAAACCATATGTCACTCCACCTTATCATAGGCTTTTCTCATGTCCAACTTTAACGCAAAATTATTCATAAGGACACTCCGCTTCTTTTTAAAATGAATAAAGTAATTCAAAAGCAACAATTGCATTATTTGTGATCAATCGAACAGGAACAAAGACGCTTTGCGCCTCATCAATACAATGAGCCATAATTTTTTGCAACCTGTTAACATTCACCTTAGAAATTATTTTGAATAACACGTTACATAAATTGATCGACGAATAATGGGTCATATTCTGCATATTACGTTGCTTGGGGATAAGAATTATATCAGTATCATTAACTTCGACAAAAGATACACCATCATTAAGCACTCTTAGACAAAAATCACAAACATCCTTACTCAATATATGCCAAAAATCACAACTTTTTTACCTTAATTTTTAACTAAAAATTATAAATTAAATTATAATTATAATTATCACAATTGTTTTTTATATCTTTTATGCTTGGAGTTGTATTCAAGTAACAACTCTATTTTAAAATTAACACAATCTTTTAACTAATATTTTTAAATTTGTTCTAAACTATTTTTAAAGTTAATTTAATAATATGATAAAAAGATCAAAAGTATTCTCATCGAAGTTTTCTCCAGACTTATGCTTATATATATATAACTCATTATTTTCTTTTTTTTTTCTTTTTTAAGGGAAATTATCAAAACCACGCATGAACTTTGTTCTATTTTGTAATTTTATACATAAATTTTAATAATTATGCTTGTAATTTTTAAAAATTTGTATCAAATAAAACTTAAAAAAATTATACAAAATCAAAATTCATATATAATCATACATATCCTATCAAACTTTATCTATAATTTTGAAATTTATGTTTTTTTTTTTAAGAATAGTCAACCTTAGAAACGGATCCAACCCCCAAATTTTAGAATTTTCATCAACATTCAACCTATCTCACTATCTTTTTTGACGAAGTAAAATAAAATCCCAGAAAAACTGAAAAAAAAAAACTAAAAAAAGGTGGATTATTTGGGTTTGATTACTTCAATGTGTGAAAAAAACATGTTTTTGAAGCATTGAGCTTGATGACAGTCCCATACGCCATCCTATTTATTTTGTAGGTACTACAAATTTACTAAAGGCAGGTATAAATGGTGGAATTAAAGGGCACATTCCTGGCCATTTCTTTTTTTTCTTTTTTTGATAATACTGGCCATTATAGATATACGTCCAAAACTGGCTATGGCACCTATGGGCTATGGCCAATGGCTTACGTTATGTTACGTGTAACTTTTTCGGCCTATAATTTTAGGATATGTTTGATAAATTAAAATTTTAAGTCTTTTATTATTAAATTTTATTAGTGTTAAATTTATATTAAAAATTATTTAATAAAATAATAAATATAATTATTGAATATAAAAGTAAAATTTAATTTTTAAAAGATTATTGATTTTTAATTTTAATTTTATTAATATATTATTTTAAATAATTTTGAATGAAAGATAAGGTAAAATAAAGTGTATGTGTTTTTTTTAAAAATAAGATATTGCATCATTTTTAAAAATATTTAAGAGAATAAGTCAATTTCATGGAAAATTCATTTAGTTAGAGGAACTTTCTTTACATGTGTTAAGAAAATTCGTTTAACTAGACGTATTTTTCCTTTAAATTGTAATTTTTAATTTTTTAAATATAATTAATTTTTTATTTCATGTTATTTTAAAAAAAAAATTATTCAATCAATTATTTAAAAAATATATTTATCATAAAAATATTAAATCCAATCAATCATATTTAATGAATAATAAATTAATTTAGACAACTTTATTAAATATGATTGGATTTAGTATTTTTATGATAAATATTTTTTTATTAAATGATTGATTGAATAAACAATAAATGAATTTAAGTAACTTTATTAAATATGATTGATTGGATTTAATATTTTATGGTAAATATTTTTTTTAAATGATTGATTGAATAAAAAAATTAAAACAACATGAAATAAAAAAATGAGAAGAAAATCTGGAAAGTGCGTTCCAGCTGGGCAAACTTTCTACGAAATCGACCTATTCCCCTAAATATTTTTAAAAATGGCATAAAACTCTAATTTTTTTTTTAAAAAGGGCATATATGCCTTATTTTACAGAAAGATATATATAGTAATTTGAATATCTCATTTTTTAAAAATTTGATAATTTATTTCAATTATTTAATAAAATAAAAAAATAAAATAATTATCAAATACGTTTAAAATATTAAATATTCAAAATAAAAAATTTTCAATAATTTATCAAATACACATTTACTCTACGTTTTCAGCCATCAAATAATTGTCAAATATATGAAAATAAAAATTCAATGGTTTATCAAACACACCCCTAGTCTACTTTTCCAACCATCAAATAATTGTCACACATACCACACAAATTCTATCCTTCACACATTTTGCGCTTTAGCTTAAATTGGCTTTCTTATAAAATTAACCCCAAAAAATTAATTAATTACATAAATAATTTATTTTTTATTAAATACAAAAATAACCTTAAAATTTACCGTGAAAGCTGGTGGAGTCATATAATATGACGTCACCAATGTGTCACGTCATCATCCCAAGTAAAATATTAATTTTTTTGGTGAAGCCATTTAAAATGACGTCGCATGTATATATATTATGAAAATACTAAAAGATCTAAAAAATAAAAGGACTTGAAAACAATTTTACCTTTTTTTGTTGATGCCATATTAAATGACGTTATCACTTCTCCAAAATTTGTCAAGCCTTTCTTTTCATAATTTATTATTTATTTTTTTAATTTAAATTTTTTTGTTGGTGTCATATTAAATGACTCCATCACTTTCCTAAATTAACTTTTTTTAAAATGATTTATTATTTATTTTTTAAAAAAATTAAATTTTTTTGTGGTGTTAAATGGCGTCACCATTTTCTCTAAATCTCAAATGATTTATTATTATTTTTTTAAAAAAATTTAAAAAATTTTGGTGACCATCACTTCCTTAAAACATGTCTTTATTTATTTATTTATTATTTGTTTATTATTTAATTTTGTTTATGAAGCGATTTTAAACGGCGCTACCTAATTGATTTTTTATTTTTTCATTTATCATATAATATTTAAATATATAGTTTAATTTATTTATATATTTTATTTTTGGTGAAGTCATATTAAATGACACTATCCGATTAATTATTTATTATTTATTATTTAAATATATATTTAAAAAATAAAAATAATAATGTTTTATTTGAGTAAAAAAAACCTTTTAGAGTTTAAAAAAATAAATAATAATGTTTTATTATAAAATATAATAATAAAATTAAATAATTAAGAAAAAGTATGATATTTTTGTGGGAGTGATGGCGTCATTTAATATGGCACCACTAAAAAAAAGGTAATATTGCTTTCATGTCCTTTAATTTTTCAAATTTTTTAGTATTTCTATAGTATTTATACAGGTGGGGTCATGTCATATGGCTCCACCAAAAAATTAATTTTTTACCTTGAGATGATGATGTGGCACATTGGTGGCACCATATTATATGGCTACACCAATTATCACTGTAGATTTTAGATTATTTTTGTATTTAATCAAAAAATAAGTTATTTACGTAATTAATTAATTTTTTAGATTAATTTTATAAAAAAGCCGCTTAAATTAAGTCAATTTTTTCTTGTTGTTGTAAATAGGGTAACCATTGTTAGTAATAATGATTAATCTCGATATGGGTACTCTTTGAAAAGGTAATTAGATAGGCATGAAATGTGTTTAATTCTCATGAGCAACGATAAAACCTTCTACCATATAATTAAAAGACGAGGTTAACAATCACCATACTACACCTCTTGTGCATTATTCGCTATACTCAAAACTCTGTTATGGATGTTTTAGATAATAATAAAAATATCATGTTCAAAAAATGAGTTTTTACAAATATATATATTAGTTGGATTTGTGTTCTAAATTTCTAATATTCAAGTAGATCTGATCATGGGTCAGACTGGGCCTGATCTTGGTTGCGCTGATGCAAATTTGTAAGCCCATTTTTTAAGTTTGACTTAGCTAAAAAATGGACTTAAAATTTTACCTAAGCTCAATTCAGATTAAAAATGCTAAACCAATCTTGACTTGGTTTGCCTGTATTAAATTTTTTTAGATTATTTTTTATATAAAAATAAAATTTAAAAATATAATATATCAAATATATTAAAAAATTAAAATAATTATTTTCTAACAAATTGAAAATACATTAAAAAAGTCTTTATACTTAAATAACACTAAGATAGTTGCAATTTAGCAAACAATGCCTCTAAAATAGTAGCAATATAAAGGTGAAATGGTAGCAAA
Source organism: Gossypioides kirkii (assembly GCA_005610355.1). Classification (NCBI taxonomy): domain Eukaryota; kingdom Viridiplantae; phylum Streptophyta; class Magnoliopsida; order Malvales; family Malvaceae; genus Gossypioides; species Gossypioides kirkii. Next base: position 14,492,759 of record CP032254.1, on the reverse strand, counting down.
ATAAAAGGGAAACAATTGATTCGGGTCAAGTCGGACTTGGGCCAAAAAATCCTACTCGAGGCTTAGTCCGTTTAAAAAATTAGCTTTATTTTTTGTCCAAATTCATTTTTTGGATCTATATTTTCCCCAAACCCTCTCACTTTTCGGGCGAACAATCCATCCCATGATCAGGGCTATATTCAAGCTCCAAATCTAATTTATGAAATGTTATTTTCTTTTATTTATATATTATGTATTTTATATTGTATACAAATTAAATATATAGTCTTATAATGTAAATATTAAAACATACATTAAGGTGTTTCGGGATGAATTTTAAAATTATACATGAACTTTAGTTTATTGTGTAATTTTATACATGAATTTTGATTATATGAAAATTTATACATAAAATTTTGATTTGATTTAATTCTCACAAATCATTAACACAATTATTAATATAATATCATTTTATGTTTATATATTTATATACCAATAATTATATACTAAACTTAAAATTTCTTTAAATTCCAATCTCAACCCGACTCGAGACAATGAACATTTTTAAATATTTTTTATTTTAAATTTAATTATAAAATATATTAATATTAATATAAAATAATATTTTTTAATATTTTATTATTTTTTAAACAATGATATGTTAGATCTATTTTCTTTTAGTTTTAACATTAACTTAACTCGGCACATGAATAAATCTAATGCCGCAAAAAGGAATTTGACACCTAGAGTACTCTGTAGAAATGAAAAAATATTTCATATAAAAATATTTTGACCGATGAAGTATCATAATAAAAGGTTCAAATTTGTCCTTTTTATAGGTGATGCAGCTGCAAGAGGCCTCTTACTTGACTAAGTTGGTAATTGGATTTTGGGTTTCAATCGTTATGTGGGTAATTGTTATCTTTTCAAAGCGGAAGTATGAACTATCCTTAATGGACTCTTTATCTTTCTAAACAAAAGGTACAAACATATGCCGAGATAACAAAACTTAGTTACGGATAGATTGGTTAAACTTAGTTTGATGTGAAAAATAAATTTTCATGTCTTTGATGAGACTCCTAAAAAAAAGTTTAGAGTTATCAAAAGAAATAAAGAGAGCAGTGTTTTTATGTATTTGATTTGATGTAATTTATCTTTTCTTTTTTCTTCTTTCTTTAAAAAAAAAAAAGCTTGTTTACTTTAGCTATAGAACTACATATAGAATGATAGAAGAAAAAACTGAGTCTATTAACTATGATATTTAGAATTTCTTGGAAACTATTTGTTTGCTTATATCTTCTCACTTTGTAGTAGTAGAGGTAATCAAGTTGCTTTTCTTGGACCAACATATCAACTGTTACAAATGCTATGGTAGTTGGATGTGGCTTCCATATATTACCATTTACTACTTCATTCAATGCACCAATAGCGGCAGTCATGTCTTCATCAGGTTTTGCAGCAATGAATGTGTAGGCAGTGCACTGCTGCAATTAGATTTGTCCGAAAGTCAACAACACTATTGCTGGTCATTTGTTCACTTTTTTTTTAGAAGAAAAAATAGTGATTTGGAGGGCTTATGTGTAAGTATGACATGGAAAAAAAATCTGATGTTTTAATAAGCTCACCCTATAACTCAAGTGGTACGAAGAGTTTATATATATATATATATATATATTAATTTCTTCTTAATACCGATTATTTATTTAAGAATCATAATTTTTATCATGAAGACTACTTTATAATTTTTATCATTTAAATTTATTAAAAGAGTCACCATGTGTTCAAATTGGTTAAAATGTGTTCTTAATCTCTATATTTTTCGTATATTTAAAATTTAATCTCTCTATTTTTATCTTAAGTAATTTAACTTTTTTACTTTTCAAATTTATAATTGCAAGTCCAATTGTTAATATTATTAAAGTTTTTTAGTTAAATTCAAGTTCATTAAAATGTTATTTTTTGTTACATGGTTATTGAATATTTTTTTCATTTATAAATGTCACACTATTGAATTTGACCGATGAATTTTAAGAGGACATTAACAATTGGATTTAAATTTTTAAATTAAAAAAATATACGAACTAAATTCTATGAAATAAAAGTAAAAAAACTATATTTCAAATTTATAAAGAATACAAGGACCTTTCAAATTTTAACACATGAGAAAAACCTTTTCTTCAAATAGTTTTTTTTTCCGTTATATATATATAAAGATAAATCACATCATTAATCACTAAATTATTAGCATATTTCTATTTTGATCACTAAATTATAAAAAAATTAATTTTGTCACTAACATTTTCGATCGGTTTTATTTTAATCATTCTCTTTTAAATAGTTAACAAAAATGACGAAGTGACTTTTTTAAATTAATATAATAACATATTTAGTTTTTAATATTTACATATTCTATCAATTTGATCTCAATTCTAAATAATTTAACAAATTTAACCCTCCATATTTATAAAATTTATCAATTTGATCTTCAAACACATCTCCATCATAAATCGAAATTTATATTAGCAAGATAGCCAATCAAAATTTATATTAGCAAGATAGCCAAAATAACATTTATTTTCTTTTATGCAAAGATCGATCCTCAATATATAGATTAAGGGTGGATTTGGATGAACGGTACGGTACGTTTAGTTTTTTTTTATCTCACGCTATAATATCGTTACAATATTTAATCTCATCGTTACCGTCACGAAAAAACATGAGTTTTTAGCATTCAGACAGTTATATTTCATTTTTAATAACTAGAAATTAATTTCTTAATATAATTATATCTCAACAACTCTCCAAAAGTTATCTATTTATGGGAACCTTTGGATTGCTTTAAACTTTGAAGTTTTTTCCAGCTTTCAAACGCGTTTTAGTTGGTGTTTAGGTAACATCATTACAGTGATATTTGGCAACTGACGCCAAATTCCGCAAATTAGTTGGAGCCCAGGTAAAAGTTGGCCTTTTTATAAAACTAACTTAAAAAGTTAATTAATTAGGTAAATGATTCGATTTTTAATTAAATACGTAAATAATTTAAAATCAAAAATAAAAATTAATATTTTTATTAATGTCTCGTACATTAATTTTATTTTTTTAAAATTAAATGAAAATAAAATATATTAATTAAAATGAAAATATACATTTAAATCAAATTATATATTTAAATATTATATAATAAATAATAAAAACAAATAATGTAAAAAGTCAAAGTTAATTGATAACGCCATTTAGAATGACTTCACCAAAAAAAGTAAATTTAAAATTTTAAAAAATAAATATAAACAAAAAGGAAAAAAAAGTATAACATTGAGAGTTGATGGTGTCATTCTACATTGCTCCATCAAAAAGTTGATTTTTTTATTTGAGTTGTTGACATAACATGTTGATGACATCATATTATTTGACTCTATCAACTTTTATTGTAATTTTATGTCATTTACGTATTTAATAAAAAAAATCATTTAAGTAAATAATTAATTTTTTGATTAATTTTATAAAAAAACTAAGTTTCAGTCAACCCACTAATGCTTCCTTTCCACATTTATGCCCATTATCTCTCTCTCAAATAATAATAGGATAAATTATATTAGTAGTGATTCAACTACAATTTTTTTATTGAAAAATTCTAAAATAGTTATATCATTATGAAAGATTACAGAATAGTCACTTAACTATTCAATTTTTTTCGATTATTTAATTATCTTGGATTTTTTGGTATTTCTATTTTTATATTAGTCAATTGGTGACAATAAAAAAAATTTGAATAGTTGGATAACCATTTTATAAATTTTTATAATTGAGTGACCAAAAACGAAAAAAAAATTGAATAATCATTTTATAATATTTCATAATAAAATAACAAAAAAAATATAATTGAACGACTATTAATATAATTTACCATGATAATATGTGTATATATATTTTGGTTCTAGCTATTGCATGTTTTTTTTTGTTCACATCCCATTACTAAAAATAAGTTAATTACTTAAATCATTTAAATTATATTTATAATTTAATATAATAAATAAGAAAAACAATCAATTGTTTAAATAAATTTATAAAATAGCATTAGAGAAAATTAATTGTCGAATGCCATTAACATAATTACCGCACTACGAAACTAAATTTATATTTAATTTTATGAGAGAATTTTGGAAATTTATTATAATTCTTAATAAAATAGTGAACCCTCAAGATTTTAATTAATATTTTTCCAATATTTTCAAAAATCACACCCCATTATAATCAAACGAGGAGAATTTAATGGCGTGATACCGGAGAATATAACTGACATTGTATTATTACCCTGCCTATCTACTCTGGTTTCGTATATACCAACTTAGGTTAGCGCAGCTCTTTCCATTCCGTCACGTCTCTATCATTCAGGATATTCCTCCGCGGAGACCAAAGTCAAAGTCAAACCTCCAGTGGACATCATTTCATGCCACGTGGTGAAGCAGAGATCCGTTTTCCCCTGTCCTAAATTTCTTGGCTCAAAACAGAGCACAACTTTCCTTATTTGCTCTTCCTCTGGTTTTTCATTTGGATATTGTAGAAAAAAAAAAAAAACAACAACAACCTGGTTTTGCTTTAAAAAAGAGAAGATCAAATTATGGATGCTCTGCCTGAATAACCAAAATTATCATATTAAGGGCTATTTTTAATCCGTATTTTAATCTCTCTTTTTGGTAAGAACTGACATTTTGCATGCTCTAAAAAAGGTAATACTTTTCTAAGTAAAAACCAAGTGTTTCAAATTCTCAAATACCTCCCCAAAAATATTTTTAGTAAATTTTCCCCAGATTAGATTTGTAATTTAATGAAATTTTAACTTCATATTCTGTTTTTCTTTTTACAAATTTAGACGACACAATATTTTTCTTATTTACAAAAAAAATTGTTTTTTTAGTTGGTGGTTAATTTTACATGCAAATTTATTTTAACTGTTGTGAGAGGGGCAAAGTTGTGTTTTGGGGTTCCGTAGTTTGATCCGAAGAATCCCCACTCCGATCCGTTTCTCACATTTTCAGCTGTTTTCATTGATTTCGGGAACTGCGTTCTTGTTGATTGTACTATAAGTCTTTTGGGATCTTCCTTGTTCAATTCGAAACCTGCATTTGGGTTCTAATACTGGGGACCTTGTTATTTCTGGGGCCATTGAATTGGATCCTACAGCAGAAGAAGAAAACCCTGTTGTATGAAGCATTCAAATCATGGGTTGCATTTGCTGGAAAGTAAATCGAGCAACTAAACATCTCGAAAATAACCGTCACAAAAAAGGCAAGGCCCACAAAGACGCAACAAAAACCGCAAAAAAGTTTCCTGTTTTCTCTAGGAAGGACAACGCAGTTTCTCAGGCTGCATCCTCTTCTGATGAGGAGGAAAAGAAGGCTGCGTTGTCTGTTGTTGAGAGGCCTAAAAAGACCCCATCCCACTCGCAAAGCCTGTCAATGGAGGCCGGGGAAAGGAGTGGACATAACCAGATGAGGATTTCTAGGATCATGGATGTCACTGGTGGTGAGAAAGGTGCACAGGTGGTTGCTGGCTGGCCCTCTTGGCTTGCAGCTGTAGCTGGAGAAGCCATCAATGGGTGGATACCTCGAAAGGCTGAGTCTTTTGAAAAGTTGGAAAAGGTCTACAAATTGGTTTTTCCTTTTCTTAATTCATTTATAGTTTTGATTCTAGTGCTAATTGTGTTAAATGGTTCAGAAATTTATGTTTTTCTTATATATGCTTGCTTGAAATTTATATTCTATATACTAGCTAGTGCAGGTGGTAAAAATGAGCGTATGTTTTGTTAATATATCTCTTAGAATTATTGTCGCAATCCTTTATGCCTACCGACTCTTTTTCCTTTTCCACAACTTGACTGTCCTGCTAATAATGTAGATTGGTCAAGGTACTTACAGCAGTGTGTACAAAGCTCGCGACCTTGAATCAAACAAGATAGTTGCCTTGAAGAAAGTGCGGTTTGCTAATATGGACCCTGAAAGTGTTCGTTTCATGTCGAGAGAAATTATTGTTTTACGTAGGCTTGATCACCCTAACGTCATGAAGCTTGAAGGTCTAATTAGTTCTAGGGTGTCTGGAAGTTTATATCTTATATTTGAATATATGGAGCATGATCTTGCAGGGCTCGTGTCAACACCTGGGATCAAGTTCACTGAGGCTCAGGTATATTCATTTTCGACGATTATTTGACTATTTCATTAATGTTGTTCAAATAACCATAAAGATCTTCTGGGCTTCTAAACAATATATGGATGGTGAAGAACACTATTTTACAATAACTCTACCACATCTTGAACTGTGGCTTTTCTTTGGTTTTTGATTGTACATATTGTGCAACTTGTTAGCATTTACTGCTTAAATACAAAACAGTTGGTGGAAACACCAATCTTCAGGTATTAGCTACTTACACTTGGTAGCAATTTGTCTAACTTTCATTATAGTGTGCCATTATTTGATTTCTGAAGAATTATATACCCCTTTTCATTTTTTTAACTCAAATGAAAGCATTAAACTTAGTTGTTTGTGCTCAAATGCTAAATTTTATATGTTATCTCTGCAGATCAAGTGTTATATGCAACAGTTGCTTCGTGGTCTTGACCATTGCCATAGTCGAGGTGTTTTGCATCGTGACATCAAGGGCGCAAATCTCTTGATAGATTATAATGGCAACCTCAAGATTGGTGATTTTGGACTGGCAACAGTATTCCGTCCCAACCAGAAGCAGACTTTAACAAGTCGTGTAGTAACTTTATGGTACCGCCCTCCTGAGCTTTTGCTCGGTTCTACAGACTATGGAGTTGCTGTTGACCTGTGGAGTTCTGGTTGCATTCTTGCTGAATTATTTGCTGGAAAGCCTATCATGCCTGGAAGAACTGAGGTACTTATTTAAGTTTTGGGGGTATTGATCCATATTTTGGAAATTCTTTTGTACATCAAGCTTCTGAGGAAGTTTTGTGTCTCTTATGTTAGAAGAAATAAATCCTCTAGTAGAATTATTACTGTTTGTATGCATCCATGGCTATATATATAGTTGTATGTGTTTGTGGGTGTGGATGTTGGTGAACATGCATGAAGAATGGAAAAATATACATGCAAAGAGACTTCTGCATTTCTTTTCACATTATGAAACTGGCAGACCAGGATGCTGAAAGCTAGACTTTCAAGTCATACTATACAGCAAATTGACTATTTTGCTTCAAATTCTGCAGGCATAGTGGCACTGTTCCATGATCTAGGTACAGAATTGCTTAGACCAAAACTATGATCTTACTTAGGGATTAGGCTTTGTGAACTTACTTGTCACCTCATTTCTCTTGTAGGTGTCAAATTATTTGCTCTTTCAGGAGAGAGGTATGAGTTTGTGTTGTGTCAGTGTTTGCTTTTAATGTAGTCTGCAGGGGAGAGGGAGGCATTGCTGTTGGTGTAGTGCGTATCCACAGAGCTGATGTGGTTTACTTTTAGTTGAGAATTTACTGGAGCATGCACTATCTGATGAACTCTTATTTCTGTATTTTCACTGGCATGACATAATTATGAACATACAATGAATGTATTGTCTACACTAGAATTGTCTATAAATGTTCAGAATTTACCCATAGAACTATCCGAGTGCAGTACATTTTAGTCCTACAGTTGAACATTTCTGGAGTGTGGTGATCTCAACATTTATCTTTTGTAGGTTGAGCAGATGCATAAAATCTTCAAACTTTGTGGATCACCTTCCGAAGAGTATTGGAAGAGATCAAAATTGCCTCATGCAACTATTTTCAAACCTCAGCATCCTTATAAACGTTGTGTTTCTGAGACATTCAAGGACTTCCCTACTAACGTGTTGGCCCTTTTAGAGGTTCTTCTTGCAATAGAACCTGAGTGTCGTGGAACTGCTTCTTCAGCACTTGAGAGTGAGGTAAAGCTAGTTTCCCTCCAAGTCATACATTTGTATCAAGGTTACAACAGCTCTTTTAGTTATCACCTTATTATTTACACATACTTCTTTTTGGGATAAATCTTTTTGTTAGTCCAACTGCTTCTTTGTGTACTTTTTCCTTGTGAACAAGTAAAGGTAATACCTCCTTATAGAAGCAAGATGAGAAAAGACTCCTACCTTATTGGCTTGACTGCATTCTGACATCTACCATTCACAATCTTCATAAGAGAACTCTTCATGGTTTAGTTGGGAATTTGAAATATCTGTATAATAAGCAAGAAGCCTTTCTTAGCATTATAACTAGTTTTTGGTATTCCTTAGCATTTTACCTTCAATTGGGATGTCATTATTTATGATCTTTAATAGTGTAATCTTCCACATATGGTTGGGTGTTTCAGATATCCAGCTTGTTGGTATATCGGTACACATCAGGTATTCATTTTACTTGAGAAAGACATTTTTGCTAAAGTTATCTAGGAAATAGTACTGCACAACATGTGCTTGTGCCCTGCTGGGTAGTTCATCATTGGATCTTAACATTCTTTTTGTTTATAGTATTTCGTTTTGGTAAGTTTGTTTTAACTCTGGAATTTTTCTTCCAGTTCTTTACAACAAATCCTCTTCCCTGCGGTCCATCTAATTGGCCTAAGTACCCACCTAGTAAGGAGTTTGATGTCAAGCTTCGAGATGATGAATCTAGAAGGTACTTTTCTGCTTTTTGTATTGAAAATTTGTTATTCTTCATCGAAGTTTTGTGAATTTGTCATTTGGGTTGTTCTTTAAAATTTTCTGATAAAGTACAAAAACAATTGTCCTGCCTGTTTGGTAATTGGAAAACCAGGCAAAGAGCAGTTGGTGGGAAACTGCGTAGGCATGATTCAATTAGAAAGGTTTCTAGAGCTGTTCCAGTCCCAGAGCTAAATGCTGAGTTAGGAGCACCCAGAAAGGTACTTTCTAACTTGTGAGATTTATTTGCTTATGCATAATACATATATTATGATAGTATGTAACTATGGTGTTTGAACTTTTCTCAATGGAAGTCAGACCCTTGATTGGGACTTATATTTATTGTATTGCTTGAGACAGAAGCGGCAAGGACATGTCAATGCTAAAAGTGTGAGTGAAGTAAGCTATCCTCAAAAGGATGGGAGTGCCGGCTTCCTTATCGAACCTCCAAAAGGAATGGCAAGAGCTGAATGCTCTCATTCTGGCCAATCATTGCCCCCTGCCAACTTTGGGTCTTCACTGAGTATGAAGGCAAATGAGACTGAGTCTGTGAAGGTTTCTGCTCGAGCATTTGGCTCTCCAAGGAATACTGAAGAGTCAAGAGCTCAGACAGTAAATGCTCATCGTGGAGCAGTGGAATTGTCTAGATTTTCTAACTCAGTTGCAGCTAGTGGCAGTTCACGGTTTGATATGACCAAAGAAAATACTATAAATCCACATTGGCCAGAGAAGCGTCTTGGCAACAGTTGTAACCATCAGGATAATTCTGGCTCCTCCAAAGAGCGGGAATTGTCACATCAGTTACGTGATAGACCAAAAGTTTCACTTGTAATGGATGAAATATTGTCTTCCAAGGAATCAACTGTGGTAAGAGAATTATGGACAGTTTTATCAATCACGTGTTTTGTCCTAGACATCATATATCTTTTCCTTTAGTGGCAGATTCAATATCCATTCTTCTGACAACTGATTGTCGGATGCAAAGCTTTTATCTGATTGCCATATCTAAAAGAATTGGCAAAAATTTGAAGCTAGAAGTTTTTACTTGGCAAAGATAATAGTTTATAACGTTTCCTAATGTCTCATCTGTCTGGAGTGAGTCACTAATACTTACTTTTGTGTGTTAATCTTATGTTCCCCAGAACAACCGAATCCATTATTCTGGACCATTGATGCCTCCTGGAGAAAACCTGGAGGAAATGCTCAAAGAGCACGAGAGACTGATCCAAGATGCTGTACGCAAAGCTCGTTTAGACAAGACAGGTAAAAAGTAATTTGGATGATATTGGACAAACTGAATTGGTTGGCAAAAAATTGGAAAAGAAGCTTTTACGGGCTTTATTTTGATACAGAAGGTGGTAAGCAGAGTGCCAGTTGAAGCATTAGGGAAAAGAATAACTCCATTTGGAGGTCTGACAAGTCTTGCTGCCACAGGAGATTCAATAATCATGAAATTGCCATGGATTTCAAGTTGACTGCTGGATAAGAACTATTCCATCCCAATTTCAACCTGAAGCTGTAACAAATAAAAAGATGGGAGAATAGAGAATGGTGGGTGGTATATGTTAGCAGTCCAAATTGTTCTAAGAAATGTATAAAATTCCAGAAAAGTATTGTTGTGTCATTCTTTCATATTCTATTTGTTCATGGTTAGTTGTCGATACAATTTTTACATGTAAAGATGAACTCATTCATTCATTCATTGTTTTATTTATTTATATGAAAGGGTTTTCTTAGTTAAATCATTTTTATTATTATGTTGTATTTTAGAGACATTAGCAAACAAAAAGAATTCTCGGTGAGGGCAAAAGCTCTAGAGAAAGTCGTCACCAAACACAATCCACAGCGAGTCATGAAAGGCTGTACCAAAAATGAGGTGGTTGATGATAAAAACGGACGTTAAGAAAAGCTGAGCATGACTAGGAATAGGAGTGTGAGTGGTTTTGGTGCTATACGGCTCATGCCATAAGTGTTAGTAAAGACCCTACAAGGTTCTATAGTACTAAATGGGTGTTGTGATTTCTTCCAAAATAAGATATTCATGTGGATTTAATCCGTTCGGTAGAGTTAGAGAGTATTAAGTACAATCCAAATAGATGAACACCTCGGATAGGAGGAATCCTTCGAAGAGATGATGTGTCATGAGTTTTAAAGATATGTGAGAAAGAAATTCAGTTTGAAGTTTGATAAGCTTTATGTATGGATACGAACTCCAAACTTGTGATGAGAAATGTAAAATTTATTTCTGAATGTTATGGATTCATGGTAAGCTTTTATTTGTTCTGTTTTATTTGTTCTAATGAACTAACGATTAACACAATCCAATAATAATTGAGATTAAGATCGTATGTATTGACCAATGAAATAAGAATAAATTTGAATTGATTCCTTGTAATAAGAAATTAGAATTGATGCCTTGTAATAATAGTATGGATGTTTTGCTTTTTAATTTTGATAATCTTGATCCATGACTTTATAATGCTTTAATGCATGATTATTTTACTTAAAAAATTAGGGTTTTGCTAGGATCCCAAATGAAACTTAGCATTAATGGGTGTCAAGGTCCATTTAAATTTTTGTTAAAATTTATTCAGGCTACATTAATTTTTTTTAACAAATTATTATTTAGAACTTGATATAAAAGTATATTTAGTTCAAGGTTAAATTTTATACTCATTAAAAAATTAAATTATATTTTTACTGTTTAAATATTAAATATTTTAAAAAGGAGCTTGACAACAATAAATGTCGATGTATTATAATCATTTCATAATAATTATCCTGATTTCAAGAAAAGTTTAATTGCGTAAACATTCTCTCTAAATTCGACAACTATATGTTTTCAAAAATAGTATTTTAAGAAATCAAAGTGTTTAAATAAAAATAAAAGTTTAAAATCAATAAAAACCCGTTTCAAGATTATGATTTTTAAAATTTAATTTTATCATTTAAGCGAAAACTTATTTTTATATAAATTTTTAAGTACTAAATTATAAAATTTATGTAACAAATTTAACATCTTTATATAATAACAAAATATGGTGTTAATTAAATGATAAAATTGATTTGTTAAAAGTTTTAATGTTTTAAATTTAAATCTCATCATGTGTAAATGTTTTTTTAATTTATATGAAAAGATAAATTGTCCACAAAATAATATTTATTGCTTTATAAAATGAGAGATTTTTAATAAATTCTTCACTGAATTAAAATTCAATTGAAAGAATGATTGTTTGAAAAAGATCGAATAGATCGATCAGATCTGTTAGACTGATCGAGATACTAATTTAAAAGAGACATCAACTCGATTAACCCGTAAACTAATTGAACCTGTAATAAAACCACTTTTTTATTTTTGTGAATTTTTTAATAATTTATTTAATTAAATCCTATAAATCAATTAAATCAATTAAACTGATATTCACAAACCAATAATTTACCTGATTCGACCATGGATTGCATGGGAGGATGATACCAATTTAGGAAAAATTATAAATATTAGTATAGATAATTTTTACCATACAGATGATAGGTGTCCGTATATAATAATTAGTTGGAAGGGTTTCAAAGCCTTTGGCACGTTTTAATACCCTTATATAATAAAAATAAGAATATTTAATATTTAATTTGTCTACAATAAGAAGGGGGTGACGGCCAAAGCTTTCCCTTTCTCTTTCTCTTTCTCTGAAGTTGTTTCAAAAATTTTCCCCTTTTCGATTCAATCATGAGTAACGAATAGTGAGTCCACCATTTCCTCTCTAATTTCTCTTCCCTTTTCTCTTTCCATTTTTTGTTAGTAATTTTTTCCGTATATTTCTACTCACATTTCATTTCAAAACTATTATTTCTTGTTGGTTTGTAGTGATTATTTGTTCAAGCTTCTGCTTATCGGCGATTCCTCCGTCGGAAAATCCTGCTTGCTTCTCAGATTTGCTGTAAAGTTTAATTTCTTACTATTCTTTAAATTGTTTTTCAGTTGTTTTCGATTTTTTGCATTGTCGGTTTGGTTTTGGCCTTTTGGGTTTTCCCCTCTTTCTTGTTGTAAATTAAGAAGAAGAATGATTAATGAACTTGATTTTATGGTTAATTCAGATTAATTAGGGTTATGAATTTTAAGTGTTTTTTACTTTTTTTTTCCAGGATGATTCTTACGTGGATAGCTACATCAGTACCATCGGTGTTGATTTTGTGAGTATTTTTTTTCGTTGCTGGAGAAATGTTTTTAATGGAAGTTGTTTCATACTTTCATCTGCTAAAAATGTGAAAATTAATTTACCTAATTGTTTATATTTAGAAAATCAGAACAGTGGAGTTGGATGGCAAGACAATCAAGCTGCAAATTGTGAGTATAATATGTTTCTTTACTAAATCTAATTTACTTTTCGAAGCCAATTACAATGCATTTCCAATCTTCTTTAATTTAAGCTGATATTTTCATTCTTTCAAAGTTATTTATGGTCAGAACTTTTTTGAATGTCGCTAAATTTACAACCCTATATAATTTTGTTGTCATGTAGGAAAGCCATATGGGCTTCCGAGAGTCCCATGTCATATTATTGTCTTGGTAGAAGAATACGAGTATATGACCCAACTGTCAATAAAAGCTGCTACTAGTGTTTGGCTTTACATATAGATGGTTTTGTTGTAAATGATTGAGAGAAGATAGTGCCATATATCAATTTCCTACCAAGAAGGGCTTGCATAATCTAATGGCTTAATTTTGATACACCAGAATTGGGGTGAATGTACTTAGCAGGTTCCTCTATTATAGGGATTGGATCAAATTAGTCTCTCTATTGTTAAATTGATCAATTTAGTCCTTGTACTATTAAAAAGAATCAAGGAAGTCCAAATTTCAATAGAATTAACATTTATTGTTATAAATTATTATTTACTGTTTACAAAGTTACTATTTTGAAAGCTTTTTATGGTTCTGCAAATGAATATTTCAAAAGAATCAAGTTTTTCCCCCTTTCTCGCTTGCTCTCAATAAATGTGTAACATTTTGATCTTGTTTCTTTTAGTGGGATACTGCTGGACAGGAGCGTTTTCGGACTATTACTAGCAGCTACTACCGAGGAGCTCATGGGATAATAGTAAGAAATTGAACCTGATTGATCTCAGATCATAAAATTTTATCCCAACTAGACCTTCAGGATGGGTATTGGGATGTGTTTCAAAAAAATATGATCATCAGGTTATCTGCTAATTGATATCCTTTTTCTTTCTTGCAAATATAATTAACTTGCAGTCAATATTTTGGATGTTCTTACGTCATGCTAATTGTAATGTGACCCCAAAACTACCTTATTTTTAAATTCTCAAGTTGGTGAGAGAGGAGGAGCCTGCTTTACTAAACATACATGTTATTGGCTGTTTACTGCTGTTTTGAATGTTCTATTTTGAGTGTGTAAATTTATTTCCAATCAGGAATGTGTGACAGAAATGTTCACTGTAGCTGGCTAACTAGCTGCCTCCCGTTTACTGATTCCATTGGTCAGCTAGGTGAATATAAGTCCATACTGCTGTTTGAACACCCTGAACCTGAAATTTATAAAATTTTATTGTCAAAATCAAATCCTAGCATGTCAAAGAACATAGAATATATATTTTTATTGTTAAACATTTTTCTTTCTTATTTCATATCTGACCCTGTTAAGTGTCTCAGAATCCTTTTGATGGTATTACTACAGGTTGTCTATGATGTTACCGAGATGGATAGCTTCAACAATGTCAAGCAGTGGTTGAACGAGATTGACAGATATGCTAATGACAGTGTATGTAAGCTTCTGGTTGGGAACAAATGTGATTTAGTTGAGAACAAGGTTGTTGACACGCAGACAGCAAAGGTTTGTTTTGCTATTTTTAATGTTTGGACAGTTATCATCAGTTAATTGTCTAGTTTACCCAGGGTGTTCCTTGAAGGTTTTTAATCTCTTTGAGATTTCTAGATGATTTTGGTCCTCTAGAAATTTCTCGCTGGTTATTAATGGATAAGATAACAGTTTGGTTAAAATACTGTAATCTGCAGCTGGTGATTAGAGATAATTTACTGCAGGCAATCATAATTTGACTAATTTGCAATTCTGTTCTCATTGAACTGCAGGCATTTGCAGATGAAATTGGGATTCCTTTCCTGGAGACAAGTGCTAAAGATTCAATCAATGTGGAGCAGGCTTTCTTAACCATGGCTGGCGAGATTAAGAAGAAGTACAATGAGTTCCACTCTGTCGTACTTTTCCTTTTTTTTTTTTCCTTTCAAAATCCATGATCTTTTTACCTATTTGCTATTAAATAAATGTTGTTTATGGTAAGATGTCACAATTGTTATGGTCACCCACCAATAGGTTCTTAATGGACCACAGAGTATTTAATGTAATGATCATGCTTCTGATAATTGATTTTTCACATTGCTAGCTGAGTCTGGAGTTCACCAGTCCAGTTCATAAGAAAATCGTTTACATTATTTATTGTCTAAAATCTCCACTTTCTATTTATTTCTAGTTCTTTTACATGTCATATCTTTAATTACGAAGTTTTACCTATCTGGTTTTCTATCCAATTTTATGCAGAATGGGTAACCAGCCAACTGGGAACAAGTCGGCTGGAACTGTTCAAATGAAGGGACAACCGATCGAACAGAAGAACAATTGCTGTGGCTAGTAGCTGGAACTCTTTTAGATCATAAACATGTTGCATATCATATGAATGTTTCAGAAACTAAAATGCTTACTACTTGAACCTCTTCTGTGTAAGTTGAAGTACCAATGCATGTTCCTCTGTATCTTATATTTTCGTTTGATTATATACCGTATTTGCTGAAAAACAAAATGTTGAAGTACTGAACATGAGTGCAGGAACCATTATTAGTAATTCCTAATATTCTGGTATTCATGAGGACAAAAAGATTCAAACCACAGGAAATGCATTTGAGTGACAAAACTGAGGATTAGTGGGTGCAATACCTTCAATGTTTAACCTGTAAGCCTTCACAAAAATGATGATAAAATCCCGGTATCTGAAACAGTTGAAAATTATTACCTCCCTTACGATCATTGACAGAGAAGATGGTAATTACAGCCATGTCAAAATAATCAATAACTTGCAGCAACACAAGAACATGAATACTTCAAATGTTTGTAATGATACAAAATAACTCAATAGCAACAACAAGAATGTCTTGACAATACAACACATTGATTGCACAAAAGAAAGGAATGAAAATTGTAACATGTTCAAGATGATGAGCAGCAAGCCTTTTGGTGTTGGCTTCGGGTGCTCCAACATCAATGGTCTTCCCTTCTTTAATACTTGCTGCTGCAGGCTCATCTGAAGAAAGTGACTTCTTACTAATTTTGCGGTATATTTCAGAGAGAATGGTCTGGAAAGCCTTCTCAACATTTGTTGCTTCTAGAGCAGATGTCTCAATAAATGAAAGCCCTTCTTTCTCGGCATAGCTTTGACCATCCTCTGTGGCAACTGCTCGGAGATGCTTCAGATCAGTCTTGTTCCCAATCATCATAATTACAATGTTAGAATCCGCATGGTCCCTGAGTTCTTTCAGCCATCGGCTCACATTTTCAAATGTCGTTGGCTTGGTAACATCGTACACCAGAAGAGCTCCAAGAGCACCTCTATAGTAAGCACTGGTTATTGCTCTGTACCGTTCCTGACCAGCAGTGTCCCATATTTGAGCTTTCACAGTCCTCCCTTCAACCTGAAAGAAGCCATATTCAGAACATTTACCTTATAACAACCAGACCCGTGACTGTATTTCTCATGCCTAACATGCAGGGGAAAAGGCAAACAGAAAGACCAGAAACACATTCAAGGCTTTCTCCAATAAATGGACATTACCTATATGCTCTCTAAAAGGCCCTACTCCACATTTTCAGTCATTTCCGACAAGAGAGAAACAAAAAGACTAAAACCTAAACTTCTTTATGTTAGATTAGCAGTAACAAGGTAGGCCATCAAGTAGACTGAGCAAAATAACATGACATGTGTGCAACTCAGCTCTTGAAAGGTTGCGACTTTGGATTTAGATGAACATTTCCAACCTTGTTTGATCATAACAGCCAAGTTGGTAAAAATAGCAATGTATTATTTTTCAGCTTTTACAGTTATTTTCATACGAGAATTAAAATGCCTATTTATAACAAAAAATTTAGCTAACATCTAATTCAACCATTCAACATTTTTGGTATTAAAAAGATACCCTTTAGTCATAAATATCAGTTAACCAAGAAAACTCGCCCATTTTCCATCAAGAAAAATGGATTGGCATAGCCTTACATTGTCAAGGCCAGCCCTTTAATCATCCCCTATCAGGGCTGATAACTCGTGACTAAATTCACCAGCAGCCATACTCATGAGATCCCTTTTTTATTTTTTTTTAGTATAACCACAGGGGGTATCATCCGTTTTGTAATCTACGATTAGTTCTGTTCGGGCCGGGACTGGATTCAAGTACGACTCTAAAATTCAAATCTTAACTCATGAGATCGTGCAAATGAACTACATATATTTTAATAGATAACCACCAAATTTAATTTCAGTTAATTAACAAATATTTAATGATGTATAGCTATTTTAAATCCACCGCCAAATAGGCGTCTATCAAATCCTTCACAATCAATGAAAAATTTTACATATTTATTCATGTCTCACATAGATTCAACACAATTCAATACTAAATATTATCAAAATCAGGAGTGAACTCCATTTTCTTTCAAATACTATTCTCACTGATTGGCTCAATCAAAAATATCATACATTCAAGGAAAAACTGGAGAAAGATATTTTTTTTTGAAAGTAAAGCAGTTGAAATTCAAATTAGAAAGAACGATTAAACAACGAACAAATCAGATCTACTGCACGTTAAGAACGGGAAATAATTGATCTAAATCCAAGCATCTGAAGTAAACCAAAATTAAAGAAAAAAAGAGCAGAAAAAGGGGAGATTTATTACTTGGAGAGTGCGGGTGGCGAATTCGACGCCGATGGTAGATTTAGATTCTAAGCAAAACTCGTTCCGAGTAAATCGAGAAAGCAAATTAGATTTTCCAACGCCAGAATCGCCGATTAGTACTACCTTAAACAAGTAATCGTATTCCTCGTCCGGTCTCCTCGCCATCTTTTTCGTTAGTTTTTTTTTAAGCGTTTAGGATAAAACTAGAAATCGAGAATAGCAGCGAAGTCCCTTGTGTTCAAGGGACGGAAGGATGGATCTGTAAGAGAAAAATTAAAAACAATGGACAGGTTTTTATAATTTCTCGATAAAATGTTTGAACTTTAATTATTATTATTATTGGTTAAAATGTCCAATAACCCTTTTGAAAATAATTAAAAAATTAATTAAATCCTTTGGTAAAAAATGCACTTAATTGAATACAAATCATGATTCACATAATTCGGTTGGGTGGATCACAATTCCTCAACTAAAATCATTATTCATCACTTGCCTTAAGACACCAAGCACCAAATACATCATCATTCAAACCAGAGGTGAATTCAGGTTAGCATGTGTCCTGCGTCTTTAAAATTAAAAAATTTTCATTTAGATTTTTAAAATTTTTTAAAATTTTAAATTAATAAAAATAAAATTACACTTAATCTCTTAAAAAAAATTTAGCTTTCCCCTAATTTAAACCCCTCATTCGACTCTCCACATAAAATTGACCGATATTCCACTTTATTCTTCTCATTTCTTTATTATTGAAACCAAAAACTCTACACTTTAAAATAAAACAAGTATACATACTTTTTTTTTATATTTTTTTTAAATATTAAAGTGTTTATAAACATTTTTTTAATAAACTTTTTTATAAACATTTTTTTGAATATAATTTATAAACATTTATTAGTTTGTGATAAATTTTATAATTCTAATTTTATAACTTCTTGTAATTTTAAATAATTTTCAATACTTTTTAAAATTTAATGTTATTTTCATAATATTTAAATATTTTTTAAAATTTTAAGCTTAAATGTTAAAATAACTCATTGTAAAATATATAAAACATTAATTAAACCCTCCTAAAATTATTAAAAGTTATTAAGCTCTTCTTATATTTTGATAGCCCTAAAAATATTAAGAGGGATGAATTGGTATTTTAAAATTTCAACAAACTTTTCTAAAATAAAAAGTTGAAAAGAAAATATTGGGACAATTAATTTATGATGGTTCATCACCAATTGTCTACCTTCACTACCTTAATATATCCCAATCAAGTGTTTCCTAGTTCATTATACTTGAATCATTACTCTTAAGAAAAATGTATTAATATTTACAACCCCTATATTTTTTTAATAAAGCTAAAATAGAACTTTTCGGCTAGCTTTTATATCTTAACAAGAATCCTTTAGCTTTTACAAAGGCTCAATCGGAACCTATCTAGTTTTTTATGATTTTATATCTAAAAACCCTTGAAGTACACTCTTTAAGATGCAAAGAGAAATAAACAAATGATCAACCTCTAGTAGGTATGTGTTTGCAAGCTTGAGCTTTAAATGCAAAGAAATTGTTAAATTAAGCTTTATTTGATAATATGTTTTGATATAATAAAATGAAATGTTTTTGAATAAAACTTAAAGTTGAACAAAATTGACAAAATGATTTATCAAATAAAGTCTAAGAGATAAAATTTTGAATCTTTACTTTAAAACTCTTAGCAATTTTTGAATCAATCTTAAAATCAAGTTCAAATTATTTTAATCAAGTAAGAACTTTCTCAACTAATCAAATTGTTTTTAAAACAAGTCAGAATAGCTCCAGGCCAAAAAGTATCGATACTTTTTGGCCAAGTATCAACAATTTTCAAAATATCGATACCCCTCTTAAAAGCGGTACCAAATTGACATTATGTTTTTTTCTCACAAATTCAACTATTATCGATACATTTTATATGGTATCGATAAAAATTGTCTGGTATCGATATTTCAGCTCCAATGATCACTGAACTTTGCTTTTAATGCAAAAATTATCGATACTTTTTTATTTGGTATTGATACTCTCTGTTGTAGGTGAATCAAATGCATTGGTTTTTACATCCCCAACAGCTCTATTCATGTCTTCAACAACCACAACGATTGAAAATTAATTAAGGAGTATAAATATCAGCTTCCGAAGGTCCTACAACAACAAGAAAGCATTTTTCAAGCAAAAAGATCAATCAAACAACCTTTGTGCCAAATATTTTCATAATTTTCTTTCACACACTTGTGAGCTTCATTGCTTTTATACTAGCTCAAGTTTTTTCTTGTAATTGAGCTTAATTTGCAAATATTTTGATCTTGAAAGGATTATTTCTTTGTTTGCTTCTTTGTATTTCTTTGAGATGGTTTGTGTATTAAGGTTTGGGTAGAAATCTTAAGAGAGCTTGTAAGGTTAAACCTTATGCTCAAAGGTTATCAAATTAGTGAATTTGGAAAAATCCTTAGTAATGAAAATATAAGGTAGTGGGGTAAGCAATTGGGGGCCGAACCACTCTAAGTTATTGTGCTTATTTTTCTATCCTTTCTGTCTAACATTCACAAAAAATTTTAAATGTCAATTCACCCCCTCTTACAATTTCAGTTTGATTATTTGAGATAACAGAAATAAGAGTGATCTTTATTGATACTTTGGACATGTGCAAACCTTTCTATGATATCCAAATCTGTTATAGGTTGGACATGTGTAAGCCCATCTATGATATCCAAACATGTTATAGAAACATATATTGAAGATTAGTTTGGATTAAATCAAGCAAATCGACTTCCCTATTTTGAAGAGAGTGGATTAGATTTTGAATATTGAAGACTTATCTTGAACTTATTGAAAATATTCACTAAACTTATTATCCTGCTAGTTTAATAGGGAGATTGATTGTAATTGATCTAATATGTTAGCAATCGAAAGTAGTTTATACACTTGAGATTTGTATAGGTTTTGTACAAGGAATTTTAGCACTTATTTGTTCAATAAAGAACTTGTAATTGTAAGTGTATTGAGTTTAAAAATAAGTTAACTACTTTGTTTTCAACCTAAGTTCCTAAAAACTTATAGAAGAGTAATACATAAGTGCAAAAAATGAGGTTGTTAATATGATGAGTGTTAGAACTCGTAATCACTTGTTGTACGAGGAGTTAAAATAATTGATTATCTCTCTGAGCAAGACCCTACAGATATAAGAAAACCGAATTACATAAACATATTGTTGTGTTCATCTTTATTCTTCATCAACGCCTAAAGCAATTGGTATTGCTCATATCACTGCTTTTGGCATTGCTCAACTTTCTTGGAAATATCATACTCAGTTCTTTTATGTTGAAAACCTTGAAGTTTTGAAAGGCTCATAAAATAATAAACTTCAAAAAAAAACTAACGGCTTATTTGGTTCACTAGAATTGAATAGGATTGTAATGAAATAGAATTTTAATAAGTAATTCAATTGTTTGATTGAATGAAATGGAATAAAATTGTAATAGTATTTTTGTGTTTGGTTGAATGGAATAGATGTTATAATAACATAAGGAAAAAAATTAAAATAACCAGAGTACCCTTAACAGAATTTTTGTAAGTAGATGATTATTGTTATTGTTATTAAATTTTAATAGGATTACTATTAAATATAACTTAATAAAAAATAATTTAATAGAATTTTTAATATAAATATTTTTATATTAAATCATATTAAAATATTAAAAATAATTTATTTTAAATTATATTTTGAAATAAAATATTTTATATTAAAATATATTTCAAATATTTTATTTTTATATTTTGTTTTGTTATTCAAGGTTGCATGGAATAGTCCTTCTTTGATGATACCAAAGAATAACTATTACAGGAAGACAAGTAATAAGAAAGTAATGACTATTTCATTGAATGAGTATTACGTTTAACCAAACAAAAAAATGATTTACCATTCAATGAATAAAGAGAGAATGCTAGTAAAAATTAAATCACTTTAATCCTCAAAACACTCTTTACATATCACAAAAAAAAAAACACAATTTCACATGAAAAATATATTTCACCCAACGATGATATGAGCGGGTGACTAAGCCTATTTACAAGCTAAAAATACAAATAATTAGAACATTGTGTATAGGCCTGATGGTTAAGGGTATTCATTGCTTTTGGTGTGGTCTAGGTTCGAGTCGCACCAGTCACATTGTTGTTAGAGCTTTACCTAAGGATGTCAATTGGGTGGGGCAGGTGCGGGGATGCTCCCTCCGCACTCATCCCTGCAAAAACTTTTCATCCTCACCCTTCGACCCGCTACGGGTAAAAAATCTAAAACCATTCCCGCCCCACAACCCGCAAGACTAAAACTATCACCGTTCCACCACCCACGTAAGTTCATAAACCCACATAATCCCCGCTATACCGCCCGACGACCTATTTCATATAATATTTTATAAGTATCAATTAAATAAATATAAATCAATTTTTTTATGAAAAAAATATGAAATACATGTCCTCTAGACTCACTACATATCTGATATTATTTCAACTATCACCATTTAAAAAAAATAAGTTTTCGCGATCCTTTAATTGGTAAATAAAATATAACTTCAACACGAGTTTAAAAAATTCAGAAAATAAAGTCCTTACATAATATCCAAATACAAACAATGTCTCAAATACATTATAAATGTCTTCAAATGCAACACAAGTGCAAAAATTTCAAAATCAATCAGTATATGTCACTCCTGTATTAGATTAAACTATCCAAGACTCTCTTTATATAGTGAAACTTAATCACTTTAATATTAAATTAATATAATACTTATCAAGATAAAAATTAAATTAAAATTAATATTAAATTTTATTAAATTAATAGAATATTTATCTACAAGATAAGCATTAAATTAAATTTAATAATAAGATAATCACATTAATAGCAAATTAATAAAATACAATTAAGATAATTATTAAAATAATTTTTTTTATAAATGTTTATTTTTTAAATATGGTTATTATATTATGCGGGGCGGGTGGAGATGAGGAGAGGTTGGTGGGGATGAGGCAGAGTTGGACGGGTACAAGGTTATACTCACGCCTGCCTCACGACTCATGGCGGGTCTAATTTTTGTCCTCATCCCTACCCCACCACTCGCGAAACCTGCACCCATCCTCGTCCAATTGGGTACAAAGTGGAGCGAGGCCTCACGAAACCTGTCTCACTGATATCCCTAGCTTTGTTCTCCCCTTGTAATTAACCCAAAAAATAAAATACAAGTAATTAAAGTAGAAAATAACTCCTAAATAGCAGCTTATATACTAAGTAAATATTTTCTTATAACCTAAAAACTAATAGGAAAAAATAAAAAACAATTGTTGAACCGGTTCAATAATTAAGAGTTATTTATTATAATTATTTAATTAATTATTATTAATTTGACAATTCAATTGATTGAATTGAAAATTGATAATATTTCATCAAAAAATTTTGAAAAATAATTAAGAAAAAAAATCAAAATTTCCATTAAAATAATTAAAAGAAGAGTTAAAATATGCCTATAGGTATTGTACTTTTTGAAAATTAAGAATTTAGTTTCGATATTTATATTTTTATGAATTTAGTCTCTTTATTCTTCTTATTTTAAAATTTATGCCTATAATTATTGTTAATTTTTTTTGTTAAATTCAAGTTAATTGCAATATTATTTTTTAATTACATGGTTACCAATGAGTAATTTTTTTATTTCAAAATTTCACAACAATAAATTTGACCAAACAAATTAAATGTATTAACAGTTGGACCTGAATTTTGAAATCTGAAAAATAGAGGGACTAAAGTTCAAAAAATACATGTACACAGACTAAATTATTAAATTTTAAAAAGTACAAGGACTATAGGCAAATTTTAACCTAAAAGAGGATATCCGTAAATTGATACTTGTAACATCCACTACTTACAACACCAAAGACACGCTTAAAAAACCGAAAAAGGGAGGGTTAGTAAATCTGGATCCAAACCGGAACCCGAACCCAAACCCGAACCGAAAAAAGAACCCCACATCGCACTCACTCTACTCTACAAAAACCCTAGTCCCGCCTTCTTTTATATTTATCGCTCTCTTAATTCCGCAGCCTCTCCTGTTCGCTGCGACTTCGTCTTCAAGGTTCCCTTCTCTCATTTTTACTCCTTAATTCATAGGAATCAAGCTCTCCTCGTTGTAGATTTTTCCTGTTTCCTTTTATTTTATTCTCTGTTTTTCATTTTCCAGATCTCAATTCTCAAATCGTAGCGCCCTTTTATATCAAGCAATGGCTCTGGTAAGTTTTATATGTGTGTATGTACTAGTTTCGTTTCTTGTGGTAGTCTAACTGTTGAAAGAATTGACACCAAATGATTAGGTGAAAGTTATTTCAGGTAGAATTCGAAAGTGAAGTTTGTACGTAGTTTTTTACATTGCGAAGGAAGCGGCAGGTCGAATATGTTTTATATAGTTAATCTCGTAAATCAATTTAATAGTTTATGCATTTGTAGATACTAATAGTCACGATAAAAAATTGATTTTGATTTTAACTATATTACCTTCGATTCAATTGGGATCCATTGATCAGAAGAAAGATAGATGGTGAGATGTTACGTCAATTAGGTTAATTGTGCATGGTAGATGGAAATGCTCAGTACCGTCTAGTAGTTTAGAATGTAAAGTGAATGGTCTTTAAGAGAATTTGTGGGCGAAAAGGATCACTTTCAGGATTTACTGGATTAGTTGTAGGGGGTGACTGTTGTTTGACATTCAACTCAAGTTCTTAATCAACTGGTTCTTCTAATCAATGTGTTGTGTTGATATACATGCAGGTCTTGCATGCTGGAAAAACAAACAAAAATGCCTATAAGGCACTCATTGCTGCAGAATATAGTGGCGTGCAGATCAAATTGGTTGAGAATTTTGAGATGGGTGTCTCAAATAAGACTCCTGAGTTCATCAAGATGAACCCTTTGGGGAAGGTGACCTTGTAACAACTATTAATAGATTGAAACTTGAGAATTTTTTTTGTATATGTTATGTAACCTTTTTTCTAGGTCAGTTCACTGAGAAGATATTTGTAACTGTTCTAGGTTCCTGTGTTGGAAACACCTGAGGGTCCTGTATCTGAGAGCAATGCCATTGCTCGTTATGGTTAGAAGACCTGCTGACTCCATATCCTAAATTTTCTTCCTCCAATGTTTGTTTGCTTTATTGATATCTTTACTTTTCTCTGCAGTCGCTCACTTAAAGGTTGACAATCCTATATGTGGTTCTACATTGATTGATTATGTAAGATTTTATACTACAATGATCTTGTTTTCTTCTGTCATCAGTTAAGTTTATTTCAAACCATGGAAGTAATTGTTTGTATGTATTACCCTGGCTTTCTTAGGGTCTTATCGAGCAATGGATTGATTTTGCAGCCATGGAAATTGATGCTAATATTGCAAAATGGTTGTATCCAAGACTTGGTTACGGTGTTTACCTTCCTCCAGTAAGTTATACTGTCTTCCCCCCCCCCCCAGGATCTTGTGTCATTTTAATTGGATTTGATTTGCTGAGGCCATACGTAGTGTTTGTTTCTTTCTAATTAGAAGATAATAGGTCCCATGTTAAACTATATTAAGAGAGGATTATTACTTGTCTATGATTCTTCTTTTATTTATTTTAGAGAGGATTAGTTAGACAACATTTACTGCTTGCTTAATGTGGTATTGTTTTCCATGCATAGTTTCTGGAAAGGTCAAGAGGGCATGGGTTTTCTCTTTATTATTATTTTTAAGAGATTAGGTTGTTTTCTCCTCCATCCTGATTTATTTATTAAACTATATTAAGAGTTAAATTTTATTTTTGTAATTCAGCAGTAGCTCATTTTACTTCAATGGTGTGATTTTGCCCATCTAGTTCATTTAATCTCATATTTGTATTTTTCTTGTAGGCTGAGGAAGCTGGTATTGCTGCATTGAAGAGAGCCCTTGGCGCTTTGAACACTCATCTTGCTTCCAACACATTTCTTGTTGGACATTTTGTCACCCTTGCTGACATTATCATGACATGCAACCTCTACTTGGGTTTCTCCCAGATCATGACCAAGACTTTTACCTCAGAGTTCCCTCATGTTGAGAGGCACTTTTGGACCTTGGTTAATCAGCCAAAAATCAAGAAGATTCTTGGTGAAGTGAAGCAGGCAGTCTCTGTACCACCTGTTCCTTCAAAGAAGCCTGCTGGCCAGCCAAAAGAAACTAAACCAAAGGCTGAACCAAAGAAAGAAGCCAAAAAGGAGGTTGAGAAACAGGCAGCAAAGGCAGAGGCTGCTGAGGAGGAGGAGGCACCAAAGCCCAAACCGAAGAATCCTCTTGATTTGCTGCCTCCAAGTAAGATGGTACTGGATGACTGGAA
Source organism: Gossypioides kirkii (assembly GCA_005610355.1). NCBI lineage: Eukaryota > Viridiplantae > Streptophyta > Magnoliopsida > Malvales > Malvaceae > Gossypioides > Gossypioides kirkii. The sequence goes on along the minus strand of CP032254.1, from coordinate 14,466,733 downwards.
GAGGCTTTACTCTAACACAAAGACCAATTTCCGAGAGGTTGCAATTAAAGGTATTCCTGTTGTTTTCATGGTAGCACTCCCTTTTAGAAGCAATGTTTGGGCTTGTGATATCTGATACTTGATTTGTGTCAGGATTCTGGGACATGTATGATCCCGAGGGATACTCACTCTGGTTTTGTGACTACAAGTACAATGAGGAGAATACAGTGTCATTTGTCACAATGAATAAGGTTGGAGGATTCCTGCAGAGAATGGATTTGGCCCGCAAGTATGCATTTGGGAAGATGTTGGTGATTGGTGCTAACCCTCCATTCAAGGTGAAAGGACTATGGCTTTTCCGTGGGCAAGAGATTCCTCAATTTGTGATTGACGAGTGCTATGACATGGAGCTCTATGAGTGGAAGAAGGTTGACCTCTCAGATGCAGCCCAGAAGGAACGGGTGAATCAGATGATTGAAGACTGCGAGCCATTTGAGGGAGAGCCTCTCTTGGATGCCAAGTGCTTTAAGTGAGAATATCTCTTGGTTTTATGTTGCTTGCTACTGTTCTGCCTGTCTGGGTTTTTTATACGGTCACTTTTTCCAGGATTCGGACTTATTTTTCTTTTCTCCCCTTTTTGAGTTTGGTTCAGGCAACATTACAGTTAAGTTTTAAATTCTCAGATGTTGATTATGGAATGTGTTATTTATGTTATTAAGGAGGTATGGTTTTTGTTTTTTTATATTATTATAAGATTTCATCAACTTGCATCGCAGATTTCGTTATTCCTCTCGCAAGTAGGCAGCCATGAATTCCAGAAATTTCTTTAGTGCATTACTATTTGTCGAGTGAATGGAAGGTATTTAAAACCAGTATTGAGACTTTTGTAAAATGAACCAGATAGAGAGAATACTTACTATTACGGTAGGCTTTAATATTGGCTTTTAAGGCTTGGATACTTTAGCAAGACTAAAACACATACAAATTTATTCTAAAATAAGCCTAGGCTGAGGTGGAAAACCATTCACGGTTATGTATTTATGATGCCACCTGTAAACTATTCTAATATCAAATGACTTTTGATGTAAATGATGATAACTATATACTTATACCAATTTTAATATGTACATGGTTGAGTTGGAGACCACAAAAATGTCGAGGATTTATTGAAAGCTATTGATAAACAATTTGAATTTTCGGATAAAATCTTAGTTTGTACTTTAATGATCAAATTATCATTAATAAAATTCATTAATGTTAATAGAGTGTGAAAACACATTAAAAAAATAAGAGACATTGTGGCTCAATTAAAAGCTCTTGAAGTTGAGATATTTGACTATTTCCTTATGACTTTATATTGAATTCACTTGTGCTACAATATGAATATTTACAGGTCTAGGAAAAATTGCCAATTAATGAAGGTTGTCAAGGGAACAAGGTAATAAAATAGAAAATAATAATAGACAAGCCAAGCAAGAGGGAAATGGCAAAGCAACTCAAATGAACTCCCAAAATGAAGATTGTTGACTATTGGTCATTGTGGAATATTTATTAATTAAATATGACGTAAGGGAAGACATAATAAATCAAATTAAAATAGTTTAATGATCAATTTTTCGCTGTGATAAGAACAATTTTGTTTCAGACCATAATTTCTCAATCAAGTCGTTTTGAAAATTTATAATTAATCGAGAAATTAATGATGTAAATATGAAAATACTGTCAAGAATTATTAAGGGATTAAATTGAGAAATTAGCAATTGATGCATAAGATCTAAATGTGAACTGGCAAGATTTGGAGGATTGGATGAAAATTTAATCAAATGCCTTAAAATGACAAATAAACCATCATTTATTTACAGTGCAGAAGCATGGCAAAAGGCATAGATTTCCACTCAATTTGCCATGCTTAAATTCCAACATTGGATGTTTATTATTAAAGGTTAATAAATTGATTAATTAGGTATATATATGCTTAGTGGGTGAGAGAATAAGCTTATTTCATGGTCATCCTCATCCATTCTCCACCGTTTAAGAACAAAGAAGAAAAAGAAAATTTTCAGGGAGCTTTCATGGTGCCGTAAGTTGCTCTTCAAGAAATTGATAAGTTTCCTTTGAATTTTGGTTTAATTGATAGCATAAAATAATAGATAGCATGAGCCCATTCATTTCGATGTTAAAATTGATGAGAAAAATCCTTAGATAATCATAGATGAATGCTTGGGACTTAAAGAGATAACGCTTGATCATGATAGTTTAGTGCTTGTTGGACTTGATTCTTTGTTGGGATGAACTTAGAGGAGTGTAAGTAAGGTAGAAAAGAAGTTGGATTAAAAATTGGTTAAAGGATATTCATACCACCATTGTTGAGTACTTATGAAGCCTTAGAGATAATGATGAGAACTTTGGACATTAAACATGTTTGGTTTAATGACAAATTTGTTCATTAATGTTTGCATGTTATGTCAAAATGACCTTAATTGTATTTTTGAGTCTTTTTGGTCATCAACTTTTTTTTTCAATTTGCTTTTTTTAACCGTTTTAATGAAAGTACCGTTAAAAATTTAACGGGGATGATGTGGAATTTCATATGTGAAATATTTTTAATAAAATGTAATTTATTATTTAGATAACCCAATAAGATAATTAGATATAAAAAATAATAAAATAAATAAATAATACATTAAATTAAATTAAAAAATTAATTTAAAAAATAAACGTAATTATTTAAAAAAACTTATCAGTAAATAGAAATATGAAAAATTGAAACATTTTGAAATAAACAAAGATTGAAACCTTGAATTTATTCATTAAATTTATTAAAAAAGCATATTAAAAATTGATAATTAAAGAACTCAAAAATACAATTAGAATTATTTTGACAGAACATACAAATGTTAATGGTCAAATTTATTATTAAACAAACATGTTTTGGATAGTTTGAGGTCTTGAAATTATAATTTTAAAAATTGGAACGGGAGAATTACGAAAAGTTTAAATTAAAAAATGAGAGATGAGTTTTATTATTATAATTTTTATTTAATTATTCTTGAAATGGCAATTTAATCCATTGAATTTAAAATCCCGTTGAACTAGTTGCAACTCTCCCACTACTTATTACCTGAAAGACACGCTTAAAAAAACCGGAAAAAGAAAGGGGTTAGTAAATCTGGATCTAAACCGGAACCCGAACTGATAACCCCACATCACACTCACTCTACTCTACAAAAACCCTAGTCCCCCTTTCTTTTATTCTCTCCTAGTCCCGCAGTCTCTCCCGCTCCTTCTCGCTGCGACTTCTTCTTCAAGGTTCTTTCTTAACCCTTTCTCTCATTTTTACTCCTTAATGCATAGGAATCAAGTTCTCCTCCTTGAAGATTTTTCCTTATTCTGTTTATTTTATTTTGTTTTCTGTTTTTCATTTTCCAGATCTCAGTTCTCAATTCGTAGCGCTCTTTTCTATCAAGCCATGGCTCTGGTAAGCTTTATATTTTTGTGTATATATATATTAATTTCGTTTCTTGTGGTAGTTTAACTGTTGAAAAAATTGACACCTATTAATTAGGTGGAAGATATTTCGAGCAGAATTAGAAAATGAAATTTGCAACTAGCTTTTTTACATTGCGAATGAGGTGGGAGATTGAATATGTTTTATATAGTTACTATCAATGGAATAGTTTATGGATTTGTAGATACTAATCATAACGATAAAAAATTTATTTTGATTTTAACTCTACTACCTTCGATTTCAATTGGGATCCATTGATCAGAAGAAAGATGGATGGCGAGATGTTACGTCAATTAGATTAATTGTCTATGGTAGATGGAAATGCTAAGTACCGTTTAAAATGTAAAATGAATGGTCTTTAAGAGAATTTATGGGGCGAAAAGGTTCGATTTCAGGACTTTTATTAGATTAGTTGTAGGGAGAGACTGCTGTTTGACGTTCAACTCACCTTCTTACTCAACTGGTTCTTCTAGTTAATGTGGTGTGTTGATTTACATGCAGGTCTTGCATGCTGGAAAAACAAACAAAAATGCCTTTAAGGCACTCATCGCTGCAGAATATAGTGGCGTGCAGGTCAAAATGATTGAGAACTTTGAGATGGGTGTGTCAAATAAGACTCCTGAGTTCCTCAAGATGAACCCTTTGGGGAAGGTAAACTTGCCATGCCTATTAATAGATTTAAACTAGAGAATTTTTTTATACATGTTATGTAACCTTTTTTCTAGGTCAGTTCACTGAAAAGATATTTATAATTCTTCTAGGTTCCTGTGTTGGAAACACCTGAGGGTCCTGTATTTGAGAGCAATGCCATTGCTCGTTATGGTGAGAAGATCTGCTGACTCCGTATCCTAAATTTTCTTCCTCTAATGTTTGTTTACTTATTGGTATACTTTTCTCTGCAGTTGCTCGCTCAAAGGTTAACAACCCTATATGTGGTTCTACATTGATTGATTGTGTAAGATTCATATAGTACAATGGTCTTATTTTCTTCTGTCATCAGTTAAGTTTATATTAAACCATGGAAGTAATTGTTTGTATGCATTACTTTGGCTTTCTTAGGGTCATATCGAGCAATGGATTGATTTCGCAGCCATGGAAATTGATGCTAATATTGCAAAATGGTTGTATCCAAGACTTGGTCTTGGTGTTTACCTTCCTCCGGTAAGTTCTACTGTCTTTCCTTGAAGATTCTTTTGTCATTTTAATTGGGCTTGATTTGCTGGGGTCATGCTTTATAAGACAACAGCTCCCATGTTAAAATTGGACCAAGGCAACTTGGTCATCAAAATACAAAATATTAAGGAGGGAATGGTCAAGGGAAAATTGGCATTGATTACCTGTCTATGATTCTTGTTTTATTTATTTTAGAGAGGATAAGTTAGACAACATTTAGTACATGCTTAATGTGGTAGTGTTTTCCCATGCATAGTTTCTGGAAAGGAATCAAAGCATTATTAAGTAATTTTGGTAGAAGGGAATGCCCATTCAATTGATAATCAAGTAGGCATGGGTTTTGTCCTTATTATTTTTTAAAGATTAGGTTGTTTTCTCTCCCATTCTGATTTATTTATTAATCTATATTAAGAGTTAAAATTAATTTTTGTAATTCAGTAGTAGCTCATTTTACTTAAATGGTGTGTTTTTGACCATCTATTTCATTTTACTCTCTTATTTGTATTTTGCATGTAGGCTGAGGAAGCTGCTATTGCTGCATTGAAGAGAGCCCTTGGCGCTTTGAACACTCATCTTGCTTCCAACACATATCTTGTTGGACATTTTGTCACCCTTGCTGACATTATCATGACATGTAACCTCTACTTGGGTTTCTCCCGGATCATGACCAAGAGTTTTACCTCAGAGTTCCCTCATGTTGAGAGGTACTTTTGGACCTTGGTTAATCAGCCAAAAATCAAGAAGATTCTTGGTGAAGTGAAGCAGGCAGTCTCTGTACCACCTGTTCCTTCAAAGAAGCCTGCTGGCCAGCCAAAAGAAACTAAACCAAAGGCTGAACCAAAGAAAGAAGCCAAAAAGGAGGTTGAGAAACAGGCAGCAAAGGCAGAGGCTGCTGAGGAGGAGGAGGCACCAAAGCCCAAACCGAAGAATCCTCTTGATTTGCTGCCTCCAAGTAAGATGGTACTGGATGACTGGAAGAGGCTTTACTCTAACACAAAGACCAATTTCCGAGAGGTTGCAATTAAAGGTATTCCTGTTGTTTTCATAGTAGCACTCCCTTTTAGAAGCAATGTTTGGGCTTGTGATATCTGATAATTGATTTGTGTCAGGATTCTGGGACATGTATGATCCCGAGGGATACTCACTCTGGTTTTGTGACTACAAGTACAATGAGGAGAATACAGTGTCATTTGTCACAATGAACAAGGTTGGAGGATTCCTGCAGAGAATGGATTTGGCCCGCAAGTATGCATTTGGGAAGATGTTGGTGATTGGTGCTAACCCTCCGTTCAAGGTGAAAGGACTATGGCTTTTCCGTGGGCAAGAGATTCCTCAATTTGTGATTGACGAGTGCTATGACATGGAACTCTACGAGTGGAAGAAGGTTGACCTCTCAGATGCAGCCCAGAAGGAACGGGTGAATCAGATGATTGAAGACTGCGAGCCGTTTGAGGGAGAGCCTCTCTTGGATGCCAAGTGCTTTAAGTGATAGAATATGTTCTTAATTTTACTTTTATATATCTGGTACCCTTTTGGATGTCAGGTTTTATTTATAGGTCGCCGTTTTCAGGTTTTGTTTACCTTTTATGAGGTTTTGATTAAGGTAACTTTGCAATTAAGTTTTTATGTTTTCAGATGGTGGATTTGAAATGCTCTATTTATGTTATATCAAGGAGATATTGTTCCTATTGTCTTATAAGATTTCATCATTTTGCTTTGCATCTTTCATTAATCCTCGCAAGAAGGCAGCCATGAATTCCAGAAATTGGAGTGAATAGAAGCCTAACACCAGTGGATGCAAAACCAGACTAACGTAAAACGAACAAGATAGAGAGAGAATACTTGCTATGAAGAAAAACAATAATACAAGGGACTGATTGTATCTTATGACGAAGGGCACGCATGTATAGAAATATGCATGTAAAATTGTCAGTACAAAGAATCATGGGAGAACATCAGAAGCAGGCTAAAACAATTAGGGAAATCAAGTTATTTTTGAACTAGCGGGTATAGAGACTGACGTCAAACCTTATGGGAGGGGGAATGAATAATACATAAAGAAGGTAAAGAAAAGGGATATCAGTTGAGAAGGAAACCCATATGCAGCCCAAAAACTGATGGGAGTTTTGACTTAGATTTTCCTAACTCAGCCTCCCTAAGTTAAGGTGAAATACATCATCCATCACAAAAGCCTAGCCAAGCCATCTCGATTTCAATTGATGATCAGAACCAGCAGAAAACAAGGGATTTCTTCATCTTCCAGTCTTCGCCCGCTTCATTCCTGTACTGTTGAAAGGCGACATACCTGGGCTCATGCTTGGGCTCATACTTGGGCTCATGCTTGGGCTCTCTTCCCGTAAGGTACCATTTAGCAAAGCTAACTCCCTAAGCTGCTGTTTCTTATAGCTATCCAAGGATTCATCCTGGAAATGGTGGAACAGAGAAGGGTTAGCACAAAAACAGAAATGGAATGGAAGGGTTAGCTATCCATAGAAGATATCACAAATTGCTTTTGTTCATTCATACCACTGGCTTCAGAAGGTTTTCTAGTATCGCAACAGCATACTCCAGACGAGAATTTACCATATCCTCGGGAAATTCAGCCTCCACCAACACATGCAGTGGCTCATTAAGGTGTTCGTATCCAGGTTTATCTTTCAGTTTCTCTTCCTGTAGAAAAAAAGGAAGTAGGAATGAATAACAAGTGGGCAAACAACCAAGGAAAACTTGATCTTATACTTAAGCAGAAACTGTCAGAACTAGTCCAAAAATGCAAAGAACTAGTCCAAAAGTGAAAAGCATAAAATACACATTAACTATAAACAACAGACAAACAGCAAAAAGCCCAAAAACAGAACCCAAATAAACAAGATACCGAAATTGACTGCCAAGCATGTCATATGCAAATGGAGAAGCAGATTACTAGCATATATGAAGTTAGATGAGCAAATTTAACATCACCTACAATTTAAAATGCCATTGAGAACATGGATTGAGAAGGAAAAAATATGAAAAACATGCTCCTAACACTAGCCCAAGAACCAGCTACACTCCAATTTTCAAGAGAAAGTAGAAAACACTTGCACAGTTCCACTATATTAGAACTTATATAAATGACCGGGCTAGAAGCAGCTTAAGAGTTGACCTATGGTACATATCAAACTACACTCTTTTACCAAAATTAATTGCTGGAAATAAAAAGAATTCATGACTGACTTCACCTTTACAGAATCCTTGACAGAACCCTTGCCTCTTATGTACACCCTACACTCTGTCATGGCTTCAACTCTCTTTAGGGAGTTTCCCCGTGGTCCCAAAATTCGGCCAACAAAATTGTACTGCAAGGGCACTGAGTCTGAACTATTATCTTGCAAAAGAAGAAAATGGAAACTAACAATTTTCAACATAACTAACATTTGGATATTTATCCACAGGAACATCAAGTCTAACAACTCTCTTTACAATCGGTGTTGTAGGGGCTCTAGGCAAACCGGGCCAACCGATTGGTGCAGCTTGAATTGGAGGAACTCGTTGCATATGCCCATTTTCCTGGAAGCAAGATAACAACATTTAACAAATTTCATCTTACTTTCATTTAATATTAATGAGAAGCAAATTATTCATTGTAAGAACAAATCACAGTGGGAGCCAATGACAAGGCAGTTGAAATTTATTAAACCGGTAAGCAATTACAAATTTTAATTTTAAACAACAGGTTTGTATATAACCATTAAGCAGCATTACCTCTGTTTGCATTACAGACCAACCCTCCAAATCCATCTGTCTCCCATTGGGATGTTGACCTAATGACCTGAAAGGACTATCATGCTCAAATCGCTCTTGATCCATAAAACTAGGAGTAAGACTTGAGACCTTTCTGATCTCTGCAGTTACATGAGAAAAAACAAAAGTGACAATATGCGGTCAAAATTACCTCAGTGGTAAAAGTGAACATTTGGGGTTTATTTTTTGGCTTAGGCTACATGTTTTAGTACAACCATCTAGTCTAGGATCAATTCAGCCTGTAATAACTTAAAATCATATGTTGCTAGTTTAGACTAATAGTAGGTCAACTATAGCAAGGTGTACAGTTTGTACTAGGCTGTTATTTATTTACAATTTCAGTTCAATATCGTTAACATGAGAGATTTATTCTTGGAAGAAGCAATCCGACAATGCACTCATGATGATGAATCTAAGATAACAATCCAGCAAAATGAAACTTACATTTACATCCTTGAGAAGTGCATATGTAACGTGTATAGATACAGATCGATTTACTTTTAAAGTGATGTTCATTCAACTAAAAAATAATCAAAACCTGTTTCCAACAATACTAATGATAAGTGCTAATGAATCTTATATTGCAGAAAAAAGGGGGAAAATCAATAACCTTGATTAACAAGCCTGATACAAAGAGGCAGAACTTGCGTAAAAGGTACCAACTTATGTTTCTCTGCCAATAATTCAGCTAAATATCTGCCATTGTTAGATTGTAAGGTAACAATGATAAAGTAAAACCATATCTAGATAAATGGAATATATAAAGCACACACAAATAAACTATGAACCTGAGGGGCAAAAAAGCATAACCATCAATTGAAAACATAACAATCAATCATACAAAAACAAGAAGATAGAAACAGAAAAGTTTTTTCCTTTAAACAACTTCAAGGACCCATACCGATCAGCACAAGAAAACTTCAATTATTAGATCAATAAAAGAAAACCATCAAAAATTGGAGTAAAACTTTCACAAAAGAACCAAAAAAGAACATGGGATTTGATTGATTAAAGTAATTTAAGAAAAAAAAAATCGGACCTGTCACGATCTGTAGGAAGAGAAGAAGCCCTATGAGGAGAAGCAGGAACTCCAGAAGGCGGATACTGAAAGTAACTCCCTGGTGGGATCCTCTCCCCCATCATATATATAAATCACCTTCCCTTATTCCTGCTTCATTCATTCAACATATGTTAAAAGAAAAAAAAAAGGTAATCAAAATCAAGAATCCTACGTAGAAACACGTATATAAACATTAAAGAGGAAAAACCCAAACTTACTTTGATGAAAGGAAAGGGAGAAAGTGGCAGATGGAGAAAGCTAAGCTAATAAGCAAAAGAGCAAAAAGGGGCAGAGATGCAAAGTCTGCTGCCCTCTTTTTTTTATGTGGAGCAGAGTGTCAATCAAAGAGACTAGAGCCCTACTCCCAACAACGCTCTTACGATGCTTTATTTAGCTCCATTTATACCCTCTCAATTTTTTACCTCACCCAACATTTTATCTTTTTTCACTTTTTCTCATGCACTATTTTTTTTATTGTGCTGTCGTGAAACATGTGAAACAAAAATGTTTGGATTTTTAATCCTTTTTTTCTTTAATTGTCATTCTCGATATGATGTTATCATTCTGAATATCTAAAATCTTGGAAAAATCTTCCAATATTACTGTTTGTATATCAAATTCATATCCCTATTCTTTGACTTATCACTTTTTCTAATCAATCTTTTTTTCAACAAAATAATTTTAATTATGTTCAAGTAATGATATAAACTTTCATTTTACTATTTAACCTAATACACTATTCAAATTTTTTATTTTATTTCAAATTTATTATTTTTAGGTAAATTACAAAATAATCATTTTTATTTACCTCATATTATTTTTTAGTCGCTTATGTTTGAAATGTTATGTTTTAATATCTTACGTTATCGTTTTGTTATAAAGTGGTCACTCTGCTGTTAAGCTTCGTTATCTCCCTAACGATAATCTTACGTGACAGTCCAAATGAATTTTAAATGCCAATTTAGATATCTAATTCAAGATGTAATTAATTTAAAATTATGCCAATATTTAGGTGGTTTCCCATGCAAATTTCGAATTGAAAATTCGAAGTCAAATTTTCTTAATACAAATAAAAGTATCCTTTGATTTTTTTCTTTTAAGTTTAACTTTGATCCAAAGGTCATCTGACTTGATCTTAAATGAATGTGAATTGCTTAAGTGACATGTTGATTTTCTCTTGAAATAGGTTTGGATCTCCTTTCTTCAATTAAAACGAATTGAGAGACAATTTTTTCTTCTTCACGATTGAACTAGATCAAAAAGTGAATTTTTTTTTTCAGAATGGTATGATGTTTTTCGAAATTTCTTTGAACTCATTTTTATAGTGTCAATTACATGAATTAAAGAGACTACTTGTAGAATTGAATTGCTCTATTTCATCCAATCACGTTAATAAACTAGAGTTTTTACCAAATTTAATTTCTCCATTTAATTGTTTTACAAAAATTTAAACTCTTTTATTTATTACTTATCTCTTATTAATTTAATTAATTAAAGATAAAATAATTATTTGATATTATCACTTTAAGTATTTTATTTTTAATTAGTGATAACATAAAAAGTTATTATTTATCTCTTAATTAAATTAAATTAATTAAATAAAATAATTATGACATATGATGTCATCATTTTCACCCATGATAATTTTGATTTTAACCCACAATAATTTTAACTTAACGTATGAAACTTTGTAACTTCATCTACAAATACCCTCTCAAAATTTGATCACATTGCGAGAGAAATAGCAATGAAATTCGGTTTCATCTTTATGATCGATTATATTTGTATCTTGAGCTTTGAACTTTGATAAAATAAATTTATTTAATTTTGATTCAGCATATCTCATTTCATGCAAAAATCAAAATTAATTAATGTTTTTACTTCATTTTCCATTGCCAGCTTAGCTTCTTGCTCCACCTCATCCATTCCCTAATCACCATTTCTCCAATCTCCATACAACGTGGCTAAAGCAAGTGCCCTTTTTTCTTTTTTTAAAAAAAAAACCTTAATCGCTTGCAACCTTTTACAATTTCTACAGCCTGCAATGTTGACTAGAATTTGATTTCCTGTTGACGTCCTCATATAATCGAAAGTGCTAGTCCTTGGTCATGTAAGACTCTACTTTCTTTGTCTATAAAAGCAAAGTTGCACGACTCAAATTTTCTTATCCAGCTTGATTGCAGTTTTTGCTTTTCATTCATCTTAATTTTGAAGCAATCCACGTCAAGTTTTAAACTGAAGTTGGTCGTGTAATTGAACCAATGGCGAAGAATAGCAGTATTCAAATTCTCAATTTTGCATACTTCAGATAACTTCAAGAGCCAATCTTTTGTAGATAAGTTCTTCTATTTCCTGTCGCATGGCTTTTTTATTTTTAGGTTCATCTTTAACACCCTTGCCAATTAGTCTCTGCGGATATATGCATTACGGAATATCTAGGTGGATTTACCCAATGCAACTTATATAGGGTGAACAATCTTGGCCAAGTTACTTATAGTTGGCGAATACACTCCAAACACATGCCTGTGAATTCACATTTGTGGCTTCATGTCTGCGGACACATACCTGCAGACTCAGATTTGCGGATTCATGCCTGCACTTGTTTATACAAATCTGTACTTACGGATAGTTCTTGCGGACTCACGTTCGATGAATATTTCTCGTGCAATCGTGCTTGGAGAACTTAGACCCGTTTCACGCGGACTAGTACTTGGCGGACTTATTTCTCATATAGCGGAGTCTAAGTGGACCAACTTAGCCTAGAAGCTTGAAAACGAGACTTACCGACAGTCTTACTTACAATATGGTCCTTATGGACTCATACTTTAAAGATAGTCCCTACGGACTGATGCTTATAGATGATCCTGCGAAATTATACTTAGATAATAATCCATTCGGATTCAAGCTTGGTGGATTATCATGTGTGCGGATTCATTCTGGAATGGTTACACTCTCGTGCGAATTATCATGATTTGTAACTTGAGGGCAAGTCCCGCGGACTGTCATAATTTATAAACACGTACGAGAACAAGTCCCTGCGGACTCTAGTCCTCCTTCAATTAATATCTCGCCCCAACACCAGTACTCCTTTCAATTACGTCCCGCCACAACGCCAGAACTTCTTTTATCAATCATCTCACCACAACGCCAGAACTTCATCTATCAATCATCTAGCCACAACACGCCAATACTTCTTCAATTATCATTCTGCCACAACATCGACACTTCATTCAATCAACATCTTCATTAATCAATATCTCTCCACCACGTCAATGCGTCATACCGTATCTTATTCCTGGACACAATATTTACTATCAAGAAGACATTAGCATGCCTCCTATTTTGAGTTTTACAGCTCGCCAACACAAGAGCAATTCATATACCAATCAATACCTCAATGGTATGAGGTTTACATACCCTTTCACATTCAACAGAACAACATTGACAACATCAGCAACCACAAAGTTCAACATCACCCAATGCTACAACAGAATTTTCCAACAAACATAATAACCCAACTATCGTAGCCCTGTAACATGCAGAATGAAAACTGAGAGTTGGAGTTCAGAAACTCACCCGCAAAACATCCGGATGCTTGAACCCTACACCTGTTTAGCCTTTTCTTTGTCACTCAGGACTCCTCCTTGGTTAGCTAAACAAAATAACCATTCGACAATCAAAACGATAGCATTCATAAGTGATACAATCGAAATCCGTTAACATGCGGAATATTTTTATAAGTTATCTAAGATTTTATTTTCACAGCCATGAACTTTACCATAACTTACAAGTTTCTTACCTCTTTTCTTCAATCAAAAAGATACAGAAGAGTTAGAAAGGTTACCGGCTCGCCAAATTCTTAATTTCTCGGGCTAATACGTCTATTTTTCCCTTCATGCAAATCGCTCCTTACTTACTATTCCAGAAAAAGAAAAGGAGAATAAAGAAAATGAATACCAGCACCAGAGAATGGAAGTATAGCATTTTCGGGTTCCGGAATGGGACCAGAATTTTAATTCAACTTGTCTACCAATTGGTTCACAAGATTCAATAATTCGCACTAAAGCCCTCATGAACTGAAAGTTTCTTAATTTGATACCTCGGTCACCATGGAATTAATTCAAAATAATCATTTTAATCATTGTCTTTTCTGCAATCATGACCAAACTTTAATTTTACAATTTTGGGTGTGACATCATCATGGTGTACTTCAAAGGTCACAAAGAGTGTATTTTTTTAGGCAGGTTTCAAATACCCCAAAGTCGAAGGTGTATCGTCCGGAAGGGAGAGTGAGCTTGTTGGGAAGTTGACTTCAAGATTTTTGAGACTTCAGAAAATAGTAGAAGTGGATCAAAAGATGTTTATATCATTCCGCCAAGATTTTGGCGATGTTTGAGGCATATGATGCGCAAGCTGACTTCAAGATTTTTGGAGATTTCGACAAATATTGGAGTCGGCCGAAAACGTGCTATATCATTCTGCGAATATTTATGTGATGATTGAGGCATATAATGTTGTGGCGAGGCAGAAATCAATTTCAAATTTCTCTTTCAACATCGCCGTGGCAAAGTTAGTGGCATTTGTGATGAATAAGGTGACATGGCGAAAAGAAGTTTTGCACCCTCAACATGGCGAGAGAACTTCTCCTATGCACACTAAAGATGATCCATCTAGATTTTGAGTCGTCCAGATGGCGAAAAATAGCTCATTCATCTCTTGTGGCAACCAAGGAAGATTCACCCCAAATTAAATGCATCTAGGTGGTGAAGAAATTTGCTCAACTCTCCAAAGCTTTAATAAGGTGAAAAGATTTCCGTTAACACTTTAGATCATCAAGATGAAGGGAAGATTTGTTCAATATTTCAAAACATCGATGTGATTGAAGATCAAGTGTTGATGGGCTCTAATCAGCATCAAAACTCAGGAAAAATTAAGCTTGGAATGCCTTCCACGCTAATCAAAACATTTACGTGTCGTTTTTTTTTTGTAGATTTGCGATATAAACTTCAAAACCATTTTTGGGCACCTTCATGATGTTTTTGGGGTTTGAGCCATGAAATAACTCTAGAGATTTCGAAAATCAAATCTACAAAATTTTCAATTGGACTAGAGCGAGGATGATATTCAAATATTTGACTTATTGCAAAACATGTTGATAACTTGTAACAATTCGTTTTTCAGTGGTATCAAATGGTGGTTTTGAAACCTCATTTTCGATGTTCGAGTCAATAAATATTATTATTTAATATTTATGGGATTAGTATAAGGGTTAAATTAAAGTCTGGTCCTTTAATTTTGTCAATTGGATAGTTAATTAATATAGGGACTAAATTGTAAAAGTAGTAAAAGTTTGTCTCTATAAATTTTTAATTAGCTAAAGGACCAATTAAAGAATTAGACCAACTATTATTGATGGTTAGTGGAGAATGATGTAGAATTCTATTATCTTAACTTAATTGTGATTAAGTTTTCCTAATTAAGGTTTATTAATTGTAATCAAGGTATATAAGCCAAATCATAATGCCATCATATTTATTTTCTTCTTCTCTTCACTGAAAATAGTTGAGAAAAACCTAGGGAAGCCATTTTTATGAAGTTGAGCATTCAACCCTTCATTTATTGGGATCTGAATCAATTGGAAGATAATCGAAAAAAGGAAAAATTGTGGATTAATCCTTGATATTTTACTTGTTTTTTTGTCAGGAAAGTTTATATGAAACTTAAATTCATGTTATATTTGTTTTATATTATTTTTTTTATTAGTTGAATTGAGGGGAATGTATTGATTTTCGGCAACAAATAGACTAAATCGTAAAATATGAAATAAAAAACAAATACGAATAGATACATGGTAACAAATGGATGTGAAACGATACGAAAATGGTAACAGTGCTTGTATAAACTTAGTAAATGATTAGGTACAAATGACATGTCATTAGAGTCCCAAAAAGGAAAACAGATGTTTGATCAAGGACTAATACGAGATATGTGCAAGAATCCCGCCTCTTGCAAGTTTTATTCAATACATGCGGTGCCCTTGCAGTTAAATTGTGTATATACGTCTCTAAAATTCGATTTTCAATTTAATTATAGAAACATAAAAAAAATTATAAAATTAATAATGTTAACAACTTAATAATAAATTTAATTAAAATTAAAAATTTTAATAATATTTTTTTACTATTTGTAATTGGAGGTCAGAAATATATTTGTTATCGAAATGAATAAATAAATTTATACTTATAAAAAATTAATTAAAAAAAAAAAGATTTGAAAGATATTGAATGAAAAGTTGAGAACTAAAAAATTAAGACAATTAAGAGAATGAATGAATTGAGAAAATTAGAACAATGAAATTTGAATAAAAAAAAGAACAAAATGATCAGCAAAATTTTTTATACCTAAGTATATCAAAAATTCGACCGTAATTATTTTCTAAAAACGATATATATCAAATTTACTCAAAAGTTCGGGTACTTTTAAAATAAAATAAAATAAAAGGAATGAAACTAAAATAGCCTAAAATAGAATGAAAGACATAACCGAAATATCATAAATTATAAATAAAGAAATTACAAGTTCTTCCTAGGAGTCATTTTTTATTATGTTTCTTCATTTAGTGTTAAGCACTCCTGCATGGCGATTTGGGCTTCAAATCGCAGAAATTAGGGCTCCGATGTGCTAATCGGCCGATTGCCAATTCCGTTCATTGAAGATGTGAACTCACAGCGACTCTTGCGTTTTTTCCTTCTTAAATTTCAAACTCGTTAAAGGGTTTTTGAGGGGGATTTTGTTGCGGTTTGTGATTTCTAGGGTTAGGGTTTTTGAAGGCATGAAGGGGACTTTAGATCGAACCAAGGTGATTCTCCGCCACTTACCTCCGTCCATCACGGAGTCCGTGCTTCTCGAACAAGTCGATAGTGCCTTTTCTGGCCGTTACAACTGGCTCTCCTTTCGTCCCGGGAAGAGTAGGTTGGTCCTTTCTTTCTTTTTTTTTTTTTTTGGGGGGGGGGGGTTGGATCATATTCTTCATTGGACTTTTTTAGTATTTTCTTATCCTTGTATTTTCTTTTTGTTAATGGAGTCCCTCTCGGTCTCTATTTCTTTAACTTTGGCCGTATTTTCCTTTAGTCAATTGCATGGGTGTTTTCCTTTGCATTTACAGTAAATTACTGCTTTCAGCCCTCATAAAGGTTGATTCTATATATATATCCAATGTGTCTTATGTGGAGATTATGCCATTGTGGGGTTAATTGCGGGTCTCTTGTAAAGGGACATGTTTAGCCTTGCTTTGCTTACTCAGAGTCTCAGTGTCTTTCTTTAGTAGTAGTGTTTGTCTTGTCTTGTACTAGTTTTTGCCATGTTCTTGATTCTTCGGATCAAATATGAATAAGTCGTTTATATACTGCTGAGAGACTACTTTATCCAGCTGGTCTTGCATTTTCACGTTGTATTTTTTTCATGGCGGGTTGCTTACAGCAAAAGATGTTATCTTATTGTGGTTTTACTTTTCAAAATGATTTTGCAGTCAGAAGAATTTGTCTTATTCAAGAGCATACGTGGACTTCAAGAGGCCAGAGGATGTTTTAGAGTTTGCAGAGTTCTTTAATGGTCATGTATTTGTTAATGAGAAGGGTATGCTGCTTGAACCTTTAGCTTCTTAGAAATTGATGTAGTGTAGCTTTCATTTGTTATAAGCAATACTATTTTAGTTTTTATTGCAGCAGGATAAAACTTAATCCTCTTTTAAGTCTGAAATAGGCATATAATCTGAATCTATCTTTAACCCACACCTCAGAAAACTACGAGTTGTTTGGGGATGTTAGAGCACCTTGATTGCCTAATGGGAAAAGAGAGTTTTGACAAGCTTATTGAGAATATCTCATTTTCTTTAATACCCCGTTTATCTTAGCCTCTATTTGCAATAAACTGAATCTACACGTAGATTTCAAAGTAAAATATCTGTTCTCTTTTTCAGGGGCTCAGTTCAAAGCTGTTGTTGAGTATGCACCTTCTCAACGTGTTCCAAAGCAGTTGTCTAAAAAGGATGGTCGTGAAGGGACCATATCCAAAGGTAATAAGCTGATTTTATTTAATCACAATTGAAAAGAAGTGGAATTTGTGAAAACTTATCTATGCCACTATTTTCCTGTTCATGAATTCAAGTTTTTCTTGATAACCATCTAGATCCTGAGTATTTGGAGTTCCTTGAATTCCTTGCAAAGCCAGTTGAGAATCTTCCTAGTGCTGAGATACAATTAGAGAGAAGGGAGGCAGAAAGAGCTGGTTAGTTAGATGAACCTTATTCATATCTCTGAAGTTTTTATTTTGATCCTTTTGGAAAAACAAGAAGAAAATTTTTGTAGTTATATTGACTGACTAAAAATCATTTTTATATATTGCTATTTTTCTGTTATGCCACAATGGCTTTTTCAGGTGTATCAAAAGATAGTCCTATAATTACACCTTTAATGGATTTTGTTAGACAGAAAAGAGCTGCTAAGGGTGCATCTCGGGTAATATTTGCAACCCTATTATAGTTGACAAAAGTTAGGAGCTGTGTTGTGTTTGCTATAATTTGGGGTTTTTCTTACCAAGCTTTGCCTTTACAGTAAAATAGGCTTTTCTTTCGTTTGTTCACTATAAATGTGATTTGATAGGGAAATACGATCTTAAAATCAATCATTGACATCATTGCTGAAGAATGATAAATGTTATCCAAGGATTCAATACTTTTCTCCTCCTACCTTTTGACATATTGATAAATGGACTGAAGTAAGCTGTCTATTTTTTTCTCCCAACTTTTCCTTTCCTGGTTTTATTTTATGTTATTCAGGTCAAAACATGCCGCTAGTGCCTTTACTTGAATGGAGTTTGAGATTTAGTCCCTATACTTAAAAATTTTAAGAATAAATCTTTTTTTAGATGTCAAATTGTAGGCCAATTGTTGACTTCCTTCAAAATTTACCATCAATACACAGTAGACTCATACAACTGTACAAACTTCAGAAGCATATTTGATAGCAAGCAAATTTTGATAGAAAATGCTAACGGTTTCCACAACTAGACTTGAATTTTTAAATCTAAAAAGTAAGAGGATTTAATTTTTAACTTTTTTAATTACAGAGTCTGAATCTCAGACTTTGTCAAAGTTCGGACCTTTTATTTATGTTTAAATTTGTTTCTGACTTTCTTTCAGTGCTTTTTTGTGAACTATTTGTGCCAGTAATTCATCATATGTAACTTTCTGGTTCTAATAGTATTTTTATCACAGAGGTCACTGTCTAATGGGAAAGTGAGCAAAAGAGCTGGTTTATCTGGTGGAAGTCCAAGTTCAGCATCATCCAGAAGAGGTTCTGAAAAGCGAAGGGGTAGTACTACGGTGGTATGTGTATATTTGGTTAATTTAGGGAAAAACTATATAATATTTTTTGAGTTGATATCTCTGTCTCATGCATAGTAATGGAGTTGTAATTTCATGTTGGAAAGATGTGTAGATTTGGGTATTTACTGATACATTTGCTTTTGATTTTTTCCCCCTTTTAATAATAAATCTGACCTTGATGGATTTCCTGGTCGGATATTGGAAGTTTCTTTATCATTAATTCCTTGTCCTTTTGGTGGCAGTATGTTCTAAGGGATAGCTTGAAAAATGCAAGTGGCAAAGACAAATCTGCTTACATTCTGGTTTCCAAAAGGGACGATAAGCAACTTTCTGATAAGCATGCTACCTTAGCTTCACCTGTGGGAACTCAAATATCTGAAGAGGAAAGTGGTATGGGTGATAATGGATAAATGCCTAATATATTATTCTAATTTTCCTTTGTTTAATGAGCTATTATTCTTTGTTTTATGTATGTGTTATCTGGCACTGTTAAGAGTCAGAATTTTTCGTTTTGTGGTTGCATTCTCATGTTTCATGTTTCCAGTTTAAATTTCTCATTCTTGTTTTTTCCAGGAGTTTCTGGAATTACGGATGCTGGTAAAAAGAAAGTTCTGCTTCTTAAAGGGAAAGAGAGAGAATTTTCTCATGTGAGCCTCTTGTTCCTTTTCTGTCATGTTCTAGAGTGCATTTATGCATAGTTGGGGAATGGGTAAGGATTTTATTTTATTATTAATTTTTTGGTGGTGGTGGTGGTTGGGGGGGGGGGGGTTAAGTTGGGGGAGAAAGGAACAATGCTACTCTCATTTTGTATGTGATATTGTTGCTAATAGAGATTGTTGTTTTCACATGGATACTGGAAGGAATTATAGTTCAATCACCATGTTGTGCGATTTTGCGTTCCTTATGATTTACAATTCTTTGCTCAGGTGGCTGGAAGCATGTTACGTCAACCGGATATTGCATCGCCAATTACAAAAATACTTGGCTCAACTCCTATAAAACAAAATGTTGGGCGTGAAGGCAGAATTATGAGAGGTGTACTTTTAAACAAGGATGCTCGTCAGTCTTCTCGAGTCCAGTCAGAGCAGCAGATTCAGACCTCAAATTTGGAAAAGGACAGACGACCTTCTCGGCATTCACATGCACAATTAATGTTGAAGGATACTAACAGTTCAGATGATAAGGTCGGGAGTGACTTGCATGGTAGTGAGAAGCCAGAGAGGCGTAGGAGAAACAAAGATAGGCCAGACCGCGGTGTATGGACCCTTCGCCGTTCTGATGGATCATATGCAAGTGATGAGTCCTTGTCATCATCTGCTTCTCAATCTGCACAGATACCTTTAGATTCTTCAGAAGGTATGTTAAATCTCTGCTATTATTGTTACTTGGGACAATCATAATCCTGGGGATTTTCCACAAAATGTAGTTGATTGCTATCATGACTCATTGAATTCAGAACTTGCATATGTTTGCACTTGGGATTTTGCATTTTGTGCTCTGTGAGTAGCAGCAGCAAGCCAGAACTGCATAAAACATAATTTTCCTTAGGGAGAACAACTTTTGATGTTTCTTTTTCTATATACAATTGGCAGGGGCTTATGGTGATACCAAAGTTGATTTATCTAATGTTCGGAGCATGCAACCTAAAACTGTCAGAAGTGGACGTAACAGTTCTTTAGATGGTGGTTAGCTTTGTGTTTGGAAGCTGAACAACTGCCTGTTTTGTGTTTGTTTGTGTTTCATCAATTTTTCTTGTAAATTTATGCAGGATCCTCTAAACATGGTAGCCGATGCGGAGCAGTTGGTGATGGATCATCTGTTGTGAGTGATGGGAAACCAGGGAAAAGAGGCAATGCTTCTGCCTATGGTTCTCATGAGGTGATTATATTTGTGCTGTAATATCTGATTTGTTTAATATTGTTATTCTATTGATGTTTATTCTCCAAATTTGCAGAAACAAGTCTGGGTACAGAAATCTAGTTAAGGTTCTTAGTGAATTTTTAAAATGGTAAGCACTTAATTATTGTGAACGCAGTTATTGTAATGATTTGAATTTGTTGGCCACTGCTTTACCTGCTTGAAAAGTTACACAGTTTCGAGCATGATGTGAACTATTTGTTCTTGTAAAGGAAGTATGTAGTTGGTCTGATTTCTCAGCCTGTTGGAGT
This sequence comes from Gossypioides kirkii, assembly GCA_005610355.1. Classification (NCBI taxonomy): domain Eukaryota; kingdom Viridiplantae; phylum Streptophyta; class Magnoliopsida; order Malvales; family Malvaceae; genus Gossypioides; species Gossypioides kirkii. The sequence goes on along the minus strand of CP032254.1, from coordinate 14,445,677 downwards.
GCTGTATTGGAAATTCAGGGAATGGCCAGTTAGATCATAATCAGTCTGTTTTTTTGAGTCTAGTTGAAGGTCTAAACCTTTTGCCAGGTAATGCCTTGAATGATCACCTTGAACTAGTTAGGTGATTGCCAAGTTAACTTAAGACTCAAAACATCTGTCAAACCATAGCTAACTTGTTTGATCTTGGTCTAATGCAACCATTAGTGTGTTCCTGTTATTAGCTTGTGAATAATTCTTTTGTCAAACAAAACACAAGAATCTTGACGGAAGTTTTACAAATTATGAAAAGGGGTGATGTACAAGAAAAAGTTTGGAAGCTGTGCCTTGAAATGTTAATCTGTATTACTGATAATATATTATGAATGAGACATTGATCATAAATCTCATCTAGAGTATGAAATATTAAAATCTGCTTGCTGAGTAAAATTTGTTTGTTGTGGGTGTGAAACAAATTGTTTTATTGAATTGTATTGTTGTCTTGAGGAGTGGGACTGTCATCTTCCATATTGCCACATGAAAGAAAATTCCAGTGTAGGTAGGGTGTTGCCTCATTGCATGGTTCATACTATTTCATTTGTGTTGTCGGATGCAACATACATTTATTTTTATTTCAAGGTATTATAGTCATTCTCACTTTGCATCATTATTTATGCAGCAAAGTGCATGGTCACTTGAATTTTGAGCATGCAGTTGCAATTGCTGTAGGCTATCTTGGTACCCATGATCTTATCTCAGCAGAAGGTTGGGTGACCTACAGAGGTTGCAGATGGTATCACTGTAATTAACACACGGGAGGGTGAAGAAATCTCCATCTTTGTGAAAGATAGATGAGAATAGAAGAAGGTTATGGTTTTCTAATCACACGATACCACTGTTTTCTTGGTCCCTGCAGACATTATCCAGTTGAGGACTCAACTGGAACTGTAAATATAAATGCAGCAGTGTGGTGTTGTTTGCTGGACTTTAGTTTAGTGTTTAGCATTTTGTGTATAAAAGGCAGCCAGCCAGCCCCCACAAGTTTTCAGGTGGGTTTTGTGCAAGAGAAGGAAAGTCACCCTCCCTCGCAGCTTGTTTTGGATCTCTTTATTTCTTTGACTTTGTTGATACTTTCTGAGTGTTTTGGAGGAATATGGTAAATTTAAATGTCGTTGGGAACCCACCTCCCCATGTTACTGAACTTGATGTTGCCATTTGATGTGATTGCCCAACGAGATTTCTTTCTTTTCTTTTTTTCTCTTAATAAAGTGCTGGTTGAAAATTGGACAAGTGTTTCTCCTTAAAATAAATTATACTTTCTGGCAAAAATAAAAACAAGAAATTTTATAAGGTATTCCAACAAAAAAGTCGAGTATCTTTTGAAGTCGAAACGATAATGTAAATCTAGTATTTACATGCTTAGATTGTTAGGTTTAGACGTTACGCTTCATATTCATGCACTGTCAGAGGAGAGCTAACTTGTTCAGAATGACTCGTCGGAATACTGTTTATTTTCCCTTTTTTCTTATTTAGATTATGTTTTGTTGGATCTTGATCATTCGACGTTCGTTTATCTAAAAATGAGTAAATTAGATAGGATTTTAGAGACAAGCTGGGACAGAACATGTCCATATAAACTCATTTTCTTTAATTATGTAGTGGACCATAACTAGTGTTTTTTTTCTTCTTATAGATAAACAAAACACTTTTATATCGTTAGAGAGAGTACGTATATTAGTGGAGGAGGAGGACACCTCAACTCAACATTTATATAGTTGCCCTTTCTTATCCATGACTATGACACTTGGGCCTTGCCTACTCTCCTTTCCTGTTTTATCATTTTATGCAATATCATACGAATTAAAAAAAAAACAATTATATAAGCACTGATTTGAGTTTATCAAAGCAATTTTTAATCATATCAACTAATTTTAAATTCATAAGTTCCAGTCTACCGGGTTGAGTCCATAATAAAAAAATCATCCAGCGTATATTTCATTTAATATAAAAATCAGATTTACCATCCAATTATCTATAAGAAATTAAAATAAAATAAATATTCCAACAATTATACAATCAAATCAAATTAATATGAAATACAAACGTATTAAGAATCAAATTATAATTGCATGATAACTGCACATTGTAAGAGCTCTACCGATGAAAGCAGATAATGGTATAATTCCTCTTCTAACCCTCTTGAACCTAATATTTTAATTTAATCTCTTGTAGCTCTTTAATTAAATGAAAATTTGCATTTTTGGCCCTTCAAAAAATTAGTAATTCAATTTAAGTCATTTTAACACAAAATTTTTAGCTTTGATCCGTTCAAATCTTTTACACCATGTTTAGTTCACCTGAATGGCTATTCCATTCAGAATGTATTCATCCCGCCACAGTGAAGCAGGCGTTTGGTTGGCTGAATCACCATTCAACCGAATGGTCATTCTGGGATTAAGCGGCAAAATCCTGTAATCATCATTCAGCACATCCACCTCTGAATAAGTTATTCAGCGATTCTCGAAATAGATTTTTTTTTTATCCAGTTTATCCATGCAAAAAATCATCTAAAACTTTCAAATTAAACAAAGAAAATCCAGAAATAGATCCCAAGCGATCATCCAACACAGCAACACTTTAATCTGAATATTGCAACAAGTAAACCATGGCAGAAAAACATAACAAAATTTTATAACATTTATCTTTAAAAAAAGAGACTCAATCATCTCAATCTCAAACACTCAAACAAAATACAAAGAAAAGAACAACAACCCATCTACAGGAACACCTAAAGGAACCAAATCTGCTTAAATTTTTAAGTAAGTATCTTGCATGTTTCTTCATTTTTGTTACTGTTTGGTCTTTAAGGCAGAAAAGAAAGCCATGGTTGGTTGCTCTTTGAGAATTTTGAGATCCAAAATTTCTAAGTATAACAAGTAGATAAGAATGCAAGGATAAATATTTTATCATTTTAGATAAAATAAAAAAGTTAAAATGAAGCAATTTTAAGAACATCTGCTGATGAAAAAATTTGGGTGAAACGGAAAAATAATCGAAAATGAGGAAGAAAGTGATGATGGCTGGTACCTTTTGGGATTTTGGTTGGGGAGTGGGCTTGGGTATTAAAAATATAATTATATTAAAAATATTATTAAATTGTATTTAATAACAAGTATGTTAAAATATAATTAAATTATATTTAATAATAATCTTATTAAAATTTAATAACAATAATCATCTACCTAAAAAAAAATTCTGTTGATGGTACTTTAGTCATTTAAACATTTTTTTTATGATATTACAACATCATTCTATTCAGTCAAACACAAGAATATTATTACAACTCTATTCCATTCCATTCAACCAAACAACTGAAATTACTTATTACAGTCCTATTCCATTATAGCTCTATTTCATTACAACGAATCAAACGTGGTGTTAATCTTATCTCGTCCTCTAAAAAAAAAAATTCTAAACCTTTTATGAACAATGCAAAAAGCTTCACTAACAATTCTCCTCGCCATTTAAAACAAATAAAAGTTGTAATATGATTATATATAATATGAAGAGTAAGAAATAAACAAAATTAGTTAAAGAAGTAGGTGGCGTAGTATATATGATTCTTATTTTTTTTCCAAATTGATTGAAATCAAAATAATTGAACTGATTCTGTTGATATTATAGATCTGGTAAAGAAATTGGTTTTAGTAGAGGCCACACCTCACATTCTACCTCTCTACTTTATCAAAATTGAAAAATTTAATGTAATTGGATAATACTTCTAAAGTTGCCATTAAATCACTAATTCTAATAAATAAATAAAAATAATTTCCCAATTTTTGTAGGGTTGGACGAATGGAATCTATAATTAAACTGAGATGGGGTAAGTATGGATTAAATTAAATTGGATGGTAATGTTGGATTCTTTACGGATAAAATTATAAAATATTGTTATTTTAAATTCGGTATAAATTTAATTTGAAAAAGAAAAAGAAGTATATTCTGACAGATTGAATAAGTTGATTTAAACTGATTAACAAAAAAAAACCAATATAGAATGAAGGGAAGAAATAGAAGGAATAGTGAAGGCATTTGTTTAAAAGAAAATAGCAATGATGATAATAATATTATTAGGTTAAATGAAGGTTGTCAAATTCATTACCAAAAACATCCATAAAACTCCAAACACTCACTTTCTCTCTCCATATCCTCATCTCTCTCTCCACTCAAAAGAATATAGAAAAATGTAAATTACAAAAAAGAAGGAAAATCAAGAAAATAGAATACTTGATCAGATCAGAAACTGTTCTTAGTTTCCTTGTTTTGCAAGAGCTGCTTTGAATTCGTAAGTGGACGCCGGAGATTGGAAGAGAAAGATGCGCTTGATCTGTTCCAAGTTTCATTTCCAACTCTTCCCAGTAAGTATCCGAAACGCTGACAATGTTTTCACGATCTGTTTTTTTTTTTTTTTTTGTAATTGAAATAGTTTAGGTTTAATTAGAAGCAGAAGTGCTTTTTAAAAAAAAAAGGATTTTCTTCTATAAATTTATCCTTAGAGTGGACATAGGTGTGGTTTCTTGTGTTTCGGTTGGTTAGATTAGGGTTGGATCTGATCGAAGCTCGTCACCAGTTAGACGGATAATTTCACGTTGTGATTTTGAGTCACTGTGAGATTTTCTTCTATTTTTGCTAATTTTGTTACTATTTTGTCCTCGATTTTTCTTTGACATTACTTTGAGATCACAATGATTATTTTATGGAAACTAAATGCTAAGAAGTAAGCTTTATTTTAATAGAAAGAAGGTTCATTTTTTAAGGTAGAATAATTGACTGAAAATTAAGCAAAACAGTAAATCTAGGGCATCTTTCAGAGAGTACGACATTAGACTTAACTTTTACATGGAAATGAATTTATATAGCTGATCTCACTATTTTGAAGTCAAGCTCTGGTCTGTTTGTCTTATCTGTTCGTTTCTTGACTGAGAATATATTTCTTCTTTGTTTCCCAGTTTCCTTGTTTCGTTGCATTTCTTTTGACACAAATTCCTAAAATTATATCCTACGCGAAGAAGTGATAATTTTAATTCCAACATGTTTTCAATATTTCATTTTATCTATCTCGTTGTTATTTATTCTAATATGTAAACGATTAAATTCACCTCTCCTAGAAGCATATAATTATTTCTATTTTAGGAGTTTATTCTTGTGATGTTGTCTAGGAAGCTATTTTCTTGATGCATTTCTTTTTCTTCTGATCAGATCTTTTTATCTCAGTTGGTGGCCATGTATGTTAACGATTGGTGCTTGGACGGGATGGGCAGCTGCACTGCAGAGTATATGGTGGATAGCAAATACTAGAGAATCTATTAAGGTTTCCTGGCTGAATTATGGCTTCTGCAAGCCTAGGAAATGGTGGAGCAGGTAGTTCAAGGTCTGTCAATGGTTTCAAAAGTTCTTCTAGTTCTGTTGATTGGCTGGGGAGAGAAATGCTTGAAATGAGATTGAGAGACAAAGTGGACCATGACGAAGACAGAGTAAGCAGCTCAATTTATATATATAGAGGGTTTGGGGTGGGGATTGGACGTGCCAAAATATCTAATTGAAAATATGGTAGTTTGACTGCTGAAACCTTAAGTAGAAGTTCACAATCTTTGCAAAATGCTTTTATACTTGTAAGTGACCCTTTTTGTTGTCCTTGCAGGATAGTGAACCTGATGTAGTTGATGGAGTGGGTGCTGAAACAGGGCATGTGATAAGAACAACCATTGGTGGTCGAAATGGTCATTTAAAGCAGGTTGGAAGAAAAATAAATTAGCTTGCAAGTTTTCTTGTGAAATTCAATTTATTTGGTTTTGTTACTGACCCGCATCATTATACTTTTTGTTTTGATTGACAGAATGTCAGTTATATTGCTGAGCATGTGGTTGGAACTGGTTCTTTTGGTGTTGTTTTCCAAGTATGTACTTCTTACTCCTGTCTGTAAATATGTTCTTGACTTTATTCAAATAGGTTATAACCTTGAAATGAGTTGGCTGATTGCTGCAGGCAAAATGTCGTGAAACTGGAGAAATTGTTGCCATCAAGAAGGTTCTACAAGACAAGCGTTACAAGAACAGGGAGTTACAGATTATGCAAATGCTGGACCATCCAAATATAGTTTCCCTTAAGCATTATTTTTTCTCAAAAACAGACAAGGAGGAACTTTACCTCAATCTTGTTCTTGAGTATGTTCCTGAGACTGTTAATCGCACAGCAAGAAGCTACAGCCGGATCAACACGCGAATGCCTTTAATATATGTTAAACTCTATACCTATCAGGTGCGTCCCTGTTTTATGGAAGCATATCCTTATATATTATGTTGATTTATGGACTGATGGAGTTGGAATATGTTTCTTACTTAGATTACCTTTTACTGGTAATTGGGTAGTTCAAAATTGTTTGAAAAATGATTTGTGGTCTAACTTCTCCAGTATTGTTATTATCTCATATGATAATATAATGAGAAGTCATCCTTCAATTTTAAATTCAAACTATTGCTTTCTCATAAGGTTGGTCAAATATTTTAATTTCTTTTGAGATAAATTTGATTTTATTTATCCCTTTCTTCAGTCTAGTTTAAATGCAAAAAGATTTTAATTGAATAGAAGAAAGTTGTAGTTAATTGTCTTCTTTTGGCTTGCAGATTTGCAGAGCACTTGCCTATATACACAACTGCATTGGTATATGTCACCGTGATATTAAACCTCAAAACTTACTTGTAAGACTCTTCTTCTCAGGAATCATGTATTTGCCGCAGAAAGAGATATTTTTCATGTAATAGTGAACACTTGCTCATAAATGTATTGTTTGTTATTCTTGTTGGTAAAGTCTCTTGACCATATAAAGACCTTTGAATTATTGGCTTCGTTTTTTATCTTTGCTAAACATATAGTAGTTATGTGGATTGTGGAGCTACCCTGATATAAATTAGGTAGCTTGAGGATTTATTAGTTTTTATGAGTTTTTTTTTTTTTTTTATGTGAGGAAAAAAGAAAATGTTAAACTGGCTTCATATTTGGTTTCAAATTGTCCTCCATTTGATGAGAACTGCTATGGTTCATACCCAGGTGAATCCACATACACATCAGCTGAAAATTTGTGATTTTGGGAGTGCTAAAATGCTGGTAAGCTTGATACCATAGCAATTGTTGTGGCCACTTCTGTTTTCATCACCTGAGCATGGTTCCTTTCCAATGTTTTCAGGTAAAGGGAGAGCCGAATGTTTCTTACATCTGCTCGAGATATTATCGCGCTCCTGAACTCATATTTGGTGCTACTGAGTACACAACTGCTATAGATATATGGTCCACTGGTTGTGTGATGGCTGAGTTGCTTCTTGGACAGGTTTGTATAATCGGAATACTGTTATAAGTTACTGTTGGCTTAAAAAGTAAGTTGTTTCTGACTACTAACTTACCATGCAGCCATTGTTTCCTGGTGAGAGCGGGGTCGACCAATTAGTTGAAATCATTAAGGTGATTGCTTCTACCAATTCTTATAAATTTTTTGGAGTATATGTTTTTGGGGCATGATTAATCTGTTAATTTTGACCATTGGCTAGGATTGGACAAATCAGTTGAAGTAAACCATAAATTTTTATAATCAGTGTAGACTAACTTTTTCTTAAACTCAGTTATGTTAAGAATGAAACTAAATGTACTCTCGGGTTGGTTTCATAAACTCCGTATATAAGTTGACATGCTTCACAGAAGTTACAAATGAGTTTCTATGGTGTCACTCTTCCTTTTGATGAATAGAGAAAAAATATGTTGAACCAAATAAGTTGAGTATTTGGAGATTTGAATATGTTAAAAGTACCGCCAGATACAGTCTGCACCATAAATATTTGTTTGGTGCCTTTTGGATGGCCCTAAGAAAGCTTCTATATATTTTCGATTGTTGTTTAGGTTTTGGGGACTCCAACAAGGGAGGAGATCAAGTGCATGAACCCGAACTACACCGAATTCAAGTTTCCCCAGATAAAACCACATCCATGGCACAAGGTATATGCATGTTCTTTTTTCTTCTCCATTTTTTGTGCCTTTGTCATAATATTTTCTTTTTCAGAGTTCATAATACATTTTTGCAACAGGTCTTCCAAAAGCGTTTACCTCCGGAAGCAGTAGACCTTGTCTGTAGGTTTTTTCAGTACTCTCCTAATTTGAGATGCACTGCTGTAAGTGTGACATTCTTAAGTTTGCTTCCTTGATAAGTAATGGTAAAAATATAATTCAATAATCGGCCTCTTCTTTCTCCTGTTTCCATGTGTATCTCCTTGTACTGGTACTTCTTTAGTTGGAGGCTTGCGTTCACCCTTTCTTTGATGAATTGAGGGACCCAAATGTTCGCCTTCCCAATGGCCGTCCGCTACCACCACTCTTCAATTTCAAGCCTCAAGGTCAGTTCCGCTTGGTACTTAAATACACTTAGCATCTTATGTCATTTAGATGCATTGTTGCATTTCTTTTTGCTGAGAAATCTCCTTAACAAATTATCATCATCATCATAGCATAAAAGGAAAAAAAACTATGATAAAATCTTTCTAGTAACTACGTTGTTCGATTGGTTAATTAGATCTTGATGCCTTTCCAACCTGCTGAGTGGTCTTAACCTCTTGCTCTCTTTTTCCTCTTAATCGGCAGAGCTCTCTGGTATCCCTCCTGAAGTTGTCAAGAAACTTATTCCGGAGCATGCTTGCAAGCAGAATTTATTCATGGCATTGCACACTTAGCAACAATTCCTAGTTTCTTAGGTTCCTACTAGCAAATCCGAGGCCATTTGATCGGTATCAACATAAGCAAAAGATCCCTGACCTGACTTGCGTCATCGATGTAGTGAAAGAAGTTTTAGAGAAGAAGTGAGTAGAAGGGAGGAGAGGCAAGGCTTTGAACGCTGGTGAAGCTGTTTTGCTGTTCATTTTGTGGATGCAATTATTATAATTAGTATCAACTTCTGTTCTTAATGTATATGCATTGGTGATCCATAGTATTATTAGAATGGTGAGAAGTCTATATATATATATATATATGTATTTTACCATCTGCTGGTAAGTTTTCGTCCTGTATCTCAGCTTTCTTCTTCAGTAAGATCCAAGTTTGGCTTATGGATTAAGAAATTATCCCTTATTATATATGATATTGAGTTATCTACTGTTGATCTATTTGGTTTTCAATATGTATATATGATTGAAAGGAGAGGATGTTCATTTTATTAGAGAGAAGATTCCCTTTTGTTGCATCTTATGTGGCTTCCCATGTGGCAAGGAAGGAGCAGTCAGTGTTATCAAAGTCCCACTAGAGTAGGCCTTTTAACCCACTGCTAGATAAGTAGGTTGAGAAGGCAGTCTTGAAGGTTCCATTGCCGTTTTCAAAATAAACCATCCATTTAAACCTCAAGTTCCCCTGCTGAATACACTTACATCCCAGAAAGAAAGCTTCTCTTTCTTTTACACTATGTAAAAGTTTTCGTCAACAACATCATTTTAAAATTTATTAACATGCAATATAATATTTTTAACTAAAAATATATATTTCCGATCTTAAGTCCTCTTTTCAAAAGCATATAAAAATTTATGAGGGTTTACAAAAAAAAATGAAGAAATATAAAAAATTGTGAAAGCATATGAAAATCGGCGTGTATCCCTAATTTTCTAAAAAAATTGGCCGAATTCCTTAATTTTTTAAAAAAATCTGCATAATCATCTAATTTTCCCATAAAAATATTAAATTATACAAAAAGAAATGCAATAGTATTAGGTCATCTATAAAAAAGCTGAAGATGTTGAAGCAATGGCATTATATCGACTATAACCATTGACCTCAAGTATTATTGAGATTTGTAGTGCTTTCTGGTATCACGATTACAAGAAAGTCTAATGATAATCGTTTGTCTATCTGTGATGTGCTTTTTTTACTATAAAAGTTTGGATGTGTATGCATGAGAAATGATCTACAAAAAAATAATTCATCTTTCGATATTCAATTGCTTAGATATATTATGTTTACTTTGGAGATTTGAACTTTCAAGTCCTTAAATTTCAAAATAAAGACTAAGAAATTCTTGTTATTCAATTTCATAAAATTTAAAAATAATAATAGTTATATATTGATAGCTGCAGCAAAATGGCATTTGAGCTATATCAAAGTGGAAGAGATCAACAGTGTGCCAAAATTTCAGCAACCTAATTGGTTCTTCAATGATTGGGACGGGACATTGAATTATCTATTTACTGTGTCATTGAATTATATATGAGTATATATTTCCTATTTGTATCATGTACAAAATAATGAGACATATGCCAATAAATCATTAAATCAACACAATATTGTTAAGAAATATTTTTAATTGATTTCTCTTATATTTATATGATTTTTTGTCAACAAACAACTGCAATGAGATATCATAAACAGGTAAATTAGATTGAAAAAAATAAAGAAAAAAAGAGAAGAGCTGCATGGTTTGATAGATGTTTCCAATACTAGAGATTCAAAAAATTAAAAAATAATGGTAAATAAAATTACAATCGCTTCGAATTTGGAACAACTCCGGTCTAATCTGAAATTTTGCTTGGCCTTCTTTGTTCAAGGAACAATTATGTGTGCAAAACATAGTTTGGAATTGACCCGAAATGACCACACTTGAATCACATCACCTACCTTCAAGTTATTACCTTCTACCACTGATTTCCACCCAGTTACTAAGACATAGAGAGAGCTGAAAAGGCCTGTTGGCTTTGGCATGTCATATTCTCAAAAATGGCTCAATCACCAGTGCTTCTATACCCTCCTTGCTGCCTTGTTTCATCGCACTTCTCTCTTCATCTGTAAGAAACTCGACCTTGACTTGATTCATGGGAATGGAGACATGACCATGACGCTTGCTCAAATCAGTTTTGTAAAGTGTCTTTTGTATAATTAATTTCTCCTCGCTTCCATCCATGCTTTTGATCATCTCTTTTAACATTTGGGGCAAAAAGGGTTGAGCCCCAAAAGTAGCATTGTGCTCATGTTTTTTTATTTTCTGTTTCGGCATCGACTTCTTTGCTCTACTTGGCTTAGCCCTTTCTTTTCCTTTCTTTGAAGAATCAGTTGGGGGCTGGTTGGGAATCACATCTTCGTCAATGGTAGTAATTATAATATCAGTTCCAAATAATCTCATAGTTGTATAGTTTGTGGGTTGTTTATCATGGCAAGACGAGTTGTTGTCGTCAATTTTGTTCAACTCATGTTTCAATTTTAGTCTCATCGTTTCTTCGTTCATGGAATTGATAACTCATAATTGTTTTTAATGAACTCATATATTTTTTTATATTGAAGCAAAAGAGTTAGGCGAATTGTTTAAATTGAAAGCCGTTGAGGATTTCTTGCATCTAAGCATTAAACGCTTAAAAAATTCGATATGTGGCCTTTGAATTTTGATTGCCTAATATTATGGCTAATTTAATTGCTTGATATTTTAAAATTATTTTATGATTGTTTGCATTCTAAATCTATTTTGCAAAGTGATTGATTTAATGTTATTTTTCTTCAATGATTAAGTGAAGCTCTATTTAAATTGCTATTTTTATTAAATGATAAAAATGTCTGATATAACTAGTGAGAAATTTTTCGGATATAGTCGGCATGCCGTAGAGTGTGGGCGTTTCCATCATTGCTTATTTGTGCGTACTGCCTTGAGCATCCGAGAGTATTGTCATTGTCGCGCTTTGTGCATTTGATGCTCGGTTGGTCATTGATTAAGTCATGTTTATTGCGCATCAGTGTATTGTCATTATTGACACTTGCACCATTTTCATAGACCGTTTAATGATTTTGAAGGTCATCAATATCACGCATGTCAAAAATAAAAAAGTCAAATTATTTGATTGCATTGATTAGTGTTAAAAAAATCAAATACTTTTATTAGACTAAAACAATAAAAATAAAATAAAATAAATAAATAAATAAATAATTGTAAAATGCAATGCCATATAAACATTATCTTGATAGGTTTATTTAAGAATATGGGATTGTGTAATACATAAAACTTCAACAGAAATAATAGTCCAAAGCCTTAAATTTTGTCAGCTCCTTCAAACCATTATTTTTTGCTGTTGTCTTTGTCGTCAATTTGCTTCTTCAAAACATCAAAATCTCTGCTGTAATTTCACCCAAATAGCAGCTCTTTATGCCATCCAGTAAGCTGCTACTTGATCCTTTAATTTGCTGCACCAAGTAGCTTTCCTTCAGTGCTCTTTGGCTTGAGCTTCGATTCCGTTTGGTGCTCCAATTTTACTGATTCGATATGCTGCTTATCGCCTCAATTTTGCTGCTGTGCTGTGCTTCAAATTGCTGCCATTTGTGCTTGCAATTTCATTAATTTTGCTGCCTTCACCATCTCAGTAATTGCGGTTAATTATCTCCAAAATTGCTGCTCTAAGATGCTGCCAATTTCCGATTATTACTCCTATGTATTGTTGTTGTTAGTCGTTTCAAGTGAGTGGCCATTAAAATTGGTTTAGTTGCTGCACTTTTTCATGTTATTGTGACTCTCTACTAGATTAACAAAATTTTGCTTAAAACATTCAATATTCGAAATTAGTTTACATGCTTCTATATTCGACCTGACCTAATCCGTGATCAGGTCTGCTTGACATGTACCCGTAAGTGAAAAAAAAAGGGTTTGAAATGTTTGCTTAAAACATTCAATATTCGGAATTAGTTTACATGTTCCTATATTAACAAAAGTTCCACTCATTCTTCTTTTGCAGATATTTTTTTCATATATAATGCAAAGTACGTGGGCAAAGAAGAAAATTTTCATCCATTTTAGGTGATTTGATAAATAACGTAAGTTTTAGAGATAAAAATGTGAAAAATTAAATGGAGGCTAAAACAATTTTTTTTTCTAAAGTTGAAGGGTCAAGTAAGTCGTTATGCCTTAATAGTATGATTATCTTTGAATCAGGAGTGAAGACAGAAATTTTTTTAGGGGGGCAAAATTAAATTTTAATTTTTACGATAGTAAAAATAAAATTTCATTATTTGAATAGTCTACATCTTTATCATTTTTAAAGGATTAAATCAAATTTTTATCATTTTTAAAAGGATAAAAATATAATTTTATTATTACTAATTTAAAATTTTAAAATATTTAAAGAGCCTAACTGAAAAAAAAATTCACTTTAAAAGAGACTGGATCTCTGTAGGTACGCCCCTGATTTGAACATTACATGATAATGATGATGATAAATCCTCAAGTGAATGTTTTCACTACTATTTCCTTGCAAAACATATGTAACAACATGAGTATTTCTTTCTTTCTTATCTAAGATAACACAACTATAACAAGTTAAAGCCAAAGGGCTCCCAAATTTACCAAATTTTGTAAAAAAAAAAAATCAATAGTGAATCAAAGAATCATATTCTCAAATCTCATCAAAAAATTTTATAAGTGAAGGTGAATAAAAGATTAAAAAAAAAAGAGCAAACAAGCTTTTTTTTTCTCAATCGAATTAATACAATAAAGACATTGAAAAACCCAAGCCATACCAGAAGAAACATTGCTGCACTTTGCAAGAAAACCACCCAAAACAAAACAGATTACATCTACAGGCACAATTCCCCTAAAACCAATAACATAAATAATTCTACTCTATACTAATTTAAAGCCCCCATGCTTTGAATAACACTCCATCATTTTTGAATATTTCAAGGCGATTGACCCCTGCAATTGCCAAAGCGAAAGTCATTTCATTCTCCTGCTGTTCAACTTTCCCAAAAGATATTTTCATTTCAAGGAACAATTATGAGTGCAAAACATAATTTGGAATTGACCCGAAATGATCACACTTGAATCACATCACCTACCTTCAAATCATTACCTTCTATTATTGATTTCCACCCAATTACTAAGACATAGAAGAAGCTGAAAAGGCCTGTTGGCTTTGGCATGTCCCATATTCTCAAACTCATGTCCTTGGTTTGAACATTATATGATAAAGATGATGATATATCTTCAAGTGAATATTCTCACTACTATTTCCTTGCAAAACATATGTAACAACATGAGTATTTCTTTCTTGCTTATATAAGATAACACAACTAGAACATGTTAAAGCCAAAGGGCTCCCAAATTTACCAGATTTTATAATAAAAAAATTCAATAGTGAATCGAAGAATCATATTTCCAAATCTCAACAAAAAAATTTCAAAGGTGAATAAAAGATTAAAAAATAAGCAAACAAATTTTTACTTTGCCTATAGGCTTGGTACAAGCCTATCGATACTAATTCGGTTAAAAAAAATAACTAAATTGAATATGATGTAGCTGAAGATTACATGATTTGAGTTAATTTAGATTAATTACATACAAGGACAAAATCAGAAATTTTTTTTATGAGGGCGAAATTAAATTTAAATTTTTAATAATCTATATCTTTAAAATTTTTAAAGAATTGAATCAAAATTTTATAAATTTAGAGGGCCCAAAGTGTAATTTTACCTTTACTAATTTAAATTTTTAAAAAAATTTAAAAAGCCTAAACAACAAATTTCCATTTTAGGGGAGGCAGAGCCCTGCCAGTCCCACCTAGATTCGCGTCTGGTTACATAATTAAATTGAATTTGGTGTAGCTGAAGATAACTTGAATTGAGTTAAACTTCGATTTATTAGTTAATTGTGAGAGGCTAAGGTAAATGTGATGGAATTTTTACATGAATTTGCTTATATTAAAGTTTATTTAATTCGATATAACAAAAAAAAGTTTATTTAATTCGAATCACTATAAATTGATTTGACAGGTTAATTTAGTTTGAGTTATGTTTAGATATATATTAAATCTAATTTATTTGAGTCGATACATGTAGACGTGGTGTAAAATAATTAGTATTCAAATAATGACTATATTGAAAGTATTTTTAAATTAGATATACAATCAAATTAATTTTATCGGATCTTATTATGTTACTGAAACAAATCTAGGAAAGGGGGAAGATGGGATTGTTCAAATGATTTCTAAGGACTCTAATTGTTGTTGGAGACGAGCTAACTCGTCAGGTTCGTGGGATATTGAGAGGATTTTTTATTTTGGTGGGATTGTTGGTGTGATTGTGGAGCTCTTAAAAGATAATTTTCTGAGACTTTTTGCTTTGGATATGAAGAAAGTTGCTAAAGCTCAAGTTAGTTGGTTGCATGCAAAACAACCCCTTTGGGTTTATTAAATTATTAATAATTTCTTTGATGGAGCAAAAAACAATCAAATTAATTTGACTTAAAATAATTAAATTTTGTTTAAAGATTAAAATCACACTAATCAAATCCAACAAGTGGCTCCAGTAGAAAATAGGATGTTGTTCATCCTAGGGGTCTCGAGTTCGAGCACATGTGTGTCTAATGTGTGTGTGACTTGTCAAAGGGTTAAGAAAGTCTAAACAAATACTATCATGTAATCATACCAGTAGAGGAATTGTTTAAAGTGAAAAGTCATCGAGGATTCCTTGCATCTAAGCATTAAATGTTTAAAAAATTCGATATGCGGCCTTTGAATTTCGATTGCCTTATATTGTGGTTAATTTAATTGCTTGATATTTTAAAGTTCTTTGCATTCTAAAACTATTTTGCAAAGTGATTGATTTAATGCTATTTTTCTTCAATGATTAGGTGAACCTCTATTTAAATTGCTATTTTTATTAAATGATAAAAATGCCCGATAAAATTAGTGAGAAATTCTTCGAATATAATTGGTATGCCGTAAAGTGTGGGTGTTTCCATCATTGTTTATTTTATTATTATATTGAATATTATGCCTAGATATATTTGTTCATTTTCATATTACGCTCAAATAAATAAGTCACATGACACATTAAATTTTTTTTACGCAATGCATGAGTAATATTTAAAACTGAGACAATGTTCTTTATTTAGGGGACTCGAGAAATTGTGCCATAACGCACTGAGTATAGTTTTTTCCTTGAACCTATGTAATTGAATATCCTATTTAAAATCGAAAATATATAAGGTTTGGTTAATAATTAGCTGATAAATGTTCTTTATTTTCGAATATTCGAGATGTTGTGCCCTAACGATCTAGACTTGACTTTTCTTCTCGATTGATTCGAAATAAAAGAGCCTTCTTCGTAAAATCTAATTTAGTAAAAAAAATTTTATCATATCATTGAATAACATCATTTACACGTATTCAAGGGTTGCATTTTAAATTCTTCTCGAATTCTTGATTTCCAATATTAAGCACCAAGTAATCAATTAGGTACCAATTTTGGGCGTTATGAGGGTGCTAATCCTTCCTCATATGTAATCGACTCCCGAACTTATTTTTCTGATTTTGTAGACCAAAAAAATCATTATTTTTAGTAATTTTAACATTTTATTAAAATGAATAAATTTCGAGGTGATCCAATCACACTTAATTAAAAAAAAGATTGATAATGACTCCTTTTTCGTTTTTTTAAAAATAAAAGTTAGGACTAAAAAAAAGTTTTGAAAGATTTTGTTTTAAGTGTTTCAAACATGTTCCAAGCAATCTGTCTCCGGTGGCACGACCATCCAATACTTAGTGTCGCGACATTGGAGCATGGGAGACTCAAATGAGTAATCTGTTTTTGGTGTTGCGACACCAACATCTCAGTGTCGTGACACCAATACCCCAATATCACGACATTGACTCTATTTATTCTGTTTTGATCCGAATAAGCCCGATTGGCTCCTGATTGAAACTAGACTTTAAGGAAAGCTTAAAAATTATTTGAGTAACTCCAAAGAAGTCTAACTATGTTAAATCAAAACTTCAAAATTAATGATCGAATTGAGTAACTTAATGTATTAATGTGACATTCCTTACTTGTGAGAAATCGGTTCACTCCAAGTGAAGGGTGTTACATTTTTATCTATATGTATATGATAAATACTTTTGTGAAAATTTTAATTTCATTTCTCTTTTCATATTAAAAGCAACCCATTCATATATAATAATCCATTAATAAATCATATAAATAAGTTATCATTGTAATAAAAATGAATTATTAATTTATTGTAATTTTATGAAAAATTTGATTTTAACAAACGTTAAATGAACTTGTAAAAAAATCAAAAATCAATAACAAGAACAATATTACAATGTGTTTTTAGGTAAGCTTACATTTTGTCAACCAAATACTTGAATTTTATATTTCAGCCAAATGAATCAAACAAGTAATCTTACATTCCATCCATAATCTTATTACCAAATGTAATCTAGAATTCAGCAAACCAAACACACCCTAAACGCTTTGAAAGTTAGGCTAATCTATTGCAAAAAAAGCCTGAGTATGTCATGACAGATTCCTTTTTCAAAGACGAGATAATATCATGAATGACCCCTATACTTTATCAAATCTTCTAATGTGCGAACCGCTCGAGGTTCTCCATGGAGTCAGAAAATGAAATTCGGAGATAAAATCGAACACAAACACCATAAGAACAATATTGACCATTGATGAGGGATTCATTAGTTCTTGATAGATAACACTTCGAAGACGTCTCCTAAAACGAATCCGACCTCCCTCCGGCAACTGATTTTTGAGCGTGTTAATTTTTTAGGTTCTGATCTCACCAAATTGGGCTATTTTTAATTATTTGGATAAGAGCCCATTTTGTTATGTAGCCTGTAGAAGTTGCACAAGAGAAGTAGACAAAGCAAATTGAGCTAAATGTGAGCAGACTGATTACCTGTTGTCAAAGCATGGTTGAACACAATACTATCAAACCTATCTCATTAGGTTAGACGCAAGATGATCAGTACCTGTAGAAAAACCCGCAACATACCGAGGAATTTTGGCTAAGAGATACGATTCCCCTCACCTCACGTGTCACCAGCCATAGGAATAAGTGTTGTATAAATGGAAAATGCAAACGAAAAGAGAACCCTTAAACCCTACTACTGTCTTCTCTTGTTTTTCCAATAGAATAGATTAGCAGGCAAAGCATGGCCATGGCTTTTGCGACCTTCAATCTATCTCCTTCTCTAAGATTTGTTAGCAACAACAAAGGCTTTTTTGATTCTCAATTATCCAACTCTTTTTTATCATCACATTTGTTCCTTGGGACTTCTTTCTCGGTGCCAACTCTCAGTTTCTCCACCATTCATCAAACCTCGTGTCGCCCCCACATCAACGCCTCACCATGCTCCTCTACTTCCTTCAGATGCTTTGCCCAGAAATCATCGGCTGATGGCCTCGGCAGTAACGGCGCTTCCGGTAGGATAACAACTGCTCTAGTTTTATCTATTACCCATTTATCCATTTTTCTTGCTTTTAGTTCGATTTTTCGTTTTTATTTACTCAAGGCAAAGTTATGGATAATTTCGGTGAATAGCTTTTACTTTTGGCCTTCTATTATTAAATTGTGATTTGGTGAGATTTGATGTAGTGTTCGCACATGTTTGCTTATTTTACCAATGTGACTGACTACTGGGAAATGAAAAAAAGGGGTTGAATTGAGTAAAAATTCTCAAAATCTTGTCATTTGCCACTGCTACAGAGAGACTGGTTGTGCTAGTTATTGGTGGAGGAGGAAGAGAACATGCGCTTTGCTATGCGTTGCAGTGCTCTCCTTCTTGTGATGCCGTCTTCTGTGCACCAGGCAATGCTGGTATTTCCAGCTCCGGGAATGCGACTTGTATTCCTGAGCTTGACATTTCTGATAGCTTAGCTGTAATTTCTTTCTGCCGCAAATGGAGTGTTGGATTAGTTGTTGTAGGACCAGAGGCTCCCCTTGTTTCAGGTCTTGCCAATGATTTGGTAAAGGTCGGAATTCCAACTTTCGGCCCTTCAGCTGAGGCTGCTGCTTTGGAAGGTTCTAAGAACTTCATGAAAAGCATTTGTGACAAATATGGAATTCCTACTGCTAAGGTTTGTTCCACAAGACATTCTTGCTAAATTTTAATTTGCTGACATTTTTTTTTCCTCTATTCTTTTGTGAGTACATATTGTTGCACAGACTTTACATGGTGAACTTGTTTGCTACTGTATTAATTGCATAGTGTTATCACCTTTAGTTGGGTTGTGCGAGAATAGAAAAGGCCTTATTAAGCTGAGCAAATGTTCTTGATTCTTACCGCATCATAACGTTGTGATTTTTATCCTCTGTTTTTGCTTATGTTTATGTTTAAATTTTTGGTGCAGTATCAAACATTTTCAGATGCATCAGCTGCAAAGCAATATATTAAAGAACAAGGAGCACCTATCGTTATCAAAGCAGATGGCCTGGCTGCTGGAAAAGGAGTTATTGTTGCCATGACACTGGAGGAGGCATATGAGGCTGTTGATTCAATGCTTGTTGAGGGTGTTTTTGGTTCTGCTGGTTGCCGTGTCATTGTTGAGGAATTTCTTGAAGGAGAAGAAGCATCATTCTTTGCCTTGGTGGATGGAGAGAATGCCGTACCACTGGAATCTGCTCAGGACCATAAACGGGTCGGAGATGGTGATACAGGTCCTAATACCGGTGGGATGGGAGCATATTCTCCTGCACCAGTCTTAACGAAAGAACTTCAATCTTTGGTCATGGAATCCATTATTCTCCCAACAGTGAAGGGTATGTCAGCAGAGGGATGCAAATTTGTTGGTGTCTTATATGCTGGACTAATGATCGAGAAGAAGTCTGGCTTACCTAAACTAATTGAGTACAATGTCCGCTTTGGAGATCCAGAGTGTCAGGTCAGTTACAGGCTATTGGTTGGTTTATATGCATGATTTAGTTTTAAAGTTAAGCTTTTAATATTTTTAAACCTTCGACCAGGCATTATAAACACTTTGGAACTCTGTCAATTATATGAATTTTGTGTGTTCACAGTATCTGTAACTGCATTTCTGTTGACTTAAGGATTCAGTGCAGCCCTTTTTGTTACTTTAAGTGAGAACTTGATTAGCACTTTAGCAGTAAGTTCCTCAATGTAATGCTGGGAGGTTTATTTCTTTATATGTTAGTTCTGCTATCTGTTTGTTCTTATTAGGTTAACAATTTCGTGTCATTAACAATGACGCGTGGGTAATTATGTTACCTTGGAATTAAGGAAAAGATAAGACAGGAAATGTTACAAGGGAAAGGCATAAGAACTTGTACTCATCCGCTATGCTATTTATTTGCCTTGCTTCACTTTCTCTTCTCTCATCATACCTTTGCTTGTTCAGTTCTGCTATGATATTATTGCTTGGATCCATTCCTTGGGTTAGTGGTCAGTACTCTGATGCACTTTAGTGGTGCACATAACAACCATCATGTAGGAAACCAGATTCCTGGGAATCACCGTTGGATCATGTTATGACGTGTTCCTTTAGAACCCTAGGAATAACCTGGCAGTTCTAACACCGTATTCCTTTACGTATAACTACTTTGCTTACAAACAATCTTGTTTTGAACTCTCATTTATGACAGTTGTGGAATACATTTTTGAGATTAATTATCTAACTGAGAGCTTTGAAGTAATTGGAGTTATCTGACATTACAGGTTTCAATTAGTCAGTGTTTGTGCATTGGAGTTATTTTGGAGGGCCTGAAAGTCATATGATACGAAATAACTAGTAGTATTTCTTTTCTTATCCTAGTGAACAAGGTTAGAAACAAAATGATGGTTGGAATTTGAAAGTCTCTAGTTTTGCAAACTGACCATGTGACAGAAGGCCTAAAGGATGAAGAAGTTGATATTGGACATTAGATTGCGCTTACGTGACATATGATAAAGATAAACTTTCCATTAGACTGTTATTATCCTTGGCTAATTTTTACTGATGACATGCAGAATATTGTTGGTTGGGGCATAAATTGATCTTAGATTCATAAATTGTTTTGTTGGGTTTTCCACAGGTTCTGATGATTCGTTTGGAGTCTGATCTTGCGAAAGTTCTGCTAGCAGCTTGTAGAGGAGAGCTGAAAGGGGTGTCACTAAACTGGTCCCCTGGGTCTGCCATGGTGGTAGTAATGGCAAGCCAAGGTTACCCTGGCTCCTATGAGAAAGGGACTATGATTCAGAACCTTGAAGAAGCTGAAAATGTAGCTCCTTGTGTGAAGATATTCCATGCTGGAACTGCGCTTGATTTGGATGGAAATTTCATTGCCACTGGAGGCCGTGTTCTTGGGGTTACTGCTAAGGGCAGAGATCTTAAAGAAGCACGGGATAGAGCATATGATGCAGTTGAAGAAATCAAGTGGCCTGGAGGATTCTACCGGCGGGATATCGGATGGAGAGCACTTCCTCAGAATGACTTTGCTAGAAATGCCTAGTTATTTCACATTATAATACTCTGGACTACTTGACATGTTATAATGTTGGATGCTTTATAACTGGCTCATACACTAACTGAAAATTGAAGTCCCATGAAACAGAGGTAAAAGAAACTTACTTGTCTGACTCACCCTTATTCTGCATCTCCAGATTATATTTTCTTCATGTCCATAGATTATATTTAGTTGTAAATTAACAATCTTGTTGTATATATATATATAATAAGAGAGAACATAAAGGTTTTGGCAAAAGAGGAATATGTACGCGTGTGTAAAAACCAAAAACACAAAAAGAGAAGCAAATATTAAAGCAGGTCGACATAAATGAAATACCAATATTACATCTAACAACTCAACACCTTACTTTTATTTTATTTTATTAAACACTTCAATTTAATCATTCTTCCAAGTTTAGTGCAATAAAGATGGATCATATATATGTCTTTTATAATTTATTAATATTACTGTTACGGAATAAAATAATAATTATTGATAAATTATTAAAAAAATATAAATAATTTTACTAATTAGATTTTTGTTGTGTTGGCAATACACTTAAATTCAAATTTTTATGAGTTATTTTTTATTTTATTTTTTAAAACTAAATTAAATTACTTATGTAACCCTTCAAATATATATATATTTTTGAAGTTTTGGTTATTTGGTAAATTTTCAATTAAGGAGATGCTTAATTGATTTATGATATCAATTTAAATCGGTATAAAAATTAGAGTGGTTTACACTTTTCTTAGGATTAATATTTTAATAATTTTACCGTCATATTTCACGCTCATTTATATAGATCGTTTTATGTAAAAAAAATTTAATATAAAAGATTTTAATAAAATGATAAAGTTAAAAGATTAAATATTATAATGTCTTTAATTATCATATTTTTTTTAGGGTAAATTACAACTATGGTCACTTTAAAATAGGGTATATCCTATTTTGGTCCTTTTACTTTTTTTCTCAATTTAATCACTTTAAATAAGATAATTATGCGAATTACTCATTGCAACGAATTGCTGAAGTGGCATATTAGCACATTGAGTGATTAACAAGTGATATTTTTTGTTACTTTTGACTAAAGTTTAGGGGCATCCCTATAATTAGTCCAAATTTTTTTCCCTTTAAATCTTATAAAGAAATCCTGAATTTTAGTCAAAATAAAAAAACACATGTCGATCACTAAATAGATTAATATGTCAAAGTCAGCAATTCGTTAAAAAACAAAAAATTTAATGGGCACAATTATTTTATTTAAATTAACTAATTTAAAAAAACTTTAAAATAGGACAAACAATATTTTAAAGTAATTATTGGAGTAATCTTAGTTTTTAAATTTCACACCAATTAAATCAATTCTAATGAGAGATAATGGGTTGTATATATTTTCTAATACTTTAATGTAAATGAAAATTTTAAATTTTAAAATAAAATTATTGATATGATTTTAAATTATTAAAAACAAATATTATTATTATTTCATACAATTCATATTCGAGATAATAGGTTACAACCAATTAAATAAATCACGAATATTTAACATGAGATATGATAAAGAAACAAGATAAATTTAATACTTCAAAAAAAAAAAGAGAATTTATGGAAAAAGAAAGAAGTTTAATGAAAGTAGATTGGCAAGTGAGATAACAGGTGAGGTCTGTGAAGTTTAAAGAACGCCAATGTTGAAAGCACAGTTAAAAAAAGGTCTGAGAGAAAGAGAAAGAGAAAGAGGAAGAGAAAGAGAAAGTCACATTATCAATAGATTCTCTAATCTCACTATTTCAGTCAAACCCCATTTTTACTTCTTCTGTCTCTCTCAACTCTTTCCCTTCTTAGCCTCTCTCTTTTTAACTTTTCTTTTCTTTTTACTTTCTTTTCTCTTTTATTATTTATTTTCTTTCTGGTTTTAGGGTATGTTGTTGGAGTTTTCCAACGTGAAACTCTCCCAGTTTCCATACACCTCGAAATAGAGCCAGGGATTGGCATTTTCGGCTTCATATGGCATGACCTTCGTTTCCATTCGTTTCTTCAGCTTCCCTATCTGCCCCAACTATCCTACCCAAGATTTCCACTTTAGTTCTTGCACTGCCTAAAACGTATGATTTTTTTTTAGGTCTAATTTGTTCTAACTTTCTTTTTTCTTTTTTGTTTTCTAGTCTATTTGCAGTTGTGGGATCTAATTTTTTTCCTTGAATTTGATGATATTTGTCCAATTTGAACTGTATTTGGGTTTTCAGTGTTGTCAGTTTGTGAAAATTGGTTCATTTTGTCGTTAATTTGAGCTAAATTTGTTTTTATTTTTGCTTGTTTGTGGAAAACGAGTATGATATTTGCCTCCATTTGATATTTATTTGAATATTTAAGCTTTTATAGATTTCTGATCTGCTCAGTTTTGGTAAAAAATGCTTAAAAAGAAAAAAAAAAAGAGAAAAAAGGAAAAGTGTGTATGCTAGTTTTTGTTCGGTTTTGACGAGTTGAGCTATTTCTAAAATTTGGATTAGGTTCATTTATGGAAATGATTGAAAGAATGTTGCTTTACTTGGACTGAAGTTTGGTTTGAATAAACAAATCATGTATAGGGTTGAAAAGAGTAATGCACTGAGCAATGGCGCTAAGGGTTCCTGCTCCAAAGGCGGCTGAGATTGCTATAGCGTCCATTGGATGTGGATATGATATTGGTACAGATATTAGGCTCAAATACTGTAAAGTGGATTCTAAAGATCCATGTCTTATTGAGATCGATGAAGATGGAGGACGTGAGCTTGTTTTGCCTGGTGGAATTTCAGTACCCAACGTGTCTAAGTCAATAAAATGTGATAAAGGGGAGCGCACACGATTCAGGTCTGATGTTCTCTCCTTCCAACAGGTAATAGTTTACTCTTTGTCCGACGCTTTACTATCAACTTATTCAGCTTCTATGTGTTTTTCTTTGCGTGCTAACCCATTCAAACTGGAAGACCACTAGATACCTGTGCAGTAGCTGATATAATCTATTTCTATTGACATATTTGTATTTCAATGGTTCTGGCATTAGTCAACTATTGTGGAAGATGTATAGGAAATGGCAATCATGTTTGCAGTTTGGTTCAGGTTTTACAGTGTTTGTAATGAGAGTCTGCTTTTTGTCATTTCATTTCTTTTATTTTCTCCAGATGTCAGAGCAGTTCAACCAAGAAATATCCTTGACTGGAAAAATACCTTCAGGCCTCTTCAATTCCATGTTTGAATTCTCTGGTTGTTGGCAAAGAGATGCTGCCAATACTAAGACACTTGCTTTTGATGGGGTGTTCATCACCCTCTACACAGTTGCACTGGAGAAATCTCAAATGGTGCTACGCGATCATGTCAAGAAAGCAGTCCCATCTACATGGGAACCTGCAGCTTTAGCAAGGTGAATTTCTACACATTTGATCTTTGATCTCTGGTGCCAGAGTTCTTAAATAAGACCCTCATCTAGTAGTGTTGTTTCCTTCATTTGATAAATTGGGTGTCAGCAACTCGGCCTATGCTTATTTCACTCCCTTTTCATTGAATTTTACTATCACATGGAGAATAATGTAATGATCAAGTTCCAAATTTTTTGGTTCTGGTTCAGCCTGCTTTATTTTATGTTCTTTACTTTCTGCTGTATAGTATTTGAGGTCTGCTATATAATTTTGGTGGCATCCCAGGTTTATTAGCACTTATGGCACCCACATTGTTGTTGGTGTGAAGATGGGAGGGAAGGATGTTATTTACATAAAACAGCAGCATTCCTCGACTCTTCAACCTGCTGATATCCAGAAAAGGTTGAAGGATATGGCTGATAAGAGGTTTTTAGATGCCAATGAACATTATGGAACAGTGTCTGAGCAAGTTTTCCAGAGTGACAAGGTTTGCAATAGAACTATCAATAATACACTTCAAATCAGTTTATGGTTCCCATGAGAGACCTTTCAAGCAGGATGTTATTTTGGAAGTTGTTATGAATTGTTGCATGTTGGCTCCTAAATTTGTTTTTAGTTCAGAAGGGAGAGTTCTCTTTCTCTCTTAACATGCTAAGTTATAGTCCAGCATCATATTGGTATTTCATGACTGCTTTTGAGATACCAGTTAAATGGTTATCAGAGAAAGTATGCTACTGTTTTAAATGTTTAGGGTTTGGACCAGGACTTGGAGTTGAATCTGTTTTTGCTTTGCCACTGTTTGATGAGAATGGTGTTTTTTTGTCTTTTAATTATGTTGGTAATTTTTTTTGTTTGATATTACTTTGACACACTATGCTTTAATTGCTTGCCGTAGGTAAGTAGAGTTATATCTCTTTGTCTGTGTGTTCTGATCTGCTTCCATCTTTAATAGTGGAAGTTTTTTTTTTTAGTTTGTTATTGGGTTTAATTTTTGTGCCAGTAGTTAATTATTAGTGGACTCATTCGCATTATTTGTGATGCTTTTTAAGGTATCTTATCTAATCATCTCTATTTCAGTTTGAAATCAGGGAGCAGCGGCTAAGGTTTGCTCATAACAGTCCATCAAGTTCATATGCACATAAAGAGGTTTGTGTTCTGATTTTCATATAGTGTGGTTAGTGAACGGTTAAAAAGTGTAAAGGTTAATTTTTTCCCCAATATCGATGATGTTAAAAATTGCAGGATATTATAAGCATTTACAAAAGGAGAGGTGGAAGTGATAATAGAAACCTATCTCATAATGACTGGTTACAAACAGTTCAGTCAGAGCCTGATGTGATTTCAATGTCCTTTATCCCAATTACTTCTCTGTTGAATGGAGTCCCTGGTAGTGGATTTCTGAGCCATGCCATAAATCTGTATTTGCGATGTAAGCAAGATCTATATCTATTGCACTTTGATTTTCTACTTTTACATCTATTTTGTTTCTTTCATTAATGGAATACATTTATTTTCTGGAAGGAGTATGTTTCAGATTTTTATTTTTTTTATTTTTTTATATTCTTTAAATTTTTTTAAAGATATAATATCATAAATTCACTAACCATCTTATTATTATGTTATAAGAATCAAAGTCATGAGTTCTGAGCTTATTTTGGTTGAATTTGAATTGTTAAATGACCATAAGTTTTCAGTAAATGTTACACTGCATTAATAGGATGTGATCTTAGATCACTTTTATTGTCATGGAATCCTTAACTAGCGGTGGTTGAACCAAGAAATTAGGTCGCATTTTAATTGATGTTGCCATGAAACAAGATCATTTGTTATTTCCTTCATTTGCTCACTGCTACAAAGTGCAAATGATATTTCTTTCTTTTATAGTAAACAGACACTACGCATGTTTCATCCATAAGCTATTGCTCTTACAGATAAACCACCGATTGAAGAACTCCACCAGTTTTTGGAATTTCAACTTCCAAGACTGTGGGCGCCAGTTTTCAGTGAACTTCCTCTTGGCCCACAACGAAAGCAACAAAGCACTTCATCTTTGCAATTCAGCTTCATGGGGCCCAAGCTTTTTGTGAACACTACTCTGGTAAAGCATTTTCTAACATTGGAAATTTCTTGTTTGACGCATCCGAGTGTTTGACCATGTAGGTTTCACCCATGTATGTATTGAGTAGTTCTTAAACTTACAAAACGTGTTGGTGTGCTGCTGTTGAATTTATAGATGATCACTAGTCTCTTCGGCATTGTATGTTTAAAAGGTTATAACATTTTGTAATGAGACAAGATTTATCTATAATTTCATGTATATAGGATGCTTCAAGGGAACTCATTTCAATGATATTTCATCTTCTTTAGGTATCGTAAAGAGAATAATTCAACTTTGTTCCATATTGTGGGTGTGATGTTAATTCTTGCATCATTTAAGTTTGTGGCCTTTTCTTGGCAATGTCTTATACCTTGTTCATGTTGAAAGGAAGGAACCATAGCTGATATCTAGTTTCATAACAGGTTGATGTGGGTAAGAGGCCAGTGACTGGCCTCCGACTATATCTAGAAGGTAAAAGGAGTAATCGCTTGGCCATCCACTTGCAGCATCTTTCCTCTCTTCCAAAAATCTTCCAACTTGTAGATGATCCAAATGAGAACTTCAGCCAAGTGTCTCGTGATCGTAAATACTATGAAAAAGTTTATTGGAAGAACTACTCTCATGTATGCACTGCTCCTGTCGAGGGTGATGAGGATCTTTCCATAGTAACTGGAGCACAACTGCAGGTTGAGAATCATGGTTTTAAAAATATTCTCTTTTTACGGCTACACTTTTCAACTGTCTCGGGAGCTATGTCTCTTAAGCAGCCAGAATGGGATGGGTCACCTGGGTTGGCACCTAAGTCAGGACTCATATCGACACTAATCAGTCATCACTTCACCACCGTTCAGAGGCCAGCTCCAAGGCCAGCTGATGTGAATATAAACTCTGCTGTTTATCCTGGAGGCCCGCCTGTACCTGTCCAAGTCCCCAAGCTTTTGAAATTCGTTGATACAACAGAGCTGACAAGAGGGCCACAAGAAACTCCTGGGTATTGGGTTGTTTCGGGGGCAAGATTAGTTGTTGAGAAGGGAAGGATCCGTCTCCGGGTTAAGTATTCTTTATTGACTGCAATATTACCTGATGAAGATGGCTTAGAGGAGCAGTAGCAAAATTTTCTCTCACCTCTTATCACCTTGTTTTTCCTTGCACACCATGTATAAACAAATATGAATACGAAAAAAGAAGAGAGAATTGAAACATAAGTGGTCAAGTTTACAGGGATAGAAGTAGAAGGGATGGTTGAAGGTGATATGATGATTGGGTGTGTGTTGAGGATGTTCCCTTGCTTGCAATTTGTATCTTATAATGTAATTGTTTTCATCTTGTTTCTAATATCGATTCCTCAAGTTGATGTATCTAGTAAGGCGTTACACGGACTCTCGATTCGGGTATATATGTATTTTTTTTATGTTTTATCATATATGCATTTTGAATCTTTACAACTGTGTTTGAATACACATTGGATACATTGGGAGTGAAAAGAGTGTTTAGGTTAGGTTATGATGCATCTCATCTAACACCATAAGCAGCCGCTTAATCTGCCTTACATTAACCCCTTTGTATGTGTCATGTTTTGACCTGTTTGAGCACAACTTCAACAAAGCTAAACATATCGTTTTCCTATTGAAGTTTCTTCTTTTAAACACTAAAACATATGCAATTAATTCTTACAATAGGCTTTGTGTTTATAAATAAGATTCAAGCTTTTAGACATTGTTAAAAGACATTATGATAATTAAGGGGATTATAATTTCATTAAAAAAAAAAGAAAAAGGAAGAAGGTATTATTTAATAGTACAATTTCATCCAAGGAGCTATTTTTGCTTCTTTTTGTAACATATAGACATCAGTTTGTTTAAATCTCAAGTAGGGAAACTAAGATATAATATTAAGACTTCTATAATACTTGTTATTTGTATGGATAGGGGAGTTGAAAATCTATTATAGAAGTAATAATTATATGTGTCAAATGCTTAATATGTAGTTCAAGAAAAAAAAAATTAGAGTATCGTGGGACAAAGAGATACAAATAAAGAAAGAAAAAAAGAAGTGAGAGAGTGGAGAATCCTAATGGAATACGACTTGGATTTCCACCAATGCCGCGGGCCACTAGCAAAGGTCAACCCTATAATGTCAAATGGGGCATAGATACGTATATGGTTTGGCATAATCACTTTTTTAGCCCTCCAACTTAATAAAAAAAATTAATTTAGTTCTCCATTTAATTTTTCGTCTCTTTTAATCTTTGAATTTGTATTTTTTTTATCAATTCATCCCAAAATGGATGAAAAAGTTTACGTTTGTTAACTTTGCTGATGTGATAGACACGTGATCGTCATGTGGTTAATTAAAAAGATACTTTTTAATAACTTTCATACTATTTTAATAATTTTAATGATTTTTAATTTTTAAAATTTTAAAAAAATTAATTAATTAAATGTTGACGTGTCATCTAGGTAATCTACATGTGTGTCACATTAACAAAGTTAAAAAAACGTTAACTTTTCCATTTATTTTAGAATGATTTGACAAAAATTATAAATTTAAAAGATTGGAGGACCAAATAAATAATTATGGATAAATATTTATTGTCTTGTTATGGTTACAATTATGCATGATGAATCATGGGAGAGACACTAATACACCGTTGCTTTATTATTAGAAGCATATTTTTGGCTTTTGGTTTGTTTTTTTCCCTTCCCAACAATGACCACAACAACCAAAGATACCACTTTTCAAACTTTTTATAAAGTAAACACAAGCCACCAGTTTACTTTTATTTTTTGAAAGAAAGAATATTTTACAAATACAATCACAGAAGGATTAAGATTCGAAAATGATCCGTATTAGAATTTATATATACACTATGAAATTAGAAATTCATACATTCGGATTAAAGAATTATAGAAGTTACTGAAAGGATTGCATTTTGATCTTTTATTAAAAAAATAGATAAATTAACCATTTTAATTATATATTTTTCGTTTTATTTTAGTCACCCAATTATTAATTTCTTAGATAAAACTTGTCATTTTAGTTTTAATTCTAAAAAATCCAGTAAATTTGGCCCTCAATATTTAAAACATCTGTCACTTTAGTCCTAACTCTAAAAATTTTAAAAAGAGAGTCATTTTTGGCCCTTTATAACCCATAGACTAACTAGTTATGGCAATACGACACACCGATTTTTTGTCCGCCCTGACCTGACCCGATGCTCTACCGCCATGCTCCGATCCCGACTTTAAAAAATTTAACCCACTTTGAACCTGAACCCAAAAATTAATAGTATACCCGACTCCAATCCGACCTAAGTTTACTTTTTTTTGTAAAATTGTGGTTAATTAAATTTTTTTAAAAGAAATGTTTTGACACCATTTCTTATTAGATTTGCTTATTGATTTATTTCTAGAGTTGTGTGCTAATGTATATATACACACATACTGTGATTACAACACAGAAGAAAAAAGAAGGAACAAATATTTCTTTAATAAATTATTAAATTAAGAAGATAGAAATGGAGAAAATAACCTTACAAGGGTGAAAGGGGACCAGTATAGAGGCGATAGAATGAGACTAGTAGTGATGAATTTTAGGGATGTTTAATTTAATTAATATTTAGTATGTATAAAGGGTAATTTCGTAAATATCTCAAGAAGAGGTGGATAGTTTCATTCTAAACCCGACCCAACTATTTTTAAAAATTAACCCGCTCTGACCCCTAACTTCAATAAAAAAACCTAGCCCTATCGGGTCAAATTCAAATTTTTTTGCCATCCCTTTGGCTAACCCATGTGATATGTTAAATAAAAAATTCTCTTTTTTAGGTCACTTGCAAAAGAACTCTAAACAGTTTTGGATAAAAAAAAAGATCGAAAATTAAATAAAGGCATTAAAAACTTTATTTGCTCGAGTAGTAATGTTGTCAATTATTCCAGATAGGTTCCAAATCAATTGGTTTGATCCAGTATGAAGCCTAAATCATAAAAAAAAATTGTTGCAAGTGACTTGAAAGAGGATACTCTTTTTTTTTTTTTTTAATTTTAATATCTTACATGGGTTAGTCGATGTGTTATAAATAAAGGGCTAAAAATGATTTATTTTAAAATTTTTAGAGTTAGGATTAAATTGATAGATTTTGTAAATATTGAGGGCCAAATTTATTATTATTTTTAGAATTAGAACTAAAATGACAAATTTTGTAAACATTAAGGGTTAAATTTGTTTATTTTTTTTATATTTAAGATCAAATTGATAGAATACGTAAACATTAGAAAGCTAATTTTGTTACTAGACGAATAAAAAATGCCCACATCAGCTTAGGGTGACTAAAATATTAAAATTTGAAAAGTTAATGAATAAATTGAACAAATTAATAGTTGGGTGACTAAAATAGAACAAAAGATATAGTTGAGTGATTGTTTTTATAGTTTACCCATAAAAAATATTTTTCAGCATTTTCCACGTCATTATTTAACAAAAAATTTAACGGAAGAGCTAATTTGCACTTTTTGAAATGTATAAGAGCTAATTTGCATATTGTTTCAATAGAGGAACTAAAATGCAATCCATCTCTAAGTATAGGGCCTTCTTTGATACTTTTACCCAAATCAAAAATTTTATTTTTCGAAATATTTTTTTTACAAATACAAATATAATGCAAGTACAACACACAGACAGACGAAGAATCGAACATGATTTGGATTAAAATTCATATATACATTCATGCATACATACATAATTCCGCATGATGAAACTAGAAAATCCACAAGCACAAATATTTATGTACTATAAGATTTAAACTTAAATATTCTAGACTCAAATTGGTGCAATCTTCCTTGAGTAAAGGTGTTTAGAAAGGGATGATAATGGTGTGAGGTGGGGTGGATTTTTATTTGACTTAACTCTAGTCTTAAGAAAAAAATCCGCCTCAAAACTAAAATTTAATAAAAGATTCGATTTCATCTGCTCCAAATTTAATTTAATTGTTTTATTTTTTGTTATGAAGAAAATAAAATTATATTTTTTAATTTTTATTTTGAAGTAAGTAAGATTAATTTTTTTTAAGTATAGACCTAAAACTTAATAATTTTTTATTTGTATATTTATTTATTGAAAGAAAAACTTAATATATATATATTAGGGCATTTTTATAAAATAACTCGGGTGGGGTGAGACGGGTTTACCTCAAACCCGATCTCGACCCGATTGTTTTTTTAATTTCATCCGACTTGATCCACTCTGATTCCGAATTTCCAAAAAAGAAAATTCGACCCTAGAGGACCGAGTCGGGTTGTAACGATCGGGCTTTTTTGACCATCCGCTGGCCGAAGTTGTTGAAATCTAAAAGCATCCAATACCTAAGAGCTAGCCTTGTGTGTGTGTTGATGCTTTGGCCTCAAGAGTCTGACCCATGTTCACTGTTCCTCTTCCCCCCTTCCTTTTCTGCTTTGGAATTGGCATCTTTTAAACTCACTTTTCCCCTTTATCCTTTAGCAGCAGATTCATTTCTACGGTGTGGGTGTGAATGAGTTGATTCTCATCAATCTTCTAATCTTTTTGTCACCATCTGATCTAACCCGAGCCGCGTCAGAGTAAGAGTATAAGCCAAAATTATCCTCTTTGAATACTCAAGTACACCTCTAGATATTTGAATCCAAGTCATTACGTTTAAATTACCCTTTTTCTTTGCTCTGGAATTGTGAAGATGTGATAGAACTTTGGAGGACTGCGAATTTGAGAGCCAATAATATATGTCTTTCCATTTAGCTTACTGAAGCTTCATATATTTCATTTTCATGGCTACCAAACACCAATAATTCCATCTCCCAGTAATTCCTTGTCACGTTGCATTAACCCAATGATTAGTTGAATATGTGTATCAATTGTTACTATAGACAGTCTTATGAAAACTGCAATTTGAACAAGATTTCCACCGGATAATAGCAGAAAATGTGATCACAATGGCCCCATGTTTGAGGATGCGGAGGAGCTTGTCAAAAACCAACAAATAATCAGTTTTTTTTTTCCTTTTTGAGGATCATAAGTGGGACATTTGACAATAATTCCGTCATCATTACAATAAAGGGAAGCTAAGCATTTGTAATGCCAAGTGGGGCTGCTTTGATTTTGATATTTTTTTTTACATGAAAGATTCGGACAAAAGCCAAGTTGAGATATGTTCCCTCTTGGATTTTTTCTGTCAGATAAGATTCTCCAAAGTAAGTTAATGTCATTACAGCAATGGTTACTATTGCAAAACAAAGAAAAAAAGGTAAAACAATTATATAGTTGAAAAAAATTGTTATTTCAGAGGATAAAATTTTATCAATGACTAAATATAATCATCATCATTATCTTATATGAATGAGCACTACTTACTTAATGGACATATACATATATATATATATATATATTATATGTGTGTATGGAAGATACGCGCACACACACATACACACATATAATATATATATATATATGTGTGTGTATGTGTGTGTACGCGTATCTTCTTCAGCCATTGGGAGGGTGAAGCTTTAAATGGGCCCAGAGCTGGCATGAAGAAGGTAGATAGATAGAGACACGTCAAAAGAGCACCCACCTGGCTCAAATCGCTTTTCCCCATTCACAGAGCAGGTAGCTATGGAGGAGGGGCACATGAAATGGAAAAGAATAAGAATGCACCTCATTTCATGTTATCACAATTTCCCATGTATGGGGAGCCATGGATTTTTCTTTCTAAGAAAGAGAGAGAGCAGTAATAGAGCCCTCTTTTCTTGAAAAAGGGACATATATGGCATGGATTTTTCTTTTGAGATGGAAAATAAAAAAGAAGATATCCCTGCTACTTT
Source organism: Gossypioides kirkii (assembly GCA_005610355.1). Lineage (NCBI taxonomy): Eukaryota > Viridiplantae > Streptophyta > Magnoliopsida > Malvales > Malvaceae > Gossypioides > Gossypioides kirkii. Next base: position 14,412,071 of record CP032254.1, on the reverse strand, counting down.
TACTTTTAAACCCACTCTTCAAAGACTTCTTCATCTTCATCTTCCATTAAAGCTGATACACAATATAGGTGCAGTAACTTAATAGTTGGTCCCACCTCTGCAGTGCAAGCAAGGAGATGAGATAGAAAGATATGGAAATAACCCTCCACCTGCAACCTATCCATTCAATAATTATAATTTCATACACAGATCTTCTAACAAACATTGTAATGATATACTAATAATCACTATCTTTTTACTCCTTACAGTTCTTTGCTGCTGCAGGCACATGTTTCCAACTCAATATTGAAACATCTCACTACCTCTAGTATTCAGATAATCACAAAATGAAAACTGTCTGCGTTTTCACTTTGTACCCATTACTGGTCGAACCTATGGTTAAAGATATTTATGGTGTTGTCAGGTTGTCATGACAGGCGTCACTGAGGAGTTAACATAAACAAAATTTTGATGATAATATTTATGAGCATGAACTCCTTTGTAATGGGACCTTCATGCATGAATCATCAAACTCATCACAATTTGCTTCTCACGCTGCAAGTTTCTTTACTTTTGTTTGGACAATACAAACATAGATACGTACATATACATATATATCGGCATTTCTCAGAAGTTTATCCATTGATTCCACATATTCTTTTACCTTTTTCTTTTTTTGTGCTACATTTGCATGGACCTCTAAAACATGGTGTTCTAGGGATATATTTATACTATCTAAAGTTGAATGTAACATTGTTTAGAAGAATATTCAAACACCATTTTCTTCTGAGATTGGTGAGAATTAATTAACATGTCATTATATATAGGTTTTGATGTTTTATGTATAAACCAGCAAGATCCCCAGATGTTCAACCAATTCAAAGAATCAAAAGATAGTACAGTAAGAAATTGAATGTTTTAGCCTCTAAAAGAGCCTTACTTTTGAATCATTCTCAAAGCTTTGAGACAAAAAATACAATAACATGATAATTATAGCAAGCATTAGTTACTATATATCCCCCCACATGTTTCCATTGATAATTATATAAAAAGAGTTACTAGGAAAAAACAAAAATGGGACTACATGGTCATCGATTGATGAAAAGCAACAGAACAATTGAGCCATTTTTAAAATTGAATGAAACTGCAATTCCATCATCATCATCCATCTCTCATTCAAAGCAATAAAGACCTTTCTTTGATTAAAGCTAAAGGGCATTTTTGTCATATGAATAAAGGAGGAGAGCATACCTTTACCTTTTTTTCCTCCCCTACAGTCTTAACTCTCAGCTTTAAAATTCTGTAATCCAATGGCTTCTTTTTTTTTCCTTTTAAATTTTCATTCCAATTTCCATGAATTCATGGTTTAAAAAACCATGGCTAACAGCTTTGACTTCTTTGAGAGAAAAGAGAAGAGCCAAAAAGGAGAGACTCAGATTCTTTCTTGTATATGAAGACTCTCTGTAAGAAAATGTTTGATTCCGTAAGCCTATACAGGCTTGAAGTCTCTCAGATTCACTTCACTTTTCCCTCCTTTCCTAGAAAATCTTTTATCCTTTGAACGTTTAAAATCTTTTGGCCTTTGTTTCTTCAAACTCAGTCATCTTGGAACATACTATTTGCATAGAAAACATGGTCCCTCTTGTTGTTTTGACACTCTTCTCTCTTCTAAGCACCACTTCAACTTCATTAGTTAATGATTTTCATGTCTTGGTCAAGCTCAAGAAAGGGTTTCAGTTCCCTGAACCTCTCTTAAGCTCGTGGAATTCTTCGAACCCAAGTTCGGTTTGTTCTTGGGCAGGAATAGAATGCGCCTGGGGGCGAGTTGTTTCATTGGACTTGACAGATATGAATATGTGCGGCTCTGTTTCACCTCAGATTTCGAGACTTGATAGGCTAACCAACCTCTCACTTGCTGGCAACAACTTCACCGGCAGCATTGAGATGGCGAACTTAAGTGACCTTCGATTTCTTAACATTTCAAACAACCAGTTCAATGGTCACCTGGATTGGAACTATGCAAGTATCAGCAACCTGGAAGTACTTGATGCTTATAATAACAACTTCACCGCTTTACTGCCACTTGGGATTGTTGGCTTGAAGAAGCTCAAGTACTTGGACCTTGGTGGCAATTATTTCTATGGCAAAATTCCACCAAGCTATGGAACACTAGTGGGATTGGAGTATCTTTCGTTAGCCGGAAATGATCTTGAGGGAAAAATCCCTGGTGAGTTAGGCAAGCTCATAAAGCTGAGAGAGATTTACTTGGGGTATTTCAATGTTTTCGAAGGCAGTATCCCTTTGGAGTTGGGTAATTTGGTAAATTTAGTTCACATGGATCTCTCAAGTTGTGAACTGGATGGTCCAATTCCTCAGGAGTTGGGAAACCTGCAGTTGCTTGGTACTCTGTATCTGCATCTCAATCAACTCTCGGGTCCAATTCCTAAGCAGTTAGGCAACTTGACAAACTTGGTGAATCTTGATCTCTCCCACAATGCACTGACTGGAGAAATCCCATCTGAGTTGGTCAATCTTAAGCAGCTTAGGCTTTTCAATCTCTTCATGAACAGGTTACATGGGTCTATTCCAGACTATGTAGCCGACTTGCCTAATTTGGAAACTCTGGGGCTTTGGATGAACAACTTTACTGGTGTGATACCCGAGAATCTTGGTCAAAATGGGAAGCTGCAATTGCTCGATTTGTCCTCCAACAAGCTAACCGGTATGATCCCACGAAACTTGTGTGCTTCAAATCAGTTAACGGTATTAGTTCTGATGAAAAATTTCCTTTTTGGAACCATTCCTGAAGGCCTGGAGAGATGTTATAGTCTCAGTAGAGTAAGGCTGGGGCAGAATTACTTGAATGGTAGCATTCCAAATGGATTCATCTACCTGCCTGAGCTAAACTTAGTAGAGTTGCAGAACAATTACCTTTCAGGAACATTATCAGAAAATCGGAATAACTCCTTGAAACCTGTTAAGCTAGGCCAGCTTAATTTGTCAAACAATCTCCTCTATGGTCCACTTCCATATTCATTTTCCAACTTCACTTCTCTTGAAATCCTTCTACTCGATGGAAATCAGTTCTCAGGTCCAATATCAGCTTCTCTAGGTGAACTCAGGCAAGTACTGAAGCTTGATCTTAGTAGAAATTTACTTTCTGGGATTATTCCACCAGTAATTGGAAATTGTGTCCATCTAACATACCTTGATATGAGCCAGAATAACCTTTCGGGCTCAATTCCACCTGAGATTTCCAATGTCCATATCCTGAGTTACTTGAATGTATCGAGGAACCATTTTAGTCAAGCCATACCAAGAAGCATTGGTTCAATGAAAAGCCTTACGGTTGCTGATTTTTCTTTCAACGATTTCTCTGGGAAGCTGCCAGAATCCGGTCAATTTGCTATCTTTAATGCTTCATCTTTTGCAGGCAATCCTCAACTTTGTGGTTCTCTACTGAAAAATCCCTGCAATTTCTCTGCCATTACAAGGACCCCCAGAAAGGCCCCTAGGAACTTTAAGTTAATCTTCACACTAGGCCCGTTAATATGCTCTCTAATATTTGCCACTGCCGCCATAATCAAGGCCAAGTCATTCAAGAAGAATGGTACGGATTCTTGGAAGATGACAACATTCCAAAAGCTGGAATTTACAGCTTCTGACATCCTTGAATGTATTAAAGATGGAAATGAAATTGGAAGAGGAGGTGCAGGGATTGTTTATCATGGAAAAATGCCTAATGGTACAGAAATTGCTGTAAAAAAACTTCTTGGCTTTGGCACTAGTAACCATGATCACGGTTTCAGAGCAGAAATCCAGACACTTGGAAACATTAGACATAGAAACATTGTCAGGTTGCTAGCATTTTGCTCCAACAAAGAAACCAATCTCTTGGTTTATGAATACATGAGCAATGGAAGCCTTGGAGAAGTTTTACATGGGAAAAAAGGTGCATTCTTGGGATGGAACTTGAGGTGCAAAATTGCAGCCGAAGCAGCGAAAGGCCTGTGCTATCTTCACCATGATTGCTCACCATTAATCATTCATCGAGATGTAAAATCAAACAACATTTTGCTCAATTCAACCTTTGAAGCACACGTTGCTGATTTTGGATTGGCCAAGTTTTTGATCGATGGGGCTGCATCAGAGTGCATGTCAGCTATTGCAGGCTCCTATGGCTACATTGCTCCTGGTATGCATACAACAAAAGTTTTCTCCATATTTACAATTTATTCTCTTGTTGGCTTGTCAAACTGTGGAATTTGTATTCATCTGCATTAATGATTTACTATTAGATACCAACATAATTTGGAACATTAGTTACTTTTTTTCCCCAAATATTAATGTTACGTTTGTTCTGTTGTAGAATATGCATACACACTGAGAGTGGATGAGAAAAGTGATGTGTATAGTTTCGGAGTGGTACTTTTAGAGTTGATCACTGGCCGAAGGCCAGTGGGTGGATTCAGTGAAGGTGTAGATATTGTCCAATGGGTAAAAGGAGTGACAAAATGTCGAAGAGAAAAAGTTATTGGAATTGTTGATCCAAGGCTAACAAGTGTGCCCAAAGATGAAGCAATGCTCTTATTGTTCATTGCAATTCTATGTGTACAAGAAAATAGCATCGAACGTCCCACCATGCAAGAGGTGGTTCAAATGCTATCGGAGTTCCATTGACAATCTCTCAAGTACCAATCTTCATCTTAATTAATTCAGTATCAACAGGAAAATCTTGAAGAATATCAGAAAAGTTAGGTATTTGAGTTCAATGAACTTGAAACCTTTTCTTCTTTCAAATTTAGGGTTTTATGGCGTTTTAATTGATTGTTATAGTTTTCCATTTGCAAAATGTATAGTCTCATAAGCTTTCACCTTTAGATTTAAGAATAAAAGATTTGGTGACACGACATACAGAATTAGACACAATATAAAGGGATGTCCTAAGGGGTGGCCTAAAGCTAGAGGAAGCGTCAAACCTTAAGAATGGGGTCATTTATGTAATGCTTTGGACACCCCCCCCTCCTTTTTTTGTATTATATGTTATATATGCATGCTCGTACATTTTGCCTAACAACTTCCATAATCATTCAGACAAACAGATTTGTTGCAATTTTACAATAATTTAAGTTCCAATGACATTAATAATGAAGGGGCATTCCTTCAACGAGTCAGGTTCCACAGGTTCAACATGCAAAATTAAAAACACTTACAAGTAGAATCAGCATAAAGCCACATTCAACATAATGGTGGGTGAAGAAGTTCATTAAGCATCATCCTCTTCTGGTTCTGCAGCCTGAAAGAAAAAAAGAGAAAAGAAAGAAGCTTTATTCAAGTTATTGGCAGAACTGCATTTGCATAATCTAAGCCCTGATGAATAACCAGACTGACAAACCATCATTGTGCAAAGATTTCAAAGGGCCAATATGCAATCACAAAAACTAGTTTTCCTTGGGTCATTGACAAGTTAATACAAGCAAAACTGAAAGGACTAGTAATAGGCCATAGTATCCATGGAAGGCAAGAAAGAGGACAGTAGAATCTCAAAAAATAAACAGCTTTTCTATGTCATATACCGAAACTTCCACGTTATATGTGCTAATAATACTAAAACGAATTTACAAATCAAACTACATATGCATGAAATGCTACTTCCAATATTGTGCTACAATTTTTGTTTTCAAGAATTGAGATATGGTCCCTAGGTTTTTTGAAATTTAATTTTCTATCAATTAATCATAGATACTTTGCAGACTATAACTACAGCACCACCAAATTACTGCTTTTATTAGAACTCAGTGCATTTCCAATTCTAAGCTAATTAGTTAACATAAGCAATAGAAGGTCATTCCTATTAAATATGTACAGGACCAATAAGGAGAAAAAGAAACCTTCAAGAGAATTAGAAAAAAAACAAACAAACACACAGATCCATGTCGTTTAGCTGCTTTGAGTGCTAGGGACATTTGGGATTATCATGAAACTGAAATGCAAACACCATAACAGTAGACATAAGACAGAAATAAACTACCATTAAACAAAAGTAGACCAGAAGATTACCTGTTCGAGACCCAAAGTATTTGAAGATCCACCAACCTTCTTGAGAAACTTCTCCATGCTTGAAGTCATTCTAGCTATATGGTTTTCCATTCGTGCATATTTTTCCTCCATAGCCTCCATTTTCACTACCATCTTGCGCACCTCTTCATCTGCCGACTTTTTGGCCTCAGCAGCCATTCTCACCAGGTCATCACGGCTAGATACTGGACCAAAAAGATCAGTACAAGTGGGACGCTTTCTAAAAGTTCGCACACAGTTATGGTTTTCTTCTTCCATAACTCGACACAAGGTGTCATTTGACTGATCACTACATTGTGAGGTAGTCTCTTTCTTAGCTTCCTGTTCACGGATCTTTGACTGCAAAGAGAAACCCAATTGTTTAGCTTGCAAAATTTATCAAATAGAGGGTAGATGCACATATATTTACATATAACTCCGCATCTAAAAAAAGTACAGTTGAGTTAAATCTACATACAATTAATTCTGCCGCAGTCTCATCAACAGGTTGTCCATTCTTGCGTGTATGTGTTAAGATATAAAGCTCAGCTCTAGTTGGCTCCTTCCCATCAGGCCTTTTGTTTCGCTATTTCAACAACAGCAAAATTTCTTTCAATACGGCTTTCAAAACAAACTATGCAACACGCATGTAATTATTATTTCAGAAACACAAGAAATTACCTCCTCCTCAAGTATCCTTGCATAACTCTTAGTCCCTGAAGAATGTCCACTCCTCTGTTTTAAACGGTTAGCCCTATTCGTAGCACAATGTTTCTACCAACGGAAAATACAGATAACATTTTTCACATTTTTAAAGTTACCAATAAAATTTACACCACAATAAAGGAACTTGAATTTACAATCACTGCTTAGCAAATACCTTTGTGTCATCAGAGCTCCAATATGACATAAGGCTTGGCCATTGGTCAGGAACAACCCTTGGATCACGTACCTTCAAGCGCTCTTCATCTGTTTTAAGAGAATCATAATATGTTGCCTTTAGATCTGCCTTCCAATTCCTCCATTTTGTAGCAATAGACTGCATGACCCAGGACTTGCCACTTGGATCAAGGGCAAACTTTGTCTATAGCACATGGAAGAGGCAAAATGTCACTACAAAAGGAAAGCAATATGACACAAAAGGAATGAGTAAATGTTTTATCATGCCTGAACATATTCCCACATTTCCTCTTTGTAAGAATCTGGCATTGCTCTCCAGTGAACAAAATTAAGGGGTGCCTTGTGTCCATTCCGTGCTATAGTGCCCAGGAAGCTGCTTAGCTTGGATGACTCAGGACCGACAGGCTGTCCAAACTTGTTGAAAGGAACAAATATCCGCTCACCATCTGCCAAGTCATTCAAGAAGCGGCAGCGAGTGGGACCTCTTCCTCTCTTCTTCTTTGTTATGCACAGCGGATGTTCCGGGCTCTGTGGAGTTTGCTCAGGCTGGAGATTGACAGACGCCAATCGGTCCTGATTTGCTTCGTTAGATTTGTTGGTTGTGGGGCGGGCAGAATACTCAAGTGCACATCTAATACCCCTCAAGGCAGAATCTGTAAGTGACATGTGTGAATGTTCTGCAAAGTGGAGGGAAGCAGACACACCATCCAAAATGAAAAGCTAATATAAAAATTTATATCAAGACTGAAAATATCAATGCACTTGCACAGAGGAAAATAGAATTTGACATTACATAAGCATCATAATAGCCAATGCAACTTAACAAGTCAATAAAGACTAATATTGATGATCATGTTTAGCATTTATTTATTTTCATTACTGCTTTTTTGCAGGTGCAGATGGTTAAATTGTCAAACTGGATAGAAGATAAAGCCAACCATATAATGTTATCTAAATACACGGGAATTAGATGGTTCATAGAGTGACAAAGAAATAGCATATAGATGGTACCAATATCTAAATTATCTTGCAGCTGGGATGACTGAGGCCGGCAATGGCTTGCCTTTGGATGCAGTTGCTGAGGTTCACTAGATTCACTACGGCTCAACGGGGACTGTTGGGGATGTGATTGGCCAGGGACAACCATGGGATCCACAGGATATAAGGGAACATAACCACTGGACCTTGTATAATCTGCTTGAGGCGGCAAGTGCAATTTTACTAGCGAAGTAAAAGAATGTGAATAACAAATGGTTGAAGTTCCTCTACCATGGAATTTACATGTCATTGAAACATGTACTGCAAATCTTTTGTGGGGGGGGGGGGAACTTGAGTATGAAGAGACGAATGAATGAAGAAACTAATATTTCAAGTAATGCAGAAATGAAGCATGCTTCTGAACTCTGACCTAGAAGGATAGATTATTAAAATAAACAAAATAGAGAATCACTGAGAATGTAGTGTCCTACTTACAAGATCATTTAGGATTAGAAGTTCTGAATTACTTTATTCACTTACCACCATTAACAACAGCTTGCAATTGTGTCTGGGAATGGCCAGGTGGCCCACCATGAATGGAGGCTGCAGGATTCATAGATGAGTTCTTTTTGTGTTTCGACATAGATGCTTGTTTTTTGAGTTTTGGGGCCATGTCTGCAGGAAGATGAAAATAAGAACTTAGTACAGTGAAAATGGCAAAGGAGACAAATAGAAATGAAAAAAGCTATACAGTATTTGTCACAAATGAAAAAAATAAATAAATGGAAACCAAGTATATAAACAAATGAACAAAGAGAACTAAATGTCAAGGTAATGCAGAAACAATGCATGCTTCCTAACTCAGAACCTGCTGTAATAATGGATTCTCAGAGAACAAAATAAATAACCATTTGAGCATGTACTGACTATAAGTTAAAAATCAGTACAAAGATTATTGAACTGCTGTGCTTGCTTACCACCATCTGCAGCAGCATGCAATTGAGAGGGTTGTAGTGGGCTGATGCTCTGCCGCTGCCGCAGAAAATATGGTTGCTTGTTGCTTAACTGTGGCTGTTGTGCATGGGAATCACTGGGTGCACCACCACATATTGAAGCAGCAGGAGCCATAGCTGCATTCTTTTTGTGTTTTGACGAAGGTTCATGCTTTTTGTGTTTTGGGGCTATTTCGTTAGGTGGTTGCAAATGTGAATATCCTACGAATTCATTATAGGTGTCAAATAGAAATGAAAATAGCTAGATGGTAGTTGTCAGATACTAATGGCTGATCAATTAAGATAAAAAAGGTACAATTTAGATTCATTCAAAAATATTGACATGAGTTAGTGTGTTCCACATGCAAGATTGGTATACTTAAAAAAATAAACCGAGTCAATACAAGTATAACATCAAAACAGAAAACCATTAGCAGATTTGAGACATGATAAATGGTTTCATTATATATTATGCTAAACATTTCTGCAAACTCAAAACACAACAACATAATCCCTTCTTCACAATTTTACAATCCTTTTTCGCTACATACAAAGACTGAAAGAAAGCATTTATTGGACTACATTGAAGAACTGTTCAGTTTCCAATTTTTGCCTTGATGATTTTTCAAATAAAAGGTAAGCAATTCAAAATTAGCTCTTTGCGAAGGGGCATGGTTAGAAATTGAAATTAAATTAGTATTGAGCGGGCCGAGAGGGAAGATAGACAATAAAAAGTTAAAAAACTCATCCAAGAAAAGATTGACAGAAATGATGGATATATTACCTGCATTGTTACAGCCTGTGCAAGCTTGTAATTGGGAGAATTGGGACTGGTTGGTGCTAGGCTGTGGATGCTGTGACTGACAATGTTGATGATAACTCACTGGGGGCAAATGGGAGAACTGTGGCCATGAAGTGCTTGGTGTAGGTTGTGGTAATTGATGAGCTTGGCTATAGCTGAATGGAGGCGTGTATCCATATGGCTGACTAAAACCCAATTGATCCTGCTGCATCTGACTGGCACCTCCTACTGCACTGCTCACCTGATAGAAGGGCTCAAGCCCACTATGCCTTGTAGCATAGTCTGTTGTAGATGGTTTGTACGAAGTTCCCACTGAATAAATAATATTGAAATACGAATACATAAATGCCAAAGCAAAATCCTCAAAATGCATTTGTAATTGGATTTGAGAATCCAAGACAAATCTCAGATTTATTACTCTATTCATACAGCATGGTATTTGTATTAGATGTCTCAACATTGTGCATATAAATAAACCTTCATTGCTCAACATTAAACTACCAATTGAATAAGCACCTTGCAATTTGCATTAAATTTTATCTGCTAGTCTGCTATAATTTCATAATTCACTAATGAAAAATTTAATGTCGTATTGTAATAGATGCATATATTTTTTGGAACTTTCTAGATGTCAGTAAGCCCTGAAATTAACTCAGTATGTATATCGGAATTGCTACTTATTTGGACACTGACTGAACTAGTTAGTTGATCAAGTAAGGTAAAATATCAAAAAAAATGGTGAAGTAGCCGATATAACAGGAAATCTCTTTTCATGAAGCATCTGATGCTTGTGTAATAGTTTTTGCATCTCTAGCATAAAGGGCTTGATAAACTTTAGTGGAAACCAACCGAATGCAAGAAACAATTAATAATAAAGGACCCATACCATTAATCTGTCTTGATTGTTTAATGCTCAAGCCAGCAGCTGTCCAAAACTTCATGAACTTTTTCTTCACTCGTTTCATTAGATATACTATATACTCTCCTTTCTTGTTGCATTTGCAGCAGTTCTCCCAAATGTATTGTACATCATTAAACACATCTTCTGAGTTCATGTACTTTATGCTACTTTCTAAATTACTACATATCATACCAAAATCCATTGGAGTATCTATTACAGCATAGTAATCCTGTTTCCAGTAAACAACAACCAAAAAGGGAGGAGGGAGGAGAGCGAGAAAGTTAGTGAGATTAATCAATATCATTGATCAGAGTCGACATGCATTCAAAGGTGCACTGTGCCAGCATAAATGATATCCATACAAGTGATTCTTTTATTTTATACTTAAGGCAACATGAGTGTATAATGTGAATCAGTAACTTGTACATCATTTTTAATGCTAGCTAAGTGAATATCAAACAAAAAATATAAAGAGACAAGACAAGCAAGCAGGCCTTCAACTTAGGCTAGATTCAATTGCTGACCCTAGTAGAATCATTCAACACATAGCATGGGGTTATTAAAGATAATTTGGCATTACATTCACAACTTTCAAGGTATCATATACTTACAGGTTTCCTCGAAGCAACAGGATCTACAGGAACATTGAATGGTTGAGCCTCATCCATCTTCATAATTTTCTTTATCACCTAATAAGTTGAGAAAAATGACAGTAAGTACAAAATGCATAAAACCTCAAAAGCAGATCAGTAACAATAGGCATTGTTCCATTAGCAATTTGTAACTACATGTTATTTCCTTCTCAAATGCCTGAAGTTTGGTACTGATAAGGATTGTTAGCATACCTCCAATGCAGCTTCCAGATCTTTCTTATTGTAGCGAGGATCCTGATGAGGCATCTTAAATTCATCTTGCCTTTTACCAGAAGACCGCAATAACTTAGATGACTTAACATCATCTTTCATCCCTTTCTTTGGCAATTTACTTGCTTTCTGCTTTCCATTACCATGTCCTTTAGTTGATTTCCTAGATCTCCTATCAATCGATTGCGAGTCACCAGAGCTACTATCTTCAGCACTAAATGACTCATCACTGTCACTAGAAGAGGACGACGATGATGAATTTCTTTTGGCATCATCAGGGTCAGAATCACACTTATCAGTTACTTCCAAATCGTTGGAGTCCGCAGACACAGAGTCTTCTTTGTTATTTTTGTTAATAGAAGTTAAAAATGCTTCCTTATTTTGGTTCACTGCCTTTTCACTTTGGTTCGTTGCTTTTCCATTTCTGGCCACTGCAGCTGATTTTCTGGCTGGGGATTTCTTGCATGCTCGTTTACGCTTGGTCCTCATTCTCTTTCAAAGCTTCAAACACTCTCTTTTACGCCAAAGATCGTTGCAGAAAGCCGATTACTTCAAATTCTAGCTTATGGTTGTAAACTAGAAAACCAACAAAACAATCAACAAGATAATAGGAAATATTAAACTAGAGCAAAATTTGATTAAAAAATAAATTATTCTAAAATATTAAAACCGTTAAAAAAATAAAAGAACACACGAACCCAAATCTTTCAATAGCACTAGTTTCTCGCTAATACTGGTTCTCAAACTAAATAACCGAGCGATCACAGTGATTATTTAGGCTTAGATTGAAATGAGAGAGTAGTTACCTTTGTCTTAGGAAATTCAAGTCGAACTGAGGTGGGAGGAATGAGCTAATACTTTGGGGGAAATCGTCTGCCCCGAACTTGAAGGGTAAGCGAGAGTAGAATTCAGCTGATAATCGTGACGATCATCGATTAACGGCGCCGCTAAAAGTGGAAGAAACCAATAAATCTGCATAAGCCTTTAGCGACACTTTCAGAGCTAGTATTTCCATACCAATAGATAAAAATCATACGGTCGTCATTGATTCTTTCAGTTTTCTAACGTCACTTCTTTTAGCGACAACTTCTATAACCAAAAGTAGAATTATCATTGCTAATGCCACCGGTCTAACAATTAAATTAAAAAGTAAAGTATCATCTTCATAATTGCACAAAATCAAAATTTATAAATCAAACTATTGGATCAAATTTGAAATTTCTCTGCTGTCACTTTTATTTCTTTCCACTTTACCTTTTCTTCAATTATGAGTAGACTTAATTATGAATCGAATTAAGTAAAATATGAATTGGGCTAATATAAAATTTTAGAAATATAGGTTTGAAAAATATATTTAGACAAAAAAATAAAGTTTCTCTTTTAAACGTCAGAGCATAATTTTTTTGTTCGAGCTTGACTCAACCCGAATCACATGCATATATATTTTTTTAGTATTTTCAATTTATTGTGAAATATTTATTTTAATATTTTTAGTGTATGATGTATTATATATTTTAAATTTGTTTTTATATAAAAAATAATCTAAAAAATCATTACGGTCGAATCGGATTGGGTTGGACTTGGATAAAATTTTAAGCTCATTGTTCAAGTCGGGTTCAGGCTTAAAATTCTACATTGACCTAGCCCGTACTTTACCTGACCCGACCCATGATCAAATCTATCCATTAATCAGAGAAAGAATAAATAGGAAAAAAATAAAAGTGACACTAGGGGAAATTTCAAATGTGATCCAATAATTTGATTTATAAATTTTGATTTTGTGCAATTATGAACATAAAATTTTGATTGTAATTCCAATATGCACATCAGACTTTACCTTTTAATTTAATTGTATATATTTTAATAAATAAATAAATAATTTATTTTCATATTGTATATAATTTATTTGTGTATATAATATTTAAATGTAAAATGGTGTTATATAATTTTTTTTAAGGTTTTCAAAAACTAGATCGATGATTGAACCGTCAATATAATATCCTTTACCCATATTGACAATTGATATGAATAGAAAATATTACCACAACAAAGGAACAACACTTAAAACTTATAAATCTCACAATATCATTCACTAAAATAATTGCAAAAATTCAATAAATAAACTTTAAGACAATTGGGTGGCTTTGATCGGAGTCGGAAGGGACCAAAGCGGTGCCTTGGTCCAAATCTAGAGCGGAGGTTTCAGCACGTTTGGGAGGTGCTGTAGATTTCGAGCCATTGACTTGGATGTTCAGCTACATCCTAGCCATGTACCAATATTTGGAACCCATATATAGCTAAAATTGAGTTCAATATATCGATACCAAAAGGGAAGATATTGAAACCTTGAAGCAGAGGACCAAACATTCAAGCTTAAAACATTGCAAAATCACTTCAAAATACTTCCTTCTCAAGTAAATATATACCATACTCAAAAGTTGTTATAAAACCACGCAAAAATCATGCTCAAAACACGTCATGGCATCAAACTTCCCTAACCAAACATTATTGCAATTCATAGTAAAACACATTCATACATCAAAGCAAACAATGACTAAGGATAGATTAAAAACTAAGCATACACGAATACCAAATAATCATCAATCAACATAACATCCAATACCAATACCAATACCAATACCATAGTAACATGAAACTAACATATGTGCATACAACAAAATGAGTTGCCACGTACATGTAACACCTCATACCTGACTCGATCTTTAGGTCCGAGCTACAAGATGTCACATTCATTGCTAGATCAACTACGATTTAATTTAACCTTCTAAACATGCTATTAATCATAATACTCATTCACAATTTGTTATACCTTCATTTCCGGGTCTTTTACGAGCTTATGAAAGCTCTTAAGGTGACTCGGGATCAAATAATGACCAAATTGTAAAGTTTTTAAAATATCGAGTTGACGTAGCAACTACGGAGATTCCTTGTCGCGACACAACTCACTAACTTGATCTCGTCACGACATTAAAGGTCTCAACATCGCGACGTGACCACCTATTTCCAAATGGTACCAAATTCCATCACCTACAGAAACAACCAATGCCACAATTGTACCATTTCAACAACGAATATCATTCTCATATACTTAATTCTAGCCTTTAGTATCATAGATACATATACATTACACAATTTCAATATCCCAACTTTAATACATATGACAATTTCCACATACCAAATCATTTAAACCATTTCCATCCACTTATATCAATTTCATATATATGTATTTAACAAGATATGCACTAAAATTAAACTACATTGCCAATCTTGAAATCAATATGACCATATTGATATAAGTCCGACTCCGAAACCTAGGTACATGCCATATCTCAAAATTAAAAAGGGGTTATACAAATATTTTTGAGTTGAGGGCTATGGATTGGATGTAGAGCTACTTCTTGGGACCTCGGGATACAACTATACCTGCGTACGGAATAAATAAACCGTACGCAGAGTGATAAAGCTTAATGGTACTTTCATGATTCAAGATTATATCAAATTAATACAAGCAATTGATCATAATAAGCACAAGCACAATATCATGCCAAGCAATCCCATTATCATATTTATATAGAAGTATACATGTAACACCCCATACCCGACCCGATCATCGGATTCGAGCTACAGGATGTCACATTCGTTGCTGGAGCAACTACAATAATTTCCAATCAAAATTGCATTATTAGGTAATTAAATTTAACCAAATCATACATTCATTATAATATACAATCATTTTCAGGTATTATACGTGCTTACAAAAGCTCTACAACTAATTCGAGATAAAAATAAGACCTAATTGTAAAGAATTCAAAATACAAGGTTGACATCGTGACGTCGCCAAACAGTTTGTCACGTCACGATGTCAGGCCACTCAACGTCACGGTGTCACTTACTGTTTTGATCTTGTCCAGATGACAGGGTTCCTCGTCTCGCCGTGACATTATAAATCTTTTCTCGTCGTGACGACATACGTTTAACGTTGCAACGTAACATACTATTTCTACAAATTTAAGACCCTTAACTTGCAATTTCTTCCATTCAATAATTGCACACAAATATTTCATTATCCAACTAAACCATGCTAACTTCAAACACTCAAAACATGATTTATATTACCCTTGATAGAACAATGTATTAAACCTTAACATTCTCAAATAGGTTTCTAATATACTATACCTATATATTTGTCAACCATGCCAAATTCAACCAAAATCAACTTCAATTGCAGCATTGTACACATCACAAACATATAATTTACTTATGAGCATATAGCGACACTATTAACTAGATAAAGATGTACCAATTTAATACTCAAGTTCATATAGACATAAAGATATACCAAAAGTGACTCAATTGGATAGGTATATGTCAAACTATTACAGAACCGAAAAATACTCCAATATTGTCGAGTTGGGTTCGATTCTTGGATGTGGAGATGAACTTCCCTCAATCTACCGAAAATCTACTTAACTCACACACAAAAAAAACAAACCGTACACTGAACAAATCGCTTGATGGTAAATCTATGATTCAAGATAAAATAGATAAATTATGCAAAATGCACATCTTCAGTTCCAATCAAATATCATACCATCAATTTCATTTCTTTTTTTTTTCAATTTCAACATACATGTATATACTTATATGCCTCACATTACAACATATTTCATATCGCTAACTTGTCTATTAGCTCATTATAACACTAACGGATTCGGGGCTCGTTTTAATATTAGTTAAACATTAGACAACTAGTGAGCAACATTTGTTTTTATTTTGCTTTGTATGCAAAAATCATGTGAGGACAATATAAAAAGTATTAATATAATTCATTAATAATTTTATTAACCAATTTATTCGAAAAATTACAAGTGTACTTATACGAAAATATTACACTTAGAACACTAGATCCAACAACACTCTAATAAAACTAGAGTATTGAGCTATGCTTAACGAATTAATATTAAATGAGAAAAAAAAATTTAAAACCGTAAATTAAAAGAAATTCATTATTTTCAATTAATAAAATAATTAATTAATTAATTAAAACTAAAAGTAATTGAACATATAAAATACAAAAAAAATCATATCATCTGTCGCATGTCGGTTATACAATGATTATTTTTACTACCTCATAAAAAATAACATTTTTAGCAGTGGTGGAGCATCCCCAAAGTTTAATTTTTTTTCAAGTTAGTCCTTTGTAAATTTACACTATGGCCCCCTAAGTTTAGATTTTTTGCAATTTACCCCTTTGTATATATATATTATAGCCCTCTTAAAATGGAAAAATTTTAATTTAGGCCCTTTATAATTTATAAAAATTTAAATTAGTAATGGTAAAATTACACTTTGGCCCTTTCAAAAATGATAAAAAATTTAATTTAACCCTTTAAAAATAATAAACATATAGACTATTAAAATGATGAAATTACATTTGTACTATCATAAAATATAAAATTTAATTTTGGTACCCAAAAAAATTTCCTAGCTCCGTCACTAATTTTTAGTATATTGAAGTAATTTGTAAAACATTTGACAAGTATCAAATCAAACAAAAAAAATTAGATACCAAATTAGGGAAAAGAGTCAAGTTTAAATACCAAATTGGACCCCAAAAGATTAAGTACAACTTAAGAAAAGGCGTAAAAGAGAGTGTCAAATTCAAATATCAAATATGGGTAAACTACAAAAATAGTCACTTTTGTTTGCCTCAGGTTACATTTTAATCACTTATGTTTGAAATATTTCGTTTTAGTCACTTATGTTATTATTTTGTTACGGAGTGATCACTCTACCGTTATGTTCCGTTATCTCTCTAATGATAATCTTACATGGTAGTCCAACTAGATTTTAAGTATCAACTTGGATATCCAAATGATATAATAATATATTTTTAATTAAATAAATTTAATTAATTAATATTTTTAAACCTAAATCTTAATTGAAAAAATCCTAAACTCATTTCCACACACCTATCTTCTTCATCTTCATCTTCTTCTGGTTAAGTTTCTTTGGTTTAATAGGTTTTAAAAATTCAAGCCTTGAGACAGATTTATAACTAAAGATATTGGAATCAAAAGAGAAGAAGATGAAGATGAAGATGACAGGTGTGTGGAAATGGGTTTAAGATTTTTTAGTTGAACTGACATGTAGGATTACCGTTAAAGAGTTAACGAAACTTAACAGTACAGTAATCACTTTGTAACAAAATACTAGCATAAGTGACTAAAACGTAACATTTCAAACATAAGTGACTAAAATATAACCTAAGACAAATAAAAATGACAATTTTTACAATTTACCTTATCAAATATTATATTAAGATTTTTAAAATTATTTATGAAAGAAGGTAAGATTAAATTTTTTCTCTACGTCATATTTCACTTTTTGATTTTTAGTTTCTACTCGATCGATTCTCTCTCCTTTTTAAAAAAATAAAATAAAATTCTGTTATTATTTCTTTCTGCATAGATTAAAGGAAAAAAAAAACCTCCGTCTTGGTTTTCGATTTGATTTTGTTTTGAAAATCAGTTCGTCAATGGATATCGGAATGTTGGCGGCAAACGCCTCTCCCTACGATCTTCTCGTCCAATCACTTGCTCTAATCCCCATATCCTATTATCTCTTCGCTGCTCTCTTTATATTCCTCGCTTTTTTATACACTTTTCTGGAGATTCATTTTCTTCACGATTTACTAACTCTTTTCAGAGGCTACCCTGTTACTTTGACATACAATTCTTCTTCCCACCTTTGCCAATCACTCCTTTCCAACTGTAATATCCTTCATGGCTGGTAATTTTAATCTTCTCATTTCGTGAAAATCTTTCCATCGATACGTTAAAAATTCGAATTTAAAGCATTTGTCACTTGTATTTTGTGAAATTATGGAACAGGTACTCCGTGACTCCATGGCTTTCCAGTCCTCATCTTCAGACAGTTTTCTTGAGTGTTTTTTGGAAGGGCTCCTCCGGTTACTTATAGACGGTTAGTCAATTCTTTTACATCTTTGTTGTTTGCATAGATATTAACGTGCTAAGTATTAATTATTCTCAGACATTTGTTCCTTACTTTGGATGGTGGAACCATTGCTCTCGACTGGCTAACTTATTCTGATGGTCAGTGTGTGTATATATATATATTGTTCTTCTCCTCGTGATTTTATTTTAGATTTGCAGTATGGCCTAATTTTTAGTTTTGTGCATTACAGTTACGGAGGGTTGCTCCCGCGTGATTGATGATTCAGCTGCTATTAAACGTGATAAAACTCCGATTATGATTGTGATTCCTGGTTTAACCAGTGATTCTTCTGCTGCTGTATGTTCATTTCATTTTTTCTTTCTTTCTTTCTTTCATCTCATGTGGTTCTACTTAAGTAAGTTATTCTATGCGGACAGTATGCGAAGCATCTTGCCTTCAACATGGCAAGAAATGGCTGGAATGTTGTTGTAAGCAACCATCGTGGGCTGGGAGGTGTATCACTCACGGTGAGTTTGTTTTGGATTTTTTTTTTTTTCTTTGCCTAGATTCTGTTAATCTAATTCTTATGGGAAATTAACAGCTTCATATTTGTTAACTCCATTAGCTTACATGGTTTCATAACTTTTTGCCACATCTATTTTCAGTCTGATTGCTTTTATAACGCTGGCTACACAGAGGATTTACGGAAACTCATTGACCATATTCGTTGTGAATATCCTGAAGCTCCTCTTTTCGCTGTTGGAACTAGCATTGGTGCCAATATTCTGGTAAAGGAAAATTTTCCGATGTTCTTGGTTTTTATGTTCACGGGCATCATAAATGTAGTTAAGTCTTAAAACTTGAATGTCATTTTGAAAAGTTTCCTTGGAAGTGATAATGCTTCTAATTATCTTTTATTACTGCTTCTGCCTTGAACAACTATGCAGTTTTGCAGAATTGTTAGTGCTTAAACTTTTTTGTTGATGTTTAGTTTTCTGTTGCTATGCTCCTGGCAGGTTAAGTAAAAGAGATTTCAATTCTGATACCTAGTTGAATTTGGAGTTTCCTGTTTGGAGGACGGATTAAACCATTTTGTCTCTTGCATTATAATTCTCTCTTTTCATGCTGTCTAGATGCAAATGCACATTTTTTTTTTGTTTGATTCGTCCTCCAAACGGGAAACTCTGTCCTGTTCAACAAGTTGTTATTCATATTGGAAAGTTCTAATATATTTTATTTTTCCATATAAAGAGTTGTTCTGTATGTTGTTTGCAGGCCCAAATTTACGTTTTCTCCTCACTACCGAGTTCCAATTTCAGGTAAAATATCTTGGAGAGGATGGGACTAACACTCCCCTTGTCGGGGCTGCAGCTATATGCTCTCCTTGGGACCTCTTGGTTAGTGTCTCTTTCTGTATTTCTTAGCTCTATTTTATCAGCACTTTTCAGTTTTGGAGGTCTATCATCTTCTTTCACCAATGGCCCCTCCCCATATCTCTTTGTTAGATTCTATCATACAAATGAAATTACTTCCTTTTCCCTAAAATGGAGGGAAAAAAAGAGGAGGATACTGATAATAAGAAAACCTGGCTCTTGCCAGGATCCTATATTGTGTTTAACTTCAACCAAAATCCCTTCTAGAATAAAATTTCTGCTTGTGTCTTTGAGTAATTCCTCCTTAAATCTCACCTGGAAAACTGGGAATGTGTACTGCCAACATTTAAAAAGATGCTGAATCATTTAAGCTTAAATGTCAACATTTCTTAATGCAGATATAAAGGTAGAACCTTCTGCTGCTGCCACTACTGCCAAGTTTATCAAGGATGGCTGTAGTGGTAGCAGTATGATCACTTTCTGGTTGAATCACTCTTACTTTGTGTCTTTGTCTCTTTCATGATCCTCTAAGAAAAAGTCCTGCCACTTCATCCACTTTTTGGAAGGGTATGTACTAAATCGATTCTTGGCAGATATGTGACAGATTCATCAACCGTAAACCTGTGCAGAAAATGTATGACAGAGCACTAACAGTTGGCCTGAAAGGTTATGCACAATTGTATGTCTGCGTTACTTAATTTGCAGTATCAGTATAATTACTTTAGAGTGACTTTACAATATGCTTTGATCTTACATTCAGGCATCAGTCTATCTTGTCTCGTCTTGCAGATTGGGAAGGCATTACAAAGGTAATCAAAAGTTTGATCTATAAATGAAAAACAACCTGGCTGATCACATAACTAAAGCATTTTAATGGGATACTAAAATTAAGAGTGGAATTGCCACCATCTTGGTGCAGATAGGTTTGGTTTAGAAATTGAAGGTTATAGATGTACTAGGTCTTCATTGCTGATAAACTCTTGCATCAAAGCAAGCAATGCCTCATCTCGCAGTTTCTTAATCAATCTTTTTCCTAACAGTATTTGAAATAATTTTGTAATTTCTTTTCTTTTCCTAATGAAAGATCTCCTAATTCTTTTCTGTCTGTGTTTTCGCAGTCCAGATCTATTAGAGACTTTGACAAGCATGCTACTCGTATTCTTGGAAAGTTTGAGGTAAAGCGTTATGATTTCATTTTCTTTCCATACTTCCAGTTACTAACAAAAGTCATCTTGCGTTCCAGACTGTGGATACATTTTATAGGCGTTCAAGCAGTGTTAATCATGTAAGTAACGTGTCAGTGCCTCTCCTCTGCGTCAGTGCCTTAGATGATCCTCTGTGTACCAGAGAAGCTATTCCATGGGACGAATGTAGGTAAGGGATCACCTTTGATGCTATGGTCACCTCTCTATAAAAGCCTTTCCCCCTTTTATTGGGGCACTTATTTCTTGTAGAGTCGAATGAGAGAGAAGCTATTTATTCTTTATTGTAATTATAAATTAATACGCATTCAATAATGGTTCTAATATAATATCCTACTTAGTTAAGCATGACTCTTTTGGTTGAACGAGCTCATTATGGGCTACATGCTTGCATTGCTTCATTTTGCATGCAATTAATAAATAGTCACAGACACGTGGGTAAAAAGCAGAGCTTGCTTATTCTGATATCAGTGTTCTATATCAAGGCATCGAAGTGAACCCACCATTACTCCATTGTCAGACAAGTAACTAGTTACAGCATTATAACTAATATCCCTCTTTGAAGCTAACTTTCCATTTGATTTATTTTACAGGGTTAATGAAAATATTATCCTAGCTACTACGCCTCATGGAGGACATCTAGCTTTCTATGAAGGCATGACAGCATCAAGCTTATGGTACTAGACATTTTCTTATCCCAAGATAGCAGTAATTGGCATTTCCATTATACATATAGACACACATATATCTTTATGTATTTCACTCACTCGTATACTAGTTTCTAAACTGAAGCTCCCTTGTGGAGATTGCTTATCACGAAAATCCCATCATAAGATTTTGATAGCATTGGTAGAGTTGTTAATGAAATTAAAAGTACGGTTCATGACTGAGCATCTAATGAGACATGTATGTATGTATGTATGTATGTATGTATGTATGTATATGTATGTATATATTCAGATACTTGTAATTGTGTCTCATCATCTAGGAACTTGTCGTATAAAGCTCAATTGGTGTCGATTTTCTTATTCCTGGAATTGCAGGTGGGTAAGAGCTGTTGATGAGTTTTTTGGTGTTCTAAGGACTAGCCCATTAATAAAAGGACAGAAGGTAATAGCTTCATCATTTTAATTTTATATGTGGAGAAAAGGTACATGTGTAACGTTAATTGCCGGTTTTTAGAATTTCCTTTTATTTTATTGCAGAAGCAAGGCTGCAGTGTGGGAAAGCCACTGCAATCTTCAATTGATGAAGGGCCATATTTGAATGTTATGGAGGATGGACTGGTGACAGCAATGGGGAATGAAGCAAGCGCTGCTTCACCAGAAAATTCATTGTCAAATAAGCATAGGGTTGACAGTAAGCAGGATGAAGATATAAATTCAGATGCAGAAAACAGTGGCGACTCCACAGCTAAATTATACCCGAAGAAGCATACCATGCAACAATCCGAGCAAAATCTTAAGAAATTGATTGTTTCGGTTCAAGGACGCATCGATAAGCTTTCACGGAGAAGTAGGCAATCAATATGGTTGCTGGCATACATCGCCATCGTAACAACTTGGCCATTTGTTGGCTCTTTTCTTCTTCCATTTCTTAGGAGAAGGTTTAAAAATTTTATACCGGCTGCACTGTTAAAAAAATAGGAGTATGTGATTTTTGCTCAACCATGAATCATTAATAAACATGGTAACTATATCTGATCAACAAATATGCGTCCTTGTAACAATTGAATAAAAATCAGTGTGTAATGTATGTATACATGTATTAATGTCTATTGTTGTATCCAATAGGAAAAAAAATAGAATTTCATATATATATTATAATTATTATACATATATAATTTCACCTCACTTAGAAGAAGAGACCACCCACAACTTAGCCTATCTTGTCCGAAAGGAGTGCCCGATGACTATCCAAAAGGAGGGCGTGCCCAGGTGGACTCTTGCCAATTTGGAAATCATGTGGTCATTGTCAAATTTTGAAGAAATCTATTTAGGACAGACTCACGTTAAGTCAAGATATGTCTCAAGGTTCTAGTGCCAACTCTCTAAGACCGAGCACAGTCATGCCTAATTACATTGCATCACATTGAGTTACACCCTACCAAGGTTCTCTATGACCCTAGCTTTTGTCCCACCTCCATAGGGTACTAATCAGGTGAGACCCATGCTAAGCTCTAAGCCTCATCAGGTCGAAACGCCCTTTATATAGTCGTTCTTTATCATCACGCATAAGACACTCATGACATCTAATAAAGCTACCAACTACCAGACTAATGTTATCAGATTAAACCCTCTCAAAATCACAGAAATTGAGATGTTTGTGGCTACGAAAACTTGTTCTATTTGTATTCTTCCCCCTCAAACTTGTAAACTAAGACCAATCACTAAGATTATGGCCATCCAAGATTCGTCATTGTAACTCCATAATGGGAGGCTTCCCTACAGGCTACAGCAACCCCTGCAAACAAACTCACCCTCAACATAAAGAATACCAACCCTAGTCAGTTAATTTCTAACGACAATTGAATCTTTCTTTCTAAAGGCATTTAACAATCTTAAAGGAAAAGCTGTGTTCCACATGCTATAAAAATCGTTTGGGGAGGGGATGACAATTCTTACAACCCCTTTACTCAGTAAAAAAAAAAAAAAACCATTACACCTTGGAAAAATAACATAGAAACCAAAAAACATGGAGTCCCCAAGAGTAGAATTTGACAATTATACACCACTCAGATCCTCAAGGGCTTAAATGCAAATTTTGAACGTCACGCTAACCACCAAAGTGACTTTCCGTTAAATACCACAAAACACATCGACCTAACCAATTACAGCTCACATATATTGAATTATTTGGTATTTAAAATCTTAACACATGCTTTTCTAAACCAAACAACATGAAAAAAACAACTCAAGAAAATCAAACACACAGAACCTGTGACCCTATCTCGCGGTGAACTCAACTAGAAATCCTAACAGCTCGTAGACAACTCGGAGAACCCCTAGCTCGCGACCTACCCTGGGAACGCCTGTTTCGCAACCAGCCCTGCAAACCACTAGTTCGCAATTTACCTTGCGATCGCCTATTGTTGGCGAACTTTGGAACAAACCTCCCATCGTAATTAATAGACTGTTTTGTGAATGATACACCCGGGAACTCCCTTACCTTGGCGAGCCCCCTGTTTTGGGGAACTCTACCCCCAACATAATTCATTTTACTAAATAATTTATTTGTTGTTTTATACAACATCCCTTCTACAATTGGCGAAGTCGTTACTCCTGCGACTCCTAACATGGTTTTGTCTACCATTCATAGATCAATTAGACAAATCGCAGGCATCAATATAACATATCACAATCTATTTCGCATGCAACTAAGTCAACACATTGATTCAAAACAACTTAAGATTTAAAGACGTGCCTCATTGTCTGACGAACTCCTTAATCTGCATTTACTTGTTAGTTCATCACTTTATCAAACAAATCATCATGCCATTACAATCTAAACATCCAATCATTCATTCATTCATTAAAAATCCAAAATTAACAGCATGTAATGTCCATTTACAACCCATCGAAATTTATTTAAAATCTAAATCTAGATCTAATCCCTTGGAACAGTCCCACATTGCCTTCGTTATTGGGGTTTGGGAACACAACACATACTCAGGGAATTTTGCCTTGAAATGGATGACTAGGAAGTTTCACTTCGCCACTTATCTCGCGAGCTATTTTTCTGCAAGGTACATGCAAGGAGTGTGAGCTTATTGAAGCTCATTGAGTGCTTAAACATACTATAAGTAAACACATCCATTAGGCTAAAAGTAAACATACTATAACAGTTCGCATAAATAACAATTTGCATAAAATACAATACTCAAAACACATCATATTGATATATTGACAATTTGTGACTTTGAAACATATTCATAATTTATATGCATTGAATAAACGGATCTCCAAACACTCTAAATGACTCAGAGTCCTGCGCTATCTCCAGTAAGTGTAGCACAAGTGCTTATACTCTCCAAACACTCCACACTATCTACCGTGAATGGAGTTATACTCTACATTCCCTCATCTCTCCAACGCTATCTTCGGGCCACAATGCCCTAACACATAATAAAATATGAGTACTCACAATCTTATTACATGCTAATTATATCTAACGATTTCAAGTGTTCACAATGCCAACATATCATTTTTAACACATTCACAGTACACAATATAATAGGACTCGCAATACAACAGAGCTCGCACAATATAATATAGTTTGCAGTATCATAATTCACAGTTTAGTAGAGCTCACAATTCTACAGGACTCGCTATATCACAATTCGCATATAACATAAGTTCGCGTAACATAGATTCACATATAAGCATAATTCACACATAACATAGGCTCGCATAACAGAATAATTAACACATAATACAGGTTTGCATAACATTATAGTTCATACATAGTATAGTAGAGTTCGCATATATAGTCAAACTTGCATAGTCAAGAAAGGCACATAACAGATAGACAAACTACTATCATTGGAATTTCTTACAATCGAGATATTAGGAAGCACTACAAATCTCAATGATACTTGAGGCCAATGGTCATAGTCGATACAATGCCATTGCTTCAGCATCTTCAGCTTTTTCTTTACTTTTTGAGGTCGACGGTTGTTGGCTTTTAAGATCCATTGGATTGGAGCTATGGCTTGAGAGATGATCCTCGGAGTCATAATAGAAGACCTTTCTTTATTTAGGCTGACAACGTTGTACAATGGTGTTTTCCGTTCGGTCAAATTATATAGATGGCCTTGTACTATTGCATTTTCTTTAGTATAATTTAATATTTGTAGGGGAAAATTAGGTGATTATGCCGATTTTTGAAAAAAATTAAGGAATTGGGCCAATTTTTTAGAAAATTAGGGATAAACGTCGATTTTGCAGAGCACCATTGCTACGCAAGCAAATCGGAACCCTAGACCGTCTTTTGCCTCATTGTCGTTGGTGGTTTGTGAAGCCATGACTTGAGCAAGTCGTTGAGCGGTGGCTTTTCCAGCAACATTTTTAAGAAACCATTGGTTTCACTATGTTGAACACGCGGTTGAGTATGTGTCGAAGATGATGACCTTGATTCACCAAATCTTGAACACATTGGTGATCAAGTTGAAATTCTTTTTAGTTGAATACCAAGTATCCTACACCATCTCTACATGTTTCAACTCAAATTAATTAGCTTGAATATATACAAATTAATCTAAACATAACTCAAATTGAATTAATCTATCAAATCAATTTGCAGTGATTTAAATCAAATAAACTTTAATGTAAGCAAATTAATATAAATTAATTAATTAATCTAAATTTAACTCAAATCAAGTTATCTTCCACTACACCAAATTCAACTTAATTATTTCTATTTGAATATAACTCAAACTAAACATAACTTAAATTATATTAATCATGTTTTTTTTTACTCTCATAATTTTTGATATTTTTACTTAACTTTTAATAAACCCTACTAATCTTTTTGTATGCTTTTAGAAAGAGAAATTGGGAAAGAAAATATATTTTTAAGTTAAAAATATTATTTTGCATCTTAATAAATTTTGGTGAATTACAATAATAAGATAAAGCTCAAACAGCTAACGTGACTAGAACGACTCGAACCTAAACTACACTTGAAACGATAAACACCCTTGATCATTAGACCATCACATGAAATTCAAAAAATTAATAATTTTTAAATTACTAATTTTGCATACTAATATTCTTTACTAAAAATATTATATATAATGATAATTTTAGTGATAAATAAATAAAACATATTTTATAAGACAAATCAATATTTGGCATTCTCTCTAACTTTTTATATTTCTAAAATTTTTTATAATCCCTCATGTTTTCTTATACTAGCTAAGGAGTTTCTGATACTATCAAAAATTGGTTGATCTTAATAAATTCTCTTTATTTAATTTTTCAATATTTTAAAATTATCATTATATATATATATATATTTCCCTACCAAATATTAGCATGAAAAATTAATAATTTAAAAGTTACCAATTTTGAAATTTCTCTAATATGTAAAAAGAATATTTTTGCTCCAAAATCATATTAGTCGTTCTAAATCCTCGTTCGGAAACCATACTAAAAATTCTTAATATGCCTTAATTGGTTCCCAGGTGGAAGCTTGCGAATGGACAGGAAGCATAATAAAACTGCAAGTCAGAAGTGTCAAATACAGTTATTTCAAGCAAACTGAAAATCCTCGGATAACATGGAACCTAACAGTTTACATCCATCAAGCGGCAGAGAGAGGAAAACATATTTTGTATACCATCGATACGGCTACAAAGAGGACAAATGCAAAAAATAAAAATAAACATTATTGACAAAAGAAACAAGGGCCTGAAGAATGCCACTACCGAGAAACAAGACCACCATGACAAAACTTTGGAGGTCCCTATCTCTGGGAAAAGGTAAATTTTCAACCACCTTGACACCTTCAAATTATTCAGCTTTTTATATGAAATGCAAGTAAAACCACCCATGCATCAAATTCCAAATGGACTAGATACCAAGCTTTGAAAGAAGTTCTCTCCATCTTGGGGTCTCTTCATCAAAAATGTAGGTCAAAGGTGATATTAGCACCCCGCTGCCTCCAATCTGTGCTCCACACAACATCAAGTTCAGTGACAACACTTAAATCCTTTTCAAGGTTGGGGAGGGCTGTTATACCTACACATATAACCTAAGACTAACCAAAACTTTTAATAAACAACTATTGGTGTTGGAACAGGCCCCATTGCCTATAATTATAGCATGTACAAAGCGATCAGTTCTTAAAACCCAACAATTAACTTATCTTTATTTTGGGACCAAACTATGTGCATAACTCCCCAAAAGTACATCTTTTCATAATGACCATCAGTAGGTGGGAAATCTTTTAAGAAGCAAGGAAAAACACAAGAGGAAGTAGTGTGCTTATTGGAATACAGATTTAGCCTTGGATTTAAATTCATAAGTGTAATGGATTGAAGATGACATAGCACTGAATAGAGCATGCACTTGAGCAACGGTGGCCATAGCATATAGGTAGACTTTATTATAATTCATCACGACTTACCGCTCTCAATTGTTGCACAGACTTGTATAAAGCTTTCTTAGGTACGCATATGACTATGGCATAGTAGTCAGCACTTACTTTTCCATCACGCTTACAAAAAACTGGACATACCGTGGGGCCCTGAAAATGCAAATATTAATAACTTTTAAAAGTCTTCTTAGATTTAACAATAGCATTAAGAAAATCTTTTAAGTAATTCAAAGTAAATTTTGTAATGATTTCAAGTTCATTCCAAAAATGGATGTAGAGAACAAAATCTTTTCAAACTTCACCTGCAACCCGGCCAAAGATGGCTGGCTCAATACTCGCTCAGCCACTTCCTCTGCGCTACCGCCCCTCATATTTGCTGTTACCTGCCATAAGAAAACATATAAACAGGAAGAATGCAGGGAAAAAAAGGAAATGAAACCCAAGAGACTGGAATCATGAATATTCGCACCGTGAACTGACCAAGTGCCCTCAAATGGGCCTCAAATCTTTCAAGAATCTCATGTGTGGTGTCCAGTGCACCCTTCCGCTGGATTAATGCTTTCCGACTTGCAACTAGAACAGCCTGGAGTCAAATGGACTCTTGAGATTAGGCAAGGTACTCTAAAAGCAAATCCTTTTCAAATTGCATACTCCAGACTAGAATATCACTATCTTGAACATTGAATGAACAGGAAAAGACAAAGATCTGGTTACCTGGCTTTCTAATACAACTCCACCTTCAATTTCTTTCAAATTGTTCTCCCTCAATGTAGTCCCACTACTAACAAGGTCCAAAATTGCATCAGCTATTCCCATCTATATTAACAAGAGAAATGATTTCTATAAACATCACATAAATAAACAGAATCACTAGTTTTCCAGATTGCTTTGTCCTTATCTAGATCCCTTTTAAAGTCACTCCCTTCAATACAGTAACAACAATTTGTCCAATCAAATATCAACTAGGTGAAAGACAGAAAAGAAAGAAGATGCGGATAGACATTGAAAGGTACATTTAAACTAATAAATGATAAGAAAAAAAATTCAAAAGAAAACCCTAAATTACAGGTACAAGGGGAGAACTTAATTCTTACCGCAGGAGCTGCCTCTAAAGCTCCATCAGCAGTTGAAAATATCACATGCTTCAATCCATTTTCTTTCATAAATTTAGGACCAAGCTATGCAGAAAGGCAAAAAAGGAATTAAAACAAATTCAGTCAATAAGCTACCGCAACAGATTGTATGACAAATAAAGTCTGAAAAGCATGAATCAGTGAAGGGCATATCATACATAAGTGAAGCCAGTTGCAACTCTTAAAGGTTTCTCAACAGTCCACTGGGGCATCTCAGCCAGCTCCCTCAGTGAACTAATATTCTCAAAGATCCCATACTTAGGAATCTGAAAAAACAAAATACAAACCATCACTAGCAAGGATATCAGGAGCTCAATAAATACTAGTAACAAAGAACACTTACTGCGAGAGATAAACGACAATCTCCATACTCAAGGGCATCATGAACAATGATAAGATCTTCATTTCCCTGTAAATGTATTGAAACAATAAGACTTTAATCTGCACTCATTTTTCCAAGGGCAACTATTTTTGCTTATATGAAGACAAGGATAAATGCAGTATTAGAACAAACCACATTACAACCAAACTCAACGTTAAATAACTCAGAAAATAACATATAAGAGCTAGTTCTAACTTTAACATGACATTTCAAGGCTGGAATTCTACATATTACATAATCACTGCACCAAATTGGATATTTCAGTTACTAGTGATATTTTCACAATGGCAAAGTACTACAAAGGATTACCATAGTTAAATAGTATCCTATACTTCAAAACTTACTTGTCCATATTCACTGACAGTATCAAGCCCCACGATACCAAGATCTAAATCTCCAGATAACAATTTGCGGACAATGTCTTTGGGCCGCTGAAACCAGACTTCTAAATTGGAAAGCTGGGGAAAGAACAAATTAAACATGGAATATCAATCATACATAAACGAGATACAGATGCCAAGTACAATGCAAATCGTGAGATAGAAAAATGACACAAACCTGAGGTATTTGTGCAACATACTGCCTCGGATTGACTTGCTTAACCGACAATTGACAATCCTTTTGTAGAAAATACAGAAGATCGAAATGGTTCAGAACATTATTTTTCAAAGAAAAAAAAAGAAAGTATAATAAAAGTGATTAAAATGTAACGCACATTCAAGCATGATTATTTGAAACTATGCACAGATTTGTTACTTACGAAAGTTACTTTTAAAATAACTTCTCATGGATATAATTAGCTTTTAAATCAAATTTCTAAACAAATAAAATATAAGTTAATGTTGAACCAAGCAGAACAGGGAGTTAAACTGGTACCTTGAGTAGATCGAGAGTGTCGGCAGCCATGCGACCTTTGCTAGGCAAGCCGAGACGAATCTCATTCCTTTCAGCGATTTTAGTATCGATTGGGGCGTCGACGAGGGCCGTTTGGGACTGGGAGGAGCAACAAGAGATGAAGGTACGTTTAGAAAAGGAAACGTAGAAAGAGTGAGAGGGGAATGAGGTTGAGAAGGCTGCGGAGGCGCATTGCTGGAAATACGGCTGCAACAGAGACATCTTACAATGGCTGGAGAAAATAAAACCCTAAACTGATTTTGAAGAAGAAACAGTGACAACTCGAGCGACAAACAAACCAGCCGCCGCAAATGGAAGGAAGATACTTTTCAGATTCCTTTTTTCTTTGGTCGCGAATACTCGATTGTTGGAAGCTGTGATTGGATGCGGCCGGAGATATTCTGCTCGATGCTCTTCACCAATCACCGCTGACCCAAGGATAAAGTGCATACAAGCCACACAAAAAATGGATACCCACCCAAATGATTTCTTTTTTGGGCCGAAATAGCAATTTGTTATTTATTTAACGTTGGATTGAGTTAGAAACTTTTATTTTGGGGGTTTAAAATATTTATGTATCTCCATTGTTAGCCTGAGATTTACGGTGAGATTAAAATTAATGATATGTAATCATTCACACAAAAAATTATTGAGATCAATTATACGGTGTTACGTTGAAATCATTACAAGTTAGAATGACAACAGTAAATGAATACTTAAAAAGAGTTCAAATATTTGTTGATTATTTAAATATTTCACAGTATCTTTTTTTTTAATTGAAGAACTGGTAGAAAAGCAATTCATCTCAAAGTCATTCTACATATTCACAAATTTAGAAATCTAGAAATTCTCAAAAGGGGAGATTTCAAACTCTAAACTCTTTTTAAAATATTAAGAAATTTCTCAAGAACATCAAAATAGTTCTGAAGAAAGTTGTCTTCAAATATTATTCAACCAAAAAAAAAAAGTTAAAATCTTGTCTTGAAGAAAGTCGTCTTTCGATCTTTTTCAATTAAAGAAAAAAAGTCCAAATTCGTTTCAAGAACAAGTCACCACTATATATACTTAAAGCAAACTGCATCTTTTCAAAATCAAGCAAGTACAACCCTTAAATTAAAACATCACTAAAAAAAAACAAAAAAATTTCTTTGTAATCTATTCAATGTTTGCCTCGAAAAAATTGTGTACTAATTTCATACTTTAGCTTTGACAATTCAATCGAATCATATTTAACTAATTTAATTCATTTGCTAATTTATCTATCATTAAACCATTTAGAATTCATACTCAATCATAAATTCAGCATCTATACACATATGACATTAACCTTAAGTTATTCAAATCTCATGATTAATCCATATTATTTGCCTTTTTAATTTGCCATTCAATTCCTTTATGGAGTCTATCAACTTATATCAATTTTACATAATTTGTTTCATTACCATATCCTATTATCAATCTATTTCATTACATTTTCAAGTTTTCAATTTCATTTATAATATTTCACCCGATAGAATCCTAATAAAATGGACTCGAATACACGGATAAACTACACCAAACCAAGTTGCTCATCCGAGTTGAAATTATATCAAGCTACTCGTCTGGACTAAACCTATACCACATCACATCAATTTGCTCGTTCGAGCTTAAATCATATCAGATTATCCGTCCGGACTATACTTGTAATAATCTCGATCCATACAATCACATATGACTCTATTGGCATACCAATTGTAACATAATCTTTTTTAGCATAACATTTTTAAAATTATTTTCACCTTGGGATATTCCTCACCACGATAGCTCCAGTTGATCCCAAAAATCTGGAGATAATTAATGAGCTTTTGATTTGCAATTATTTTGAGATACAGTACTCAATAGTTGTTGCTATGAAACTAAGATCATTATGTATATTTTTCTGAAATTGTTTGGATAGTCACAAACTCTGCTCTTTCTCTGATGATCAATTAGACATTTAGATTGATCATATAGTTGTTGTTTCCTTATGTTTGGTGTTTAGGACAGGTGGAAGAAACTATTTGTAACAGATTATTAACATATACTATAAAATTTAGTCCCTATTTTATTATGCTAATATGATCCACAGATTATGATGATGATGTTTTGGGGCGTGGACAATGCCATAACTTGAAAAGAGCCGTTTGACTTGCCATATGCATTATTAAAGATCAGAGCTGGTCATGAAAGTCAAGCTCAAGCCAACGAGGTAGGACGCCGTTGGATCAATCGCCAAGCACTAAAACCGAACAACCTGGCGACACCTAAACGGAATGCAGGCGCAATGTTTCTTTCTCAGGCTCATCTCTGGTCGCTACTATACCCTTGAATCATACTAATGTTCACTTTCTTGGTATTTAAGTGCTACAGCATATTTGCACATAAATAAATATATGTAGAAATTAGAATTGATAACATAAATAAAATTCAACCCTACAAACAGGGGCTAGGGGACCGAAATAAAATTATAATTTTTGCGATAGTAAAAATACAATTTTATCATTTGAATGTCTATATTTTTATAATTTTAAAGGGATTAATTAAATCAAAATTAAAAGGATCAAAGTGTAATTTTATCTTTACTAATTTAAAATTTTAAAGTACCTAGATGAAAAAAAATTCATTTTAAGGGACCAGGGCCCTACCAACCCCTTAGATACGCTACTGCCTACAAATGCTATAATAAAAGAAAATATTAATAACAAAAATTGAATGTTTCAATTATGAAATCATGAAAAAATGATATGAACATGAGGCGATTCGCACAACGACAAAAAGAGAGAGTTAAATGTATGATTAAGAAATCGACAAAAATAATAATATATTAATGATTTATATTACGACAAAAAGAAAGATATGTATATGATTAAGAAATCGACAAAATAGAATATACTAATACGAGGAATATATTATTAGACTGAAAAAAGAATTCGGTTAATAAATAGACAAAAGAGTCAAAATTAATGGACAAAATAAGATGCATACTGATTTTTACTACTCTAACTCTATTTTATCTTTTAGAGCGCTCAAGTTCATATGCTCTTGTATTAACAATAATATCTAAATCAACCGTGCTAAGATTCAGTCAACAATAAATTGCATACTTAAAATGTACAAAATTTCTTTGTACATTAATACAAATTGATAAAACTAAATAAATCTAAAAAATCCATGAATTAATGGAGTTGAACAATAAAAAGAAACAAATACATAATAACAAGCATGTTACAAAAGAGAATAACTGGAAATAGAGAGAGCACTAAAATCCAGTGTGTTATACAACCGTCGACTGTCCTTAGCCCCATTTTCCACAAACTTGTCACTCTTCTGCTCGAGAATCCGCTTTAACTCAGCATTAAACACTTTTTGTTTGATTCTGACGATGCCCAAAACTCAAAAACAGCCGTTTCATTTGTTAAAAGATGTGACCAATTACCAATATATGCCCAATGCCAGTAAGTAGCAGTGTCTTTCTTTCATTGCTTTCATCATGGAAAAATCAATAAAAACTGATGAAATCAACAATGCAGCTGTTGCTGTTGAAGGCGAAGCCAATTCTGCCCAAGTTATCGACGGTGATGGTGTTGATGAACAAGGCGGGGCGACATACATGGAATGCAGGCGCAACTATCTAGCTCCCATTGGAAGATACATTGTAGACGGTTGCGGGAAGTTCATGAAGAGATCAAACCAAGGAAGCCCTCTTTTGTGCAAGGTGTGGACGCCACTGTAGCTTTCACCGGAAAGTAATGCCTCCACCGCCTCATGTCCGAGACAATACCAGATTCCACCCTATTATGGACTTTCTTTATTCCCTTCCTCGACCGCCGGCACCATGGGTGATGCGATCACTACAGCAGCAGCAGCTTGCTAATTATGAACTAGTTGAGGGTCAAGGGTCATCCTTAAGCCCAGAGGAAGGTGAAGAAAAGACTGACTCTGAGAGTGGGGATGAAGTTAATCAGGCAGTATAATAAATTAATTAGCTTTCCTTCGTTTCTTGTATGTTTTACTAATTTTTCAACTTTTTCTTCTTGTTCTCTTTTGTAATCATGGATGAACGTTATGTATGTTCCTTCTAGCTTTTGTCTTGATGTTACTTCTAATTAAAACTTCATTTCTCAACAATTGCAAACTTAAATAAATCCTTTTTTTTGGGTAAAAAGAGAGAGTGCCTCACAATACTCTAAATACAAACATTTCTCCTCCCATACAATCACTCAAGAGTTTATTCTCGAAACCCATAGGTGACTGATAGAAAATGAAAAAATCTGGTAAGGTAGAACTAGATCAGTTGACCATATGATCCATTACTGGGTTTGCTTCATGACATATATATGTGTGATAATAACATCCATTGTTGCTATTTAAGGTCATGTATACTTCTTGCTATGGAAAGATTAAATGCCTCCTCTTCCCTACCATTAAGCATGTGAACAATAACGTTATTACCAAAGCCGAGGACAACATTCTTATATATTCATATCCCTATCATATTAAGCTTTTTTAGTATCACCTTAATCCATATTATTGTAGGTGGATTAAAGTTTTCTTTAATGGAAAGAACAAATAAGTGTTTAATCTGGTCAACTAACAATGGATAATAATAATAATAATAGCTTCAAATACAATATTTTAAGTTGAAACATAAACGCTTAAAGAAGCCTAGAAACAAGCAAAAGCAACGACAACATGACAGCGATTCAATTACATGAACATAAAGAGAAAACAACGAAGGACGACCCTGGAAATAAACAGACAAGACAGTGAAACAGAAACCCTAATTTGAAACAAGGAGGCGAGATCTCATATAATAATAGTTATTTATTTTATTCATTCAGCCACATGCATATGCGGGGGCTAATCACTTAGACTCCTTCCGGTTCCGGCGCCTGTTGTTGTTCAACCAAACGACGAACACGCGCTTCGTAATTCCGACTTGCTCGCAGAACTGTCGGATCTCAGCGTCGTCGTGCCTCTGGGACCTCCATCCTAACTTATCAGCGAACCTCATCATTTTGTTCTTCTGCTCCACTGTTAGCCTTGTTCTTTTTGCTTTCTTGTTCGTGTTTTGTTCCTCTGCGCCGGACCCTGCAACAGTGTTATTCCAGTCCTTAATAAAAAAGGAAGTCTCACCAGTGAGTCCATTGTGGGATGCTAAAGGCATGGGTGCCAGGCATGATGGCACTAATTTTGGTTGAGGTGGAGGAGGCAAATGATCTTTGCGGTGGAAGCTGCGATGACAGCCGCATGCGGCACACATGAATACGTCGTCATTGCAACAAATGAACTCCTCACAACCGTCAATAGCGTAGCGGCCAATTGAAGCGGCATGGTTGCGCCTGCATTCTTTGTACCTGCAGATTCTTTCATTACCCTGGTCTGAAACAAGGGTGCAGCATTTTTGGACTAAAATGGGCTCAACATCTGATTCAGCCTCCATTTTGATCACAACATTACTTGTTTCTCCTTCCATGAGAGAGAGAGAGTTGATAATCAGCAGTGCAGTGTTTGTGGGATGGTTAGGCAAGTGAAACGGCTCTTTAAATGACAAGAATTGCATCATGGGAATCGCCAGTTGGAATGTGATTAAGCTAGATGATTGACAGGTTTATATTTTGGAGTTCAAACGTGTCCTTAAACAAATAATGGTGATTAAGGTGTTCCTTTTTCGGATTTGGATCTATCTGCATTATACATCCTTTTTGTGTGATCTATCACATGAATTTCAGGATTCATCTTCTCAAGTAAAACAACACACGAAACCTGTATCCCACTTTCCCCAGTTAAAGTTAAATTAAACACATTCTTAAATCTTTACACAAAAAGAAAAAGGGTTTATTTCAATTCAATAGTTTACATGCTCCCGCTAACAATATTGAAGTAAAAACTGCGTCTAAATATAATACATACCGAAGGGTTAAAGGACATGAGCCCATACATCTTTACCAAACAAAGTGATCTTCCTTTGCACTTCAATCGTGTATTGAACTCCATTACTAACGTCCCTTTTGAGTTGCTTGCGAAGAGTGATTTTGTCGCCAATTCTGAGGTTGTAATGGTGAGCAAATTGGAGCCAGCCTGAAGAAAATACTGGTTTAGGGTAGCTTGTCTTTCGAATGGAGCACCGAAATGTCCATAAACGATGGCTTCTGTCCTTAACCTTCAAATAAGCCCCTTGTCTTCCATTGAAACCTGGAAAATTCTCCAAACTGTTTGTGGGAATGGCTAATCTTTTCTCGGTATCTGTTTTAGTTAGTCTTTTGATAAAGACCGCCATTGTTTTAAATTTTAAAAGTCCAAACCGATGATCTTGCTAATTTATACTACCTACCTCACCTCGGTCCCAACAAGTTGATGAGGACCGGTTTATTATATGCGTAGAAATTTCCTGTAAGCTCATTCTTAGCAAAAGGATTTGTTTGGTTTTAGGAAATAGAAATTGTTCTCATTTTTCTAATAAAAATTATTATTGAAATTTTTAAAAATGAATTTTAGAATATAAAATGAAAATATGTGAAAATTTGAAAATAAAAATATATATATTTTCATTAAAAAGGTTTCGTAGAATTGAAAATATTGAAAATAGGTGTTTTTTTTTTTAAATGAATTTACTTTAGTTCAAACTCATATAAATGTAAAATATATATATATATTTTTTAATTATTTTGTAATTATTATGATATTTAATTTTTTTCATATAATATCTAGAATTAAAATTAATCCCTATCTAACCTTTAAATATGAGAAAAGCAGACTGCTTACCCAGAATCAATGGATCTACATGGTTACCAATTAAGATTACATTACGCGTTTGAACAAATATTTTAATATTTAATTTTGCGACATGTATTTTATGACTCTTGTAAATACAAAAACGAAATTCAATGAACTTTATTAAGGGCCTCTTAATTAGATGTGAGTCCAGAATTGCCTAAGTGGGTCCAATCCCATTGAAATATTTTGACTATTATTTGGTGTGAATTCGTTCTCCTTTTTTCCATCACGCGATAATTGGAGAAAAAGGGGACATCAATGGCTGCTGCCTTTGAATTTGCCTACAAACTCAATCCCCGCTTCATTACAAGGGTTACCAATTTAACTTTGAATTCATGACCCACCACCATAGCTATCATTTTGGGATTTTCATTTTCGAAATAATTAATTAATTTACCTTTATTCTTGTAATATATATCAAGATGCGTAACAACCTAAAAATTTCATAGGGTTAACCACCAAAAAAGTCTTAGTTAAGGTGGTAGAGGGTTAAGGTTCAAGCCTCAGTCTTTTCATTTTCTCCTCTCTCTTTTTTTCTTTCTGCAATTAAGGAACAAAATCAAGCTAGTATAAGTATTAAATGTGGTAAAAAAATAATAATCAAGTATGACCAGTAGCTCAAATGGTAAGGTTTTAGCATATTTCCCCTTATCCTTAGGATTCAAGTAGATTTGTTCATGAGTTTGGCTATTCGTTCAGGCTCGTTTGAAATTTGGGAGGGTTTGGACAAAAATATTAGACTCAAAAAATGAGCTTAGACAAAAAAGTTAGACCCATTTAAATTATGGGTCGAACTCGGCCTTAAATGTTCAAATTCAAACCGGGCTCGGTCTGACCTAATCCATTTTAAGCTTATAATACTTTATATTATTTTATTTTTATATATTATGTAATTTAGAATACATTAAAAAATAAATCTATATTGTATATAATACTACTCTAATGTAAACATTAAAATAATGTTAAGATGACTATATAAAATTTTAATAAATAAAAATGTATAAAATTATTAAATATTAAAATAAAATAATATATTTCACCAAAAAATAAAACAATATAAATATTTTTAAAAAAAATTAAAAAAAATAATATGAACAAGCCTAAAATGTGCTTGAATTAATCTTTTACAAATATGGGTGAATTTGGGTAAAATTTTAGACCCAGATTTCGAACCGGATCTGATCTAGACAAACATAAAGTATATTAATATCATGCTTAGATTTGATCCGAACCCGACCCGACCGGACCATAAGCACCTCTAATTTCAAGTCACGACAACTCCAATTCTCACACTTATTTTTCCTTAATTTTGGTAAAAAAAAGAGTATTTTACCATTCAACCCCTTAAATTTTTGAAACCCTAACTATTTGATCCAATTTTTTTAATTACATGTGGATTTCTACTTTTATTTCTACCCTAAAATTTTTCTCTCTCAAAATACACCTTTTTCTTTTATTCCCCTTTTTCCTTTGCATAAATTTTTTATCATCTTTTGTTGAAAACTAATCTTTTGAAACCCCAAATCAAGATCGATTCACGATTTAATCTATTTTGCCTTTTAGCGTTGAATTCATCATCACTAACTTTCAAATTTTCATCAAAGATCGATAAGTATTCTTGTTTCTAATTTCATACAACCCTAAAATTCTGGAACAACATTATTCTTGACAATCTTTCAAATCGATTACAAATCATGTCAATTTTTCCCGAAAATATTGATAATCTCGATAAATCTTAAAAGTTAATATTAATTATAGCATATTAGTTGATCGAAAGGCTCGTTGTAGGTATCTCAGATCAGACTTAGGCATAAGAAACGAAGCTCGAGATCTTGGAAGTCAGGTGTGTGTTTTTTTATGAGAAAATTGAGGCAAAATCAAACCTAACCCAAACCACACGGGCCTATGGGCCACCTTTTTGAATTGCACGACCCCCATACATGGGCATGTCACCCCTGAAACCCTAGGATGTTCGACTTTCACACGGCCTAGAACCTCCAACACAGCCTCCCAACACAGCTGTGTCTTCCTTGTAGGTTGAATTTTCGATTTGCCAAATGACCTAGCCACGCGACCATGTACCTCTTTCACACAACCCAAGGCTTCCCACACAGTCCGGTCACACGACCATGTGTCACATGAATTTTATGCTTTGATCAGTTTAGTCCCTGAATAAGTTCCAAACTATTTTTAGAGAATTAAATTATGCAAATAGGACTCGGATGATATGAGATATACTAGAATCCATGATTGATTGATTTAATGTGATATTTATTTATATTTATGAATATTTGCATGAATTATGAATAGTATATGTTACCTTTTGTATCTATATACTTGTGATTGTATGAATGACATGTCTTATATTATTTCAAACTAAATACATGAAAAGTTGATTCTGCTATTTAATTACCATGTGTTAGCATATTAAATTTCATTATATGTCTTAATGCATTGCATGGGTCAAGATGATATGTACGGAAGAAGGGTAAGCGATATATCTACAAGAAAAATGGCAAGTGCAGAGCATAGCCATATTGCAATTCTTATCTGCAAACCGCTATGTATCCACAGCCAAATGGAAGATTCTAAATAATGGTAACTTTTGAAAACTTTAACTAGTACACGGGTTAATTAAATTAAGCTTTAAAGACTTGAAAACTAAAAAATTTACAATAAAAGTACTTCAAATCACTTACCATGCAAAGACCAAAAGTTTTGAAGCTTAAAACGACAGCTTCCTTAGGTATTTTCTTTTGCTTTCGGTGCAAGAAGAAAGATGAACAAATGTTTTATCTTTTCTAACTTTTATTTGTTTTATTATAATTATTATTTTATACTTTATATTATTTTAATTAGATTTTTAATATTATATCATTACATCTTACCAAACCGTCGGCTAATAATTCTAAAACGGTATATTTCCATTTTAGACCTTGGTTTAATTCCTTATAAATCCTTAAACCTTTGGCCTAACTATAAATCTATTAGTTGCAAACTTTTACAATTTAGTTATTATACCTTAATTAACTATCAATTCGATAAAATTAAAGAATGAAACTTTAATATAGTTTTATACTAACCTCTTTAATATTTACAAACCCAAACATAAAAAATGAAATCCCAAAACCGCATTTTTTTTATACCACTAACTTTCGGACCATTACAATTTAATTAAATTTAATCTATTTAATCAATCCACTACTAGCATCACCAGCCATTAACACCCACCTTGACATGGTCTAATTATTATTTTAGACCTTAAGCCATTTGTTTAATTAAAAATTTCTAACGATTAGAATTTATAGTTTAGTCCCTAAACCTTAATTAATCACTAATTCAGCTAAGTTACCTATCCAAAATTTAATCCACCTGTATAATAAATCTGTAACTACCTTTATTTAATATTTATGAACTCAATTTACGAAAATAGAATTCCAAACCCATAATTTCTGACACCACTAGAAACCGGATTGTTACGATTCTTTTTTATTTTTAAATAAAAAATAAAGTACACTCAAATAATATAACTTATTTTAAATACAAAAGGATATTTTTGTAATTTTTTTAATTGAGTGCCGAGTTGACTCGTGACACCAACTTAATCAAGGTCTTAAATAATAGTATAGATATAGCTATATAATTGATAGAGGTAATAAAGTGATGTAATAAAGTGTGCATAATAAAATAAAAATATATAATAAATTAAAATAAAGATTTGGTTGAGTGGTAAATTTAAGGTTTTACTAATGTAATTGGCATGAGTTCAAATTCTACAATATGTATATTTATTATAAAAAGATTAAAACACCCTCAAATGAATACCTTATTTTAAGTACGAAAAAATATTTTTGTAATTTTCCAAATTGAATTGTTGCCCAGTTGACTCGTGACATCCACTTAGTTAGAGACTTAAATAATAGTAAGTATAGGTATAAAATATATAACAAATATATTTATTAAAAATTCATATAAAAATAAAAAAATGCTTTAACTCAAATGGTAAAAGAAAAAGTTTTATATACATAGGGTCTATAGTTCAAGTTTCATTATGGAAATATTTTTATTAATTTATAAAAATAAAAAAGTCAAAAATACCTATATAATCATATACATTACTTTGAAAATAAAATATTTTTAATAATTTCTTAACTGAATTGGGATCCGATTGATGAGTGACACCAATTTAATAAAGAATTTTATAATAGTATAAATAAATAATATAGATTTGGTAGAAGAAAATAAATAGTATATTCAAAATAGCATAAAATTCTATCATATTTATATTTAGCAAATATGAGTTAATGAGGACTTGACATTATTAGTTAAGTATAGGTCTTTAAATATTGAAGTTTGATATAATTTATATTAATTTAATTTTATATTATAATTATTCGGATATATATTTTTGTGACTACTATTACATTTGTAAATATATTATATTTATGATAGCGAAAGTTAAAAAAGAAAGAAAGAAAAACAGCAAACGTGAAACATGAATAAAATAGACCTTAATAAGAACAGTGTGTGGCTATGCTGACCAAATAAAAGAAAGATCACAATAGTTGGTTCACTGAACAAAACCAGTTTTTTTTTAACTAAAATGGATGCATCGCTCTTTTGAAAAAAATATAATAATTTATTTGGTCCAAAAATTTTATGAAATGATTATTTTATCCTTTTATTTATTTATTTAATCTTTAAATTTATGATTTTTATCAAATCACCCTAAAATAAATAGAAATGTTAATGTCTATTAATTTTCTTGATAGAGCATAAATGTGGATGTCACGGATATAATTTTTAAATTTTGAAAAATTCAAAAAAAGTTATAAAATTTATTAAAAAGTTATATATATAATTTTAAAATATTTTTTAAATTTTTAAAAATTATTTAATTGTTAATGTGATATACACGTGAACTATTACATGAATGTCATATCAATAAAGTTAACAAATATTAAATTTTTCATCAATTTTTAAATGATTTAACAAACGATAAAATTTGAGAACTAAAAAATAAAATTAAATATATAGCTAAAATAGTTTCTTTTATGAAGTTAAATATACCAAAAATATTTGTGTTCTAGAAAAATCAGCCCAAACTTAATTGCACCGGTGAGTCAACGCATCAACTTGACAAAACTAAGTTTGGTACAATCCATTAGACGAGTTTCAACTTGATTAAAAATTATTAAATTAATTTAAGCAATTAAATACCCTAAGTTTTTTCGCCCTAAATCATTGCTTCTTTTTGTTTTTGTCTAGTAACAGTACTAGCCTCTAAGTTAGTTACGCCTACTTTTTTCTCCTCCTCATCAACTCTTTTTTTTTTCTTTTTCTCATTCACTTTATGCATGCGTGTGTCTCTTTTTAATTTACAGATTTATTTTGTGAGAATTTTTGTTGTCTTCACAAGTTGTGATGGACAAATGATAGTACTTATCATTGTTAAAACACACCAATCATCGACAATTTCTTTTAGAAAGTAGGTAACTCTTCGTTGACTTCTTAATCTGTTTCTGTTTTGAGAGTTTCAAAATAATAAATGATTTCATGAGTCGTTTTGGACTCGTGTTATTTTAAGTTTTATATTTTTTTGTTTGTTTTTTCATTGTTTAATAAATCTTCACATTTAAAAGTTTTTGTCTACTAATGTAGTATGCTTTTTTAGTCTTGCTTCATGGACGGATTTAGGCAGGTTGGCAAAGGCCCCTGTCCCCCTAAAATGGAATTTTTATCTTTTTGGCCTTTTAAATTTTTAAATTTTTTAAATTAATAAAGATAAAATTACACTTTGACCCCTAAAAATAATAAAAATTCGATTTAATCTTTTAAAAATTATAAAGATAATAAACTATTTAATTTAGCCCCCCTAAAATTTTTTCCTAGTTTCGCCCCTATCTTGCTTATGCATGTAGTTTTGCTTTTGAGAATAATTTTAGGGTTGATTTTGTTCGTTGTCCCCTCTAGTTTGGTGGATGTTCGGTTCATTTGCTGATTTATGCTTGTCGTTTTGGACCATCAGGGGTTGATTTCTTTATTGTATTAAGTGCTTGCAATCAGTCCTGATATGTTGTACTTGAGTTGTGACAGAGTCAATTGTCAATGTGCCATAATGTTCTATTGATGTTGAAACTGAAGCTTTTGTTGTGTTGATGAAGCTCATCCTTTAGCACGTACAACAGGTGTTTGTTTGTTTTTTTTCCCGAATTATATGGCCTTATACATTAAATGAATTAATGAAATTCTCTCAAAAAATTATAAAGCGATAAATAATACTATAAAGTTTTTTTTTTAATATTTTTACATGATTTTTTAAAAAAAACATATGATAAAATTTATATTTTAAAATATCAATTCCTCCAAAAGAAAAATTAAAATACCATGAATTTTATTAATTTAACTTCACAATTTCAACCAATCCATTATTAATTTTTTATAAATATATTGATAAGTCTTAATCTAATATATATTAATTACTCCAACTAACTCAATGTTTTTGTTGATCTTAGCGGAAACATGGGTGAAGGTATAAAAGATGGAAGTTTTGATTGATGATAGTAAAAAGGTTGAGAAAGTCAAAAGTTTTGGTGGTGTGGATCCATCGCATTTGGAAACGGTAGTGCATGCATGAACCATTTATTAGCAACAAAGTAATTCTTAGGAACATATCTGTCTTAATCTAATCAATCACATCCACGGATACAGGCACCTTTTGACTCCCAATTTGCTTAAGGTT
Source organism: Gossypioides kirkii (assembly GCA_005610355.1). Classification (NCBI taxonomy): domain Eukaryota; kingdom Viridiplantae; phylum Streptophyta; class Magnoliopsida; order Malvales; family Malvaceae; genus Gossypioides; species Gossypioides kirkii. The sequence goes on along the minus strand of CP032254.1, from coordinate 14,368,002 downwards.
AACAATATAAACTTTTTTTCTAATATTTAAAATAATTAAGAATTTTTTAAACAAATAAATAGATAACTTTTAAATTGATGGGAAGTTACTAAAATAATAATAGTTGTTGAAGCCTAATTTTAACGGGTTTGGGCCTTTGATTTTAATTAAAGTTTAAATAGATTTTAAATTTATTTTAAATTTAAATTTACTTATTTAAATTTATTTTAAATTTAAATTTAATCAAATTTAAAATAATATTAAACTAAAAATAAAAATTAAAAAGTCTATTTACAAGTGTCCCATTACAAAAAGCCCAAATTAGGGCCCAATTCCAAAACAGGCTCAAATTGAGGCCCAAATTACATTGACCCAAACAGGGGAGGCCTTAATCTGCTGACCAGCCACCTCCACTTCAGCCAATTGTACATCGCCACGTCAGCCCAGACTGCATCTTCTTCAACCAGCAACTTGAACTGCCACCAGCTGCTCCAACTGCTGCTGTCACCGCCATTGCAGACCTGCAAAAGACAAGATGTACATTTAAATATGTAAAACAAAATTAAATGATTATGTACATGGCTATAAAAGCCAAAACAGAATATGTATAAAGGGTTTCGAACCCTATTCTGGAAGTCAATACAGACCCACCCTTATACTAACCCCTTTTAAGCAAATATTCGAACAATCATAAAAGAAGATTCAGCCAAACATCAAACAGGCAGCAAGGAGAAGATTCAATACAATACCAAGCCGTTCAAGCATTAACAGCCAGGTACACATGCATTCATACTGAAGTTTTTAATGTTTTGGAATTAATAGAATACATGAACATGCATTGACTACCATACTATCAGTAGTCATTAGTCATTTTAATTCCCAAAGCAATGAATGAAATAATTAATAACAGTTAATATGGAGTTACAGCCTTTTAATTGCTACTATTAATAATATTATTAATAATTATAATAATAAACAATACCAATAAATATTAGTCATAATAATGATTTATAATAATAATAATAATAATAGCAGCATTAATAATGAAATTATTAATAATAAATAACGTAAAGTATAAAAAAAAAGAAATCGAAGGATCGGTCGAGCCACCATCCCTTAGGCAGCGCTGACATCGGAGATACGTCATCGTCGTCGGAGCCGAGAGCAACGCACCACTGTTCGTCTCTCATTCGCAGAACCTCGTCTCCTGAACACCTGCACAAACAACGTAAAAGAAGAACGGGTCAAACCCCTTTTTTTCTAAAAACTGTGTAAAACAAAGGGGTGTTTTAATCTTTTTTACAGATCTGGAAAATCCAGATCTGAAATCTTTGTAAAAAGAAAAGAAAAAGAACCAGAAAAGGACGGGGATCGAGGATGAAAAAGAAAGAAAAAAGGGATGTCGTACCTCTGAAACTCCGGTGGCCGGGGGAGAACGACGGCGCGTGGGCTATAGAAATCGGACGAGGGTGGTGTCGAACAGCGGTCGGTAACGCGGGTGACGCCCGACGCGCGACGAGTGATGGTCGGAGCTTGGCTGGAGGATGGCCGACCTTGGAGGGGAGATGAGAGAGGAGAGAAAAGAAAGGGGAGGGGGCTGTTTTAAAAAGAATAAAATGAAAAAATAAAAAACCCCTAAATTGCTATTTATATAAGACCCATTGACCCGACCCGATCCGACCCGAACCGGTCCAAGATCCACGTGTTTTCGTTTAATGGGTTATTTGTGCGTTTGGCCCTTCCGTATTTTTTTTATTTTAATTTAGTCTTTTATGTATTTTTAATTATTTTTAATTTGGCCTGATAATTTTGTTTACTTTTCAATTTAATCCTTTGACATTTTGAATGCACCAGAGGCTGCCAAGTGTCGCTATTTTGGCTTATTTGTGTAATTAGTCCTTTTTATTTTTAATTTGTTTTAATTTGGTCCTTAAATCAATTTCTGCTTAATTACAAAATTGACCTAGGAATTTTTCAAGATTTACAGATTAGTCCTTTGACTTCTGGATGCCTGTGGGGCTGCCACGTGTCACCCTTTCTTGGTTTTATTATTTTATAGGTCACTGAACTGTCCAAAAATTACCATTTTACCTCCGAACTTCCCAAAATTCCATTTTTAACCTCGATTTCACCAAAAATTACCATTTTACCCCCGAACTTCCCAAAATTCCATTTTAAACCCAAATTTCACAAAAAATTACCATTTTACCCCCAAACTTCCCAAAATCCCATTTTTAACCCTAATTTCACCAAAAATTACCATTTTACCCCCAAATTTCCTAAAATTCCATTTTTAACCCCGATTTCACCAAAAATTACCATTTCACCCCCGAACTTTCCAAAATTCCATTTTAACCCCTATTTCACCAAAAATTACCATTTTACCCCCAAACTTCCCAAAATCCCATTTTTAACCTCGATTTCACCAAAAATTACAATTTTACCCTCCAACTTTCCAAAATTCCATTTTTACCCCGAACTCACCAAAAATTACCATTTTACCCTCCGGGCATCCGAAGGTCCCGTTTTCGATCCCGATCGTATCATTTTTCTTCTTTACTAAATACTTGCATTTATCTTAATCATTATGCATTTGCATTTTACTTTTGCATTCTATTTATCGACTTATTATCTTGCTTCGTATCTAATTTCTCTTATTAATTGCTATTCGATATTTTAAATTTACATGCTCATTTTTAAAGTATCTTCAAAGACGAGGCAATATTCCTCTCGTGTGAAAGCTTCGAGAAATCATGCCCTAACGTGTCGGGTGTGATTTTTCGTATAACTCAAACGCGTCGAATATTCTTTTTTAAGATTTTTATACCCGTTAACCCCGAGATTCCGAGAATATCGTGTCCTAACGTGCTGGTCACGATTTTAATTCTCCGCAATAATCGAAGTAAACAGGTATTCCATATTTTGAATCTTTTAAACTACGTGTCTGAGGATTACATTTTAAATTCAATACGAAATTTTCAAACTCTCAAAAAATATACCTATATCACAAATAATTTTAAAAACGAGGCAATATCCTTTTGTGTGAGAACTTCGAGGAACCGCACTTTTACGTGTTAAGTGTGATTTTCGTAATTCATGCGAATCGGATATCCTTTTCAAAAGTTTTCAAAACACTCTTCAAATCTAATAATTATACACAAAACGGCTTTATAACCAAAAGAAGAAACAATGTTCTTTCATGTGAAGATCTCGAAACAGCGTGCCCTAACGTGTTGGGTGTGATATTCGTATGATTCATATGATAGAACACTCTCTTTAAAATGTCCCGAAACGTCTCGCAGTTTTGAAACTCCGAGAATTTAGTGCCCTAATGTGTTGGACACGACTTCTAATTCTCATAGAGGATCGAAACACGAAGACAAATTTTCCTTAAAAGTCTTCATTTGAAATTATACGAAAACGTCTAAAATAAATATCGTATTTTAAATTTTACTCGAGTTTTCATTGTTTTCATAAAATAAGACCCAAAAATAATCATGCGGTACCAATTTTTGGGCGTATGAGGGTGCTAATCCTTCCTCGTGCGTAACCGACTCCCGAACCTGTTTCTCTGGATTTCGAAGACCCACTTTTTTTAACGTTTTAAACGTTTTATGGTGATCCAATCACACCTAATAAAAGATTGGTGGCGACTCCCATTTCTCTTTTATTCCAAAATGCTTAAAACGATTTTTTTTCGAAACCCAGACCCCAAGGTGGTTTCGACAATAGTAGTTTAAATAAAACTATAAATTCTATCACATATAGGAAATTATATGTTTAGAATATAAATTTATTTTTTAAAAATAAAATATGAAACGTATTGTTTGAAAGTAATTAATGATAATACATAAAATATGCATAATATTAAAATAAAAAATAAATTAAATTATAATTAAGATTAGATTAATATATACCAAATATGCTTATCAAAATTTCATATTAAAACTAAGATTTGATTTAATTCAAATGATAAAAGAAAAAGTTCTATATGCATAATGTCTTTGGTTTTAATTTTATTATGAACAAATTTTAATTTATTTATAAAATATCAAAAGTCAAAAATATCTACATAATCATATGATTTATTTTGCAAATAATTTTTTTTTATAATTTCTTAATTTAGCTGAAACCGATTGATGGATGACACCAATTTAATAAAGGGCTTTATAAATAATATAAATAGATGTTAATTTTAAAGTGAATAACTATTTTTTAAAAAATAAGTGGGTAGTTATTTTTTAATTTTAATTTTTTATTGGTTTTGTTGTACTTTCACTTATTAAGTTGGTTTTACTCAACCTGTAACAATAAATTCAAATGATAAACTATAATAACTAAAAAATTTATCACATGTTTGCATGTGAAAATCACATATTTGGAACATAAATATGCATTTAAAAATGATATAAAATAAATAAAATGTATTGTTTGAAACTAATAAAAACGCACACAATTTGTGTGAAATTAAAATGAAAATATTAGTTCAACTTGTAAGTAAAAGGAAATTTAAATAGGTAAATATATCATATTAAGAATATTAAATGCATTTCAATTGTTTATTATGGTATCACCATTTTTTTATAACACGTCAAAATGTTATCATGTTGGTGAATAAAAATTTTAATATAAAAAATAATTATAAAATATTCAATATTGAGTTTACTTGTGACACAATCTCAATAAATGACATTATAAATATGTATTTAAAAATTGGGTGAAAACCTTTGTGTAATAAGATTGAAATATAAAAAAAATAATTAAAATGAAGTCTTGATCGTAGTGATAAAGTTAAGGTTTTTTGCATGTAGATAATATGAGTTCAAATTTCATCATTTGAAAATTTTTATTTATATTATTTAAAATATAAAATAATTTATTTTAAATATGTAAGGATAATTTAATAATTTTTCTAATTAAATTAGTGTCGGATTAATTCATAGGTCTAAATAATGGTATTGATATAGTGGGTGAAAATTAAAAATTATATCAATAATAAATGAAAAAGAAGACTAATGATGGTGTCGTATTTAGAATATAAATATTAGTTTAAAAATATATAACAAATAATGAAATACATGATTTGAAACAAATAATAACATATGAAATAAGTATAATATTAAAATGAAAAAAATAGATTAAATTGTAAATAAAATAAAATTTAAACATGTAAATACATCATATAGAATACTAAACGTACTACAATTGTTTATTACTGTGTTGTCATCAATCTTTTTTTTGAAACAAAAGAAAATGGGCTTTTTATAATAAACTTATCAAGAAAATAATGGGTCCAATAAGTGACCCTACATAACTTCCTAAGGCCTGATCCAAAAACTAATGGAAGCAGACAAAGCTAAAAACGTAAGTAAAATGGTAATCCATACTAAGGAAATTTGAAAATTAAATAACAAATGAAAAATAGCTGCATTCCCACTTTCTTGGGAAGGGTCACGCCCGTCACTTTAATTATCTATCAAACTTTAATATTCTAACGGTTCTCATCTTCCCATAAACCAAACCCTTTCATTTGTTCAAAACAACATAATTCAAGAAAACTTCATTTCTGTTCAAGACTTTCATTTTCTCATTTCAGGAGATAACTATGATTCTTTGGAGAAACTCTGCTCAAATTTCCCCATCCTCCATTCTAAAAACCTTTCCTTAGCCAAAAGAATTATAAAACGACCAGAACTAATCTTCCTCTTTCTTTTCTTGTCCTATTTTACATAGGAGAAACCCCCATTTCCTTGACTGACTATCGTCTCTGTTACCTTTCTACAATCTGAGTCCGATTCAAGGGGGATAAACAAAAGCCCTCTTCCTCAATCAGGTTCTCGTGGCCTATCATTCTCCATGGCTTCCTGCGCGCAGCTAGGAACATTACTTTGCAGGTAAAAATCCCTCTCCCTTCTAAGAGTTGTTTTTGCTATTTAATCTGCAAGATGATTAGCGCTTCGATCTACATGATTAAAATGAACCCACTGAAACTCACGAATAAAACTTTTAATTAGTGTCGAGTTGACTTGTGATATCAACTTAACTAATAACATTATCAATACTAGAAATTTTATTACATGTGTTTGCACATGGAAACTACAGACTTAAAACATAGATATTAGTTTAAAAATAACATATAATAAATAATGATACGTATAATTTAAAATTAATTAATTATAATATGAAATATGTATGATATTAAAATGAAAAATAGATTAAATTGTAGGTAAAATAAAATTTAAACACGTAAATACATCATAATAAGAATACTAAATGCACAACAATTATTTATCATGATGTTGTTATTAATTTTGAGTTAGTGTTATAAGTTGATTTGTGATATCAATTTAATCAACAATATTATCAAAACATACAATTAATGAAAGTAATAAAATATGCATAATACAATTAAAATGTAAAAATAATATTAAAATAGAATTTTAGTTTAGTGGTGAAATTAATACTTGGTTGATGTAAATAATAAGAGTTTAAACAGTGCATATTTTTTTATTGTTTTTAAAAATAAAAAATTAAAATATTTTCGAATAATATAATTTATTTTAATTATAAAAAAATATTTTTATAATTTTTCTAACCGAGTTGGTACATGACTAATTAAACTCACGCTCGAATTGGGCTTTTTCTTCCTGCAAAAGATAAACCCACTGCCCACATTTTCAACCCAGGCTTGCTTTGCAGCTTCAGGGCCAAGTCGGTGCTGGAACCATTGTAGTTCCATTTGGGGTCAGTGACTGGTCCACCCCAAGTCTATTGAACCATAAAGTCTTGTGGGCAGGCACGAAGCTATGCCTAGAAGATTACCATTTCATGCGTCAGCCTGTCTAAGTGTTAGTTTAGTAATATTTTTTAAAAATATTTTTGAGTTAAAAAGAATTTTTGAAAAAAAATTAAAATTTTATTCATCTCTTTTTGGTTAAAAAAGTATTTTTTCAAAGCATTTTTTATGCTAAAAATATTTTGTTTAATAATGCTTTTACTTCAAAACTGTTTTTTGTCCCAAAAATATTTTTGATAAGTAATGTTAAACAAAACTTAATAGTCATTTGATGTCTTTAGATTACTAGAATTAACACCCTGCATGGGCTCTTTTAAATTTTTTAAATGATATTTTAAATTAATTAAGATAAAAATTAATTCTAAATTACTTTTTTATTAAATAATTTTTCTAATTTTATTCTTAATTTAATAATATTAAATTTTAATTTTACTAATTATGTAAATTGGATTTAGGATAAATGTTTCGCATACGATACAAATTTTAAATAACCCAAGTTAATGCATAAATCAATTATTTCAAATAACTAACTTAAAAAATCACTTTAAATAAATTATTTAAGAGGAAAAATTTAAGAAAAAAATTACTTTATATAAATCGTTTCAAAATGATCATTTATATTAGATTTGCAAGTAGACATTTTAAATTCATTATTTAAAAAAGCATAATAACGTTTTTGGTCCTGCAACTTTACAAAAGAAGTCATTTTAATTCTTTTTTTATTTTTTTGCCTCTTTTAACCCTTCAATTTGTATAATTTTTCAAATTACCTCAAAATGGATGAAAACGTTTGTTAATTTTATTGGCGTGACATACACGTAGGTTGTCACATATATGTCATATTACTAATTAATTAATTTTCTAAAAAAATAATATTTTAAAAAATATATTTTTTTATATTTTTATAATAATTTTTAATTTTTCAAAATATTTTTATAATTTTAAAAATTAATCAATTGTTGATGTGACATTTATGTGGCAATCCACATGTATGCCACATCATCAAAGTTAACAAACGCTAACTTTTTCGTAAATGTTAAGATGATTTGTCAAACAATATAAGTTCAAGAGCTAAAAGAGATGACAAGTTAAACGTTGGACTAAAATGATTTTTTTATAAAATTGAAAGGTCAAAATAGTTATTACGCCATTTAAAGACAAAAAATATTTTTAAATCAATCTACTGTGTGCAAAACATATCTTCTCTTTCTATATCATATATATACTATTGAGGTTAATAAAATAGAAATAAATAGTCATGCTTACCTTAGAATTTTTGACACATGACATTATTTATTTGAAGCACTTATAATTTCGATAAATTATTCTTTTAATCCTTGTCTTCTAATTTTTTTTAAAGTTATTATTTTTGTTTATATATTTACTTTTTAATTTTTATATGTTAAATATAATGTTGATTTTAAATAAATTATCTCTTTATTTTAACATGTTAATTAAATTAACTTTTAATGTTATAATATTAAATTGTATTAATATAACTTATTCTAAATTAGTTAAATATTTTTAAAATATTTATAATTACGTTATTTTTTAATTTATTTATAATTTTTAAAAAAATTCATTAAAGCTTAAAAAAACTAATATTATATAAATATTATAAATTTAATATATACAATTTTTTGTATATCATCGTCAGAGACGAAATCAGGAGGTACCCTAAAATAGAAAACTTTTCATTTAAATTCTTAAAATATTTTAAAATTTTAAATTAATAAAGGTAAAATTATATTTTAGCCCCTTAAAAATGATAAAATTTTAATTTAATTCTTTAAAATTTAAACTTTTATTATTATAAAAATTATAATTTAACTTCGATCCCTCCTAAAAATATTTTTTGATTTCGCCCCTCATCATCCTATATATTATAATAGGGTTTGGCTTCAAATGTGAAAATTTCAGTTTGTTGGGTTAGTTAGTTATTTGACAATTTGCGAACCCATAATGTTGCCATGTGGATCTGTAAAGTCAACATAACTAACTAAGCCAACAAACTAACAACATTAAATGGTGACCATAAATCAATTAGTAAATACGAAAAGACATCAATTAGTAGAAGGAATTTATTTCATAATTGTTGAAGCCTAATTTATCCGGACCCAAGTGATTGGATGTTTTAGGTTTAAATTTATTATTAAATTTAAATTCATTTTAAATTTGAAATATTTGAAATAAATTTAAATTTAATTAAAATTTAAATTAAAAAGTCCAAATAACAAAGTCCATTTACAAAGGCCCAAATTGAAGGGCCAATTACAATAGCCCAAATAGGCCCAATGCCTAGGTCTAACCCAAATCTGGCAATCTGCCCACTTGCATCAAGCCACCTCCTCCTTCAGCCACTAGTTTGATGACACGTCAGCAGTCAAATGGTCATCTCTAAACTCCAATTGTTGCTGTCATCGCCACTGTTAAGCAAGCTGCCATGGTCGAACCTGTAAAAGAAAGAATTAGACGTACATTAAATGGTGTAAAACAAAATTGAATGATTGTATATTTGGCTATAAAAGCCAAATTGAATTCTGTTGTAAAGGGTTACGACCTCTATTCTTGAAATGGAAACACAAACCCTTTCTAAAAAAAATTCAGTTCTTGAAGATCAACAAAAAAACCCGATTCTCAGAAATTAATCACACTTCTTTAAAAAATATAATCAATACCGAAATAGTTTTCTAAAGTATTTGCAAATCAAGTAGCAGTAGTTAGTATTCAACCGAAGACAGACAATCAGAATACTCAAGCATCGAAACCATCAGGTATATTAAATATATGCAGTGAACGTTGGTTGGTTGTTATTCATTGTTCACAACTCCAAACGTTTTCATCATAAATATTCTTATTGCTATTTATTGATTTTTAATTATCTCAACCCTAAATATGTATTAAATACTCACTAAATACTAAATATTTTAATAATATTAATAATAATAGTAATAATAAATATAACAATAATAAATAATATTAAATGTATTAAATAAATAAAAAAGCAAAAGTCGAAGGGACATACCCGGTTACTGCCATTGTTGCTGCTGCCATTGCTGGAGCCGTGATCGGAGTTCTTCAGGACTACTTCATCTTCGAACATGCAAAACAAAAGAGGGAAATCAAAGGAACTAATTTAGTTTTTTGATAATAGGGTTTCAAAAAAATAAGATATTTTGAAAGATTTGGGAAATCAAAACCGGATTTGGAGATTTTTGTAAAAAAAAAGGATAAACTAATAAGGGATTTCAAAGTTTTTTTTTAAAAAAAAAGGGGGTAAAGATCATTGTCGAAACTTGCGTAAAGCTTTCCAAGATCTGGATTTTGATCCAGATCTATGTTTAAGGAACAAAACTAGGGTAAAAAATGAGAAAACTTCCCCGATGATGGCGGGGCGTAGCGAACCCGCGGCGGTAGGAGCGCAGTCGGACGAGCACGCGTGGATAGGGGCATCATCGACGCGCGTTCACGCTCGGGTTGGGTGGTCGTCGGTGCTCTGCCGGAGCTTGGCCGGCCATGGGGATATGAGAGAGATGAGAGAAAAGAAAGTGGAGGTGGATGTTTTTTAAAAAAAAGGAAAGAAAATATAAAAAAACCCTAAAAATGTTATTTATAAGAGAACCATGGACCGACCCGATCCGACTTGACCCGCCTTTAGGATCCGCGTGTTTTTGATTAGTGGGTTATTTGCGTGTTTAGTCCTTTCGCATTTTTTAATTGTTTTAATTTATTCCTTTTCATACTTTTAATTATTTTTAATTTGGCCCGATAATTTTATTCACTTTTCAATTTAGTCCTCTGACATTTTGAATGTACCAGAAACAGCCACGTGTCACTGTTATGGCTTATTTACGTATTTGATTCTTTTTTATTTTAATTTGTTTTAATTTGGTCCTTAAATCAATTTTTGTTTAATTACACAATTGGCCCAAGAATTTTTCGAGATTTACAAATTAGTCCTTTGACTTTTGGATGCCTGTGGGGCTACCACGTGTCACCTATTCTTTGTTTTATTGCGTATAGGTCCCTAAATTGTTTAAAAATTACCATTTTACCCTCGAACTTTCCAAAATTCCATTTTTAACCTTGGTTTCACCAAAAATTACCATTTTAGCCCCTAAACTTTCCAAAATTCCATTTTGACCCCGATTTCATCAAAAATTACCATTTTACCCTCGAACTTTCCAAAATTCCATTTTTGACCTTAGTTTTACCAAAAATTACCATTTTACCCCTAAACTTTCCAAAATTCCATTTTGACCCCGATTTTACCAAAAATTACCATTTTACCCCTAAACTTTCTAAAATCCCATTTTAACTCCGGTTTCACCAAAATTCCTTTTTTACCCTCGAAAGTCAAAAATTACCATTTCACCCTTGAGCATCTAAAGGTCCCGTTTTCAATCTCGATTGCATCGTTTTTCTTCCTCTTCAATATTTGCATTTATTTTTTAATCATTATGCACCTGCATTTTACATTTTTGCATTCTATTTATGTGCTTATTATTTTGCTTCGTATTTAATTTCTCTTATTAATTGCTATTCGATATCTTAAATTTCAATGCTCATTTTCAAAATAATTGTAAAGACGTGGTAATGTTCCTCTCGTGTGAAAGCTTCGAGAAATCATGCCTAACTTGTCCGGTGTGATTTTTTTCGTATAACTCACGCGCGTCGAATATCCTCTTTTAAGATTTTTATACCTGTTAACTCCGAGATTTTAAGAATATCGTGTCCTAACGTGTTGGTCACGATTTTAAATCTCCGCGAAAATCGAAGTAAACAGGTATTCTATATTTGAATCTTTTAAACTATGTGTCCGAGGATTACATTTTAAATTCAATACGAAATTTTTAAGTTCTCAAAACATATATCTATATTACAAATAATTTTAAAGCAAGACAATGTCTTGTCGTGTGAAAACTTCGAAGAATCGCGCTTTATCGAGTTACGTGTGATTTTCGTAATTCATGCAAATCGGATATCCTTTTCGAAAGCTTTCAAAACACATTTCAACCTTATAATTATATATGAAGTGATTTTAAGACCAAAAGAAGAAACAATGTCCTTTCGTGTGAAGATCTCGAAACATCATGCCCTAACATGCTGGGTGTGATTTTCGTATGATTCACATGATAGAACACTCTCTTTAAAATGTCTCGAAATGTCCTTCAGTTTTAAAACTCCGAGAATATAGTGCCCTAATGTGTTGGACACGACTTCTAATTCTCATAGAGGATCGAAACACGAGGATGAATTTTCCTTAAAAATTTTTCCTTTGAAATTATACAAAGCCGTCTAAAATAAACATTATATTTTAAATTTTACTTGAGTTTTCATTGTTTTCATAAAATAAGACCCGAAAATAATCATGTGGTACCAATTTTTGGGCGTATGAGGGTGCTAATCCTTCCTCATGCATAACCGACTCCCGAACTTGTTTCTCTGGATTTCGAAGACCCACTTTTTTAAACGTTTTATGGTGATCCAATCACACCTAATAAAAGATTGGTGACGACTCCCATTTTTCCAAACGTTAAAATGCATTTTTTTTCGAAGCTCCGTTTTCGAGGTGGTTTCGACAATAATAATATGTATTAAGTTAGGATAATTACGTATGGAAGTTTAGACTTCAAATTATGCTTTAATTTGATGTAGATATTTTTGAAAGTATATATCATATAATATAGATATTTTTGAAAGTATATATCATATCCTATCTTATCACATATATATAATATACAATGGTAAAGTTAGGAATTGGTCTGATATCTCTTAAAATGATTTTTTTTTCATTTAAATCACTTTATAATTTATAAAAGTTTAATTAGTAATGTTAAAATTATATTTTAACTTTCAAAAATGATAAGAATTTGATTTAATCCTTTAAAAAAGAAAAAGATTGTTTATAAAGTAAGGAACATAAACAAAAGAGGTAACTTTGAGTTCTAGGTTAGTTCTTTAAGTTCTAATCATAAGTATAATAAGAAGGTATATAACTAATTATAGTATTCCTCCAAATTAAGTTTATATAAGTTGTTGAAACCACCTCGAAAATGGGGCTTTGAAAAAATCAATTTAAATTTTCGGAACTTTGGAACAAAAAGGGAGTCCCCATCAATATTTTATTTGAGTGTGATTGGATCACCACAAAACGTTTAAAAACGTTTAGGAGTCGGTTACGCATGAGGAAGGATTAGCACCCTCATACGCCGAAAATTGGTACCACATGATTACTTTCGGGTCTTGTCTTATGAAAACAGTGAAACTTGAGTAAAGTTTAAAATACAATGTTTATTTTAGAAGGTTTTGTGTAATTTCAAAGTAAATCCTTTTAAGAAAATTCATCCCCGTGTTTCGATCCTTTACGAGAACTAGAAGTCATGTCTAACACGTTAGGGCACTATATTCTCGGAGTTTCAAAATTTGAAGGACGTTTCGAGAAATTTTTGAAGAGATTATTCTATCGCATGAATTATATGAAAATCACAATCAGCACGTTAGAGCACGATTTCTCGAGGTTTTCACACGAAAGGATATTGCCTCGTTTTGTTTTAAAATCACTCGTGATATATAGATATATATTTTGAGAACTTGAAAATTTCATATTGAATTTAAAATACAACCCTCGGAGACATAGTTTAAAAGATTCAAATATGGAATTCCCGTTTACTTCGATTTTCGCGGAGAATTAAAATCGTGACCAACACGTTAGGACACGATGTTCTCGGAATCTCAGAGTTAACAGGTATAGAAATCCCAAAAGAGGATATTCGACGGTGTGAGTTATACGAAAAATCACACCCGACACGTTACGGCATGATTTTTCGAAGCTTTCACACGAGAGGAATATTGCCTCGTTTTTAAAATTTCTTTGAAAATGAACATGTAAGTTTAAGATATCAAATAGCAATTAATGAGAGAAATTAAATACAAAGCAAGATAATAAGCAAATAAATAGTATGCAAAAATGTAAAATACAGGGGCATAATGATTAAAATAAATGCAAATATTGATGAGGAGGAAAAATGACGCAATCGGGATTGAAAACGGGACCTTTGGACGCCCGGTGGTAAAATGGTAATTTTTTACTCTCGATGGCAAAAATGTAATTTCGAGAAAATTCGGGGTTAAAAATGGAATTTTAGAAAGTTTAGGTGTAAAATGGTAAATTTTGGTGAAATTAGGGTTAAAAATAGAATTTTAGAAAGTTTGGGGGTAAAATGATAATTTTGGGTGAAATCGGGGTTAAAATGGAATTTTGGAAAGTTTAGGGGAAAAAGAGTAATTTTTTAAAGTTTTGGGGTTAAAATGTATTTTTTTAAAGTTTTGGGATTACAAATATAATTTTTGAACAGTTTAGGGACCTACAAGCAATAAAACCAAAGAATGGGTGACACGTGGTAGCCTAATAGGCATCCAGAAGTTAAAGGACTAATTTGTAAATCTTGAAAAATTCCTAGGCCAATTGTGTAATTAAACAGAAATTGATTTAAGGACCGAATTAAAACAAATTAAAAATAAAAAGGATCAAATGCATAAATAAGCCATGACACGTGGCAGCCTCTGGTACATTCAAAATGTCAAAGGACTAGATTGAGAAGTGAATAAAATTTTTGGTCAAATTAAAAATAATTAAAAGTATGAAAAGCACTAAATTAAAACAATTAAAAAATACGGAAGGACCAAACGCGCAAATAATCCATTAATCAAAAACACGCGGATCCAGAGACGAGTCGGGTCGGATTAGGTCGGTCCATGGGTCTCCTATAAATATTATTTTTAAGGGTTTTTTATTATTCATTTATTTTTTTTTCAAAAACACCAAAATTCTCTCTCACCATGTCCAACCAAGTCCCCGCCTTTCTTCTACCACCGTTCAACCATGGTCACGCGCCTCCATCGCGTGATGCCCACACCGTTTCCGATCGTTGGCCAACGCTCGTGAACTCCACGCCGGCGTCTTTCCGCCGTCTACACCACTGAGGTAAACCTCCTTTTTCTGTTTTCGTCTTTTCATTTTTATTCTTTAAAAAAAAACTGCCCCTTTTGAAATCCTAGATCTGGAATTTTCCAGATCTGAAAAATGTTTTCAAACAAACCCCCTTTTTGCTCTTTTTATTCCTTTTTAAGCCACTTAATTTTCTCTTTTAAAACCCTTTACCCTCTTTTATTCAAATCTTTTTTTGTCTCTTTTCTTTTTACAGACGTTCGAAACGGAGGAATCAATGGCGGCCAGAGAGTCGGATCGTCGGTGCTGACGGTGGCGGCGCTCGGAGGAAACTCCGGCGATAGTGGACAGATAAGTCCCTGACCTTTCATTTTTTATTTTATTATAATAAATATTATTATTATTATCAATTACTACAAATATCAATAATTAATATTATTAGTGATATATTAGGTGGTATTAATATTATTATTAATAAAATAAAATAAAAAACGTTTAATGCATTTAATATGGTTCAAAGGGAGAAGTAATATGAGATTAATGCAATAAATAGAGATTTAATGCATGTTTATTCACTCAAAACGTTTGGGATATTAAAAAACATGAATAACAATAATAGGTATTAAATATTAATGCATACACCGAATGTGAATGTGCTTTACTTAACTGTTAAGGTAATAAATATACCCTGAGTTATGCAAGGACATGGAACTTATACCTGGTAAACTGCCTGTCTGATTATTAGCGATTCCTTTTGTGATCTAATTCGTGGGGATTTTCTACTTCTATGCTGATTGCTTCCTGCTTAGATAGATTATACTATGTATTAATTTCAAAGTGTGTCTAGTTATTAATTTTTTTTCAGAAAGGGTTTGTGTTTCAATTTCAAGAATAGGGGTCGTAACCCTTTGTACAAAATTCAATTTGGCTTTTTATAGCCAATACAACCATCATTCAATTTTGTTTTACACCATTTAATGTACGTCTAATTCTTCCTTTTGCAGGTTCGGCCATGGCAGCTTGCTTAACAGTGGCGGTGACAACAGCAGTTGGAGTTTGGAGGTGACCATTTGACTGTTGACGTGTCATCAAACTAGTGGCTGAAGGAGGAGGTGGCTTGATGCAAGTGGGCAGATTGCCAGATTTAGGTTAGACCTAGGCATTGGGCCTATTTGGGCCATTGTAATTGGGCCTTCAATTTGGGCCTTTAATTTGGGCCTTTGTAAATGGACTTTGTTATTTGGACTTTTTAATTTAAATTTTAATTAAATTTAAATTTATTTCAAATATTTTAAATTTAAAATGAATTTAAATTTAATAATAAATTTAAACCTAAAAAATTCAATCACTTGGGTTCGGATAAATTGGGCTTTAACAGCTGCCCCTCTTTGCTCGTTGCTGTGTAACAGGAACAGAGTAAAGACCCAAAAGAATACCCAATTTGTTGGGTCCCGTTTCTTTGACTTTTTATCTTCAATTGGTCCACCTTTCGTTTTGTCATCGTTCAATCTCCACTACATCCGTCTTTCCACTTCTTTGGTGTAGTGGTTCCGTCCTACTTTAAGGTGATCTTCAAAAAGTTAAAATTTGTTACTATGACTTCACTCCATTCTCTCGAAATTTCAAGGAGATTGGAATTGGTCATCGTAGTCTTTAAGTCTGATATCATTGACTTGGTCTTCTTCCTTATGTCTCATCAAGAAGATGACCGCAATCATCTGTTTTAATTCGCTTCTCTGGATCTACTCAGGAAGACGAATTTGGTCCACATCTCTGTGTCTTATCAGGAAGCTAACCTTTTTATTGCTTCGACCTGCTTCTCAGTATCTCATCAGGAAGCTGGGTTCGAAGATTTGCTCGCGTTGAGCGTTGAGCGTTGAGTTGGTATTCTTCTCTGTATCTCATCAAGAAGATGACCACTTCTGTTGTTTTAATTCGCTTCTTTGGATCTCCTCAGGAAGACGAATTTGGTCCACTTCTCTGTATCTCATCAGGAAGCTAACCATTTTATTGTTTCGACCTGCTTCTCAGTGTCTCATCAGGAAGCTGGGTACTAAGATTTGCTCGCTTTGAGCGATGAGTTGGTATTCTTCTCTGTATTTCATCAGGAAGATGATCGCCTCTATTGTTTTAATTCGCTTCTCTGGATCTTCTCAGGAAGATGAATTTGGTCCACTTCTCTGTATCTTACCAAGAAGCTTGCCATTTTATTGTTTCGACTTGCTTCTCAGTGTCTCATAAGGAAGCTGGGTACGAAGATTTGCTCGCTTTGAGCGTTGAATTGGTATTCTTCTCTGTATCTCATCAGGAAGATAACCTTATCACTTGTTTTATTTCACTTCTCTGGATCTCCTCAAGAAGACGAACTTGGTCTACTTCTCTATATCTCATCAGGAAGCTGGGTACGAAGATTGGCTCATATTGAGCGTTGAGTTGGTATTCTTCTCTGTATCTCATCAGGAAGATGATCGCCTCGCTATCTTGTTGAATTATTCCGTGATTGGAGTAAGGTCGATTGATGGTGATCTGCCCCAAACTTGGGGAAAGGATCAAATAACTGTAATCTGTCTGAAAAATGGTTGTCCTTATAACTTCACGGGGTCCGTCATGAACTCGTTATTTCTCGTCTTGCTTCAGGGTATCGAGACCTGTAAAATATGATTCTGTGATTGGAGTAAGGTCGATTGATGGTGATCTGCCCCAAACTTGGGGAAAGGATCAAATAACTGTAATCTGTCTGAAAAATGGTTGTCCTTATAACTTCACGGGGTCCGTCATGAACTCGTTATTTCTCGTCTTGCTTCAGGGTGTCGAGACCTGTAAAATATGCTCAAATGGGCCTCTTGGTAGGCCAGTTTATTTAGGATGCCATGCTCAAAATGAGTTGAAATGCTCCTAACTATATGTGTGCATGATTAATGTTTTATTCGTTATTAGTCGGGCCGGTATGGTTCCTTGATGTGTCGATCCATCTTCTTCTATGCTGATCTTGAATTGCTCATTTTCAAGTTTGTTTTCTCACTGGTGATCCTGTTTTGGACCCCTATAATTTTTTGAAAATTTCTAGGATAATGCTCATGAATCTTTGTATGATTTATCAGTTTATTACTCGTTATTTAAACGTGAAATGCTTGCACAAAAATTGTATGGAAACAAAGTTGTATTTAAAAAATGTATTAACAAGAGAGTCAAAGAAAACAACATTAATAAAAAATGACTAAGTACAAGAAAAGGGCAATTTAATTGTCCTGAATATCGCCAAAAATGAGCCACTCTTGCATTGACTTCCTGAGAATCACCCTTAGCCTAGACGTGTGTCTAGAAACCCTTGAGTGCTTTGTTGATGCTTCAAGTTGTAACCTTTCTCTATCTCCTCGACCTGTTTTGGGCTTGAGCCATCCTGTGCGGGTTTTCAACTCAAAATTCTCTTGGTTTTAGAATGCCCTTTATGGGTTTTCATCGTGGCCCTTTTTTTTTCGAATCGAGGCACTCCTTTGCGGGTTTTCATCTCAAATCTTTTTTTAGGGGAAGTATTTCTTTATTGAGTCTGAATTGACGGGGTTATACAATTCCTTGCCATCCATTTCTGTTAGGATGAGAGCTCCTCCCGAGAAAGCTTTCTTTACTACATAAGGTCCTTCCCAATTGGGCATCCACTTTCCACGAAAATCTTTGTGTATGGGGAGTATCTTCTTCAAAATCAGATCTCCCTCATGGAACTCCTTAGGATGGACCTTTTTGTTATAAGCTCGCATCATCCTTTTTTGGTACATTTGGCCGTGACGGATGGCTTTTAATCTCTTTTCCTCGATCAAATTTAATTGATCATATCGAGCTTGGATCCATTCAGCCTCATCTAATTTGAGCTCAATTAAGACTCGGAGAGAAGGTATTTCAACCTCATTAGGTAAGACTGCCTCCATACCGTATGTCAACGAGAATGGTGTTGCCCCAGTAGAAGTTCTGACCGAAGTTTTATAGGCGAAGAGAGCAAATGGCAGTTTTTTGTGCCAGTTTCTGTAAGTCTCGGTCATCTTTGCCATGATTTTCTTGATATTTTTATTGGCCGCCTCTACGGCTCCATTCATTTTTGAGCGGTAGGGAGAGGAATTATAATGCTTGATTTTGAATTGTTCGTAAACTTCTGCAATCGTGTTATTGTTCAAGTTCAAGGCATTATCGGATATAATCCTCTCTGGCATCCCATACCGGTATATAATCTCTTTTTTTAGGAACTTGCTGACTGCAGACTTGGTAATGTTGGCATACGAAGCTGCCTCTACCCATTTAGTGAAATAGTCGATCACCACGAAGATGTATCTATGCCCATTGAAAGCTTTCGGAGAAATTAGTCCAATGACATCCATGCCTCACATAGAGAAGGGCATTAATCTTATCTCCATATATCTGGCATTTGTGGCATTTCCTGGCATAGTTGATGCAATCACTCTCCATGGTAGACCAGTAATACCCGAATCTCATTATTTGTCGGGCCATCGTGAAATCGTTGGCATGCGTCCCACAAATTCCTTCGTGAACTTCCTCTAAAATCCTCTTGGGTTCCACTGCATCAACACATCTCAATAGTACCTGGTATTTCCTCTTTTTGTACAAGATTTCCCCGTCTAAGACATATTCACTAGCAAGTCTTCTTAATGTTCTCTTTTCATTATCTGAGGCTTGCTCGGGGTATTTTCGATCTCTTACAAATTGAAGGATGTCCTGGTACCATGGGTGATCTTCCTTCTCTACTTCTTCCTTTGTCTCGATATCACAACAATGAGTGGGAGTTTCATAGACACTCATCTGAATGGGCTTCACATCTTCTGGCCTACTTACTTTGATCATCGAGGCCAAAGTAGCGAGGGCATCAGCCATTTGATTTTCCTCTCAAGGGAGATAATGAAATGTGACATCATCGAACTTCATAATCAATTTAAGAACTAGCTTGCGGTAATCCATTAGCTTAGCATCTCTCGTTTCTCACTCTCTTTTAAGTTGGTAGATTACCAATGCGGAGTCTTCATAAATCTTCAAAGTTTTAATTCCCCGTTCTATGGCTGCGTGAATTCCCATTATGCATGCTTCGTATTCAGCCATATTATTAGTGCAGTCAAAATCAAGCTTGCTGGTAAAAGGGTAATGGTCTACCTCTAGTGATACCAAGACTGCTCCAACCTCGTTACCCATGGCGTTTAAAGCTCCGTTAAAATTTAAAATCCACGGTTGCCCTCTCGTGGTTGCCTCTTCAGCTGTTGCAACATACATTAAATCTTCATTCGAGAAATCGAAGTTTATCGGATCATAATCCTCTAAGGCCCTGCTGGCTAGGAAGTCTGCTACCGCACTCCCTTTTACTACCTTCTGATTGACATAGACAATGTCAAATTCTGAGAGCAAGATTTACCATCGAGCTAACTTTCCATTTAGTGTAGTTGACTACATTAGGTACTTCAAAGGATCTAATTTCGAGATCAACCAAGTAGTATGGTAGAGCATGTATTGTCTTAGTCTGCGTGTAGTCCAGACTAGTGCACAACATAATTTCTCAATAGACGAATATCGAGTCTCACAAATGGTAAATTTCTTGCTCAGATAATATATCGCCCTCTCCTTCTTTTCAGATTCATCATGCTGTCTAACATGCATCCCATGGAATTCTCAAAGACCGTCAAGTACAGTATTAAAGGCTTGTTAGGAATTGGAGGGACTAAGATAGGAGCTTTGGACAAATAACTTTTGACCTTATCGAAAGTTTCCTGGCACTCAGCATCCCATACGCCCGGGTTACGCTTTCTAAGCAAGTGGAAGATAGGGTCACACTTTTCGGTCAATTGTGAGATGAACCGAGCAATGTAATTTAATCTTCCAAAAAATCCCCGTACTTCTTTTTGCGTGTTGGGTGGTGGTAGCTCCTGTATAGCTTTGACTTTGTCTAGGTCGATTTCAATTCCTTTTTGCTGAACACAAATCCTAACAGTTTTCCTGAGGTAGCCCCGAAAGTGCACTTAGCCGGGTTTAGCTTTAGTTGATATTTCCTTAACCTTATAAACAACTTCCTCAGGATTCTCACATGCTCCTCCTCTGTTTGGGATTTCGCTATCATGTCATCAACATAAACTTCGATTTCCCTATGCATCATGTCATGGTACAGGGTTACCATAACTCTTTGATATGTTGCCCCTACATTTTAAGTCCAAAATGCATCACTTTGTAGCAAAATGTTCCCCATAGCATGACGAATATGGTCTTGATCATTTCCTCAGGGTCCATCTTTATCTGATTATATCTGGAGAAACCATCCATAAAGGAAAACAAAGAATGTCCCGCTGTGTTATCGACCAAAGTATCGATGTGAGGTAAAGGGAAGTTGTCCTTTGGGTTAGCTTTATTTAAGTCTCGATAGTCCACGCACATTCGTACCTTTCCATCCTTTTTTGGAACAGGGACTATATTAGCTACCCGTTCGGAGTATTTAACTACCTAGAGAAAACTGGCGTCAAATTGTTTCTTGACTTCTTCTTTTATTTTTAACAGCACATTCGTTCTCATTCTCCGGAGTTTTTACTGCACGGGCCTGCATATTTCTTTTATAGGGAGTTTGTGTACCACAATATCAGTACTCAACCCGGGCATATCTTGATAGGACCATGCAAAGATGTCTTGGAACTTTTGAGCAACTCGATGAGATTCCTTTTAGTTTCCGCAGAGATGCATGTCCCAATTTTTACATCTTTATTTTCGTCTTCGCTCCTCAAATTAATCATCTTTACGGGGTCCAAATGAGGCAGGATTTGTTTTCCTTCATCCCCTATCATCCTTAGCAGATCCGGGGAGAGATCACAATCTTGATTTTCTTCAAAGCCTTGAAGTTCTTCTAGACACATGTGTTGCTCAAAGTGAGGCTCTAAGTTAACCTCAGAGTCACTCATATTATTGATATTTGAGGGCCTGTCGAGGGATAAAAAGGAAGGTCCAAAGAACAAAATAAATTTATGAAAGAATGATTCTATGGTATGTATATGAGTATGTATGTATTGAAAGGATGATTAGTCGTATTTGTTAGTTATGTACGAGTGATTTATTAGGCTGAATCAAAAAAATGAAAAATAATTTTAGGAAATGCATTTTTCATTCAAAATAACCAAGTAATGAACGTGAGCCTTTTACAAAAGATCCATATTGCTTTCAGGCCTAAAGCAATAGGTGTTTTCGAGCATTACTTTGAGGAATTTTTAAAAATTACAGGAAGTTCCTCCACGATCCAATTATCCTTGATAGATTCCCTTCTTTGTCTTCTTCCGATATAGTATTGACGCTCAAGTCCCTCATGATGTTCCCTCCAGTACCAATGGTTACTTGTTTTTTCTCTTGCTCTTCCTTCTAATTAATTATTTCTCCCAAAACAAAAGTCTCGTAAATAGGTGAGAAAATCATGGGTTCCCACGAGAGTTCCTTTTCAGATAGTCCGGCCCTCTTCCTCTCTTGTCTCTTTTCAATCTCTTTCCTTTTCTGCTTCACATCCGGCTTATACCCTAAATCGTAGCGATCCCATTTTTCAATCAAGGTCGGCACGTTAGTTCTCTCTTGGAGGTACACCCCGAGTCCTTTTCTAGAGACAGCCCCTTTCCCAAGCATCAAACGTAAGCCCATTCTAGTAGTCGATGATATTACCGGCACAGGCACCTTGCTTCCTTCCGAAATGAAGGTCGCATTTACAAATTCCAGTGAACGGAATGAGCATTTTATAGCCTCTTCATCCATTCCCACAGAAGGTGACTCGCTTGAGAGGCAATTATTTCTTCCTTAGCATTGATGGTAATTAACCTCCCTTCATTCACTAGCTTCACCTTCTGATGTAGAGAGGAAGGTACTGCCCCAGTCGAGTGGATCCATGGTCTCCCCAATAGGCAGTTGTAGGTAGGCCTCAAATCCATCACTAGGAAATCTATTTCGTACGTGTTCGGCCCAATTTGCAGGGGTACTTCAATTTTTCCGGTTACCTTTCTTTCTGTCCCGTCAAATGCTCTTACTATGTTGTTGCATCCCTTCAAATGAGATTTATCGATCGGTAATCTTTGGAGTGTAGCTAGTGGTAGTACATTCAATGCTGACCCATTATCTATGAGTACTCCCGATAGCGTGTACCCTTTACAACGGGTTGTGAAGTGGAGGGCTTTGGTTGATCCTATCCCTCCGGACGGGATCTCGTCATCACTAAAGAAGATAAAATTATCTGCACTAATATTGTTAACTAAACGGTCCAACTTACATACCAATATATCATTGGTCACGTATGTCTCATTGAGCACCTTCATTAATGCATCACGATGCGCTTCTGAGCTCAAGAGCAATGATAAGATAGATATTCGTGCAGGTTGTTTATGGAACTGTTCAACCACGCTGTATTCACTGTGCCTTAAGAACTTTAGGAACTCTTTCGCCTACCTTTCAGATACTGGCTCATTGGTGGATCCTTCAAGCCCAGTGGCTATCTCTTCTTCAGGCTCGTATATTACCGCTTTCCCTTTATTGATCTCTCTGGTTTTTTCGACTGAGTCATAAATTTTGCCACTCCGGGTAATAAAGTTTACCTCCTTCTTAGGTTCCCCTTCTCTATGTACGGTCACATTGCAATTGTAATTCCATGAAACCTTTTTACTATCATTGTAAGGAAAGGTTGCAGGTCTTTGAATGATAATTAGAGGCGTCGTCTATCCTCTGGCTGTGTTTTTTTTGCGATTTGCAAATGATCACCTTCGGGTGGTTGACCGTTCCATCTTCGGAAGCACAAACATAATTGACTTCTTCTTCTTCGAAGAATTTCAACTCTTGGTTGTCCATTAATGTTTGCAATAGGGCTTTGAACTCGCCACAATCCTGGATTTCATGCCCCTTAACGGCATGAAACTCGCAGTCAGCCTCCATTATCATATCCTTCTTATCCCTCACAATCATCCCTACACTGATCGTTTGTTGCCCCACCCATCGTAGCGGGGACCTAATTTCTTCCACTTTCCTTTTAATTTTTCGTGCCCTTTTCTCCAACACGGTGTTGACTCCTTGATTCGAATGATTCGGCAAGGGGTTCCCAACTACATTAGGCCTAGCTGGGTCTTTCAATTTCACGACCCCAAATCTTATCAGTTCTTCGACTCGCCTTTTGAAAGCCGGGTAATTTTTGATTGAGTGGCCTTCCGCATCTGCGTGATACTCACAATGAGCATTCGCATCATACCAAGCCGGAAATGGTGGTTCATACGGTTTCACCCTTTGAGGAGCTACCTCATGGGCATCATAGAATAACTTGTAGAGTTCTCCGTACGATACCGGAAGTGGAGTGTATTGAATTCTTGCTCTATTAGGCCTAGCACTCGATTCCCGCATCGGGGCATTCTGATAATTAACTGCTGGTGCTTTATGCTGACCCGCCATGAAGGGTTTGGCACCACTAGGTCGGTACACACTTGTATTGTTGACCTCATTATCCCTTCTTCTAGGGGCGAGTCTTCTAGCGTGTTTTTCAGCTTTGATCTTACCGGCTTTAATTGCATTTTCAATCAACTCTCCTGAGTTGACCATGTCGACGAAGCTTTTGGTGGCGTTTCCCAATAAATGGTTAAGATAGGGGGCTTTAAGGGTATTGGCAAACAATATCATGGTCTCTTTATCCGTCAACGGTGGCTGTACTTGTGTTGCCATTTCAAAAAGGCTTGTGCTAAATCTTTCCATGAACGAACTTTCGCTTGACTCAGTTGATTATACCATCTGATTGCCGATCCGGCCAAACTATCTTGAAAACAGTGAATCCACAATTGATCATTGTGAACAACCCCTGCCATCTTTCTACAGAACATGGTCAGATGTGTTTCTAGGCAGCTCGTTCCATGATATTTTTCGAATTCAAGAACTTTAAACTTGGGAGGGAGAACCAAGTTTGGAACCAGACTCAATTCTTTGGCATCCACTCCGTAAGAATTTTTAATTCCTTGTATTGCCTGAATTTTCTCCTCCAATAGCCTATACTTTTCCTCCATTTGCCTAGGGAGGTCCTCCTTTATCATCTCATCAAAATCTGGGACTCTCAGGTTTGCAGCATTATCTTCTGGATTTGACCTAGATCCGACTACATAGTTAGCAGATCCTGACGTACCTATGGTATGCTATTGTGGTCTGATGGTAACATGGGCTTCTCTGGCCGATATTTCTTGTGAAGTCGGGTTATGTATTGGTGTAAAGCCCGGAGGAACACTCGGGTCTTCGTCATCCTCAATGGCAGGGCTTTTTCCTTTGTCAGCCACACTCTGTTTAACTTGCGCTAATTTCGTCATCAAACTCTTTTATACCTCCAAAAATTGGTTTTTTTATTTCCCTACACATTGCTGCCATTTGTTCCTGCATTTGTTCTTGTAGTTCTTTCTGGATTTGCTCAAGCCGTTGTTTCATGGCTTTTGTTTTCTTGCGGGTATAATAATGATGCGAATTTTCAATGATGACTGGTGTTAATTGGACAATTTTATTTAATCAGGATTATTATGCAAGAATATGCAAAATATAATGCAAATGAAATGTATGCATGCAATGCAAGAAAAGGCATTGATTCCAAAATCCACTTTCCATTAGAGCAACTTCTCGAGGGAGAAAAAAATCTTTACATAAAACAGAAGTTACACAAATGGTTTGGCCTTTTGTCCTAGAGCTTTAATTTTTTCTAAAAGTCCAGCTAACTTCTTTCCTCGCTTCGACTTGGATTCGTATTGAAGACTTAAAATGTCAACTTCGGCAGCTAACTCTTGCATGTGATCAGCAGCTTCTCTCATCTGAGTCAGTGCCTTTCCCATTATGTGATCTCTTTCCACGACTTCTTTCTAAGCTTGGCGTGTGTGTCATTCACTAGTTTCTAAATTTCTTTCCATAATCTCAAGTCAGATTTCATTGTTGTGAAGCGTGGGCTCCAATTGTTGCTCTCTTTCTCTTAACTCTTATTTTTCAACCATGCAGGCTTTGAGCTCTTGTACGGTATGCCGATTGTGGTGCCTCAGTAGTGACTCTTCCAATTCCTCTATCCTGGCTTCTAAGCTGGTCGTCTTAGCTCTCATTTCGGCCTTCTCGACTAGCTTTTCTAGCAACTCTCCCTTCAAGGCATTCTCGCGAGCCTGACCATCTTGGAACCTTCTCTGCCATTATTCCGCCTGGTCTTTCTGTATCTGAATCTCTTGGCGCCATTGCTCGGACGTCTTACCCAGCCCTGCAATCTTCATAGATCTTCATAGACTGACGAAGCTTTTTGTAATGTTTCTTTAAGTCCTCGAGGTCCTCTTCGGCTTTGTTTTTTCCTTTTCTTAACTTCTCAGCCTCTAGTCTGTGAAAATCTACATCTAGCCCTAGCTTCATCTTATCTTCATCTAATACCTCTATCCTCTTACCAAACTCTGAGTTTTTCCTTTCAAAATCTTGTTTGAGGATGTCTAACTCTGAAGGAGCTTCTTGCAGACATTCTTCTACTGGACGAACATTTTCAGGATTTGACGTAGGAATGTTGTCATTAACCCTCTTACTCTTCCACCAGTCGTAGTTCGTGGTTATTAAAGGGTTCGCACTGAACTTCTTCATTCTTTGCACCTTCTTCCACGCATTTGCCACTTCTCGGACCTTTTTCTTATAATCATTCCCCTTATATGAAAACTTGCAATGTGCTAGACCATGAGTTGCAGGGATAAACTGTCTTATCTTGTATTATCTCAAAACAAGCAGAGGAGCATACCTAGTGTCACCCCATACTCCGAGTAACGGGACCCAATCGAAGTCGCCACAACGGTAAAGGATTTCATTTGGAAGAAACCAAAGTGCACACCATTCAATGTCCTCGTCTTGGAGATTCTGGAGAACAGTCGCCCACTTTTCTTCAGATACTTTCGGTTCTCGTTGCGTAGCCATAAAATTTTCCAAAGGCGAGAAGTCAGTCGAGAAAACCTTACAAGAAAATTTCTCCACTTTCCAAAAATGGCTGTGAAACCAAACCATCAAGAGTTGTGCACAACTGATAAATCTTCCTTATCCCTCTCTCCGACAAGCACTCAATGAGCGAAAAGTGTCTGCCAGGATAGCAGGGATGGGCGTGATTCCTCTACTGAGTCGATCAAACAATACTACCACCGCATCCTCTACGTGTCCCAATACTTTCGGGAACAAGACCAACCCGTATATACTGAGGGCGAAGATGTCAATGCGTCTCCTCATATCTAGATGTGTCACAATCAGGTCTCGCAAACTCTTTCAAGTGACGTACCTGTTGTCTCCTTTCACTTTTATACGAGAAGCGACCCATTGTTCGCTCATCCCCGTTACATTCATTAATCTCTTTAGTAATGTTGGAACACTCGCGTCTTTCGAATATGCCTTATTGACTTGAATCCTTGGACATCGAATCAGAGTAGTATATTCCTCTATCGTAGGTGTCAAGTCCAAGTGCCCAAAGGTGAAGCAATTATATGCGGGGTTCCAATGTTGAGTAAGGGCTCGAAGAAGGTGCTTGTCGATCTTTACTTTCAGCTAGTAAGGTAGATCTCCATAATCTCGATAAAACATCTGCTTCATCTCATTATCCCACTGTCCCCAAACCTCTTTCAACTCTTGCAAGTTGTTCTGAGTCACATTAATACGAGTATAGTCCCAAAATTCTAACAAATGTCCCTCTTTCAAGCTATCACCTTTTTCGCGTTGTTGCTCCTCAGACCATAGGCGTGCTACCATATTATCCTCTACTTTATCAAGAAATCCTTCCTCCATGATGAAATTGCCTAGTCGGTAAACGGATTTAAATCAACACCTTTTCATTCATGATGATGCAAATGCAGGTAAAAGAGACAAAACAAACATGGTTAGTAGCACGTAATAAAAAATCAACATACGAATATATAACACAGAACCTAAGAATTTATTTCGGGTATATGCTAAAAGGGCTCGACCTAACTCCATCTAGGGCGGGTGCTTACGGCTCACTATATATAGTTTAGGTTCTAAAGTAAAGGGTACCCAAACTAGCAGATTCCTCAATCCTCACCCATTACAGGCTCATACGGACGAGTTCGGTTCAGGGGGACGCATTTCCCACATGTTTGCACGGAAGTGAAAACTTCACGGAAACTAGGGTACTTTGTAATCCCGAAAGCGATCCACTATCCTGCACGGAGGTGAAGACCTCACGAAGGAGTAGTTTTCCGCTTCCACCTAGAAGGGTAATAGCACAATGCATATGGATGGAAAATTATATTAGCAATATCACAAAGTATAATGTCACACAAAAATGTCAAGGATCGCATGTTAAACAAAATTGAAGTTTAAAAGTTCTCAAAAAAGACCTGAAAATGATCAATTTTGGCTTGACTCTCGTTTATTTAAAAGTTTCCTAGTGGAGTCACCAGCTGTCGAAACCACCTCGAAAACGGGGCTTCGAAAAAATCAATTTAAATTTTTGAAACTTTGGAATAAAAAGGGAGTCGCCATCAATCTTTTATTTGGGTGTGATTGGATCACCACAAAACGTTTAAAAATGTTTTAAAAAGTTGGTTTTCAAAATCCAGAGAAACAGGTTCGGGAGTCGGTTACGCATGAGGAAGGATTAGCACCCTCATACGCCCAAAATTGGTACCACATGATTACTTTCGGGTCTTGTTTTATGAAAACAGTGACACTTGAGTAAAGTTTAAAATACGATGTTTATTTTAGAAGGCTTTGTGTAATTTCAAAGTAAATCCTTTTAAGAAAATCCGTCCCCGTGTTTCAATCCTTTATGAGAACTAGAAGTCGTGTCCAACACGTTAGGGCACTATATTCTTGGAGTTTCAAAATTTGAAGGACGTTTCGAGAAATTTTTGAAGAGAGTATTCTATCGCATGAATTATACGAAAATCACAATCAGCACGTTAGAGCACGATTTCTTAAGGTTTTCACACGAAAGGACATTGCCTCGTTTTGTTTTAAAATCACTCGTGATATATAGATATATATTTTGAGAACTTGAAAATTTCATATTGAATTTAAAATGTAACCCTTGGACATATAGTTTAAAAGATTCAAATATGGAATACCCGTTTACTTCGCTTTTCGCAGAGAATTAAAATCGTGACCAACACGTTAGGACACGATGGTCTCAGAATCTCGGAGTTAATAGGTATAAAAATCCCAAAAGAGGATATTCGACGCGTGTGAGTTATACGAAAAATCACACCGACACGTTAGAGCATGATTTCTCGAAGCTTTCACACGAGAGGAACATTGCCTCGTCTTTAAAATTTCTTTGAAAATGAACATGTAAGTTTAAGATATCAAATAGCAATTAATGAGAAAAATTAAATACGAAGCAACATAATAAGCAAATAAATAGCATGCAAAAATGTAAAATGCAGGTGCATAATGATTAAAATAAATGCAAATATTGATGAGGAAAAACGATGCAATCGGGATTGAAAACGGGACCTTTGGACGCCCGGGGGCAAAATGGTAATTTTTGACTCTCGATGCCAAAAATGTAATTTCGGGAAAATTCGGGGTTAAAAATGAAATTTTAGAAAGTTTGGGAGTAAAATGGTAATTTTTGGTGAAATCAGGGTTAAAAATGGAATTTTAGAAAGTTCAGGGTAAAATAGTAATTTTGGGTGAAATCGGAGTTAAAATGGAATTTTAAAAAGTTTGGAGGTAAAAGGGTAATTTTTGGAAGTTTTGGGGTCAAAATGTAATTTTCTGAAGTTTTAGAATCATAAATATAATTTCTGAACAGTTTAGGTACCTATAAGCATAAAACCAAAGAATGGGTGACACGTGGCAGCCCCACAAGCATCCAGAAGTCAAATGACTAATTTGTAAATCTTAAAAAATTCCTGGGCCAATTGTGTAATTAAACAGAAATTGATTTAAGGACCGAATTAAAACAAATTAAAAATAAAAAGGATCAAATGCATAAATAAGCTATAACAGTGACACTTGGCAGCCTTTGGTACATTCAAAATGTCAAAGGACTAAATTGAAAAGTGAATAAAATTATTGGGGCAAATTAAAAATAATTAAAAGTATGAAAAGCACTATATTAAAACAATTAAAAAATGCGGAAAGACCAAACGCGCAAATAACCCATTAATAAAAAACACGCGGATCCAGAGGCGGGTCGGATTGGGTCGGTCCATGGGTCTCCTATAAATATTATTTTTAGGGGTTTTTTATTATTCATTTATTTTATTTCAAAAACACCAAAATTCTCTCTCAACCCTCTCTCAACTCTCTCCTTCACCATGTCCGACCAATTCCCCGCCTTTCTCCGGTCGCCGTTCAACCATGGTCACGCGCCTCCGTCGCGTGATGCCCACACCGTCTCCGATCGTTGGCCAACGCGCGTGAGCCCTACGCCGGCGTCTCTCCGCCGTCTACACCACCGAGGTAAACCTCCTTTTTCTGTTTTCGTCTTTTCATTTTTATTCTTTAAAAAAAAACTGCCCCTTTTGAAATCCTAGATCTGGAATTTTCCAGATCTGAAAAATGGTTTCAAACAAACCCCCTTTTTTCTCTTTTTATTCCTTTTTAAGCCACTTAATTTTCTCTTTTAAAACTTTTTACCCTCTTTTGTTCAAATCTTTTTTTGTGTCTCTTTTCTTTTTACAAACGTTCGAAACGAAGGAATCAATGGCGGCCAGAGAGTCGGACCGTTGGTGCCGGCGGTGGCGGTGCTCGGAGGAAACTCCGGCGGTAATAGACAGATAAGTCCCTGACCTTTCATTTTTTTATTTTATTATAATAAATATTATTATTATTAATTACTATAAATATCAATAATTAATATTATTAGTGATATATTAGGTGGTATTAATATTATTATTAATAAAATAAAATAAAAAACGTTTAATGCATTTAATGCGGTTCAAAGGGAGAAGTAATCTGAGATTAATGCAATAAATAGAGATTTAATGCATGTTTATTCACTCAAAACGTTTGGGATATTAAAAAACATGAATAACAATAATAGGTATTAAATATTAATGCATACACCGAATGTGAATGTGCTTTACTTAACTGTTAAGGTAATAAATATACCTTGAGTTATGCAAGGACATGGAACTTATACCTGGTAAACTACCTGTCTGATTATTAGCGATTCTTTTTGTGATCTAATTCGTGGGGATTTTCTGCTTCTATGCTGATTGCTTCCTGCTTAGATAGATTATACTATGTATTAATTTCAAAGTGTGTTTGGATATTAATTTTTTTCAGAAAGGGTTTGTGTTTCAATTTCAAGAATAGGGGTCGTAACCCTTTGTACAAAATTCAATGGCTTTTTATATCCAATACAACCATCATTCAATTTTGTTTTACACCATTTAATGTACGTCTAATTCTTCCTTTTGCAGGTTCGGCCATGGTAGCTTGCTTAACAGTGGCGGTGACAGCAGCAGTTGGAGTTTGGAGGTGACCATTTGACTGTTGACGTGTCATCAAACTAGTGGCTGAAGGAGGAGGTGGCTTGATGCAAGTGGGTAGATTGCCAGATGTAGGTTAGACCTAGGCATTGGGCCTATTTGGGCCATTGTAATTGGGCCTTCAATTTGGGCCTTTGTAATTGGGCCTTTAATTTGGCCTTTGTAATTGGGACTTTGTTATTTGGACTTTTTAATTTAAATTTTAATTAAATTTAAATTTATTTCAAATATTTTAAATTTAAAATGAATTTAAATTTAATAATAAATTTAAACCTAAAAAATCCAATCACTTGGGCCCGGATAAATTGGGCTTCAACATAAGTTTTTTCAATTAAAGGTACATGATACTTGAAATAGAAACCTAAATATTATAAGTTCGATGCTAATTATGCAAATACAAAAGGTTTTTTTTGCACCATATCATGGGATATGATGTCATTTGAGAGAATAGTGCCAAACACAAGCACCATAGACAACTTATGAACGCTTTAATTTGAGACATTTAAGGCTTCAAAATATAATTAAGAAGACAGTTGCTATTTAAAAAAATATTTTTCATATTAACACCACCTTAGTATAGCATAAAGAAAATGTTGGATCGTATTAGCATGCTGCATATTCATAACTTGAATTATAGGAAGAATTGAGACGATCCATATTTCAAAGAATACATAGAAGAAGAAGATCTTGATAATCTTAATGATGTAGATTCAAATTCAAATGATGATGAACTTGGTTTATGACCAATAGATGATAATAACAAGCATATGTTAAATATTAAAGAGGGAATAACCCAACAAATATGTACTAGAACAATTAGATAAAATTGCATATGATGTTTATTTTTCTTTTAATTTTTATTAGTAATTGTATTGTCAACTGCTATTTTAGACTAGGATAATATATATATTATGATTTGATTTTGATTTTTGTTACTTGCTTAGAATTTATTTTTATCATACTAATAATTTTTTATAGTAATTAATATGTTTTAAAATTAAAAATGATGTATATGTGTAATTACAATTTGTACCACCAAACAGCACATAAAATATTACGATATAATTACATTTTGTGAGCCAAACATGTCTAGAATTTTATACTAATTTGAACGGAGGAGTTGCTGATGCAAATAGTAAATTCTATCATAAAATCTTTATTCGAGGAGAATGGTGTGAAAATAAGAAAAGTGTTGAACTACTACACTCTCAACATGGTGGAGCTTGATGAAAATCTCAATCAAACAATTGTTGCTTTGACTAACGATTTCCATAAAACCTAGCTTGAGAACAATACACTTCATGCTTCATCTCTATCCACTGTTTACGCTGCTCTTTTTGCCATTGTTACTAGAAATTAGCTTCCAAAGAGCCAAAGGGATTCTGTGAGTAAGAGGATGGTTGTTCTCCTAAGGAAAGTAATTGAAATGGTTGAATTTGATCTTGGTCAAATTATTTTTGATGAAATTGTTAAGTTTGCTGAAAAGATTTTTGCACGTTCCTATTACCTTACCCCTCATTAGTCTTCAATGTCTTGTACTCCCAAGACTTAAGAATTGTTCGTGCTACCAAACAATATGAGAAACCAGTGCCTGATTTGAAATTTTCTCATAAGTGGCTTGAGGGTAGGCATGTGGCTAATAAACCAATAATTAAAGAGGTTTATGATTCTGACTCTAGACAAGTTGACAAAGAAGATGCTCCAGTTGGAAAGTGCCCACTACTGCAGGTATTGCATCCATGCCCAAGGACATTCGACAACAAACAATTCATGAGCTTACCTTTTCCATCGAGTTCAACTAGAAACATTGTGACAGGTTAAGAGCTGAAGCCAAGGCATTGAAGAAGCTGACTGATATGCAGAGGGCCTTGAAAGCTGACCTCTTATCCATTTTTTATAAGGAATTGTTTGGCATTTTGTTGATCAAAAAGGGGGAGAAAATGAGGATGTTGGGAAGCTATTTTTTAGGGGGAGCAAATTTGATGATTATTCTGGCTTGTTTTGTTGAGGGAGAGTAATTTTTTGGTCAATTTTGAACTTTTTTTTTAAATTCAGCTTGGATGATTGTATTAATTTGCTGCTACTATTTTTTTTTTTTGATGATGCTGATGAATTTTTGGTCTGCTAAATAGAATTATACTACTTTGATCCATTATTTCCTTATTTCATTAACTTTCTTAGTTATTCATGCAAATTCAACTTGGGATTGATGATTAATTTACTTAATTATTTTTTAAGTTAAAGTTTCTTGAGTTAATGGAAATATGTTGAGGGGAGCTAAGGTTTCTTAAAGGTATAGCTTTTTGTGTTGGATATGTTTTTTTATTAACAAATTGCTAAAAAGAGAGTTTGTTGAAAAATATGGAAAGTATAAAAGAGTGCTTGAAGGAGTGCCTACTCCTAACAGCAACAGCTTGTGCAGTTTTCATATATGTGTTTTTGACAATTTATTGAATTGGTATTATGGGTTGTGTTGATTATGTGGATTGTATTTAGTCCAGCAATGAAGATCATATCACTTTAGGAAACAGATTTGAAAGATTGGATCAAATCAAATCATCCTTATCTAATCCCTTGGATCATTGATAATGGATTGAATTGGAATGTCGCACTCTTAGTTGCCAAGAATCCATGTTCAACTTGTTTATTATTATTCTATTGTATTCAACTTATCTTATTTTTGTTTTATAGGGATTGCGATAAATCTTCTTTATATTAGTAAGTCTCGAAATATTCTATATAATCAAGAGACTTATATATGTTATTGTACTGAGAGATATAACACTAAATCTGTTATCGTGAGGAACTTTACTTTGTGAGTGCATTTTGATGGTAAAAACTTTTGTGTTGTGGTTTTACTTGTTGAGTTCATAGGGGTGAACTTTGTAGTGAGAGTATCAACATTTAATGTGAAAAAATGAGGAAATTTGTCACAAGTGTATGATAGATTTAGGATCACTTATTGTAAGTTTTGAAGATGGTGAATATTTCTCAATGAATTGGGCTCTGCAAACGTCGAGAAATCGAATTGTATAAATAATATTTATGTCCCCTATTTTATTTCTATTTATCACAATACTTGAAGGAGTGCCCACTCCCTTAACCACTCATTTCAAGCACATAACTTATATCTCAGTAACTGTTTTGGATAATTTACAATATGCACATAGAATTATTTTAAGAGAAAGGTAAGGCAAACTATGTTAGAGAAATTACTTACTTTACTTGGAGAATTAATTAATTCCCTTCCATTAGAATTTCAAGTATACATGTTTAGGAAGTGAATGGTGGTTAATTTGAAATGTTGGAATGATACTTTGAGATGTTTTAGTGTCCACAAATGATAGGGATTGGTTTGGTATGCTTTGGAAATGAGTTGTAAATGTATAAACGAGATGTTTTAAAGATGGAAATTAAGTGAATTGTAGATGAAATATGTCTTTGATCTACGAAGGTAGCATGCTTATACGAAATCTTCATCATTTTGGGTAAGGTGTGTTATAAAAATCATAAGATCGAAACTTATTTAATTACATAAATAATTTAAAGACTTGTTTTAACATAGTGTAATAGTTTAAGGGCTTAAAGTTATTTTTTTTTTAAAACTCGACCTTATCAAATTATATCTATACCCTCAATAAATTAATTAAAAAATTCCACCAATAAATATGCTAAAAAAACCCTGAATTAGTTTATCTAGAAATTGAATCCATCTACTTTCAAAAATAAAATATTATCTATATTTTAAGTGGTTGATTGAGTCTGTATAACTCATCAATCATGTCCAACTTAGTAGAATTATTTATCAAAAACTCATTTTTTTTTTATAAAATAAGAGATATTACTATGATGTTGTGATAAGTGTAAAAAGTAACATATTTTAGTCTCATTTATAATGCGTTTTTGGGGTGATTATGTGACATTAATTATGAATTATGTACTTTTAATCCTTTAAATTCATGTTTTGATGTTTAATAGAACACTTGGGAGCAATAAAAGTGAAAATTAGAATATTGGAGCAATCCGGAAGCTAAACACATGCAACAAGGAACCATATGGGTTGATCATACGGCAATGTGAGCCACACGGGAGTGTGGGTTTCGGGAACCATGTGCACTAACAGATGGAAGTGATGATTTTTAGGTTTTTTGGTACTTTAAAAAGGTATAAATAAGGAAATAAAGAGGGGAATAAGCAGCTGTCATAGAATAGCACAAAAATTACTCAAAGAACACCACTGAAGTCGATTTCCCAAGCAATTCTCCAGCAAGAATGAAGAATCCAAGTTGATTTCTAACGGAGTTATCATAAGTTTCTTTTATTTTAGTGGTTATATTGTATTTTTTTTGTGTTTATTCTTGCAACTATGAACTAATTATCTTAATACCTAGGAGAGATTAACCCTAGGATGGATTCTATTGTTAGATTTCTATTTTTGTCCAATAAAACCTTAGTTCTTTGTTTTCAATTATGAATGCTTAACTGTTCTTGGATTCATAATTCTAGAGAGTTGATCCATGTTTGATGTGCATAAGTTTAAGGTTGAACAGACCCTTCTTATGATTAGCTCTTACATAATTGAATGGAGTTGCATGAAATCTTAAAAATAAGATGATATAAGTCTATTGGATTAGAGTCAAATCTAATAGAAGGATCCATAAAACGAATTAATGCGATAAAAGATGTTCTAATTAAAAAAATCTCAATTAATCAACTTAAAGTTAGTTGCTCTTATTCTTGAAAGAGATATTAGCATAAATTAGACATTTCTACGAAACAAAGAGCTAAGAAAAGAATTTACATAAATTAGATTGAGAATTACAGATGAAATTTAAGTGGATTCTTACCTATTTATAATTTTATCACTTGATTGATATTTGGTTGTTTTTGTGTTTTATTTCTTTGACGTATTTGCTAGTTAATTTTAATTTTAATTAATTTTTTAAATTATTAGGTTAAATAATGGGATTAATGTTAAAAAGAAAGTCAACTTTTAGCCTTAGGGAGTCAAAAGTGCTGGAGGAAAAAAATATTTGCAAAATTTTAATGATTTATTTTAATGTATTTGTTTATATGTTTATTTTAAGGGGTAGGGACGTTTATATTTATAAAATATTACATAATATTTTTAAAAATTATTTTAATAGTAAAATTTTTTTAAAAGAATTCATTTTAATATCAAATCAATTAAAATATTATACGATATTTTAAAATTGATAAGAAAGTAGCTTTTTATGGATGTAATTATAATTTTTAAAATTTAAAATAAATTGTGTAAAAATAAACAAATTCACAATCGTAGTAAGCTTGATGATCACGATGTTTAACAAATAATTACGATGCCCGTGTTGGGACCGCATTTGGCTGACTATTAAATCAAGTACGTGGCCTGAATTATCATCTCAAGACTTTTTTATTACAGATTTTTTTTTTGCAGGACAGATTTTTGTTTTTGTCAGGATCCCGCGGGGTTTATCTTTATAAAACTTACGCAGGAAACCAATAGCTCTGAATTTCGCTCGTTGGGTCCTATTAGTGACGCATGCACTATGGGATTCTCCATAGAATTGCATGAACTAATCATTTTGGCAATTCTTTTCACCATATTTGTGGTTTCACTTTCAATCCATGGTGGAGACAAGAAGAAACAGCAGAGACCAGCACCGCCAGAGGCAGCAGGGGCCATGCCTTTGCTTGGTCACCTTCATCTTCTCGGAACAAATCAGCTGCTACATAGAGTACTCGGGGACATGGCCGACAAGTACGGACCTGCGTTCTTGGTCCGACTCGGCAGTCACCGGGCACTTGTGGTGAGTAACTGGCAAGTCGCCAAAGAATGTTTTACAATCAATGATAAGATCTTTTCAACACGTCCAAGATCCTTAGCCTTAAAACTTATGGGGTATGACCATAAAATGTTAGGCTTCGCACCTTATGGACCATATTGGCGCAGTTTAAGGAAGCTAGCAACGCTTGAGCTCCTCTCCAGTCGTCGGATGGAGTTACTTAGGCATGTTCGGGACACGGAAATTGATTGTTTTATAAAGGAATTATACGAGCAAACAGTGAGGAGCGGAGGCATTGCAGTAGTGGAACTGAAGGAAAAGATAGGCAGCTTGGCAACCAACATCATAGTACGGATGATAGCTGGAAAAAGATACAGTTGTGGAAGTGATTATGAAGAATCAAAGCGATGCCAAAATGCCATTGCTGGTTTCTTTCATATGGTGGGTTTAGTCTTGGTTTCAGATTGGGTTCCTATTCTTGGTTGGATTGATGTTGTGATGGGACGCATAGCCAAAATAAAGAGGATATCACAAGAGTGCGACATGATAATTGGAAGCTGGGTTAATGAGCATCGCCGCCAAAGGAGGCTTGGGGAAAACATCGAAGGGGACCAAGATTTCATCCATGTCATGTTGTCTATCTTGGATGATAACAATATTCCAACTGAAGAGGCAGACACTATCATTAAGGCTACTTGCCTGGTATGCAAAATTGTTAATTCAGCTATAAATAGAATTACAATTATCAACGATTTCATTCAAAGCTAACCTGATTGCAGAGTCTTATCTTGGGCGGCATCGATGCAAATGTGATCGTGTTAACATGGGCAGTGTCGTTTCTGTTGAACAACCGCCATGTGCTAAAAAGGGCCCAAGATGAACTTGACATCCATGTTGGAAAGCACCGGCAAGTGCAAGAGTCAGATATAAACAAATTGGTATACTTGCAAGCCATTATCAAGGAAACATTGCGGATAAAGCCACCAGTGCCTCTATCAGCACCAAGGGAAGCCATGGAGGACTGCACAATAGCTGGTTTCCATATTCCGGCGGGCACTCGCCTTTTCCCTAACATATGGAAATTGCAGCGTGATCCCAGCATTTGGGAAAAGCCTTTGGAATTCCTGCCAGAGAGGTTCCTCAATGATCATGCTAACATAGATGTAAGGGGTAAAAACTATGAGTTTTTACCATTTGGTTCTGGCAGAAGGATTTGCCCAGGTATTACATTTGCACTTAAATTCCTGCCCTTAGCATTGGCTCAGTTGCTTCATGGATTCGAATTGGGGACAGTCTCGGACGCAGCAGTCGACATGAGTGAAAGCTCTGGATTGACTGCTCCTAAAGCTACCCCATTGGAGGTTACTCTTACCCCACGCTTACCTGCCATTCTTTATGGGTAATTGGGAATATATATGCCATCTGCACCCTATTGGTTTGCAGTTCAAGTTAGTGAGACATGTAGGGGTACGTTTTCTGTTGGTCCAGCTCCACAAAAAGAGTTACTACTCATCCTATTTCCTAGAATAAAGAAAGGAACAGATTTCCTCTGCTCTGTTTATCTGCCTCTATATGTGACCAATGAATTTCATTTCTTTTTCTTTAATTCAAGTAATAGAAATAGTTGATTAAATGAAAACCAAAAGAAAAAAGAATCAATTTCAAAACTTGAAACTACAGAAAGGATTGTAGACTATTTTAAAGAGAGAACTCCAAATTGAAGCTTTGAAATGCACCTTAAATTATTATCATAAATATAATTTTTGTAATTAAAAATTTTAATTATATTAATAATATTGTTAAAATATAAAAGTTAAACAAATAATTACTAACTAGAAACTCTATCATATATGTACATATAAAAATCACATATTTAAAATATAAATTTGTATTTAAAAATAATATACAATAAATAATGAAATGTATAATTTGAAACTAATTAATAATAATAGCAAATAAAATATGTATAATCTTAAAAAAATAGATTAAATTGTAAGTATAACAAAATTCAAACACGGATGGTTTAGAACAAACAAGCATGCAATCAACAAGAGTTGCAACTTTGTACGGACTGGTCAATGTTCCCCATCCCCTCGATCAAAGATAAGTAAGTGCTGTCATCAGGGGTAATTCCTTGACTAATCATCTCCTTTAGGAGTTCTTCAGCAATATTTCCTTCCTGGTTTTTGCAAAAACCTTGTATGAGGGCATTATAAGTGAGGAGGGTTGGATTGAAACCTGTACTCAACATCTCATCACGAACCCTTAATGCGTCCTTCATATCACCTCTTCTGCTATACCCACTAATTAGAGTGTTGTAACTAACGTGATCAGGTTTGATTCCC
Source organism: Gossypioides kirkii (assembly GCA_005610355.1). Classification (NCBI taxonomy): domain Eukaryota; kingdom Viridiplantae; phylum Streptophyta; class Magnoliopsida; order Malvales; family Malvaceae; genus Gossypioides; species Gossypioides kirkii. The sequence goes on along the minus strand of CP032254.1, from coordinate 14,328,679 downwards.
CTTCGTTTCATTTCATCGAGAAGCTCACGAGCTTCTTCAACTCTCCCCTCCCTACAATGACCCTGCATCAAAGTATTATAAGTCACGTCGTCGGGAGGAACGTTCAATTTATCCATTTCCTTCAACAACAAAAATGCACGCTCCATATTGCCATTGGCACAGTGACCATCGATCAATGCATTGAGCATTATAACATCTACTGCAACTTCGCTCTTCATTATCTTCTCAAACAGGTTATCTGCTTCCGTCATTCTATTCCGCCTGCTTAAAGCATAGATAAGGGATGTATAAGTTATCCGTGTAGGTTGAATCCCCCTGGTTAACATCTCATCGTGAAAACTGAATGCTTTCTTCACGTTCCCACACCTGGAGAATCCATTAATTAAGATGCTATAGGTAATCTGATCGGGAGCCAACCCCTTTTCTCCCATTTCTTTAACCAAATCATCGGCCTCATCCATTTTACATTCCATAAACAAAGCATGAACTAACATGTTGTAGGTTGAGACAGTTGGTGATATACCCTGCTCTACCATTTCTTCCCGATAACGAAATGCCTTTCCCAAATCCCCTTCATTGCAATAACCATCAATTAAGATATTATAAGTCACAGCACTAGGAATCAACCCCATTTCTTTCATCTTCTCAAACATCTCAGAAGCTTCCTCAAGTCTTTTATCCTTACACATCCCACTAATAAGCGAACTATACGAATAAGAATCCGGCTGAATACCTTTACTTCTCATTGCATTCAAAACCAATCGAGCTCCTTCAACCCTTCCTCTTGAACAATAAGCATGAATTATTGTATTATAAGTAACAACATTAGGATTAACCCCTAAATTCTCCATGAACCCAATAAAGTCTTTTGCTTTGTTTAGCTTCCCTTCCTTGCACAACACGTTTATCATTATGTTAAACGTGTAAATGCTCGACTTAATTCTCATTTTAAACATCTCAGCATACAAAACCCAAGCACTTTCAGTTCTGTTCAACTTCAAAAACGTACTTAACAGGGCATTACAAGTCTCGATCTTTGGAATGAAACCCTTGTCTTTCATCATATAAAAACACTCTAATCCTTCATCCACCCTCTTCATTTCGCAACAAGCTTTTATTAACAAATCAAAAAGAATGGTTGTTGAAATGCCTAACCTTTCCCGAGCAAGAGCCAGCTCATCGAAAATGACTGCCACACCGGCAATGTCACTAGAAATATTTCGCTTTAAGAGATTTAAAGTGGGCTTGGGAGATGGGAGACGTGAGGCAACGGCAATGGCAAGGCAACGGGTTTTGATATCGAGTCGATGGAACTCAACATGAGAAGTGAATTGGAGGGCTAATTCAGGAGTTTTGTGGAGATTAAAGAGGACCGTTGATATAAGAGATGAGTCGAGGTTGGGTGAGAGGTGTTTGATGAAATGCCACTGAGAAGAGCGGGCAGATTCGACGAGTACATCAGGGGATATTTCGGATGAGGGGGATTGGGATTGGTCGGAGGTGATGGGTCGAGAGGCTGAAGAGGAAAGTGCAGAGAAGAGAGAGCGCTGGTGGGGATAAGAATGAAGAGTTTGGGGTTTTGGTGTTTGAGGATTTTGTAAGGTTTCATGTTATGGAAAAAGCAAGCAGGTTTTGATGGGACTGTTAAAGGGTTTGGAGGAGGAGGAGAGGGGTTTCGCAGTTTAGAACCTGATGGCCGGGGGAAAGAAGGGTTGACTCACAGTTTAGTCCTTTTCGAGGAAGATGAGAAACGAGCGAGCTTGTTTTCTTTCTCCTTTTACGTGTTCAGAAACTTGGGGCTTCCTTGTTTAGACATAACCTTATGCTTCTTTTTTCTTTTACTGTTAAATACTATTTTAGGTTTAATATATAAAAAAATTCCCTCTTAAATAATTCAACAATCAATTCAACTCTCAATTAAAAATAATCTTTAATCGAATATAAAAAATTAATTAAACCTTCGAAAAATGTACAATATAATATTTATACTTTAAAAGTATCCGATAAGATATTGAATTATCATTGTGTATTATTATAATAGTTACGGTTAACACCGTGAAATTTTTTTCAAATCACTAAATTAAAATATAACATTAGTTAAAAAAATTAAACAAAACAAAATAAATTAATTAATTAAACCTAAACCACGATTAATAACAAAAGGTAAAGTAAAAATTCCTGAAGTTCATCATGATAAAATTTTCAATTGTGTAAATTAATTAAAGTAAATATTTTTTTGAAAAAATAAAATAAAATTTTAGAATATTAAAAGATGATCTACAAGTATGAAGAATTTTCTCAGTTTTCAATTCCCAAAGTAATCAACTAATTTTTTTTTACTACCATAAAATTCTGTGAATTTTACTTGCGAATTTTTTTTCTTTATTTTTAACCTGAAGTTTTTAAAAGAAAATAGGGAAAATCAAATTTTTGTATTAAAAATTGCAAGCCCAAACCTATTCCTACTTGTATTATTTGAGATTGTCAAAATCCACATGCCCACTTTTCATTCACTAATAGATTGTCAAAATCCACATACCCACTTTTCATTCACTAATGCTTTTCATTTGCTAATTTAGCATTGTTAACTCCAACTAATAACTTAATGATTAATAATTCAAATACCACATTGAATATTTTTAAAGTACAAATACCATATTAAGCATTTTATGAAAACATTGATATCAAATGTGACATTATCCAAATTTAATCATAATAGTGATACAATTTGTTTTTCTTCTCTCCTTTTTCCTCAAATGTGACATTATCCATATATATATATAGTATTACATGTTATAAATTTATAATATGCTTGGCTTATGCATTTGAATAAAGATGAACAGCAACATTCTAACAAAAAATTGAGAGAGGTTAATCAACATTTTTGTATAATAGAAGAAGCCTACTTGAAGCTCCCATTTGGATCCCAATCAGCGACCAAAGGTATTGTTTTCTGACTGCAAACAAACCTTTGAGATCCAAATGGACTATTCAATAACTGGGCAATTTATTAAGGAAAATGTTCTGTTGAACAACCAGCAACAAGCACACAGCATAAGAAAACACATTCAAACATCAAACCCATAGCCATCCCCAGCAACTCAATCTCGTAGCATTACATATGTCTATATTGCTACAAAATGGGTATGATGCTTCAACGTCTGAAACATTCTTCGAACATGGATAAGAAAATATGACCATCCAAGTATACATGAAATACCCATATATTCGCATCCGAGTTCAAGTAAATAGATGTATGCTGCAACAAGTAAAGCAACCAACTGCCAACATGCATATTCGTTCGACACATTTAGATATGGAATATTTGTGTTAAACACATATATAGGCATGGATACAGATGTTCCACCAAACAAATACATTAGTACAAATCTTTATGAATATTAGTCATACTCATGTGGAAAGCATGTTCATATCTAAGCTCTTAGTGACAGAAACATAAAGCATCTCATCTGTTACTGAAGAAACCAAATTCATGTATTTCTTAATAGGGATTTCAATGTTAAATTAAATACACCCACGGATATACCAAAATTTCCTCACCAATGCTAGCAGCACAGCACGTATAAGGAACTAATCTCCAACAAAACATTCTTGCAATCTGCTATAAAACCAGTTTTACTTAAATGTAACGTTTGCCATCTGCAACGACAGAAAACAGCAATAACAAATGTCAAATTTTGGACTGATTTTGCTTCAGCAAACTTAAATATGTAAATAAGCTACCATGAAACAAACAGAAATCGAACCAATAAAAAAAACCCAAAAGAATTACTGTTCAACATCGCATCAAAATATAGTAAATTTCTGATGTGAAAATAAAATAAAAACAAAGGAAATTACTATATTCTGATCAATTAAAGGTTCAAGTTAAAGAAATTCTAGGTTAACGAATCAATAAAACTGTAAATTATAAGATAAATACAGTTCACAACAAATAACTCAAAATCGAAAACATCGTAGTTTAAGAAAAAATTAATAATTACCTGAAAGGTCTCAAGCAACGGCGACGGCTTGTCGTTTTGGAGGCTCAAGGTTGTTGTTTGATTTTTTGTCGGCGAAATCCTCGGCGTTGTAGATGACGGTGATGTAGAGAGAACAGCTGGGGCAGCGAGCGATTTCCTCGCCGATCTTTAGCTCCTCTTTTGTTATCTGAAAAAGATCGCCGCAAGGGCATGGATATGTGTATGCCTGCAACTCCTCGTTCCACTGCATGTCCTCTATCTCCACGTCGTCGTACGACATCGTTAGGTTGACCAAAGCTGCAAATTTTTTGGGTGCGAATCTTAGAAGAGATGAGGAAGACGAAAAATCTATTGATTTTTGCCCATTTGGGATTTAGGGTTCGTTTATCCTATTTTTATATGTAATATATTCTCACCTCTATTGGAGTAAGCAGGGGTAGTTTAGGGATGATCAAATTTTATATCTATAATATATATTTTCATTGGTGAAAGTACGTCTCTGTAATAATTGTATCAAATTAATTACCCTATTATTAAATAAATAAATTTATTTTTATTATTAAAATAAATCAAATTAAATTAAATTATAATTCTATTATTTAAAATATCATAAAAATTATTATTTTTCATTAATAATTCAACTCCAAACTAAATTTCCATTTGTAGAATCATACAAAGCTTAAATATCAATTCTATTAAAACAATACATGATAATTTTTTGGGATAAATCTCAAAATTATAAATCAATTTTGATTTGATGTGTAATTATATACATGAATTTTAATTTGGTATAATTATACACGTGAAACTCTAATTGTGGTTTAAATATGTACTTGAAACTTTAATTTTGATTTAATCATACACATTTAAAGAAATAACACATCAATTTATATTTATATTTATATTTATATTTATATTTATATTTGATAAATGTAATTATTAATGTATGCAATATATAAACATAAAAGGATATTATATCAATAATTGTGTTAATAATTTACAAAAATTGCATCAAATAAAAAATTCATGTATAAAATTACACAAAATCAAAGTTTATACATACAATTACACATTAAACCATAGTTTATGTATAGATTTGATATTTATCTCTAACTTTTTAGACATTGAATGTTATTTTTGTTGCAATGCGACCTTATTTGATTTTTTTAGGGCGAGTATTTAGTATGTTGATAGTATATTTTTTTAGGTATAATAACAAAATTAACCCCTAACGTTTGAGTGTTTAGTCACTTTGGCCCTTAAGATTTTTTTGGCTCACTTTCATACATAATCTTTGTTTTTTTGGTCAAAATGGTTATTTTTTAACAGTCTTGCTGACGTGGCCGTTAAGGCACTAACGACGCTAACGTGGCAAATTTTTTTCCACCTAGATACTTCCACATATGCAACTGTTGACGTGACATATAAGACAAAAATATGTCACGTCAGTAAAAAAATTTAAACTTAAAAACATAATTAAAATAAAGTAAAAATAATTAAAAAAATTTGAAGTTTACCCCACAATTAAAACAATTAGTAAATTTAAAACAACTTAAACAAAAACAAAAAAAGCAAGCCTAATCATCAAAAAAAATCAAAACCCTAAATCAAAATTGGAAGTACTTAGAGAGAATGAAGCAGCAAATAGGGAAGATGAAGAGGGTGATGATGAAGAAAGTGGCACATTGTTGAATCAAAGAGAAGGAGATGTGATTACGAGAAAAAATGAATCAGAGGGTTAATTTTGATTTACTATACATATTTTTTTTAACCTTTAGAAAGGAAAAAAATTAGGGTATGTTTCTATAATTTTCACTTTCGGTTATTTTTTAGGGTTCTTGGGTTTAGGAATTTTAGTTTAGGTTTTCAAATTTTGGGGATTTTCGGGTTTTAGGTTTTAAAATTTTGAAAATTTTGGGGATTTTCTCTTTCTAACGTGTTTTCTCTCTTTTGCAATGAGGATTTATTTTAGGTTTCAAAATTTTGAGGATTTTCGAGTTTTGATAGATTTTTTATTTTTCAAGAACTTTTCAATTTCAAATGTTGGAGAGGATTTTGAATTGAAAAAAGAATATTTTTTATTCAATTTTCTTTTTGTTTGGAATTTGAAAAGCCTTGGATAATATGGCTATGGAAGTGGAAGGTATTTCAAGCTTTTTTCTTGTTTTTTTTTCTTTTTGTTTTTGGACATTTCTTATCTTTTAATGAATTGAAATTTTTTTTTTGGATTGTTTTAATCATAAATGGGTAGTTTAAAAGTTTTGATTTTGTTCATGCAAAGACAGTTAAAGGAACAGAAGGAAAAAACCCAAAATTTGAATAAAATTAGCAACTACGAAGAGGTTTATAGAAGATTCTTTTGGGCTTTTCATTGTCTACTGTTGTGATTATGTTTTGTTCTTGTTGATTATGTTTTTCATTGTCCCCATTGGTGTTCTCTTTCGTAAAGATTCTTTTAAATCTTCAATCATGGGTAACATGCTCACTGTTTCATTTAGGGTTGCTATTGTTGCTTATGGAGAAGCCAAATTCAATACTTAGGGTGTTTTGTTACAGGTTGGAACTGTTACCTTTGAAGCTACTAGATTGGTTTTAATCCAAATCTTGTTGATTATGTTTTTCTTTGTCTTTTTTTCTCCCATAGAGTTCTTTGTAATGTGTAAAACCAGACATGTTTTAACATTAATAGGAAGTCTTCTGAACATAGTTCTTAGTTTCATCGTGTTTTGTTTGAGCAGAAAATGAGTTTATACATTTCCAGAAAATTTTTAGATTTCAAAAACCCAGATTTTCAAAAAATGGGTTGTAGTTGTTTGAGCAGATGATGGGGAAGAAGATGAAAGAATTGAAAATTAAAATAATTTAATAATTTTATTATTTCAAAAAAATAATTTTAATAATTTTATTATTTCAAAAAAATAATTTTAATAATTTTATATTTTAAAAAATAATTAAAAAATTTATATTTTAAAAAATAATTTTAATATTTTAAAATCATTTATTGACGTGACATATAAGACAAAATAATGTCACATCAGCAGTTGCAAACGTGGAAGTGCCTAGGTGGAAAAAAATTTTGCCACGTCAATGTCGTTAGTCCCTTAACGACCACGTCAACAAGACCATTAAAAAATGATCAATTTGACCTAAAAAACAAAAAGTGAACAAAACAAAACCTTATAAACCAAAGTGACCAAACACACAAAAATTAGGGGTTAATTTTGTCATTATGCCATTTTTTTATTACACAAGCACTCTTAAAATTTTACCGCTTGATTCTCTTTTTTAAATATTTATTTTTTAATATTTTATTATATCACTATAAGATATTTATCAATCTTTTGATCCTTCTTATGAAGTCTAAAAAATTCACTAGCAACGTACCAAATATTTAATAATACAAATAATAAATAAACTCGTTTAATAATAAAGAAACTAACTTGAATCAATCTCTATGACTTGTTAAATACATCAAAATTTTAGGTAAGTTTCAATTCTTATTGGGCTCCTCTTTTGACACATATACAACTTTAAATATATCATGTATTTAATTTTTAAGTAAATTATAAAAACAATCATTTATATACAATTTAAATTAAATTTTAATCATTAATTATTAATATCATCAATTTGTAATATTTTGATGATCATATTATCGATATTACTAAAATCCATGTCAGGGTCACATAATTTAAAAACTGATTTTTTAAATCCACCTTCTTCTTTTTTGTTCTTTTTCCTTCTTCTCCCTCTTTCTTTTCTCGTTCCTTTCTTTTTCTCTCTTCTTTCTTTAACCAAACCTCCAAAGCCATGGATCTTCACCAGACCTCCAAATTTCGGTTTGTTTTAACCTGTGGAAGGAACATGGCATATACGACGAATCCATCAACAAAGTTTCGTAACTTATGATGAAAGGCCAAATATCTTTATAGCTGCAAAAGAAAAAAAAACATAAACAACATAGGTTTCTTCCATGGATAGTTTCTTTTTTTCTCACCTAAATCACTAAATGGTTGGCTTTAATTCTCTCTTCCTTTGTCTTGAGTTGAGAGAGCGAAAATCTGCAGATAAATAGCAAAGATAATGAACACAAAGATTCAAGACAAAAAACCAAAATTTGGTGAGATGCAATTTATATATACCAACATTAGCCGCCAACAACAGAGCTTTACTCTACAATCAAAGATGAAAAAAAAAAAGGAAGAGAGGAAGCAGAACCCCTTTCGGATTTGACCAATTCAGGGGGGTTTGGCTTCTTTGTTCGTCGATCCTAATGGTCAAAGGTTGACTGTTGGTGAGAGGAAAGACATATCAGAAACTAGAGATGATCCGTGATACGAGAGAGCTAGAAATTGAGAAATGAAAAGTAGAAAGGAGGAAGAAAATCGAAAAGAGAATAGAGGAAAATCGAGAAATGCTGCAACGGTTAGGAGGTTGGTTACTCGACAGGTGATGAGGGGGCTCTTGGCCATACAGTGCCTCATATGGGGTTGAGTGGATGGCTGAATGATAGCTGGTATTGTTCCACCACTCTGCTAAGGGTAACCACAGTAGCTAATCACTTAGCCTCTCACCAGTCATGCACCTAAGGTACCCTTCCAGGCACCTATTGAGGACCTCTGTCTGTCCATCCATTTCAAGATGATAGGCAGTAGACATGTGAAGGCTTGTACCATGTCTTTTGAGCAGTTGTTGCCAAAACTTGCTCCTTACTTTCTCGAGCATTGCAACCATTCAAGCACATAACCCCTTCATTATGGAATACATAGAGTATTACCTCCCACACTTCCCTTACAAAGACAATGCATAATTATTACAAAACAATGCATAAATGACAAGGAGCTCAATGTTAAAAGAATTTGCTCTCCAAAACGAATTTAATCGGACCCTTATGGAAATTGAATAGCAAAGGCTCGAAAGACAAAAAGAGGGAAAAAAATATATTACTTATACAAAGTGCAAATAATTGTATCCTCTTCATGGGAAGTTATGGAAAATTCGAAATAGCTATATGATGATGTAATCAAATTAATTTGTACACGTAGAGCCGACCACAACTACCAGGGAAGGATGGAATTAGGGACCACTATACAACAACGGCTACGCCATGCAATGCAACTTCATATGCTCATTCATGGCGGGGCGACGAATCTTCTTCAACTCCATCACCTGTTCTGTAACTCGCCATATCTTGACAGACTTATCCAAGCTACCACTATAAACAACCCACTTTCGATCCGCATTGCATGATGTTTGACGATCTTCTTCAACGGCCAGGCATTTTACCGGGCCGACGTGACCTGTTAAGACAGAAACGCAACTGTGAATCCCACCATATTCTCGTCTCCACACGCATATGCTATTATCAGCTGAGCCGCTAAACACCAAATTCCCGGATGTCGCCAAGCACAGCACCGCCATTTTATGTTCCCTTAGGGCCCCGCCATGTATTAGCTGCTGGTCTTTACGTTCCCAGAAGTTGAGGACCCCATCAGACGATCCACAGTATAGCATAGCTGATTCTTTGTTGACAGCCAATGCGGTGACGGCGTTTTCTTGGTTCAACAACAATTGAACTACCAAATGTTTGGTTCCTTTCCCTGTTAACTCCCTCTTCCATACCTTAACTGTCCCATCCGCCGACCCTGAAAACACCAAGCAGTCCAGTCCAGCCACCACAGAGTTGATTGCGTCATCGTGAGCAACAATGGATTCCAAGCACTTGGAGTTGGCTAGTCGCCATACTTTCACGGTTCTATCCCAAGACCCTGAATACAACAGCCCAACTTCTTCATTCAAGCTCAGGCAAGAAACCGCATCGAAGTGCTTGATTCGAAGAACGCTTTTGTTTCTCCAAACTTCAACGTAGTTCTTAGGTTTGACGGACCATTTCAGTAGATCTTTGAAAGTTGGCAAACTACCGTATCTTTTGTGGATGATAGGGTTTCTTGATGTAACCTTCCAAACGCGGATTTTACCATCTTGATGACCTGTAAATACCCTATCACCCAACAGAATAATGGCTTTAACCAATCCACTTTTAGATTTAAAAGCTGAAAACTCCTGCAAGTTCTTCCATACGCGGATGTTATTGCTATCGGAACCCGTGTATAACAATCTCCCAGAAGCAGCTAACGAATAAACATGACCTTCTTCTCGTACAAGCGACGCAATGAGCCCCTTTTTGGCTAAAATCAAAATCGGGTGGAGTTGAGGCAATCCATGGAGATTTGATGTATGAAGTGCACAGGTTAGGGGGTGACATCATGTAAGGAGAAGCGTCACGGTGAGGGGAATGGCCTTCCACCCCAACAACCTCTACATTGTTATTTGTAGAGAACATTGAAGGTTCAGCTTGCTGGAGGAGAGTTTCCAGGTTTGGTCGGCCATACAGGCCTGTTTGCTCCATAATCATCCTTCCTTCCACTCTTATCATTTCTCACTAATTCACTAATTTCTACCCGATGAAGAACAAAACATGATGGAAGAAAAAATTGGAGAAAACTTTATAGATTATGTATTTGACGGAAAAATGAAGATTAAGATGGAATATTTTTAGTTCTATTTTCTGGAAAACAAAATGAACGGTGGGGGGTCAAGTAGTGTAGTTGGAGGTAACATGAGGTTCTGGGTTTTCGAGACTTGGTGGGTGAGACATAAGACGTAATCATCACAAATCGGACATTGGATGGTATATTTTTCTATACTTTTTGCTTATGTTGTATTTGTTACCAGTATATCTGTATATAGGTGAAGGTAACAGGTGCGCAAACCATCTTGCTAGTTTAGCTCAGGATGCGGTGGAGGGTATGGTAGAGTTGTTGGAACTGCTAGCGAGTCTCATTCCGCTGCTGCAGGAAGACATTGTTTTAAATATGGTAAAATATATGGCTTTCTCTACTATATATATTGTTATTATATGATTAATTCTATTTCAATCAAATTCATGTGTTGTAAGAAATTTTACTTTTTATATATTTTATTATACATATACAACACTCTCTAGTTCTAATTATATTTGTGGAATCTAAAAACTCTACTAGCAAATGTATTAAATATTTTCTCTTACTATATTACAATACAAATTTATAATTAGTAATCTATAAAATGTTATTAAAAATTTAATATTCAGCATTTACCTTTAATGGACTTATAGAATGCGGAATATTAATTACTGGGTTCGTTGTAGTAGATACCTTAAAAAATTAATGTATTAATAAAATATTATTTTTATTAAATTAGATTTTGGATTGGGCTTTAACTTTACAAAGTATATTTGAGTATTGAGTTTATTTCTTTTTTATTTTTGGACTTGAGATTTGAGCTATGATTAGTTTATTTTGACTTTAGGTAAGTATATTACTTGGGTTTAAGCTTAGTATAATATATTTGGATTTGGAATAAGGATTTTAAAATTAGGTGCATAATTTTAATAAGTAAAATAAAAGTTATTCAATTGTCAACGTAATATAATAATAACAATAAAAGATATTTTTGTCAATTCATATAGATTTGATGTACAAGTAGCAATTAGTATAATTTATGTTTTTTTATAAAAAAATTGAAATTTTTTTGTTATCGCATAAAAACAAAATAAATGGTTACATTCGAAATTAAAATATCAAAGTCCTTCAAACCCAACAAGTGGTTCCAGTGGAAAAGAGGAAGTTGTTTATCTTAGGGATCTCGGATTCGAGCACCTGTGTGTACAAGGTGTGTGTGCTTTGTTAAATGGTTAAAAAAAATATGAATAAATACTACCATGTAATCACACCAGTATATTCAAAAAAATATCAAAGTCCTCCCAACTTATTTTAAGCATGATTCAAAAAAATATTGAATCTAAAAGAGATCAAACCTAAAAAATCCGAATTCAAAAAAATCCAAACCCAAAAAAAACCCGAGCTCAATTCTTATAGGAACATGTAAAAATTTTCACAACCTTTATCTATAGCCAAACCGAAAATTTAAAATTTCCTCTCTTTTAGATAATTTCCCCTTTGTCTTATTAAAATCTAAAAAGTTTTTCACAACTTCCTCACGGGTTTTTTACCCAAATATTATAAAAAAAAAATTATTAATAACCAAAATGGTATCTCCAAATTATTATTTACTAAAATGGCATGTTTAGTTAAGTGGAGGGACTTTAAGTGGCGGCACTAAGGGGTATTTTTGACATGTGTTTTTTTTTATTTTTTTTATTTTTATATATTTAAAAATAAAAAAAATATTATTTTATTGGTGGAGGGACTTAAAGTGACGGCACTCAGGAGTTTTTTTACAGAAAAATACGAGAAAAAAATACCTGACACCCAATGGAGGAACACGAAGTGGCGGCACCAATAGAGGGTTTTTAAGTGGCAGCACTAAGGGGTGTTTTGCCACTTGGCAGCACCCCATTGTGTCGTGTGTGTGTTTATTTTATTTTGATTGTAAAAATTAATTTGGGTGGTTAGGAATTTTTAGGGTAAGTGATAAAAATTAAATGAAATAAAATTTTTGTTATAAAATAGGAAAGGGGGGAGCAAATAAACGGGAAAGAAAGAAAGAAAAGAAGAAGGAGAGGAAAGAAAGGTAATATGTTTATTTTTAAATTTATTTCGGTATGATATCTTTTTAAAATCGTATTTTATTTATTGAAATTTTATTTAATTTTTAACAGATTTATTGAAGATGGATAATCAATTTTTTGTATACATTTATTTTGATGGAGTAATTTTGAGAATATCGGTTGGATGTATATTTGATTGTCGGGAATAAATAGAAATGAGATTTCGTCGAAATATCTCGGTTGATGATATGAAAGCAAGGATTAGTGCAAAAATTTTTAGACGTTGTGAGAAAAGGATCTCGAAACTTTTCTACAAGTTTCCAGTTTCGACAGATCTCATCAAATTCACCGAGATGGAACTTGTAGACGATGAAGACGTGGAGACAATGATCGCTCTTTATTGTTCGAATCAAAGTGACCCAAATGCACCGGTTCAATTATTTGCCGAGTTAGTTGATGTGGAACCTGTACAAAATGAAGATCCAACTCCATTAGAAAATGAAGATTCAACTCCGTGTATGGTGGTTCCAGTATCGTACATTGAAAGTCAATCAATCGTACATGGGCTAGACATCGATCCTAATGCTGCTGCGCCCGAGAATGATGCAGATCAAGATGGTGTATATGATAGTAGTATTCCTTCTAATAATGAAGTCGATATTGATAATGATCCGGATGTGGATGAGGTCCCAGATGATATTGACGATGAAGGGGCGAATGACGATGAAAATCCAGTTACACATATTGTGATGCACAATAAGCCTCTTGGGGCACACATGTCGCTTATAAACCCCGATGCGACACATGTCAAGTTCACGGAGTACCCTGAAATAGTACCTACTCACCGATTGGCCGTAGCAGTAGATTGTGAAGAGTTGTTTGTGGGCCAAAAATTTGAATCCAAAGAAGAGTGCATATTTGCTATTAAGCGATATAGCATGAATGTGTCAATAGACTACAAAGTCACAGTGTCTAAACCAACATTGTATATTGGAGAGTGTTGGAAGTCGACGGAAGGTTGCAAGTGGCGGGTGCGAGCTGCATTTATCCAGAAGTCGCAGATGTGGGAGATAAGAAAAATTGATGGGCCTCACACATGCAGTTCATCACGTTTGTCAGAATATCATTGGAAACTTGATTCCAGAATCATCTGCACACATATCATGCCAATGGTTAAGGACGATTCGACTATCAAGGTTTCTACACTGATTGTGGACATGCAATCACGATTCCATTATCGGGTTTCATATCGAAAAGTATGGATTGCAAAATAGATGGCAATGGAATAATTTTCGGTGATTGGGATGCATCATACAATGAGCTGCAAGGATGGATAGCCGCAATACGATAGTACGTGCCGGGGATTGCGATTGAGTTGGTGACACAACATTATTATGACTTAGATAACAACATACAACCGGGAAAAAGAATTTTTCAGTATATATTTTGGACGTTTGATTCATGCGTTCGAGCTTTTCCTCACTGCAAGCCATTTATCCAAGTAGATGAGACGTGGCTATACGGGAAATATACGCAGATCCTACTAATTACGGTGGCTCAAGACGGGAATCAAAATGTGCTCCCGATCGCATTCGCTATTGTGGATAAAGAAGACATAGAATCTTGGGAATTCTTCTTGAGAAACCTGCGGAGGTATGTGATTCATAACAATAATATTTGCATCATCTCCAATAGAGGGAAGGGTATTATTACGGCCATTAGGTGTACTGGTGTACCATGAAAATCGATTTACTGTAGCCGACACATTACGGTTAACTTTCAACGAGAATATAAGAATGCAGACTGGCGGAGACGACTTGTGAAAATGGGCAAAAAATTAAGTTTCAAATTATATATTTAATGTTTTAATTTTAGACTGTAACTTATATTTTCTTAATATTCCTACAGCGTACGAGCTAGAGCCACACCGATTCCGGTAAAAAAGACCAGACTTGAGCGTGACATGGAAGGTCAAACGAACAAGCCTCTACGCGAGTGGTTAGGTATCATGGAACTGTGGCAATGGTCTCAAAGTTTTGATGATGGGTATCGATATAGTCAAATGACGACCAACCTGGCAGAGTCGATTAACGGTGTGTTCAAGAGAATACGACATCTTCCGATTTCATCCGTGTTCACTGCTACATTCTATAGGCTGGCTACCTTGATGCCAGTAATGGGGATGCGACAAATCAATCAGATGAACGCCGGACACGTATTTGTTGAAGCTGTCAAGAATGCAATGGATGCAAACCGTCAGAGTGCGAGGACGATGAACATTGAAATATATTCATGACAGTTTCAACGATTTCAAGTTATTGAGACCATTGAGCGTCGACCTGGTATCTCACCTAGGTCATACGGGGGTTGATCTCCAAAACAGACACTACGATTGCAGGAGGTTCGATACACTTCGTTATCCCTGTGCGCATGTCGTTGCAACTTGTGTTAAAGTATCGCTCAATGTTAAACAGTTCATCGACCCCGTTTACACTCTCCAACATACGTTACGTATTTGGGAAAACGAGTTCCCCGTCCTGCCTGACTTGTCCACATGGAAGGTACCTCCGATGACTTTCGAGCTTATCCCGAACAAAGGTTTACGAAGGAATCCGAAAGGTCATCCCCATATCACCAGAATCCGTAACGAAATGGACATCATGTAGAAAACAGACAACGGCAAGCTATATGGACTGTGTAGGCTAACTGGGCATACTTGACGTAATTGCCCTCAACGAACCTATCATATTGGTCAGTCATCCGGATCGAGTAGGGCTTAAGCTATTTGTATTAGACATTTTTAATTTGAAATTAATTAAGTTTATGAATGAATTTGAAATTAATTACGTTCAACATTTGTATTTAATTAATAATTTTTATATTTTTATATTTGTTTTGTAATTATGGTTAAGGATTTCTAATTTAGGGTTTTGGAATGTAATTTTTAAAAGTATCACAACCTCAAAATTTTTCATTTATTGTCTCTATTTGTGGTTTTTTAAAAATGTTTCATGTATAGGATTTATGGTCTGAAGTCTAGGGTTTAGGGTTTATGGTTTTAAGTGTTAGGTTTAGGGTTTAAGTTTTATGGTTTAATGTTATGAAATTTAAATAAATGATCAAATAGGTTAAAATATATGTACATTATGGAGAAAATATTCATCATTATAATTCATCAATAGTCAAATTTAAACACTATTAGATACAACCCTAGTATCCATGATTAGATGGTATGGTTCTCGAGGTATATTTTCGTGGTGGTCGACGTCTACATCGAGGTTGCTCGTCAAGCTCATCGTCATCATTAGGGTCCAATTGCCTCGCAGGAGTAGAATATTGCCCGGGAGGAGTAAAGTATTGTGATGGCTTGTCAAACTGAGGCTAGTATCCTTGGCTTGAAGAGCTATGCATATGCGACGATCCCGCAAAATCGGGATGATAAGAATTATCGTAATCCAATCTTCTTGTTGCTCTGGCACTAGCTGTGGCTTTGGGGCAGGAGCTACATGATAGGGGCGATCTTGTCGAGACATGTATGGTTTCCCAACTTCAATAAACCACTGCATGTACTGCACCGATGGCTGCAAATCCGGAGTGTACTCTATCGAAGGTGTCGAAATCTATTTTTAAAACGAAGTTTCAAAAAATATTTTAAAATTTGGAAAAATGGGAGTCGCCACCAATCTTTTATTTGGTGTGATTGGGACACCACAAAATGTTTAAAAAGCCGTTTTGAAAAATATATAGGTCTTCGAAATCCAAAAAACGAGTTCGGGAGTCGGTTACGCAGGAGGAAGGATTAGCACCCTCATACGCCCAAAATTGGTACCACATTGATTACTTTTGGGTCTTGCTTCGTGAAAACATTGAAAACTCGAGTAAAACTAAAATACGATCTTTGTTTTAGAAAACTTTATATAATTTCAAAAGATTCTAATTGAGGAAAATTGCCCGTGTGCTTCGAATTTCTAGGAGAACCGAAAATTGTGCTCAACAGGTTAGGGCACTATGTTCTCAAACTTTCGGAATCGAAGGACATTTGGTAGTCTTTAAAGAGGATATTCTATCGTATAAATTATTCGAAACTCACACCCAGCACGTTAGAGCATGGATTTTCGAGGTCTTCATACGAAATGACATTGCCTTGTTTTATTTTAAAATCCTTTGTATATATAAATATACATTTTGAGAACTTAAAAATTTCTTATTGAATTTAAAATGCAATCCTCGGACACATGACTTGGAAAATTTGCATATGGCATGCCCATTTACTTCGATTTTCGCAAAGAATTAAAGTCGTTACCAACACGTTAGGACACGACGTTCTCGAAATCTCGAAGTTAACAAGCATAAAAAAACTCAAAAAAGGATGTTCGATTCGTGCGAGTTATACGAAAAATCACACATGACACGTTGGGGCATGATTTTTCAAAGTTTCCACACGAAGGGAACTTTGCCTTGGTTTTAAAATAATTTTGAAAATGAACGTGTAATTTTTTAAATACAAATGAACAGTTATTAAGGTAGATTAAATAACACGAAGTAAGATAATAAGCAGATATATAAAATACAAGTGCATAATAATTAAGAATAAATGCAAATATTTATGAGGAAACAAAATGGTGTAATTTGGAGTTAAAAATGAGACTTTTTGGATACCTGGGGCAAAATGATAATTTTAGACTTTCGAGGATAAAATGGTAATTTTGGGAAAATATAGTGCTAAAAATGATATTTTAGACGTTTGAGGATAAAACGATAATTTTTGGAAAAATCGAGATCAAAAACAGAATTTTTGGACACCCGAGGGTAATTTGGTAATTTTTGAAAGTTTTAGGGTTAAAAATGGAAATTTTAGAAGTTCAGGGATAAAAATGGAAATTTTGGAAGTTTAGGGGTAAAAATGGAATTTTTGGAAGTTTTGGGGTCAAAATGGAATTTTTGGGAGTTCTAGGGTAAAAATGTAATTTTGAGAAGTTTTGGGGTTAAAATAGAATTTTTGGAAGTTTAAGGGTAAAATTGTAATTTTGAGAAGTTTTGGGGGTAAAATGTAATTTTTGAAAGTTTTAGGATCAAAAATATAATTTTTAGATAGTTTAGGGACCTTCAGAGAAATAAAACCAAAAACAAGTGATACGTGGCAGCCCTTCAGGCATCCTGAAGTTAAAGGACTAATTTGAAAACCATGAAAAATGTTTAGGCCAATTTTGTAATTAAATAGAACTTGACTTAAGGATTAAATTAAAATAAATTAAAAATAAAAGGGAACATTTGTAGAAATAAGCCAAAATTATGACACGTGGTAGCTTATGGTGCTTTCAAAAAGGTTAAAGGATTAAATTGAAAATGAAATAAAATTCGTGGGTAAATTTAAAATTAATTAAAAATATAAAAAGAATGAAATTATAGATTAAAAAAATGTTGAAGGACCAAAGGGGTAATTTCCCCATTGGTTAAAAAAATCTGATTCCTGTGGGTCAAAACCACATTGCAAAAGGGGTGGGGTTTCTTTATTGCAAATTTATGAGAAAAAACCATTTAACTCATTAAACTTCAAAAAAAACTTTCATCTTCCCTTTCTTTCTTTCTATTCTTCCAAACATTCTCCCTCCTTTTCTCCGGCCGATCAACCCAACCCGTCCAGCCGCCGTGGTCGTCGTACGCGGGTACCCCTCCTCCACGCGCTGTCGCTCAGGTAAGACCATCATTTCTTTTCTTTTATCCTTTGAACCTTAGATCTGGATCCAACTCTAAATCTGATAACTTAAACCCCTCTTCTTCTTCTTTTTCATTTTTTTTTAAAAGCCTTTTGTTTTAAAACTCAAAAGTTTCAATTTTACTTTTTTTAAAAAAACCTTTCTCTGGCCTCCTGTTCTTGGTCCCCTTTTATTCATCCATTATATTTAAAAAAATTTAAAAAGATTCTTATTCCCATTTTAAGAATGTTTTCATTTTCATTCTTCGCTCAACTCTGCTTTGGTCTTTTTTTACTTGTTGTTTAACAGGTTTTCGTCATGTCTTAAACTACGATGACGATGGCGGCTCGGGTGGCTTCGCCGGCGGTGGCTTGGAGGGAGTTGGACCGGGGCTCGGATAGTGACCACTCAGATCCAAAGGAAGACTTTTCGGTTATACATTTTTTATTCATTAATATTATCATTAAAAGTTATCAAATGTACTTAATATGTACTTAAATGGATTTCGAAAATATGAAAAGGATAAATAATGGCAGAGGTATTTAATAGGCATTAATATATGTTTAGAAATTAATAAAGGAGGTTAAGACATGAGTCATAATATGTCAATAAATACACATTAAAATACTTGATGAACCAACGTTTGAAAACTTTGAATCTGGTTTGGGATGGATTCTTGCTGCTTCGTATATCTGTTCTTGAGTAAATATTAACTGCTTCTTGATCTTTACAAATGCTTTGTAAGGTCTATTTTTGTATTGATTTTGCAACATGAAAAAAAAATCCTCCTTTTTACAAAAGATTGAATTTGGCTTTTAAAGCCTGAATTCCATCATTACAAGTTTTTCTTTTTTAATTTAAAATGCTGTCTATTCTTCTTTTGTTGCAGGTGATGGTGGTAGCAGATGGTGATGCAACTTGCTAGTGATGATGTGGCGCGTTTTGATTGGCTGAGATGGAGGTGTCAGCAATGCAAATGGAGGAGGCAGTTCAACTACCAAACTTAGGGTTTGACATTAGGGTTGAATAATGGGTTAAGGATTTGGGTAATTTGTATGGGTAGTGAAATGGATATTGGGCTTGTTTGAACTTGGGCCTACTTAGGCTTTGATTTGTATTTGGATTTTGGACTTGTATTTTGGACTTTTAATAAATTTAATTTTCAATTCAAAATAAATTCAAATTTAAAATAAATTTAAAACCCAAAATGATTTCAAATTTAAAATAAATTCGAATTTAAAATAAATTAAAATTTTAAATTAAAAGTTGGGTTTGGAGTTGGGTTCGGTCAAAATTGGGTTTCAACAGGAGGTACTCGCATCATTCGATTGTTTCATACATAAACATATTGTCCTTGCACACTCCCCCAATCAGAATTTGCTTTCCCCTTCTTATCTATCCCATGGATAGACCCTAATTGGAATGACGGTTGCGGGATAGGCTGTTTACAACCAAACTGTCGGAGTACTCGATCCCCGGCATACCACTCTACTGTTTGAAAATTGATTATCGGTGCGTTAATGCACCATTGGTCTGAGTGGAGGAATGTCGAGGCAGGAATAACAGCGACGATTTCTGGCTATATATATGGGGTCCAGATGAACTGCACAATTAATAACATGTCAAGATATTAATAAGAGTAAAGTAATATAGTTTAGTAACATGCAACTATATTAACACGAGTCAAGTAATATAATTTAACATGTTAATGAATAACATACCTCTTCCCCGGCATATTTCTCGAGCATTAAACGATACATAAGAACTATGTACTGCCTCCCGATCCCCGATTTTGTTTTCCATCTAAGAAAACAAAAAACTTGTTAGAATAATATAATAAATAAAATATGTCAAATAATTAAAATTTTGAGTATATGGTAATCACCTGTTAACGAGTGAAAAAACATATGTTTGGTGCCTAACGGATGCCAAGAATGGCATCCGATAAAGTGCCCAAGATTTCAATAGCACTAGGCATCCACTTATATCCCGGGAATAAGGGTGTGTGGCGTGACAAAGTTCTCAATATAGCATGGCAAGAACTGAAGATCCCCAACTATATTCATGATTTTTGCCAGCTCTTGAAACAAACTAATATCGGTGACCGGTACACCATTGATTGGTAGCCCTACTTGGACCGCAACATCCTCCAATGTCACAGTGCACTCCCCACAAGGCAGATGAAATGTGTGGGTCTCCGGGCGCCAACGCTCCACCAATGCACTGATTAAATCATATCTTAACTCAAATTTTTGGATCAATGCCGCTGATCCAAATCCGACATCCCGCAAGTACGGAAGCAGACGTTTATGAGTGGGAAAATTGAGGCCCTGTGCACGACCCCTCAATGAACGATACGCAAGTTCTTCCTGTTAATTTACAAAAATAGTTAGTATAACCAAAATTAATTTTGTAAACAAATAATAAAATCATGAATGACATAATGAACGAATAATAATTTTTTTACATTCATATTGGCTTGGTGCGTATCCGCATTCACCGATTTGGCTATGTGAGGATATTCCGAGTTAATTAATGAAGCCATTCTGCAACTTGAAAAAAAATTATCAATTAGTTCAATACATAAGTTTATCAATATAATACAAAAATAATAATTAAATACCAAAATGAGTTATTTATTAAAATGGTACAAAATATATATTTATATACCAAATTGTTATCCACACACCATTATTTACTAAAATAGTACAAAATAAAAATTTATTTTAATAATTAATTATTTTTTATATTATATTTTGGTAATTAATTAGCTAGATTTAACTTTTTGTGAATTATTAAAAATCTCTTATTTTTATAAAATAATAAATTTATTTTGGAGTATTTTTTATCTTTTTATATTTTATATAAATTTAAAACATACATACATTCACATGAGATCCAAATTAAAATTATTAATTTTATCATTTAAATACAAAATATTTAAAATTTTATATTTATTTTTTAATAATTTTATTATATAACTAATTTTACTCGTATTATATAACTATTTTATAAATATACTCTAATATTATTTCAATTAAATTTTTTAATTTCATACTTGTAACTAATTTCATCCCATTGAAAACACATGCATATTAGACAATCATATCAACCAATTCCATTCAACTACCAAAACTTAATTAATTTATAAATTTCACTTATTTAAATAATTCAACTTTTATTTAAACAAATATAACTAAATGCTATACTATACTTGATTCTATTTAAATTTAAACATTATTAAATTTTAAATCAATAAATATGAACAATAATATTTCTTACTCACTACTACTTACTAACAAAATTAAATTAAAATAAATTAATAATAACATAATAATCAAACTTATATTTCTTCCCCTCCTCTTAATTTACTCAACTATAACAACATTAAATAACAAATCAATTAATTATTAAATTAAACAAAACAAAAAAATTAAAATAATCAAATTAACTAACAAATTAAAATATTTTAAAATTAAATTTAAAATTAAACTTAAAAAATTAATTAAACTTATCTTTCTTCCACTACTCTTAATTTACTATTTTAATCAACCTATTAAACAATTAAAATTATAAAAATAAATCAATCACATTACTACTACTAACTAACAAATTAAATATTTTAAAATTAAATTTAAATACAAACACATTATTTTTTTCTCCTTCTCCTTCTTCCCCTTCTCTTTCCTTCTTCCTTCTTCTTCTTTCTTTCTTTCTTTCTTTTTTCCTTCAATTTTCGTTGGTCCCCCTACCTATTTTATAACAAGAATTTTATTTCATTTAATTTTTATCACCCATCCTAAAAATTCTCAACTACCTAAATTAATTTTCACAATCAAAATAAAATAAACACACACACGGCACAATGGGGTGCTGTCAAGTGGCAAAACACCTCTTAGTGCCGCCACTTAAAAACCCTCCATTGGTGCCGCCACTTCGTGTTCCTCCATTAGGTGTCAGGTATTTTTTTCTCGTATTTTTCTGTACAAAAAACCCCTGAGTGTCGCCACTTTAAATCCCTCCACCAATAAAATAATATTTTTTTATTTTTAAATATATAAAATAATAAAAATAATAATAATACGTGTCAAAAATATTCCTTAGTGCCGTCACTTAGAGTCCCTCCACTTAACTAAATATACCATTTTGGTAAATAATAATTTGGGGATATCATTTTGGTTACTAATAATTTTTTTTATAATATTTGGGTAAAAAAACCACTTCTTCACCAACCAAACAATATCTATTGTAGGTAAAAATAATAATAAAAAAGTTATGATTGAGATATAATGCATTTATACTATTATTTAAACTTTTAACTGTTTTAGTATAATGAGTCAATTGAAAATTAATTTGGTTAAAAAATTATAGGAATATTTTTTTAATTAAAATAAATAATATTATTTGAGAGTATTTTAATATTTTTACTTTAAGGCTCTGTTTGTTTGTCAGTTGTTGATTTTTCAAAAAATATTTTATTTCTTTTACCATGTTTGTTTGATCGAAAATTAATTCCTAAAGAAATTCATTTTCAAAAACACGAGAAAATGTCTCCCTTTTTAGGTAAAATGTCTTACAGATTTTATTTCCATAAGACATTTTCCATTCCTCACCCTCATCACCGAGCAATTCTCTTTTCCTCCTCTTCATCCAGGTTATATTCTCCTTTTCTCTCTATTGTTATGAATGATCCAGATTTGTT
The DNA here is from genome assembly GCA_005610355.1 of Gossypioides kirkii. Classification (NCBI taxonomy): domain Eukaryota; kingdom Viridiplantae; phylum Streptophyta; class Magnoliopsida; order Malvales; family Malvaceae; genus Gossypioides; species Gossypioides kirkii. The sequence continues at coordinate 14,305,747 of CP032254.1, read as the reverse complement.
TTTGAGTGTGCTTTTCTCTCTATTTTTTTCTCTCTATTGTTATGTTTTTCAATTCCTTCACCCAGAGTATGAAATTTTGTGGGGGGTTTAATTTCTTGTAAGAATGGTTGCAATCAAAATGTAGAGAACAGAATATTAAAACAAGGGTATTCAGTTAATTTCATCTAAACGTTTTTAGGCCTTTGGTTCTTTTGGAGTATAATATAGTCTTAAGTTTTGGTTCTCTGTAATAGAAAAAAAAAAGAGAAAATTTATTCAACTTTATATTCTTCGACTTTCCAGCAATATCTCTTGGGATTTCTCTTACAGATTTGGTTTCCTTTGCTTTCAATTGTAGCATTTTTTCGCAGCAGTTTCTTCATCTCTGTGTTGTTTTTGTTGATATTATTGAGAGACAATGAGAGTTGTCATAGCTGAAGCTGGGAACTTTGAGGAGCTATTGTATTTGAATGAAAATTTTGATTTTTTTGTTGGTGTAATTTATAATTATGTGTGCTGGTTAAATTCATGTATTTTTTTTTTATCTGTAAACTGATTTTCCCATGACTAATTTGTTATTCTCTTTTGTTCCTACTTTAAATTCTATATTTTGCTTATGCTCTAAAGCTTTGCTTGTAATATTGTTTACTTAGTCTGACTGCAATCATTTTCTTTCTTGGAAATGAATCAGTTTAAATCCAATGTCACTCTATTTAATTTCTGTTGTTGTAAATTTTGAGATAGCTTGTGAGATCAAATGCATTTGCACGTGTGCAAGTTTCTAATTTCTTTTGATATTTTCATTTTGAGATAGGTTATTTATGTTGTTCATTCATAATATTTTCAGAAAATCTGTGAAAATATTTTATATGTATTCATCCAAATATCAAAAAATATTAATTTTTTCAGAAAAGTAATTCATTTTTCAGAAATTATTTTTCGAAAATCATTTTCAATCAAATTAACGGAACCTAAAAATCCCAATAAAATATTCATATGATGAAATTCAAACCTACACCAATTGCATTAGTAAAACCTTTCATTTGTCATTCAATTAATACTTTATTTTTACTTTCTTTTTTACATTTTAATTTTATTATGCATTTTTTATTACCTCAATCAGTTGTATATCTCAATACTATATTTAATTAAGTTGGTGCTACAAGTTAACTCGACATCAACTCAAAATTTATAATTTCCAAGTTCATATACATGTGATAAAGCTTTTAATATTTATCTCAATTTAATAAATAGGTAAATATTTAAGAAAAATATAAAAATTATGATTTAGTACTGATTGCATAAATTTTGGTTGGGAAAAAGATAAAAAAAAAGGGACATGGGTGGGTCAAAGTGGCTATCAATTACCCTGATAAAAGATGTGGATATAAGTTTAGAATAAATATGTGGCTATAAGAAAGATTTAGTATATTATACATTTTGTAATTATATTTGATAAAAGTTATATATTTTAATATTTAAATATATTAATGTTAAATTTTTAGGATTGATTTGATGATATTATTAGGTTTAATTTTTCATAATTTTGTTAATAATATAAATTTAGTGTTAATTGTGATTTTGTTTTGTCTTATATTTAGTTTGTCAAATACAATTAGTTAGATGTGATTTATTTTATATTTTAGAGTTAATTTGGTGAAAGTTAATTAACTTGAAGGTATGAAGTCAAATTTTGTTTTTAGAAGTAGATTAAGGGACCTTTTGGATGGGCGGCGTGTAGACCTATTCATGGATCGAGTTATTCGTCCGGGCTCACAGGCCTGCCCAAAATTTGGGAGGTTTGGGCAAATAAATTAAGCTCGAAAAATAGTTTTGGACAAAAAAAAATAGACCCACTTAAAATATGGGTCGAGCTCGTGCTTGAACATTCGAGCCCAATCTTGACTCGGCTTGACTTGTTTTTAAGTTTATAATACTTTATATAATTTTTTTATATATTATGTAATTTAGAACATTTTAAAAAATAAACATAGACTAAATATATAATACTATTCTAATTTAAACATTAAAATAATATTAAGATAACTATATAAAAATTTCAATAAATAAAAAATGTAAAAAATTATTAAATATTAAAATAATATAAAATAAATAATTTTAAAAAAATTAAAAATAATATGAATGAGCCTAAAATGAGCTTATGTTAGTCTTTTATAAATATGGACAGGTTTGGATAAAATTTTAAGACTAGATTTTAAGTCGGGCCAGACTTGGGCAAACATAAAATATGTTAATATCATGCTTAGATCCGATCCAAACCCAGCCTAACTCGGCCCATGAGCACCTCTAACAGTGTGTTTACTTACTGTTAGTATAAAAACAACGGTGACAATGAGATTATATATTATAATGATACTATAACATAAAATAAAAAGAAAACAAAACTCGAATCCAAAGAAGCCCTAAAGTTTTTTTCTTATTTGATTGTTTTGAATGTATCTGAGATGCACCCAAATAACAGCATCCTCTTCATGAAATAATGAAATTACTCATAAGGTTAAAGCTTCTTCCTTATTGAATCAGGGTTTTCATTGATTTGATTGTCCAGAACCATATTATTTGTTATCATTGTTACATTAGTTTATTTTAATGGTGTTAATTAAAAATTTAAAATAATATAAAATTAATTTACTCTTTTTAAGTTCAAGTATCGATTAATTTTTAAAAAAATTATGTATCAAGTAAATATAAGTTTCCTATCTCCGCATATATTAACTCATTAATTTTTATACTTTAAATTTTTACATAATTTAATACATCAACTTTTATATTATCATAATTTTTAATTTCAGTTCCTATACTATGCTCAAAATTGAATTTTAAGTTTTATATTTTAATTTTATTTCTCAAGTTTCTATTATAAAAAAAATTTACCAAACACGTTCCTATATATTCATTATTAAAAACAAATTTTTATTTCTAATTGTTAAGCATGTTTTTTAATTTTTAAAATATAGAAGACGAAAATTCTTTTCTCGGTTATTTCCAAAGCTTACAAAGAAAAAAAATGAAGTGAGTTAAACAAAAAGAAAAGTACTTGGACAAAAAGAAACTAAATGATTTAGACAAATTTTTTTTGTCGATAATTTAAACCAATCAATCGAACACTACTTGAAAACGGCTCTTTTGTTCAAAAATGAAATGTTCCAATTGCTTTTGAAAATTCTTGTTTCCATTGAATCATTTGTATCTATATGCATTAAGATCCTCATTCATGAATCTCTCGATTTGAAAAATCAAAATAAAAGGACCGAACCATTTCTTTTAGTTTTTTTTCAAATTCGATAAATAAAAAATATTTTAAAAAATTAAACGATAACTTAATTTTTATAAATCAAAAAACGAATATGAAAATACTTTTATTCTAAAAGAATCATACCAAAAATAAAATAAAATTAAAAAACATCATCACAGCTCATTTGCCATGGTGTGCACGCTATCAGTGACAATCTCATCTCATGGCACTGTTGACTTTATTTTTTAATGTTTTTAAAATTAGAAATTATTTATTATTAATGCTATGTGTCGAAACCACCCCGAGAACGAAGGTTTCGAAAAATTATTTTTAATATTTTGGAAAATAAGGAGTAAAAAGGGGGTCGCCACCAATCTTTTATTTGGGTGCGATTGGATCACCACAAAACGTTTAAAAACGTTAAAACGTCGGTCCACGAAATCCAAAAAAATAGGTTCGGGAGTCGGTTACACACGAGGAAGGATTAGCACCCTCGTACGCCCAGAATTGGTACCACATGATCATTTTCGGGTCTTGCTTTATGAAAACAATGAAAGCTCGAGTAAAATTCAAAATACGGTGTTCATTTTGAAAGGCTCTGTGTGATTTTAAAGGAGACTTTTTTTAGGAAAACTCGTCCCCGTATTTTGATCCTCTTAAGAGAATTAGAAGACGTGTCCAACACGTTAGGGCACTATATTCTCGGAGTTTCAAAATTGAAAGACGTTTAGGGAGCTTTTGAGGAGAGTATTCGTTCGCGTGATTTGTACGAAAATTATACCCAGCACGTTAAGGCACGATTTTTCGAGGTTTCCACGTGAAGGAACATTGTCTCGTTTACTTAAAAATTTTGGATATGGATAGGGGTGTGTTCGAAAAACTTTTGAAGAGGATATTTCTTTCGCACGAATTACGAAAATCACACCCCGCACGTTAGGGCACGATTTTCGAAGTTTTCACACGAAATAATATTGCCTCGTTTTTGTCACGAAAATCCTTCGTATATATATTTTGAGAACTTGAAAATTTTGTATGAAGATTAAAATGCAATCCTCGAACACATGATTTGAAGGATTAAAAGGAATACTCGTTTACTTCGATTTTCACGAAGAATTAAAGTCGTGACCAACACGTTAGGACACGACATTTTCGGAGCCTCGAAGTGAACGGGCGTAAGAAAAACTTGAAAAGGATATTCGGTTCGCGCGAATTATACGAATAAATCATACCCGACACGTCAGGGCGTGATTTTTCGAAGTTATGCTCGAACCGAACATTGCCTCGATTTTTTTAAAGTAATTTGTAAATGAAAGCGTAAGTTTAAAAACATGAGTAGCGATTAATAAGAGAAATTAAATACGAAGCAATATAATAAGCAGGTAAGCAATATGCGAAAATATAAAATGCAAGTGCAAACAAATGCAAATATTGATAAGGAATAAGAGTGAAAATGAGACCTTTGGATACCCGCGGGCAAAATGGTAATTTTGGTGAAATCGGGGTTAAAAATGGAATTTTGGAAGGTTCGGGGGTAAAATGGTAATTTTTGGTGAAACCGGGGTTAAAATGGAATTTTAGAAGGTTCAAGGGTAAAATGGTAATTTTTGGAAGTTTCGGGGTAAAATGGTAATTTTCGGTGAAACTGGGGTTAAAAATGGAATTTTAGAAGGTTTGGGGGTAAAATGGTAATTTTTGGAAGTTTCGAGGTCAGAATGTAATTTCTTAAAATTTTGGGGTCAAAATGTAATTTTTAGACTGTTTGGGGTCCTATAAACAATAATACCAAAGAGTGGGTGACACGTGGCAGCCCCACAGGCATCCAGCAGTCAAAGGATTAAATTGTAAATCTTGAAAAATTCTTGGGCCAATTTCGTAGTTAAGTAAAAGTTGATCTAAGGATTAAATTAAAACAAATTAAAAATGTCAGGGGCTAAATGCATAAATAAGCCAAAAAATGACACGTGGCAGCCCCTTAAAAACAAACAGTCTCTTGGCCTGGTCGAAGCCTGTTATTGATCTCTCCTTCCTTTGAAATTGAATGCTGTTTTGGTGCTGGTATATGGCTTTGTATGCTTGTAAAAACTATCTTTCTATGGATTGTTTGAATGTGTAACCAAGATACCTATGTTGATTTTTTTATGAAAAGATTCGTCTATTGATTTCTCTCAAGAGGGTTCGTGTTTTCTTCAGATCAGGGGTTCTCCCTTACAACAGAAATTAGGTTGGCTCTTATAGCCATTTTCACCATAATTCTCTTTTGTTTGTTACAATTAAATGCTTGTCTAATCCTTCTTTTCCTTTTTTGCAGGATCGGTAGTGGCGGTTTGGAGCTGGTGAAGGCGGCTGTGGCAGAAGCAAGTGGAGCTGAAGATGGTGACTGAGTTGCTGACGTGGCGCATTTCCAGTGGCTGAGGTGGTCAGCAGGCAGTGCAAATGGCTCGTCTCTGGGTAGATTTTTAGCCCTCATTGGGCTGCTGTAATTGGGTCCGAAAATGGGCCATTGTAACTTAGAGTCCATTTGGGCTTGTAGACTTGGATTTCGAATTGGGCCCAATTGGGTCAAAAGATTTGTAATTGGACTTTTCTTTTTAAATTTATAATAATATTAAATTAAAATTAAAATTAAATTTAAAATAAATTTAAGATTAAAATAAATTTAATTTTCAAATGGGTTGGGCCCGGTCGAAATTGGGTTCCAACACTATGTTTAGTTGTAGTATTATTTTTACCACATATTTTAGTTAATGGTTAGTTATAAATTAATTATAATTGGTAATTTTTAATTATTTACAAATTTGTTTATAGCGAAGAGAAAGAATATTTTTCGTTTACAAGTGCTTTTACTCATAATTTTTTTATCATATATTTAAATTTTTACTAATTATTATTTATTTTATATCTAACTGTTTTAAAATATGTGTTAAATATATTTTTTATTACACTAATAACCGAACATAGGATAATAGTCAAAATTCAAGATTGAAATTAAAAAAATAAATTGAATTAATCATATCATTTTTTTTATGAAAGGGAAAATCATTAATTCATTTCATGAATGAGAATTCAAAGAAAAATAACAAACACCCATTATAGACGATGAAGGATAAATTTCATCAACATAACAAAGACTTCAACCTTAACATCAATAGAACATATGGCACGTTGATATTAGTTTTGTCACAACTCAAGCACGACATATCTGAAGCGATTTTAAGCAATTAATATAATAAGAAAACCAGTCCTGAATGGTTCAAAACGGTGGGCAAGAATAAGCGAAAGAACCAACATCCACCAAACTAGAGAAGACAACGATAAAATCATTCCTAAAATTATTTGTAAAAGTAAGACTACATGCATAAGTAAGACTAAAATGTGTTACAAGAGCAGACACAAACTTTTAAAAATGAAGACTTATTAAACAATGAAAAACAAATAAAAATCATATAAAATTTAAGACAACATAGTTCCAAACCGGCTCGTAAAATCATTTATTATTCTGAAATATTCTCAAAACAAAAATTAAATTAAGAAACCGACGAAGAACCACCTATTTTCGAAGAGAAAGTGTTGGTGGAGTTTCAACGACGACAGATACCGTCATTTATCCATCACAACTTGTGAAAGTAACAAAAATATTCTTAACATATATCTACAAAGAAAAAAACACATGAAAAGAATGAGAAAAAAAAGTGACTGGTAACCAAGGTTAGGTAAAGAAAAAAAAGAAAAAGCTTGAAGAAAAAATATAACAAATTTTAGGTTTCCTCTATAACTACAGTCATATAGTTTTATTCAAAGAGGAAAAAAGCCTTTTTAAGTGCTTCATTTAGATTAGCCCTAGCAATTAATAAAATTCATGGCTATATATTTAGATTTAGTTATTTAATAAATATATATTTAAATTATAGATTGTGATTTTCTAAAAAGAAAAAGGAGTTATTGTAAGCAGTAAGGCATGAATGGAAAACAAAATTCAAGCTTGGAGAAGTGGTTTTCAAGTCTTCTCAGCTCTTAAAACTTGTGGTGTATGAAGACAAGTTAAAGTCAGAAATTTTTTAAGAGAATTGGAATTAAATTATATATTTTACTATAGTAGAAATAAAATTTAATTATTTTAATAATTTATATTTTTAAAATTTTTAAAATATTAAATCAATTTTTTTATTTTTAAGAGATTTTATCACATATTAATCTAAAAATTTTAAAATTATAAAAAAAATTAAATATGAAAATTTCTATTTTAAGAGGAACAACCTTTTGACTCCACACTGCATATGAATCACATTATTAAGTATTCATGTGCATTACTTAAATGTGATAAATGATAAAGCCGTTGAGTGTGGCAAACATAAAAGGGTTGGCAGGAGGTTGCCCTCCTAAAATATAAAATTTTTATTCAGGTTGTTTAAATTTTTAAATTTTTAATAATAAAATTATATTTTTATCCTAAAAATTATAGAAATTTGATTGTTTTAAAAAAATTATAAAAATATAAACTATTAAAATGATAAAATTATATTTTTACTATCATAAAAATATACAAATCCCTTAAAAAAAATTGATTTTGTGGGTGAAGGTTGAGTTGGACAATCATTTATACCAAAATACACATGTTATCCCTCTCTTATCAATTATGATCCACATGTGAATTTAAGATTGGAAGAGTGCACCACTCACACAGTAGACAGTTAGTTCATAGGTTTGGATTTGTGGAACGTGTAAATCATTTTCCTACTTCTATACATGCATACTCTCACAAAGCTGTACTCCTCCCATTTAACCCTTTTCCTAACCTATCCCTCTAAACAATCTCCTCGTCTTCTTCACTGCCACTGCCAGAGTTGCCAGTTCCCGGTCACTACGGACATCTCTTCTTTGGTCCATTTCTAGCTCCATTACCATACTTTTACCATGAAGGCAGAGACAAGTTCTTCGAGAATTGAATTCAAAATAATATAAAATATTAGATTAAAATTTAAAAAATAAATAATCTTTAATTTATCAAATAACATAATTATATTTGATTCTTATATTTGTTAATTTTTTAATATAATTTTTTTTGGGTGACATATAATACCTAAGAAAACAATATTTAAAAGGCCTCTTGCATTATTCTCTTTTAGTGCTGCTTGAATCTCCATATGAGGTTCATTGAACATACATAAGTCTTCATCATTCTTCAATGCCAATTTATTAAGAGCATCCGCTATTTAAATATTCTCTCTTGAGTATCTCAAAAATCACTTATCTTCATTTGACAATGCTTGTTGAATACGTCTAATCAAAGAGGAATGCGATTTTACTGAACGATTACCGCAGATGATTTTAACAACCTCAAGATTATCTGTTTGAATAATGACCTTATCATATCATTGTTTCTGCAATAGTAATAGGCCTCCCAAAATACCTCATAATTAAGCTTTAAAAGCCGAACATTTCCCCAAAAAGCGATTGTAACCAAGGATCCATTTTCTCGTTTTGTTTCTCACCACACCGTTAGAAATCGAAAGATTAGTATTTCTCTCAACCGCACCATTAATATTAAGGAAATGACCTAAACCTGAAAGAGCTAACTCAAGTTAAATTTTCAACTCATCAAATACACCCTTACTAACCCATAATTGTATTTGAAAGGTGTTTAATATCTTTTAGATTTAGTGATCCAAAATCATTGTGAGGTAAGGCAAGATCATTGAACATTTACCAAACATAAGAAAATAGTGTAGTGTATGATTTTGGAGTGAGAAGAGCATATCAAATATTATTTAAGAGAATCCAACAAGTGATTTTAGTGGTTGTCGAAACCACCTCGAAAACGGCGAGGTTTCGAAAAATTATTATTTTAAAATTTGAAAAAAAAATGGGAGTCGCCACCAATATTTTATTTTGGGTGTGATTGGATCACCACAAAACGTTTAAAACGTTTTTAAAAAGCTGGTCTTCGAAATCCAGAGAAACAAGTTCGGGAGTTGGTTACGCATGAGGAAGGATTAGCACCCTCATACGCCCAAAATTGGTACCACATGATTATTTTCGGGTCTTGTTTTATAAAAACAATGAGAACTCGAGTAAGGTTTAAAATACGATGTTTATTTTAGAAGGCTTTGTGTAATTTCAAAGTAAATCTTTTTAAGAAAATTCGTCCCTGTGTTTCGATCCTTTATGAGAACTAGAAGTCGTGTCCAACACATTAGGGCACTATATTCTCGGAGTTTCAAAATTGAAGGACATTTCGAGAAATTTGAAGAGAGTATTTTATCGTGTGAATTATACGAAAATCACACTCAGCACGTTAGGGCATGGTGTTTCGAGGTCTTCACACAAAAGGACATTATTTTTTGTCTTAAAATCCTTTGTATATAGATATATAAGATTGAAGGATGTTTTGAAAACTTTTGAAAAGGATATCCGATTTGCATGAATTACGAAAATCACACTCAGCACGTTAGAGCACGATTTCTCGAGGTTTTCACACGAAAGGACATTGCCTCGTTTTGCTTCAAAATCACTCGTGATATATAGATATATGTTTTGAGAACTTGAAAAATTTCGTATTGCATTTAAAATGCAACCCTCGGACACATAGTTTAAAAGATTTAAATATGGAATACCCGTTTACTTCGATTTTCGCGGAGAATTAAAATCGTGACCAACACGTTAGGACACGATGTTCTCGGAATCTCGGAGTTAATAGGTATAAAAAATCCCAAAAGAGGATATTCGACGCGTGTGCGTTATACAAAAAAATCACACCGACACGTTAGGGCATGATTTCCCGAAGTTTCCACACGAGAAGAACATTGCCTCGTCTTTAAAATTTCTTTGAAAGTGAACATGTAAGTTTAAGATATCAAATGGCAATTAATAAGAGAAACTAAATGCGAAGCAAGTTAATAAGCAAATAAATAGTATGCAAAAATGTAAAATACAGGTGCATAATAATTAAAATAAATGCAAATATTAATGAGGAAGAAAAACGATGCAATCGGGATTGAAAACGGGACCTTTGGATACCTGGGGGCATAATGGTAATTTTTGGCTCTCGAGGGAAAAATGTAATTTCAGGAAAATTCGGGTTTAAAAATAGAATTTTAGAAAGTTCGAGGGTAAAATGGTAATTTTGGATGAAATCGGGGTTAAAAATGGAATTTTAGAAAGTTTGGGGGTAAAATGGTAATTTTAGGTGATATCGGGGTCAAAAATGGAATTTTGGAAAGTTTGGGGGTAAAATGGTAATTTTTGGGTGAAATCGGGTCAAAAATAGAATTTTGGAAAGTTTAGGGGTAAAACGATAATTTTTTGGAAGTTTTGGGGTCAAAATGGAATTTTGGAAAGTTTAGGGGTAAAATGATAATTTTTGGAAGTTTTAGGGTTAAAAAATGGAATTTTGGAAAGTTTGGGGACTAGAGAGCAACAAAACCAAAGAATGGGTGACACGTGGCAGCCCCACAAGCACCCAGAAGTCAAAGGACTAATTTGAAAATCATTAAAAATTTTTGGACCAATTTTGTAATTAAGTAAAAATTGATTTAGGGACAAAATTAAAACAAATTAAAAGTAAAAAGGACTAGTTGCATAAATAAACCAACATAACAACACGTGGCAACCTCTGGTGCTTTCAAAAAGTCGGGATTAAATTAAAAAGCATTTAAAATTATTGGGCCAATTTACAATTAATTAAAAGTATGAAAAGGATTAAATTGGAACAATTAACAAAGGCGGAAGGACTGAATGTATAAATAACCCAAATTTTAAAAACACACGGATCTTGAGGTTGGTCGGGTCGAATCTCGGGTCGGTCCATAGGTAATAGCTCAAAACGACGTCGTTTTGGTATTTTAAGCAGCCCACCAAAACGCTACCGTTTAAGGGCTGATATAAAACCCCATTTCCCTTCAAAAATTTCATTTCTTTCTTTGTTTTTTAAAAAAATTCAAGCTCTCTCCTTCTCCTCTTTCACCTTCTATCCGGCCACCATGGCCGAACTCCGGCCTGCCGGTCGACGCGCGTGAGGCCCCATGCACGCCCCATGCCGTTTCCCGTCGTCGTCGGCCACAGCGCACCATCGTCGTTCATCCACGCGTCGTCACCTCCGGTCACCGGTAAGTTCAAAAGCCTCTCTTTTTCCATTCAAAACCCTTAGATCGGCTATTCCAAACTTTGAATCTAACGATCTTTGTTTTAAAATCCATATCTTTCGTTCCTTTTCCTTTGTTTTTTTAAAAAACTTGATTTTTATGCTTTGAAAACTAGTCTCTGTTTCAAAATTTATTTTAGATTTTGGTTTAAATCTGTTTCATGTGCTTGGTTTAGCAGTTCACGGCTTCAGTAAGTGGGATCGGAGGAACGGTGCTCAAAAGGACGACGGCGGTGGTGGCTCCGACGTTAGTGAACAGATAAGTCCTGACTATTTAGTTTCTTTTTACTATTTTATTAATATTATATAATATTAATATTTATTATTACTGTTATTAACATTATTATTATAAAAAATAATAATTTATTAATGCTATTATTACTGACGTTTATTACCAATACTGATTTTATTAAGGCGTTTTGGAAGATAACAAACATTAAATACTAAAAAGAGATTGAATACAATATTAATACATGCATTGAAACTGAATGGGGTTTTAAATAAAAACTTTAATTGTAAATGGTGGCAAACATTTATTGAAAATACCTGGATGCTTTAGTAATTAAGTGCTATGAATCTGGTTTGCTCCTGCTTCTGTAATGTTATACCTTGTCTTGTTCGAATGTCTTTGCTTGCCAACTCTTTTTTTATTTATAAATGCTTTAGGAATCTGTTTGTTTATATGGGTTTGTAAAAGAAATCTGACTTGTGGTATTGATGCTTAAAAAAGGTTTCATATATTGATTTTTTCAAAAAAGGGTCCTCTTACACCGAATTCAATTTGGCTTTTATAGTCATTTTTACAATGATTTTTATTTGTTTTTCTCACTTAAATGCTAGTCTTAATCCTTTCTTTTTGCAGGTCCAAGCAGTGGCGGTTGGAGTAGGTTGAAGTCGGTGGTGGCAGGGGCAACTTGGCTGGGGATGATAGCTGGTGGTGTTGACGTGTCACCTTCTAAGTGGTTGAGATGGAGGTGGCAGCACAAGTGGGAGCTCAGCAAATTTGGGTTGAATGTACTGGGTTGGGCTTAGGTTATTTAGAATTGGGTTAATTTATGGTGTATTTGGGCTCAATTTGGGCCTATATTTTGTATTTGGACTTTCTTTTGTAATTGGACTTTTTAATTTATATTTATTTTAAATTTAAAATTATATTAAGTTTAAATTTTGGAAAAACTTAAACCTAAAATAAGTTTAATTTAAAACAAATTTAAATTCTGTTGGGCCCAGATAAATTGGGCTTCAACAGTGGTAATGAGGATGTTGTTCATTTTAGAGGTCTCGGGTTCGAGCACTTGTATGTGCAAGGTGTGTGTTATCAAAAAATTAAGAAAATATTAATAGATATTACCATGTAATCACACCAATATATTCAATAAATTACCAATATACAAAAAAAAACTTTTTCAAATAAAAAAAAGTCACATCCACGTATAATTATTTTAAATGAGGAAAAAAGAACCCAATAAATTTGTCTTTTATTATTGGCAGGTCCTTTGGTTGAATCTATTCACCTAAAATAGTAGCCCCACGTTTCACGCATGCTTCTTGAAACCGACAATGGATTGTGAAATCCTGGTGTTGGATTTAAAAATCATAATTTTTTCCGATCATCAATATTTTAATAATTTTTTTTCTATTTTTAATAATATTCTTAATATATATTTCTGAATAAGATTCAAATAAATATGGATATACATTTTGTTCAAGTTCATTGTGGATTTTTTTTTATAATTTCTATAATTACTAATTTCTGATATTATATATGTTTGTAAATAATTTTACGCATTTACTAATTTAATTAAATTTTAAAAATATTATATTTTAAATTGCAATAATTATCATAAAATAATATTTTTTTTAAATTATTGACTATGATTAAAATATATTAATTTATTAATCCAAATATTATAATAGAATATTTTCAATTAGTAAGTAAACATTTTAAACATCTTCAAAAAATTAAAAAAATTAAAATTTTTAATAAAGTAATCAAAACATTAATAAACATTTATTACAATCAGATTTTTAGCAGAAAATTAATGTTCCACGTTAATTTCTCAATTTCACACATAAGTAGTTTTTTTTATAGTTTTAGTTTTGACTTTTTTTTTTTCTTTTTGCTTTCTTCTCTCTTTCTCTTCACCATAAAAACTTGACCTTTTATCGATAGTGATAAGGAGGTTAATGATGTAAATGAACAGAATACTCGATGAATTGTTTGTGAATCATTTTTATAACGTTCATTTATTAAATTAAACAAACGAATATAAATAAAAATTTTATGTTCGTTTAATAAACGAACGAACACGAACAGAGATGTATTCGATTCGTTTATGTTCATGAATAAATTTATTTATTGACTCGTTTATTTATTAATGATATTTTCTTATAAAACATTAAAATAATATATGTGTATATGTATTTATTGTTTGTTTTCTATACATAAAAGAGAAAGAGAGACAAAAGCTACTCCTTAATTATCTTTGTGTAGGTGATACATGCACTATCAACATGTAGCGTTGACTTGATTTCTTCTGGAGATTCATTTAAAAAATAATATTTGTGTGTATGTATTTATTGTTTATTTGTTTATTAGTCATTATCATTGTTCGTGAATATGTTCAATTATATGTTCATGAACATGTTCGTTTAATGTTCCTGAACATGTTCGATTAAGTTAAATAAATATCTTCGTGAACATTAAATAAACGAGTATGAACATACATAATTTTAAGTAAATGAACATGAACAAAAAAATTTAAAATTTTTAACGAACACAAATTAAACACGAACAAACTTAAAAATAAACAAACGATCATAAACAAAAATTTATTCGTTCGAGCTCGATTTATTTACATCCTTACTAGCGATAGACGAAATGGAGAAGAACGTGACTAGTTTAGGTTTTTATGGTGAAGAGGAAGAAATAGAAGAAAATAAAGTGGTCAAAAAGTCAAACCTAAAGCTTAAAAAAGAAAATTACTTGCCCACGTGTAAAATTGAGTAAATTACATAAAAATTACCAAAACTGCACATCAATTTCCAGTTAAAAATTTAAAGGTAATCAAAATATTTAATTTCGAAAAATTTAATAATTAAATTGAAAAATTAATAGTTGAATGAACAAAATCAATTATTTAATCATTAGTCTTTTAATTTACTCTTTTTAATAAAATGCTAATGTAAAATGTCATATTAGCAATGTTAGTGTTATTATTAATCAAACCGAAATATGATAATTCAAATCAAAAAATAACATAAACAACAATTACATATACAAACATATCAAAATTTACATAAAAATAATTTTAAACATATAAAAATTATTTATAAATTTATAAAACACTAGATATATATAAAATAACTCAAACAACATATAAAAATAATATAACAAATATGTAAAAGAAGGAAAAAAGGCACTACCTTTATTTACCAGTTTTGCTGCTGTTGCAGCAGTAGAGTTAGAAATTTTTTTTAGATAGATTAAATTGTATATTTTTACGATAATAAAAATGTAATATATCTTTAAAGTTTTTAAATAGTTAAATTAAATTTTTATTATTTTTAAAAAAATAAAAAATGTAATTTTATTATTATTAATTTAAAATTTTATAAACCATAAAGAATTTAATTTAAAATTTTACTATTTTAGAATGAGTTATGACCCATGAATCTCTACTATGCTCTGTGATTATTCTGGTGATCCTTCTCATCCGTTCGTCATTGTATCACTGAGGACCACAAGGAATTTCATGCGGGTGAAGTTTGGGAAGTAGTGAAGGGTATGGTTGATGGGTTTGATATCAATGCCTGTTGCTTATCAGAATTGAATGGCAATGCTAATCTTAACAGTATTAATCATACAAATATTGTTATGATCCCCAAAATGAAATTCTCTTTTTAGCACTTTGGGTTTTCTTCACTATGCATGGACCCTTCATCTCCTTCTTTATTAGTGGTTATGAAAATCTAAAACTTTCCCTCAACTTTCTCACCAACCAAACAATATCCATTATTTGAAATAATAATAAAAATAAAACTATGAATACCCTCATACCCAAAGCAACCAATAAAATTGTAAAGCATATTTGAAGTGTGGGTAAATATGCTGCAAACCATAATAGATGGGTAAATATTTAAGAAAAAGATGCAAAAATTTGGGTGTGAGAAAGAAGAAAAAGAAAATGTCCAGAAGGTGAGTCAATATGGCTACGAGTTTCTCAAAAAAAATGTGGGAATACAAAGGATAAAGAAAGATTCCCTAAGATGTAGGTTCAATGTTGCTATAAGTTTCTTGAAAGAAAATGTCAAATCATGAAAAGCACAGTACCTCCAGAAACCTAGTTTTGTTTCAAACAATCTACCCAACAAATTCAGAAACGTGAACAACCAAACCACTACAAACCATACAGCAATGAATGCTTAAGCTTTTTTTTGTTGTTGTAAATAATGCTTAAGCTTTCGACTTTAAAATTTGAAACTATGCAATATTGTAAAGGAATGTAACTATAATCAATTTGTAGTAGTTACATCAATAGTGAACAGGGTAATTAGTTGTATAGCAATTAGTTAGTTGTATAGCAATTACATTTTTTAGCAATATAAATTATTTTGTACAGATCATTTATTAAGATAATATAGATGAAATTTTTAATTGTTTCTCTTAGCATGGTATCAGTTGCTTAAGTTTTTCCTCACGTTTATTAATTCTCATTTTTCCCTAAATTTTCTCGTTGAGAATATTTTCATTTTTCCATTCATCGATAACAACTTCAATTGATGTCAATCACGTCCTTTACCTTCATCCTTCTGAGACTCTTGATATTGTTTTGGTTTCTCATCAATTAATCGGCATTGAAAACTATAACGTGTGGAGTCATTCTTTGCGGCTTGCCTTTCTTGCAAAGAATAAATTAGGGTTTTTGGATGGTGGCTGTAACCGAGATAATTTCATGAATCATTGCAACCTTAATGGGATCGTTGTAACGCTCTTGCTCTTTCATGGATTCTCAATTCCATCAGCAAATATTTATCTGCTGGTATTGTTTTTACCTCTCGAGCAGTGTTGGTTTGGAAGGATATGAAGGAGCGATTCGATAAAGTAGATGATTCGTGCGTGTTCTTCCTTCATCGCGAGATTGCAACCTTGGTTCAAAGTGATCTTTTGTTTCAGTTTATTTTACTAGGCTCAAGCTCCTTTGGGATGAGTATAGTGCCCTTGTTCCCTTTACTCCTTGTGATTGTGAGGCTTCTCAGGAGAATGATAAGATTCGGATCCAACAACAATTGTTTCAATTCTTGATGGGCCTCAATGAAACTTTCTATGCTGTTTGGAGTCGGATTCTCTTAATGCAGCCGCTTCCTTCTGTGAAGCGGGCTTATTCCATGGTCATTCAAGAAAAATCTCAACGTGCCCATCTTAGTGGTGTTTTTCCTCTTGCTGATTCCTCTATTTTTTACTCCAATGTTTCTGGTTCTTCTAATCGTCGAAGGTTCAATAGTTATTGTGATCACTACAAGATTAAGGGTCACAAAAAGAAGCAGTGTTATCGCCTTATCGGTTTCCCTCCAAACTTCAAGTTTTCGAAGAAGAGGGAACCTCAGGTTTCTTTAGTAACAGATTTTGACTCAATCTCACTTCCAGTACTAGTACCAATATCTCCTTCATCTGCTCCACCTGTGTTTACACATGATCAGTTTCAACAGTTTTTTGCTCTTCTGCATAAATCTGCTCCTATTGATTCAGCTGCTAACTTGACAGGTACTTTGTCTCATTGTTTCTCTGTTACTAAGTCACCCATTTGGATCTTAAACACTAGGGCCACAAACCACATATGTTCTAATTTTCACAGCTTGGTTGCTCCTAGTTCATGTGCTTTAAATTCTCGATTTGTTTGTCTACCTAATGGAAAACACACCGTTATTACACATGTTAGTTCTTTTTAACTTTTTCTTGGTTGCTTTATAACCAATGTGTTACATGTCCTTGCCTTCACTCATAACCTTCTCTCAATTTCCAAACTAACCAAAGACCTTCACTATGTTATTTCGTTTTATCCTGATTTTTGTTTTCTTGTAGGATCCCTTCAATGGAAGGATGAAGAGGATTGGTAAACGAGTTAGAGGTCTTTATGTTTTTGTGTCACTAGTTGCTAATTTTGGTTTGTTTTGCTTTCAGTTTTAATTCTCAGCCTGATTCCGATTCGTGTTGTATAACCTTTTTACATTATACAAATATTGATGTTTGGCATGCTCGACTTGGGCATGCTTCACTTACTAAAATGAATAAAATTTCAAGTTTGCTTTCTACTAAGTATACTGCTGACAACATTCAACATTGTGATGTTTGTCCTTTAGCTAAGCAAACCAGAATTCCATTTCCTATTAGTCATACTAGCACTTCTTCTCCTTTTGAGCTTATACATCTTGACTTGTGGGGTACCTATCGAGTCTCTACTCATTCTGGTCATCGTTTTTTTCCTCACCATAGTTGATGATTACAGTCAGATGACTTAGATTTATCTGTTGAAATTGAAATTTGGCACAATTTTACATCTTAAGAATTTTTTTTCTTACGTCCAAAACCACTTTTCCACAACCATTAAGCATGTGCGTAGTGACAATGGAACAAAATTTTTCAATTCTAATTGTTCTGAATTCTTTTATTCCTTGAGTGTTGTTCACCAAAGCAATTGTGTTTCTACTCCTCAGCAAAATAGGGTTGCTGAGAGGAAGCACAGACATTTGTTAGAGGTTGCTAGGGCCTTGCGTTTTCAGTCTAATGTTCCAATTAAATTTTGGGGCAATTGTGTTCAAACAGCTTGTTACATTATCAACAGGCTTCCTTCTTCTGTTCTTACTTGGAAAACACCATTTGCTTTGCTTTATAATAAAGATCCTAACTTTACTCATTTTAGAGTGTTTGGTTGCCTCTATTATACTACTTGTCTTGCATCCACTGATAAGTTTCCTCCAAAAGTGATTCTTGCTGTGTTTATGGGTTATTTTGTCACTCAAAAACAGTATGTTCTTTTTAATTTGGATACCAAATCTTTTTTTTTGTTCATAAGGATGTTGTTTTCCATGAACAAATATTTCCTTTTAAATTTCTTCATAATTCTGCCTTTCCTTTGTTTCCTACTCAGTCTCATATTCCTGATCATGATTTTTTGGCACTTACTCCATCAATTTCAACAGATAAACCTGGTTTTTCTGATTCTTCTTCACCAATTGTATCATCTTCACCAGTAGTTTCTCCTTCAATTAATCCATCTTCTTCTAATCAGTAATCTGTGTCTTCTTCATTTGATTAACATCCATCAATTTCTATCCCACAAGAGTCTAATATTTTACCTCTTACGACTAGGAAGTCATCTCGAGTCTCTCGTCCTCCACAGTGGTTAAATGGTTATATTTACTCGTGCCAATCCTCTCTACCTTCAAGGCAATATCCATTTTTTGATTATATTTCTTATGCACATTTGCCATCTCATACTCAATCTTTTTTGTCTTCTACATCACACATTGTTGAACCTCAAACCTATGCTTAAGCCATGATAAATCCTTTGTGGATTAAAGTTATGAAAGAGGAGATTCAAGCTTTGAAAAATAATCATACATGGTCTATAGTTCCTTTGCCTCTTGGCCAGATTTCCATTGGTTGTAAATGGGTGTACAAAGTGAAGTATAAGGCCTCTGGTGATGTTGAGAGGTTTAAGGCATGCTTGGTTGCTAAGGGCTTTGCTCAAAGAGAGGGGATTGACTACATAGAAAATTCTCTCCTATTGCAAAAATGGTCATTGTTCGCACCATTCTTGCACTTACAACTACTTTTGATTGGTCATTGCATCAGATGGATGTCTATAATGCTTTCTTTCAAGGTGACTTAGTTGAGGAGCTTTACATACATTTGCCTCCAAGATTTAGTAGCCAGGGGGAGGGTCAAGTGTGTAGGCTGCATAAATCAATATATGGGTTAAAACAATTCTAGACAATGAAACATGAAGCTGCCTGAAGTATTAGTAGCAGCTGGTTATCAACAAAGTAAGTTTGGCTATTCAATGTTTACAAAAAGGAAGGATCTTAAGTTGGTGATCTTATTGATTTATGTAGATGACTTATCGATTACTGGAAACAATAAAGAAATGATCAGTGAGTTAAAATATATTTTGAATCAGAACTTTAAAATGAAAGATTTAAGAGAGTTGGAATACTTTCTTAGATTTGAGGTTCTTAGATCGAAAGAAGGAATTTTGCTGAATCAAAAGAAATATGCTATGGAACTTATTGAAGATACAGGTTTAGGGGAGTTAAACCGGTTGCAACTCCATTAGAGAAGAATTTGAGACTTACAAGAGTTGAGTTTGATGAAGGACAACAATAAGGAGTTGGTGATCCTGTGATTGAGGATAAGACTGTTTATCAAAGGTTAATAGGCAGGTTGATTTATTTGACACATACAAGGCTTGACATTACCTTTGCTGTGCAACATTTGAGCCAGTTTCTGCAGCAGCCAAAAACTTAACATTTTGAGGCAACATTAAAAGTGGTGAAGTATGTGAAGAAAGCTCTAGGGCAAGATTGTTGTTTAAAGCAACAAAGGATTTACAGCTCACTGCTTTTTGTGGTTCAAATTGGGCTACATGTCCAGTTACAAGGAGATTTGTCATAGGTTTTTGCATCAAGCTAGGAGACTCCTTGATATCTTAGAAGTCAAAAAAGCAGAAGACTATTGCTCGATCAGTAGCTGAAGCTGGATATAAAAGTATGGCCATTTACAGTAGTAGAGATAGTGTGGTTGACAGGTTTACTAAAAGATTTGGGAATGGAGGGAGTAAAGCCAGTGAAACTGCTTAGTGATAGTAAAGTAGCACTTTAGATAGCTACTAATCCAGTATTTCAAGAAAGAACTAAGAATATCAAGATTGACTGTCATTTCGTTCGGGAGAAAATTCAGACAGGATTAATCAAAACAGAACATGTGACTTTTATGGAGCAATTGGTTGATATTTTGACAAAAGCCTTGGGTGTTCAACAACATGATTACTTAATGTACAAGTTGGGGGTTAAAAATATTTTTCAACCACCAACTTGAGGGGGAGTGTAAAGGAGTGTAACTATAATCAGTTTGTAGTAGTTACATCAATAGTGAACAGGATAATTAGTTGTATAGCAATTACATTCTTTAGCTATATAAACTATCTTGTATAGATCATTTATTAAGATAGTACATATGAAATTTTTAATTGCTTCTCTTAACAAATAAGAACCCAAATAAATTTATTAAAAAAATAGATTGCTTGTTTTCAATGCATCCAAATTATTCACAAGGTTAAAGCTTCTTCCTAAATTGAATCAGTGTTTTTATAAGCACTATATACCATTTGGTTGGTGGGAAAGTCGAGAGAAAATTACCCAAGAAAAGAAAAAAAAAATTAATTTTTGTTCACCATTGAAAAATATTTACCTCAAAATCTAATATAAATTTTACATGTGTTTTTCGTCTTTAATTTTTATTTTGGTTTTTTTATTGTGCCTAAAAATCATTTGAATTTTCTTTTTTTTTTTTAGCTCTAAAACCATTGAAGTTCTAGGAATTTAAAGACAGAAGTGCAAATAATTTCATTAAAATAATTTACAAAAGTTGTAGATTTAATTCTTATATTTTAATTTGATTATTTTTAGTTTTTATAATTTCAATCTTTATTAAACAAAATTTATTAAATTAAGTTTTACTATTTTCAAAATACGATGCACCAAATATATTATTATATGTGTAATGTCATGTCGACTTTTATTTTCATATGTCACTCGCTAAAATTCCAGTTGTCGAAACCACCTCGAAAACGGAGCTTCGAAAAGTCATTTTAAATTTTGGAACAAAAAAGGGAGTCACCACCAATCTTTTATTTTGGGTGTGATTGGATCACCACAAAACGTTTAAAAACGTTTTAAAAAAAGTTGGTCTTCGAAATCCAGAGAAACAGGTTCGGGAGTCGGTTACGCATGAGGAAGGATTAGCACCCTCATACGCCCAAAATTGGTACCACATGATCACTTTCGGGTCTTGTTTTATGAAAACAATGAAAATTCGAGTAAAATTTAAAATACGATGTTTATTTTAGAAGGTTTTGTGTAATTTCAAAGTAAATCCTTTTAAGAAAATTCGTCCCCGTGTTTCGATCCTTTACGAGAACTAGAAGTCGTGTCCAACATGTTAGGGCCCTATATTCTCGGAGTTTCAAACTTGAAGAACATTTCGAGAAATTTTAAAGAGAGTTTTCTATCGCGTGAACTATAGGAAACTCACACCCAGCACGTTAGGGCATGGTGTTTCGAGGTCTTCACACGAAAGAACATTGTTTCATTTTTGTCTTAAAGTTCTTTGTGTATAGATATATAAAAATTGAAGGATGTTTCGGAAACTTTTGAAGAGGATATTCGATTCACATGAATTACGAAAATCACACTCAACACGTTAGAGCGCGATTTCTCACAGTGTTCACGCAAAAGAACATTGCCTCGTTTTGTTTTTAAATCACCCGTGATATATATAAATATATATTTTGAGAACTTGAAGATTTCGTATCGAATTTAAAATGCAATCTTCGGACACATAGTTTAAAAGATTCAAATGTGGAATACCCGTTTACTTCGATTTTCGCGGAGAATTAAAATCGTGACCAACACGTTAGGACACGGTGTTCTCGGAATCTTGGAGTTAACAGGTATAAAAATCTTAAAAGAGGATATTCGACGCGTGTGAGTTATACGAAAAATCACACCCGACACGTTAGGGCACGATTTCTCGAAGCTTTCACACGAGAGGAACATTGCCTCGTCCTTAAAATTACTTTGAAAATGAGCATGTAAGTTTAAGATATCGAATAGCAATTAATAAGAGAAATTAAATACGAAGCAAGATAATAAGCAAAATAAATAACATGCAAAAATGTAAAATGCAAGTGCATAATGATTAAAATAAATGTAAATAATGATGAGGAAGAAAAACAATGTAACCGGGATTGGAAAATAGGACCTTTGGATACCCGGTGACAAAATGGTAATTTTTGACTATCGGGGGCAAAAATGAAATTTCGGGAAATTTGGGGTTCAAAATGGGATTTTGGAAGGTTCAGGGGTAAAATGGTAATTTTGGTAAAATTAGGGTTAAAATGAAATTTTGGAAAGTTCAGGGGGTAGAATGGTAATTTTGGTGAAATTAGGGTCAAAATGGAATTTTGGAAAGTTTGGGGGTAAAATGATAATTTTTGGTGAAATCGAGGTCAAAAATGGAATTTTGGAAAGTTCGAGGGTAAAATGATAATTTTGGTGAAATCAGGGTCAAAATGTAATTTTTGGACAGTTTAGGGACTTATGAGCAATAAAACCAAAGAATGGGTGACACGTGGCAAGTTCACAGGCATCTAGAAGTCAAAGGACTAATTTGTAAATCTTGAAAAATTCCTAGGCCAATTGTGTAACTAACCAGAAGTTGATTTAGGGATTAAATTAAAACAAATTAAAATAAAAAGGATCAAATGCATAAATAAGCCAAAATAGTGACACATGGCAGCCTCTGATGCATTCAACAAGTCAAAGGATTAAATTGAAAAGTAATTAAAATTACTGGGCAAAATTAAAAATAAATTAAAAATATGAAAAGGACCAAATTAAAACAATAAAAAATGCGAAAGGACTAAACGCCCAAATAACCCATTTAACAAAAACACGCGGATCCTAAGCCGATTCAGGTCGGGTCGGGCCGGTGCAACAGGTCCTATAAGTATTACTTTAAAGCTTTTTTATATATATTTTTTCATTCTCTTTAAAAAAAACTTCAAATTCTCTCAACTCTCTCTAGCTCTCTCTCAACCACCCATGACCGGCCGATCCCAACTCCCACCGTCCAAGGCGCGTCGACGGTCACGCGCCATCGCCTGCGGTCGCCGATCAAACCTCCGGTCACATGTCTTGAGGTACAAGGGTAAGGCTTCCTATTTCCTCTTTTGTTCTTTATTTCATTTTTATTTAAAAAAAAGATCAGATCTGATTTTCAGAAGTTCAAATCTTCCTTTTTTATTCGTTTTAAAACTCAAATCCATGTCTTAAGGCACAAAATTGATTCTGGTTTTGAAAGTACTCCCGATTTGTTGCTATTTTCCATTTTAAAGGGTTCTTTTTTAAAACAAAACTTCCTTACTTCCTTGTAGATTCAAGAACGGCGGGGGGTACAATGGCGACGGTGGTGCAAAACTCCGACAACGACAGTGTGAAACAGGGAAGCAAACGGTCCTTTCAAATTCTTTTTTTAAAATAATTTTAATTATTAAAAGGTGTCATTAATCACTGTATATTATCATTAATGCTGTTTTTAAAAAAAATAGTAATTATTAAGGCTATTATTTAATGATAATCAGAATAGAAAAATATACTAATATATTAAACAATAACCGTGTGATATTTAATGCATGCCTTAATACAAATTAAGTAGCTGATAGGTTAAAGCTTCAATTTATTAGTGACAAATAAATATGCATTGAATATACCTGAGTGTCTTAAAAGCTTGAGAGTTCTGACTCTGATTTTCGTTCCTGCTGTTAGTATGGCTATTCGATTGCCCCTTTGTCTTGAATTGCTTCTGCTTTGGTTTCAAACATTTTGAAAGTCTGATTTCTGTATTGATTCTCAGAATAGAGTTCGTACTGTGTATTAATTTCTCAAAAAGGGTTTGTATATTGACTTTTCGAAAGGAGTCCCCCTCCCCCTACAATAGAATTCAGTTTGGCTTTTATAGCCAAATATACAATGATTTCAATTTGTTTCTTACAATTTAATGCTAGTCTTAATCTTCTTTTGCAGGTTCGGCGATGGGACTTGTAGCAGTGGCGGTGGCAGGTGAGCAAGTTGCTTGGAGGATGGTGGCAGAGGCTGATGACGTGGGGATCTCTGATTGGCTGTGATGGAGGTGGCTTCAGCAACTCTGCAGCAACTTTATTTTGGGTCAATGTAATTTGGGCACTTGGGCTCAGAAAATTGTATTTGGTTTTGGGCTAGCCAAATTTAGCCCAATTGAACTTGTAAACTTTGGACTTGTAATTGAACTTTTAATTTTGTATTTGGACATTTAATTTTTATTTTAAATTTAAATTTATATTAAGTTTAAATTTTAGAAAAACTTAAACCCAAAATAAATTTAATTTAAAACAAATTTAAACTTATTTGGGCCCGGATAAATTGGGCTTCAATACCAATTTATAACACCCCCTAACCCTAAATCATCGTTGGAACAAGATTACAAGGTATTACCAGACATATCGGATAATTTACAAATAATAAATAAATAAATAATGAACATGCTATAAAATAATGATAAAATTCCTTAATTGGACCCTCGAGGTTCAAAATACGTATTAGAAGGGAACTGAGACTTGTTCTGGTGCTCCGCAGATTTTTCGTAATTTTTTTTCAAACTCGATATAACCCTCTTTATAAACATTTAACATTCCCTGCAATTTCAACTCGCAACCAAAACAATTTATACTCAAATTCACCTAAATCATAATCATTTCATTAACATATTAATTCAATAATTAAACATTCTTAATATTATTCAAAATTTACTAATAACTTTATTCATTTTCATTCAAACTTAATGCCAATTTTTATAATATACTCTTTGTCATTTTATTAAACTAATATCAATATATATATATTACAATTAACATTACAAGCATATACATGTAACCTATACAACACTTAGTACATGCCACTTTTACCAAAAGGGGAGAATTACATCACCGAGTTTATACTGAGGTCGGGATCGATCTGGATGCTGAACCAGGACCTTAATTTCTACTAACCTGTGCACGAAAACAACTGTACGCTGAGTATTTCATACTCAGTGTTATTACTATAATTCAAATTATAAATAACCAAATAAATTTCACATAATCAATCGTATAATACATGAACACATATTATATTACTTTATACACCACTTTCATTTCATATCAATATCAAATCAATTTAACCAAATATCATAAACAATTAGGTACTAATAACTTTTGAAACCTTTGATTTATCCATTTCATTCTCATTTTTCAATTTCATCACATATCACTTTATATGCCTCAATTTTTCATTTCTATTCAATTTTTCTTTTTCACATTGTTTACCCCTATTAACAAGACTCGGACCTTGACAGATACACTGAACCAACTAAACACACCAGAATGACACTCAGTGCCTCGTCGGATAGTTCGAAGCAATAAAGTGACACCCAGTGTCTCATCAGCCTAACCGAAGTAAAGTGGTATCCAGTACCTCATTGAATCTATCCGAAGTAAAATAATGACACCCAGTGTCTCACCGACTCAATGTCGAAGTATCCCTGAACTCTTCTAATCCTATGGCATGCCAACTATATCCGACTCAACCCGACTAGTTAATAGAGATTTTCAATTTACAATTCATATCACTTTCAATTCCAATTTCACTTATTAAATATAAATATCGAAATAAACATAAAATAATGAATAATTCAAATTATAGTAATACAAATCTGGATTTCGCTATTACTCCTCGATAACTTTTTTTTTCTTTTCTGTGCCGATGCTTCGAGTTCTTTTCTATCTACGAAAATAATAATTTACGCTATTAATTACAGCATTAATTTATAATAATAATTGAATTTCTATCCAATTTATACTCTAATTCTAATTTAATCCTAATTAACTCATTTATTTTTCTAACTTAATTCATACTTTATTTTTATTTAATTTCCTTCCATATTCTGCTTAACTATCTAATGTTCAAAATAAAACCCTAATTTAAAATTTCTTTCAATTTAATCCCTCTATCACAAAACTTATAGCTTCTTTTACAATTTAATTTCTTTATCAATTCTAACTTGAAATTCATTCAATTAAATCCCTAATTCATTATTTTGTTCAACATGAACTATGGTCAAAAACCTTAAAACTTCCAAGACCTCAACTTAATTTCATCAAAACTTTGTTCTAAAGCTTCTAAAACACCTAATTTAAGAGAAAAGAGCTTAATTAACCTACCAATTAAAGCTTTAAGCTTTAAAATTCTAATTTCCCCTTTTTCTTTTAAGCCTCTGTTCTATTCCTTCTTTTGTTTCTTTTTTCTTTTCTTTATTCTTTTATATATATATATTAGTTAATAATACTATTAATAAATTATAAATATCTATTTACTTAAATAATAAGTAAATTAATATTTATTTATTTTTTTTGGTGAAAAAGAAAACCTCAAGAAGTTAGGTTACATGATTAAGACTAAGAGAATACAAAATCCTATCTTTATCAACGTTAGTTATAGGTAAGACCTCTTCCGGAGGATCTTCCATTATATTAAGCTCTTCCTTCCTCATAAAAGCTAATTTGGTGACGCAATCCGCACATTGATTTTCGTCCCTCGAGATGTGTCGAATAGTCCAGAGCTTCTCTTGTGAAAGGATGCGGGGAATCCTTCTGGTCAGGGCACAGTTAGAAGAGTTTAAGGTGCTATCGCGGATGGATTGAACAGCTTCCAGGCTGTATGATCGGACTTCAACAATCTCATGACCTCTGTGTTGGAGAATTCTCAATCCCTCCAAGATGCCCTAGAGTTCAGCATCAAGAACTGAGCAGTTTTCTATATATCTGTTGTATCCGATGATCCACTCTCCGTTGGGGCTACGTATAACTCCACCTGCAGCTGCGCATCCTATAAAAGACCAAACTGCTCTATCTGTGTTGAGGATGACCCCGTCCTTTGTCGAAAGCTCTCTACTGGTGATAAAATCTTCCTCCCCCACGTTTCTAGCTATCGAAAGGTAGTGTCTAGCACAACAAACTGAAGCGTTGATAATCTCGCGAGGAGTCCATGATTTATTCTGAAACATGAGCAAATTTCGATTCTTCCATAATCTCCAAGCAAGGATGCCAAAAAGACAAACCCAGCTGCTTTCCTCATAATGAGCTTTTGAGTTATCCTGCAAGTTAGTGGAGATCCAATCGTACAAAGCGTTAGAGAAAAAATTAGCTTGATGGTTAATCGAGATTACCTAGGACCAAACGTCCTTGGCCATAGGGCAATCGCAGATAATATGGATTAAATCCTCTGACTCGTGACCACAAACGGGGCATGAAGGGTCAACTACCATTCCTCGTCGAACTCTTTCCGCATTAGTAAGTAATCTCTGCTTGAGGACAGTCCAGAGAAAGAATCGCACACGTTGAGGACCCGGATACTTCCATACTCTTTTCCAAAGCTCATCCCTAGCACTCCATGACTCCCCTTTCAAAAGCTTGTAGGCACTCTTAATAGAAAAGGCCCCATTTGGGGTGTGACACCAGATCAAGCGATCCGATCCCTCGATCGAGTGAGGGGGTTACAAATGCACAAATATAATTTTTACACATATATATTTTATTACCATACATTTGACTTTAATTTATATATATATTTCATTAATATAATAAGATAATATTAATTAAATAATAATTTATACTATTATATTCTAATATTAATTAATAATAACTTAAATCATAAAAAAATCTTTAGATTTTTCTCTTCTTTTACCGCCTCAAATTATGAAATAAGCATAATTGCCGTATTAGTCCCTCTTTCTTTCTTTTAATCTATAATTAGGCTTTCACCCCTTATTCAATTTAGTCCTTTTTACTAATTACTCTAAATTAAACTAAATTCACCTAATCAAAGCCTAATTAAACACACTACTAAACTCATAATTACTCCTAATAATTATTTACGAACTCGGTTTACTAAGACGGAGGCCTTATAACTCACTTTTTCGGTGTCCGTGAATTTAGGTCATTACACAGTTAATAAATTAATGGTTGTTATTTACATCAAAGATGAAACTTAAAATTTTGAAAAAGTATAGGAATTTAGAATGATCTAATTGAAGAATATTAATTAAATCTACAACTGTATGAAGAATACATAATTGATAGTTGAATTTAACTAAATGGATTCAATTGCTACTGATTAGGAAAAAATTATTTACAAATGGGCAACCAACAAGTGTATGAGTCTAGTAGTAAGATACATTGCACTCTTAAGAGATAACTCAAGTTTGAACCTTTAAGACGTTATTGTTGGGAGGGGCAGCCACAAACCTCAAATATGGATTGTAAAATGGATATAAAGTGTACCCAAAAATAAAATCCTGATGCATACGTGTCCAAAATACATAGCCTTTTTCATTTTTTTGAGATTATATAATAATAATAATAATAATAATAATAATAATAATCAATTTTCATTTTTAGTCCTTATATATATATTTCTCTATACTTTAATTTTTTTTTACATAATTTGGTATTTCAATTTTTTAATATTATTGGTTAGTCTAAATGCTTTATTTTGATTAAAATATTGATGTAAATTTTTAAAAATTGCCAACATTGTTAAAATTTCCTGTTTAATTAAAGTTCACTACAATGTCCTTTTTTTTTTGTTACAAGGCTATCGATTGCTTTTTTTTAGTTTCAATAAGTCACATCAACAAATTTTTGCTATGTATCAGATAAAAATTAAAAAAATATTTTAGTGGATGGAAGCTTTCAAATAGGTATCATCCATTTTTTGTACGGGTCAAATGGGTTAAATACGGGTCATATATGAGATATAATACCGGAAATAGTATTTTTTGGTGGAGGCTATCTAATAGGCGACACCTAGGTGAAGGCTACTTGACAGACACCATTGATGCCGTCAGTTAGATAGGCACCACCAATATTCGTATTTTATTATGTTTTTATCATATTATAATTATAATTATTTTTTTATTTATGTTATACGAATATATTAATTTAATATCACTTAATTCAATAAGTTTAAATTACGTTAGTTAAGAATAGTCAACATTTTAAAACATTTATTTTAAATTATAAATATTCATTCACTTTTTAACAACAATTTTTTTTATTCGGACCATAAAAATTATTTCAATTCAATTAATTAAGGTGTTTTTATATAAGTTGAAAAATTAAATGTTAAAATTTTATAGGTATTAAATTTATATTATAAATTTATTTAGTATATTAATAAAATTTAAATATGAAATATAATTATTTTGTATCATAAAATTAAGATTTAATTTTTGAAAAATATTTGTATGTAATTTTAATCTTCAAAATATAATAGTTAAATGTTTAATTTATTTGATGTCCTTGTCAAATAGGCACTACTCTTGTATTTTATACTAAATCAATATTTTAAATTCGAGTGTATACTAATCAGATAAAAATTGGATGTCGTCTATCTGACAACCTCCACCAAATACCCCATTCCCATAAATAATCAGGATAGGATACCATTTTGATAAATAATATATATTTTTGTATTATTCCGGTAAAAAAAGCCCAATACTACTGTTGGCATTTTTTTAATGTTAAAATCAAAAGAGGGTATGTAAAAATGTCTTGATAAAAATATAAAATATTATATTAAAATAATTGAATTGAATAAGTTTTTTTTTAAAAATTAAAATAAATGGAGCCGATGTAAATAATCTTAAATAAAAATATAAATGATTAAGTGTGAAAATTAATTTAGAGTTAGTATTAGATTGTGGTTTTTATCTAAAAAAACATCATTGCTTTCAATTATTAATTAAATATAAAAGTTAAAGCGGTAGAATCATTTGGCTAATACAAATAATCCAAAGCAAAATACAAATGCTGTCCTTCTCTTTATCAGTTATGATCCACATTTCAATTTAGGATTGGAAGAGCGTGCTGAGTACTTTTATTCATTAGTACCATTCACACTCCACAATCACTTCATGGCGTTAGATTTCTGG
Organism: Gossypioides kirkii; assembly: GCA_005610355.1. Taxonomy (NCBI): domain Eukaryota; kingdom Viridiplantae; phylum Streptophyta; class Magnoliopsida; order Malvales; family Malvaceae; genus Gossypioides; species Gossypioides kirkii. The sequence continues at coordinate 14,275,531 of CP032254.1, read as the reverse complement.
AACGTGTAAATCATTTTTCATCTTCTATATATGCTTTCATAGACGTTGTTTCTCCTAATTATTCATTTCCCTCGTTTAAGCCCATAAACCATGTCTTCTTCTTCTTCTTCTTCACTGCCACCGACAAAGCTGCCGGTGAAACCAATTCCCGGTAACTTTGGCCCTCACTTCTTTGGTCCAATTCTAGATCGATTAGCATACTTTTACTATGAAGGCAGGGACAAGTTCTTTGAGAATCGAATCCAAAAATACCAATCCACAGTCTTCAAAACTAATATGCCTCCCGGACCTCCAATTGCCTCTTCCTCTCACGTGATTTGTCTTCTCGATGGTATCTCCTTCTCTGTCCTTTTCGACGCTTCCAAAGTCGAAAAACGTGATGTTCTTGACGGTACTTTCTTGCCTTCCTTGGCCTACACCGGCGGCCATCGTGTATGTGCCTACCTCGATCCTTCCGAGCAAAACCATACGTCTTTGAAGTCCTTCTTTTTATCTAGTCTCGCAGCCCGTCATCATAAGTTCATACCATTCTTTCAAATAGGCTTGTCAGAGCTTTTTAACGAGCTTGAAGCTCAGATTTCTACCAAAAAAGAATCTTATTTTAACACCCTGTGCGATACCATGTCATTCAACTACGTTTTTCGCTTGTTCTGTAACAAATACCCTAGTGAAACAAAGATAGGGTCTAAAGGACCAAAACTTGTTGACAAATGGTTGTTGTTTCAGCTTGCACCACTTGGATCACTAGGGTTATCACCCAAATTTCTAGGTTATTTCGAAGATATTTTGTTACGTACATTTAGATTCCCATTTTTTCTCGTTAAATCTGATTACAAAAAGTTGTACGATGTGTTTTATGAGTTCGGAAGCTCAGTGTTGGATGAAGCTGAAAATAATTTTGGGATTGAAAGAGACGAAGCTTGCCATAACCTGATTTTCCTTGCCGGATTTAATGCTTATGGTGGCATGAAAGTCCTATTCCCAGGGTTGATCAAGTGGGTTGCATTAGCCGGACAAACGTTACACCAGAGACTAGCTGATGAAATCAGGGCCGTCATCAAGGCTGAAGGTGGGGTCACATTATCCGCCTTGAACAAGATGGTTTTGACCAAATCGGTGGTCTATGAATACCTAAGGATCGATCCACCCGTTCCATTCCAATACGGTAAAGCTAAGGTTGATTTGGTAGTTGAAAGCCACGATGCAGCCTTTGAGATAAAAAAAGGCGAGATGATATTTGGGTATCAGCCATTTGCAACGAAAGATCCTAAGATTTTTGTGAACTCTGAGGAGTTTGTGGCTGATAGATTTGTTGGGGAAGAAGGAGAGAAACTTTTGAAGTATGTATACTGGTCGAATGAGCGTGAGACAAAGGATTCGACGGCGGAGAACAAGGCTTGTGCCGGGAAAGATCTGGTAGTGTTGTTGTGTAGGGTGTTGTTGGTGGAGCTTTTCCTTCGTTATGATACGTTCCAAGTTGAGGCTAGTACGTTTATGTTCGCTCAATCGGTGACCTTCAAGTCTTTGACTAAAGTCTCATCGTGTACTTGACTGAAATTTAGTTGTTTTTGAAGGGTGTTTAATTTGATTTACCATCTTGTTCTGTAAATTTCATTTAAAGCTTTGGTGTGGAGATGGAGATAAAGATTATTGCAACAAGCAACTGGGCAAGGACTAGTAGAAGATGGGGAATGAGTGACCCAAAATCCTTGGTTCATAAGTGGGGTTCATTGTACCTGCTTCTTATGTTTCTTCACTACCTTCTTTTTTCATATTTCTTTTCAACTTTGTTTGCAATAAGGATTTATAGAGTTAATAAACAACGATAATGATAATAAATGGGAAATAAAATAAAGAAATTAATTTAATTGCTGTTTTTTATAATATGTTATGTTTTTATTTTAACTTTTGTAAGAATATTTATTTTTTAAAAATAATCTCTTTTTAATATTTAAAGAGAAGGATAAACTCAAACCCAAATTCTCTTACATTATAATAATGTTGATGTAAATAGAATTTTTTCATATTTATTCTCACAATCAAACTGATTTAATAATAAAAATAAAGTACACCCTTTTCTTTAGCCTATAAATAGAGAATCGTACATAAGCATGAGAAGAATTGTTGAAGAGCTCAAGCTATTTTTTCCTATAATCTTTTCTTAAATAATCACATCGGTTTCCCTAACCAAAGAAGGTTGTTTCTTTTTGTAAAAATTTACAAAATTGTTTTAAAAATTGAACAGAAATGAATCAGATAAAAGAAAATTGAATGTCTAAATATAAAAAAATATTCTATTATTATTTTAAAAAAATCTTCCTTTTGAAACCAACTAGCCATTTTGGCGGGTACCCTTTTTCTAACCCGGTATTCAAAGAAATCCTATTATACCTCTCTCACACTAGCTTCTATCTAACCGGTATCGCTTAAAGGAAGGTTAAGAATTTACCAGCAGGTGACTAGTATAGAAGCTCTCCTAAGTTTAACAGTCAACACCTTGTTAGCAATTGTTAGCAAAGATTAACTCTTCAGATTTCTTCCTACTGGAGAAGATGAATAAGAAATTTTCTCTCCACTATTACGCTATCCTATTTTTATATACCTCAAGTCCAAATCTGAATCAGGATTATCTTTAATCATCACCCGTTCTCGCACGTTTTTTTTAATTAATCACATCTTACAAGGCTCTTCAAGTATCTTAACTACTGAAATGTTGCCTTCGCTAGGATGCTAGGTGTCTTAGTCGTGTCTCACAAGCTATTATACTTATTTTAGCAGCGACACAAAAACATGGGTGGCAATCTTATAAGCGGGAAAGTCTGCCTGATAAGGTCATCGCCATCACTCGATATGGTAATTTGCAATATTGGCAAGATTCTACAAAATACTCTACCACGAAATTATCTACTTTATCTAAGCTAAATCTCGCAACTTAAGCGGTCTTCACTGACATAATCTTTTGTACCGATCCGACTCGTCAAACCAGGGTGTGACAACCCATCCATGTTATTAACAAATACAGATTCAAGTTAAAGTTCTTCAAGGCTTTTGCATTAATTTGAAAGCAAATTTAGTGTTGTCGTAGCATAGGTGATACTAAATGTAAAGGTTTCAATTTCAAAATATATAATTTTATGGTAAAAGTATTATGGACGCCCTTATATTAGGAGTCAGATTGCATTTTGCTCACTTTAGTAAAAAAATGACCAAATTAGCCCCTATACATTAGATCAAAGAGAAAATCAATCCTTTATGCTAAAAATTTCATCCATTTTATTGTTAAAAACTAACGTGGCTGATGGAATAACTAGATAGTTACATGTGACGTGCCATGTATACATCATTCTGACGTACAAGGATCAATTTTTAACAGTGAAAATGGATGAAACATTTAACAAAATGACCAATTTGCTCTTTAATCTAATTTACATAGAATAATTTACCCAATTTTTTACTAAATATTATATTCATAATCAATGTTATTTGCTTCTAAGCACATAATATTAATAACAAGTCAATATGTACCCTAATTTCTATCTTGGGTATTATTTAAATTTTTTTAATAATTTTATTATAGATTCGGATCATATTTACTTTTTATGATGCAATATCTAAAATTATTCATAGTTTTTCTCAAACTCATAAATAAGAGGATAACACGTTTGAACACACTCGAACTAATATTATTCTACATGGACCCGTATCAATCGAATTAAGACTCAAATTCATTCTTCACATTCTCGTATTTTAATAGATTGAAAATCTGCATTTTTTTATTCCTAGATAAATATATTGATTTTTGTTTAAAGATGGTTTTGATTAGATTATTGAAGAGTGATTTAAAATCATGAAAAGTCAGCGTGGTTACGTCGTAGGTAACATCGAAAGCATTCTTATCGTATCTTAATTCTGTACAAGTGTTTCTATTGATGTATATCTACACTTATTTTTATCTTCTTTTCCTTTTACACCAGTAGCCATTGTTCATTAAAATATTTGTTTCGATTTTGCCACTAATCTCTCAAAGAGGGAGAGCCTCAGGTCTCTAAATTCTTAATCTCTTGCTGGAAACAATTATTAAAAATAATTTATCCTATAAATTAGAATTGGTTATATTTTAAATTAATGTTATAATAAAATTTTAATATTTATTTATCTATGGGTATACTTCTAATTTGGTAACCTTCATTTACGTGTCACGTAAAAAGTGTAAACTATAAGAATAATGATTCAACTATATAACCATTATTTTTTAAAATTTTATCATTAAATATTTCAAATTTTTAGCTTTTTTTATTGGCCACAACTTGTTATTGAGTTAACGGCAATAATGATTAAAATATTTAATTTAGAAAAATTAAATAATTAAATCGACAAAATTAATAGTTGAGTGATCAAATTAAAATCAAATATATAATTAGGTGATTATTCTTATAATTTTTTTTAAAAAAAACTTCATTATGTGATTTGGGTTCCTCCATTCAATTTCTTTTTCTCCCTCTATTTTATAATTAAAATTAAAACCATTTGTTGATGTGGCATATAAAATAAAATAGTGTCACGTCAACATTTAAATACATTTAGACTACCACGTCAGCAATTTATGTTGACCGTTAGTTAACTAACAACCACGTTAGCATCATCGCTAAAAACTGTCCAATTTAACCAAAAAAAAACAAAGGTTGAGTACGAAATTGCTCCAAAAAAAACATTAAGGGTCAAAGTGACCCAACACCCAAACGTTAGGACTATTTTTTTCATTATACCTAAATTTTATATTTTTTTGTTTGTTTTTCCATTGTTTAATAAGTCTTCAGTTTTAGAAATTTTTGTATACTCTTGAATAGGGGTGAGCAAAATTCGATTCGATTCGAAAAACTCGATAAAAATTTAAATTTTGAATTAAATAGTTCAAGTTATTTGAGTTAATCGAGTTATTCGAATCAACTCGAATAAAAATTAAGTTTTTCGGTTTAATTCGGATACAAATTACACAATTCGAGTTATCCGAAAATCCGAATAAGAAAAGGCAAAACTACGTCGTTTTGATAAATGTTTACCCTTTCTAAAGTTAAAAGTCAAAACTATTAAATTAAAAGGTAAAATTACGTCATTTTGATAAATGTTTACTCCTTAAGTTAAAAGGTAAAACCATTATATTGTTTATATAGTTAAATAATATTGTACGTTAAAAGGTAAAACCATTATATTGTTTATGTAGTTAAATAATATTGTACTTCGTTTACTAGTTAAATAATCGGTCCATGTAAACGCAACATTGAGTATAAATAATAGAATTCGTTAACTCGACTCGACTCGATTCGAAATTTTTTTGACTCAATTTGATTCGATTTAAAAAAAATTCAAATTGAATTCGGTTGCAAAAATAGTATTCGTCAACTCGACTAACTCGAAATTTTTTGACTCGACTCGATCGAATACTCACCCCTACTCTTGAAGCACCTTTTTTTAGCCTTGTTTTGCAAGTGATTTTAAGGATGATTTTGTCATCCTCCTCTCTAGTTTGGTGGATGCTAGTCTCTTAAGGTATTTAGCCTATTTTATTGGAGCATATACCTTTTGAGGGTACTGCGCTCACTAAGTTAATAGCAAACTCGCTGCTAGCCTCTTACGACACTTAGCGAATTATTTGAGAGCATACATCTTTTTTAGTACAATTCTATAAATTTGAGCTTCGCACCTTTTCAAGCCTCTTAAGGCTTTGTTTGGTAGAGTAGAAAAAAATTGGAAGGATGGAAAAACAGTGAAACTAACAACAAAAAACAACAGTTTTTTTTTTTGCAGATTCGGGTCGGGCCCGGGCCAAGAAAAGCTTATTCATTTTTTTAAACCAATTTTTCGAGCCTATCTCTAAACCCTCCCACTTTTCAAACTAATGTTCGAGTTAAGCTGAGTGACCTGACCCATGATCGATTCTAATATCAACCCTATTATATCAACTCACCCTATAACCATTCACTTGTTAGCTTTTTCACCCGAGGCTCTTTCCTCTCCATCTTTCTCCCATCCCCTTCTTCATAGGAGAACCCATTTTTCTCCATATTCTAGCTACCCATATCATCTGGCTCTTTGTCCTGTCCTAAAAAGGGTGAATTGACCAAATCATCCATCAACCAAAATTTGCATCAATGTTATTTTAATATTCAAATCATAAATTTCATTTTTTAACAAAACTTTTATTATTTATCGTTGTCTTTGAAAAGTAATAACATAAACCAAAGTTCATTCATCAAATTTGAAAACTACATAGAAACAATTTTAAGCAAATCATACACGTGTCATCATTGAATGGGCACAAAATAATAATAAAGGAAATTAAAAACATTGAAAATATGCCTGTTTGAGTTGGATTGTATGAATTTTGAAACAAATCTAAAGAAGTAGTGACGGGTTTTATGTCTACCTCAATATATGGATATAATATATGTCTAGACTTTTATCTATGCATGCAAAATATTATTCAATTGGGCACATGTTTAAAAAAATAATTCAATTTTGACATGTCATCTAATATATGTCATGTCAGTAAAATTTAAAAATATTAATATTTTTATTTATTTTATAATGATTTGACAAAAAAATATAAACTAAAAAATTAAAATTATTATTTTTTATAAAGTTAGAGGGTAAAAGAATATTTGTATATGATGGTCCAACAAGTAAGAATTAAGAAAAGAAGTGGAAGGAATGTGTTATGTGTAGATATTGTCTAGAGGGTAAATTAAATCCTTATTACTTTAGACTTACAAATTTATTTTAATATTATTAGATTGTGATTTTTCTTTTTTTTAAAAAAAATTCAAACTTTTGACTCTAGTAAGTACTTTAGGATTAAACAAAGGTAATAACTTACATAAGGATAATTTTGAAAATTTAGCAAATCACTTACAATTTTTTTAGGTCATTGCCACATGATTTTGATAATTTTTTTTACCCTAAACCTTAAACTCCAAACCTAAAATCATGAATCTAGAATCTCGAATCCTAAACCTAAAATATAAAACCCTAAACTCTAACTCGTAATTAACAACCTTGAACCCTTGAACCTTAATCATAAACCTTAAACTCCAATCTTTGAACCCTAAACTTAAACCTTATACATCAAACCCAAAACTTTAAATCTCAAACCCAAATCCTAAACTTTAAGGTTTAAGGTTCGAGGTTATGGGTTCTGAATTTAAGGTGAAATAATTATCAAAATTATGTGTTAATGATATGGAAAAACTGCACAAAAACTGCTATTTTTTTTTAAAAAAATTGGTTGCACAAAAAATAAAAAAATTAAATTATGGAAAAAAATAAAATGATTAAAATTTGTAAAATAAGAAAAGATTTATTTATAATTTAAAAAATAAATTATTTTAAGTAACTTAATTAAAGTTAAAATTAAATTGGAGAAGATATTAGATATAGATGAGTATATAATAATATTTTGTTATCTTTAAATTTTAATGACGTGTCACTATTTTATTGGTGTTTAAAACTATATTTTTTAGGATGATCCTAATATAATTTAGGGTAAATTACAAAAATAATCACTTTTGTTTGTCTCAGGTTACATTTTAGTCACTTATGTTTGAAATGTTGCGTTTTAGTCACTTATGTTATTATTTTGTTACGAAGCAATTACTCTGCCGTTAAGTTCCGTTATCTCCCTAACGGTAATCCTACGTGACAGTCCAACTAGATTTTAAGTGCCAATTTGAATTTCCAAATGAGATGAGAATAGATTTTTAATTAAATAAATTTAATTAATTAAAATTTTAAACCTAAACATTAGTTGAAAAAACTCTAAACTCATTTTCACACACCTCTCTTCTTCACCTTTATCTTCTTCTCTTTTGATTCCAACGTCTCTAATTAAAAATCTGTCTCAAAGCTTGAATCTTTGAAACTCATTAACCTAAAGATCTATGAATTTTCTAGTTAAGGTTTAAGGTTTAAAAATTTTAATTGGTGAAATTTATTTAATTAAAGATATATTCTCATCCCATTTGAAAATTTAAGTTGGCACTTAAAATTTAGTTGGACTGCCACATAGGATTACCGTTAGGGAGATAACGGATCTTAACATCAGAGTAATCACTTCGTAACAAAATAATAACATAAGTGACTAAAAATAACATTTCAAATATAAATAATTAAAATGTAACCTGAAATAAACAAAAGTGACTATTTTAATCGTTTACCCTATAATTTATTCCCATAAAAGAAAAGTTTAGAATAAGATCATTAAAAAAAACATAGGATGGAATTTATAAAAGATAAAAGGGGTTGAATCATTGGCGCTACTCCAATCATCTATAACAATACAGGCAAAACTGTCTCCCTCAGTCACCACTCACCACCATTACAACATTTAAATTTAACGATTAAATTTTTTTAATGTATTTTGATAATTTAAGTGCTAAATTGAATGTAAAAAAAAAAAAGCTTAATTGATTTTCTAAAAAAGTTTGAAGATTTTTTAACGTAATTTAAAATTTTAAATACCCAATTAAATAAAAAAACAATAACTTAATTGTTTTTCTAAAAACAACTAAGGAATTTTTACACCTTTAAACCTATTTCAATTTAGTATCTATGTGTTTTTCTTTCTTTATTTTCTTGTTTGGAGGGTTGGCTAAGGGGACAAGATGACAATGTTGTCATCTCCCACTAAGGTTGGTATTTATACTTAGTTTAAGATTAATTAACCTTAATTGGTTTAATTTAAAACATATTAATGTACCAATCATAATTACGAAAGCTTAGTATGGTTCTATCATCATTCTCCACTAACTCTTATCTAAAAAATTGGTTAAATATTCATTTTGATCCTGTAAATAATTGCTATCTAGATCCTTAAGCATTTTCTAAATTAAAACTTAATAACGATTAGATTTTTATAATTTGATCTCTACGTTTTAATTAACTATTTTTTTCCGATTAAATTAACTAAAACCCAGTTGCAATACCTTTCTTTTTCATAAACTTCATTGCAAATAAAATTTTATACAGAAAATATTATATATAATTTTACCCTTCACCTTGTCCTTTGTCTCTGTCGTGGGCTGTAATTATCCTTAAGAATGAAGTTGTTTTTCCCACTCTTTTAATGTTTTTTTCTGTCTTGTCCTTTATGAAAGATGTTAATCATTTTACTTTTAGTTCTCCATGAGATAAAAAGTTCGGTGATCTGTCTTTCATCTGCTTCTGGTTTTGCTGTAAAAGTTAAAGAGAATTAACCTAAACAACTTAGGGGGAAGGATGCTGACTTCTTGGATACTCACTCAATCATTTATTAGAGTTTTTCACGTTTTATCAATTTATAACATTCTTATTTCCTGTCCGACAATATTACCAAAATTCTTATGAGTTAGGACCACCCCACACAGTCAACTATCACTTCATAGCTTTTTCATTTCTGGAACGTGTAAATCATTTTCCAAGCTTAAACAGTTTCCCAAACTCTCAATCACTTCAGTATCTTATTATTATTATTATTGAAGCAGGTGAAAACATTAATAGATTACTGTCGAAACGTTCATTTTTAAGAAAACAAACAAGTCTCGAATAATATTTTAAAAATCGAAAAAATGGGTATTTTAAATGATCGAAAAAAATGAGAGTCGTCACCAATCTTTTTATATGGTGTGATTGGATCACCACAAAACGTTTAAAATCCGTTTTGAAAAATATTTTGGTCTTCGAAATCCAGAAAATAAGTTCGGGAGTCGGTTACGTATGAAGAAGGATTAGCACCCTCATACGCCTAAAATTGGTACCACATTAATTATTTTCGGGTCTTGGTTGTAAAATTTTGAAAACTCAAATAATGTTTAAAAGTGTGACCCTTTAATGCATAAGTCATGTTTAAAAAGAAATCATTTTTGTTTGGGAGTCTCGCTATTTCAAGGTGATTGAGCAAGAAAGTCACGTCCAGTGAGTTAGGACATAATGTTTCGAGATCCGAAAATAACGAGCCTTCATTTGTTGTAAACTTTTAAACCTTGAAAAAGGGTATTCGATTATCCTGATTTGAAGAAAAGTCGCGTCTAGTAAGTTAAGGCACAAATTTTCAAAACCAGAGATAAAGAATCATTTCCTCGATTTAAGGGTATTCGATTATCCCGATTTGAAGAAAATCGCGCCTAGTAACTTAAGGCACAAATTTTCAAAACCCGAGATAAAGGAATATTACCTCGATTTTAAAGGTTTATGAAAATAATTTTGAAAACGAGCATGTAAATTAAATATGAATTGGTAGTTTATAGCAAGAATTAAATAACACGAAACAAAATAGTTAAGCAGATAAATACATATACAAAAAATCAAAAATAAGAGAATATAAAATACGAAAGAATAAAAATTAAAATCTAAGTATGAATATTGAAGAGAAAGAAAAGCAAAACAAATGGAGTGAAAAATGTAATTTTGGATGCCGGGGGCGCAAAACGGTAAATTTTGGATATTCGGGGGTAAAATGATAATTTTTGGATGTTCGGGGGTTAAACGGTAATTTTTGGACACCCGAGGGTAAAACGGTAATTTTTGAAAACTTCGAGGGGTAAAACGATAATTTTTGGATGTTCGAGGGTAAAATGGTAATTTTTGGAAAATTCGAGGGTCAAAATATAATTTTTGAAAAGTTCGAGGTCAAAAAGAAATTTTTGGAAATTTGAGGGTAAAATGGTAATTTTTGGAAAGTTCGAGGGTAAAAATATAATTTTTGAAAAGTTCGAGGTCAAAAAGAAATTTTTGGAAATTTAAGGGTAAAATGGTAATTTTTAGAAAGTTTGAGATCAAAAATGGAATTTTTGGAAATTTAGGGGTAAAATGGTAATTTTTGGAAAGTTTAGGGTCAAAAATGAATTTTTTAGAAGTTTGGAGGTTAAAATATAATTTTTAGAAAGTTTAGGGGTCAAAATGTGATTTTTGAAAAGTTTAGGGACCTTCTAGCAATAAAACCAAAAAGATGAGACACGTGGCAGCCCTTTATACATTCTGAAGTCAAAGGACTAATTTGAAAATCATTTAAAATTTTTGGGCCAATTTAAAAACAAAACAAAACTTAATTTAAGGACGAAATCAAAACAAATAAAAAAATATAAGAGACAATTTGCATAAATAACCCAAAAATTGACATGTGCCAGCTTCCTGGACTTTCAAAAAAGTCAAAAGATTAACTTGAAAATAAAATGAAATTTGTGGGTAAATTTAAAATTAATTAAAAGTATAAAAAGGACCTGATTGTAAATTTTGAAAAAAGCAAAAATATCAAAAGCATAAATAGACCATTTTTAAAAAACATGCGGATCCTGAGCTTGAAGCGGGTCGGGTTGGACCAGGTCAACCTGAAACGACGTCGTTTTGGGCTCAAAGTTTTGACACCAAAACGACGTCGTTTTGATGAGTGTATATAAGTAAATTATACCCTAAAAATTTCATTTCCCCTTTCATTTTCAATAAAAAATAAAAAAAAAACTATTTTTCTCTCAAAGTCTCTCCATGGCCGACCAAGCTCCGATCGGTCGCTCCCCACCATTTGCCGCCACGCGCCACCGGGCATCGTCTCTACAACGCCGCACGCGACACTCTCCACGGCAACCGATAGGTAAAAAGCCCAACTTTTCATCTTCTTTTTTAAAACCACACTGATCTGGGTTTAGATTAAAACATATCTAACCCAGATTTGTGAAAAAAGGAAAATTTTGCTTTGTTGTTTTGTTTATAATTCCGTTTTTAAAAACTTTGTTCTCTCTCGACATTTTTAAAGCAAATTGTTTTAATCCTTGGCTTACTTAGAAAAACCTGCAATGTTGTTTTTTCTTTTTTACCTTTTTGAATCCGTTCTTCATCATTTTTACCATTATTATTAACATTCGCCTCTGTTTTTTAGGTAAAAAAAAAGATATCAGAGCCTTCACGAACACTAACCAGTTCGGAGGGACTCCGACTGTGGCCGACACCGGTGGTTCAATCCAGATACATCCCTTCAAGTTCCTTTTTATTTATTTAATAATTATTTAATATTATAATTATTATGCTTGAAATAAATGTTGGTATACTGCAGTAATGGTGTAATAAATAGTATTTTAATAAATGTTTTTAGAATATAAAAGGGTTTTGAAATCTTAATAATTAAGTAGCTAATAAATAAATACCTCGAGAATAAATATGCCTATCTGTTGTCAACTGCCTTATTTCGAATGCTCTGTGTATTGAATATATCTATTTTGTACTGATTTTGAAATATGAAAAAAAACCTCTATTTGATTTCTCACAAATGCTCAAATATTTGTATTGATTTGTAATGTTCCACCAAAAAAACCCCTTACAATCTGTTTCAATCTCGGCTTTATAGCTTAAGATACAATCATTCTATTTTGTTCTTTGCTATTTAAAATCTGTCTTTTTTCCTTGCAGGTACAGTGCAGTGGCGGTGATGGCAGTCTAAGTTAAGGGTGGAGCAACCTGTGGTGAGCTGACGTGGTGGCCTCTGGTTGGCTGGGAAGGAGGTGATAGCAGCACAAGTTGGGGCGACTAGGTTTTAGGGTTTGACCTAAGGTGATTTAGGGTTTGGTCCAATGTGAATATAATTTGGGCTTGGGTTTATGACAAAACGGGTTTAAGTTTTAGGTGAGCAATTAGTATTGGACTGATTTGGGCTAGGATTTTTGGACTTGTATTTTGGGCCCTTTGAGTCAAAAGTTTATAACAAACTTGAGTTATATTTGGACTTTTAATTACTTTTAATTTTAAAATAAATTTAAATTTAAAGTAAATTCAAACTTAAGATAAGTTTAAATTTAAACTTGAAATAAAATTAAAATTTAAAATTTGGACTCAATTATGTTTTAAATGTCGGGCCCGGTTAAAATTGGGCTCCAACAGTTACAATTTAGATTCAATTCCTTTTTTAGATAAAATAACTCTAATTTTACGATTGGTAGGAGAATTATTTTTTACATGTGTTTTAGTTACGAGTTAGTAATCAATTAATTCGATTGCTAATATTTAGTTTCTCTCATGATTTATTTTTAACAAAAGGGAGGAAAATTTTTCACTTATTTTAAAAAGGTTTTATTTTTACATAATTTTTACTATCTTTTTAATTTCAAGTTTAAATTTGTGCCAACTATTCTTTATTTTATGTAATAAATAAACTTTTCCCTCGTGTTATTACTTGAATAACCAAACAACACATAAATACTTATTATTGATATTATATAATAGTTTTGGGATAAATATTAAATTATACATGAACTTTCATCCAATGTGAAATTTGATTCATGAATTTCGATTTGGAACTGTTATACACATAAAACTTAAATTGTGATTCATATGTATACATGAAGCTTTAATTTTGATCCAATTGTACACATTTAAATAAATGAATACATACATTTATTTTCACATTGGATTAATATAATTATTTATGCAATATATCAACATAAAATAGTGCTAATTCGATAATAATGCCAATGACTTGTGAAAATTGAATCAAATCAAAATGTTATCTAAAAAATTACACAAAATTAAAGTTCACGTACATTGACTTAACGTTCATGTATAATTTTGATATTTATCCCTATAACTTTTGAGCGGTTGCTTCTATATATACTATGACAAAGAGAAATTAATCACTTACTTGACTTAAGCCCCTAAAAAAATTCATCTTCTTATTTTTCTTTTTCTTCTTCACTATCGCCATCAGAGCTGCCAGTGAAACCATTTCTCGGTGACTATGGACATCCCTTCTTTAGTCCAGTTCAAGATCAACTAGCATACTTTTACCATGAAGGCAGGGTCAAGTTGTAACAACTCGGTTGTTTTTTTTCCTAAGCATTGAATGCTTACTTATGATTTTTTTTCTTACATGTAGATTGTAACATCCGCGTGCTCGAATCGGATCTGGAACAGTGATAAAATAGAATTGAGAATTAGAAATGTTTAGTTGAAGTGATGAAGGTTAGAAAAATTTAAGGATTAAATAGTAAAGGAGAGAAAATATGAGGGACTAAATAGCGAATTATCCAAATTGAATTTTGAGTCATCATGGGAATTAGATTGATTAAGGAGGGGAAAAAGAGTAATTTGGTGGAAGATATTTTTGGAGGCAAAGTTTTGGGTCAAAGTGTAAAGTTGGAAGGCCCAAGGACTAAAGTGCAATTTTACCATTTTTATTAAGAGAGATATTTTAGTGGAGAAATCTAGAGAATTTGAGAGAAATAAAATTAGATAAAAGATGAAAATATCATCTTTTTCATCCATTTCCAACGTCACATGCATATCTTCCATTTCCAACTTTTGCTTTTATTCCAAATAGGTCCTTCCACCATTTTTAAGCTTTCCAACCTCCAAAATCTCCTATTTTCTTTGAAATTTCTGAAAGAAAAGTATAGAAGGGGTTAGTAGACACCTCAAACTTCTTATAGAATTCATTTTGAGGTGTTAGAGAGCATAGGGACTAGATCGAGAAAATTTTGAATTCAAGGGTTAAGGTAAGAGATGGTTAAAATCTCATGATATACATGTATTTTACTGTTATTTAGCATGAAAACTATTGAATTAGAGCTTATAGCTTATATGTGTTTATGTGAAATTGAAGAGAAAGAGAAGAGAGGCAAGGATCGAATTGAAGACAGAGGAAAAGAATAGAGCTAGGGGTAAAAGAGAAGAAATTCAGCCTTTTTGTTGTAAGTACTACAAGAATTTTAGTTTATAGTCTATTCTTCATAATGTATTTGAGTTGTTAGCATGGAAATTGTTGTTTAATTAGGTGTTATAAAGATGAATAAGTGAGATTAGTGTAATAAAACATGAGAAAGAAAATGTTTTCATTAAAACAAAGTGGACAGAATCACAGGGTCAACTTCTAAAATTCAATAAAAATTGTATATATTGATTTAAGGGTCTAATTATATATTTAATTAAAGCTTATTGTGTGTAGTTTTATATGGAAGAAACACTGAATTAAATGGATCTGTATATTCTGAGTTATAACTGATTTTGTGTAACAAGGTCAGAGCAGATACGAGTTCCCCTGTTCTGACTTTGAAAAATCATAGAAAAATGTATAAAAATTATTAGAGACTTAAATTTATATGGTTAATTCCTATATGAGTCTATTTTCATTAGAAACAGACGAGAACATCATTTGATCTCTGTAATAAAAGATAGATAATTTTTAGTAAAGAAAGGTCGAAACTGTTAGACAGCAGAGAAGGGGTAAATTGAAAGAATTTACTGTACAAAATGGCTAAAGTAAAAATTCTGAAATTTTTATGGTAAAAATATATTTGAATCTAGTTTCAAGAACATTAAGCGGATATTAATTTCGAATTCTGTAGTTCAAGATATAAATAATTTAGTGACTGTAACGCAAGTGGACAGTTTTGAAAATTAATGTGAAAATAAGAATAAAGAGGTATATGATGATATATATGTGATAAACAATGTATATGTGAAACATGAACAATGTATATATGAAATATTATATGTTTAATTATAAATATTGATTATATGATAAAATGGTGATATTGTGAAAGCCATTGAGGAAATAAATGTGAGAATTATATGATTATGTATATGTGATGAAAAATGTATATATGATGTATGAGTTGTGAATGATTTGTGATCAAAATTGAAAGTGAAAGTGAAAGTGAAATTGAAAGTGATATGAATTGTAAATTGAAAATCCCTATTAACTAGTCGGGCTGAGTCGGATATAGTTGGCATGCCATAGGATTGGAAGGGTTCAGGGATACTTCGACCTTGAGTCGATGAGACACTGGGCGTCATTATTTTACTTCGGATAGATTCGATGAGGTACTGGGTACCACTTTACTTCGGCTAGGCCGATGAGACACTGGGTGTCACTTTATTGCTTTGAACTATCCGATGAGGCACTGGGTGCCATTCTGGTATGTTTGGTTGGATCCGTGTATCCGCCAAGGTCCGAGTCTTGTTAATAGGGTAAGTAATGTGAAAAAGAAAGAATGTGCAAATTATGACATTGAAGTAAGTGAAATGATAATCGCATGAAAGGTAAATATAATATATGTAAGAAATCAAAGAATGATAAAACTAAGTAAGCTAAGAGATTGAAATGGCTAAAATGTAAAATGAGGAAGAACATGTGAATTCATAACATGACTGTAAGTTAAATGTTATATACATAAAAGCTATGTATTTTTCATGAATAAATATTCATATGAATGAGTTTGAAATGAGTGATTAAAATATGGATGATTAATGACACTTGTAGTACTTACTAAGCCTTCACCGGCTTAACGCGTTTGTTTCAACGCGTAGGTATAAGACCACTGAGAAGCTAAAGTTGGATTAAGTGCCTCTCATCAAATCACATCAATATTGAAAGATTGCAAGACAAGGTGTATTTATTTTGTGTGAAGTGGCATGTACAAATGGTACTTATATGTCTTCAATGAATGGGTTATAAATGTTATTTTGATGATACTTGATTATTTTATGATATTTTGAGTAAAATGATTCAATTACACATTATTTGAAAGAAAATTTTCCGTTACTCGACTTTCTGTACCGTACTGTAATGTAATGCTTCTATATTGAGTTTATACGTATAAACCGAGTGTAGGGGTGTTACAGGTCCAACCCAATTCATGAGCACCTCCATTCCACTCTCAACAATGACATCTTTAAATTTCAAACTTGCATCTTCCATTAGGAGTGCAATATATTTTACCACTAAATTACTGGTTAATAGAAATATAATTATTAAAATATGTTGTATCTCTATTTTTTTTTGTACATATCTATTTATTTTTACATGACTTTAAAAATATATTATATTAGATTATTTACCTTATTTACTTATAAAAAAAGATTTAATATAATATTTGATAATTGAACTTGACATTTTTTTTTAATTTGGTACATAAACTTTTTTTGCCCAATTTGGTACTTGAACTTGACAATTTTTCTTAATTTGGTACCTGAACTTTTTTGGGCCCAATTTGGTACTTGAACTTGACATTTTTTTTCTAATTTGGTACCTAAGCTTTTTTTAGATTCAATTTGACACCTAAATTTATTAAATGTTATACAAATTACGTAAAATACTAACATTGTTAAAATTTTTTGTTATGCTACAAAAATACTGTCAATATCAAAAGGAATTCATGTTAAAAAAAAGGATATGGAGCAATGCTTAATGAAATAATATTAATAAAAAAATAATTTTTAAAACCTCAAATTAAAAGAAATCTATTATTTTCAATTAATAAAATAAATAAATAATTAATTAAAACTAAAAGTAATTGAACATATAAAATACGAAAAATATCATATCATCTCACATGTCGGTCATACATTGATTATTTCTGCTACCTCATAAAAAACAATTTAGTATATTGGGGTAATTTGCAAAACATTTGATAAGTACCAAATTGAATAAAAAAAAAGATTAGGTACCAAATTAGAAAAAAAATCAAATCCAGGTATCAAATTGACCCCCAAAAGATTAAGTATCAACTTAGAAAAAAATGTCAAGTTTAAGTAGCAAATTGGACAAAAAAAAATTTAGATACCAAATTAAAAAAAAATTAAATTCATGTATCAAATATTATATTAAGCGATTAAAAACAATGTAATCTTATTCTATTCTGTGCTTGAGTTTTAATTAGTATACTTATTTTGCCCTTATTTATTCCATAAGATACTTAGGAACTGGTTTTATATATATTATATATAGGTATAGAAAATAGAGACATAGTTCTCCAAACTAATAATTTACCTGAGCTCATAAACAATGTCTTCTTCTTCTCCTCCTTCTACTTTGTTATCGCCACAGCAGCTACCAATGAAACCAATTCCCGGTGACTGCGGACATCCGTTCTTTGGTCCATTTCGAGATCGTTTAGCATACTTTTACAATGAAGGGAGAGACAAGTTCTTTGAGAACCGAATCCAAAAGCACAAATCCACTATCTTCAAAACTAATATGCCTCCTGGACCTTTAATTGCCTCTTGCTCTCGTGTTGTTTGTCTTCTGGATGCTGTCTCCTTTCCTGTCCTTTTCGACACTTCAAAAGTTGAAAAACGTGATGTTCTTGACGGCACTTTCTTGCCTTCCCTGGCCTACACCGGTGGCCATCGTGTTTGCGCCTACCTCGACCCTTCCGAGCCAAAGCACGCTTCTTTAAAATCCTTCATTTTGTCTACTCTCTCATCCCGACATCATAAGTTCATACCACTCTTTCAAACAGGCTTATCAGAGCTTTTTAATGAGCTTGAAGCTCAAATTTCTACCAAAAACGAAGCTTATTTTAACACCTTGAGCGATACCATGTCTTTTAACTACGTTTTTCGCCTCTTCTGTGACAAAAGCCCTAGTGAAACAAGGATAGGTTTTAAAGGACCCAAACTTGTTGACAAATGGTTATTGTTTCAGCTTGCACCACTTGGATCACTAGGGTTGTTACCAAAAGCTCTATGTTATTTCGAAGATATTTTGTTGCGCACATTCACTTTCCCTTTTTTTCTCGTTAAATCTGATTATAAAAAACTGTACGATGTGTTTTATGAGTTCGGAAGCTCAGTGTTAGATGAAGCTGAAGGTAAGTTCGGGATTGAAAGAGATGAAGCTTGCCATAACCTAGTTTTCCTTGCTGGTTTTAATGCTTATGGTGGTATGAAAGTCCTCTTCCCTGGGCTGATTAAGTGGGTTGCATTAGCGGGACAAAAGTTACACAAGAAATTAGCTGATGAAATCAGGACCATCGTCGAAGTTGAAGGTGGGGTTACTTTATCTGCCTTGAACAAAATGGTTTTGACCAAATCAGTGGTTTATGAATACCTAAGGATCGATCCTCCAGTTCCTTTCCAATATGCCAAAGCTAAGGTTGATTTTGTAGTTCAAAGCCACGATGCAGCCTTTGAGATCAAGAAAGGAGAGATGATATTTGGATATCAACCGTTTGCAACTAAAGATCCCAAGGTTTTTGAGTACCCTGAGGAATTTGTGGCAGATAGATTTGTCGGAGAAGAAGGAGAGAAGCTGTTAAAGTATGTTTATTGGTCGAATGGGCGTGAGACGGAGGAGACCATGGCGAGGAACAAACATTGCGCTGGGAAAGATCTGGTGGTACTGTTGTGTAGAGTAATGCTGGTGGAGCTTTTCATTCGTTATGAGACGTTTGAGGTTGAGAGCGGGACGTCTATGTTCGCTGCATCATTGACGTTCAAGTCAGTGACTAAAGTCTCGTTAAGTCCTTGACTGCCCATGACTCATAAATTAGTTGTATTCCAAGGGTGGTTACATTGATTATCATCTTTCTTCTTTATTTCTCTTTGTACATCGTGGGCGCATGCACACTTATAAATAAAACATAAAATAATTTATTACTCTTATTCTCAAACCAACTTTAAATTATATAAAATCGACATTACTTCTAATTTTTTGACAAAAGAAAAGAGAAATAACTTCTATTTTAAAATTTTTAAAAACTTTTGTCTATCTGTAATATTCTATATTTTTATCAACCTTACTTCTTTATATCTTTCTCAACAGCTCAATATATTTATTTTTTTCAATATTTAAAAATTAGAGAAGAGAACCCAAGGAGGGATGACAACAAAAAGTGAAGAGTTTTTGGTTTTCTTTTTTACTCTTAATTTTTTTAATTTTAGTTTATTTTTTCATTTTTAATTAATTTTTTCCGTCGATATTGTCTGACTTATAAGCGGCACCAATAAAAATATTTTTTGTTCATCGATATATCCATATTTTCTCAAAAATTTTAGAAAAGATATATACTAGTGTTATTTAATACGATAGCGAGACCTAATTTTAAAAAAGAAAATTAATGATGATCACATGATTAGGTAAAGAAAATGAGATGATACCGCGGATATGTTAGGTGTCATTGAGTTGACTTATTTTTGTAATTATTTATTTTTTATCTATCTCGTAATTATTTATTTTAATGTAAAAAAATCTCTTGATGACCAAGTGATTCATCACTGATACGGTATTATGTTGATCCATGTGCCAAAATAAACTTTGTTTGTATAGATCCAATGAATATAAAATATATATAGGATTGTATTTCAGGTCTTACAATAATAGAATTTTAAATTGAGAGGCTTCGCTTTGGAAGCAACTAAGCGATGAAAAAAATTTATGACTTAGAAGGGTAGTTAAGCCATTAAATATTAACATTCTTAATTTGAGTTAGTTTTTTATTTTTAGCTCATTAATTTGAGGTTGAAAAAACACACAAGTAAAAGTGCTTGGAGATGTTAAGGGTGTATTTGATAAAATGATTAGAATTTAGTATATTTGTAACGTATTTTTTTATTTTATAAGTATGTTTAAAAATTTATCATTTGTTCTTTTGAATATTTATTTTTAATATCTGTATAAGATACTTATCAATCTCCTGATCTTATTTGTGGAGTTTAAAAGCTCGTACCAAATATTATTCCTTTGATAAATTATTAACATTTTTATTTTATTGAAAATGAACTTGTTTAACATTTAATTATTTTAGGTAAAGTAAAAAAAATCACTCAAATATTGATTTCGTTCTATTTTAGTCACTCAACTATTCATTTTTTCGATTTAGTCATTAAATTTTTCGAAATCAAATATTTTGATCACTTCCCTAATAATTGTTGTTAGATGAGTGATGGAAAGATGATGTGGGCTTTTTTATTTGTCTAATAACAAATTTAGTCCTATGATTTTTAGACACTCGATCAATTTGATCCTAAATATAAAATATTTTACAAATTTAAAATATCAGTGCGGTAAACATCTCTAAAAATCTTGTTTTGCACTCTTTAATTGGAGCTAAAATAAGAGATTATGTTATCTAATTATTTGGAATGTAATCAAATTAATTAAATAAAGTTACGCATAAGCTTTAGTATGAAAAAATCATCATAATTTAAACGAGATATAAATAGGATTTGTGTGAATTATTTAATTGAGTAATTAATTTTAAAAATTAAATAAAAGTAAAAAAATGCATACGTGGGTCTTAAGGTGACTGAATTAAGGTTAATGGTGGTCAACGCATATGTGAAGCAGGCTTGTCGCCTAACATAATTTACATTAATTAAATAAAGAGAATTGGTTGAATAGATTTACACATCGGAGTAATATGGATTTCTCACATTAATAATCCATATTAATTATTTAAAAATATTTAAAATTAATATTTCATATATTATAACATTAATGAAATTGAATATCATTTAAATTATTTTTATTTTATTTTATAATATTATGTTTATAAAAAATTACATAAAATATTTGAGAATTCGACGGATATCAATCAAAATGATCGAAGAAGATATTGAGGGATACAAACCCAATATTTTAATGCATACAAACAATGGAGGAGATACGTATGGCAGAAAAATGGGAAAATCACTGTAGAAGATATTGAGAGATTTGTCATATCTTTTTAATGTATAGTTTTTTGTATACAGCTATGGTTACTGACACAAGTGAAGAAACATTATTTTTAGATCTACTTTCAGGGAATTACATGTATATTTTTAAAAGAAATTTTAACTCAATCTTGCATCATACAATTTGAAAAAAAAAATATAATAAATATAATTTTTTTTGAAAATATAAATTGGTCTACATTTAAAAGGGAAATGATGACAAAGCAATAAACACAGTTAAACAGCTGTCATAAAGAAAAAGCAACAATTATTGGTTATCCAGGCGGTGCGTCGATTACCCTAAAAAAAATGAAAAAACTTAAAGAAATCCTAACAACCCATAAAGAAAGATAAAAAGTCATTTCCCTTCTCTGCATTAAAATACAAATAAAACGGAACAACCTGGTGTTTAAACGCCTCTACTTCTTCTCATTAATCTTATACCCAGACTCTCCACTATTTTGAGAATTCATCGGAGTACTAACCTTCTCCGGTCTCAGAAAAAGAAAAAACCGATATCTCTCTGCTGTAATCTTGAAAAACCCTTTCATTCTCTGCCCAACTGGATCGATCTTTTGTGACTAGTGAATCAACATCTAGAGGTACTTCCTATATCCAGAATACTGGATGCCGATCATTCATTCCTTTTGTTGCGAGTTTATGAGCAACCCCATTTGCCTGCCTGGGAACGTGTTGAAATCTTAAGGTAATGTTTCTATTTGCTTTCATTTTTATTGCTGCAATGATATTCCCAATCCATGACCTGTCATCTTCTGAAGAGTTTAATTTTTTTAATCACTATTAATGAGTCTCCCTCAATAATAAGTGATCAAAAACCCATATCTATCCCAAAAATGACTGCCTAGAGACAAGCTTTGGCTTTAGCCGTTGTCGCATCCCCAACGTTCCCTAACGGGTAAGTTCTGCACCCATGACCATCCCTTGATGATTTCTATCAATGAACCTAGCATAAGCTTCTTTAGTCTGTGGGTTAAAAGAAGCGTCAAAATTTACTTTGACAAAATCTGGATTTGGGGCTCTCCATGTAAGAACTTGACGCAGTATAGTACCTTCTGATGACACATGTAGAACATCAAGTTATTTAAATATGCTGTTGTGAAACTTAAAACCTCCTGTAAACTACTTCTTTTTCCTTCATGCAATCTTTTGTTTCTACTATGCCAAACTGCCCAGTAAGATATAGCTAACGTTTTGCGTTGCTGATGATTAATGGTACTGAATAGATGGGCTAACTAACTAATCCAAGTTTGGTTTATTTGTATGTACGAGATGTCAATGTCGAGATTACGGAGTAAATTTCTAGTGAACTGGCATCCTCGAAAAAGGTGCTCTATTGATTTTGATGCCTCTGAACAAAAAAGGCAGTTTGTACTACTCCTAAGCCCTTTTGTCTGCAGGTTACAGAAAGTTGGGAGGAAATTCCTGGACACTTTCCATAGATGCATTTTTATTTTGTTGGGGATTTGTAAATTCTAAATTTGTGTGTAATAGGTTTTCAGTAGGCTCTGTTCTATGTTAAAATTAGGCATAGTCGGAAATTTCTCTGTAATGAGCCAGTTGTAGCCACTTTGAACTGTGTAAAGCCCAAATTTATCTCCTTGCCAAGTCAGAACATCCGGCTGATCACGATCCACCGAGGATAGAGAGAACTGCATCAGTCTGCTCTTTATCTAGTAAGTTTCGAATGACTCTTGAGTTCCATGAGAATGATTCTGACTCAATAAGATCGGCTACTCTCGAATAATTGATATTTATGTTTTGACCCATAACTCTACTTTTTCTAGGTATTGGCAGCAATGCATCGTTCCATATATTGACCGACTCGCCATTGCCTATTCGTCACCCATGCCTTTCTCCAGCAAGCTACGAGCATTCCAAATGCTACTGCCAGGTAAAAGAAGGGTAAGACCTTAAACTTGAATCTAAAAACGTATTCTAAGGATAATATTTCAGTTTCAAAACACGCGCGAGCAAATTATTAGGACGGGTAATTAGTTTCACCCTGTTTAGCCAACAGGGCCGTATTAAACAAATCAAGATCTCTAAAACCCATTCCCCCAAAAGCTTTCAAGCTGCACATAGCTAACCAAGAGCACCAATGAATACTTTTATTAGATTGTAAATTGCGCCACCAAAACCTATTAAACAAGTTTTCAAACTCTCGACAATGCATCGCATAAATTAGTAAAGATTGTAAAATGGCTTTAATAAAAACTTCCTTTCACCGATAGAGAGATTTCGAACACTCCAAATTTTCATACGTTGAAGTATTTTTTCTTTCAAATCCAAAAACACACCCTTCTTTCTTCTTCCAATCATTGTTGGCAGACTGAGGTATTTTTCTGGATTATTCGAGATACGGACACCCAACATCCCACCTATTTATGATTTAATTTCCTTCGTAACATTCCTACTGAAATAAATCATAAACTTTTCAAAATTAACCAACTAACCAGAAATTCTTTCATATCCCTAAACCACAGTCTTCATTTCAGTAGCCTCTTCTCTTGATGCTTCCCCAAACAAGATGCTATCATCAGCAAAAAATAGATGATTGATTGTAAGATCACCTTTCTCTATCTTTGCACCTTTAATTCGACCTTGTTTGGCTCTATTTAGCATTTCAGAGAATCTCTCAGCATATATGATGAAAAGATAAGGGCTCAAGGGGTCACCTTGCCTAATTCCTCTTGTGTGCCTGAATTCCTCTCCTTTCATACCATTTAAAGAAACCGAGTATGAGGTTGTTCTGACACATTTCATCATTAGGTTAGTTCATTTTTCACAAAACCCTAACATTTTCATCATGTCCGCAAGATAAAACCATTCAACTCTATCATACGCTTTACACATATCTAATTTCAACGCAAAAGACCTCGACCCACCTTTCTTTTTTTTGTACGAATGTAAAATTTCATATGAAATCAGAATGTTATATGTAATCTGACGATCCGGGACAAAAGCACCTTATGCTACATCAATGCAAAGGTACAAACAGTTTCGAAAACGATTAACAATCATTTTTGAAATCAGTTTGTAAATTACATTACACAAACCGATTGGTCTAAACTTCCCTAAACTCGTAGGAGATTGAACTTTAGGGAGAAGTATGATGTTGGTTTTATTTATCTCTTCAAAATTTTTATCATTGTTCTGTATTAAAGGACAGTAATTAATCACGTCCTTACCAACAATATACCAGTATTTTTGGTAAAAGAAACAAAAAAACCATCCTCTCCTGAGGCTTTAAGAGAGGCCATACCTTTTAATGCTTCAATGACTTCCTCTCCCTTAAATTCCTGACATAACTGGTCATTTATTTCAGCAGTAATACAAGGCTGGATCACATCTAAAAGCCCATCACAATTCTCTACTGGTTCTGCAATGAACAGATTCTAGAAAAAAGATTATGCTAATTGCAATAAATCCTTCTCCCCTTCAATCCACTCACCATTCTCGTTCATCAACTTATTAATCGTGTTTCTTTTTTTACGAGATGAGGAGAACTTATGAAAAAACCCAGTATTACGATCGCCCATTTTTAACCAATTAGCTCTGGCTCGTTGTTCCCAATATAATTCTTATTTATCAGCTTCTAAATTCAAAGCCAATTATACCTTTGTCAACTCTGCCAGTACGTCTTCATTAGGGTTTGTTGAATTCACCATATTCAATTTCATATTTAAATCATCCTTTCACTTAGATCTAGTAGCTTTTTTCCAATTTTTTGGGGAACTCCATCTCCTTTAAGTTCCATGCTATTTTAATTCATTCCTCAAAATCATCCTTTAATGCCCACTCGGCATTAAATCGAAAGGGTGTTTTCCTTTTAAAGGCGCCCCCTTGAATTTGCAAAACAGATTGAAGCAATAAAGGGCAATGGTCAGAAATACTGTTATTAAGATGTTGTAGAGTTTAATTCGAGAATTTTTCCCACCAAATTGAGTTTGCCACTCCTCTATCGATCCTTTCCCGAATATTGTTATTTAGGAGACGACCTCTTTCCCAGGTAAACCACTGACCTGAAAAACCTAAATCGCATAAATCACAATCTTCAAGGGCTTCTCTAAAATCACGCATCTGTCTTTCCCCCTTAGCCTACCTTCATTTTTTTCAAAAGAGAAAAAGATCTCATTAAAATCCCCTATTACAAGCCATGGCAATTGACTATTCTCTCTTAATTGACGGAGAAGATTCCATGACTCCCTTCTTCTATTCTCAATGGGCGCACCATAGAATTTGGTAAAGCGCTAAGAATTAACGTTTCTATCATCTTGAAATGCCACATCAATATGTGAATTAGAAAAACTCTTGAGTTGGATATTCAAATCGTCTTTCCAACCAAGAGAAAGGCCTCTTTTTAATTCATCAACTCCAATGTCAATACCATTAGAAAAACCACAAACTCTTCTAATCGATTCCATCTTTCTTACATCTACTTTTTTTTCAATTGAAAACAAAAGCTGAGGCTGTGCTTGTCTCAAGAAGTTCTTGAGATGTTTCACCATCCGTGGTCGCCCCAAATGTAACAGCCCGATTTTTAATGGTATCGAAAATAGTAGTTTCGAGACCACAACTTCGACGAGTCGAGTCATAAATATTAGTTATTTAATATTTGTGATGTCATCAACATTGTATTAAGTCTTGGTTATGAAATTTCGACGTTTAATCAGATAATTGAATAAAAAGGACTAATTTGTAATAGGTGTAAAAGTATAAATATTTAATTAGAAGGACTTAATAAGTAAATACACCAAAAGAGATAGGATAGTGGAATATCATGACAATTAAAGGTAATGAAAAGATTAATTAAAGGCTTAAAAGTGATTAATTAAGTTAATGATGAAAGTTATAAAAATTACAAAAATGTCATTTAGTATATAAGTAAAATTTAAAGGAAGAAAAGAGGAAATTCTCATCTTGTTTCTTCTTCTTCTTCACGACTAAGCTAGGGGGATTTAGGGTTTTCTTTGTTCACTTTGAATCCTTATTTGAGTAAGTAAATCCCATCCGTTTTTAGTAATTTTTATATTTTTGAGTCCATATTAGCTTGATCTAGCTTATGCAAGGACCAATTTGTGAATCTTTCAAATGTTAGAAAACTTACCATTGTTGAAATTTCTTGTTTTTGAAAGCTTTTGATGTATTTGAATGTTTGGTACTTGGATTAAGTCCTTGTGTAATGTGATTTTTGATGAAATTAAGATTAAAGGACTAAAATGTGAAATTGGTGAAATTATATGTATTGTTGTGAAAATAGATATGTAAATGGGTTGGATAGGTACCCAAGAGAATTAGATTATGGTTAGTTTTGTGAGAGAATTGGTATTTTGCATGTTTTGTGTTGAAAAGACTAGATTGAATAAAAGGAAACTATTAGAGATAAAACTGTAATTTCCTAAAAAGGACTAAGTTGTGTTGAATGACTAAATTATGAAATTTAATGTGAGAATTGAATGATTTGTGAATGTAGATTACGATCGTGCCACTGATCGTGGAAAAGGAAAATTAGCGAAATAGTCCTTGGAATTCATTCACAACTGCAACCCAGTCTGGTAAGTTCGTATGGTTAAATTCTAACTTAAATTGCATATTCATGTAATTTAAACTATTATACTGAGATGAATTGATAATTGAACTTGTGGAAGACGAGAATGAAGGAAATGTGGAGGATAAACGGGTTCGAGCTATAAACGAAAGGGTCTGATTACCAAGTGTCATCGTGAGTGAATGAATCTTTATGGATTAATGGTCTGATGACTAAGTGTCATCGTGAGTGTCGAAACCACCTCGAGAATGGGGCTTCAAAAATTCATTTTAAATTTTGGAAATTTGGAACAAAAAGGGAGTCGCCACCAATCTTTTATTTTGGGTGTGATTGGATCACCATAAAACGTTTTAAAAAAGTTGGTCTTCGAAATCTAGAGAAACAGGTTCGGGAGTCGATTACACATGAGGAAGGATTAGTTCCCTCACACGCCCAAAATTGGTACCACATGATTATTTTCGGGTCTTGTTTTATGAAAACAATGAAAACTCGAATAAAGTTTAAAATACGATATTTATTTTAGAAGGCTTTGTGTAATTTCAAAGGAAATCTTTTGAAGAAAATTCGTCCCTGTGTTTCGATCCTTTATGAGAACTAGAAGTCGTGTCCAACACATTAGGGCACTATATTCTCGGAGTTTTAAAATTGAAGGACGTTTCGAAAAATTTTGAAGAGAGTATTTTATCGCGTGAATTATACAAAAATCACACCCAGCACGTTAGGGCATGGTGTTTCGAGGTCTTCACACGACAGGACATTATTTTTTTTGTCTTAAAATCCTTTGTATATAGATATATAAAATTGAAGGATGTTTTGAAAACTTTTGAAAAGGATATCTGATTTGCATGAATTACGAAAATCACACTCAGCACGTTAGAGCATGATTTCTCGAGGTTTTCACACGAAAGGATATTGCCTCGTTTTGTTTCAAAATCACTCGCGATATATAGATATATATTTGAGAACTTGAAAATTTTGTATTGAATTTAAAATGCAATCCTCGGACACATAGTTTGGAAGATTCAAATATGGAATACCCATTTACTTCGATTTTTACGGAGAATTAAAATCATGACCAACACGTTAGGACATGATGTTCTCGGAATCTCGGAGTTAACAGGTATAAAAATCCCAAAAGAGGATATTCGACGCGTGTGGGTTATACGAAAAATCACACCCGACACATTAGGGCATGATTTCCCGAAGCTTTCACACGAGAGGAACATTGCCTCATCTTTAAAATTTCTTTGAAAATGAACATGTAAGTTTAAGATATCAAATAGCAATTAATTAAATACGAAGCAAGATAATAAGCAAATAAATAGTATGCAAAAATGTAAAATGTAGGTGCATAATGATTAAAATAAATGCAAATATTGATGAGGAGGAAAAATGACGCAATCGGGATTGTAAACGGGATCTTTGGACACCCAGGGACAAAATGGTAAAACAACGAAGAGAAAATAAAAAATTATTAAAATATGAAACAAAGTAATTCAAAATTAGATATAATTTTAATAAAGTATTAGTTCATATGATTTATGATCATGTATGTCATATTTTATCATATGAAAATTGATTATTTACAAATGAAACAAAACTTGATCATGGATCGGATTATTCGTTCAAGTCTAAAGGCTTACCTGAAAAGTGGAGGGTTTGGAAAAAAATATAGATCCAAAAAATGAGTTTGGACAAAAAATAATGCCTATTTTCTAAATGGGTCGGATCTCGGGTAAAATTTTTTTGCTTAGGCCTGATCGAGCTTGAATTTGCCTAACTTTTTTTCACTGCTTTTTTGTTGTTGTTTGCTGCCATTTTAATGTTGTTTTACTATCATTTTATTATTATATTACTATTATTTTGTTGTTGTTGTTTGGGTATTGTATAACTCTTATTTTATTATTAATTTTGCTATTATTTTAGAGATATTTGTGTTCTAAGTTACAATTATCTTAGTGCTATTTAACCATAAAGACTTTTTTTTAATATATTTTTAAGTTTGTTGAGAAACATTTATTTTTAATGTTTTTAGTGTGTTTGATATATTATATTTTTAAATTTATTTTTATATAAAAATAATATATATGAGAAGTTAATGGATAAATATCAATTCTAATCCCTTTGTTTTCATTTTTTTCTTTTTTTTACATGAGAAGCTAATGGCCAAAAATATCAATTTTAATCCCTTTACTTTTTTGAGATTATATAAGAATGATTAAATTTTAGATTTAATCCTTATATTTTGCTCATTAGTTAGTCTAAATACTTTATGTTAATTGAAATGATTATGTGAATTTTTAACAATTGTTAACACAATTAGATTTTTTTTATTAAATTCAAGTCTATTATAATGTCAATTTTTGCTAAATGTATACTAAGTGATTTTTTTTTAATTTCAAAATATCACATTAAAAAATTAATAGAAGAATTTTAACAATTTCAACTAATGGACCTAAATTTTTAGGTTTGAAATATAGAGTGACTAAATCCCTTAAAATAGAATTATAGAGATTAAATTCTAAATACAAAAAATTTTGGTATATTACAACCTAAATTTTTACTCTTATCATTCAATCAAAAATATAAATAATTACCTCAACATGAAATGTAGATAGGAATCATTCTAATATATTTAACCCTAAGAAGTCAAAATTTTTTCCATATAATCGATTATCGCAAGGCCTTGGTCTGTACAAGTACAACCAAATCAATCATAAATTTTTTAAATTGAAAATTTATTAACATAATTAAGATATTTTTTTTGCTATTTTCTATGTCTGTTTTATGGTCTACGTTTAGGATGCGTGACTGTTTTTCTCAACAATATCGTCTCTAAAATTCGAACCCAAATCCTTTCCTTGAGAATGGAATATACTTTACCATTACACTCAACCACTTGTTGGTATTAAGATATTTTTTATAGAACCAAGTATAGGGGATTGAAGTTATGCATTATCATTAATAAAAGTAGAAAATTCAAAATTTTGTCATAAATGAATTTAATAGGAAATATTAATGGTTCTCTAAAAAAAATTAATAAGTGGTTACTTGCAGCCCATTAAGCCTAATTGCAGCCCAAGAAGACTTGAGTGTTATATTATTAACCCTAACTCAAGGCCTAATAAAATGACCCTAAAAGAGATAAGGATAGACTTCTTAAATAACACAAACTCTTCTCCTTCCGGTTATTGGATGGATAAGCTTGGATTTACCCTACTTTAAACTACCCTTAAATATTATAAGTTAGAGTAAATTATAAAAATAGTCACTTTTGTTTTCTCAAATTACATTTTAGTCACTTATGTTTGAAATGTTATGTTGTATTCACTTACGTTAACATTTTGTTACAAAATAGTCACTCTATCGTTAAGTTTCATTACCTCCCTAAAGACAATCCTATATGACAGTCCAAACTCATGCACACATATATTACATGAATAATTAACAAATTGTGATCATAATCAAAATTTCGATAATAAAACTCCTAGAGTCTTAGGCCAAAACAAACTCATGACCTTTAACAGAACTCTAATAACAAAGCTCCAAATTCCAACCAACACTCCATATTACAAACAACATAAGCATAAACAGAACGTGAACATAACTCCTTTAACCCACCAATCGAATTCTTGACCTCTCATTACACTAAAATCATAACACAAAACTCAGATGCATTTGGCAGTTTAAGTACTCAATTGAGTGCAAAAAAAAAAAAGAAAAGAAACTTAATTGCTTTTTTGAAAAAAATTTGAGGGCTTTTTACATCTTTAAACTTAAATAAATATGACACTTGGCATGTCCTTAGCTCACTTATAAAATCTAAAAAACTCTACGATATATCAAATAATTACTGTTCAATTTTTATTTCAACTTTTTATAAATTTATTAGACAAAGTCTTTTCACCTACACATAGTGGATATGCAGAGGTGCTTATGGATTGGGCTCGAGCCGGGCCCATGCAATGTATCTAGACCAAAATCTAAGCTCGGGTCCAACCTGAAAATGAGTTTACTTTTTTGTCCAAATCCGACCCAATTTAAGAAAGGTAAACTTGGGCAAGACCCGATCGACTTATAGTTGATTTTTTAGATTAGTTTTTATTTAAAATTTTTAAATATATATACTAAATGTAATAAAAACGCTAAAATAATTTTTTAACACATTAAAAATTCATAAAAAATATTTATATTAAAAAACACTACCATAAATATAACAAGTGTTTTATTATATTAAAAATAAATAAATATAGTAAATATTTTATTGTATTAAATATAGTTTTTAAAATTTTATATTTTGAGTTGAGTTTTTCAGCTGGATTTTTTTTTTTAGGTTTTGAGTAATTAATTTAATTGTTTTGGGTTATTAATTTAATATAAATATATTATATAATTATTTAATATATATAATTAATATAATATTTTTATACCATAATATACTCGGGCCGGATTCGAGCAAAAATACTTGTCTAAGGCTCAGCTCATATAGAAAAATGACCATTAAATTTTACTTAAACCTATATTTTGAATCTCGTTTTTTTTTCTAAACATTCTCATTTTTTGAATGAATCTTCGAATCTGAATAAATGACTTAACCCATGAACAATTCTATGAGTTTGCGGTATACATTTTACAAGTAAATATTAACAAATACTCTTAAAAAATAAATATTAAAAAATATTTTATGACGTGAATTGAACTGATATTTTATATATTCAGAAAAACTGATGTTTTATAAAAATAATTAATAAATAAAATTTTAAAATAATATATTAAATAAAAGATATTTGTCAAAATTAATATTAAGACAGTTCTAGAATTTCTTTTTGGTTCAATAATTCTCTAGTCAACCGGGCCACGTAATGGACTTAACCTATTAAGGATAAGAGGTAGAAGAAGAATGATAGAGGTGAGTTGGCATAGCTGACGTGTAGACAGTGACCGGATGAACCCATAGATAATATCATCAACAGGTGGCAAATACGAAATAATTATATCCATCATTATGAAAAGAGTTATATTATTTTTTTAATTATAATAATAAAATAAAATTCGAATAATAAATATGATTAGTACGATTTAAATTTAAATTACATTTAAAATGATAAACACTCTTAATCACACCAATAGAAAAGAGTTCATCTTAGAAGTTTCGAATTCGAGTGTTTGTATATACAATATATGTGTGCCTTATTAAAAAGTTAAAAAAATATGAACAAACACTACCATATAATTATATTAATATATTAAAAAAAATCATCAAATATATTCAAAAAGTTATATTATTTATTCAGTAAAAGGAAAAATATTTAGAAGCGAGATATATTTATTGATCGAATTATACTTTTAAATACTTAAATAATAGAAATGATATATTTATTTCCTCAAAAAGACTAGTGGAAGGACACGTATTTGGAGTGCAACTTTCAAAAGTATCTCAGTGCAGTATATTCTTCCACGTGTCACAAAATCCAAAAATATGGTTCCCAAAATTAACACTGGAGCCTTCCCATTGGTTACTACATTCTAGGCTCCAAACTCAAATATCCAAACCCAGACTGTCAACTGTTCATCTGTGGCATTGTCTGCTTGTGGTTGTTTTCTCCCCAAAAAATCTCTTTTATTTGGGCTAAATAATTATTAATCAAGAAGCTGAAGAGAGGAGAGGAAAATAATGGTGGGAAAGAAGAGTTATTTGGCAATGAGGAGTGAGCGGGAAACAACTGATCTCATTGCATCTGACTTCCAAGATCTAATCTTTGCTACTAAGAAGCTTGCTAACCATGCTATCAAATTGGGTTCTTGGGGATTTGGGACTACCCTTCTTGAATGGATCGCTTCCTTTGCTGCAATGTATGCCACTCTTTCTTTCTTCACCTCTTCATTTTCACTAACCTATGGCGATCCAATTTATGAGTGCACAGATTTGAATTTTTGATTCTATAATCGTTGAATTAGATTGAAATTTGAAGCCTTTTCTTTCTTCCTATTATTTTTTTTAGGATTCCATTCATTGTTTCTGCATATTTTCCTTTTCTGATTCTTTATCATGACTCTGTTTCTCGTGAGTTCTTTCTTTTGTCTAAAAGGTTTCTTGTTTGATATAGACTATAGTGTTATTGTATATAGTATATAGGTTTGTTTATCATGATTTTGGCAAGCAGTTGAAGAATTGTATTACTTTACAATGCCCTTGTGGTTGATGCAGTTATCTATTGATTTTGGACCGAACAAACTGGAAAACCAATATTCTTACAGCACTGTTAATCCCATACATCTTCTTGAGTCTGCCTTCTTTCCTGTTCAACATCTTGAGGTAAATCCATGCTGTGGGCATCACTCAAGCCAGGTCTTTTCCTTCCATTTTCTAAATACATATGGTTTGGTCCTCCTGCAGGGGAGAAGTTGGGAAATGGATTGCTCTTATTGCAGTCGTTTTGCGCTTGTTTTTCCCTACACGTTTCCCAGGTATAATATTTGAACATAAGTAATAAACCTACGGTTCTTCAAATTGATTGAAAATATGAAGAAAAGTTGCAGTAACCCTTTGAAACCGGAACTGGTGCAGATTGGTTGGAACTTCCTGGAGCATTGATACTTCTAATAGTGGTGGCACCGAGCTTATTTTCAAGCACAATAAGGAACGACTGGATTGGTGTGGTGATATGTCTAGGCATAGCTTGTTATCTACTTCAGGAGCACATCAGAGCATCGGGTGGGTTTCGAAATTCATTCACCAAAGCCAATGGAATATCCAACACAATTGGCATCATTATTCTGTTGGTTTACCCTGCTTGGGCTTTGGTCACTGACATCCTCTAGATTCAGCTCAGCTTCTGGATTGTGTGTGTTTTCGTTTCGTCAAGTTCATCATTTGTTTTTTCTGCACCATTAATTTGTTGAGACGTATCAAAATTCATTGTTATTGTTGTTCTATAACACTGTTTTAGTCTGCTTGCTTTTCTCAATTTGTAACAAGACTTTAGAATATTAATAAGTTATGTTACTTGGTCCGAGTAGTCTCAATCCCGTGGTGGAACAACATCCATTCTCCATTGTTGCAGGCAAGTAAAATGCTGGAACACCTTGATGGGACTATTGGCTTACTAATCAGGAGCAGGTATTTCAATATTCCTCATATAAGAAATCATTCAACCAAAACAACAATGAGACATAAGAAGCTACCATAGTTGACCCAAACGGTATTTGGATCCTTCACCAAATCCTACATTTTCATGGAAAAAGGGTTTTCCTTTTAATGCAACAAAAGTATACAAACTAAAAAAACCCAACAACTCTCTATCTCTTTGGTAATGAATTAAGCTGATCGAGCAGGCTTATGACTCGGACATGGCTTAAGGGTCGTCTAGTGTTGCAAGTGGCAGAGATACAACTCTATTCCCATACCACTTAGCTAATTGTCAACTTATTATTATCTTAATAATTAATTAATCTAAGAATAAATTCCATATAATCACATGCCACATCAGTTTGCAAACAGATTCCAATCATAGAAATGGCTATAAATTCAATTAAATAAGAAGAAGGTGCAGAAAAGAAGATATCATTATCCCCCAAATCTTGAAATTCAAGACCATGATTCTATGCCTTCTAGCATAAGCTTATATGACATCCTGTTCAGTATCCATAAAAATAAAACTATAATTACTGGGTTTTAGGATTGAAACATTCCTGGGTTACTTCCACACGATACTGTTAGATGCTTTACCTTATGTTGGAGAGATTAAAAATCCCAAAAATAATGCCTTGATGATAATGTTGCTTATGTCTTAAAATCATCTTTTTAAGATGCTAAAATTCTTTATTCCTTTATCGGATCCTTGGATTTTCAGCAAGGATATGATCCCTCTAGATAAATCTTCCACTCAATCCCTTCAGTTCATTACTTACCTAATTAATTCATATTTGTTTTCTTTTTGCTTAACCATTTCAATAATGTTACTTGATTAAGTGGATCACATAAAAGTGAAAATTCCTATTCTTTTGTGGGACATCACCGAAGATGCCTTATGTTTGCTCTTTCCCTTAATCACTTACCACCTTCTTCAAGCATTTAATTCCCTACTTAGCTTCTGTTTCAAGCCAAATTCACATCATCCTTATTACAAACCTAACCATAATTTCTTGAGAGACCACTGAAGAGAAAAAGAAGCATGAAATACAATGAGATTTCCCATTTCAGCCACCCCCAACACATTCTAAAATTTGAGTACACTGAAGTTCCATTCAAGTGTGATGGGTGCAAAGAAGTTGGCATAGGCTCACGTTACCGTTGTTCCTTCTGCGATTTCGATCTCCACATGCACTGCGCCGTACCATCCCTTTCGATTTCTCACCCTTTCTACTCAAAATGTTCCTTTCAGTTCCTCTCAAGGC
The DNA here is from genome assembly GCA_005610355.1 of Gossypioides kirkii. NCBI lineage: Eukaryota > Viridiplantae > Streptophyta > Magnoliopsida > Malvales > Malvaceae > Gossypioides > Gossypioides kirkii. The sequence goes on along the minus strand of CP032254.1, from coordinate 14,240,118 downwards.
CCCCTGGTGACACCCCTCGTTACTGCAATGCCTGCGAAAAGGACGTTACCGGCTTCGTTTATCACTGCAAAACATGTGGGTTCGATCTACATCCATGTTGTGCAAAGCTACCAATGGTGTTAGATGATGGAGAAGTGAAACTATATCTGTATAGGAAGGTAAGTTCACCATGTCATAGATGTGGTCGAAAAGGGAGGAGTTGGAGTTACCAGTCAGCTTGCAAAAAATATAACTTGCATGTGGCGTGTGTTAGGGAAATGTTAGTGGAGAATTGGCATGAATTATACTTGGGAGGGGGTAAAGGTTCCAGGAAATTGCAGAGCCAAATTCCGAGCTTGAAGAACACACTTAAAACCCCTCATAAAAGGAGTAAAGGTAAGGTTAAGAAATGTTGTGAAATGGCAGCTTTGGCTTTGCAATTTATAATCTCAGCTGTGCTTGGTGATCCAACCGCACTTATTGCAGGGGTTATTGGAACTTTGATGTCTAGAGCCTGAAAATGTTGCCTGTAAAAATAAAACCAAATATACCATGCATCCACAATGTTTACTTCAGTTTCTGTTGTGAATTGAATTCTATTTTCTTCAATTTCTTTCCTCTTTTTTAGGTTCAAAGTCATTATTATGCATAAAATATTGTAAAAAATTATAGAAATGATTAGAATACGTAGATGTAAAAAATTATCAAATTTAAAAATTAGTAAAAATGGTTAAATACTCGACAATAGTTATGAAAATATTGGTTTAGAAACAAATAATTTATCTTGAGATGGTAAAAAAATATTTGAAATAATTAAAAATATTATTTAAATCATTATTTATTATTTAAATGATTTTAAAAAATCTTATCCAAATTTAGTTTTTAATCTGAAGGTAACTTTGTTTAGGGTAGGAGTTTTTTTTTAATCCGAATAGGAATTGTTTAGATTGAATGTCTAAATAGAGAAAGGATTGTAGATTAATTTAGTTTCATACAATCCTTTTCCATCTAAATAATAGTTAATGAGCAAACAATTCATAATTTGGGGTTTTGATGAAGTTAATTGGGATGGTCAATTTGGGTGTTGGGTTTAACCTGGAATTATATTTAAAATAGTGTAATTTGAGATTTGGTTGATTTTGAGTTTCAATTAGTTTAATTACAATTTAAGGTAATTTTATGATTAGATGGAGTGAGAGAGTTTTATGTTTTCATTTTATAATTTTAAAACCATTTCTTACTTTATTTTTCAATTTAGTCCCTAGATGCATTTTTTATTTGTTCAATTTAGTCACTAAATGTGTTTTCTAAGTCATTCAATGTAACGACCCGAAAGTCAGTGGTATTGAAAAATACGATTTTGGAACCTCATTTTTATAGTTCGAGTCCATAAATATTAAATATTAATATTTACAAGGTTAATATAGAAATACATTAAAGTTTGATCCAATAATTTTGTTGAATTGATAGTTAATTAAGGTGTAGGGACTAAATGTAAAAATTATCACCATAGATTTTTAATTAGCTAAATGACCAAATTGGTAATTAAACCAATTCATATTAATAGATAGTGGAATATGATGTTTGAACCCACTTGTAATTGTTAATGAACAATTCCAGATTAAGTTTTTTAATTATAATATAAAAGATAAAATGGTGGAGAATTGTCATGTTCTTCTTCTCCACGTTCGTGTGTAAGAAAAAAAATGGGTTTTGAGTTTCAAAATATTCAGCCCTTCAAAATGGTAAGTTTTCAAGTTTTTTTTTTGTAATTTTTATGTTTTTGAGGTTCTATAAGTTTGATTTAGATTTAGCTAGCATATGTACCAATTTGAAAAACTGTTAAAGTTTTTGAAAGTTGTCATTGTTGATTTCTTGAAGCTTAGATGTGAAAAAAGACTAGATTACAAAATTTAATTGTTAGTTTTGTTCATAAGAACCAAATTGAATAAAATGTAAAATTGATATAGGAATAAGAAATAGGAGGTCTCTAATGGGTAATAGAGAAATCAGATTTCAATTTGGAGCTCTAAATTGGAAGTTATGCTTGTCTTGATTTTAGGGACTAAATTGAATAAATTACCAATTATGTATGACTTTGAAATTGAATGTATTTTGATATAGAACTTGATACTTTATTATTATTGAACTATTATTTGCAGCTGAAGACGACACAAGATCATTGAGAGAGAAAGGAAAGGCGAGAGTCGACGACAAGTGACCCGAGCTTTCGATTTGTATTTCTATCATTTGATTCAATTAAATTATTGTTTATTCATGTTAAATTGCATTATTTAGTCATGAGGTAGGTATATAATGCTTTTATCAGTTAAATTGAGATGATTGATATGATATATCAAGATAGAGAGCTAAATTGAATAGATAGAAAGTTTCATGGCTCACCTAATATATTAAATTGAGTTGAGATTTGTTACATACGATATTGAAATGATGAATTGATGATGAAAGTGATATTGATAAAATGTGGTTTGAACTTATAATAAAATTAGAGATTGGTTACCTATTAAATGTACAGGCTATACTTCAATTTATCTGATTATGCATTATGTGTGCTAGTATAATTGTTTTGATATATCTGATGATACACTTACGTGATAGTATATTTTTTCCGATACGTCCGATGATGCACTTATGTGCCACCATAATTACTTCAATTTATTCGATTATACATTATGTGTACTAATATAATTACTTTGGCTTGTCTGATAACGCACAATGTGGCAGTATTATTAGACTAACCATTTTAAATTCTCATATTGATAGTTGGAGTTAGTGAAGAAATTGCAAGTCAATTTTAAAACAATTTTGAAGTTTTTAAAATTATTTACATGGATGTTTACTTATTTTTTAATACATATTTTCAAATATATAATATTTCTTAAATCTAAAATGGTGAAAAAAAACTAAATTGAAATAACACTTTATTAATAACATTAAAACTAAATTATTTTAAGAACTAGTTTTAAAATAAAATTTTTGTATATTTTATATTTAACGCTCAATAAATAAATAATTTTTAAATAAAATATAAAAATAATTTATGAAAATTTTATTCATTTTAAAAGTTTGAAAATTTTGAAATACTATTTTAAAAACAAATTTACAAATTTTTAAAAATTTTTTATAATTTTTTTCTAATAAAAGATTTTCAATAACTAAATAAAAATTTCTTATCAAAATTTAAAGAAACTGCACAACTTTTAAAGATTTTTTTAAAATTGTGACTATTAAATATTTTAAAATTTTATTTTAATAATAATAAATTATATAAATCATCACGATTATTATAAATTTTCTTGTTAGGTCATTCAACTTTTAAAAATTATAAAATGATTGAATTTATTTTTATTTTTATTGTTATGTCCAAAATAGTTAAATACATAACATATGGCAAATGTGATTTTAAAATTGGTACCTTATATATTTTGGACAAATTATTTTTAATGCACATTATATCCATGTCATATAATAATTAAAGAAATAAATTATACTAACAGTTACTCAACTTTGATATAAAGAAACAAACAATCACTTGATTTATATTTCAATCACTCAACTTTAAAAATATGACAAAATAATTTTTTTTACGTTTTCCGTATAACATATATCAATGAATGGAATAAAATGTTCGATTATTAATTAATGTGAAATTCCAAGGTTAAAAGAAGAAAGTTTTGGCACCCAATTTATGGATTTCATCAATTACTTTATTTTAGGTGAATGAAATAATTTTGGATAGTTTAAACATGGCCAGTACGGAAAATGGGGGAAGAATCTCACATACTGATGTGAACCAAACAAAAAGACAAAGCATGTATGCATCTCCTGGAATTTATTGTTATTTAATGGGCATGAAAATTTATATAATTAAAAACTTGACTAAAATTGTAAAACTGGGTTCATTTTGCCACTGAAATCATTAAACCCAAATCTCAACAAGCCAAACGGGCATATGCCACTCAACTTCATCACTTTTAACAGCAAAGCTAATCCTCCAAGACGGTAGCCTTCAAGAATTCTCAAAGCCGGTTAGGGTTTCAGATGTATTACAGAGAAACCCTAACTGTATCGTGTGCAGTTCAGATGACATGGACTTCGATGCCACCCTTTGCGCCATTGACGCCGATGATCACCTTCAACTAGGTGAGCTCTACTTTGTTTTGCCTTTGCGTTTCTTAAACAGCCCTCTTCGAACCCAGGAGATGGGAGCCTTGGCTGTCAAGGCAACTCAAGCTTTTAACCTATATCACGCTACTGGTATTGCAAACATCTTCTGCGGCTGTGGGATTAATAAAAAGACTGATCCTCCCTTGCTTCTTAACAACACCCAGCTCCAAAAGTCTTGTTTCATGGTGACCCACGGCGCTGGAGGTGGAGGTGAAGGCTTCCGAGTGAGAAGAAGAACAATAACCGCAAAGACTAGTTTTAACTCAAAGTTGACTGTTATTCTGGAAGAGCAATTTGATTGATTACTGGCCTCAATTAGTGCCAGTTTTAGGCTAGATTCAGTATTTTAGATTACTACTCTTTTGATTACGAATATTGAGGGATGATATTAGCAAACAATAACATTTGTTTATCTATATTTTTATAATGTGCTTGTTTGGATTGGTAACACATATCGATTGGATTTCAAAATGTATTTTTAAGTCAATTTTAGCATTTTAATTAAAATCTATTTTAATGTTATATAACATTTTTTTTAAATACAAAGAGAGAGCAAAACCCTAACAACAACGTGATTGACGTGACTCGAACTCAACCACACTTGAGGCAATTAATATCCTTGATCACCAAACCAACACGGAATTTTAATTTTATATAATATTCTAATACGGATATTATACCATTGATATGAAAAAGAACGGTCATTATCTCTTCGGCAACCTTAAAGATTTTTTTTCTCCAGTCATTATGAGCTATGAATCAAGTTTCCCATTGGTTGAAATTGTGGGTATGCAGGTATCATTATTAAGTGTCATCTATATTCCTTTTCAATAGAGGAATGAAAAATTAAAAGGTCATTTTCCTATTGAAAAGAGATAGGGATGACATGGAATTAAAGTTTTACACAATCCTTTTTCGGTGGATGGTGTGCTTAATTTACTTTTTACCTCACGTTACAGTATTTAATATCACCATTACTGTTATTTTTACACTAATTACAAAGAAACACACCGTCCATCCAAACACACTTTTAAATTATCCATATATATAATGGGATTACCAGACTCCCAAATAATATTATTCAAAACAAAATATTAAAGTAAGAATAAATAAGATGACTGATTTGATGCCCATTCCTCTAATCCCTGCGAGAAAAGGGAAGTTAGGATAAAGTAAAAGCATAAAAGTCTCCACTCATCTCCAATTTTCTTTCATGGATTATACACATGGAGGTCCTAGCAATTACTTGATGATTCAAACTTTAATCATCCATTACCAAATATTTCTACGGCTTAATGTGATCCGAAATATCCATAATTTGTCAATCATATTCATTACTTCTTCCATTTTTTCCGATCAATTTGCTTGGTTGCCACTTAAATAATCAATAGCCAATACATGTACTAATGTGAATATTGATAAAATTAATAAGGAGGCCTCATACTTTTTTTTCTGTCTTGAATCACGGTGATGCTAACAAAGATACTAAAAAATGTAAAGTTGAAATCTTTATATCCAATTACTTATTTTTAGGTAAATGGAGATAAACTCTACCAAGAATATATATATATGGTTGACTTACCAAAAATATATTAGAATTTTCTTTTTGAATATTACAAAATTAATTTCTCAAAACTACCCAATAATTAACATTTAATAAAAAAAATTTACATTATAATGATATCTCCTAACTTCAAATTTTTTATTTCTCATTTGAAGCCAAGGAGATGATTGCAATGGCTAATCTAAAGCAAACAAATAACAACAAAATGACCTCCAAAGCCACAAGAGGCCGCCAAAAGGTTGAGATAAAGAAACTGGAAAAGGAAAGCAGTCGCCAGGTGACTTTTTCCAAGCGTAGGAATGGGCTTTTCAAGAAAGCTAGTGAAATTTGCGTACTATGTGGTGCATACATAGGCATCATCGTCTTCTCTCCCAAAGGGAAACCTTTCACCTTTGGCCACCCTAATATCGAAACCATATTGGATCGTTATGTTAGCGGAAGCCTTGCTGTGGACGATTACGAGAATGATTCGGCCACGACCGAGACCCGTCTATGTTTTGAAGAGTTGTACGATGAATGCGAGGAGGCATTGGAGAAGCTGAAAGAAGAGAAGAAGCGAATTGAACATAAAAAAGAAGAGATGAAAAACAAGGGAGAGTTTTGGTGGGATGAAGCCATTGAAGAAAATATAGGGTTAGAGGAACTTGAGGCATACCTTAAAGCCATGGAGGAGTTGAGGAATAATGTGGGTAGGAAGGCTAATGAATCGATGATGTGGGATGTGGTGGCTGATTACGGTGGTTACTTTGATTTTGGTATTGCTGCGGATGCTTTTAATTTTGATTTTGGAGCTGGTGGGCAGCTTTGAAAATGGGGATGAGGTTCTTGAACTGGACTTGTTATTTATGTCATCAACTTTCATCTTTTATTCATTAGAGAGATTCATACATATAGTGTTTATTACGACTGATTTTAGTTTCAAAATTTTGATTTTATGCAGTATTGTTCAGCTTTTTTATTAATATGCATTGAAGGGGTGACAACAAGTGATTGAGGGTATCCATCATTCATATTTACAATTGCAGCAGCAGTTTCATCCATTAGCATTAAAAGAGAAAACCGTAAAGCTAAACTAGTACCAATTTGGTAAAAGGAAAACACACTTAGAACTCACTGGAACGGCCAAATCAATGGCAGCAACACATCACAAACGCTTTCAAAAGTGGACAACTCCATGAAATAAACTGAAACCGAATACTAAAATGTTAAAGGATTTGATTAATTTTAAATTTGAAAATTATAATAAAGTAGCCATTGTGTAGAGAAAATTAACATTTCAATTGTTAAAGTTGTGTCATCCGAATTCCGTCTGATTCAATTTGAAAAGTTCGAAGTGTAATTCACTTGTTAAATAAATAAAATAGAGAGATAAAATTGGGATCTTTGAGGGCGAAGGTCCGAGCCCCTGCGGTACAAACTTTGCCAAACAAGTTGAATTCGTATAGGATTATACTTGTTCTATTAGATGTTGATTATAAAAGGTTGTTTACCCTCTTGAAAACCTCTTGTATTTGTCGTTTTTCAACGTTAATGAATTTCTCTTCTTCTATCCGAAGTTTTTCTCAATAAAGATTTTTCTCATAAAATATATTTTTATTTTTCCTTTTTATTGCTTTGCAATCATTTTTACTGTCATTATCGACGTTTAATATAACACAATTAATATTGGATGAATGATTGTAAGGAGATAACAAAGAAAAAAAACTAAACCTCTCAGTCAAAGAGAGAATTTGGGTTGTGCTGTTCATTTTGGATCATTGTGGGCTCAAACTTTTATTAAACAAAAATTCCATTAAAACTTGAGACAATTTATTTTGTCTTAAAAAATAAAATATAGAAGGGAAATACTGGCAATATCATAAACCCTTATGAAAATAATGTTGGTAAACTTCATTTATGTTGTATTGTCATCTGCAAATATATATATTTTTTAATTTTATATGAAAAGATAATATTTTTTTAAATAATATTTATTGCTTTGTAAAAATAAGAAATTTTTGGTAAAATTTTTTATTGAGTTGAGACTCTATTCAAGAGTGACACTAATTTCGTAAGAATTTTAAATATCAATTAGTATACTACACACATGCACGTGTTTGTGTGTGAAAACCATATATTTAGAATACATGTGTACGTTTGAATATAAGATACAATAAATAATTAAAACATAAGGTTTGAAATTAATTAATAATAACACATACAATATGTACCGTATTAAACTGAAAAAGTTAGATTAAATCAAAATAAAACTTTGATTGAGTAGTAAATTTAAGGTTTTCCCAATGTAATTGACATGGGTTAAATTCTCATCATTTGCATACTTATTATTATTATTTTTAAATTAAAAAATACGAAAGTACTCTCAAATAAGATAATTTATTTTAAATATGAAAAGACATTTTTGTCAAATTTTTTTTGATACAGAGATGAATCCTGGGTCAAGGATGCAATGACGGGGAAGGGGAAGCCATTTTGTAATTTTTCTAATTGAATTAGTAACCGATTGACTCATGACGTCAACTCAATCAAGGATTTTATAAATAGTATAGATATACAATTAATAGGGTAATAAAATAGTATTAAAATGTAAATGTTATAGTAAAAATAAAGCCTTAAATTAGTGTAGCTTGTTCAATGCATGGTTATTTTTTTCTTGCACGTTAGTCTTGTAGAATCAATTATGATTATAGGATTTATGGGAAAAATCATTGTAACGACATTATAATAGAAAATGATAAGAGATACTCATTCCTTATTTATAATCTGCCGTTCAGTAGGCAAATCAGTACATATATAGTTGCAGATAAAGAAGTTTTGATTTGGGAGGGTTTTAAGCAAAAAGGAAGGTTTTCAGTAAGGTTTTTGACCCACGAAATTGCCTGGAGGAGAATAGTTGCAACCAATGAAAGCACCGCCATCGTTGCACTTCACCTTAGCACAACCAAGATGGACAGAGTCGCGCCAAACCACTTGAGTATAATGCCCGCAAACCTTACCTGCTGCGCAGCTGTTAGAGTTGTAATCGTAGTCGGCCTTCTCATTAACCCACATATTTACAGCATCGGTTCCCGATAGGTCACCACTGCTCCAAGCAAGGTTCTCACCATAAGGTCCACCGGAGTGCACAAGGTTGCAATCAGCCATGCGCTGCTTAGCATAGTTCTCTGCATAGGCAGCGACGGTGTCGTCCCAAGTCATGGGACCAACGCCGACAGCCGCTCGAGCTGTGTTGTGAGCGTTGAGGAAGTCTTGTTGCGAGTCTTGGGCATGGGAGGGATGGACCAAGAGTAACCCCAGGAGACAAGTAAGAGCTAGGGTAGAAACCTTTGAAAACTCCATCTCAGGTTTGATTCTGCTAAGAATATTGCAAGTATGAGTGGTGACAATAAGTGTATTGAGGGCGGTATTTATAGACAATTATTACTTCAGCATGCACTTCAATGTTCAAACCATACACTTACTTTTCATGAATCAAACTAATAATAGTATTATGAACCCAAACTGTAAGTATGAGTGGTGAAAATACCTTTATTCTAAATAAACAAATTCAACAAATTTAGTTTTAAATTTTTACAAAAAATTGCTATTTTAGTTCTTATTATAAAAAATTTAATAAATTTAAGTTTTAACATTTATAAAAATTTTCAATTTATTTATAATTCTAAAAGTTTTAAAAAATTAAAAAAAATATTTTTGAATAAAAAAATATAAAAAAATCAAATGATTCAAAAAGAAATGAGCACGAAATGAATTGATGGATATTAGAGAGAGATGAAGTTAAAACAATCTCATGAGACATTGAATCGACAAAGTTCTCTCCTTAGATTCAATTCAGCTTGTATTTTCAAGTTCTTGGACTAGATTTTTTGGGGCCTTGGTCGTTTGATCAACGTACTTAGACTATCCAAGTTGTGAAGTTATTGATAGCATGCTTAAGCAAAAAAAAAAAATTCTTTCTAAATTTTTCATTTTATGAAAGATTTCGTATTACATTGCTTTTTCTACTCGAAGATTAGGTTTCTCTGCATTTAAAAAAGAGACAAAAAATCAAATAATTGTTTTGTAATAGTTTCAAATTTTATTAATATTTTGAGAGAAATTTAGTTAAATAATATGACATTAATCTAAAGTCTGACACTTAAATAATTAGATTTAAGTCAACTTAATTTTTTTATTATATTCACAAAGGTAACATTAGTTTGAAAAAAGCACCATACGAATTGTGTTGAATACTCTTCTTATGTTAAGGAATATACTTTTGAAAGGAATAATAAAAACGAAATGATGTCATTGCTTCACAAAAGTGGAGTGTTGTGCCACGTTTCTTGTGGTATGTAATCAATTCAATCCCGTTGATTGAGCAAATCACTCTTTTTAAAGTTAAAATCATGTCAAACTCAACCCTTTGCATTGACCCTTCATTCATGTAATAAAACAATTTTTTTTAATAAATTATAAAGGAAGATAAAATCTTAATAACAACGCGATTCGAATTTAAATTATACTTGTAGCAATGAATACTCTTAATTATTAGGCTAACACATGAGATTAACTAAAACAATTCTTTTGAATACATACTACCACGTGGGGTTGTTTTAATTTTATTTAACTCAATATGTCTTTCAAAAATGGCTAATAAGAAAAATGAAGACATTTCTTTGCACCCAAAAAACGATGTAGAAATAAGGTTGGAATTTTTTTTAATACATTTATTCAATTGTTGTTATGAGTAGGGCAGAGCTATCCCAGTTTGAGTTTGTTAACAGTGGCGAAAGTAGGTGGTTGGTAGAGGTCCGACTCCTTAAAATAAAAATTTTGATCTTTTAAAAATATAAAAATTTTATTTAATTCTTAAAAATTATAAAGATATAATCTATTAAAATGATAGAATTATATTTTTTTTCTCATAAAAATTATAATTTAATTTTGACCACTTAAAAAAATTTTGATTTCGCCCCTGTTTGCTAGTGTACACATAAACAACATATGTAACCATTACACCAAGAATTCGTCTAGCCTAAGTCCAACCAATACTTTAACTTAATATGTAAGACAAATCCTAATATATATCGAAATGAATTACTTAATTTTGATTTCATAATTTAATTTTTTACTCAATCAAAGTTTCGTTTATTATTTATATTATATTTTTATAAATATATTTATTATATAATTTTATTTGTCATTCATATTATAGATGTGTTATAATTTAATATATTTTATCGATTTTTTCAATTTATTCAAATTTAAAATAAAATTAAGCAAAGTTAACGTGTTGTATGATGTAAGGAGAGTACGTAGTATGAAAATGAAATAAAGACCCAAACCCCATTGGTTTGAAAGGTTAAATGACTTTTCTCCTTCATTGGTTAGCAACTCCCACGTTTCTTCCACTTGGTTTTATTCTTTCCCTCTAAAACCACGATATTTTTAAACCTCCTTGGGCTAAATCATCAATATTTTACCCCATGCTTTTTAATATACATTTTCATTAAGTTTTTAAATAAAACAAAATTTATAAGTTTTCAAAAAATTTAATACGATACTAAAATTTTTAATAAATACCAATTTTTTTAATGAGATAAACTTTGGTACACTAAAATCTAGATTTCGACCACCATTGCGAAAAAGGCAGTCGCCCACCGCCCACCACCCGCCAACCGCCACCATCAAGTGTCGGAGAAATCAATCATCACCCTCCGAAGGTTAATCAACACCAAGAATCCACCTTACCATTATTTCGTCTCATTTTTTTTTTCTAAATTTGACATTGTAATCTCTTCAACCTGACCTAAACATTAGACTCGAATTTGAGAGACTACATTAACTATCGAGGTGACCTAATAGGGTTATCAGAGTTTTTTTTAAAACAATTATTTTAAATTATTTATTTAATTTAATAGAAAACTTAGCTTAAATGTTGTTTTACTATTCCTTACTTTTTAATTATCATTTAGTAGCGAAAATTATGATAGTTACTTATGTATTTAAATAAAAAATCGGGTTTCATACATAATCAATTAATGATAACTTAATGTCCTAATTAAAAATCATAATTAAGAGTCCTGTGTGTTGGTTTGATGGTCAACGGTGTTCATTGCTCCAAGTGTGATTTGGGTTCAAGTCGCATCAGTCACGTTGTTGTTAAAGCTTTGCCCTCCCTTTGTAATTCACTCAAAAATCATAATTAAATGTCATGCAAAGAAAAGCAATCCTAAGTCCTAAATCCCATGCCACAGTTCACATAAAACATTACAATCCTCGAATAATAAAATAAATCAAAAGATTAAGCTTTAGTAAATAGAAAATAAATTGGATTATGTCGAGACCCTCCGGATGTCGTGCCCGCGTCCTAATATGGTAGGTTATCTGTAAAGATGAAAATTTAAAGGGGTGAGCTTTGACGCTTAGTGTGAGTTCCTTTACAATAAAATCATTGTAACAGTTATTAAGACACATTAATTAACATTGCATAAAATAATCATAGATAGCAATTTAGTTTAGAGTATCAACTTTCCAGGTTTAACCATCATTAATATAACAGAACTCACGATAACAGTTTTCACACACACACACACATATATATTCATGCATATGTATCATAACATAATTTTCCGATTTGTATGCACATGATTTAAATGATGTTATATAGTTTCGGGTTTAAATAGAATAAATCCTACCGTACTGCTACACACCATAATAAGAGTTGCCTAGAACTCCCTTCTCCAACACATTGGGAAGTGGATAAACCACTATTGGTTCGTAGATAATAATTGTCATCTAGCTGTGGACACACAGCAAGTCCCCGCGGCTGGAATCTGCTTTTGGTTGTGGGTTCACAGCAAAAGTCATGTAGATGAAACTTGCCTTTTTGTTGTAGATTTTACAGCATAAATCCATCGTTAGAATCGGCCTTTGGCTGTGGATTCACAGTAGTACTCGCATATGGAATCTGCCTTTGGTTGTGGGTACACAATAATTTGCATATAAGAACTGTCGCATGGTTGTGACTTTGCACCTGCCATTTTTTTTTTGTAGGTAGACTGCTTGATCTTCTTCCTCTATACATATCATCCCAACTCATGCAATGAAAATGACATATTGAATCCAGATAAAATATGATAGTATTTAATGTACTAATCACATGAAAAATTAGTAGCAAAGTCATGCTTTTTCATACATTCAAATTTAATAGTATTGCAGGGCATGTCGTTCATGCAATCGCAAGTATAGATACAGTAACAACATATATTATTCATAATTCATGTAATTATTCATAAATATAATAAACACCACAGTGATTCGTTCAAACACAAATTCTAGCATATTTCCTATCATCAGGGGCCTAATTACATGATTTTAATTCACTAAAAATAGTTCGGAATCTATTCAGGGACTAATTTGGTTAGAACATAAAATTTTGGGTCAAAACGGTAAATTATGAGTTACAAGGGACACACGGTTGTGTGATTGGACTGTGTGGGAAGCCCTAGACTATGTGGAGTGGGGTATACAATTGTATAGTTATGTGACCGTGTGGGATTCGAAACTACAACCTATAAGGGTGACACAGCTGTGTAGGGTGTCTTAAGTCGTGTGAGAAGTGAAAAACTAGAGTTTCAGGAGAGACATGATCGTGGATGGTGATCGTGTGATCCACAAGTCTGTATGATATAGAAATAATCAATTATAAATTTTATTTTATTTAAAAACTTATGAAAAGTGATTTGTTTAAAAATGTGTATGATGTATGAATATTATGAATTAAAAAATTGTATGATGTAGGAATAGTAATATGAAAATGAAAAGAAAGGAGTAACGTCACTACAGGAAAACAGGTTTTTAGCGGCTTTTTTTTGGGCCTATAGCAGTGCTTATAAGTGCCGCTAAAACTGCAAAAAATGCCGCTAAAGATAACGCCGCTAAAAATCACGACGTTTATGAGGAAAAACGCCGCTATAGAACATAGTCTTTAGCGGCGCTTTCCCAAAAACGCCGCTAAAGAACATGATCTTTAGCGGCGCTTTTCCCACCAACGCCGCTAAAGAACATAATTTTTAGCGGCGCTTTTCCCACAAACGCTGCTAAAGAACATGGTCTTTAGTGATATTTTTCTAACAAACGCCACTAATATTAACAAATTTTACCAGCTCATTTTAATTCATATAGAACTCGAATTTTCAATATTTTTTCTGTAAATTCATATTTATTTTCAATTAAATTTTTACTTAAACCTTCATAAATTTCTTGAAAGATAGACCCTTTTAAGTGTTAGTAATAAAATCGTGCAAAGCTAAAATATGTAAATACATATAGATAATTTGAAACATGTAACAAGCTAAAATTGCATTTCACTAGCAACTAAATATCCAAAAATCTAATAATTCAATTACACTCGAATTACCAAAAAAGAACAAATATTCTTAACAAAATTGAAACAAAAAGAAAAATAAAAAACATCATCAATTATTCCTAATGCTAAATTGCAAGGTCCCTCTTATAGTACAGAGTTGAAGATCATCTCCACAAGTTCCTGCAACAACATAAACAATATAATCGTATTCAAATTTGATACTTGGAAGTTTTCACTCATAATGAAGTTGAACTAGTTTTGAATGGTTTCCCTGGCTCACAGATGTATATTCTTTCAATTGCTAAATCTAAATCATACAAGTAGTATGACATTGACGATTTCATGCTATGAAAAGTTCCCAGTTACACACATTTCTATTGTTTTGAATAGTTACACACATTTCTCAATTATATAAATTATTATAACTCTCATAATTTTTTAATACACATTACATTACATTTTCCAATTATACAAACTATTACAATTTTTTAATGGTTTGTGTAACATTGAAACTGATGGAAAGCTCAAAAATCTAATATGAACCTTATCATATTAAATTAGGAAAAATTACACAAATTGGTCAGGTTTAGAAACAAATCAGAGAACAAAATTCATTAGTTGGTCTTTCAAAGAAAAATTCTGCAGTAGAAATTCAAAGAAAATGACACAAATAGAATCACAAACCAATCCAATCCGATGAAATTCAAAGAAAACATGCAGTAGACCCTTAGGGGGGAAAAATAAGCAAGAGAATAGACGCATACCATTGGGAGTATCTTTTGCACCCTCTGTTACATCTTGCAGCTGCAAAAGATAAAAATGATTCAACCTAGGAGCAAATTCCAGTTTCTAAAAGTATAGATGATGTTAAAAACCAAGTAGCATAAGCCTATCTTATTCAGACTCGAGTATGTTGGATATGAGTATGTGTCTAACATGGTTAATGTTCAAATTTCTCTATGCTTTGGTAAAAATACCATGGAAGTCCTTGTACTAGAGGTTGGATTGCATTTTGCCTCTACTAAAGAAATGTGCAAATGTGTTCCTTTACATTAGATAAAAAAGCAAACTAGTCCTTATGTTAAAAATTTTATCTATTTCTATTATTAAAAATTGGTCCTTGTACGTTAGTATAAGGTATACATAGCATACCACATGTCACTGTCTAGTTATTCTATCAACCACACCAATTTTTAACAGTATAAATAAATGAAATTTTTAACAAAAAAGACTAATTTGCTCTTTGATCTAATGTACAAGAACTAATTTACCCATTTTTTAGTAGAGAGTAAAATGTAACCTAATTCCTAGTAAAAGGGCCTCCATAGTACTTTTACCTTATGTTTTTCATTGTATTTTGGAGGATTCTAGGACGACTATATCCTCATAGCCCATGTCCGAATATGTGTGTGACATAAGTGTCAGATTTGGGTACTTAAAGGAAAATGAAAAGTCCAAATCTAACATAAGGATGAGGAATGCGAACAAAAGTTCTAAATTATACATACCCCCAAATTTCTAAAGCTAGCAGTAACATCTTCTTGTTGCTGATGAAGAGTGTTCCTCAGTTCTTGAAATTCCTTATTTCAACAATGAAACATTTTAGTTAATGTAAGCTTTTTTTAGAGGTCTAATAATAATTTTAGCTCTCTAATCACTATACATTCTATCAATTTGATCTTAAATATAAAAAATTTAATAAATTTAGCCTTTAATGTTTACAAAATTTATCATTTTAACCTCTAATATATATTTCAAAAACGAGAAAACTTATGACAATCATATCCTAGTATCTGACCCTCATGCCAAGTTCAAATGGCATAAGTTAAACAATGAAAGAAAATTTTGGTATGTAAAATGAAACAAATCAAGGGAAAAGAAGAGGAATAAAACCAATATTTTTGCATAATTGGTTCATCTAAAGGATTCACAATAAAAAAAAATTATCCATAGACTTGGGATCCAAATAGGAGAAACTTTAAAGGAAACAAATCATTATTTTCCCAACTAAAACTGTTTCCTTGAAAATTAAACAAACCCACAATATTATATATATATATATATATACACACACACACACAACCATTAAGACTACGCCATTTCTTGGTGATTAATTAATTTTCTAACCCTATGTATTTTAGGTGTTACAGTACTCTCCTCTTTAAAAGAATTTTATCCTCGAAATTTATTTAGTTTGAATAAGTGAGAATGCTATTGACGAAAAGTGTCTTCTATTTCACATGTGACCTCCTTGACTCCATGGTTTCACCACAAAACTTTAACCAATGGGATTTGCTTCCTTTCCAAAACTTTTACATCACGTTCTAGAATTTGTATAGGTTCTTCTTCAAAGGACAAATCCAATCGTACCTCGATCTCTTCAATTGGAACGATGTGAGAATGGTTGAAACGATAACGTCTCAACATGGACACATGAAAGATGTCATGGATTCAATCCAGTTCGGGATGTAATTCAAGTTGATAAGTAACTAGACCGATTCTCCTAAAGATTCAATCAGATATGTAAAAATAAGAAGCTTTTAGTAATTTTTTTATTGAATTGTGACTCGATTGAAGGGTCACACTAATTCTGTAAGAATTTTAATTATCAATTACTATATCACAAGCATATACGTTTTGGTGTGTAGAAATTATATATTTAGAATACAGGTATGTATTTGAATTACCATATTAAATTGAAAAAAATAGATTAATTTAAGATTTTCCAAATGTAGTTGAAATGGGTTAAAATCTCATTATTTGCATACTTATTATTATTTTTAAATTAAAACTAGTAAAGTACCCTAAAATAATATAACTTATTTTAAATACGAAAAAGATATTTTTATAATTTTACTAACCAAGTTAGTGATCGGTTGACTCGTGACATCAGCTCATCAAGGATTTTATTAATCGTATAGATATACAATTGATGGGAGTAATAAAATATGTAAAATAGTATTAAAATGTAAACATTATATTAAAATAAAGCCTTAATTTAGTGCAGCTTGTTGAATGCATGGTTATTTTGTTCTTGCAAGTTGGTATTGTAGAATCAATTATGGTTATAGGATGTATGGGAAAAACCATTATAACGAAATTATAATAGCAAGTGATAAAGAGATATTCATTCCTTATTTATAATTTGCCATTCAGTAGGCAAAGCAGTACATATATAGCTGCAGATAAAGAAATTTTGATTTGAGAGGGTTTTAAGCAAAATAAGGAAGGTTATTAGTAAGGTTTTTGACCCACGAAATTGCCTGGAGGAGAATAGTTGCAACCAATGAAAGTACCGCCATTGTTGCACTTCACCTTAGCACAACCAAGATGGACAGAGTCGCGCCAAACCACTTGAGTATAATGCCCGCAAACCTTACCTGCTGCGCAGCTGTTAGAGCTGTAATCGTAGTCGGCCTTCTCATTAACCCACATATTTACAGCATCGGTTCCCGATAGGTCACCACTGCTCCAAGCAAGGTTCTCGCCATAAGGTCCACCGGAGTGCACAAGGTTGCAATCAGCCATGCGCTGCTTAGCATAGTTCTCTGCATAGGCAGCGACGGTGTCGTCCCAAGTCATGGGACCAACGCCGACAGCCGCTCGAGCTGTGTTGTGAGCGTTGAGGTAGTCTTGTTGCAAGTCTTGGGCATGGGAGGGATGGACCAAGAGTAAGCCCAGGAGACAAGTAAGAGCTAGGGTAGCAACCTTTGAAAACTCCATCTCAGGTTTGATTCTGCTAAGAATATTGAAAGTATGAGTGGTGACGATAAGTGTTTTGAGGGCGGTATTTATAGATAATTATTACTTCCGCATGCACTCAATGTTCAAACCATACTCTTACTTTTCATGAATCAGATTAATAATAGTATTATGAACTCAAACGGTATGTATGAGGGGGTGAAAATACCTTTATACATTCTATCAATTTATTCTAAAAGAATTCAATAAATTTAATTTTAAATATTTACAAAAAATTGTTATTTAATTCTAATTATAAAAATTTTAATAAATCTAAGCTTCAAAATTTATAAAAATTTTCAATTTAATGTTGGTTTTTTACATGCAAAAGGTTTTACGGAAAATGTTTTTTGCATTTTCCTGTTTTTGTTTCACAGAAAATAGTCTCGTTAACGGAAAATGACTTATAGGTCAACATAAAATAAGCCATTTTTTCCTGTAAAATTGCTTACCCTTTGAAAAGCATAAATCGTTTTCCGAAAAAGAACTCCTCTATAGGTAATTTTATTTTTATATAAAAATTAACTTAAATCAAGAAATATTATTATATTAATAATAAATTTTATTTTATTTTTTAAAATATTTAAAATTATTAAAATAATAATATAAAATATTATATTTTTCAATACTATTAAACATACCTGTTTAATTATTTATATTTAGGAAATTATTAATATAATTCATTGCTTTAATAAATTATTTAATATTTCAATTTTATTTTAATAATAAATTTTAAAAATAATAATTTTAAATAATATTCTTCACATACATATTATTGCAAATATTTTTTTTGAATATATTAGTGTGATTACGAGGTAGTATTTATTTATACTATTTTTTAATTCTTTGACAAAGCACACATACCGTGCACACACAGGTACTCGAACTAGGTCTCTTAAAATGAACATTATCCTCTTTTTCACTGGAACCACTCGTTAGATTCTATTATTAAAAATATTTAATATTAATATTTTAATAATAAATATTTATTACAATTATAAATATATTAATAATAAATATTTTGTAGTATAAAGGTTAAAATATGTCATCAGTCTATGTACTCTTCACAAATTTGTAATTTAGTCTCTGTATTTTTATTTTTAAGAATTTAGTCCCTCTACTTTTCAGATTTGAAAATCAAGTCCAATTGTTGACATTGTTAGATTTTTTTGTTGATGTCACATTTTTAAATAAAAAAATATTCACTTGGTATTGATGTAACTAAAAAATGACATTTTAATGAACATGTATTCAATAAAAATATTTTTAATATATGCAAAAATAATATAAAATATTATATAAATTTATAGTATATATATAAATTTTTCTAAATTTTGAATATTATCAAAATTGTACCGAACCAACCAAGAAAAAACCTTAAAAAGACGAAAATTTGTAAAGAGTATGGAAAATGAGAAATTGTCAATTACTTGGCTTAATTAAATTGTTATGATTATTATTTTATGGTGTGATAACGTAATGATGCCATTCCTTCATAAAAGTCCAGTGTTGTGCCACGTTTCTTCCGGTATGTATTCAATTCAATCCCGTTGATTGAGCAAATCACTCTTTTTTTTCTTCTTTTTAAAGTTAAAACATTTCCAAATTCAATCCTTTGCATTGACCCTTCATGTAATTTTCTCTTGGCACGTAATTGTTCCTTAATTAGTTAATAAGGTGTTGTTTTCTAAAGTAAAAATATAGTTTTAGCTTAAGCAATAAAATATTACATGTTTATAAATAAATAATGTATTACATGTCTTGCAAAAGAAGTCAAACGTGAAACGAAACAGTACATTATTTATGAGAAACCACCATAAAGTGTAAGAAATTTATTAAACAACGATCATCATTGCACTTCATATGTTTTGTTCGAAGGTGTCTAATCTTGATATAATCTTAGTTTAATGCTTTTTCTCTTTTACCAAAAAAAAATGATACACTTTATGTAATGTACTAAACCCTGTTATTTGAAACAATTCTTTGAGTACATACACACTTTCCACTGGGGTTGTTTTTGAGTACATACATAGGATTTTTTACTCAAATATTATAAAAAAATTATTAATCACCAAAATGGTATCTCCAAATTATTATTTACCAAAATAGTATGTTTAGTTAAGTGGAGGGACTCTAAGTAGCGACATCAAGGGGTATTTTTGACACGTATTTTTTTTTATTTTTTTTTATTTTTATATATTTAAAAATAAAAAATATTATTTTATTAGTGGAAGGACTTAAAGTGGCGGCATTCAACGGTTTTTTATAGAAAAATACGAGAAAAAAAATACCTGACACCAGTAGAGGAACACGAAGTGGCGGCACCAATGGAGGAATTTCAAGTGGCGGCACTAAGGGGTGTTTTGCCACTTGGCAGTATCCCATTATGCCGTATGTGTGTGTTTATTTTATTTTGATTGTGAAAATTATTTTGGGTGGTTGGGAATTTTTAGAGTTTGTGATAAAAATTAAATGAAATAAAATTTTTGTTATAAAATAGGAAAGGGGGGGAGCAAATAAACGGGAAAGAAAGAAGGAGAGAAAAGAAAGGTAATGTGTTTATTTTTAAATTTGTTTTAATATGATATCTTTTTAAAATCGTATTTTATTTATTGAAGTTTTATTTAATTTTTAACAGATTTATTGAAGATGGATAATCAATTTTTTTGTATGCATTTATTTTGATGGAGTAATTTTGAGAACATCGGTTGGATGTATATTTGATTGTCGAGAACAAATAGGAATGGGATTTCGTCGAAATATCTCAGTTGATGATATGAAAGCAAGGATTAGTGCAAAAAAATTTAGACGTTGTGGGAGAAGGATCTCGAAACTTTTCTACAAGTTTCCAGTTTCGACAGATCCCATCAAATTCACCGAGATGGAACTTGTAGACGATGAAGACGTGGAGACAATGATCGCTCTTTATTGTTCGAATCAAAGTGACCCAAATATACCGGTTCAATTGTTTACCGAGTTAGTTGATGTGGAACCTGTACAAAATGAAGATCCAACTCCATTAGAAAATGAAGATTCAACTCCGTGTATGGTGGTTTCAGTATCGTACATTGAAAGTCAATCAATCGTACGTAGGGTAGACATCGATCTTAATGCTGCTGCGCCCGAGAATGATGCAGATCAAGATGGTGGATATTGTTGAAGCCCAATTTTAACCGGGCTTGGACCTTTGGTTTTAACTAAGAGTTTAAATTGATTTTAAATTTATTTTAAATTTAAATTTGCCTATTTAAATTTACTTTAAATTTAAATTTAATTAAATTTAAAATAATATTAAACTTAATATTAAAATTAAAAGTCTAATTATAAGTGTCCTATTACAAAAAGACCCAAATTAGGGCCCAATTTCGCATTAACCTAAACAACTGGCTCAAAGGTGCTAACCCAATATCCTAAAACTCCCACTTGATCAGCCACCTCAACTCCAACCAATTGGAGAGTGCCACGTCAGCTACCAACTTGCACTTCTGCCATCTTCAGCATCAACTTGCACTGCCACAGCCACCTTCTTCAACCTGCTCCAACCGTCACTACCATGGCTGACCTGCAAAAAAGAAGAAACAAGATAGGCATTAATTTGCAAGAAACAAATTGTAATGATAAGAAATTTGGCTATAAAAGTCAAATTGAATTCTGTAAAATGGGTTACAAATCCTGTTCTTGAAATCAATATATCACCCATTTCGAAAGATCAATATACTGACCTCTTTAAAAAAAAAACAATCAAACTTAACTCAAGACGATTGGCAACCCATACACATATTTCATTGGTTTATCCATATCCACTATTCGAATATCCACATCCAGTAGCAGAACAGACTCATAGTTCAAACATCAAAGTCACCGAGAATATTAGAAGCTATAAACAAAAAGGCAGTTAGTAGAAAACAGAAGCATTGAATAGCTATACTAAACGGAAGAGACAAGTCAAAGTCAAAAACATTCAAAGCACCCAGGTACATACAATGCATACTTATCCTCATTAATTACTCGAAAATGTAAATCACTTGTTCCAGTATGCATTAATGCATATATTAAGTATTTCACCATTGTTTTAATAGATATATACATCCGTTTGGTTTTCAAAGTCATAAATGGCATTAACAACAGTAAGCATTAGTATTAATAATAATCACTTTTTAACAATATCAATCATAATAAACGTTTTAATAGTGGTAATAAATGTTTTGATAATAACATTAAATGACATTAATAATAATGTTTTAATTAAAATAAAAAAGGAAAAATGAAAGGACAGTAACTTCCCTTGCTTGCGTTGCCATCGCCGGAGCTTCGTGCCGAAGTCACCGCTGAACGCCACAGCCGCATCGTCGTGCAGATTTGAAAAAAGAAAGAACAAAGGATTAATAACGAAGGGAGTTTTAAAATGAAACTTAAAAAATAAGTTAAAAGAAAAGGGGTTAATGGTCGAGATCTAAATCAAAAAGATCTAGATCTGAAAGTGAAACAAATAAAAAAGAAAGGGGTTTTTAAAAGTTTAAATCTGGTCTAGAACCAGATTCATTTGAACAAAATTAAAAGGAATCAAAATCTTTTTATAAAAAAAAGGATTTCCAAAGAGGGATTAAAAAGAAAACAAGAAAAGAATTTTACCTTTTGAAGGACGATGACGCGTGCATGACGACGATGACAGCGCGTGGACGTTACGAGCTAACGACCGGCATCTGATCGAGGTATCGCGGCAGCGCGTGGCAGCGACGCGCGTGGGACGGCGACGGCGGCCTGCGCTCGGACATGGTAGCAATGAAAGGAATGGGTGAGAGAGAGGAGAGAAAAGTTTTTTTGTTTTGTATTTGTTGAAATGAAATGAAAAATGAATGAAAAGGGGACTTTGGGGGTTTTATACTAGGCCAAAACGACGTCGTTTTGGTCTAGGCCTTTAAAACCCAAAACGGCGTTATTTCATGCTTTTGCCTATGGACCGATCCGACCCGACCCGACCCGACTTGAGGATCCGCGTGTTTTCAACTAACGGATTATTTATGTATTTGGTCCTTCTGCATTTTTAATTGTTTCAATTTAGTCCTTTTGTACTTTTAATTAATTTTAATTTGACCCGATAATTTTAATTTCTTTTCAATTTAATCCATTAATTTTTTGAATACACCAGAAGCTGCCATGTGTCGCTACTTTAGCTTATTTATGCAATTAGTCTTTTTTATTTTTAATTTGTTTTAATTTAATCCTTAAATCAACTTCTGTTTCATTACAAAATTGGCCCAGGAATTTTTAAAGATTTACAAATTAGTCCTTTGACTTTTGGATGCCTATGGGGTTGCCACGTGTCACCCATTCTTGGTTTTATTGCTCTTTAGGTCCCTAAATTATCCAAAAATTACATTTTGACCTAAAAACTTTCCAAAATTATATTTTTACCCCCGAACTTTCCAAAATTCCATTTTTAACCTCGATTTCACTAAAAATTACTATTTTACCCCCGAACTTTCCAACTTTTCAAAATTCCATTTTTGACCTCGATTTCACCAAAAATTATCATTTTACCCCGAACTTTCTAAAATTCCATTTTTGACCCCGATTTTACCAAAAATTACCATTTTACCCTTAAACTTTCAAAACTCCATTTTGACCCCAATTTCACCAAAATTACCATTTTACCCCTAAACTTTCTAAAATTCCATTTTGACCCTTATTTTACCAAAATTTACCATTTTACCCCTGGAAGTCTAAAATTACTATTTTGCCCCTGAGTATCCAAAAAGTCCCGTTTTCAGCCCGATTGCATCGCTTTTCTTCATTATTAATATTTGCATTTAACTTTAAGTATTATGCACTCGTATATCGTGTTCGTTTCATTTTTTTTGCTTATCATTTTATTTACTTAGTTATTTTACTTCGTGTTATTTTATATCCGTCAATAATTGCTCATTAAATTCGCATAAACGTTTTCAAAATTATTTTTCATAAAAAAATTTTAAAATTGAGGCAATATTCTTTTATTTCGAGTTTCAAAATTTGCGCCTTAACTTACTAGGTGTGATTTTTCTTCAAACCGAAATAATCGAATACCCTTAATCGAGGCAATATTTCCTTATTTTTTATTATGACAATTTGCGCCTTAACTCACTAGGTGCAACCTTTCTTCAAATCGAGATAATCAAACACCTTTCTTCAAAATTTTAAAACTTTTTACAAAAGGAAAGCTCGTTATTTCTGGATCTCAAAATGTTGTGTCCTAACTCATTGGACACAACTTTCTTCCCTGATCGCTTTGAAATAGCGGAATTTCCAATAAAAAAATTTGATTTCTCTAAAAATAGCTCATGCATTCGAGGATCATATTTAAAATTTTATTCAAACTGTCGAAGTTTACAAACAAGACCCAAAAGTAATCAATGTGGTACCAATTTTGGGTGTATGAGGGTGCTAATCCTTCCTCATACGTAACCGACTACCGGACCTGTTTTTCTGGATTTCGAAGTCCAACTTTTAAAAAAAACGTTTTTAAATGTTTTGCGGTGATCCAATCACACCCAAATAAAAGATTGGTGGCGACTCCTATTTTTCCAAACCTTAAAAATAATTTTTCGAAACTCCATTCTCAAGGTGGTTTCGACAGATATGATAGTAGTATTCCTTCTGATAATAAAGTCAATATTGATAGTGATCCGGATGTGGATGAGGTCCTAGATGATATTGACGATGAAGGGGCGAATGACGATGAAAATCCAGTGGAAAATCCATTTACACATATTGTGATGTACAATAATCCTCTTGGGGGACACATACCGAGTTCGCGGAGTACCTTGAAATAGTACCTGCTCACCGATTGGCCGTAACAGCAGATTGTGAAGAGTTGTTTGTGGGTCAAAATTTTGAATCCAAGGAAGAGTGCATATTTGCTATTAAGCGATATAGCATGAATGTGTCGATAGACTACAAAGTCGCAGTGTCTAAACCGACATTGTATATTGGAGAGTGCTGGAAGTCGACGAAAGGTTGCAAGTGGCGGGTGCGAGCTGCATTTATCCAGAAGTCGCAGATGTGGGAGATAAGAAATATTGATGGGCCTCACACATGCATTTCAACACGTTTGTCAGAAGATCACTGAAAACTTGATTCCAGAATCATCTGCACACATATCATGCCAATGGTTAAGGACGATTCGACTATCAAGGTTTCTACACTGATTGTGGACATGCAATCACGATTCCATTATCAAGTTTAATATCGAAAAGCATGGATTGCAAAACAAATGGCAATGGAACAATTGTTCGGTGATTGGGATGCATCATACAATAAGCTGCAAGGATGGATAGCCGCAATGCGACAGTACGTGTCGAGGACTGAAATTGAGTTGGTGACACGACCTTATTATGGCTTAGATAACAACATACAACCGGGAAAAAGAATTTTTCAGTATATATTTTGGACGTTTGATCCTTGTGTTTGAGCTTTTCCTCATTACAAGCCATTTGTCCAGGTAGATGAGACGTGGCTATACGGGAAATATACGCAGATCCTACTAATTGCTGTGACTCAAGACGGGAATCAAAATGTGCTCCCGATTGCATTCGCTATTGTGGACAAAGAAGACATGGAATCCTGGGAATTCTTTTTGAGAAACCTGCGGAGGTATGTGATTCATAACGATAATATTTGCATCATCTCCGATAGAGGGAAGGGTATTATTGCGGCTATTAGACGTACTGGTGTACCATGGAAATCGATTTACTGCAGCCGACACATTGCGGCTAACTTCCAACGAGAATATAAGAATGCAGACTGGCTGGGCATACTCAACGTAATTGCCCTTAACGAACCTATCATATTGGTCAGTCATCCGGATCGAGTAGGGCATAAGCTATTTGTATTGGACATTTTTCATTTGAAATTAATTAAGTTTATGAATGAATTTGAAATTAATTATGTTCAACATTTGTATTTAATTAATAATTTTTATATTTGTACATTGGTTTTGAAATTAGGGTTAAGGATTTTTAATTTAGGATTTTGGATCTTAATGTTTAAAATTATCACAACCTCGAAATTTTTTATTTATTGTCTCTATTTGTGGTTTTTTTAAAATATTTCATGTATATGATTTAAGGTTTGAACTATAGGGTTTACGAGTTATGATTTTAACTGTCGAGTTTAGGGTTTAAGTTTTAGAGTTTAATGTTATGAAATACAAATAAATGATCAAATAGGTTAAAATTCATCATTATAATTCAGCAATAGTCAAATTTAAACACTATTAGATACAACCCTAGTATCCATGATTAGATGGTGTGGTTCTCGGGGTATATTTTTGTGGTGGCCGACGTCTACGTCGAGGTTGCTCGTCAAGCTCATTATTATCATTAGGGTCCAATTGCCTCGGAGGAGTAGAGTATTGCTCGCGAGGAGTAAAGTATTGCGGTGGCTCGTCAAATTGAGGCTGGTATCCTTGGCTTGAAGAGCTATGCATATGCGACGATCCCGCAAAATCAGGACGATAAGAATCATCCTTATCCAATGCCTCTTCCTCCTCCTCCTCCTCCTCTTCTTGTTGCTCTGGCACTAGTTGTGGCTCTAGGGCAGGAGCTACATGATAGGGGCGATCTTGTCGAAACATGTATGGGGGAATTATCGTCGATGAAGTACCAAGTAAATATGGTTTTCCAACCTTAATAAACCACTGTATGTACTGTACCGATGGTTGCAAATCCGGTGTGTACTCCATCGGAGGTACTCGCATCATTCGATTATTCCACACATAAACATATTATCCATGCACAATCCCCCAATCACAATTTGCTTTCCCCTTCTTAAACATTTCATGGATAGACCCTAATTGGAATGGCGGTTGCAGGATAGGCTGTTTACAACCAAACTGCTGAAGTACTCGATCCCCGGCATACCACTCCACTGTTTGAAAATTGATTATCGGTGCGTTAATGCACCATTGGTCTGAGTAGAGGAATGTCGAGGCAGAAATAACAGCGGCGGTTTCTGACTGTATATATGGGGTCCAGATGAACTGCACAATTAATAACATGTCAAGATATTAATAAGAGTAAAGTAATATAGTTTAGTAACATGCAACCATATTAACACGAGTCAAGTAATATAATTTAACATGTTAATAAATAACATACCCCTTCCCCGGTATATTGCTCGAGCATCAAACGATATATGGGAACTGTGTACTGCCTCCCGATCCCCGATTTTATTTTCCATCTAAGAAAATAAAAAACAACTTGTTAGAATAATATAATTAATAAAATATGTCAAATAATTAAAATTTTGGGTATATGGTAATCACCTGTTAACGAGTGGAAAAACATATGTTTAGTGCCTAACGGATGCCAAAAATGGCATTCGATAAAGTGCCCAAGATTGTAATAGCACTAGGCATCCACCTATATCCCGGGAAGAAGGGTGTGTAGCGCGACAAAGTTCTCAATATAGCATTGTAAGCACCGTAAATCCCCAACTATATTCATGAATTTTTCGCACATCCCTTAGTAGCGGCAAATACATCAAGTGGATCTTGTTGTTATTTGCGTCCGGCATGAGTATGCCCCCTATCATTAGCAAAATATAGACTCTAACAGCCCAACAAACATCCATTTCAGTTGTGTGTTCGGGCAAGTGCTGGAAATTACTCTTCAACCATGTAAATAGCAACGACGTGAAGTCATTGTTATTACTAGGTGAGCGACTAGTAACTGGATGCACATCATTGTCGGCTCTTGAAACGAACTAACACCGATCACCGGTACACTATTGATTGGTAGCCCTAGTTGGACCGCAACATCCTCCAATGTAACAGTGCACTCCCCATAAGGCAGATGAAATATGTGGGTCTTCGGGCGTCAACGCTCCACAAATGCACTGATTAAGTCATATCTTAACTCAAATTTTTGGATCAATGCCGCTGATCCAAATCCAGCATCACGCAAGTACGGAAGCAGACGTTCATAAGGGGGAAATTTGAGGCCCTGTGCATGACCCCTCAATAAACGATACGCGAGCTCTTCTTGTTAATTTACAAAAGTAGTTAGCATAAACAAAATTAATTTTGTAAACAAATAATAATATCGTGAATGACATAATGAACGAATAATAGTTTTTTTACATTCATATTGGCTTGGTGTGTGTTTGCATTCACTGATTTGGCTATGTGAGGACGTTTCGAGTTAATTAATGAAGCCATTCTGCAACTTGAAAAAAAATTATCAATTAGTTCAATACATAAGTTTACCAATATAATACAAAAATAATAATTAAATACAAAAAACGTGTTATTTACTAAAATGGTACAAAATATATTTTTATATACCAAAATAGTATTTACACACCATTATTTACTAAAATGGTACAAAATAAATATTTATTTTGTACCATTTTGGTAAATAATATGATGGGGTATTATTTTGATAATTAATTATCTTTTATATTATATTTTGGTAATTAATTAGCTAGTTTTAACTTTTTGTGAATTATTAAAAATCTCTTATTTTTATAAAATAATAAATTTATTTTGGAGTATTTTTATCTTTTCATATTTATATAATTTAAATTTAAAATATACATATATTCACATGATATCCAAATTAAAATTATTAATTTTACCATTTAAATAAAAAAATATTTAAAATTTTATATTATTTTTTTAAATCAATAAATATGAACAATATTTTTTACTTACTACTACTTACTAATAACAAAATAAATTACTAACTATTTTTTTTAAATATTATTAAATTTTAAATCAATAAATATGAATAATGTTTTTTACTTACTACTACTAACAACAAAATAAAATTACTAACTAGCAAAATTTAAACATTATTAAATTTTAAATCAATAAATATGAACAATATTTTTTACTTACTACTACTAACAACAAAATAAAATTACTAACTAGCAAAATCAAATTAAAGTAAATTAATAATAACATAATAACGAAACTTGCATTTCTTTTTCTTCTTTTAATTTACTCAACTATAACAACATTAAATAACAAATCAATTAAAAATTAAATTAAAGAAAATAAAAAACTTAAATAAACAAATTAACTAACCAATTAAAATTTTTTAACATTAACCAAATTTAAAATATTCATTAAACTTACCTTTCTTCCACTACTCTTAATTTACTATTTTAATCAACCTATTAAACAATTAAAATTATAATAACAAATCAATCACATTACTACTACTAATTAACAAATTAAAATATTTTAAAATTAAATTTAAAAATAAACACATTATCTTTTTTTTCTTTCTCCTTCTTCCTTCTTTTTTCTTTCTTTTTTTCTTTTTTCCCTCAATTTTCGTTGGTCCCCCCCTCCCCCTCTATTTTATAACAAAAAAATTTATTTTATTTAATTTTTCACCAACAAAAAATCTCCAACCACTCAAATTAAATTTCACCTCTTAAAAAACCCACTCAATTACACACACACGGCACAATGGGGTGCTGCTAAGTGACAAAACACCCCTTAGTGCCGCCACTTGAAATTCCTCCATTGGTGCCGCCACTTCGTGTTCCTCCACTGGTATCAGGTATTTTTTTTCTCGTATTTTTCTGTAAAAAAAAACCCTTGAGTGCCGCCACTTAGAGTCCCTCCACTTAACTAAACATACTATTTTGATAAATAATAATTTGGGGATACCATTTTGGTTATTAATAATTTTTTTATAATATTTGGGTAAAAAACCCACATACATACTATAAACTAATATATTTTATCAGTTTTTTAAATTCATTCAAATTTAAAATAAAGTTGAATTTCAAATTTAAAATAAAATAAAATAAATTCAACGTGGGAGCAGTGTTCGGTGTTTGATGCAGAATTATGGGGCATTTTAGATGATTTGGTACTCCTTCAAAAAATAAGACTATAAAATGATAGTGATTCAATCAGACAGTCAAGCGAATTCAACAGATTTTACAACCTGAAAGATTTTGGCTCTTAAGACATGTCTCTAAAGAGAAGAATCAAGCTGTTAAGTGCACAGGAAAAATGTCTTTTGTTAGAAAGGAAGATCAATAATAGGTGTTTGAAAACTAACCTTAAAAAGATAAATAGAAGCCTTAGTCTCGGATAGATTAGAAGAAATTTGTGGACAAGTTAATTTAGTTTGTTTTCATAGAAAAATGAAATAAAAGAATAATTAGTAACGTGGTAGAGGCCGAGAACAAGACCAAGACCCAAACCCTGTTGGTTTGAAAGGTTAAATTACTTTTTTCCTCATTTTTAGTCATTGGTTCGCAACTTACACCACTCGCCACCATCAAGTGTTAGAGAAATCAATCACCACTCTTCGAAAATTCACCTTTTAACATTATTTTGTCTCCTTTTCTCCAAATCCCATCATCAATTTTGCTAAAATAAGCCCTTATTTCGTTAGATCTACAATCAAAATTTTGAGCTCTCCCTCTTTTATCTCCATTTTCAATCGTCGGATCATTAAGTATATTACACACATTTTCCTAAACTATCATTTTATTGTGTAAATTTGTCAAAAGTGACCAAAAAAAAGGGAGAAAAGTCATTGTTTCTTTTACTTTTAATCCCTACACACGAGTCGAAAAAGAGAAATTATTATACCAAAATATCTAACCTTTCCATTGAGAAGTTATAGACCTCTCCTTGCCAGCTGAACCCTGGCATGAGTCATGATTGCATACAAATTCAATTACTTTTATGAATGTAGAAAAATTTAAAGTCATTCATAGGACCTATTATTCCATATCTTCATCTTCATCTTATTGAAATTGTTTCTCCCTCCATGCGTATCTACACTATAATTTTCATATATATTGACGTTTAGAATAAACAAACAAGTAAATAAAGTTATTACTTACTTATGTTAGTACAAATAAATGTAATGCATAGGCTGCAACAATTCAACCTTTAGAGCATTCACCCTTGATGTAATTTTCTCATACATTGCCAAATACAAATTTCTGGGACGTAATTGTTCCTTAATTACTTAATAAGATGTTCTTTTCCAAATTTTTTTGAATCAAAATAAAATTATTAATAAAAAATTGTTTTTTATTACAAAAAACGTTGTAGAATTTAAGGGTTGGTTTAAAACATTTGTCAATGTGAAATAAAATAATATTCTTTTTGGTTTTTTTTTATATTTATTTTAAGATTAAAATTTAAGGTTCAGAATTCGAAACTCAAACTTGAATTCTTCTAAAAGGAGTACAATATAAATTATTGCAAAATTTTCATAAATATATCTTTTATATAATTTTGTTTGTCACCTAAATTTATAATTTAGTTATTTTATTCCTTCTCAAGGTTTATTCAAATTTAAGTTTTTAAAATAAAATTAAGTTAGGTAGAAGAAACATTAAAAAGTCCGATATTGTGAATTTAAAAATGTGTATGATGTAGGAATAGTAATATGAAAATGAAAGAAAGATGTAACGTGGCAGAAAAACTAGAGGCCAAGACCAAGACCTAGACCTAAACTCTTTTAAAGGTAAAATGAATCCGGTCTATTGATATGTTTATTACTTTAAGTGCGACCTAGATTTAAATCGCATCAGTTATTGTTATGGTTTTGTTCTCACCTTATAATTTATTAAAAAGATAGTAAAATGATTTTGGATAAACTAAAGAAATAATCACTAAACTATTGTTTTAATTCTATTTTGGTCATTGAACTTTAATTTTTTTCGATTTAATTATTAAACTATTCGAAATCAAATTTTTTTGTTATTGAAAGCTAACAACCGCTTGAAATTTGATGAAAGTGCTTATGTGAGCTTTTTTTTCGTGGTCTAATAATAATGTTAGCCCTCTAATGTTTATAAATTCTATCAATTTGATCCTAAATATAAAAAATTCAATAAATTTAGTCCTTAATGTTTACAAAATTTATCATTTTAGTCATCTAATATATATGTATTTCAAAATTTATCGTATACTCTTAAACTTGTACCGATGTAAAATTAAGTGATTTTCTATTTTTTCGTAATTTTTTATACAATTAATATTTTAACAATCCAACCATTGAATTTATCAGGATATTTTTACTTGTCATGCATATAAATTTTTGTTGAATTGTTAAAATATTAATCATATGAAAAATTTATGAAAGGATGTAGTTTTGTATACGAAAATATGTAGCTGTATCCCTAAGAATTACTAGTAAACTTTAGAAATAGTACTATATAAGTTAGAAATTTAAGTATTTTTTGGTGAATTACAATAACATGGCAAAGTTCGAACAACAAACGTGACTAGAGCGACTCGAACCCAGACCACACTTAGGACGGTGAACGCAGTTGACCATATATCAAGCCATCATATGGGATTCGGAATTTAAGTATTTTTTAGATATTTTGATATACCATTAGAAATATTGTTATGGCATTAGAAATTATGGTAAAGATTACTTGGCCCACATAGGGGCGGATACAGGGGGCTGACAGGGGCCACGGCCCCCCTAAAATGGGAATTTTTTCATTTAATCCTTTAAAATTTTAAAAAAATTTAAATTAGTAAAGATAAAATTGCACTTTGTCTCCTCTAAAAATGATAAAATTTTGATTTAATCTTTTAAAAATTATAAAGTTATAAAGAATTTAATTTTGACCCCCGAAAATTTTTCTGGTTTCGCCCTTAGACCTACAAATGGTTAACAAAGAGGGTTGTATGTGATGCGTATTAAATCCAGTATTATTTTCTTATATACATTAAAATATATAAAATTTGTTTAAAATGTCGATGGAATTATCTTTAAAATATTAAAAATTGATAAAATTTTATTTTAAGTATTTAAATTATATCTAGAATTTTATTTTAAATATTTAAATATATATATATTAAAAAATATTCGCCTAAAAATTGATGTAATATTTTGTTTTCACGTTAAGGTTGTCTTTTTCTACAAAAAAAAATATTGGTCAAAGTAAGAAACTATGGTATACATTTAGAAATTTTAGTGATAAAATCTCTCTTTTCTTTTTTGGGCCACGTCATAATTTATTTCCTAAAAATAAGGATGCAGACAATTGATTTTTTAAAATTTGTATAAGAAAATTAAAAGCTATAAAGAAAATGATTGATTTTCAACAGGTGCATGAACCTAAAAAATATTATTTTGTTAGCGTAAATAATAATAATAATAATAATAATAATAATTAATAATAATTATTATTATTATTATTTAAATTTATAAATATTTATTTTTATTTTTTAACCATTATACACTGCAACTTTGAACTGAGCCTTACATATTAATATATAAAGAGCAGTGAGATCCATTTAATATTTAGTTTTACACATTTTATAATTTTTATATATATAGGGGTGTTTATTTGGAAAGTCTATTTTTTATATTCCATAAATAATTAAAAAATGACATATTTTTATCTTTAAGATATTTTTTAATATTTTATTATACATTTATAGGATACTTTGTCAATCGTTATTCAACTTGTGGAATCTAAAAATTTCACTGGTATTGTACCGAATAATTTTTCTCTATATTGGTTAGTATTTAGTACACTAGTAGTGTATTTTTTTTTATTTCACAAGTTATCTTAAAAAATTATCATGTATTTTTTTTAGATATTTATTATTAATATTTTACTATACCCCTATAAAACATGTGTCAATCCCTTCACCTTGTTTGCCCAGCTTAAAAACTTGACTCGCAGTGTACCAAATATTTTCAATATATATAATTGACATCTTAACAATTCAAAATTAAATTTATCAATATAATTTTTAAGGTAAACTACACCATAAATGACTAAATTATGTGTAAATTTTCATTTTGATCACTTAGTTACAAAAGTTACAATTTGGTCATTTAACTATAAAAGTCGTTAAAATTTGTTTATATGTAAGGATAATAACAAATTTAACCATCAATATTTACACATTTATTCAATTTAACCCCTACTCTTTTATTTTAAGTAAATTAAAAAATTTTGAAACTAATAAAATTGAAGTGTGAAAAAAGTCACAGTAACAAATTAAGAAAGATCAACTAAGCTCTTTTATATTTTAAAATTTATTTAAAAAATTAAAATTATAAAATTTTATTAAAATAACAATACAGACCCTGCAACAGGATTTTTAATAAAAATTTATAATTTTAATTTTTTTATGAATTACTTACTTTTATGATTTTTATAATAATTTTTTTATATTTCAAAAGAGCTAATATTGATTTTTTTTTTAATTTCTAATTTAATTGACAACTTCATTTCAGAGAGCTAGAGCGCTAAAATGTACAATTTTCTTTCCCTAAAACTAAAAATTAAAATGGATTAAAACGCACGACATTAAACATCAATTTAATGAAATTATAATTACACCCCCAACATCATTTTAAACCTTTAAGACTAAAAATTGCAGGGCTTTACCCCGAAGGGAGCCCTTCCAGAAATTCTCGAAGGCCAAGGCTGAACCCAGGCCTAAGAGGGGGTTTGGAAATAGTTTTCAACCAGCAATAGACGCGCCTCGGTTAGAACCTCACTAACTGCGTCATTGCCCCAAGCGCAAAGATGCCTCAACCTCTCGCTTTGCCCAATCTTTATACGCGAGGCAAGGGGTCGTTATGTATTTCGGCAGCGATGAGGGATATCACGCGCAATTACATTGCTCCCATACAATACCAATAGGTACTCGTATCTCAACTACAAAATCACCTATATTGCCAACATTAGAATGGTCGGATTTTAATTTCAACCATGGGGATTCCATTCATAATAGTTTCAGTAATTAAAAAATAGAAAAAAAAGGAAGGAACTATATTATCTTACATACTTTAGCGATTCAAAATAAATATCACACTTATTGTAAATTCACTTTGAACTGCTGATAATATAAAACTTTCATTTTACTGTTTTCCTTTTGGACTGTAAAATCAGAAACCAAAATATCCAGTCTGCAGGCCTCTTATAGAGGCATATCTAAGCAAGCACTACTTAATCACACTCTAGACCTCTTAATTTGAGTTGTAGTCTTGTAGATACATATGGTTGAATTGATTACCAGTTCTGTTTTTTATGATGCTTTGATATTGAATAGAAACATGTGGTTGCAATGGATACAAGTGACTGCAATGTCAGCTTTTTACTACATGAAGTCGAAATATGATTTTAACTTAAACCTTCCAACTCATAGGTTGAAAACATAACAGGAACGTGACATGGTAATGGAGGCAAAAGTCGAAAATGAAGGGTCTCAGAACCAGACACGATATGGTCAGGACGACTGAAAATTATATTCGTAGAGCTTAATGAAAATTTTAACACTGGCAGATTGGGAAGGGGCTGCGCGAACGCAGGCCCCCACTATCACAAATTATGACGTAGGCTCTCCCAAAATGGGGAGACCTTAGGGGAGCACCCCTCCTAAGTGCAATGGAAGTCGCAACCCTAGGCCATGGATCTTGCTGATCATCCATTGACCCCGTCCAGGTAAGTACGTTATAAAGTAGCAGCTTGCCTTATATTTATATATCCAGCGCTTTGCTCCACTGCCATCACCCGGCATTGTGGGATTAATCATCTCAGCAGTCAATAGCCCTCTGCGCTCTTTTGAAGGCATCTCTACTCGCATTCGTTTTTTTTCTCTATTATTATTCCCTCTTTTAAAGGTAAAAAAAATCAGATTAGACCTCTTAATTTTAATAGGGGTCAATATGTAAATTTACTACTGTATTTTAGGTTGGAGTTGAAATTGGTCATTATATTTTATTTTGAAGCCCGTATACTTAGGGACGGATTGCATTTTGACCCTCTACTAAAAAAATAAACATATTAATCCTTATACATTTCAAAACGTGCAAATTAATCCCTTCATTAAGTTTATCGGTTAAATTCAGGTTGAAAATTATTTTTTATGGGTAAACTATAAAAATGATCATCCAATTATGTCTTTCATTCTATTTTGATCAACCAACTATTAATTTTTTTCCATTTAGTCACTAAACTTTTTTAAATTAAATATTTTAGTCACTCTGATTTGATGTAAGCTTTTTTATTGTACTTTTACCCAAAAATAGCCCTCTAATGTTTATAAATTTTATCAATTTGATCTTAATATAAAAAAATCAACAAATTTAGCGCTCAATATTTATAAAATTTGTCATTTTAGCTCTAATTTTAAAAAATCAATAAATTTGGCCCTCAATATTTACAAAATTTGTCAACTAGTCCTAACTCTAAAATTAAAAAAATATTTTAAAAAATCATTTCCAGCTCTTTATAATCCATCGGTCAACACATACGAGATATTAAAATAAGAAAAAGAGTATCCTCATTTGTAAAAGAACTCTAAAAAGTTGGGACAAAACACACAAAAAAAAAAATTAAGACCCAAAAGAAAATAAAGGCATTTAAACTTTATCTATTAGGGTAGTAATGCACTCAATTATTCCAAATAGGTTCCAAATCATTTGGTTTGATCCAATGTGAAGCTTAAATTAATATAGTAAAAAAAATTGTTGCAAGTGACTTGAAAGAGGGTACTCTTTTTCTTATTTTATATCTCATGTGGATTAGCCGATTGGTTATAAAGGGCTATAAAATTATTTTTTTAATATTTTTTTTATTTTTTAGAGGTAGGATTAAATTAACAGATTTTATAAATATTGAGACCAAATTTATTGAATTTTTTAGAATTAGAATGAAAATGAAAAATTTTGTAAATGTTGAGAGCTAAATTTGTAGAATTTTTATATTTAGGATCAAATTGATAGAGTGTGTAAATATTAGAGGGCTAATTTTGGGTAAAAGTACAATAAAATAAAGCCCATGCCAACTCAGAGGGACTAAAATATTTAATTTCAAAAAATTTAGTGAATAAATTGAAAAATTAATAGTTTGGTGACCAAAATAGAACGAATAGGCATAGTTGGGTGACCATTTTTATAGTTTACCCATAAAAAATAATTTTCAACATGAATTTAATGTTGCATGTCATCATTTAACAGATAAAATTCAACGGAGGGGCTAATTTGCACATTTCGAAATGTATAAAGACTAATTTACCCATATTTCAATAGAATGACTGAAATGCAATCTGCCCTTAAAAACAGGAGCTTCCTTGGTACTTTTACCTACTTTTGAATAAAAGATAAGTTTACTATTATATTTTTGTTTAATTTAGCTTCTTTGTTTGCACTATCTGCACCAATAGAAAGTTCTCTTTTTCCATCTCGTCCATAGTTCAATTTTTTTTCATTAAATAGCATTGGGCATCACCTTAAAATATGTTGCATTGCAACTCGAGCTCCCAATTCACGGTGGTTATACAATCACGGGTTAAAGTAAAACTAGAGCTCCCAATTGGTAGTAGTTGCACGATCACAAATTCAAGTATAACTCGAGCCCCCAGTTGATGGTGGTTATGCGATAACGGGTTCAAGTTTCATGTCATCATAATAGGATGCTTTATAAACCCCATACATAAGACTGAGATCATAATCATAGGGGAAAAAGGGGCTCACCGGTATAATCAACTTATTCTTTTTCTCCATCAAAGTAGTATCATTAACCTTATTGTCCGAAACTTGTATATGAGGTAGGGGCAAGAAGACTTTCAAGGGGAGTGATTGTGACGGTGGAGAAAAAGTTGAAACGTGAGTCAAGACGATAGCGATTATACTAATTAATTAGTTCTTTAATCACAATAATCATTGCGGCCCCGAGTCACATTTCATCTTTTCTCCACCGTCATAGTCACTCCTCCCCCTAAATGTCTATCACAAGTTTTGGACAATGAGGTTAAGGATACTACTTTGATGGAGCTAGTGGGAATTAATAAATGGTGATGGACAAGAATTAAAAAAATGCTTCTAACAAGCTACAAATGATTGACATGAAAGCCCTTAGGATCGTATACACCGTAGGTATCATATACGTCATATAGGGTCAAATTACATGGGCCAATATCATAAGGATGTTGTGTAACACCTCTTATTTGATCCGCCAAAACCAAGCTACAGGATGTTACAACAGTAAGCAGAACAATTCACATACATTTCTGACTTTAATATTCAATAAATCAACAAAACATTTCATAATTCAAGTATAATATGATTCACAATCAAAATCGAGTCTCAATCGAGCTTACGAAGCTCTTAAACCAACTCGAAAACAATTGGACATCGGAAATGTGTTTGTCATCCAAATGAATAAGAGGCATTGACATTTTTAAAATATAAAAATCAAATAAAATCAAAGAAATTACAAAATATAAAATTAAGACAACAAGAATTTGAGAGAAATTGAATGAAAAATTGTGAAAAAAAAAGTAGTTGAGAGAATTGAGAGAATATGATTTGAATGCAAAAGAAAGAAAATGAGTTGGGTATATATAGCAAATAAAGTAGTTGTTAGAAAAAAAAATTAGCCGTTTGAAAAAAATCGTCGGTAATTAGCCATTGGATTTTTTGACGACGAAAATAAATCATATTTCTCTTTTCAAAATTAATTTGTTTTCTATATTTAAGAAAAAAAAAACCTAATTTCCTAATTAAAATTTAAAAGCAGCCTTTTCTTCTAATTAACCCCTAGATAGAGACACGCAATGGTCTTAGATACCATTCTAATATTACTTTTATATATGATATAAATGCATATATTGTCAAGCTATATTTTTTTTTCAAGATTATAAATGTAATCGATAAATTGGCTGGCTATGCCTACTACTACT
The DNA here is from genome assembly GCA_005610355.1 of Gossypioides kirkii. NCBI lineage: Eukaryota > Viridiplantae > Streptophyta > Magnoliopsida > Malvales > Malvaceae > Gossypioides > Gossypioides kirkii. Next base: position 14,201,604 of record CP032254.1, on the reverse strand, counting down.
ATAAATAACCTAATTTCTTTTTTCACCCTTTCTTTAATATGGCTTATTATTTTTAACAAAATATAAATAATCTAATTCCTTTTTTCACCCTTTCTTTGATATGGCTTATTATTTTTAATAAAAATTATGGAGTTAGGTGGGATGTTAAGGGTCTCTTCTACCTTAACTAGTGGTCGAGAGTTCGATCCTCGTCCTGGGTATGGAGCAACTTTAAAAATCGTGGCCAACATTTACCTCCTTAATTGAGCCTACAGAATGCCGAAGTTTCATTACTGTGCTCGTTCCAGTAGATACCTTAAAAAATCAAAAAAAAATTCTACCCTAATCTAACAACCCTTTATTACATTATATTCCCTTTTTACGTAAACATTACTTTTCGTAATAATTTTATTTTTAATAATTTAATTTATTTACTTTACGAATTTTAATATTATTAAATTTTTTTATTAAATTAATTAGTGTAATATATTGAAATTAAAAATAAATATTAATTTGGTGGTCATGTAACAAAAAATGATATTGTAATAGAAAATTTTAACATGTTAACTTTTTTAAAATAATCATATCAATATTTTAATTAGAATAAAATATTGAGTTAAAAAAGTGTTAGAATGATCCTAAAAATTTACTTTTTAAGCATCCAATAAAAATGTATCACTTCATATATTAAAAAAATGTATCACTTAATTAAAAAAATTAAATATGAAAATTGTATTACTTCATATAGAATCATCCTAATTTAACTTAAACTAAGTATTCAAACTAATTAATAAAATTATAAAAATTGAAATATCAAATTATATAAAAAAATTTAAATATGAAAATTAAGTTTCAAATTTGAAAAACAAAAATTGAAATTTAATCATTACTTTGTAATATTCATTTGGAGAAAAGGAATGCCCGAAGCATTTTTTTTATATCTAGCATATAGATTTGATGAATAAGCATTTTTGTTTATCTCGGATTACATTTTAATCATTTATGTTTGAAATATTATGCTTTAGTTACTTATGTTATTTTTTTGTTACGAATTGGTTACTCTGTCGTTAAGTTCCGTCACCTCCTTAACAACAATCCTACGTGACAGTCCAAATAGATTTTAAATGTCAACTTGAATGTCCATCTAAGTTTTTCTTTTTTAGTAGTAATTAATTTAAAATTTTTAATTAATTAAGTTTATTCAGTTAAAAATTTATTTTCATTCCATCTTAACATCCAAGTTAACATTTAAAACTCATTTGAACTATCACGTAAAATTACTGTTAAAAAAATAATACACTTTAACAATTAAATAATCATTTCGTAACGTTTCAAATATAAATAATTAAAATATAATATATATCAAATAAAAATGATTATTTTTATAATTTATCGAAAACCTTTTCTTGTCTTACTAAAAACGAAAAGGTCAAGTCATGCAATCATCTTTGTTGAAGATTATTGAATAGGATCAACAGTGTTAAATTTAGCTATTATTATTATTTCCGCTCCCCCTCCCCAACATCTAGCATTCATAAATGAAAGAGATAAGGTAGGCATACGGTAAAAAAGAAAAGAAAAAGCTACAAAAATAGAGCAAAAAGTCAACAGCTAAGGATATAGAGCCTACTTCCAACTTCCAACAAACCCTAAAGCCACAAGCAAATAAAAAAAATACCCTAGCTATCAACACATTTCAGCCATCATCACTGGAGGATAGTGCCAGGGGAGGTCAGAAGCCCTGTAATAGCACCTCCGACCTCTGTGGGTTGGAGAAGAGCCCACAACACGTACTGTTTTGGAGTAGCGTTTTTCGATCTCCGTCACACTTCAAACCAGGGAGGTCAAGGTGGAAGAGGTTCTGCCCAATAACACCGAGGATGCTAGAGGAAGGCAAATGGTCCAAGCCCAACGTCGCGAAAAAGGGGAGGGAGCAGCCACCAAAAGCTGTTGGAGAAAAGCCTCTCATGTCTCTGGTCCAAGAACGACGAAAGAGAAGAGGACTTAGTGAGAGTAAAGAGTAGGAAAAAAAAGAAGAAACCTAAAGCAAAGGAAAGAAGGCAGAGGACAGTGAGTACAAAGTAGGGAGAGGCAGTATTTAGACATTCTGGTTTTCCATTATTTTATGAAGTTAGTGAGGTAATTTGTGTGGGCACCTTCACCTAGTGGCAGGCAGCTTACAAGTTGCAACAATTTGAGGTGTGCAAAGTCTCAGTAACTATACCTATAATTAAAAGAAATCGTCCAAAAAGTATATATATTTGCTTCACATTTGTACAATTCTTTTCTCTCTTTGGTTTTCAAGGACAATAAGGGTGTTTTTTCCTGACTTCGTTTACTTAAGTTATTAAAAATATAAATAAATCGTTTAAATAAACTTTTAATTAAAGATTATCTAACCATCTTTTACGTGAACAATATTAAAGATTTATAATATTATATTATTTAATTATTTTGATTTTATTTAATATATTAAATATATGATATATTATAAATTATATTTTTTATTCATTTAACTTCTGTATTTATTCTCACTGAATACGTCGCAATAACAACAACAAAACGTAACCAAAAGTCAGTTTTTGACTTGCAAAAAAAGGTCAGGTAACCGTAGGAGGAAGTACTTGTGACGCTTTAAAAACATCACAAAAGGTTCCCGTTAACGTCACCAAAAAGTTAAAAAATTCACAGGCTATTTTGTGATGCATAAAAACGTCACGAAAAATTAGGGTGACGTTTTTTAATTTATGAACTTTATAAAACATCACAAAAATTTGAGAAAAGAGTCAATTATGACGTTTCAAAAACGTCACGTACGAAATAGTACTTTTTTGGTTACTTTTGTTTTATTTTATCAAACGTAACTTTAGTCACAAAATCATCACAAAAACTATTACCTTTTATGACACTTATATTATGAATAATAGAATACGAAAAGAATACAAAAGTCGAAAAATATTCAGAACACCAATATCCAAAATTTCCAAAAATCGTAACGTAAATAAAGCAACGAAATGAGTACAAATACATAAAGTCAAGTACTAAGATTCAAACATTCAAACATAAAACCAAAATAGAAATGAAAATTGCTATTGAAATCAAGATAAAGTGATATGTATGATCATAAAGATTGAGTGGTACAATCATGAAAACTGTTGATAAGACTACAATTTGGAGTCGAATCAATAGCTCGAACATTAGATTGATGGGAGGAGTGATCATCAAAGGGGTGTGGTTGTAGAGGGTAACCACTCCTAATTGCATTTGTGTAGTCTCCTTAATTTTAACTTTAAATAGGTTTAAAATTTTTGCAATATATATTATGATCTTTCCAAAATATAAGTAGCTCCAAGTTTAAGATTTTTGCAATTTCTTTCTTTATAGGTTTAAATTGATTGTTTATAGATTTATAAGTAACCCTTTTTCGTTCTTTTAAATAGATTGTTATGTAACAAGTCTAATTTTAGCTTGCCCCTAAGATTAACGTCCTGACCCGTCGCTGTACACATTACTCTCCAACTGTATAAATACGTGGTTTTACCGGCAAAACCAAAAACTGTATAAGCTCTTGCAAATTTGGGTTTAACAATGGAGGGAGGTTTTGGCCTCTGTTCATCGTTTCTCTAACAAAACCTCAAGGGTCTTTTTTTTTTTTAAATATATATAATTTTTGAATTTGCAAGGTTGTTTGGGGAGAGAGTGTGAAATTGAATGGCGGTGGAGTACAAATGTTGCGGAGATTTCTTTATTCATATCTTGGTAATAGTATTGTTGGTGGTGTTCGCGGGTTTGATGTCGGGTCTTACTTTGGGCCTTATCTCCATGAGTCTTGTTGACCTTGAGGTTCTTGCTATGTCTGGTACTCCCAACGATCGTAGACATGCTGGTAATTTCTTCATTTTTTTTAATCAAGGACACCAAATTAGAGAATCAAAAAGTTGATAATGCATCCTTGGGTTGGCAATGGTAATTAATAAATGACGTAAGCTGTGCTTGAAAAGTTGTAATCTTTGCTTTGTTTTGATTCACGAGAACATATGAACTGGAATCATGAATTGAATGCTAGAATATTTTACTTTTTGAGCGAGATTGATGTGAAGTTTTCAGTTTTTCTTCATTGAAATTCAGTGAAGTTTGAACGGTAAACTTACAGATTACATTTAGTTGATGAAATTATTGTCAGATATTGCTATGGATACTGCATGTTCAACTTAAATATTCAGATTACATGCTAGCTGTGCTAACTTATTCCCTTGCTGGAACAGCAAAGATATTGCCTGTTGTCAGAAAACAGCATTTGTTGCTTTGTACACTACTTATATGCAATGCTGCTGCAATCGAGGTATATGTTCAAATTCAATGGTGTGATCTGTTTCTAGTATTTCAGATGTCAGTTGATATTTTATAACTTTTTTTGTTACTTTCATCAGGCACTTCCCATTTTCCTTGATAGTTTGGTTACTGCTTGGGGTGCTATACTGATATCGGTGACCTTGATTCTTCTGTTTGGTGAGGTTAGACCCCCTTGCATGATTTGAACTGAAAGTGCCCTTGAATTTGGCGCAAGTAACAATCCTTGTTGAAATGCTGAACATGATATTCTGTGATATGTTTAACTTTTGTGCGTGATACTCAGATACCATTTGCTATCATTTTGGCTGAGGATTCTGACTTCAGAGTTGCTCTGGGAAAGTGAAAGTACATGCAGCTGCGGTAAAAAGGAAGCAAGCTCTATGCACGCTCTAATTGCTATTTAATTGTATGTGCAGATAATACCACAATCTGTTTGTTCTAGATATGGTTTGGCGATTGGTGTGACATTGGCTCCATTTGTTCAAGTTCTTGTTTGGGTCTGTTTTCCTATTGCCTATCCAATAAGTAAGGTGATGGATGTTACAATAAGAATTCAACCATGTTTGCCTTTTTAACAGTGAGAAAAGCAATCAAACTTGAAAGTTCCTGCAAATAGCTCTTATCAGTTATTTTCTTTGATTTTCAGCTGTTAGACTTGCTGCTGGGCCATGGACTTGTAGCACTTCTTCGAAGAGCTAGCTGAGTTGAAAACCCTACTAAATTTGCACGGCAACGAGGTATGCTTAACAGCTTCTTTATATTTTGAGACATTTTGCATAAAAGCTTTTACTTTCCCCTATAAGTTGTGTACACCATGGTATTCAGTAACTAAGTCGTAATTAACTTGGCTGTCGCCATTTATCGAATCAATGTTTGTTTTTGATAATTTATTTCACCTGCCATTCCACTAGCTTATTAAGGTCGTTAGTTTCTGTATATGCTTAAACTGCTTCTGTAAAATGATTCAAGTGTTTTTGCTCTTTAAAATCACAATGCCTTATTTCAGAAATCTGCTTCTTTCATTATAACTTTCTGCTTTTATGATTCCTTTGATGAACCTTTAATTAGGCTGGAAAAGGTGGAGAATTGACACATAATGAAACGACAATCATAGCTGGAGCACTTGAGCTCACTGCCAAAACAGCTAAAGATGCCATGACACCTATATCTGAAGCGTTTGCAGTTGATATTAATGCCAAACTTGACAGGTTTTGTTTTCTGTAAATTATAAAGAAAGATGATAGCATTTGCATCTGCTTTCATTAGAAAAACTACCATTATGGACAGGGACTTGATGAATTTAGTTTTGGAGAAAGGGCATAGCAGAGTGCCAGTTTACTACGAGCAGACTACAAACATTATCGGGCTCGTTTTGGTAACAATATTTCTTTGGCTACAATGCAGTTTATCGGGGGTAATTTATCCAAATAACCCAAAAATTTTTATTATTTATGAAAATAACTCAAGTTTAAAAATATACACCAAAATTACCTAAAATGAACAGTAAAAATTGATATTAGATCTAATGGCCGACACCACCTGCTCAATGATTGGTGTCAGACATAAAAAATTGTGTTTTTTGGTGTTGGCTATGCAATGGCCGACACCTATGTATTTTTTTTAATACGATATTTTATTGATATACGAAAATACGATAATTTAAAAAAAAAATTGGTGTTGGCCATTGCATGGCCGACACCCCCTTTTAATTTGATAAAAAAATCAAATTTTTAGGTGTTGGCCATTGCATGGCCGACACTCCCTTTTTGTTAGATAAAAAATTTAATTTTTTTTATTTTTTGGCTATGCCATGGCCGACACCCTTATTTACTGATAAAAAAATCAATTTTTTTGTGTTGGTCATGCAATGGCCGATTCCCCCTATTTACTGATAAAAAAATCAATTTTTTTGGTGTTGGCCATGCAATGGCCGACACCCCCTTTTTGTCAGATAAAAAATTTAAATTTTTTTTGGTGTTGGTCATGCCATGGCCGACACCCCCTTTTTTATCTGGTAAAAAATTAAATTTTTTTGGTGTTGGTCATGCAATAGACGACACTCCCTTTTTGTCAGATAAAAAATTCAAATTTTTGGTGTTGTCCATTGCATGGCCGACACCCATTTTTTTATCTGGTAAAAAATTAATTTTTTTGTGTTGGCCATGCAATGACCGACACCAACTTTCTCTCATTTCTCTATATATAGGGTTTAGTTTTTTTATTTTGAAATTGTAAGTAAGAAATATTTCTTTTAAAATAGCCAGAAAATGAGTCTTTTTTTATTTATTATTAAATGAGTGTTTTTGTTTGGGGATAGTTGTGAAGTGTACAATCGAATTTCGGGGTTAAGCTATATACTGTCATATATTGTCAGAGTTGAATTATATACTGTCATGTGCAGCGACAAATATATATCTTTAGTGGTCAAACGATTTTCTGCGCCATTGAAGACTATCCTAAATGTAGATGATATAATTGCCGCTAAATGTAACTATGTGGTATAACCGTAAAGGTTATGTTATCAAAGGTCGGTTGACTGAACTCTGTCATCGAACTATCGACCGAGATGATTTGGCTGGGTATTCAGGCAATATGGACTCGTATTGCTTGAGGGTTAGCCAAGTATTCAAGCAGATGGACATTATCTAACCGAGACAAGTTGTGCAAGTTTAGAGTATTGTGGGTTATTTTGTATTATTTTTCAAAATTTAAAATTTCGTGTATTAATATTAACAATTATTTATAATTTATTTTATCTGTAAATTTAATTTGTATTGTTGTAATATTCAACAATATTTGTATTTTATTGTATTAATATAATTTTGATTTATTAAAAAAATTATTAAATATTTTTTTGTGAAAATATTAAGGAATAAATATTATCGACAAATTAAAAATATATTAAAAAATATTAATTAAAATTAATTTTAAGAAATAAACGAAAATAATCAAAAGAAAAGAACACTAGTATAATTAATGGCCGATGTCGAAACCACCTCGAAAACGAAAGTTTCGTAAAATATATTTTAAAAGTTCGGAAAATGGGAATAAAAAGGAGTCGCCACCAATCTTTTATTGGGTGTGATTGGATTACCATAAAACGTTTAAAAACGTTAAAACGTCGGTCTACGAAATCCAGAAGAATAGGCTCGGGAGTCGGTTACGCACGAGGAAGGATTAGCACCCTCGTACGCCCAGAATTGGTACCACATGATCATTTTCGGGTCTTATTTTATGAAAACAATGAAAGCTCGAGTTTAAAATACGATGTTCGTTTTGAAAGGCTCTGTGTAATTTTAAAGGAGACCCTTTTTTAAGAAGAACTCGTCCCCGCATTTCGTTCCTCTTATGAGAACTAGGAAGCATGTCCAACACATTAGGACACTACATTCTCGGAGTATCGAAATCAGAGGACGTTTAGGGAACTTTTTTGAAGAGAGCATTCGATCGCGTGATTTGTACGAAAATCATACCTATCACATTAAGGCACGATTTTTCGAGGTTTCCACGCGAAGGAACATCATCTCATTACTTAAAATTTGGATATGGATAGGGGTGAGTTAAAAAACTTTTTAAGGGGGATATTTCTTTCGTACGAATTACGAAAATCATACCCCGCACGTTAGGGCACAATTTTCGAAGTTCTCACACGAAATAATGTTGCCTTATTTTTGTCATGAAAGTTCTTCGTATATATTTTTGAGAACTTGAAAATTTCGTATGAAGGTTAAAATGCAATCCTTGAACACATGATTTGAAGAATTAAAAGGAATACTCGTTCACTTCGATTTTCACGAAGACTTGAAGTTGCGACCAACACGTTAGGACACGACATTTCTCGGAGCCTCGAAGTGAACGAGCGTAAAAAACTTGAAAAGGATATTCGGTTCGCACGAATTATACGAATAAATCGCACCCGACACGTTAGGGCGTGATTTTTCGAAGTTGCGCTCGAACCGGACATTGCCTCGATTTTTGAAGTAATTTATAAATGAAAGTGTATTTTAAAATACATGAGTAGCAATTGATAATAGAAATTAGATATGAAGTATAAGTAGATAAATAATGTGCGAACATATAAAATGTAGGTGCAAACAAATGCAAATATTGATAAAATAATGAAATCGGGGTGAAAAATGGGACTTATGGATACCCGGGGGCAAAATGGTAATTTTGGTGTAATCGGGGTTAAAAATGGAATTTTAAAAGATTCGGGGGTAAAATGGCAATTTTCGATGAAATCGGGGTTAAAAATAGAATTTTAGAAGCTTCGGGGGTAAAATGGTAATTTTTGGTAAAATCGGGGTTAAAAATGGAATTTTAGAAGCTTCGAGGTAAAAAGGTAATTTTCGGTGAAATCGGGATTAAATGGAATTTTAAAAGATCCGGGGGTTAAAATGGTAATTTTTGGTGAAATCGGGGTTAAAAACAGAATTTTAAAAATATCGGGAGAAAAATGATAATTTTTGAAAGTTTTGGGGTCGAAATGTAATTTTGGAACAGTTTCGGAGTCAAAATATAATTTTGGAAAAGTTTTGGGGTCAAAATGTAATTTTGGAAAAGTTTCGGGGTCGAAAGATAATTTCCGGACAATTTAAGGGGCTTACAAAGTAATAAAACAAAAATAGGTGACACATGGCAGCCCCACAGGCATCCAGAAGTCAAGGATTGATTTGAAAATCTTGAAAAAATTTTGGGCCAATTTCGTAATTTAATAAAAGTTGATTTAAGGACTAAATTAAAATGAATTAAAAATAGAAAGGACTATATGCATAAATAATCCAAACATGACACGTGGCAACCTCTGGTACAGTCAAACAGTCAACGGATTAAATTGAAATCTAATTAAAATTACAGGGCAAAATTGCAAATAATTAAAAATGCAGAAAAGACTAAATTGAAGCAAATAAAAATGCGGAAGGACCAATTGCATAAATAGACCTTTTGTTAAAAACACGCGGATCCTCTGAACTGGGTCGGGTCGGGTCGGGTCGGATCAGCCATGGGTTTGTATAAATAAATTTTCAGATTTTTTTATTTCAATTTTTTTCATTTCTTAAAATTTCAAGGCCCCCCCTTTTAAAAACTCTCTCTTTTCTCTCTCCCCTTGTCCAAGTCCGGCACCCCCTCCGGCCAAGCTCCGGCAGCCGCTTTGGCCGCGCGTAGGGCACGTCGATGGTGCCTCCGGCCTCCCTCCGGCTTCTTCCGGCCACGCTCCGCAGTCGTCAAGCTGCACGCGCCTTCGGCCACGCGCGTGACCGCCATGGATCCTCGCCGGAATCCTCCGGTGCACGCCGTCCGTGTTCGAAGGTAAGCCGGCCCTTCTTCTCCTTTTCTTTGTTTTTTTTTATTATTATTCATCTTCCCTTCTCTTTAAAAAAACTTCAGATCTGGGTTTCCCAGATCTAAAAAATATAAACCTTTCCCCTCCCTTTTGTTTTATTCTCAAAACACATATTATTCTCTTTTCCAAAATCCTATTTATTTTATTTTTTTGTTGTTATCGTCTACATAAAAAAAGGGTTCGATTTGTTCTCAAGATCTGTTTAATACTTGGTATCTCCTGTGTAGATTTCGTACGACGATGACGGTGGCTCCGGCGGTGGCAGCGATGACGCACGGTGGTCGGATGGAAACAGATGAGTTCCAGACCCCTCGTTTCTTTTTATTTAATTAATTTTTAATTAATTAATATTATTAATTAATGCTGCTGTTACCAATATTATCATTATTGCTATAAATGCCGTTATTAATACCTGATTCATGCATGTATGTATCTATTAAACACTATACTAAATAGTAATGAATGGTGATGACAGTGGGCATTTATTGATTGTATGTGAAATGTAAAAGTTTCTTTTTTATTTAGTTTCAGAACAATAAATGTGAAGTAAATTCATATGTGTTTGAGACTTATACCTTGATAATTTAGAACACGAGAAGGCTTGATGATTCTTTTTGGCCGCTGTTGACTCTTAGTTAATGATATGCTGCTTATGTTTGTATTGATTTCTTTTCTTTCGGAAAAAAGTCCTCTACAAAATTTGTGTTTGGCTTCTTAAAGCCAAATTCCCCCATCATTCTTTTTTGTTTGTTACACTTAAATGCACTTCTAATCCCTCTTGCTTGTTGCAGGTTCTTCTTGGACAATGGTGATGGCAGGCATGGTGTATGGAGCTGGTGGTGGCAGCAGCATAGGCACGTGGGTTTGACCGTTACCTACTGCTGGTGCAGAAGAGGCTTTGATTTGGGTCAATTGGGTCAAATGGTTAAAATGGGCCAAGGGTTTGGGCCAATTGGGCCATGTAAATGGACTTTAAAAAAAATTTTATGTTAATTTTAATGTCTTAATTTTTATTTAAATTTAAATTCAAAGTAAATTTAAATAATTAAATTTAAATTTAAAATAAATTTAAATTTAAATAAAATTAAAAATCAATTTAACTCAAAAGGTCCAAGCCCGGTCAAAATTGGGCTCCAACAGCTGCCCTCTTTGCTTGTTGTCGTGTAACGGGAACAGAGCAAAGATTAAAAGGAGGCCCAATTTTGTCAAATCTCGCTGACGCTCGGCTCCTTTGTTGACAACACTTGACTTGCCGCTCTATTCCAATCCATCGTGGCTGCGGGAAAAATAGAATCTGCCCTTGGCTTACTGCGTCCTCCTGAGTGGGGTTTGGCGTTGAGGCTTGGTTTTGCTCTTCAGGGAGAAAAGACTTTGCTATCCATCTTTACTTCAATTTCTAGAGGATAGGAAATGATCTTGCTCTTGCTTCAATTTCAGAGATAAAGACGTGTTATCCACTCTATTTCAATTTCGAGGGGATGACGTTGCTCTTACTTCAATTTCAGAGATAAAGATTTGATATCCAACTCTACTTCAATTTCAAGAGGACGACGTGGCTCTTACTTCAATTTTAGAGATAAAGACGTATTATCCACTCTACTTCAATTTCAAGAGGACGACGTTGCTCTTACTTCAATTTCATAGATAAAGACGTATTATCCACTCTACTTCAATTTCAAGGGATGACGTGCTCTTGCTTCAATTTCAGAGATAAAGACTTGATATCCAACTCTACTTCAATTTCAAGAGGATGACGTTGCTCTTACTTCAATTTGAGAGATAAAGACGTATTATCCACTCTACTTCAATTTCAAGAGGATGACGTTGCTCTTACTTCAATTTCAGAGATGAAGACGTGATATCCAACTCTACTTCAATTTCAAGAGGACGACGTTGCTCTTACTTCAATTTCAGAGATGAAGACGTGATATCCAACTCTACTTCAATTTCAAGAGGACGACGTTGCTCTTACTTCAATTCAGAGATAAGACGTATTATCCACTCTACTTCAATTTCAAGAGGATGACGTTGCTCTTACTTCAATTTCAGAGATGAAGACGTGATATCCAACTCTACTTCAATTTCAAGAGGACGACGTTGCTCTTACTTCAATTTCAGAGATGAAGACCTGATATCAACTCTACTTCAATTTCAAGAGGACGATGTTGCTCTTACTTCAATTTCAGAGATAAAGACTTGTTATCCACTTTACTTCAATTTCAGAGATGAAGACCTGTTATCTACTCTAACTTCAATTTCAAGGGGATGACGTTGAGTCTTGCAGAAAATGCTTAAATGGTCCTCTATGTAGGCCAGATATGTTTAAGATGTTATGCCTAAAAATGAATGCGTATGATTCAATGTTTGCATTTTTCAAAGATTAGTCTTTTATATTTGGAAGCCATCTCTTGACGTTTCTTTGAATTCACTTCGGCAAATTCGACTTTAAATCGCTTCTTCCAGGTTTTAGTTCTTTCAACTAGCAGTCGCTTAGAAATCTCGCATCTTTTAGGCAATTCCTAAGATAATACCCGCGAACCCTAGTTTCCTTTTATGACCTTTTATCCATCATTTTAATATGAGAATACTTGAACAATATGGAAAAGAATGGGATCAAATTTGGAGATTTATTGGCTATGGTATCAAATATTTACAAAGAACAAATAACGACCGATAGGAAAGTATTAGACCTAGATATCAGCTATAAGTTTCCCTGATCCAAAGATCATTTTTCGCCTGCTATGTTTCTGGAGGTCTCAGAATTACTCCGTCGATGCCTCAAGACGTGAAATATTTCCATTTTGCCACTTCTGAGGGAGCCGTTGGTTGTTTTTGTATTTGAGTTGCTCTTTCCGAGTTTTCAACTCAAAACCCCTTTGGTTTCGGGATGCCCTTTCACGGGTTTTCATCCTGACCTCTCCATTTTTTTTTTTTATTGTAATATTTTTTCACCGAGTCTGAATTCACCGGGTTGTATAGTTCTTTGCCATCCATTTCAGTCAAAATTAAAGCTCCTCCAGAGAAGGCTTTCTTTACAACGTACGGCCCTTTCCAATTAGGCGTCCATTTGCCATCCGTTTTTTGTACATTTGACCATGGCGGATAGCTTTTAATCTTTTTTCCTCAATCAAATTCAACTGATCATATCTGGCTTAACCCATTCTGCTTCATCCAAATTCAGCTCTGATAAAACTCGGAGAGAAGGAATCTCCACCTCAATGGTAAAAACAGTCCTCCATTCCATATACAAGTGAGAATGGTGTTGCCCCAGTAGATGTTCTGATGGAAGTCCTATAAGCAAGAATGGCAAAAGGTAGTTTTTTCATGCCAATCTTTATAGGTTTCTGTCATTTTTGCGACAATCTTCTTGATGTTCTTATTCCTGCTTCTACTGCTCCATTCATCTTTGGGCGATATGGGGACGAATTATGGTGTCTAATCTTAAACTGCTCACAGACCTCCGATATCGTGCTATTGTTTAAGTTTAACGCATTGTCTGATATGATCTTTTCAGGCATCCCATATCGACATATGATTTCTTTTTTCAGGAACTTGCTGACTGCGGACTTCGTAACATTAGCATAAGAGGCAGCTTCTACCCACTTAGTGAAGTAGTCGATAACCACAAAAATGAATAATGTCCATTAGAGGCCTTTGGCGAAATTGGTCCAATAACATCCATGCCCCACATAGAAAATGGCCATGGGGATGTCATGACATGCAGGGGTGAAGGAGGCACATGTATCTTGTCCCCATAAATCTGGTATTTCTTGGCATAATCGATACAATCAGTCTCCATGGTCGACCAGTAGTACCCAAATCTCATGATCTGCCTAGCCATCTTGAATCCATTCGCGTGTGTTCCACAAATCCCTTCATGGACTTCTTCCAAGATCTTTTTAGCCTCGATTGAGTCCACACATCTTAATAACACTTGATCCTTCCTTCTCTTATACAAGACCTCTCCGTCCAGGACGTACTCATTTGCGAGCCTTCTCAATGTCCTTTTGTCATTATCGGTAGCTCCCTCGGGGTATTTTCGATCCTTCACATAGTGGAAAATATCCTGGTACCAAGGATGCTCTTCTTTCTCTTCTTCTTCAATATCGCAGCAATGGGCTGGAGTTTCGTAAATGCTCATTTGAATGGGCTTCATATCCTCTGGCCTATTCACTTTTATCATCGAAGCTAAGGTGGCCAAAGCATCAGCCATTTGGTTTTCTTCGCGTGGGAGGTACTTGAATGTAACTTCGTCAAATTCTTTGATCAGTTCGAGATCATATTTCTATATTCAATTAATTTGGAGTCTCTGGTCTCCCATTCTCCTCTGAGCTGGTAGATCACCAATGCTGAATCTCCATAGATTTCTAAAGCTTTGATCCCTCGATCTATGGTTGCTTGGACCCCATGATACATGCCTCATATTCTGCCATATTATTTGTGCAATCAAAGTCAAGCTTGCTGGTGAAGGGATAATGGTCTCCCTTCTGGTGACACTAAAACTGCGATCCCATTACCACAGCGTTCGAAGCACCATCGAAGTTTAATCGCCATGAATGCTCAGCGATTATTTCTTCGGTATTCGCGACATACATTAGATCCTCATTTGGAAAGTTCAAAATTTATCGGCTCGTAGTCTTCCAAAGCCCTACTGGCAAGGAAGTCCGCGATTGCACTTCCCTTAATTGCTTTTTGGCTCACATAGACGATATCAAATTCCGACAATAGGATCTGCCATCTAGCCATTCTCCCATTCAGCGCGGTTGACTCCATCATGTATTTTAAGAGGATCCAACTTTGAGATCAACCATGTCGTGTGGTATAGCAAGTATTGTCGCAACCTTTGGGTAGTCCAAACCAGTGCGCAGCATAGTTTTTCTATTGGGGAGTATCTTTTTCACAGTCAGTAAATTTCTTACTGAGATAGTATATGGCCCTTTTTTTCCTTCCCGTCTCGTCGTGTTGGCCCAAGACACATCCCATAGAATTCTCGAAAACCGTTAAGTACAAAATCAATGGTTTGTTGGGATTTGGTGGTACTAGTACCGGAGCATCAGACAAATACTGTTTAACTTTATCGAAAGTCCTTTGACACTGATCATCCAAACGCCTGGGTTATGCTTTCTAAGAAGGCGAAATATGGGGTCACACTTCTCTATTAACTGCGAAATAAACCGAGCGATATAATTCAGTCTCCCAGGAAAACCTCGAACCTCTTTTTGCGTACGAGGCGGGGGTAATTCTTGTATGGCTTAACTTTGTCTGGGTCTATCTCGATCCCCTTTTGGCTGACCACAAAACCCAATAATTTTCCGGACGTAGCCCCAAAAGTGCACTTGGCAGGGTTCAATTTTAGCTGGAACTTCCTCAACCTCATGAACAGTTTCCTTAAGACATTCACATGTTCCCTCCGTTCGGGACTTTGGTAATCATGTCGTCGACATAAACCTCAATTTCTTTGTGCATCATGTCATGAAATAACGTCACCATGGCTCTTGATATGTTGCCCCGGTATTTTGAGTCCGAACGGCATCACTCTATAACAAAATGTTCCCCACATTGTGACAAAGGTGGTTTTCGCCATGTCTTCGGGGTCCATCTTTATTTGATTATATCCAGAGAAACCATCCATGAAGGAGAAAAAGGCATGCCCTGCTGTATTACTACCAAAGTGTCGATGTGTGGCAAGCG